>CM066035.1:767147160-769547160 GCA_033557465.1 Ichthyophis bannanicus | reverse complement strand
AAGCAGTGGATTTTCCAAGTCCTCATTAGGTTTATGGACCTTTCCTCCAGGAACTTGTCCAAACATTTTTTTAAACCAAGCTACACTAACAGCTTTTACTCCATCTTCCAGTAACGAATTCCAGAGTTTGATTATACATTGAGTGAAAAAATATTTTCTCATTAGTCTTAAATGGGTTACATTGTAGCTTCATTGTATGTCCCTTTCTACTTTTTGATGGTGTAAACAACTGATCTACGTTTATCCATTCCACTCCATTCATTAATTTAAAGATCTCTTTCATATCTCCCCTCAGTCGTCTCTTTTCCAGGTTGAAGTGTCCTAACCATTTAAATCTCTCCTCATAAGGGTATTCTTCCATCCCCTTTACCATTTTGGTGGCTGTTCTCTGTACCTTTTCTAATTCTGCTTTATCCTTTTTTAAGATACAGCAACCAGAATTGCACACAACATACAAGGTGCGGTCGCGCCATGGAACGCTACAGAGGCATTATAATATCCCTGGTTTTATTCTGCATTCCTTTCCTTATGATTTCTAGCATTCTATTTGCTTTCTTGGCTGCCACTACACACTGGGTGGAGGGTTTCAATGTGTTATCCACGATGATGCCTAAATCATTTTCCTGGGTGGTGGTTCCAATTGTGGAACCTTGCATCGTGTAACCATAATTTGGGTTGTTCTTTCCTAGGTGCATAACTTTGCAGTTGTCCACATTAAATTTCATCTGCCATTTGAACGTCCAGACTTCCAATTTATCAAAGTCCTCTTGCAATTTTTCAGTCTTCTTGGGTTTTAACAACTTTGAATAATTTTGTGTCATCTGAAAATTTGATTACCTCACTAGTTATTCCCATTTCCAGGTCTTTTATGAATATGTTAAAAAGCAGCGGGCCTGGGAGCGGGCAGAGAGACACCAGAGGATTTGGAGCAGGTCATCAGCTCCTGGACTGCCGTGGCTGGAGTGTGCTCAGCGTTCTCTGTGTGCCTGGAAGATCAGGCAGGCGGGCCTGGGGCACCCTCATACCTGGCGGGAACTTGTTTCCCTTTAAACATCTCTTCTCTGCAGCTGTGATCGGAGCGGGCAGAGAGACGCCAGAGGATTTGGAGCAGGTCATCAGCTCCTGGACTGCCGTGGCTGGAGTGTGCTCAGCGTTCTCTGTGTGCCTGGAAGATCGGGCAGGCGGACCCGGGGCACCCTCATACCTGGCGGGGACTTGTTTCCCTTTAAACATCTCTTCTCTGCAGCTGTGATCGGAGCGGGCAGAGAGACGCCGGAGGATTTGGAGCAGGTCATCAGCTCCTGGACTGCCGTGGCTGGAGTGTGCTCAGCGTTATCTGTGTGCCTGGAAGATCGGGCAGGCGGGCCCAGGGCACCCTCATACCCACTTGGGTCCTTTTGCCTTTTAGTATTTATTTTTGCTATCTCTCGACCGCGGAGTGTGTCCGCGGAGCGTGGCTCGAAGGGGCGTGATCAAAGGGGCAGACACACCCCTTTGACGCCCCTTTGGCGACACAGAGGCGCTTGTTTCCTTTTTCGTGTTTTTGCTTGAATTTCCTCTTTTGCCTTAGTACTATAATGGGGAAACAGAAAGCGAAAGGCGCAACTAAGGATCCTGAGACCGCTTCTGGGGATAAACCGATCGGTCCCTTGGATAGACACTTTGTGCCTATTCCCATTGCGCAGTCCTCTCCAGACGGAGTCTCCCTAAATTCTAGTGGGAGATCTCCTCCCCCATTACCTGTGCCTTTGCATTTGCCTGGGATATCCGTGGAGTCTCCGGAATTAGCAAGTACAGAAGTTCCTATAGTGTTTCCTATACCTGTACAGTCTGTTTCTCTTAATAGTATAACTGAGGTTTCATCTGGGCCCTCAGGTGGTGAGATTACACTGAAAGATATTTGGTCTGCTTTGCTTGCTATTGACAAGAAAATGTCTTCAACTTTAAATGCTCTTTGTACTTTCTCTCAGGAAGCTGTTGTTTCTTTTCAGCAGCTCGATGAGAGAGTTAGTTCTGTCGATAGAGCTGTTGTTAAGATTAGTTCTCAGGTTCCTTCACTTGTTGCTGCTCATACAGCCAGGGTTAAGGATTCTTTGGTATTATACTCCCGAGTGGAGGCCCTTGAAAACTCGTCTCGCTCCTGTAATCTTAGATTTTTGAATTTCCCGCTTACTTCCTTATTAGCACCTAGAATATTATTGGAGAAATATTTTAAGGAAGTATTAGAGATACAGGAACCTGTTGTAATTTTGCAAACTTATTACCTTCTTTCTAGTACTAAAAAGGTTAATCCCACTGAGGGTGCCCTTGACAAAACTGTCTCTACCATTTCGAATTTAACTGCTTTTCTGGAAGATTCTACGGATAATATTTCTTCTCGTTCTACTCTACTGGTTACATTTGCCTCTGTCGAAATTAAGCAGCGTATTTTGCGTGCCTTTTTTAAAGTAAAGTCTGCCATATTTTGTGGTCAGGCTATAAACATATTTCCTGATGTTTCCCGTGAGACTCAGCTTCGGCGGAGTCAATTCTTAGCACTAAAACCTAAGGTTTTAGCAATTGGAGCTACGTTCTTTTTACGTTTCCCATGTAAGTGTGTTGTTAATTTTGAGGATGCTACCTATATTTTCATGGATGTAACCCAGTTAGAGAAATTTGTTTCTGATCACTCAGGTACAGCTGTTGGGGATAATGCTGGTTGATAGATAGATATTCTCCGATATTGTAGGCTTTTGGCCTTGTTTTCTGATTTATCTTGTTGTTTTCCTGTTAATTTCTGACCATATCCCGTGATGTGGACTTTATCATTGTTATTTTGTTCCTCTGTTCTTATTGCTACATTGTACATTGTACTATAATTTACTTTTGTTAATTTGGTGTAATTTTCATCAAAATCAATAATAAAAAAAAAAAAAAGCAGTGGGCCTAGAATAGATCCCTGGGGTACTCCATTATTCACCTTTCTCTACTGGGAAAATTGGCCATTAGGAAAATTGGCCATTTCTATCTTTTAACCAGTTCCTGATCCACAGTAGTACCCTGCCTCCTATCCCATGACCTTTTAATTTTGCCAGGATTCTTTTATGAGGGACATTGTCAAAGGCTTTCTGAAAATCTAGATATACTATATTAACCGGTTCACCTTTGTCTACCTATTTATTCACACCTTCAAAAAAATATAACAGATCAGTAAGGCAAGTCCTTCCTTAGCTAAAGCCCAGTTGGCTTTCTCCTATTGAACCATGACTATCTAAATCAGTGGTTCTTAACCCAGCCCTCTGTGATCTCCAACCCAGTCAGGTTTTCAGACCATCCACAATAAATATGCATGAGGTAGGTCTGCATGCAAGCAGTGCATGCAGATCTATCTCATGCATATTCATTGTAGATAGCCTGAAAACCTGACTATCCTGGGGGTCCCAGAAGACTGGGTTGAGAACCACTGATCTACATGTTCAGTAATTTTATTCTTTATATTGATTTCTACCATGTTGCCCAGTACTGATGTTAGGCTCACCGGTTTGTAGTTTTCCGGATCATCCCTGGAGTCCTTTTAAAAAATTGGCGTTGCATTGGTCATTCTCCAATCTTCAGGTTTTACTGATGATTTTAATGATAGTTTACAGATTACTAATAGTAGGTAAGTAATCTCATATTTCAGTTCTTTCAACACCCTTGGATGTATACCATCTGGTCCAGGTGATTTGCTACTCTTCAGTTTATCAATAGTTGTAATACATCTTCCTAGTTTATCAATATTTCTTTCAATTCTTCCGATGCATCACCTTGAAATACTATTTCAGTCATGAGTAACTTCTTTATATCTTCTTCAGTAAAGACCAAAGCAAAGAATTCATTCAAACTCTCTGCTATGGCCTTGTCCCCTCTTAGTGCCCCTTTTACCCCTCTATCATCTAATGTCCCAACTGACTCTCTCAGAGATTTTTTGCTATGAATGTACTTGAAAAAGTTTTTATTATGTTTTTGCTTCCGCAACAAGCTTTTTTTTTTTTTTAATTCTCTCTTTGCCTGCCTTATCAATGCCTTGCATCTAATTTGCCAGTGCTTATGTTGTTTCCAGTTTTTGTCATTTGACTCCTTTGTCCATTTCCCAAAAGATGCTTTTTTGGCAACAACAGCCTCTCTGACCTCGCCTTTAAACCATGCTGGCAGTTTTTTGGTCTTCCTTCCACTTTTCTTAAAGTGTGGAATACAGTTGGTCTGGACTTCCAAAATAGTATTTTTAAATAATATCCATGCTTGGAGAGTTGGTGGACACATATTAAAATATTGTACTAGGGTGTTTCATGTGCTGGGTGGGCACTACAATTACTGTATGGTCTCTTTTTGCTAAGTGCTGTAACTACTATGGATCACTGGGACCTCTTAGTCTTCACATGTCTAGATAATGGAGTGGGCTGGTGCAGGGCTTATCAATCAGCTATCCATTGATTATCTGTTTGCTTTCAAACCTCTCATATATGAAAAAATGAGTCAGGATATATGAGTCATGGCAGGAACATGGAAACCTTGGAAAAACATCAGTTATCACTCCCTGTGCATTACAGACCACTTGTATACTTAGTGAGTGGAATACTTTCCTGTTGTGGTAAGCAGCCTTACTTCTTTTTGGGAACTGATGGCCCCATGTGTACAATTGATGATTCCCAGTACAAATGGAAATCTGTCTATCTAATGCTAATGTATCATGCTTTGCTGCCTCTGCTACATAGTCTGAGATGAGGCAACATATTCTTCAGTGTAGGTCAAAAAGGCCCTCAGGAACTGTAAGATTCACTGTGATATGGCTGACTGACTGAGACCTACTGTGGCAGCCAATGCAGACTGTAAACCTCCAGTGGCTAGGAAGGTGAGGGCCATGATGAACTAGAGGTGACCTCTCTGTGTGGTAGAGAAGAGGAGCAGATCTAGCTCCTGGAAGAGATGGTGGATAGCTGCCTTGCCAAAGTGGAACCTGGTAAAGCACTGCTCATAACTGAGGTTCGGGAATTGGGTCTTGGGCCTGTAGATCTTCTAATGTGGATGTTGTTTAATGATTCTCCTGTGTATGGCCAGCACAAACCATGTGTTCATATCATCAATGGCTCATGCCTCCCTCCACCAATACCTGGTGATACCTCCATCAACACTCAGTGACCTCCACCGCCAACAAAGAGTGACTTCCACCATGTACCGACACACACACTCAGGCATCAGGGAATTACACAGAAACACGGTGACTGCAAGAACACTGAGGCACACAGAGACAGTTAGCACCCAGCCACTACATAACAAGATGGCTGACACAATAAAGAGTGGGACACTGGGGGTTTGGCTTGGCACAGCTGAGGATGCTGGAAGAGATTAGGCTGTAGGAGTATACAGAGGTCTTGGAAATGGGCAGGAGGATAGATTTGAGAAAGGATTAGGTTAGATTGCAGGAAAACAAATGGTAGCTCAAAAGTCAACATAGACACAGACAACAATCAGGCCAAGAAATCACAAGCGCAGTTTCTCCAGTCACCAACACCACAAGCAGTACCAAAAGGCATCAAATCCAGCCCTTATTCATGATTTAAAGCAGGTGAAAATTGGCGCCTTCAAAAAATCCACCCTCCACATTACTGGCCTATGTGAAATACATCATAGATGTGCAGGTGCCAGCACTGTCCAGGCCACATTTTGAAGTGCCCCCAGAACATTTCTCAGGAAGTGATACAAAGCTTGACATAGCTGGGGTGGCTTGTACATTTTTCTATTGCTGCATCCATGTTTAAAATGTGAATATGTTTTTTTTTTTAAAATAAATTTAATCACCTTAGGAGTGCTGGAACTCCACCAGATAGGATACTGTTGTCTGAGTCTTCTTCAGTATGGTATATAGAGTTAGAGTTATGGTTTACTCCTAAAACCTGGCCCAAATGAGGCATGCAATACCACAACTAGCTTTCTCTATGTCCTTGCCCTTTTACTGCCATTTTCTCTTTAATTACTCTTATTTTGCCTTGTGGTTCATCATTTGGCCTGGATCCCATGAGGCTTTGCTGCATTCACAGTCTATGTGAATATCCACTATAGAGAAGAACCAATTTCAATTCCAGATAGATAGTTTTCAAGAACATTCTCCTGAAAAGTCAATAAAATTTTGAATCATGCATTTCAACTTTCTATTTGAAAGCAAATTAGTCTGTTTCAGGCAGTTGTAACAGCAGAATATTCTTCTATGATCTTCACAAACTACCTTCATACTATATATCTGTTAAAGTATGACAGTAATCTAAAGTTGGATACCAGAGAAAGGTCACCTTCATGTAGGTCTGGAAGAGGGATCTATGGCAAATGCAGATAAAACTTGTCTTCTAAAACCATTACTAATGCCAGCTGTAAAAATAAAAAGAATGGGATCCTTTATCCTGTGCGATGTACTTACATAACTTCTGATATAGGTTTGACTTAGCTTTGACTCAGTTCATATATTATTCTGATCGGAGTTAAAATGTTGCCCTAACTTAAATTTCAAAATGCAGAAGGGCAGAAAAATCAGACAAGAAAAGAATAAATGAGAAATTAATTCAATATACAATGTCATGATCAGAATGTATGCCCCCAGAATTATGAAAATCTTTAATTCATCAGGGCAGAGAGCCTAGGCATTGTGAATATGAAAACAGGTAAGATACCCAACTAAACTACAGTTTCATATGAGGATAAGTCAAGGCTCATATGGCTTTTTAGGACATATAGGTGGGGATATTCATTGGCGGTGGCTAGAGCTGCTAACACTGCTAGCCATTGCCGCTGAAAGCTAACCCTGGATATTCAATACCGGGGCCATATTCGGGGTCGCTGAAAAAGTTGGAAGCTACCAGGCAGTAGTGATATTGAGCCTCTGCCCGATTAGCTTCCGTGGGTAAATTTAGGCCATCCTTTGCCAAGTCTGATTCTACCTGCGGGTCGATACCAGGCAGCGGCTCAATATCCTCGCTATCCAGTTAGTAATGGGTGCCATCTCCACTCTGCCCTGGAATGTCCTGATGCTAACCGCGTAGCATTGGAGCATGTATCAGCGGCACCTGCAGATATTCAGTAGCACTAGCTGTGATAATGCTACTGAATATACCGCTAGCCGGAATTTACATGGTTTGCAGGTCTGGAGCTCTCTCATTTGTATCTAAAGCAGCAAATTGATTTTGCAGGCAGTCTTTAAATTCCAGTGGTATATTCTCAAGGTCATATTTTGCTACATTCATGAGTGGCTTGCTCTTTTGTAACTTTAGCTTGAGTTTGCATACTAGTAGTTGGTGATCTGTATCACAGTCAGCTCCAGGTTTTGTCTTTGTTGATGTTATAGAGCTTTTCCATCTTTGACTTCCACAGATGTAGCCAATTTGATTTTTGTATAATCCATTGAGTGAAGTCTATGTGTACATTCGCCGCTTGTGTTGCTGGAAGAAGGTGTTTGAGATGAATAGATCATTGGTCTTGCAGAATTCTATCAGTCTTTCTCCAGCTTCATTTCTGTTGCCAAGTCCATATTTTTCAACCATTTTGCCTTCTTCTTTGTTGCCAATTTTTGCGTTCTAGTCACCCATGTCTATCAGGATATCCTGTTTGCATGTTCTGTCAATTGCAGGTTGTACTTGTTCATAGAAACTCATTAATTTCATCCTCTTCTTCAGTTGTTGTTGGGGCATATACTTAAATTATAGTTGTGCTGATAGGCATTCCTCGTAGACAAATAGAAATTAAGCGTTCACTGACTGCATTGTATTTCATTACAGTTCTTGCAAGTTTCTTCTTAATTATAAATGCAACACCATTTCTTCTTTGTCTTTCATTTCCAGCATGCGATCATCAAATGCAAAGTGCCTGATGCCATTCCATTTTAGTTTGCTGACACCCAACAGATCAAGTTGTACACATTCCATTTCATTCTTGACCGCCTCCAACCTCCCTTGGTTCATGCTTCGTACGTTCCATGTCCCACTATGTCCCTTTGGTGTGGCCCTTAGGAGAGGACCACACAAGATGCAGCCATGGACAAGCTATCAACACTAAAAAGGATAAAAGCAAAGCAGCAACCGTGAAGAAGCACCATCCATTCAAGCAGGACCAATTCAACCAAATCAACAAGCAAACCCAGGTACAGCACAACACATGCCTCCTTTCCTAACACCAGTATATTTACTAATAGCAATACCACCTCCACAATATTACATCAACAATCATGCAAACACAATATTCAAATCACAATCTCTTCCACATAGCACATCACAGAAACAGCCAGTATTAAGTCCTCTCCTCAGGGCACAACCACAATGAAGACTCACACCTATCCTAACCATACCAGAACATACCCCCAACAATCCCACAACACCAGTAGCTACACAAGCACTCCAAATCTCACTCATAAATGAACGATCAGTGAGGAATAAACTCCCCATAATCCAAGACCTCATCACATCTCAAAGGAATGATAACCTCTGTATAACTGAAACATGGTTATCAGAGGAAGACACCATACTCATGAACCAGCTTACACCACAGGGATACAACTGCTCTTGCTCACATTCCAGAGGAGTAGGAGTAGCCATAATAGCAAGATCAAATCTCCACCTCCGAAAACATGTAGCAGAAAGCTCAGAGGAATCAGACATAATCACAATTACCAACAAACACCTATCAATCTGCCTGATTTACAGAGCTCCTACAGCAACCTCTGCCCTATCAGATATTCTCAAACAGACGACCGAAATTGCCAACACTACAGAAGAACTGATAATCCTTGGGGACTTCAACCTCTCATCCATGAAGAGAAACATGCAACTGATTTCCTTGAAGCAGGGGAAATCATGGAACTGACACAAATCATTCATGCACCAATGCATGAGAAGGGCAACACCCTGGGACTCATATTCCTCAACCCCCAAACTTCCATAACAGGCAAGACTCCCCAGATCACACCTGTGCCATCGTCTGACCACTGTCTCATCACCTTCATCACGTCCAAACAACGAATTACCACTGCTGAGGATGCACACCTAATATGATGATTCAAACCACTTAATAAAGACAGCTTCCTCAAACAAGTTCTACTGAACAATCAGGACTGCCTGATCCCGATACATTAACAAACGATTGGAACAACGTAATAGCCACAGCAGCATGACCAACGACAGACCCCAAAGAAAACAAAGTAAGACCAGCAAGAGCACACTGGTTCACACCCACCTTACGGAAGCTAAAAACACAACTTCAAGGAATAGAGAAGATGGAAGAAAACCAAACATGAACCAGACAGAACCAGATATATGATGCACTAAACAACTACCACACCAAAATAGACAACAAACAAAGAGCCTACTGCACAAAACTTCTAAACACATCTCTTAACAGCCCACATGAGCTCTTTGATATAGTCAAAAAGCTGACCAAAACCCCTAATTATTCTAACCATTTCCCAAACATTCCACCACAGCAACTCGCATCACAATATAAACAATTCCAAACAAATCCCAACATTCCACCCACACCAACAGGAAGCTGCTACAATAGTGCCCCCAATACCACAATGTATTGAAACAGTCAGCAAAGAGAGGGTTGAAACCATTATAATGATACTCAACACCACCACCTCTCCTGTCGACCCCTGCCCAGTCAGTTTGATTAAGATGGAAAATCAGGAGCTAAGCCCAGCACTCACCACCATTGCACACAAATCTCTTAAACAAGGCCAGATGCCTAATAGCTTCAAAATGTCCTTCATCCGGCCAACCCTTAAGAAATTGGAACTTGACCTATTGGATCCTACCTCATTCAGACCAGTAGCGAGTCTCCCATTTGCCACAAAAGTCTTCAAGAAGGCAGTACAACAGCAATTACAGGATCACATGGACAGAAACAACTTACTTGACCCACAGCAACATAGAATCTGGCCATCACATGGGGTCGAGACACTCATGGTCTCATTAATAAATATGTTAGTCAAGGGAATACAAACCAAACAAACTAGATACACCCTCATTTTTCTGGATATATCAGCAGCGTTTGATACCTTATCACACAGCATCCTCCTTCACAGACTACAAGAAACCAGCATACAGGACAAAGTTCTTCAATGGTTCCAATCCTACCTAACAGACAGGTATCAGCTAATTCGAACAAGCACTGGCACCTCCACCCCATACTGCCAGACTCAAGGAATACCACAAGGATCCGCACTATCGGCACTGCTCTTTAACATCTACTTACAACCACTCTTCTCCATTATACGGTCACACAACATCAATTTTCACATATGCGCAGACGACATTATGCTTTATGGACCAATATCCACCGCAAATCCAGTAAACACACAGTTATTACACTGCTTCAACGACGTCTCCAGATGGCTACAAGAAAATAATCTCACAATCAACTTCAAGAAGACAGAAGCATTATTACAAAGGATCAAACCTTCACCCCACCAACACACCTCACTCTGGGAAAAACCCAGATAAGAGTTCAAACACAAATAAAGTACCTGGGAATCATTCTCGACCAAACTCTATCATTCAAGCAACAGATAGCAAAAACTGCAAGAACAATATTCTTCAAAACCAAGATGATACAGCGCCTCAGACCACTCCTAGACTCCCAGGACTTCAGATCAGTTCTACAAGCAATGACACGCCCCTACCTGGACTACTGTAATACAATATATCAAGGACTCCCACTCTCCACTCTCAACCCGCTACAGACAGCCCTTAACACAAGAGCCAGGATCATTCAAAGGGTGAAGAAATATGAACACATCACCCCAGTACTGAAGCATCCCCACATCCTCCTGTTGGAAGCTCGGATCAAGTACAAATCCTTAATACTGATTCACAAAGCACTACACCAACAATAGATATCACATCTTCACACCCTATTACCATAACTGAACTCTGAAAGACCAACAAGGCAGACCATTAACAATGTTCTGACTGTACCACATGCAAGGACAAAGTACAATCTACAAACATGTACCGTGCATTTGACCTCTACGCCTCATCCCTATGGAACTCTCTCCCGATCAAAATCCAGAACAACAAGGGCCTCTCCTCATTTAGAAAACAATAACGACACACTTATTCAGAGGACACTTTGTAACTGATCCAAGCACCACCCAATGAATCCATGACCACATTGATAATCAGATAAGTCTGAGACCAAGAGACGAAGGAGCATCGTAAATAAGGAAAGCCTGATACATACCCAATCAGGAATGTAGATAAGCTGAGTCCATGTTGAATGTATAACCTCTGAAAATATATAATGACCTGTTCGATGTATCTCTTGTTGTTTATTGTAAACCACTTTGAACCGGTGAAAAGCAGCATATAAGCATAGCTAAATAAATAAATAAGTAAGATATCTTTGCAGCTTTTGATTCTCATTTCATGCGCAGCTACATCAGCAGTCTGATGTCCCGAGGGCTTTGATCCAACCACATCATAAATGCTGGCTTTACTATGAAAAGTCTTCAGCTCCTTCCCAGTAGCCAGTTGAGTGCCTTCCGACCTGGGGGTCTCATCTTCCAGCACTATACTGCAATTTGTTTTGTTGTGACTATCCATTGTGGTTCATGGCAAGATATGGAAGTAGATTGCCAGGCATTTCTTCCGCAGTTTAAATATAGTGTTGTCACAGATGGGTAGTGTTGTCACAGATGGGTGTCACAGATGGGTAGTGTTGTCACAGATGGGTGTCACATCAGCTGCCCAGATGGGTGGTTTGTCTTGATCTGGCACCTCAGCTGAGACTTATCCATCTTGGGAGACCCTGCCAGTAGTTAAACTACCGATAGCTTAGCCCTCAGCATCACTGATGTACACAAACCCTCACAGCATAACATGCCGCAAACCAAGTGAAGGACTATCTGGTTAGCAAGCAAAAAAAGGAACAGGGGTAATAAAATAAGGAAAAAATAATTTACCATTTTTTGATTTTTGTGGTGCTGTCCTTCTGTTTTTTTGTGCTATCCGTATGGTGCCAGAGCGGAATGTGGGTAGAATGTAGATGATCAGGAAGTTATCCAGATAGCATTGATATTCAGACCACTATCCAGATAAAAATCTGGATAGCTTTAGGATAACAAAAACTGTCTTATATTTATCTGGATAGTGGTCAGTATCACCACTATCCAAAGAGTGGTAGTGCCCACAATTTGGACAGTGCTGCTGAATATCCACATTATAGCTGGACACTGTGGCCAGTTTAAAAAAACATTCCGAGGAGATGATTTTTCCCTCAGTTATAAATGTGATTAATGACCCAATTTGATTGAAAATAGCAGCTTTTAATTATGAAATGAGGGAAGCAGATCTGACCATCTATACTCATAATGGACCCAGCTGCTAGGCATGAGGTCAGCGCTTAGCCGTTAGCACTGAACACTAAACCCAGTCCTATCTGGCCCCGGCACTGAATATCCGGGGTCGCCTCACAGTCTCCACTACTGCAGAAACTAACTGAATTGCGGCGATATTGAGCCACTGCCCGGTTAGCTCCTATGGGTAAAGTAAGGCTAGCTTTTGCTGCACCTAGCTCTACCCATGTGTCACTAACCAGGTAGTAGTGCAACATCGCCGCTACCCAGTTAGCTACTGTTGCCACCCATGACATGCCCCGGATACATCCCAAAGCTAAGTGGTTAGCATCGGGGCATGACATTAGTAGGGGATATTCAGTGGTGCTAAAATGTTAGTGCAGTTGAATATCCTGTACAGCAGCATTTACAAATCTGTAAACCGTGTAAATGCCTTTCAATATCAGGCCCAATATCTTTTATTCCAGCTGTGAAGGTCACAGATCTGTAGTGATGTAGAGCTGAATGCTGTGCTAGAGAAGGGAGAATATTCACTAGAAATAAGGCAGTCATGAACCTGACCCAATAGAGCAAGATCATGTGTAGCTTTAAGCTGCAGTGCCCTTCACAATATTCTTAAAGTGATTATGGTGACCTTAGGTCACTATTCATATTGGCAGATAAGTGTTGACCATTGTGGTTATTCACCAGCTGATCTTTTCTTTGCTATCAGATTATAAAGCTTTACTTTCTGCCTCGGGGGAAAATGAGCAGTCCTTGAAAAATACATAAAACCATTCCAGCTCAAGAAAGCTGTCTGGCAACAAGTAATCTCCCACTCAGTTTCCTATTCTTAACTATTAGAGCTCTACAAGATTATGTCAGTTGTTTAGCAGAATCAAGCAAATTGAGCTACTGATATTAGTATGTAAATTATATCGTCCACCAGCTGTCAGACAAAAAGATATATTTTCAGATCTGTCAGATTTCTGTCATTTGACAGGAGTCTCCCTTAGTGGGAAGCTCCTATTATATGGGTGAGACCTGGGGTTGGCCATGATAGTGGTTATTTCCTGCCCAATCATTAGAGAGGTCAGTGACCTAGAAATTTTGTGTTGAACCAATAACCGTTGTATATTAGTTATCTTTTCTTTGCAGCTGGAGTAGAAAATAGAAGCTGATGCCAACTCTTTCCTGGTACCTTTTTTTTTTTTTTTTTTAGAAATTTATCACTGAGCCCAGATGTTCTGTGTTGCCTCCTCTCCCTACAAGTCTTGAATCATCATGAAGTGGTACTCGGGATTATGGGATATAGATAGTTCCCTCTGCCTGTCCTAGCTACCCATTCCTACTTCTTCTATTCAAGTGCTTGGATGCATATCACAGGACCTTAACTACTCAGGTGGAAAGGGAATTCAAAATAAGAGGCTCACATTTATACTTCCCTATTAATATAGGGCCCTATATTAAAAAAACACTCAGCTCCTAAATTTAGGCCCTATTTTCAGCCATACATAGGAGCCTACGTTTTCAGCTAAAAAGTTATCCTAATTTAGGAAGAGTAGCCTAGTGGTTAGAGCACCTGCCTAGTATCCTAAAAATCAAGGGTTCATTTCCCACTGGGGACCTTGGGCATTTACCCTCCATTGCTTTGGAAGAAAAGGCCTGATAATCTATTTCAGGTGATACATTGTCAAGAAAACCCAGAGGCAGATGGGTCACCAGGAGTCAGCCTGACTTGGCACTAAAAAAATAAAATAATGCCTGCCATTCATTTTCCTAGATTTATGAGCCTAATTTATGTGTCTAGTACTGAAAATCAACACTCTCATTGCCACTCACGTTTTCACTTTTTATGCTCCTAAATTTAGGAGTTTACTGAAATTTTAAGAAACAATTTAGGTGCTCAGCCCTAGTAAATTTTCAAAGAGGCTGATTTAGGAGCATAACTCTGAAAGTTAGGAGCATAAATCCTTTGAATATAGGACCCATAGTATAAATGATTAAGTGCAAAAATGTGAAGAGGAGTGCTATATTGGGGAAACAAGTCAAAACAGAGGACACACTTCAACCTTCAGAGACACACCATAAAATGTTACAGAGAGAAACAGGACATCAACCCAGAGGGTAAACAGTTCTCAAAGGAAAATCTCTCCCTTAACAACCTTACAATTTAAAGTCCTGAAAGGGAATTTCAGGAACAAGCATGAAAGGAAAACATCTGAAATTAAAATGATTAAGTATTTCAACATTATCAAAAGGAGACTGAATAGAGACATTGGTTTTCTTACCCATTACTGGACATAGAACATTGTGTCTCCTTACCTGTGCTTTTCATTGTAAATTAATGACAGATACAGATTAGCTAAGACCAGCCAGGACCTGTATAATTGTCACTGTATCCCACACTTTGATTTGATATGTAATGACATGCAAACTATCTAGAACATAGATGAGTTTAAATCCAATATAACTGCATTACTACTACTACTACTGAATATTGTATAGCGCTATAAGGCATACACGTTTCTGTTCAAGAAACACCTCGGTGAATTAATTACTTAAATACAATGTTTTAAAGACTGCCTTAATTCCAAAATTTTCAAGTAAAGTCAGCACCCCTTCAATATTCTTACTCACCTAACATGATCTTTTATTAAGAACAGAGCATTCTAAAGATCAAACTTTGGTTCCTGTAATTAGTTATTATCTGAATTCAATTTATTATATTAAAGTTGTTTTTTCCTTATTCCCCAGCAATCCTTGTTAACAATATTCCTTGTATAATTTTCTTGAATGTATTTTTCTTTTCTTTGAGTTCATTGTAAACCGCTTTGATTTACGAAAGGTGGTATATAAACACAAATAAAGAAATAAAGAAATAAATACACAGCGCTGCACAGACACATGTAAAAGACGGTCCCTGCTCATCAGAGCTTACAATCTAATTGAGACAGACAACACAGTAGCTGTAGACATGGGATACAGCTAGCGGAAATGTTAAGGAAACACGAAGGAGATCAGGTGAGTCAAGATCCGAACGTGGCAGCGAAGAGGTGAGCTTTCAGCCTAGATTTGAAAAGGGTCAAAGAAGGCGCTAGACGTACAGACTCACGTAATTTGTTCCAGGCTTAAGGAGCAGCAAAGTGAAGGGAGTGAAGTCTAGAGTTAGCAATGGAAGAGAAGAGCACAGGTAGAAGTGATTTGCCAGAAGAGCGGAGTTCCCGAGGAGGGGTGTAGGGAGAGATAAGAAAAGAAAGGTAGCGAGGAGCTGCAGAGTAAATGCACTTATAGATCAGCAGGAGAAGTGTGAACTGGATGTGGAAAAAGATAGAGAGCCAATGAAGTGACTTGAAAAGGGGGTAATATAAGCATGACAAGGCTGGCAGAAGATTAGCCACACAGCAGAGTGTTGAATAGATTGAAGGGGAGAGAGATGACTCTGGGGGAGACCAGCAAGGAGCAGGTTACAATAGTCTAGATGAGAGATGACTAAGGAGTGGATAAGTGTTTTAGTGGTGTGTTCAGAAAGGAATGGGTGAATTTTGTTGATGTTATAGATAAAAAATGGCAGGTTTTAGCTATCAGTTGGATGTGTGTGGAGAAGGAGAGAGAGGAGTCAAAGACGACCCCAAGGTTGCGGGCAGAGGAGACAGGGAAGAGTAGAGAGTTATCCACAGAGACTGAGAAAGGAGGAAGGAGAGAGGATGGTTTAAGGGGAAAAATAAGAGGCACACTATACCTACAGAGACCTGAAGAGAGTATAGCTCTTGAAAGCTTGTCAAAAAAAAACAACTTAAGTTAATCCAATAAAAAAGTATCACCTACAACCTGCTTGTTGAGCCTTATGTGGAATATCTAGCTTAAATGAAAAATCCTTTTAAAAAAAGGAATTCCAAGGGTTTAAGAAATTCTGCATCTTTACAACATTTGAATTGTCATTTTAAAAGAATGTCCAAGTACAATCTGAGGATGTCCAGGGCAAAATGTCTGAGAAAATCTTGAGGACATTTACATTTAGATACTCTGACATCCCCAAATGCACAGCCACAAAAATGGCTTCATGAATGTCCTAGCTGGTGTTTTCCAGAAAGGGCACATCAATGTTCAGTGACATTGCAGATGTTCAGATGTGCGGTGGCAGGTTAGTAATCTGTTTGGGGTTTGTATTTACATGCAGATTTCTTTGTCCCGGAAATATTGACAATGACAGTAACAGCACATTGTACTCTTGCATCTTGTTACTTTGCTGCCATGAAATTAGCACTTTTTTGCTCCTTATTGGTGGTCAGGAGCAGGTATAGGCATGGACATCTCACCAACCAGGGCCAGGCATGCTTACACTGTTCTAAAACCATGCCATAATGTCCAGATTCTTTGCTCCGCTCAGGCCATACCTCCACCAATCCTGAGCCCCCCTCCAAATTGCCCTGCTTCATTTCAGCATCAACTCCAACCCCTCCCCCCTCAATCCCCCTGAAACAATCCAGTAACCCTCGACCCCCCACCCATGCCCTGATCCAACCCCCAGCACCTACTGGGGGCTTTCTTTGGTGGTTTGTGGGGAGCAGGAGTGATCCCAGTTGATCCTGTTCTGTGGTGCATCAGGTTCGAAATGGCGCCTTTGACCCCTAGCAATAGTCTTGTAGCAGTACCACTAGGGGTCAAGCTGCCAAATAAAGGCAAAAAGTGCAGTTCGGTATGATTTAATTTGTTAACTGTAGGTTTTAGCTGAATTCTACACATCCTAATAAAAAGAGTGAACTGAATAACAGGGTACCTAAGCAAGGAAGATACCTAGGTGTATATTTTGCACCTCTTTTATAAAGGCAACATATATGCCTTTTTGTTTTTATGACTTTATTTTCCAAAAGCTCCTACTTGATCGAAGTGTTACATTTGCTGTCTATGATCCATGGGTTGTGCATTTATTTTGTTTGGGGGCCTAAAACATTTTCTGCAAATCACTTGTATGCACATAAGAATATAAGATTTGCCATACTGGGTCAGATCAATGGTCCATCTAGCCCAATATCCTGTTCCCAACAGGGGCCAATCTAGGTCACAAGTGCCTGACAGAATCCCAAAAGGTAGACATAATTCATATACCTATGAATTCATGTGCACTCAATTTATTTGCACTATTAAAACAGTTTTAATGTGCATAAAATATGCACTTTTTTAATGAATATGTGAAAAAAAACATGAGAAAATACAGTACACACAAAATAAAAAATGTGTTGATCCCTTCTCTGCTTTCCCAATCCTCTGTTCCAGGAATACCTATGTGTTACGTTTTCCTAGCATTAGTCTTTATGAATGCGTATGGCAAGGCAATTTTATAAGTCTGTAGAATGCTGTTCTACATGCTCAGGTCACTAATAAAATTAACCCCTCTTAGAAGCTTGCGATCTAATCAGACAGGTCACAGAATATAAAACAAACAAGAAGTTTCCATTTAAGATAAGAAAGCTATATGAACTTTTAAGGTGGGTGGGATTAATGGGATTAAATGGAGGGTGGTCAATTTTTAACTGAACAACAAATATGTTTGGGATCTAATTTTTTTTTTTAAGTAGAACTCTGACTATACAAGTCAGCTTTACTGCTGTATGGATTATCACAAGGCATACAGACAAAAACACAGAGGCCATGACTGGGAAAATCTAGGTCATGAATGGGACAAACTAAAACAGGTGGGTTGAAACAGGTGGGTTGAAACTTAGCTGAGCTTTTATAGATGGCATTGATGGATGAAGGGGCAAATTTAATTGAGTAAAAACGCAAGACGTGAGACTTCTTTTAAATTCATATAAGAAAATAGCCAATGAGATGTTTACAAATCTCACTAAGAAAAACAAAAAACGTTCTTTGGGCGAATGCATGTGTGGAAAGGAGATTTCCAGGAATTTTTATTGCAAGGATAAGGGGGACGACGGGAGATATCACCGTGCAATGAAAATCTCTTATTCACCAAGCGGCATGTTTACTAAACACATTAGGCTTTTGCAGCTAACATGCCAAAAAGGTTCAGACAGCACCAGGTTAGCTGCAAGTG
Source organism: Ichthyophis bannanicus (assembly GCA_033557465.1). Classification (NCBI taxonomy): domain Eukaryota; kingdom Metazoa; phylum Chordata; class Amphibia; order Gymnophiona; family Ichthyophiidae; genus Ichthyophis; species Ichthyophis bannanicus. Next base: position 769,528,771 of record CM066035.1, on the reverse strand, counting down.
TCATGTGTTATCTGTTGGAGATGTGCTCAGCCTTTCCCCAGCGTAAAGTGCCCCAAAAATGCAGAGAATATGGTTGGGCAGCTTCGTGGATGCAGCTAACACCATCCCTTGGGGTGGCATTAGCTCCACCCATGCTGTCTGCAAATACGATGGTTACCATGCACTGTTGAGGACGTGGTAAACATGCATTGCAGACATGCCCACTCTCTGCCCTAATCCCATCCACTCATGCAGATACTACATTATCTGCAGATAGTGCAGAACATTGCTGGGATATATGCATTTTGCCTGCGTTAGCTGCTAGGGCGGTGAGATCGCATGCATTATCTGGCATTTTAGCAGCTAATGCAGTTTAGTAAATATGGCTTCCAAATGTTCTCCCTTGCAGCTCTGTGTTTTAACAAGTTTAGTTTCTTTTCAGGATGAATAGCTCATCCAGGTGTTAGAACCCCTCATTTGCATGCCAATTACAAAGGATATACTTTGGTCGCAAAGCAGGACTGAAAGCTGATGTTGCAAGATGGGCTCTAGAACAATGCTACAGAGAAATTCAATGACTTTATCATAAAATCTGATGGCGTACAGCTTTGATATAGCAGGTCAAAGCAAGCACAGGAAAAATCAAGCTTGAAGTTTGTGTTTTCTCAGCTGTATAATCCGCACCCCAGGTACTTCCCTATGGTAGTAGTGCCGCTAGCGAAGATAGTATGTTTTGTTTTTTTCTTTGCAATTCTAACACTGCCAAAGACATACTTCTCTCTCTCCCTTAGAATCCTAAAGCCTGCATCAATTCTTCTTTCCCACCCTCTGAAAATCAAAGCACAAATGCTTGTCTGTCCTTTATACTGGCTCTTTGGATGTCATAAGACTGGAAAGCCATTCTAACCTAAAAGAAAAACAAGGGGTTTATATGTCTCTTTAAGTTACTTTTCAATATATCTAGAAAGATATATTATTGTGAAATTGGACAATTAAATTGAAATCTAGATTAAGGTCACTCTCACAGAGCATAGATCAGCAACCTTTCTCAGCCATAAGGATGCCCTTGCAAAGAACCTCCAGTTTGGACATTTAATCCTCGCTATTCTCAGGGACCTGATTCAGGCCATAGAGCTCCCCTCATGTACCTGACCTTTGTGCAGGGAGCTGTAGACGAGGGCAGCAACAGGGCAGGGAGTGGGTGGAATGGAGTGGAACGCTCAACCCGGACATACAGGGCCATTTCCATCCGGGGTGGGGTCAAGGATGCACCAATGGAGGAATCTGGCGAGGAGGTGAGCAGGAGTAGCGGGTTCCCCGCAGCCTGATTCTGGCCTTGGCAGGCCCCTCCGGGCGTTAGGCGATGGGGAACAGTGCAGTGAATGTGCGTTGAGGAATCAGGGCTCATGCATGGCGTCCCAGTGCCATGGTGACGGGATGCCATGGCACCAAGGCTCCATGCAGGGCATTGGGTGGATTAGATGGTATGTTTGCTGTACATCTAGGCCCTCAGAATTGGGGCATGTCTGGCCCATCCAAGCCCTCTACACCCGATTCTGCTCCCGTGGGAACACTTCCAAGGGTGCAGAATTGGGTGCAGATCTAGGCTGTCCAGAATTTGGACATCCGGACGGCCCAAACATGCCCCATTCAGAATTGGCCTCCACAGGGGGTTATCTGCAAGGAGACTCAGCTGTATTAGAGAGAGGAATGAAAGAAGAAGGATCCAGGCTAGTCTTCAAATGCACGGTCTCTGGCAAGCTGCTCACTCTCTCTCTCCCCCTCTTTCTCTCTCTTTTTTTTTTTTCAAATGGCAGTACCTTGAGTAGTTTCAAAAACTCATGAGTCAGCAGTGCACTGCAAAATCGGTGCAGCTAGCCTGCAAGTTTTGAAACTGTTTTCCATGCTGGCATATACGAGATTTGTGCACTGTGGGGCATTCCCAGCCCATGCTATAGACCATACAACATAATTTATATTCTCTTTTCTTCTTACATGCGGCTGCATCAGGTATTTCAGAAGAGGCTTTTCCCACACATCTTCATTCTCTTCCTTTTAGGTTCAGTGGGAAAGTCAGAGCAGGTAGCTGGGGTTAATTGTTACCTGTACTGTCTGACATCTGTCTACCGAGGAAGGTGACCGGCTGAGGCATATCCTTTAGCTGCTTCACATTAATCATTCATTTGAATGTTCCAAATCCTCGAAGTAAGCCTTTGCATCTGATGCTGAGAAGAAACTTCACAGGAGCACATACTGTACATTTTCAGAATGTTTTTCAAGAGGGTCCTGTTACTAAGGAAACCAGTTCTTTCCCCTCAGAATGGCTGCCTGACTTGGAGCCTATATCTGAAGCATTGCCAAGCATGCCCTGGTTCTGGAGGAAGAAATGAGGAAAAAAATCTTATTAAAAAAAAAAAAGGTCAATCATCTCATGGGGTGAATCAACCAACCTCTATAGTCCTTTCTTTTTAGAACTTTTTTTTCTTTTTTAGTGAAGTGGCATAATGCCAATACACAAAGAGCGTGTCCTCATTATCCATCATCTAATACAACCACAAAACTAATCAATCTGGTGCTTTCTGAACCATTGATTAACATCAAAATAAAATAAAAGAACAGAAAACAAAACAGTGCACTTAGCCAGAAGAGGTACTACTTCCAGAACTGCTCATTAAGGGACAAGAGCACATATATTCTTTGCAGGATTTCCAACTGACACCAGATCTGCCTGACAGGTTGGATCCAGTCTTGGGTTTACGCTACTGCATGCAGGGGCTTGTAGTTCTGATTTCTTTATTACACTGCATAAGAGAAGCAAGACTGCAAGTCCCTGCATGCAGTGGGGTAAATCCATGAGTGGATTAAACATGTTGGATGAATCTGGAGCCTGTTGACAACCCTAATTCTTTGTTAGGGTACCATAATTGCTCATATCATGGTAGCCTTCCTCCCAAATAGGCCAATAATCTTTCCAAGTCCGTAAATTGCTAGACTTTCTTTAGCCAGTCCCAATTTGTCAGCACAGAGGCAGCCTTCCAACAAACTGACAGAACTATCTTAGTTGCTATTAAAAATAATTAGTCAAATCAACAAGATTAATCAGCTTTTCTTCTGGAATATGTGTATAATTTATTTATTTATTTAACATTTCTTACATACCGTCTTTCATGATATCAAGGCAGTTTACATTGAACAAACTGAAATTACATTGAACAAGGCATTATAACTTGGAGATAACTATTTTACAGGGAACATGGGCAATGGAGGGTTAAGTGGCTTGCCCAAGACCTCAAGGAGCACCTGTGGGACCAGAAATAACATGGAAGAGGAGGACAATGTCATCTATCTTTTAACAACCTCCTTTTACAATACAGTTCTTAACAATTCATGAACTACACAAACAATAAAAATTTTGAGGACAAGCAATTTGTGGACACCCTGACATTTCCAGCAGTGGATGGCACTTTTTTCCTTCCTCTAGGTTTAACACCATAGCTCCTCCCCCCACCATGTGATTGCCAGTCCTCTGCTCCTAGCCCCAGCTCATTTCTCTTCCCTCTCCCACTAGTTGGTTTTATTTTAAATACTTTACTTAAGAGATGAGGTAAAAGAAAATGAGTCAATGCTAAACAGAAAAAGTGCAAGACAGAGAAAGGCAAAATTTGGAGTTCTATTGCATTTTTCTTTTATTTCTCACCTATTAAATTTTGTTTATGAGATGTCACTAAAAAAAGTTTCAAGAGCATCTTAGAGTAGGGGGTGGCTCTTTGCATTGTCTTCTTACAATATTTATTTGTTTACTAAGATATGAGTATGCTTTTTAAAATAGCTCATAAAACATTGCAAAATATATGGAAAGAATAAAACAATATGATACCATAACTTGTGCCAAAAATCTAAAGCCATCTCCAAGAAGCAAATATCTGCTATCACATTCTTACAATTACCAGGAACAATGTAACTAGGGTTGCCCATACCCACCCTCACCCAACCCTTTCCCTGCCCCTACTCTGCCCTGGCCCCCACCGTCACCCCACCCCACCCCACCCTTGCCCCCCAAAAATAACTACAGAGAGGGCAATGTGCAAACTGAACAAGCAAGATTGTTACACATTCTTAAACAAAAGTTCCATACTAACAGAATATGCAGCATTGGTTGTACACATACACACACATACACACAATACAGAAAGGCCTTCATCAATAAATGAGCACAAAACAAAAAGAGAAATATATAGACAAAAATTAACCTGAAACCCCAAGAAGCCAGATTCTGCATGCAGTGCAACATCAGATAAATAAGAGATGTAGTTCCCCACACTGTGTAAAATATAAAGGTAGCACAAAGTCCAATCATTAAATTGAAAATAAATATATTTTTTCTACCTTTGTTGTCTGACCATTTTATTCTCTGATCATGCTGGTCCCAATCTAAGGCTTCTGTTTCCCTGTCTTCTCTTAGCTCTCTTTCTATGGTCTATAGTCCATCTACCATGTCTTGCCTCTTCTTTTGTTTTCTTTACTTCCTTCCATCAGCCTATTCCAGCCCCAGTAACCCTCCCCAGTATCAGCCCCCTTTCCAGTCCTCCCCTCCCAATACTTTCCAATGTCAACCCTCTTGCGTTCCCAGGACTGCCAGTGATGCCAATTCTACTACTACTACTACTACTGAGCATTTATATAACGCTACAAGTTGTACACAGCACTGCACAAAGAGCCTTTCTAGTCCCCTCCTTCCTCACTGTCCAGCCCCTTCTAGTCCAAATACCATACCAGGTATCAGCTCACTTCCACTCTCAGTGCCATCCCCATGTCAGCTCCCTTCCGGTCACCCTGCCGTCTGTCCATCCCCCTTCCAGTTCCATCCCTATGTGTCTGCTCCCTTCCAGTATCAGTGCCCCCTTCCTTTCAGCCTCCTCCCCATTACCCAGCCACCTATCAGTCCCATCCCTAAGTGTCAACACTCTCCAGTCCCACCCCCAGGTATCAGCTCCCTTCCAGTCCCCCTCCAGTATCATCCCCAGGTGTCAGCTCCCTTTCAACCCCCACCTTCCTCCCATGTCATCTCCCTTCTAGCCACCTCCTTCCCCCCTCTTTCAGCTGCCTTCCTGCCTCCACCTTCCCCCCTCTCCGTGTCAGTCATTTTCTGCCACCTCCTTTCCCCTTACAGCCACGGCTCTTGCGTCTTAAAGAGCAGTGGCTACAATAATGCTAATTTAAAAACCAAACCAAATCGGTGCAGAGCCCTCTGGCCCTATGGAACCCATGCTGCAGCATCCCACGCTCAAAAGAAAGTGAAGCTACAGGGGGTGAGACGCTGCAGCAGGGGTTCCATAGGGCCAGAGGGCTCCACACGGGTTTCCTTTCGTTTTTTAAATTAGCATTATTACAGCCACTGCTTTGTAGAAAGCAGGATCCATGGCTGCAAGGGGAAGGAGTTGGCAGAAAAGGACTAACAGCGGAGGAGATAGCGAGGCTGCAGTGGTGGGGCCAAGGACCTCAGATGAAAAGCTAGTTTTCTGCTCTGGCCACTCCCAGTCTTGTGGCCAGAGCAAAAAAAATGTCTTTTCAAGGGCCGGCCTTCAATCTCTGCTGGCAACCAACTTGGCCACTTAAAAACCGGCCAGGCCGGCTGAAAACTGGCTGGTTGGCAACCTTAAAAATAACCAAGCACAAAAATGACAGCAAATGTTAGCAGCAGATTCTCTGTTAAAATGAGAGAAGATGTTTGTTGGAAATGCAGATTTTCAGGGCATCTCTCCTAAAGCTTCATTTTGTCTTTTCTCTGTAGCCACACATTACAGAATACAGTATCTTGGCAACCCTTCATCTATTCCCTGCATCTTCCCCTCCCCTTCCAATCCAGCAAACTATTATTGAAGTTTTGATCTCAGGCCTATTTGAAGCCCATGACTGCTCAGTGAAGGCAAATGTGCTGAAATGATGAAACTGTACTCATTTTGGTGACAAGAAGAAAGGGAAGGGTATATATAACAAAGGTACAAATCGGGGCCAGCACATTTAGCAAGGCTGGATGCTCTGGCTGAGAGTCCCCCAGTCATATGTGAGGTAGGGGATGGTGGCCACACAGTGGTGTTTAAATTGAAATTTCCACCAGCAGGAGATGGTTCCGTTCTCTTCCAGGTCTGCCAAGAAGCACAGCAGAAACTGGTGGACCTTGATCAATAGAGCAAGCTATGTGAGGGAGCTACACACTGTATAAATTGCATCATGGGTTACATTACATACCATCTGTGAGGGATGAAAGCGACCCTGTCACTGTGCCCCACCTAAGAGCCACGTAAAAGGACCCTTTGGCATGGCCCTTAGGCACAGGCCCTTAGGCACGGCCACGCCTGCCAGTTCCAGTCCTTTAATTGCTGCCTATTGTGCCTCGATTGTACCTTGGTGGGGGGAGTGGGAGGGGCGAGCAGCTCCCGCTTCCTCCCAGGATGTCTGATCGGCAGCATGGTGGTGTGTGAGAGAGGCAGTTACCTGCCGGTTCCAGTCCTTTAATTGCTGCCTGTTGCGCCCCGATTGGGCCTTGGTGGGGGGAGAGGGAGGGGCAAGCAGCAGAGCAAAGGTGAAAGCAAACCAAAAATGCAAGTCCACAGCAGCAGTGGCAAGAGGGCAAGAGCGAGACAGTCTTCCTCAGAATGCAGCATCAACCTGCAACTGGAAGTGAAGTGGCCCATCTGAGAGCAAGGGAACAAGGGGAGGAGCGTAACTCTTGCAGAACAAGGGAGGAACACACGAAGCAAGAGATGTAGGTTTGAACCAGACTGCTTTATTGAGAAATAGTCCCTACGCGTTTCGGCATACGCCTTCTTCGGGGGACATACAGCTACCATAAAATAAATAAATAAATAAACAATGTTAAAATGAGATTGAAAAGACAATGTGTACTACAGTAAGTTAATAATATATAAAGGATAAATACAAAATCATTAAATAAAGAATGTTAAAAAACGTTAAAAAACAGAAGGGCCGAGACAAAAACCAAACAGTTATATCCAACATTAAGGACTATATAACTAAATTAAAATCAATATGCAATATACATGTAAATATAATAATAAGAATAATAACAATAATAACAATAAGAAGGAATAAATAACAATCATGCATACATAACCCAGACCAAAGAATAGGCAAATTAAATATTTAAACTACTCAAGAGGTGTTGACTGTATGAAAAATGAATAATAGATGAAAAGTGATAAAAAATAATACAATATATAAATACAATCATTAATAAAGAAATAATCATTAATAAAAATAAATAAATAAATATATTAAAAGATGTAAAGTAAAAAATGGTAAAAATAATGATAAAAAATTAAAATAATGATGACATTAATAATAAAAAGTGAAGAGTAGTGCAAGTGAATTCATACATATAAAAACCTACCAGTGCTGTGTCAAATGGAGTGTCTCATTAAGACAATTTTTTCGAATCACTATATGACAGCTAAAAAGGAAAAAACTAAAAACTTAGAACAATTGTACAATATAATGTAAAACCAATAAATAATGATCTGATATTAAAAAAATGCACAAGAATACAATTATAAAAAGAAGTGAGATAAAAGAATAACAGAATGAATACAAAAATACAACACATCAATGCTTATAAGAAAGACCAATGATGGTGGAGAGTAAAATAATATATAAAAGATAAAGGGCTATATGTATGTATATGTAAGACTAAAACATTATATTACTATCTGGAGATGGATACATTACTAAAGTATCCCAGAGAGATAGAGGACCATTAAAAGTGATGGTATTATGCAGTGAACTATAAACAAAACATTTGTCAAGGAGACTTACTGATTGAAAACCATGTTGAGTAAAAAAATAGATGTATATTAGACTGATACTATGAAAAAAATGATATAACAATTTTCAGTGATAAGATTAAATGTCAGTAAAACTGAAGTGAAACCACGAAGATGACAAGGGCTAACCTAATTGTGGGAGTCAAGAGTACTATTCTGTAGACAGGAATAAGGGGAATGAAAATGTTGAATGCAAACCAAAATTGTAATGATGGATCGGGTAAACAAAAAACACGGATTAAACTGAAAGTGATACGATGCCAAAAATGTGAACAATCAAAGGGTTAAATGCAAAAATAGTGCAATACAAAAGATGATGAATGACAGAGTATAAAATAATAAATTCATCATGTTAAAAAACTAATTGAATTACTGTAGAGTAACAATGTGAGGGAAAACAAAAACTAAACATAATAGTTATGCACGGCATGATACTTAGAGCTGTACAAGTCGTGATAGAAAAAACGGATGGTAAGCCTTGTGCTCAAGGTAAAACCGTTGTATGGCCAGTGCACAAGAAGTGCATGCAACCAACAGTAACATGATTTCAAAGGTGAATTTATTCAATAAACAGTACACGGGACATAATAATAATTAAATATGTGAAACAATGAGTTGATTGTAATATAAAAGATAAACGGGACATGATGCTTCATTGAGCCCAAGGATAATGAATTGCAAACAATATGTGTTTGATGGAATACGTGAAGAGAGAAAGGATGAGAAAGACAATGCAAGCAAGTCTGTAATAAAACTGATGTTTTTGACAAAACGCTAAGAAAGTGCAGTATGAACCATCTAGCAAAAACTCACTTTTGATCATACTTTTCTAGTGATTTATTCAGTACATCGTGGTAATTCCTTTCTTCTACATTAACGTCACTAGGAATACCTCCTCCCCCCTTTTTTTGTTCTGATGTTTTACTTCTTCCCAATTGGTTGGATGGTTTTCTTTATTTTATTTTATCTCCCTTTCACATTGTATTCATAACTCCGCCCACTTTTGGTCACGTCATCTCAAAAGGCGCGAAAAACGGCGTCTATATTAACTGCTGATCATTTCGAGGTCTCTCTTTCCACTGGCAATACGCTGTGTTTAGATTCAGCATACAGGTGTTATTTACGTTTGCAAACGTTTTACACACGTCTGATCATCATTGCCTTTAACCTTTCCCAGCATTCGCGGCTTCACAGAAACTGCCGCCAGCGTGAAGGAAAAGGATCTTCACGCTGGCAGTTGTACAGAGGGAGCCGGGGCCTCGTGCGGGCTTCCCCGGCTCCCTCTGAAGCCTTCCGGTGTGCGGGCTGTTTTTTTTTTAACTCCGCGGACTTCTTCGGATCGGAAGAAAAGCCGGTTTTTTGCTCTGGCTACTTCCGATCTTGCGGCCAGAGCAAAAAAACGGCTTTTCAAGGGCTGGTTTTACCTCTGCGCCAGCAGCCGGCCTGGCCATGGAAAAACCGGCCAGGCCGGCTGAAAACCGGCCAGTTGGCAACCCTAGGCTTGGGAGAGCTACCAAGCCAGGAAGCTGCCAGGAGCTCTACACTGACAAGGAAGAGGAGATAATGGAAGCCCAGTCCTGAGAAGATGAGGAGAACTCTGAACCCTTGGAGGTACAAGAGACAGAACATTAAAAGCTCTAGCCCTGGGGCAGGTTCTGCTAAGGAGTAAGTGAACCTGAAGGGAGGAAGGGTGGGGCAGCTACTCAGTTTCTAACCATGCAGCTGAGTTTGTGTTGCATTCTATGAAAGACTTTGTGTTGTACTGAACTAAGTTGAGAAGCAGTAAATAATTGTGTTATAACTTTGTGTTGTGAACTGGGGAGATTGAAGCTAGTGGCCAGTCTCCAGCTCTGCTTGCCACATTTTCCTACCAGGAGTGGGAAAGAGGAAAGACCACTGCAGGCCTGGAGGCTCAAGAAGCTTAGGGAACTGAACTTGAGGTGAGAGGAAAGTGTGCTGCCTGGGCATGGATCTGATAGGACAGCTCTAGGAAGGCCCAGATTGGATTTGCACACTGTCACCGCCAAGGTGGTTTGTCTTTGGCTCTCCAATATTAAGATCTTTATGTCTATTCCCATATGGTTTATAATTAGGGCCACTAATCATTGTAGTAGCCACCCTGCACTGACTCCATCCTGTTTATTTCCTTTTGAAGGTATGGTCTCTGGAATTGCACACAATATTCCAAATGAGGTCGCACCAGAGACTTATACAGAGGCACTATCGCCTTCTTTTTCTGCTGGCCATTCCTCTCCATATACACCCAAGCAACATTCTGGCTTTCACCATAGTCTTTTCTACTTGTTCAGCCACTTTAAGATAATCAGAAACAATGACACCCAGATCCCACTCTTCTTTCATGGACAGAAGTACTTCACCCCTAAATCTGGAAAGAAGTAAAAAAAAATTGTGGATTCCTTCCAAGATGCATTGCTAAGACAAATTGTGACGGAACCTACCAGGGAAAGTTCGATGCTGGATTTAGTACTTACCAACGCAGATAGCATGTGGAATGTCTACGTGGGTGCCCATGTGAGCAGCAGCGATCATCACATGTGTGGTTTGAGATAAAAACAAAGTACAATCACAGCAAGCTCAAAGTCCTACACTTCAAAAACACTGACTTCAGTAAAATGGCCAAGTGCCTGAAGCAACAGTTTTGAGGTGGGAGGAGGTAACGGAAGTGTAATTGCAGTGGGCTAAATTAAAGAAGGCAATAAAAAGGCCAACAGATACATATGTAAGGAAAGTAAATAAAAGCAAGAGGAAAAGGAAACCTATTTGGTTCTCCAAAGAAATAGCTGCACAAATAAAGACTTACAGCTTTCACAAAATTACGAAGTTCGCAAATAGAGAAACACAGAACAGAATACAAGATAAAGCTAAAAGAGACAGACAGAGAAATAAGGATAGAAAAATCAAAGGCAAAAGAAAAGATGGCTAAAATCTGAAGTGTGGAGACAAAACTTTTTTTCAGGTACATTCAGAAGAGGAAGAACAGGGGTGGAATTGCAAGTCTCAAATATGCCGAGAACGGATTCATCAAAAGTGATATTGAAAAAGCAAAAATGCTCAACAAATACTTCTGTTCTGTTTTTATTAAAGAAAATCCTGAAAAATATACAATTGGGAATGGAGTAGATGCTACACCATTCACAGAAGATGATGTGTTTGAAGAGCTTGCAAAACTGAAAGTGGACAAGGGAATGGGACTGGGTGGGATACATTCCCAGGATACTGAAAGAACTCAGAAAGGCTTTTGCAGGGTCCTTAAATTATGTTTTTAATAGATCCTTGGAGACAGGAGAAGTTCCACAGGATTAGAGAAGGGCTACTACTACTACTATTACTGAGCATTTGTATAACGCTACCAGTCGTATGCAGCGCTGCACAGACATGTAAGAGACAATCCTTCTCGTCAGAGCTTACAATCTAGTTAAGACAAAACACAGAAGGTGTAAGCAGGGGTAAAACAAGTGAAAGAAAAAGGAGATCAGGTGAATCAGGATCCAAAAGCTGAAGCGAAGAGGTGAGCTTTCAACCTGGATTTGAAGAGGGCTAGAGAAGGTTCCTGGCGCACAGACACAGGTAGCCTGTTCCAGGCGTAAGGCGCAGCAAGGTGAAAGGAGCAAAGTCTGGAATTATCAGTAGAAGAGAAGGGCATAGATAGAAGCAATTGGCCAGAAGAGCGGAGTTCCCGAGGGGGGTTGTAAGGAGAGATGAGAGAAGAAAGGTACTGAGGAGCCGCAGAGTGAATGGACTTATAGGTCAGCAGGAGAAGCTTGAACTAGATGCGGAAATGGATAGGGAGCCAATGAAGTGACTTGAGAAGAGGGGTAATATGGGCATGACAAGTCTGGTGGAAGATTAGCCGTGCAGCAGAGTGCTGAACAGATTGAAGGGGAGAGAGATGATTCAAAGGGAGATCAGCAAGAAGTAGGTTACAGTAGTTAAGACAGGAGGTGATTAAGGAGTGGATAAGCATTTTAGTAGTGTGTTCAGAAAGGAAAGGGCGGATTTTGCTAATGTTATAGAGAAAGAAATGGCAGGTCTTAGCTATGAGATGGATATGTGTGTAGAAAGAGAGAGGACTCAAAACCAACCCCCAGGTTGCGGGCCGAGGAAACAGGAAGGAGTACAGAGCTATCCACAGAGACTGAGAAAGGAGGAGGAGGAGGGGAGGTTTTAGGGGGAAAGATAAGAAGTTCAGTCTTGGCCATGTTCAATTTCAAGTGGCGGTGAGACATACAGGCAGCAATGTTAGAAAGGCAGGCAGAGATCCAGGTCTGGACTGCTGGAGAGAGTTCAGGCGTAGAGAGGTAGATCTGGGAGTCGTCAGCATACAGATGTTACTGAAAGCCATGGGAAGAGATAAGCACACCAAGGGACTGGGTATAGAGAGAGAAAAGGAGTGGACCAAAGATAGATCCTGGGAGCGGAGTAGCGGAGGAGGAGGAGCCACCAGAACACACACTGAAGGAGCGATGGGAGAGATAGGAGGAGAACCAGGATAGTACAGAGCCCCTAAAGCCAAGCAAAGACAGGGTATCGAGGAGAAGGTTGTGGTCAATGGTGTCAAAAGCAGCAGAGAGGTCAAGAAGGATGAAGACAGAGTACAGGCCCTCGGATTTTGCCAGGAACAAGTCACTGGAGACTTTGACAAGAGCCATTTCAGTAGAGTGTAAAGGATGAAAGCCAGACTGTAAGGGATCAAGGAGGGCATGAGAGGAGAGGCAGTCGAGGCAGCAGTGGTGAACCGCACGTTCAAGTAGTTTAGAAATGAATGGAAGGAGAGAGATGGGTCGATAATTAGAAGGACAGGTGGGATCAAGTGAGGGTTTCTTGAGGAGAGGTGTGACCACAGCATGCTTGAAGTTAACAGGGACAGTTGCAGTGGAGAGCAAAAGGTTGAGAATATGAGAGATGGAAGGGACAACAGTGGAGGAGATGGGGCTGAGGAGACGGGTGGGGATAGGATCAGAGGAGCAGGTGGTGAGTTTGGAGGAAGAAAGAAGGTGTGCAGTTTCCTCTTCAGAGATCAAAGGAAAGGAAGAGAGAGTAGCAAGGGAAGGGGGGAGGAGTTGGAGTGGAGAGGGGGAGGAGGCGAAGTAGCTGACTTTGAGGGGAATTGGAGGGTGATGTTGTGGATTTTGTCATGGAAATAGTCAGCCAGGGTTTGGGCAGAAAGGGAGGGAGGGATCAAAGGTGGAGGCACTTTGAGGAGAGAGCTGAGAGTAGCAAAGAGTCGGAGAGGATCAGAGGCAAGCGAGTTAGTCAGATGGACATAATAGTCTTGTTTTGCAAGAGCTATGGCTGACTGGAAGGAGACAAGCATGAATTTTAAGTGTAGAAAGTCTTCAGGGGAACAGGATTTGAGGCAAGCACGCTCAGCAGAATGGGCACAGGAACATAGGTAGTGAGTGGTGGATGAAAGCCAGGGCTGAGGTGCAGAGCATCTCACAGGACGTGGGGTGGGTGGAGCGAGAGCATCCAGAGCCGAGGAGAGTGTAGCATTATAGGAAGTTAATTCATCGTCAACAGACTTGGATGACATAGTGGGAGATGGAGAAATGGTGGAAGAGAGAGCCAAGGGATCAATAGCATGAAGGTTTCTAAATAGGTTGGAGGAGACAGGATGAGGCTGAGACAGCGGGCGATGAAGATTAAAGCTTAAAAGGTGATGATCAGATAAGGGAAGAACTGAGCTACGGAAGTTCGAGGGTAAGGAACTAGAGAAAAATATCAGGTCCAGGCAGCGGCCATGCTGGTGAGTGGGGGCAGTGGAACAAAGTTGGAGGTCAAACAAGGAGGTAAGGGAGAGGAGCTTTAAAGCATGAGGATCAGAGGGGTTATTGGCATGAATGTTAAAGTCCCCAAGAATAAGAGTGGGGGAGGAGGAATCCAGAAAGAAAGTCACGAGTCAAAGTCAGTGAGAAAGGTAGAAGCAGACTTGTCAGGAGGTCGATAGATAACAGCTACCCAGAGAGGAAGTGGAGTGAAGAGGCAGATGGAGTGGACTTCAGAAGAGAGGAAGGAGTGAGACTGAGGCAGCAGGAGGGGTTGGAATTGGTAAGAGGGAGAAAGTAGATGCCCAACACCACCACCACGGCCAGTGGGACGAGGCATGTGGGAGAACTGATAGCCCCCGTGGCAGAGGGCAGCAGTAGATGCGGTATCATCTGGGAGGAGCCAGGTCTCAGTTAGAGCAAGAAGATGTAGAGCATTGGAGATAAAGAGATCATGAGTAAAAGTGAGTTTATTAGAGACAGAGCATGCATTCTGTAAGGCACATGAGAAAGGGAGAGTGGAAGGGGAAAGGAGAGGGATATGGTTAAGATTAACCATGTTGCATGAAGATCTCTTCTCAGAGCGAGACAGAAGTCTAGGGAGGCCAGGATCGGGGTTTATATTTCCGGATGAGACAGGGATATGGATAAGATTAGACATGTTGTGTGAAGATCTCTTCTCAGAGTGAGACAGAAGTCTAGGGGGGCCAGGATTGGGGTTGATACCTCCAGAAGAGAGAAGGAGAAGGAGTAGCAGAGTACCGGGTAGAGAGGAGACAGTACAGCGGAAGTGAGGGGGAGGTTGAATGAGGGGGAGAAAGCGATGAAGTTCAAGAGCTGATGATTTATTTATTTATTTATTTATTTATTTAACATCTCTTATATACCGCACTATTGTCATCAGCGCGATTTACATGAAACAAACATATACATACAGAAAACTGTAGTGCATTTTACAAGTAACAGGAGTTTAGAACTTGGGAATAAAAGGTAAACTATGTCCACTATATAACTATATACAATAATCTATACGCATTAGTCACATTTGGGATTGTCTTGGTCTGAATATGGCGGTAGTATTTCCCTTGTGAAAGATTAAATTGGAAAATAGCTTAAGAAGAGGTGGTGTTTGAGACTTTTTCTGAATTGTGTTAGGCTGGTTATAGCTCTCAATTCTGGTGGGAGGGCATTCCAAGCTATTGGGGCGTGAATGCTGAAGGCTCTTTTAGATGTTTCCTTAGTGTATCTGACTGTTTGTTTCGGGATTGTTAATGTATTTATAGCAGCTGATCTTCTGGCTCTATTGAGGGTCTGCATGTGTAAAAGGTTGGCGACCGTTGATGGTGCTTGATTGTTTAAGGCTTTGAAAGTAGTGATTAGGATCTTGTAGCGGATTCTTGCATTGTTTGGTAACCAGTGGAGTCTTTTTAGGATTGGAGTTATGTGATCTGTCTTTGATATTCCTTCAAGTACTCTGGCAGCGGTGTTCATCGCCAGTTGGAGAGGATTTAAAGTTGATTGGGGGAGACCATGTAGAATTGCATTTGCGAAGTCGAGGTGAGGCATTACCAAGGCTTGGTAGACGGTTCTGAAGTCTGTGGGTTCCAGTAAAGGTCGTAAGTGGCGTAGTGTGCGTATCTTGTGATATATTAGTTTTGTTATGTTTTTTATGTGGGTTTTCATATTGAGGCGCTGGTTGAGGGTGATACCTAGGTATCGTATAGTAGGTTTTACTGTCAATTCCTTGTCCTTTATCTTTAAGGTAGTAGGAGGTGTGAAGCTTTGGTTCTTTGTGATAAACATCACATCGGTCTTGCTGTGGTTGATTCTTAGGTTCTGTGAGAGGAGCCAGTCTTCTACTGATTCGAAGCATTTTGTCAATGGTGTAAAATCAGGGTGGTTGATGGAGAATGGCATGTATAGGAGAATGTCGTCTGCATAGGCTAAACAGGTAACATTAAAGGAACGGATGAGGTCGCAGATAGGTTGCATATATATATTAAACATTAATGCTGAAAGAGAGGATCCTTGCGGTACCCCTTGATCTTGCAGAAATGGTTCAGATGTTCTTTCTTCAATTCTTACTTGTTGCCAATGGTTAGTTAGATAGGATATACACCAGTCAAGTGCGGATCCAAGAATTCCTTTTTCCTTAAGGCGATCGATAAGTATTTGGTGGCTTACTGAGTCGAACGCAGCTGAGATGTCCATGAATATAAGGATGAATCCTTGGTGGATATTATCTATTCCTGTGATTAATGTATTGAATAAAGTGATGAGGAGGGTCTCCACTCCATGAGCTTCTCTAAAGCCGTGTTGTGCAGGGTCAAGTGGAGCTTCAGTGTCTATGTGCTGTTGTATTTGACGTTGGACCACTTTCTCAATTATTTTAGCTAGGAGTGGGATGCTGGATATTGGCCTGTAGGATTCTACTTTTAGGGGGTCTAATTTGCTGTTTTTCAATAATGGTCTAATTGAGGTTTGTTTAAGGCACTGAGGAAAGGTTCCGGTTGAAAAAGATTGTTCAAGGATATTATGTATGAAGAAGCTTACTTCATATCTAAGGTCTTTTATCCAGGCTGCTGGACATGGATCACTTGCTGCGGTGGTAGCATTTATTGATGCGATAGTGTTTTCAATTTCTTTGGTTGATAATGTATTAAACTTGGTTAATGTGGTTGACTGTGATGGCTTGTCTATATTTGTTGGTCCAATGGTGCAGATGTTGGTTGTTTTCGTCATCTTTGACTTTAAGTAGTTGGCATAGTCTTGCGGATGTATTGCTTGAGTGTGTTGGGGAGTTGGTTCCTTTGCCATTGTTCTTACAATGTTGAAGAGATCATGATGTTTATGTTTATGATAGGGTAGAAGACAGAATGGAGGGGGAAGTGAAGATGATAAAGGGGGGATAAGGAGGGGCAGTAAAGGGATGAGGGATGGTAAAGGGGGGGGGGGTAAGGAGGGACGGAGTGAGGGTGCTGGTAGGAGGGGAAACAGGGAGTATGAGGAAAAGGAAGACAATGTGATGTGGAGCCATAGAAGAGGGATAGAGAGGGGCAATGCAGAATATGTTATCTTACAAGCAATGGGTAGGGATGGATTCTACAGGCTTTGCAGCATAAGTTCTTTTACAAGCAATGAGGTAGCAATGGATGCTACAGGCTGCGCAGCATATGTTATTTTACAAGCAGTGAGGTAGCAATGGATCCTACAAGCTAAGCAGCATATGTTATTTTTACAAGCAATGAGGTAGCAATGGAGTCTATAGGTGGTGCAGTGCAGGTTGTCTTGTTTATCATGTGCTGCTTATCAGTTGGGTGGCACAGTTTGGGATAGCTTGTCTTAGGGTTTGTAGGTCGCTGATTGGTTACGCTGAGCTGATCAGGGAGGAGTGCTCCTTCCTATTCACTCCACGATGCTGTTCTGCTGATGTGTGGCATGCTGTATTTGTGTTCCCTGCAGTGGTGAGTGTTTGCTGACTTGCTGGCATCAGGATCTGGTAGCTGCTTAGGACCCCGCCTAAGGGCCACGCCAAAGGGCCCTTTGGTGAGGCCCTCAGGTGCAGGCCCACCCAGCGTGGGCCGCCTGCACCGTCACAGTGTTTTAAAGGGCCCTGTGGCCGCGTTGATTGGTCTTGCCGGTGGGGAGCGGGGAGGAGCTTACCTACCCACTCCCTGCAGGGATGGCTGATCGGCACGGCTGGAACGGTGGAGGCTGACATGGTACCTCTTCACAAAAGTGGCAACAGGGATGAAGTGTCAAACTACAGGCCAGTAAGCCTTACCTTGGTGTCGGGAAAAGTAATAGAGGCACTTCTGAAAGAGAGAATAGTAGACTTTCTCAAAACAAATAGGCTGCATGATCCTAGGCAACATGGTTTTACCAAAGGATGATTATGCCAAACAAATCTGATTGAGTTCTTTGAATGGGTGACTAGAGAACTAGATGAGGGGCATGCAATGGATGTGATCTACATAGATTTCAGCAAAGCCTTTGATACTGTTCGGCATTGGAGGCTTATCAATAAACTGAACAGCCTGGGGATGGGAATAACGTACTGTAGGTGGTGAACTGGATCAGGAATTGGTTAACTGACAGATGACAGAAGGTGATAGTAAACGGAACTCATTTGGATGAAAGGAAGGTGATTAGTGGCATGCGAGTGATATTGCTGAATGACTGAATGGAAAAGTCTGCCTTTTGCAGATGACACAAAAATTTGCAACAGAGCGGACATTTCTGATGGAGTAGACAACATGAGGAAAGATCTAAAAACATTGGAAGAATGATCCAACACTTGGCAGTTAAGATTTAATGTGAAGAAGTGCAGTATCATGCACTTGGGATGCCGAACTCTAAGAGCATTGTAGGCAATAGGGGGCAAGAAGTTGGTGTGCACAGACAAGGAGAAGTACCTTGAAGTGATTGTTTCTGAGGATCTCAAGGTGACAACATAGTGTGACAAGGCGGTGGCCAAAGCCAGAAGGATGCTGGGTTGCATACAGAGAGAAATTTCAAGCAGACAGGAGGAGGTACTGATGCTACTGTACAAGTCACTGGTGAGCTCTCACTTGGAATATTGTGTTCAATTTTGGAGATCATATCTCACAAAGTATATAAAAAGACTGGAAGTGGTTCAGAGAAAGGTGGCCAAAATGATTTGGAGCTTGCGCCAGAAGATGTATGAGAAGAGACTTGAAGACCTAAATATTTATACACTAGAGGAGGGAGAGATATGATTCAGACCTTTAAATACTTAAGAGTATTAATGAACAAAGAAACCTTTTTCAAAGACGGGGAAGCTGTAAAACTAGAGGGCATAACATGAAACTTCAAGGGGGTAAACTGAAAGGCAACGTCAGGAAATACTTTTTCACTGAAAGGATGGTGGATGCTTGGAATGCCCTGCCGATGGAAATAGTAGGGGCAAATACAGTGACTGAATTCAAAATGGCATGGGACAGACACTGTGGATACCTTTATAGCAATAGAATAAAATAAAATGAACTTAACTATCTCTTATATCTCAACAAATAGGGGTAACCTGCACGGAGCGGTGGGTACACCCCTAAACAAAGGCATATGGAGAGGTGACCTGTATGGAGCGGCAGGTGCACCTACTCTTGCCACTTTGCTGGGCAGACTGGATGGACCATGCTGGTCTTTATGTGTTGTCATATACTATGTTACTATGTATGTTACTATGTTACATTGTACCACAACCTTGGATTTTTGTAGCCCAAATGCATGATCCTGCAATTTTTAGCATTAAATCTCAGCTGCTGAGAGAGGGGGCAATATGGTGGTGTGTTAGGATGCTCTCATAAGAACATAAGATAGGTCATACTTGGTCAGACCAAGATCCTTCAAGCCCAGTATCCTGTTTCCAACAGTGACCAATCCAAGTCACAGGTACCTAGCGGTTTCCCCAAAAGACACAGGTTCCACAATGCTTGTATTGGGGCAAGCAGTGGATATTCTGGGTCCACTTTAATAATGGTTTATGGACCTTTTCTTCAGGAACTTGTTCAAACCATTTTTAAACCCAGCTACACTAGCAGATTTTACTGCATACCCTTGTAGCAAATTCCAGAGTTTGATTACACGTTGAGTGAAAAAAATATGTTCTCTTATTAGTCTTAAATAAGTTATCATGTAGCTTCATTGCATACCCCCTAATCTTTCTATATTTTGATGGCGTAAAAAATCAATCTACAATTCCCCGTTCCACTCCATTCATTAATTTATAGACCTCTATCATATCTCCCCTCAGCCGATTCTTTTCAAGGTTGACGAGCCCTAACCTTTTTAGCCTCTCTTCATAGGGGTATCCTTCCATCTCCTTTACCATTTTGGTGGCTATTTTCTTATCTTTTCTAATAACATTTTATCCTTTTTAAGATACGGTGACCAGAATCGCACACAATATTCAAGGTGCGGCCGTAACATGGAACGATACAGAGGCATTATAATATCCTTTGTTTTATTCTCCATTTCTTTGCTTATGATACCTAGCATTCTATTTGCTCTCTTGGCTGTCGCAGCCCACTGGGTGGAGGGTTTTAACATGTTATCCACAATGACGCCTAAATCGTTTTCCTGAGTGGTGGTTCCTAATGTGAAACCTTGCATTGTGTAACCATTGTTTGGGATTGTTCTTTCCTAGGTGCATAACTTTGCACTTGTCCACATTAAATTTCAGCTGCTATTTGGATGCCCAGTCTTCCAATTTATCAAGATCCTCTTGCAATTTTTCACAATCCTCATGAGTGTTAACAACTTCGAATAGTTTTGTGTCATCTACAAATTTGATAACCTCACTTGTTATTCCCATATCAAGGTCATTTATGAATATGTTAAAAAGCAGCGGACCCAGCACAGATCCCTAGGGTACTCCACTAATTACCTTTCTCCATTGGGAAAATTGGCCATTTAGCACTACCCTCTGCTTTCTATCTTTTAACCAGCTGCTGATCCACAATATTTCACTGCATCCTATCCCATGACTTTTTAACTTTGCCAAAAGTCTCTCATGAGGGACTTTGTCAAAGGCTTTCTGAAAGTCCAGATACACTATGTCAACTGACTCACCATTGTCTACCTGTTTATTCACACCTTCAAAAAAACATAATAGATTAGTAAGACAAGGCTTTCCTTGGCTAAAACCATGTTGGCTGTCTCCCATTAAGCCATGACTATCTACATGTTCAGTAATTTTGTGCTTTATGGTGGTTTCTACCATTTTTCCCAGTACTAACGTCAGGCTCACTGGTCTGAAGTTTCCCGGATCGCCCCTGGAACCCTTTTTAAAAATGGTCTCACTACTCTGATGTTGAGAAAAATGTAAATCCAACAAGCTCACCTTCGTGTCCTCGGAACAGCCTGCACTGTTGGTTCAGCTATCCCTGGATGCTTTTGTTTGCTGAGGAGATGGCTGCATTCTAACAGCCAGTCTGGATCGATCTGTCTTGCCAAATTTGAGCACTGAAGGGATGTTGCTGAGCCCCAATGACCGCGCTGCACCACTGAGATCTATAAATACTGGCCGGGGTGTGGGGTGGTGCATGAAGCAGTTCTGGGTCAGCCTCATTTCAGTGTCCCTGGTGCACGTCGACGGAGTTCCTGCTACAGCCTCATCCCTGAAAGCAGAAGGGGTTTCCTATACCAGACAAAACAGTTGATGGTGGCCAGGAGAGGAAGCAGTTCATTCCTGGAAACCAAACAAGTGGTGCTTTGGTTTTCGGCCCAGCACTAGATGTACATTGGCATGCCATCGCTGGCTTGAATTCCTCCCTCACTCTGAATACAGCTAAAGTCAAAGAGGATTTTTTTGGCATTGTCTGGGACTACAGACACTCTGGTTTATGAGTGGACCTCTCAAGGTGCATGGCTGGGCCTTTTGGAGGTCTGGTCTGCTGAGCAGGTGGACATCAACAATATGATGGTAAAGGAGAGAATGTTGGTGACTTGGAAGCTGTAGAAGATGGAAAATCAGAATCAGCGCAATAATTTGCGCTGTCTGAATTTTCCAAAGTCTCCAGTAATTGAGCCTGTTGATATGCTGCACAGGTATGTAGTGGAGGTTTTGAAGATCCTGGTATAGTTGTGTCCTCCGGTGGTTCAAGCCAAATATTTATCTCTGAAATCTGTGTTAAAGTGGGTCAGTGGCTCTGCAGTTGTGCAGGAATCACTGGATTTGACTCTGTGTCTTGAGAGTTCCCTGGAGGTAATGACAGAACTATACTCCTTGTGACTTTTGCACTTGAACTGGACAGGAACATGGTGAGTGATGTAACTAGTTTGGACATGTAAATCTCTTATGTATCCTAAGTGTATTTGACATTTTCTGTTGATAGGTGTTTGTAATTTCCTGTACCTTGTCCCCAATTTTTGTGGGCTGACAAGTTTTCCTGATTTCTTTCATGTTTATAGAGAATACTGATTTGCATAAATAAAAAAAAATGAAAAAAAAATCTCAGCTGCCAAATTCTCAACCATTCTTCAAGCTTAGCTAGATCCTTCCTCATGTTATCTACTTCTTCCTGGGTGTCTACTCTATTGCAGATTTTGGTATCATCCACAAAGAGGCAAACCTTACCTG
Organism: Ichthyophis bannanicus; assembly: GCA_033557465.1. NCBI lineage: Eukaryota > Metazoa > Chordata > Amphibia > Gymnophiona > Ichthyophiidae > Ichthyophis > Ichthyophis bannanicus. The sequence goes on along the minus strand of CM066035.1, from coordinate 769,507,064 downwards.
ACAGATCTTCTAAAATATCAATAACAACAAAGATGAGAAAAAAAAATTGGATCAAAGACAGGTCCCTGCACACCACTGGGAACATCCTTCTCCTTAGAGTGAGCTCCATTTGACTGTATTCTTTGTTGCCTCCTATTCAACAAATTTCTTTCCCAGTCAGTGACTTTAGCATCCATCCCTAGAATGTTCAATTTATTGATAATTTGCGTATGTGGGATGGTGTCAAAGGCTTTACTGAAATCCAAGTACAGCACATCTAGGGATCTCCCTTGGTCCAACTCTCTGGTCACCCAGTCAAAGAAATAAATCGGATTTGTCTGAAAAGACCTGCCTCTGGTAAACCCATGCTGCCTCATAACCTGAAATCCATTGGACTCAAGAAACCTCACTATCCTCTGTTTTAGCAATATTTTCATTAATTTACTCACCACAGAGGTCAGACTATCTGGCTTGTAGTTCTCAACCTCATCCTTTCTTTAGCTTTTGTGTAAAGGGACCACATGTGCCTTTCTCCAGTCCTCTGGGAGCATTCCTGACTCTAAAGAAGCATTAAAAAGGTCAGTCAGTGGAGCCACTAGAATGTCCCCAATTTCCTTCAATTTTTTTGGATGTATTCCATCTGGTCCCAATACTTTGTCTACTTTTAGTTTAGCTAATTCCTAACAGTCGACTGAAAGTTGTTCAGGATCCTCTTCACTTCTTCTCCTATTTGTAGGTGTTTTCTGAGGTCCTGCTCCTGGCCCTTTGTCTGTGAAAAGAGAAACAAATCACCTGGACCAGATGGTATTCATCCAAGGGTGTTGAAAGAACTGAAATATGAGATTGCAGACCTACTATTAGTAATCTGTGAACTATCATTAAATAATTTGTAATACCTGAAGACTGGAGGATGGCCAATGTAATGCCAGTTTTTAAAAAGGGGCCCGGGGTGATCCGGGAAACTACAGATCGTTACTGGAATCTGACATCAGTACCGGGAGAAACCATCAAAATGAACAAAATTACTGAATATGTAGCTAATCATGGCTTAATGGGAGACTGCCAACATGAGTTTAGCCATGGAAGGTTTTGTCTTACTAATCTGTTATGTTTTTCTGAAGGTGTGAATAAACAGGTAGACAAAGGTGAGTTGGTTGATATAGTGTATCAGGATTTTCAGAAATCCTTTGACAAGGTCCCTCATCAGAGACTTTTGGCAAAATTAAAAAGTCATGGGATAGGAGGCAGTGTACTATTGTGGATCAGGAACTGGCCAAAAGATAGAAAGAAGAGGGTAGGACTAAATGGCCAGTTTTCTCAATGGAGAAAGGTGAATAGTGGAGTACCCCAGAGATCTGTGCTAGGTCTGCTGCTTTTTAACATATTCATAAATGACCTGGAAATGGAAATAACGAGTGAGGTTATCAAATTTGAAGATGACACAAAACTATTCAAAGTTGCTAAAACCCATGAAGATTGTGGAAAATTGCAAGAGGATCTTGATAAACTGGAAGACTGGGCATCCAAATGGCAAATGAAATTTAATGTGGACAAGTGCAAAGTTATGCACCTAGGAAAGAAAACCCCAAACAATGGTTACACGATGCAAGGTTCCACATTAGGAACCACCAACCAGGAAAAAGATTTAGGCATCATCGTGGATAATATATTAAAACCCTCTGCTCAGTGTGCAGCAGCGGCCAAGAAAGCAAATAAACTGCTAGGTATTATAAGAAAAGAAATGGAGAATAAAACAAAGGATATTATAATGCCTCTGTATCGTTCCATGGTGCGACTGCACCTTGAATAGTGTGTGCAATTCTGGTTGCCGTATCTTAAAAAGGATATAGCATTCTCCAGGACCAAGCAGGAAGTCAGTCCTCACATATGGGTGACGCCGGCGCCGACGGAGCCCCCATGCAGAGCATTTCCCCAGCTTTCACAGAAAGCCTTTGGGACTGCCAGCATGCATGCGCGGTCCCCTTCCCGCCCAAGGGTGCCATCTTGCTCAGTCTTCTTTTTTCCGCGGAGCCCGACAGACATGGTTCGTGTTCACCCGTGAAAAAAGTTGATTTTTTCGTGTTTTTTCTTGGTTCGACGCCGGTTTCCCCTTCCCGACTCGGGCCGGTAAACCGGTATCGAGCCTGGACTTCCTTTTTCGATTTTTGTCCTTCGTGACTAGCGTTCACGCCATTTTTCTATTTTTCACTGGCAGCTCTGTCTTTTGACCAATCAGGGGCCCTTTTTCCCCCGATGGCTGCCAGCGGGTTTAAAAAGTGTGATCGGTGTTCGGTGTAAAACTTATGTCTCTCACCGACACACATGACTGCTGCCTCGGACCCGATCATTCCAGAGAGGCTGTGCATTACTTGGGATGGTTCACAGCCAAAGAGGGATTTTATTTTATTTGTGTGTATTATATACCGCCTCATCAATAAATCAAAGCAGTAAGGCAAGATCTTCCTCTGGCAGCAGCCAAATGGAGGAATTCATCACATGGTAAAGGAATTAAGGGTCGATAAGGGCAAGGGTTAAACCACATTTATCTGGGATCATCTTCTTGTTAAAACTGGAAGGGGGCCAAAGATGTCACAAAATCATTGCACATGCAAAAAAAGATGGAGTGACAAGAGATGAGGGACCCAGAGAAGAGATGCCCAGGCAGTCATGGGAGTGCTATATGCAGATCTGAAGGACAGCACCGAGATCAAGCTGTTCAAGGAAACCTTCTTTGTAATATTCCTCAGGTGTTTTGCATCTGTGAAGTCATAGCTCTGGTGAAGAAGGCATGGGAAGGCCCCAGGCTTAGGATGGAACATATTCTGCTACTACTACTACAACTACTTATTTGTATAGCACTACACGGTGTGCGCAGAGCTGTTCAGACACATATAGGAGACAGTCCCCGTTCATCAGAACTTACAGTCTAGTCAAGACAGACAACACAACAACTGGGGACTAGGATACAGAATATCTAGGGAATTAGTAAGGAAACATATAGGAGGTGAACAGGAGGCTGAGGGGCTCAAGATCCGAAAGCCGTCTCCTTCTTACTTCCTATGTGTTTCCTTACCATTCCCCTAGATCAGGGGTCTGCAACCTTTAAGACATAAAGAGCCACTTGGACCCGTTTCCGAAGGGAAAAAAAAAACTGGGAGCCGCAAAACCATTGCGACATTTAAAACAAATCTAACACTGCATATATTGTTTCTTACCTTAATGCTATATACGACCCCCTACTTTTCCTGTTAAAATATAGGTGTTTGGCCTATACTCGCCGTATAAGACTACCCCTCTTCCTTCGCACACCAAAAAAAATACGCCAGAAAATATAACAACAAGAAGTAACAATATTTGATTTCAAAATTATGATGATTTTGTAGTCAAATCACTAATATGAAATAAAATTATTTTTTCTACCTTTGTTGTCTGACCAATTTATTCTTTGATCATGCTGGTCCCGATCTGAGGCTTCTGCTTTCCTGTCTTCTCTTAGCTCTCTTTCTGTGGTCTATGGGCCATCTGCCAGTTCTTATCTCTTCTTTCGTTTTCTTCACTTCTTTCCATCAGCCTATTTCCAGTCCCAGTAACCCTCCCCAATATCAGCCCCTTTCCAGTCCTCACTCCCAGTACCTTCCAATGTCAACTTGCATTCCCATGATTGCCACTGGTGTCCATTTCCTTCCAGTCCCCTCCTTCCCCACTGACCAGTCCCTTCTAGTACAAATACCATGGCAGCCCCTCTCAGATCCAGTTCCATTCTCCCATCCCCTCATATCAGCCCATTTGTAGCCTTAGCCCCCAGTTATCTTCCAGGGCCAGCAACTCTATCCTCCCCTCCCCACAATCAGCCCATGCCCAGTCAAAGCCCCCCAATCAGCTCGCTTCCAGTGCTAATCCCCCCTCAACCCCATTACCAGTGCTAGCCTCCCCTAATCAGCCCAATACCAGTCCTACCCCCCATCAGCTCATTACCAGTCCTAGCCTCCCCTAATCAGCTCATTTCCAGTGCTCGTCCCCTCAACCCCATTACCAGTGCTCCATCCCTCCATGTCAGCCCCCTCCCTCCCTCCCTCCATCCATATCAGCTCCCTCCCTCCATGTCAGCCCGCCTCCCCAATCCCTCCATGTCAGCCCCCTCCATGTCAGCCCCCCTCCCTCCATGTCAGCCCCCTCCATCACTCCATGTCATCCCCCCTCCCTCCATCCCTTTCAGCTCCCTACCTCCATGTCAGCCCCCCTCCCTCCATCCATCCATCCATCCATATCAGCTCCCTCCCTCCATGTCAGCCCCCCTCCCTCCATGTCAGCCCCCTCCATCCCTCCAGGTCAGCCCCCCTCCCTCCATCCATTCATCTCTGCTCGCTCCCTCCATATCTGCCGCCCTCCCTCCATGTCAGCCCCCTCCATCCCTCCATGTCAGCCCCCTCCCTCCCTCCCTCCATCCATTCATGTCAGCCCCCCTCCCTCCATGTCAGCCCCCTCCATCCCTCCATGTCAGCCCCCCTCCCTCCATCCATTCATATCTGCTCCCTCCCTCCATGTCAGCCCCCTCCATCCCTCCATGTCAGCCCCCCTCGATCCATCCCTCCATGTCAGCCCCCCTCCCTCCATGTCAGCCCCCTCCATCCCTCCATGTCAGCCCCCCTCGATCCATCCCTCCATGTCAGCCCCCCTCCCTCCATGTCAGCCCCCTCCATCCCTCCATGTCAGCCCCCCTCCCTCCATTCATTCATATCTGCTCCCTCCCTCCATGTCAGCCCCCTCCATCCCTCCATGTCAGCCCCCCTCGATCCATCCCTCCATGTCAGCCGCCTCCAACCCTCCATGGCAGCCCCCCTCCCTCCATCCATTCATATCTGCTCCCTCCCTCCATGTCAGCCCCCTCCATCCCTCCATGTCAGCCCCCCTCCCTCCATCCATTCATATCAGCTCCCTCCCTTCATGTCAGCCCCCCTCCCTCCATGTCAGCCCCCCTCCCTCCATCCATTCATATCTGCTCCCTCCCTCCATGTCAGCCCCCCCCCCCTCCATCCATCCATTCATTCATATCTGCACCCTCCCTCCATGTCAGCTCCCTCCCTTCTTCTGCAGCCGCGGCTCCCTGCCTCTTACGGAACCGCGGCTGTGCTTTTAAAATCATCTCGGAGCCCTTCCTGTCTTGACGGGCTCCGTGCAGCATTGTCCCGCCTCCAAAACTTCCTTTAGAGGCGGGACAATGCTGCACGGAGCCCGTCAAGACAGGAAGGGCTCCGAGATGATTTTAAAAGCACAGCCGCGGTTCCCTAAGAGACAGGGAACCGCGGCTGCAGAAGAAGGGAGGGAGCTGACATGGAGGGAGCCCATAACGCGACGTTTAAAGCGGGCAGTGTGCTCCGGAGCCGCGGCAAAGGTGAGAAAGAGCCGCATGCGGCTCCGGAGCCGCGGGTTGCCGACCCCTGCCCTAGATATATATCCTAGTCCCCAGTTTTTGTGTTGTCTCTCTTGACTAAACTATATGCTGTGTAGCGGGACAGAGGTGTCCTGACATGCCGCAATTTCTGTATTGTTGCAATGTTATCTGCTAGAGAAATGCTGTACATGCTCCTAACAGATAACATGGGGATTTTGCAGCTAACACACAATGCTATTTGCACTAAAGCACTGTTAGCTGCAAAAGCCTATCCTAGCTTAGTCAATATGTCCTTTAGAGTTAGAAAACATTTTCTAATGTCTAATCTAAATCTCCTCAGCTGATATTCAAGCTTTATTACTAATTGTTCTTTCCACCAGTGGATATAAAGAAAAATTTTCACCATATCTGACCAGTGGCATTGGATATTCAGTTTCGTTGGATGGTGTTTTAGCTATCCGGTTAGCGACAATATTCAGTCATTGTCTAAATAGCTAAACCAGCTAAAGTTAGGACAGTCTTTTTGCTACCTAACTTTAGTCATTTTAGCTAGCTGGTCAGCGACTCAATAGCACCTCTGATTGGCTAACTTTTGTTGCCTCCCCTGTTCTGCCCCCGGAACGTCCTGATGCTAAATGGTTAGCAATGTGGCATTTAGCCTGGCTATGTGGGGATGTGCAGCAGCACAAACCGGGTATGTGCCGTTGAATGTCCTGCTAAGTGGCATTTACACAACTCGCAGATCAGCAAACCATCTACATGTCTTTGAATATGCCCCCTTGTGAGTTTTATGGAATTTATTGAGTTTATCTATTCAAAAGGATTTTTAAATTATGTTCCTGGTCTTTAACAAAAATCACCCAAAGAGGTGCACAAAAGTTCAAAATATAACACATGTAGGAGGCATTTTTAGAAAGGAGAGGTGCCATTTAATATTTACGTAGAAAGCTGATTCACGCATGTCAATGGATATATGCATTAAAGTGGTGATTTTAGAAAAGGTTCTATTTACATGTATGCGCCATTGGCTTGCACAAACTTCAAGGAAGTGTATTGTTGGGTTTGAATGGGTAATTTTACAAAGAATGCTTTTGCATGTAAACAGCCTCAGGAAATTATAATGCCAGTTTCATGTGCAAAGTTACACGTGGTGAAAAGAAGGTGCCTATTAAGCAACTCAATAAAAACAGAAAGCTACAAGCATACTTCAGTTCCAGAGGTCCAAAATATCATTCTGACCTCCAGAACTGAAGTGTGCCCATAGTTTTCTGTTTCGTTACAAGGCCAGAGATTTATCAGGCCCCCCACCCCTCGTAACATAATCACATGGTGTCTCAGGACTACAGATCTAATCTGTGTTTCTCACCCAAACCAGAATCATTGCCATACTCACTCACATACTATACCTACACCACCTGTTCCAGTTTACAGAATATAGAAAATGTTAGGGAATCCTAGCTTTATCTCTTTAGCACAAACAGCAATTGTCAGCATAGCCAGCATAAACACAATTGCTCTTCTTAATATGTATGTAGGGGTGTTTATCAATGTTTCCTTGCCTTACAATCTTCCCTCACCTCTGCTTTCTGTTCTTTACAACTGCATCTTGTGTTCTTCCAGACTGCAGAAATAACAGTTCAGAACATACTTGTCACAACTATTCTTCAATATGGGAAGCATTGAAGAGAAGAGCATAATATTTTCTAAGTCCTGCCCTTATTCTGTGTTTCCCAGGAATAACGTGGACATCTGCAGGAAACACTGAAAATGTACATGGGCCTTTCCTGAATACACCTTATACGTCTCCACGGCTGACCATGCTCCCACCCGCTCATGTTCTGAGATTCCCGTGCTAGTGCCGTGGACGTGCAAGTCATCAGTGTTTCAGAATATGGTTGGGGACATTTCCATCAGATAAATGTCCCCGCCGCATGTACAAGCCCCTTATTCATGTTCTGGAATGATCTCCTTAGTGTCAGGTGTATATCGGCCCAAAACAAGGATATTCAGTGGCACTAAACAGGTTAGTGCCGCTGAATTTCCCATTGAGCAGCATTTATGCAATTTACATGCCTGCAAACCATATAAATGCCTTTGAATATCCCCCCTCCATATCTGCTGGATTAGTGCTAGCACTTTGTGTCTTTATGAAATAGACTAAAAATATGCAGTTATGTGGCTGTCATACATAGTGTGGCAAGGAGAGAGTAGTGCCACCTAGAAAAGCAGGAAACATTGAAGGTTTTACCTTGGCTGGGGGGATGGGCACATTAGAAAACACTTGTCAGAGAAAACCCAGGGTTAGAAGTTCACAGCAGAAAAACCCCAGGGTTGATAGTCAGTGGGCCAAAACTAGTGTTGAGTCATTCCCACGTTACACACCAGATAGGAATCAGAGAAGCAGGTACTCGGAGGAGGAGCCTGCAAGGGAGTTCCCTTGTCACGTAGCTGCTTGTAAAGAAGGGCAGACAGAAACGGAAGGGGGAGGGGAGAGAGAGAGGAGAGCAGAGGAAGAGAATCACCTGTCTTACCAGCACGAGGATTCTGAACCTGACTGGAACAAGGCTCCCAGGCTCTATGCTGAGAGGAAGGGAAGACCTGAAGCCAGATTCGCTCCCCAGGAGAAAGGGAAATACTGCTGCTCTCCAGGAAGAAATACTCACAGGCCAGGCAGCTGCTGTTGCGAGGCCCAGAGATACACTGCTAGTGCAGTGAAACCACAATGCAGGTTAGTGGGCAAGCTAAACCCTGTATTTGAAAGAAGCTTAAAGAAGCCACAAGAAGGCAGAACTTTTACCCAGGCAAAAACCCTTGCTGGAACCTAGATGCAGGCATTGCTCTGCTAGGGAAGCTTCCAAAGCAAGAACTTTTTATAGAGCCCGAAGGAGGTCTGACCTGTCCTCTGATTACAGCTCAGAAGAGGGTTTTATTGATAGAAGGCCTGTATGTAAAACTGTGCAAGTTAAGCATCAAACCAGGAGAAAGCCTAGGCCCAAAACTGAACACAGGGACAGTTCTTCAGATGAGGAGGAGATTACCTGTAGACATTTACATGAAAGGAAAGGAACTTTTAAACCACGGCTTTTGAAACCCCATGAGCTTTTACTTAAAGGGGAGAAACCTATTAGGTGGCCAAGACTGAAGAAACTGTTAATGTATGGAACTAATACCATTCCAGTTAAGAGTCCAGAACCACTACCTGAGAGTCCTCCAGAGAGCATGGAAATTGACTCTTTCAAAGGGGATTCAGATCCTTCAGTCACTGACATGGAATGTGATTGTTGCACTGTATGTGAATAACTGTTAAGAGGAAAAATACCTTTTGTAAGAGCTAAGAAGAAAAGCTTGTTTAAAAGACTTTATTTTTGACCTGGCAAAGTTTGCATATATTTTCTTTGGGAGGAGTATCCCTACTTTTGTTTTCCTATGGACATTACCTGTTGTGAGTCTCTGAGAACCCAAATAAAAATCTGTGATCTTTAACCAACGGCTCAACTACAAATTCTTATACAACCTCAAGGTTAAGGTGCAGCGCCTCCTGCTGGTCAAGCTATCTGGCACAGGGGCGGGGCCACAGTGGCGTAGTTGGCAGGATTTCGCGGTTCCAGAGGTCCGGCAGCCAAGTCCAACAGGAACAGAAGGGTTGACCGAAAATCCAAGGACGCATCCAACGTATCCGGAGGAGCAGACGCATTGCAGACCTGACGGAGAGCTTATCTGGTGGCAGAGCTAAGACCTGCACGGATATCAGGTAACCCGTGACTAAGAGGGTTAGGCCTGGATCCAAGTGCAGAAGGGTGGTCACCATAAGCTATAGTGGGAGAGTAGGCACTTTTGAAAAAAAAAAAAAAAAAAAAAAGGTACCGCACTCGGTCGTTTGTTTTTGTGTTTTTCTTTCAGCTCCAGTGCAAGGATGGAGATCTCCGATTTCCCGACATGGGTAGCAAACCAGTTTGCCCAGCAACAGGAACTGGCAGCGAGGAACCAGGAGAAGGCGGCGTCGATGCTACAGGAGCAACAGCAACCTCTCCTGGACCTCTTGGCGAAGATGATTCAGACCCAGGAGGACATGTTAAAGCAAAGCACCACTACCGGACTGGTAACACCCAACCTGATTCCAGGGTGGGAAAATACCAATACTGGGACTTTGTCATATGGACGATATGTAAAGGGTGATGATATAGATGATTTCATCGAAGCTTTTGAGCGTGTGGCTGTGCTAGCAAAATGGCCTGTGGATCAATGGGCGGTCAGATTTGCCACCACATTATCCGGGGAGCCATTAGCCGCATATAGAGCACTACCTTTAGATCAGATATCTGATTATTTAAAAGTGAAAACTGCTATCCGGAACAGGATGGGCTTAAATCCCTCTGTTTATAGGAGACTATTACGGTCTTGCACAATTAAGGAAGGCGAGACGCCTCAAGCGTTGTATTATAGAATTAAAAGTTTAGTTCACAAATGGTTAATGCCTGAGGGTAAAACTATTGATACCATTCTTGACACTATAATTCTAGAACAGTTTACTGAGGCGGTTCCAAAAGAGTTACAGAGCTGGTTGGTTTTACAGAATTGTAACACTGCTTATGAAGCTGTTGCTTTAGCGGACCGCTTCCTTGAAGCCAACAAGGTAGGCTCCAAGAAAGAAGGCCTGTTCAAGAAACACGAATCAGTATTCCCAGAACAGAGAGCCACGTATGTTACCGGAAAAACAGCGAAAGGGAAAGTTATCACGAGAGCAGACTCCCTGTCTAGGAAATGTTTTACCTGTGGGGAGGTGGGACATTTTAGAAAGGACTGCATCGGTAGGGATGCCTTGATAGCTGCCCGAGTTAAGAACACTGGTGAGGGTTTTCTCTTAACCGTCGAGGTAGAGGGGATATCCGCAGAAGCGCTCCTAGACTCAGGGGCAGATCAATCAATGATCTCTAGGTCCCTCTGGGGTAAGATAGAGGCCCAGCGAGAATCCCCATCCGAGTCCCCTGACCACCATGTTAGAATTAGGTGCGTGCACGGTGCTGCATCCACCTACCCAGTGCATGTAGTGCGCATAAAAGGGCTAAGTAGTGGCAAGGCAGTTGCAGTAGCAGTTATGCCCAGGCTTCCCTATGAAATAGTGTTGGGGCGGGACTGGGCGCACTTTAGAAAAGGGATAGAGAATAGGCTGCACGAGAAGAAAAACCTAGTCTCTACACAGGGGGAAAAACCCAAGGTTACCCGAGGAAGAGACGCTCCCCGCTCACAATCTCTACCCCCTCCTGCAGTGTCTAGACCCTTATTTGGCAGACGGGGAAAGCAGGAGACTCTAATAGCTAACCCTGACGCCAGCACCCCAATCAAACAAAAGTTCGTGCTACGCTTTTGTAGGACGACTCCCGGGGCTAAGATACCAAAACGGGCAACGGAACAGGCCGCGGGCCTAGATTTGTGCAGTGCGGTTGATGTGATAGTGCCAAAACAGGGGAAGGCACTAGTAGAAACGGGATTGAAAATAGAAATACCGCCGGGCTGTTATGGGCGGGTTGCGCCCAGATCAGGCTTAGCCCTTAAAAACTTTATTGATGTGGGTGCAGGCGTTATTGACCCTGATTATAGGGGCGAGTTAAAGGTACTTCTGTTTAACTTTTCGCAGGAAAATTTCCGGGTGAATGTAGGCGATAGAATCGCACAATTAATTTGTGAAAGGGTGGGATTTCCACCCCTCGAAGAGGTGGAAGCGTTGGCTACCACTGTTAGGGAATCCCAGGGATTCGGGTCCACAGGCATAAAGGAGATAAAAGGTCTTACCGCCTCTGCGTTGAGGCAAGAAGAAGAAGAGTTAGGGCCTCAGCTCCCGGTCCATAACCAAGAACAGACCTATAACCTAGGGGAGAAACTCTCGTGGCCCCAGCAAAACCAGTTGTCTGCCCTGTTGAAAGAGTTTTCGGATGTCCTCACAACATCCCCTGGGGAAACTGATTTAATTGCCCACGAAATACTGACCCTACCCGGAGAACTTGTCTGCCAACGCCCCTATAGGCTACCAGAAGCGAAACAAAGGGAGGTGATTTCCCAAATACAGGAGATGCTGAGGTTAGGGGTTATTGAGACCTCAAAGAGTCCCTGGAACAGTCCAATAGTCCTAGTCCCGAAACCCGATGGGTCTATGCGTTTTTGTATAGATTTTAGGAAAGTGAACGAAATCTCGCGTTTTGACACCTACCCCATGCCCCGAATTGAAGAGATTTTAGATCACTTGGGACAAGCTGTATATTTGACCACGTTAGACTTAACGAAGGGGTACTGGCAGATTCCCCTTACAAAGGAATCGCGCCAGAAGACAGCTTTTAGTTCACCTATCGGGCTCTTCCAGTTTCGGAGGATGCCCTTCGGACTCCATGGGGCCGCTGCCACATGTCAGCGCTTGGTTGACATGGTACTACGACCTCACCATCATTATGCTAGGGCCTACATGGACGACATAGTCATCCACAGTGTGGGCTGGGACGACCATTTAAAACGAGTTGGCGCTGTATTGACAGCATTAAGGCAAGCTGGTCTTACGCTGAACCCCGCAAAATGTATGTTTGGAGCCTCGGAGGTTAAGTATTTGGGCCACCTGGTGGGTCAGGGCAAGGTAAAACCCCTCTTGGATAAAGTAGAGGCCGTAAAAAAATTCCCGACACCAGAGTCCAAGAAGCAACTCCGAAGTTTTTAGGCCTAGTGGGTTACTACAGACGGTTTATTCCGCATTTCGCGACGAGGGCTACAGCCCTCACGGAGATGCTAAAAAAAAATGCTCCCACAGTGCTGGAATGGAACTCTGAGGCTGAGAGCGCCTTTAGGGAACTAAAAGGGAAACTGTGGGCGGCCCCGGTGTTATGTGGGGTGGATTTTAGCAAAGGCTTTATTATCCAAACCGATGCCTCTGAAACGGGGCTGGGAGCCGTTATGTCCCAAATGTTCGAGGGCTCTGAACATCCCGTTATGTTTTTAAGTCGGAAGCTCACCCCTCCTGAAAAGAAGTATTCAACCATTGAGCGAGAATGCTTGGCAATACGGTGGGCCGTGAACGCCCTACGGTTTTATTTGACAGGGAGGAAGTTTTTATTGGTGACCGATCACGCCCCACTTAAATGGCTGCACAAAATGAAAGATAATAACGCACGCCTTACTCGCTGGTACATGGCACTACAAGAGTTCGATTTTCAGGTTGAACATCGACCAGGGAAGCTCCACACAAATGCAGATGCCTTGTCCCGTATTACCAGCTGTGCGCGAAGTGTCTCGCCAGCCGGCAATAGTCTAAGGGGGGGGATATGTGGCAAGGAGAGAGTAGTGCCACCTAGAAAAGCAGGAAACATTGAAGGTTTTACCTTGGCTGGGGGGATGGGCACATTAGAAAACACTTGTCAGAGAAAACCCAGGGTTAGAAGTTCACAGCAGAAAAACCCCAGGGTTGATAGTCAGTGGGCCAAAACTAGTGTTGAGTCATTCCCACGTTACACACCAGATAGGAATCAGAGAAGCAGGTACTCGGAGGAGGAGCCTGCAAGGGAGTTCCCTTGTCACGTAGCTGCTTGTAAAGAAGGGCAGACAGAAACGGAAGGGGGAGGGGAGAGAGAGAGGAGAGCAGAGGAAGAGAATCACCTGTCTTACCAGCACGAGGATTCTGAACCTGACTGGAACAAGGCTCCCAGGCTCTATGCTGAGAGGAAGGGAAGACCTGAAGCCAGATTCGCTCCCCAGGAGAAAGGGAAATACTGCTGCTCTCCAGGAAGAAATACTCACAGGCCAGGCAGCTGCTGTTGCGAGGCCCAGAGATACACTGCTAGTGCAGTGAAACCACAATGCAGGTTAGTGGGCAAGCTAAACCCTGTATTTGAAAGAAGCTTAAAGAAGCCACAAGAAGGCAGAACTTTTACCCAGGCAAAACCCTTGCTGGAACCTAGATGCAGGCATTGCTCTGCTAGGGAAGCTTCCAAAGCAAGAACTTTTTATAGAGCCCGAAGGAGGTCTGACCTGTCCTCTGATTACAGCTCAGAAGAGGGTTTTATTGATAGAAGGCCTGTATGTAAAACTGTGCAAGTTAAGCATCAAACCAGGAGAAAGCCTAGGCCCAAAACTGAACACAGGGACAGTTCTTCAGATGAGGAGGAGATTACCTGTAGACATTTACATGAAAGGAAAGGAACTTTTAAACCACGGCTTTTGAAACCCCATGAGCTTTTACTTAAAGGGGAGAAACCTATTAGGTGGCCAAGACTGAAGAAACTGTTAATGTATGGAACTAATACCATTCCAGTTAAGAGTCCAGAACCACTACCTGAGAGTCCTCCAGAGAGCATGGAAATTGACTCTTTCAAAGGGGATTCAGATCCTTCAGTCACTGACATGGAATGTGATTGTTGCACTGTATGTGAATAACTGTTAAGAGGAAAAATACCTTTTGTAAGAGCTAAGAAGAAAAGCTTGTTTAAAAGACTTTATTTTTGACCTGGCAAAGTTTGCATATATTTTCTTTGGGAGGAGTATCCCTACTTTTGTTTTCCTATGGACATTACCTGTTGTGAGTCTCTGAGAACCCAAATAAAAATCTGTGATCTTTAACCAACGGCTCAACTACAAATTCTTATACAACCTCAAGGTTAAGGTGCAGCGCCTCCTGCTGGTCAAGCTATCTGGCACAGGGGCGGGGCCACAATAGGTAACCTGTTATAAAATTGCCCTCATAAATAACAAAAGCACCTCTTATATGCACTAGTGGTACTATTTAAATGTGTAAAATCCCAAGTGATTCCTCTGTAAAATTGCTGTTCCAGCTTTGCATGCTGCTGAATACAGGCATTTTTATTATGCCACTCTACGCACTTCAAGGAAAACTCTACATCCAGATAAAAATCTGTTTTCTCAACTAGGCACCCTATACTAATCTATACTAATAGGGGTAAAGCTGTAAAGCATTTTCTGCTTGTAAAGCACGTTTTACATATGTTAAATGACTCATAAGGGAATGCAGCCAAATTGGCCAACATGATGCCAATTTTTAGAAAAGTTTCCAGCGATGATCTGGGAAACTATTGACCAATGAGCCTGATGTCAGTATTCATGGAAACCTCAGCCCAGATAATAAAAAAAGTTGGCTCTTTTGGAATTAATGGATCTATTTGATCCAAAGGGAATTTTTGGATTATAGCCAATCTTAATTCTCTTATCTCTGCTTCAAACCACAGATGAGTATTCCCTTTGTAACGTTTGTCTTTGGAACCAGAAATGGATGATACCTTCTTCCTTAAGGATATCCACCTCTTTATTGACCATAGCACAATATCTTTTGCCTACAGGAACTTAAGCATAGAAAGTGATGACTTTCACCCTTAAAATGAAAGAGAGAGAGAGAGAGAGAGAACCTTGTGGCTTATTTACAAAGTGATTGTCTCTATCTTTAGTATTAAAACCATCCCCTTGTGAGAAAACTCATGAATAAATGGGCTTATGTGGTGATCTTTAACACAACTTACTCTTTTTATCTTAACTCCTGCTGGAAATTTCACCTAAACTTGAATTCCATAAATTAATAATGTGCTTTCAGTTCTGCAGGGAAGATAATGTTTATTCTAAGCAATAATCTGACCTTCTACGTGACAGTGTCTCTCACCCATTTATGATCCGGATGTTCCTTAACATTTAATGCATTTAAAAGCATCATGTAATCACATTTAGGGTATACATGTTAGTAGCTGGTTTAGAATTCTGTGAGGAAATTGAATTTTACACTCCTATCAGTCAGGGTTTTGAGAGGGTTCTGAGACTGAGATGATCTAGTATCTGTATGGAATGACCCCTTATGCAAGTGATAAGGGTTATGATTTCCTTTTGATTTCACTGGATTTCACGGTGGCATATGATACAGAGGATCACTGTTTGATGCTACTGAGGTCACAGAAGATAGGGATGGTGGATTCTGTTATTGCTTGGTTTGAATCATTTCTAGCAAATTAGACCCAAGTTGTGGTTTGGAATGCTGAGACAGCTAACACAGTTATTTTAAAATGTGGACTATCTCATAGATCCATTCTTTCCCCTCTCCTTTTTAGTTTTTTTGGGACTGGTGATCCCTCTGGTAAAGCGATTTTTTATTTAAATGTCATTGGTTTGCAGACTGTACCTCAGATTTATTTTCTGCCAAAGATACATACGGATTTGTGTAATCCCCAGGCACATCCAATTGTCTCAACAAAGAGATCAGTTTTAGAACCTCTGTCCAAGTTTTGCCACAAATTTTTATATAAGATATGAACTTTTTAAGCTGTTATGAAAAATCTCATTAGACTGATGATGAATTATGCTAAATCTGGCCTGATAGCCTGTTGTATCTGGGCTTGATGTTCCTAAAAAAGGTGATATTTGAGGTCCTTTGTAAAAAAGAGGAAACAAAGTTAATTTATTTTTTGAGGTTGGAGGAAACTGTGGTATTTGAGCTATATTTGATATATATGTTTCCTCAGACATAATGAGGCCAATTCCAAACAGGGCCTGTCCGGACATCCAGTATCTGGACAGACTGGATTTGTACCCATTTCTGTACTCACGGGAGCTAGATGTTCATGCGGGTGCAGAAATGAGGCATTTCAAGAGGCCGGATGGGCTCCAATCCAGCCCCACTGCACATTTCACAAACTCCCCATCCAGCCCAGCTGATGCTCCTGCATTGAGCCATGTTGCCATAGCGTCCCATCGCCATGGCACCAGAATGCCATGCAGAGCCCCGTTGCTCCACACAACATTAAACCAGCTTTTCTCCACTGCCTGACCCCTGGAGGGGCCTGCCAAGGCCGGGATCGGGTGGCAGGGATCCCCCTGCCCTGCTCACCTAGTCGGGGTTCTACCACGATTGCCGCCAACCTCAGGGAGACTTATTCCACCTCTGAGGTGGAATGAGTCCCCCGTCTATCTCCTCAACTCTGGATGTACAGAGCCACAACTGGAATTGGTCCTGTATGTCCAGAGTCATGGGTCCACCTCCATCCTGCCCACGTCCCTCCCGCCCCTGTCCAGAGCTCCCCACACATCTCCTCTGTTTGTGTGGAGAGCTTTGGGGACAGAATCAGCCCCAAGAGATTAGCGGGGGATGAACATCCAAACCGGACGTACATCCTACTAATCACTGTGCAGAATGACCCCCAATAGGTTTTGCGGTTTTAAATTTAATTAAACTTTGACCAGACTAAGATGGCATCTAAATCCCCCTGGCAGAGTATGTTCAGTTATACTGAGGAGTGGATTGCTGAATTGCTGAGGAGATCTTCATTATTGGGTGAATTGGAGGTCATGAATGAAGCCTCAACCTGATCTGCCTTAATAAAGAGCTGAGCTGAGTTGCATGGAGATACTTTGGCCCAGTACGTTCAGAATAAAATGATTCCCTGAGGACTGCATATTGTTAAGGAACCAAAGTTATTCCTGCAGGACTCTATTTATGGCCCGCTGGCTGGGTATTTTAAACAAATGCAGTACTGATTTGATGCTCTTGATTATTGAGACAACTTCTCATTTGGAACAGGAGCTGAAGTGCTCCATTGAACAATTAGAACTTAAACTGGAAGAATCTTTATCAGAAAAAGATTATGATAAGCGATTTACAGAGATTAGAGTCTCAATAGATCAATTTTGTATAAATACTAGGCAGGTTGCATTTGAAAGAGCTTCTGAAGAATCAGATTGGAGTGGGAATGACTTTTGATTTATTTAGGCAATGTCAAGAAACATAAAAGGAATCTGAGCAGAAATTGAGGATGGGGCCACTATCAATATCAATGCAAATACAAGACAATCGCCAGTGATTAATATTTCTAATTGTCAGCTATCAGTTGCCCAAGAAGGTGTTAAATTTGGGCTTAGGATTTGTGCTGACAGTCTACCATGACCCATTCCAGTTTCGGATACTTTTATAGGTGTGTTCATCAGCTGCAGCTGAAGGTATTTTTTGCGAAGAATCTGAGTTCTGTTGATAAATCTATTTATGCCCTAGATTGCGGTGGGTTCCTCCAGGTGCAATGGATCTCATTATTACTACATTTAAGGATTTAGTATTAGTAGATGTATCCAGACTGGAGGGACCCATACTATTTGGGTTCTCCTAGGAATATTTCTAAAGAGGATTGAATGGCGTTGCAACAACTTCAAAATAATGATTTGATTGAGAAGCAGATAAAGGAGATGCAGTAGTGGTGCCAGACCATGCCTTGTATAATAAGGACTACAATCACTGAATCTCATCCTAAAAGGAGTTAGAATACTGTTCTTTTTTTTATGTGGCTGTTCATTGTGTGATAGTGATTCCTTGAAGCAAGACACGTGAGTCTGAAACATGATGTCATGTCAGATGCTGTGAAGAATGTGCTCTAATATAAGCTTTGTGATGTATTATGGATATACTTAAAAATGAGACCTGTGAATGATAAAGCTGGGATTTAAATCTATGCAGGTATGTCCTGTCAATTGAATTCTTGGCAAAGCTCTGATGGTTTCTCTGTTTATGTTTGAAACAGTTGCATGTTTGAAAATTATCGTATAATGAGTTGGTGTTAAGTCTTTTCAAAGATTTGGAGGGAATTTGTGAGATTTATTTATATAATAGGGAGGCATATCATCAGTTATTTGATATTAAGTTTTATGCTAAACTGGATCATGATCCCCCTGACAAGTTGTTGCTTAAGGTGAAGGATCTAGTTAAAATTGTGGGTCATTTTTTGACTGCTAAGGAACGTGATTTTTGGTGGAGGAATGCCCGACTGTACCTCTGATTTATTTTCTGCTGAAGACCCATAGGGGTCTATTCTGTCCCATGAATAGAGAGGATGGACGACCCATTAGGACGTCCATTCCTGCTATTCATCCCCCTACCGGCCCGTCAAAAGCCTCCCAGTATGAACAACTTGCTTGTATGGGGAGACTTAGATGGGGTGAGAGGGGACATTCCGGAGGCAGAGCGAGGGCATGGCATGGACGGTCCGTGATTCTGGACGTACAGGGCTGATTCTGAGGAAAGAAGATTCTGAGGAAAGAAGATTGTGGTTGGCGGCTGGGGATCGTGGCTCCTGAATGGAGCTGCAGTGCCATGGCAATGGGATGCCATGGCACCACGGCTCCATTCAGGAGCCTCACTGAGGTAGCTGTGCATGCAGGCCAATCGGAATTGGGTCCCAGCCTGTATGTACAGGCTCTAGACCCGATTCTGATTCCGCAGGGCATTTCTAGCCCCTGCAGGATCAGAATCGGGTCTAGCTCTGGGCGTCCCAATTCTGATTGGACGTACAGAGGCCTGGACGGACACGTTGAAATGTGCCTCATAAGAATTTGTGTAATCCCCTGGGACATCCAATTGTCTCTACTAAGGGATCAGTTTTAGAACCTCTGTCCAAGTTTTTTGATTATTTTTTATATATGATATGAATTTTTTAAGCTGTTATAAAAATTCTTACTGGACTGATGATGAATTATGCAAAATCGGGCCCAATAGCCTGTTATATGTGGGCTTGATGTGCCTAAAGAAATCAGTTGAAAAAAAAAAGTTAAATATTTTTTGAAGCTGGAGGAAACTGTTATTGAGCTATATCTGTTTGCAGATGACACTCAATTAATGATTCATCTTAACAAAGACATTGTGACTTGACAAATCCTACTAATGAATGTCTTAAAGAACTGGTTGAATGGTTTATCCAATGCAGATTAAAATTTAAATTAGAAAAATCAGAAGTATACTATTTAGTTGGAAGGGTGTGATTTGCTGTTACTATTGTATATAGCTGATATACCCCGACAATTAATACAGGAATTTGTAGTCTGGGGCAGGGGAGGGGTTTGGATGCTAAACTGAGCAGATTCAAGAGTAGTTGGATCTTGTTTTGCCGGTTTACATTTGCTTCTGCACAAGAAACCTTTCAGTATCCAGATTTTGTCTCCACAGTGCACGCACTGATTACAAACCACTTGTGCTATTGAAATGGGTTGTTATCAGGGGTTACCAAGAAAGCATCTGTGCTGCTTACAATCAGTCCAGAATGTCGCTGTTTCTTTGCTGACTGGGGGCAAAATTTTGCTCTCATACCACCTATTCTTTGTTTTTTTGCCGTCAATTGAAAGCAGAATAAAGTTTAAAACTTTCTGGTTTTCAACATTGCATCGGGAAAAAATATCTCTATTTTTTTTAGTTTTTTTGACTATCTATGAGTTTACCCAAAACTTATGGGCAGTAGCTGTTGTTGAATGTGCCCCTATCAACTTTCATACAGATACCAGAGTATTAATTTATTTGTGATCATGACTATGTAATATTTATTTATTTTATTTAATAGGTTTTATGTACCGCTTTCTCATCAATTCAAAGCGGTTTACATATAACAGTTATAGCAATGAGAATATAGTATCTTAATTGATTTGCTCTAAAACAAACTTGGGGATTTCAAAAGTTAGTCAAAGATTGGATTTGGAATGATGTTAGTGCTGAATTCTGAATAGTGTTGCTGCTATTGTTGGCAGGGGTTCATACCAAGTCGCATGGGGGGGGGGGGTAGGGTTTAGTTCTTCAGATGACATTTTAAGATGAAAAGATAAGAATATCCTCCTCATTGCAACAGACACTTTGAGCACTACCCTTTCATCCTGGGCTCCCTTCCTTGTATCTTCTCCGCTTCTCTCTTTCCCATTTTTGCACTTTCTTATTATGATATTAAACAGAATCCTGTATGTCCTATCAGTCAGTCTTATCAGTCTCTTTCTGCTTCTCCGAGTCTGCTCTGTATCTGAGCAGTTAACTGCCTTCTTAAACACATTTTCTGGCCTTAGCTGTGCCTTCTTAATAAGGAAATGCTACCCTGTACTAAGGTTGCAACTGGTTTTATTTTGTCAGACAAGCTGGTTGGTTTTACCCCATGATACATATGGATTTGTTACTGTATTTTTTTTTTTTTTTGGTAAACAAGAATTGTAAGTCCATGCATGCAAGGAGGTAAAACCTATTCCATATAAATGGAACCAAGAGGTACCTTATTTTGTAGATCAGCAATACAAGACTTGCTGATCTCAGGTATTGCTGTTTCAACCCTCAGCTTGTACTCTCAGACAATTAACTCTGTTGCCTTAGAGGATTTTCTAGGTTCCTGATGCCTCTTGGATTGAGATTTTCGACATTGCCCTCAGATATGTAGGCATAATGTTTTCCAGGATTTTCACAATGACTCTGAATAAAATACATTTGCATTCAATGGAGGTAGTGGATGCAAATGAACCTCATACATATTTATAATGGCAGGGCCAGACCAACAACTAGGAAAACTAGGCGGTGGCCTAGGGAAGTAGCTTTTGGGGGAGATTAAAGAGCTGCTACAATCAAAGCAAAATAATGGATCCTGGCAGCCACACAAATTCAGAGTCATAGGTGTGTACTTTTACTTGCAGGAAGAAAGGGCAATATGCAAATAGTCTAAATACCCTTGAAAGTGGCTTTTTGAAATTTCACTCATTCTATATATATATTTACAAAATAAATTTCACTATTTAAAACTGTGATGTCCAAAAATGCATTTTTATAGAATTCTTATGGGAGGGAAGGTATTAAGATTATTCCAGCTGAGTTTAATAAACAAAATCTTAGGGAAGAGGCGCTAGGGAATATAAAAGCTAATTGTGAGGGGGCACACGACTAAAATTTAAGCTAGAGCACTTAGTACGCTTGAACCAGCCCTGTATACCAGATAATCCTGAAAAACTGACTTGTTGTTGCCTACTCACTGACAGAGCTGGAAATCTCCAGCTGTATGCTTTATCAGAAGCTGCAAAGTTACCTATGTTCAGGAGGAAGACTTTTTGGCCAGTCCTGGCTTTGAGCACACATCCCCAATTCACTGTGGTATTTGTAATCCCTGATTTTACGCACTGAAATTAATGCTGCAAGTCCCCAAATGCACCAGGGTGAGCTTGACAGAAATCAAGAACTAACTTAAAATCTCCTTCCTGAACTGGGTAACTTGGAAGCTCTGTTAATGCCACTGCACCAAATCCAGGACAGCAGTGTTTTATGACTGGTTTTCAAAGTGGTTGGGAAGGGACGTGGTCGTAAGTCCTTCTTTTATTTTACACACACATTTCTGAACTAAGGAAACACTGTGAGAAAGACAAACTAGGGTTTTCTCTATTATCATTCAATAACAAACCAGGACCTCAATAAATTATTTACTTCTGCCAGAAGGGCTGCAAATAATTATGTCCCATTGGTCCAAACTCTTTAGAAGGGCAGTCAGGCTAAGTGTTGCCAAAGATAAAAGAGAATGCCTGAAATATAAAAAAAAGGCAACTGAAAGTTATTTACTGAATTATTTACTCAAAATTTATTTTATGCTTTGTAACTATGAAATACTATGTTTTAAGTCTCAAAGAACATGCAAGTAAAGGGCTGTGGCCAAGTATGTCTACCTCTTTAATGACCTGGAGTGGGATGGAGGAGTCAATATTCAGAGGGACAGCCATTGCATGGCGATGTCCAGATATCTTGAAGCACATTTTCAACAAGTCTATCCATTTAATTGTATTGCTGAACATGAGGTCTTAGGGAGCCTTTTACTAAAGTGCAGCAAGGGTCTGCACTAACCATGCCTTTAGCGCGAAAACTAATGTGGAATCTAAGAATGATCACCACGGGTGCACTTACTGCCACCCACTGAGAAGGTGGAAAGGACATCTGCAGTAATTGCAAAATTCAAAGCATGCAGCAATTACCCCACAATTTGCTCTCTACATCCACTCTCCTTTCCTAACCTGCCCAGTCCCTGCCCCATCACAGGTTGTGTGATTACTAAGAAAATTGGTGTGTGATAACTGTCATTTCAGAGCGGTAACAGTTACTGCAGACCCACACTGACAGTTACCGCATGATAAAATGTGCATTAACTGTGTTAACATTTTAGTAAAAGGGCCCTTTAAATGGATAAGTTATCCAATTAAAGTTAGGACTGCCATTTATGTGGTTCCCTTAAAAAATAAAATTATATGAATAGTAACTGAATATTGTTGATATCCACGTCTGAATATTGTTGATACCCACGTGAAGTGGAATTTTAGAAAGGACGCCCAGGTGTGACCTAGGGCATTCAGGGCAAAACATCTAAAAACACAAGGTATGTTTATGTGTTGGTCCAGTTTTGGAAAATGGATGTCCCTGAAATGGACAGCTTCACCTGTGGCCACGTAGGCATCCCCACTAAAAAAAAACGGGGTTGGGGATGTCTATCTTATGCTGAACGCAAGCTATTTTGCATGTGGGGATGTGCATCAGTGTGCCGAACAAAACTCAAGCATGCTAATTTCCCTGCCATTTTTGTTATCATCGGTGGAATCTAGAGGGTATTAGGGTATGCCCTCTTGGTTTTTTCATGGCAGACAACAGCTTTCCAATGCCTATTCATACCCTGGAGCAGGTATACATTTGGACATGACTTGGGATGTGCAGGGCATTTCTGAAATCAGGCATGGATGTCCAAGGTCTTAGGAACAACCCAAACACACTTATTCTATGCCCCCGTTCTGCCTTGGATGTCCTTGAACCAGGGACATCCTTTGAATCACTTTCTAAAATGGCTCAGGGACATGTCTCCATCTTTAAATGTCTCTATGCCCATTTTCAGACGTCCAAAGAATAAACAGGGCTTCTAAAATAGTCCCCAGAGCTTTTGGTCCATCTTCAGAACATCCTTGGCCCCTAGTATATTTAAATGGAAAGATTTTGGCCATCTACCCATACAACAGATTGACTTTTTTAAAAATATTTATTTGGTTAGCATCCAATGCTGAACACATAAATGCTTTCAAATATTGACCTATTGGGTGTATTATGGATTTCAATGTATGTTTCATAACTGAAGAAATAATGGGGAATAAAAACCAAAACTTAGTAAAAATGGATATTATACATTAGATTATACATTAGAAATTTCCCTTCACATTTGTATTTTCTACATAGTAGAAAATCAAAGATCAAATATTTGTATTTTTATTTAATTTATTGATAATATAAAAATATATACAAAATAACAGGCCACCTATGTATGATGGCCAAATGAACATCTATTTTGTCTGTTTTATAAAGACACATTGGTTATGCATGTCCATGCGTGCACACCTATCATGTCTATCTTATAATATGATATCATATATGTATATATAAAATAGGGGTGTAAGTGGTGGGGTACATATATGCAATTTAGGCATGAGCACTTAGGAGTTGCTCAAAATAATCTGCTGCCTGAGGCAAAAGATGAGCTGGTGCCTCCCTCCCCCCGCCTAGCTAAAAGGGAAGACCCTTCTCAGAGCTCTAGTCAAGGAACAGGGGGTCCCCTCACCCCAGAACACAGGTCAGGAGGTTGGCCCACAAAAAATGAAAGCAGCATATTCCCAGGATATATAATTTTTTTAAAACTTTACAATGATGTTTATATGCAGCAAAAATTGTAGCACTTTAATTATCTAGCCTGAGAATCGAATACAAAACATATTGATTACTGACACTATGCACTGGACTGGCATGGTATTTAATGTTAATATATATTCTGCAAAAGAAAAAGGAGATGTGAGGTGATTACATACCAAGGAGCAAAAACAAAAAGCAAGAACCATGGCACAATTTATAACCCCCAAATTAAATTATTATAATAATTTTATTTTGCGGTTTTAAATGTGCTGTGGTTCTTGTTTTTCTTTTTGAACGTATATTCTGCATCCAAAGAAACCCCTCTCTCAACAATGGGTGCAGAGCAGAACTAGGACATTTCTCACAGAACTCAGGATACCAAAAATAATTTCTGATTCTAGTGTCATCTCAGTTAAGAGAAACAGAAACCCTCACCAGTACTGCACATATTGTGACATAATACAAAACTTCACAAAAATTACTCAGGACCTATAGAGAAAAACTATATCATCAACTTCCAAAACTCACACAAGGAGTCTACCCAGAAAGGAGCAGCACCATAAATATTGCAGTGGGCCCTAGAACATACCTACACCTATTCAGAAAACTGAACAAGTTGGATTACTAGTGATCTCTATTTAGAAACTCCATGGGGGTCATTTTGGAAGTCGTATTTGTGCTTTGCATGTCCAAAACAGCCATAAAGAAGTCCAAAACAGAGACATCTCCAGAGCCATTTTAGAAGCTAGGTCTGTAGGGTTGCCAACTTTTTGAAAGAGAAAAACCCACCACCTGTGGCTAGCCATGCTCTGCCCATGCCCACCCAGCCCTGACTTTGCCCCATCCCCACCCCCACCCCACCTCTGTCCCACCCCTGCCCCCAAAAAGAATTGCAGAGAGGGTAATGTTCAAACTGAACAAGCAAGATTCTATACATTCTTAAACAGAAATTCCATACTAACAGAATACCCAGCATTGGTTGTACACATGCACACAATACAGACAGGCCTTCATCAAAAAATGAGCACAAAATGTAAAGAGAAATATATAGACAAAAATTAAACTAAAACATCTGAAAGCCAGACGGTGCATGCAATGCAAAACAAGAGAAATAGAAATGTGTTTCCACTGTACTGTACAAAATAGAAGACAGCAAATGTCAGGTTTGGTATTAGGAGGGATGCAACCTAGCAATTGCCCTGGACCCACAAGCCAGAGAGAGTCTCAGATCTGTCTGAGACTGAAAAAGGCAGAGCTTGGTAGTGGGCATCAGGCAATGCAATGTGTGGGGATGGGCTCAGGCAGCATGTGGGGTCATGCAGGTGTCAGGGAGAGCCGCGATCACCGTGGCTGCTCCTGTTTAAGGCCTATAGTGCTTATGGCTACTCCCAGGCGCTGCCGCCATAATCCTGAAAGCAGTCCTGCACTCTAGAGTAACCACCAGCACCGCGGGCCTTAAATGGGAGCAGCCACAGCAATAGTGGCTCTCGCTGATGCCTGCATGATCCCCTATACTGTCTGAGCACAGCCCCACGGCATCACTTTTCTGTTTAAATTCTGTCACTGCTTCTCAGGACTGACTCAAGCCCACCTTGCTAGGGTTTCTGGTGCTCCCCTGCAGCCTATAAATCGGCGCCCCTCCCTCATTATTAGTAATATTGGCTACATCCCACCCTACTTTTTCCCAAAACTTCTTTATGAACTCTTTTCATGTGATGCTAGTATTTCTCCTTCGAAACCAATGCGATAAGAAAATTGCAGTGAAAGCACAAATATGAGGGTTGCTCAGAAAGTAATGCCCCACATGTTTTTTCTCAGTCCAGAATGAAGATAGAGGTGTGAAATTGAAAGGGTAGTAACTTTGAACTTCAAAGGACACATGTGTGTAACTTTACAGTCGTCCAACAAATAGCGAGGCGGTAGTGTACAAACAAGGAGCTATTATTGAATTCTTGGTGGAGGAGAAAGAAAGTCCTGCCTCAGCCACCAGTCCAGATCGGCGCATCATGAGTCGGCAATTGTCCATACAGCTTTCCGTAAGTAGAGGTAGTGCAATGGCAATTATTGACTCTTCGGGATATTCAAAGGTGTGTGCAAGATGGGTTCCACAAAGTCTCACAACCGAACACAAACACCAAAGGAAAGACATCTGCTCTGATTTGTTGGAGCATTTTGAAGCTGAGGGGGAAGCCTTTATCCCAAAGAGTCAATAATTGCCATTGCACTACCTCTACTGACGGAAAGCTGTACGGACAATTCCCAACTCATGATGCGCCAATCTGCACAAATAATGTCATCAGCACGCTGCAACTTGTCTGGACTGGTGGCTGAGGCAGGATGCCCAGACTGCGGCCGATCTTCCAGTTCCGTTTTACCACTTCCTGAAGCCTTTACTCTCTTCACCCATCGTCCAACGGTGCTCATATCTACTGCAGAACTTCCATACAAAGCACACAACCGTTTGTGAATGTTTCTCACACTTTCTTTCTCCTCCACCAAGAATTCAATTACAACTCGTTGTTTGTACTGTGTGTCACTCACAGACGCTATTTGAAGGATCACTACCACCTCGCTAATTGTCGGACGACTGTAAAATTATACACATGTGTCTTTTGAAGTTCCAAGTTACTACCCTTTCAATTTCACACCTCTATCTTCATTCTGGACTGAGAAAAAACATGTGGGACATTACTTTCTGAGCAACCCTCGTACATAGCCAAAATAAAAGTAAATACTTAGCATCGTTCAAACAGGCTGCGATAGTCCAAAAACAAATCTGATTCTAGTCATCTCATTAACAACAACCTAAAAATTCTCCAGTACCAAGCATATAGGTGAACTAATATAAAACCCTACAAAAGTCACCGAAGATCTACAAGGCAAAATCTACCATACCATACCAGCATAAACTTCAGAAACTCATACAAGGGGCCTACCAGAAAAAAACAGCACTATAAATAGTGCAGGGGGCCTATTTGAAAAGCCGAACAAGTCAAATTAATACAGTACAGTATAGATCCTATGTACAAACTCCATGTTAACAGAACACCTGGCCTTAGTCTCTCACTCAGAGCACAGACCCTCACCAAGTACAGAACAAGCGACTACAACCTAAAGTAAAAATAAAAAAATGTAGACAATAATGAACCTGAAACCCCAATAAGCCAGACTCCACATGCAGTGCAATATCAGATAAATAAGAGGTACAGTTCCCCATACTGTGTAAAATATAAAGATAGCACAAAGTCCATTCACTAAATTGCAAATAAAATTATTTTTTCTACTTTGTTGTCTGACCATTTTATTATCTAATCATGCTGGTCCCGATCTCAGGCTTCTGCTTTTCTGTCTTCTCTTAGCTCTCTTTCTATAGTCCATCTGCCATTTCTTGTCTCTTTTTTTGTTTTCTTCACTTCCTTCCATCAGCCTATTTCTAGTCCCAGTAACCCTCCCCAGTATTAGCCCCCTTTCCAGTCCTCCCATCCCAGTACATTCCAATGTCAACCAACTTGCATTCCCAGGACTGCTACTGGTGTCCATTCCCTTCCAGTCTCCCTCCTTCCCCACTGTCTAGCCCCTTCTATTCCAAATACCATCCCAGGAATCAGCTCACTTCCACTCCCAGTGACCCCCCCCCCATGTCAACATCCTTCCAGTCACCCTATCCTCTGTCTCTACCCTTCCAGTGGCATCCCCACATGTCTTCTCCCTTCCAGTCCCAGTGTCCCCTCCTTTCCAGCCTCATCCACATTACCTAGCCACCTACTAGTCCTATTCCCAAGTGTCAGCTTCCTTTAGTCCCACCCCACGTGTCAGCTGCCTACCAGTCCCCCTCCAGTACCATCCCCAGATGTTGGTTTCCACTACCTTCCATCCCCTTCCTCCCTTCCCTAGTGTCATCACCCTTCCAGTCCCTCTCTGGTACCATCCTTGGGTATCAGCTCCCTTCTAGCCCCTTCTTTCACCCCTCTGTCAGTTCCCTTCCTGCCTCCTCCTCCCCTGGTATCAGCTCCCATCCAGCCCCCTCCTTCCCCTATGTCAGCTCCCTTCCAGCTATCTCCTTCCACCATGTCATCTCCCTTCCTGCCCCCACCTTCCCCATGTCAGCTCCCTTCCAACCCCCTCCTTCCCCCCTCTGTCAGCTCACTTCCAGCCCCCAACTTCCCCTGTGTCAACTCCCTTCCAGCTCCCTCCTTGCCTCCTCTGTCAGCTCTCTTCCACCCCATCTTCCTCGCATGTCAGCTCACTTCCAGTGCCTTCCTTCCACCTTCTATCAGCTCCCTTCCAGCCCTCTCTTTCCACTGGCAGCCATGGCTCCTGTGTCTTACAGAGCTGTGGATGCGATAGCGGTGATAGAAACATAGGTCATGTGGTCTTTTTCTGTCGTCATGTTTCTATCTAGTCTGTCCTTCCATATCAACCACAACAACAGTCCCCTTTTTTCCTTTAGAGATCCTTTGGGTTTGTCCCATGCTTCTTTGAATTCAGATACTGTCCTCCTCTCTATCACCTCCACTGGGAGACTATTTCACGGATCCACCACTCTTTCCATAAAGAAATATTTCTGAATGTTGTTGTTGTTGTTGTTAAGTGCCGTCGAGTCGGAGTCGACTCATGGCGACCCTCTGGATAGCTATCCTAAATTGTGTTCGGTCTTCAGTTAGGCGGCTCATTGTTGACAGACTGGTACCCGTAGCTGCTGTTATTGTAGCGATCCATCTCATTGCTGGCCTTCCTCTTTTGCGTTGACCTTCTATCTTGCCAAGCATGATGTCTTTCTCTAATGATCTCTCTCTTCGCATGATGTGTCCGAAGTATGAAAGTCGAAGTCTTGTCATCTGAGCTTCTAAAGAAAGCTTAGGTTTGATCTCCTCTAGTACCGACTGGTTTGTTCTTCGGGCAGTCCATGGTATACACAGTATTCGCCGCCAGCACCATAATTCAAAGGCATCAATTTTCTTCCTGTCTGCCTTTTTCACTGTCCAGCTTTCACATCCATATGATGTTATTGAAAATACCATGGCTTGAACAAGTCGAATCTTTGTATGGAGAGAGACATCTCTGCTCTTGAGAATCTTATCTAGGTCTTTCATAGCCATTCTGCAAAGAGCAATGCGTCGTCTGAATATTTCTGAATATCACTCCTTAATTTATCCTCTTTCACCCGCATCCCATGTCCCCTCGTAGCAGAGCTTGCTTTCAATCAAAAGAGGCTCTCCTGTGTATTGTCACAAGGTGGACCTATCGGAGCCTGAGAATATGGAAATCAGCAGTAGTGATCAGGGGAGAGATGACAATATAAACAAAAAACTGTCAGATGGTTGCTACAGACAACCTAGGCACACGTGGGTAAGAGCTGAGAGGACACACCCAGATAGCAGGCAAAGGGAGTTTGCTTTGCCTGATAGGAATCAGCTGGGTAGAGGTGGAGCCCAGAAACACAGAGATATAATACGCTCCCAAATAGTTAGAGAGGGAGAGGAGGTGAATCAGCAAGTCTCACAGCAAGGGAGACAACGGTCAGCGCAGCAGAAGCTGGGAAAAGTATGGAAGTGGAATGAAAGAGAGTCTGAATTACTGGGACAGCATGCAAGCCCACACGAAGGTCTGAGTGAGTCTCAAACCCAGAGTGAAACATTTGGAAGGCAGAAACCTGATATTGAATGCATGTGTGAAGAGCACGGGAGACGTGGGGGAATTGCAGTACAAGGTAACAAAGCCAGAAGTGTTGATAGTGGCGGTTTTCTACCCGAGTGGGTAAAACCCTGCAGCAATAGAAAAAGCCACCCAGAAATAAGCTTTGGAAATAATCCCTTCCCTTGTGCTAGAAAACCCAGGAGAAAAGAAGCTCACTTACTTGGAAAAGCTAGAGATTCTAGTATCCACTTTAAACTCCCAGAGTTTGAGCAACCTCCGTATAGAGCAGTGCAATCTAGGGCAGCTGTGAGGAAAAGGCTAGACCCGAGCACGCACAGAGTCTACCGTAATCACTCTAACAGCAGAGCCAGGGAAGTTCCTGAATGTCCTCATGCTTATCAGCAGGGGCTGAGTTCTCATAAGCCTCATGCAAAAGTATATGGTAGTTCCCAGGGAGGCTTTGAGAGAGAAGGACAGAACAACTTCCTGCTTGACGAGGAAAACCTACATTATCCTTTTGAAACAGCTGACCTTGAAAACGTGAGTGTTAATGAACCAGAATCTATGGAATATGAGAATACAGAGTTAGCAACAGTTCCTGAGCCCATGGAATGCTCAGTCTCGGTAATTGACCCAGAGTTTTCCTTAAGGTGAAAAGGGTTGAAGATAACCTGAGTAAGAGTCACAAGGTGTGGGCTGGAAAAACGTGTCTCACAGAAGACCATGTGAATGAGCTGTGCTCTGGCAGCAAAAAGGTAAGCTTGTGAAAAACATTGAGAATGCTTAATTCTTTTCTTTTTGCATTTAAGCTGAAGTAAGCTATTTTTGTTTAACTTTTTGATTTCTGTTATATGCCCGAAGTGGGCTGTTTGCTTTGTTTTGCCAAGGAGAAAATACCTCACGGACGGGGAATAAAACCCTGAGTTTGGAACACAAGTGTCTTTTGTGGTTTATAGAGAAGGTACAACTACCACCCTCAGGCAGTACCAAGGCCTCACCGGTAGGGCACCTGGGGGTGCGACAAAATGGCGTAGTATTGAGGATTTTTTTTTTCCCTGTGGCACAAGCCAATTTTCCTGGACAAGAGGAAAAAGGACATTTCTGAGAGAAAAAAAAAGGTGGATACAAAGCACCGTTGGATGAAAAATTTGACTGGCAGATCGGCCAGAGGACGGACCAAAAGGCTTTTTCTCACATGCTGAATTCTACCAGGAGACTAAGGTACTAGTAGCCTGGGTAGACGGGTACGGGATACCAGTGAGAGAAAGAGGGCGCTATAGCTGGGATAAAATTTCCTGTAGAAAGTACCGCACTTGGTGGGTCTTTCTTTTCTTTTCCATTGCAGGTGCAGAATCCACAGAAGAGGAGGATGGATCCACAGGACATGCTATCCTGGATGAATGCCCAATGGGAGAAACAAGCAAGGATGGTGCAACATCTGCAGGAGCAGTATATGACAGCCATGAGAGAACAGCAACAACCATTGCTGGAGGCAGTCAGCGCACTAGTGAACAAGTCTCGTGGAGAAGAAGCAGCATCTACTACCATACCGCAAGTAGAACTGAACACTGGTTTTGCTTTGTCATTAAGACATTTGAAACAGGAGGACAATCCTGATGATTTCATAGAAGCATTTGAACGTATAGCCGGAAATCTGAAATGGCCTGCAGAGCAGTGGGCAATGAGATTTGCCATGACTTTAAGTGGTGAAGCTCTGTCTGCTTTTAAGGCCATGCCCGCTAGCCTTGCTAATGATTATCATGAGATCAAGAAAGCTGTAAAGGATCGGCTTGGTCTTACTCCTAGACATTATAAGAGGTTGTTCAGGGGAGCACAAATGCTAGAGAATGAAACACCAAGAGCCTTATGCCAACGACTTAAAAGTCTGGCGTATAAGTGGCTAGACCCAGATGGTAGAACACTAGAATCTCTCATAGATGAGATCATTCTAGAGCAATTCCTGATAGCAATACCCTCAGAAATGAAAACCTTTCTAACACTGCAAAACTGCTCTAGCACGGAGGAGGCAGCTAAATTGGCCGAAGTATATAGGGAAGCCAAACAAGCGGATACCTCCAAAATAAACCGCTTAAAAGTGGCAGGTGTGAAAGAGATGGATGAGTGTAAGAAGGATGAAAGGGTTAAGGCATATAAGTATGATTCTGGTAAGAATGTGATGACTGGAAACACGAGGAAATGTTATAAATGTGGTAGAGTGAAGACAGTCCTCGTAGTAGGGACAGAAAAGCAGATTCCCAAGGGTATATTCTTACAAGTCCAAGTAGATGGTTTAGATACCCTAGCTCTGCTTGTTTCTGGAGCAGAACAAAGTTTGATTGCCCAAGAAGTTTGGGAAACCATGAGACCGTCTCGCCCGGTAGCTCCGAAGCAAGTACAAGTAAAATGTGTACATGGTATGCAGCTTCCCTACCCCCTACACCAGGTTTGTGTTAAAGGACTAGGGATAGAGAGAAAGATACAGGTGGCAGTAGTCCCCGGGCTACCGCAGAACCTAATCCTAGGATGTGACTGGCCTTCCTTTCAAGGAGGAATAAGACAGGGGATATGCATAAAGACAGGATTGGTCTCTACCCGATCCCAAGCCACTGTAGCGGAGACCCAAGAATCCCCGGTAGGAGAAGTACAAAAACCGGAGGAAGAGGGTGTTAAGGAGGCTCCCGAAGAGAGGGCTGAGGCAGAAGAGGCAGATACACTTCCCAACCACGACGATTTGGTTCAAAGCCCGGTTGAGGGAGAGAAGAAAGCCAAATCTAAAAAACGCCATGAGAGGAATAAGAGAACCCAGGGAAGAAGGGAACTAGAAGTGGGGGAGGGGTTGCCATGGGTACCCGCCGCTCTGGTCCAAAAATTCCCATCTTTCCCAATGGAGCAGAAAGCAGATGCAGCACTCAAAAGAGCTTTTGAGTGGGCTCAGAAAGATAGAAATGTGTTACCACCCAGATTCTTCTTAGATGAAGACATTCTATATAGAGAAAGCCTGGATCCCTATACAGGGGCTGTAAGAAAACAACTGGTGGTACCAGTAGCTTTTAAAGCAGTGGTTTTACGTTTAGCGCACGACCATCCGGTTGGGGGACACAAAGGTGTTCAGGGAACGCTAGACCAGATTTTAGCGCGCTTTTATTGGCCGGGGGTGTACCAGGAAACAAAGCGCTATTGCGATTCCTGCCCCGCTTGTCAGAGGGTTTCCATAGCCAAACCCAAAGCCGTGCCTATGGTACCATTACCAACCATAGCGACACCTATCAGACGCATGGGTATGGACATTGTAGGCCCATTAATAAAGACACCTAGGGGTTTCCAATACCTTTTGGTTATTGTCGACCATGCGACCCGGTTCCCCTGGGCTATTCCCCTCAGAAATATTTCGGCCAAGATTATAGTGCAGGAACTGGTAAAGTTGTTTTGCGAGGTGGGGTTTCCCCAAGAAATCTTGACTGATCAGGGCAGTAACTTTGTTTCAAGATACCTCGCTAGGGTTTGGGAGGCGTTTGGTATACGCCACATAAAAACGTCGGCATACCATCCCCAGACCAATGGGTTGGTGGAGCGCACCAACCAATCAATTAAGCATTTGTTACGAAGGGGATTAAGGAGTGGGGAGATGGCGGAATGGGACACACTACTC
This sequence comes from Ichthyophis bannanicus, assembly GCA_033557465.1. Lineage (NCBI taxonomy): Eukaryota > Metazoa > Chordata > Amphibia > Gymnophiona > Ichthyophiidae > Ichthyophis > Ichthyophis bannanicus. The sequence goes on along the minus strand of CM066035.1, from coordinate 769,473,962 downwards.
CCATTTGTTATGTATGCTTGCCGGGAGCGTGTTCAAACCTCCTTAGGGGTATCCCCGTTCAAACTTTTATATGGTAGGACACCAAGGGGAATACTTGATATTCTACGGGATGAATGGGTGGAACCTAAGGTACCAGAGATAGGGATTCCACAGTTTAAAAGAGCTGAGGACGCGCCTGAGGAAAACATCCCAGGCCTCAGTAGAAAATTTGAGTCGTAGTAAACAATGACAAAAACAATACTATGATAGGGGCACACAGGCCAAAGAGCTGGCAGTAGGAGACAAGGTCCTTATACAAGTAGCGGACCCAGGCCCTAAATTTGAAGCTCGCTGGAAAGGACCAGGCATAATAATAAAGAAAGTGGGATTTGTGTCATACCTTGTTGAGAATGAGAAAGGACGTAGGCAGGTATACCACGTCAATGTGTTAAAGCCATGGAAGGAAAGGGTGGCCACAGCTAATTTGGCCTACCATGAGCAGCATTATAGAACCCCGCAAGGGATTACATGCTGTCCGCCAGAAATTGCGGCAGCAAGTAATATTTTAAGGGGGGGAATGTGTCACAAGGTGGACCTATCGGAGCCTGAGAATATGGAAATCAGCAGTAGTGATCAGGGGAGAGATGACAATATAAACAAAAAACTGTCAGATGGTTGCTACAGACAACCTAGGCACACATGGGTAAGAGCTGAGAGGACACACCCAGATAGCAGGCAAAGGGAGTTTGCTTTGCCTGATAGGAATCAGCTGGGTAGAGGTGGAGCCCAGAAACACAGAGATATAATACGCTCCCAAATAGTTAGAGAGGGAGAGGAGGTGAATCAGCAAGTCTCACAGCAAGGGAGACAACGGTCAGCGCAGCAGAAGCTGGGAAAAGTATGGAAGTGGAATGAAAGAGAGTCTGAATTACTGGGACAGCATGCAAGCCCACACGAAGGTCTGAGTGAGTCTCAAACCCAGAGTGAAACATTTGGAAGGCAGAAACCTGATATTGAATGCATGTGTGAAGAGCACGGGAGACGTGGGGGAGTTGCAGTACAAGGTAACAAAGCCAGAAGTGTTGATAGTGGCTGTTTTCTACCCGAGTGGGTAAAACCCTGCAGCAATAGAAAAAGCCACCCAGAAATAAGCTTTGGAAATAATCCCTTCCCTTGTGCTAGAAAACCCAGGAGAAAAGAAGCTCACTTACTTGGAAAAGCTAGAGATTCTAGTATCCACTTTAAACTCCCAGAGTTTGAGCAACCTCCGTATAGAGCAGTGCAATCTAGGGCAGCTGTGAGGAAAAGGCTAGACCCGAGCACGCTCAGAGTCTACCGTAATCACTCTAACAGCAGAGCCAGGGAAGTTCCTGAATGTCCTCATGCTTATCAGCAGGGGCTGAGTTCTCATAAGCCTCATGCAAAAGTATATGGTAGTTCCCAGGGAGGCTTTGAGAGAGAAGGACAGAACAACTTCCTGCTTGACGAGGAAAACCTACATTATCCTTTTGAAACAGCTGACCTTGAAAACGTGAGTGTTAATGAACCAGAATCTATGGAATATGAGAATAGAGTTAGCAACAGTTCCTGAGCCCATGGAATGCTCAGTCTCGGTAATTGACCCAGAGTTTTCCTTAAGGTGAAAAGGGTTGAAGATAACCTGAGTAAGAGTCACAAGGTGTGGGCTGGAAAAACGTGTCTCACAGAAAACCATGTGAATGAGCTGTGCTCTGGCAGCAAAAAGGAAAGCTTGTGAAAAACATTGAGAATGTTTAATTCTTTTCTTTTTGCATTTAAGCTGAAGTAAGCTATTTTTGTTTAACTTTTTGATTTCTGTTATATGCCCGAAGTGGGCTGTTTGCTTTGTTTTGCCAAGGAGAAAATACCTCACGGACGGGGAATAAAACCCTGAGTTTGGAACACAAGTGTCTTTTGTGGTTTATAGAGAAGGTACAACTACCACCCTCAGGCAGTACCAAGGCCTCACCGGTAGGGCACCTGGGGGTGCGACAGCATTTACACCACGGAGGTATTTAAACATCTCAATCATATCACCTCTATCCCGCTTTTCCTCTAAGGTGTACATATTTAAGATCCTTAAGTCTGTCCTCATATGCTTTATAATGAAAACTACTAACCATGTTAGTAGGCACCCTCTGTACTGACTCCAGCCTGTTTATATCCTTTTGAAGGTGCGGTCTCAGAATCATATAAAATACTCCAAATGAGGTTGCACCAAAGACCTATACAGAGGCACTATCATCTCCTTTCTTCTGCTGGCCATTCCCCTCCCTATGCACCCAATCATCCTTTTAGCTTTTGCTGTCACATTTTCTGCCTGCTACTTTAAGATCATCAGACACAATCATGCCTAGGTCCTGTTCTTCTTTAGTGGACAAAAGTACTTTACTCCCTATACTATATTGCTCCCCTGGATTGCTACAGCCCATATGCATGACCTTGCATTTTTTTAAAATATCTTTATTTAGCTTTTAACAGTTACAGCCATCACCATATCACGTGATTACAAAAAAAGAAAAAAAAAACAAAAGACAACAAGCACACCATAACAGTCCCCCATACCCCCCAACCCCCTCTCCCTCCCTGCCCTCCCTGGTCCATCCAAAATCCTACAGAACCCACTCAATACCCACTTAATAACATTTGTCTTACAGCATAGAGGCTTGTGGTATAGCATACACAACAGAATGCGTATCTTACAACCGAACGCAAAAAGCTGGAGTAACAACCTTACATCTACCATTACACATTATAGCAGGGAGCAGCAGCACCAACGTCTATTAAGGTCTGCCATTTACGCTTACTAAGGGGATGTAGGGCAGTGCTTTTCCGGGGCATCTGCTCAAATTTACTATACATACATATATTGTTCCACCAGGCTTGCCGGTGAAGCTCAGTTGTCCACTTCCAATTACAGGCTATCATACATAAAGCCACACCTAACATAAAGTCTAATAAGAAGTGCCCACCTTTTCTAAGAGAAGGAATCTCTATACTTGATTGAAACATTATAATCTCCCAGGTAAGGGGGGCCCTAAAACCCAACACCTCCTGTATCCGTATCCAAACCTGCTGCCAGAAAGGCTGCAACTGGGGGCATTCATAGACCATATGTGACAAGGTCCCCATGCTTCCTTGGCAAGCCCAGCATGCCCCACTCGAATTCTTATCCCACTTGGCCATCCTCACAGGGGTATAGTACACTCTATGAGCAAGAAAGAATAGCGACTGGGTAATTGAGGCGGATTTGGTTATCCTAATCTGCTTGGACCAAAACTTATCCCACATAGGTTGAGAGATCGAGCCCTCTAAGTCGTGCTCCCAAACCCTCTGGAGGCCAATTACCTGCTCTTGGGAGGCTAAATTCATTAATTTATAAAAAAAAGGAGGCCCCCACTTTAACCACCTGGGTTTCCTGAATTTTAATATATACCCCCCACTCTTCATCAAGGGAATTGATACTTAATCCAGATTTCCCCACACAGTCCCGCAACTGGAGCCACTGGAAATATAATGAGACCGGGAGGTCGAACTCCTGCTGTAACTTGTCGAAGTTCTTCCACCTGCCCTCATTAAGCAATTGGCCAATGGTCCATATGCCTCTCGTATACCACTGCAGCCAAGCAAAAGACTTCTGTTGTATCTTAAAGAGGGGGTTATACCATAGTGGGAGAAGGGTGGACACCCTCTGTTGCGGGTCAAGTAGATGTAATAGCTCTTGGAAGGCCCTCTGCGTATCTCTTACAATTTGCCTCTGCCCGAACTTATCCCTCAGGAGCATCCCGGGGAGAAGGTTCAGCGAAAAATGAGCCACTAGCTTCTCCTCCAGCGCCAACCACACCGGACTTTGCGCCGTCAATGGCTCTTTCCATCTGGAGCCCTGCCGCAACAAGAAAGCACTGTGATATCTCCGAAAGTCGGGGAAGCGAACTCCCCCTTTCTCCTTGTTAGCCTTGAGTTTTTTGAGAGCAATCCTGGCCGGCTTGTTGTTCCACAGGAATTGTGTCAACAACCTCTCCACCTCTTGGTAAAACAGGGGGGGGGGGGGACAGATAAAATGGCAACATTTCAAGCACATAATTGATTTTAGGAACAATGGTCATTTTAATTGATTCCAAGCGACCCCACCAAGATAGAAACAGCGGTGACCACTTATTGATCATACTCCGAATATTAGCCAGTACACCTTCTACATTGAAACTGATCGCCTCCTCCAATGGGTAACCGTAACACCCCCCCAGATATTTAAACCTTTTGGGTTCCCATATGAACAGGAAATCTTGCACATCCGCTCTAGATACATATGAGTTGAGAGGGAAAACAACAGATTTACACCAATTGATCTTGTACCCCGACAACAGTGAGTATTGGTTCATCTGGTTTAAGATGTGCAACACAGATACAGGGTTAGAGAACAGCAGCAGATCATCTGTGTAAGCCGAGAGCTTAGTCTCCACCCCTGCAATATTTATACCCTGAATCTTGGAATTTTGTCACAGCAAAAGAGTCAAAGGCTCCAGTGCGAGATTAAAAAGCATTGGCGAGAGAGGGCACCCCTGTCGGGTACCTCGACCCAAAAGTAGATCCCGGGACTGAGTAAAATTAACACAGATGCTGGCCAGAGGTCTGATGTACATTACTCTCAAGAGACTAAGAAAACCTTCTTCAAAGCCAAACCACTTGAGCGCAGCAAACAGGAAATCCCATTCTAGTCGGTCGAACGCTTTTTCAGCGTCAAGAGATAAGCCCACGAGAGGGGAGGCACTTCTCTCTGCCTCTACCAGCACATGGCACAAAAGTCTGGCATTGTCCGCTGTCGACCTCCCTTCCACAAAGCCACACTGGTCCGGGTGGATCAGCCAGGGAGTTACCCCCGCCACCCGGCGCGCTAGTACAGTAGCATAAATTTTATAGTCAGCATTTAACAGGGATATTGGGCAGTAGTTGCCCACCACCTGGGGGTCTCTTACAGCTTTCTCCAAAACAATGACCTTTGTTGCAGCAAAAGCACCCACATGCAGGCTCTCCTCGAGTAATGACTGAAAGTATTGCTGGAGATACGGACCAAGTTCCTTGACAAAAATCTTAAAAAATTCCGTTGGAAGACCATCTGGTCCCGAGGCCTTCCCCCCTGCCAGGGACCTGATCGCTTGATTAATCTCCTCTAGAGAAATTGGTTTGTTTAGTTCTTCTGCTGCCTCTTTACTCAGAGTTGGCCTATGGACTTTATCCAACAAGGCATCAAATAAATCCTGAGAGAATACAGCTTCACCTGTATAGAGCTGCTTAAAAAAAACAACTCTGAAGGCTTCTGCAATGTCAGTGTCTTTAGTAAGCAGCACTTGAGTAAGGGGATCACGCACAGTCGAGATTCGGCCAGCCTCCCTATGGCCCCGCAGAGAGTTGGCCAGTAAGTGACCAGCTTTGTTACTTTCCAGATAATATAAGCTTTTCTGAGCCTTGATATTTTGCGAGGCTTCCGAAGACAGCATCAAATTATATTTAAGCCTTAGCCTCTGCAAGCGTATCAGGATATTGGGATCAGAGCGCTTCACTAGGATCCTCTCCCCAGCCTTTATCTGCGTTTCTAGCTCCCGAAGTTGTTCTTTACGCAGCCTAGCCAGTCTGATCCCAAAGCTAGTAATGGAGGCTCTAATTGATGCTTTGAAGCCCTCCCATCTAGCCCATCCAGCAGTAGCATGAGGAGGATTAAACTGGAAGTACTCCGCAATGGCATCTTGAATATTAAGACGAAACTCCATGTTATCTAGAAGTGATCTATCAAAAAACCACCCAGTGGGCTTGGGAGTCTGAGAATCTGTCAGCACTTCCATCGAAATGGTCGCATGATCTGAGATGTGAGTTGCATGTATACTAGCAGATGTAACTGTGGGAACCAGGACTTTAGAAATCAGAAGTAAATCAATAAGCGATAAGGACTGATGCGGGGCAGAGAAGAAAGTAAACTCTCGTTCCCCGGGGTGCAGCAGCCTCCATATGTCCACCAGACCAACCTCCTGCATCAATGAAGCAAGAACTGAGTGAGATTTAAGAGGTCTGGTTACCCTAGAAGGCTTCCTATCCACCAGGGAGTCCAAAGTGAGGTTAAAATCCCCGCCTAAAATTAACCCTGGGGAGGGATCTGCATGTATTACTTCAGCAATGTATTTAAAGAACTCTGGGTTATCATTGTTGGGGGCATATATATTCATGATAACCAGGTCTAACTCTCCAATCGCAAGCCTTGCTTTAGCCCATCTCCCGTCCAGATCTGATCGTGTTTGAAGCACTTTGGAAGCCAATGATGACCTAATCAATATGGCTACTCCATTATGTTTATGTAGAGCAGCTGAGAATGCTACCAACTTAAAGAGTTTTATGCTTAACTTCAGAGACTCCCGCAAATTCAAATGAGTCTCTTGCAGAAGAAAAATATCAACTTTTTCTTGCTTCCCATACAGGATTATTTTCTTCCGTTTTATTGGGTTGTTAATCCCTTTGACATTCAGGGACATCATTTTTAGAGTTAGCATTGGGATAACCATTTGACAGCTCTCACACAGACACTATTAGGGCCCATCTTACACATCCTAGATCTAGCCAGCTCTGTGTATAAAACCACAACCCTCCTTACCACATCTAAATCAACAGTGTTATCCCATAAGGTAGCAAGAAGAACACACCAGCTACCGTATCTTCCCGTTCTTACATGTACTACCAAAAGTGAGAAAGAAACAACGTCTATAACATGAATGGACCTAAATGGAGAGCACCTTAACCAGAAAACCATGGGTGAGCCCTGAGGTTGCAGAATGGGCACGGAGGGGGAAAAACAAAAAAAACAAAAAAACACATTATTCAGTCTACACATACAAGTAAAGCATCGTACATATAATGCACAGATTCAACCCTTCTCACTCTTTTTTTTTTAAATTCTTTATTTTCGTTTTATAACAACAAAGGAAAGGAAGACATACAGCTAAAAGACAGATACATACATAGAATGTGATACATACACCAAAGTAAACCCCTGCCACCCCCCTCCCCCCTGCTTCTTCTCTAGAAAACTAATCATTCCCAAAGCGGGCGTGTACTGACATTATTGTGTTACAAAACCTAACGGTAATCTGAAACATGATGAGTGTACATTAAACAGACATGTCGGAGCAATGAGCAGATTGTACATAATCATTGAGCATCTGCCATTTAGACAAGCGAGAATGAGTTTGGGTATGGAAAATAGCTCTCCGAGATATCTGCTCATATTTACTATATAAGCAGACGAGGTTCCACCATTCATTGACAGTAAGTCGAGAGCTATCCTTCCAAGTCCTCGTGATTAAACATATGGCTATACCCAGCATGAAATCAAGGAGAAAGCGACCCTTCTTAGGAAGAGAGGGGACCTCCGCCACTGAGCGGAGTCCCACAGTCTTCCAAGAAAGAGGCTCGTGAAGGTGTAAGATAAATTGAATACGACCCCAGACCCTCCCCCAGTAAACCTGTAGTTAAGGACATTCATAAATAACATGAGCGAGGGTTCCCACATCAGTATGGCAAGACCAACACTGGTCCCTAGCAGTTGTGTTCCATTTGGCTATTTTTCCTGGAGTATAAGAGCATCTATGTGCAAAAAAGAAGAGAGTTTGTGTAACTGAGGCAGATCGGGAAACCCGCACTATTTTGCTCCAGAAAACGCTCCATTGCACAGGGGTTAAAGTGGTTTGCAATTCGCGCTCCCAGGCTTATTGGACTCTACAAGTGGCAGTATCTGTACCCTGACATAATAGTTTATAAAAGTTAGAGGCTACCCCATGTGTACTACAAATAGAGTAAATTAGTTCTAAGAGCCCGTCCTCAGTAGGGACAGAGGGCGGCATGATTGGAGCACTTTTGAGGCAGCGTTGAAGCTGCATCAGTTGAAAGTAATGTTTCACTGGTAACGCAAATTCCTTTTATAAATCAGAAAAGGTTTTCCAACGAGCTGCAGAGAAGAGCTGTTGGGGTGTCCAGATCCCCCTAGAGTACCAGGGTCTGGAAGTAATCCTGTATGGCTGCTCGAATTTCTAACTGGAACTCTGGCTGAGTTAATAGGGCTCTATCAATGAACCAGGCCCCCGAATTCCCTTGGAGTGCAGTAGTGTGTAATTGAAAAGAAATAGCAGCATGATCTGAAATATGTTGGGAGTGAATCTTTGCAGCGTCCACCTGAGGAACTAACAGTTTTGATATTAGAAAGAAATCTATGCGAGACTGGGATTTGTGAGAGGAAGAGAAGAAGGTAAAGTCAAGCTCATTGGGGTGTAGTAACCTCCATAGATCGACTAAAGCAATATCTTTGATCACAGAGGTAAGCGTGATGTGACTCTTGGGGGGACCACTTGTCCTAGGCGGCTATTTGTCAATCAGGGGATCAAGAACTAAATTGAAATCCCCCCCTATTATCAATGAAGTATTAGCAGAGGTCTGCGCAACCTGAGCAATGGTAGCAAAAAAGGCAGGGTCATCCACATTAGGAGCATAAAGGCATATACATGTAACTTCAAGGTTACCTATCTTGAGGTGAACTCTGGACCATCTACCTGCTGTATCTGAGCTAGTCGCAATAATAGTAGCATGCAGAGATTTCCTAACCAGTATGGCAACCCCACATTTCCTAGAAACGGCTGGGGAATAGGCGGCCACCATGTAAGGTTTAATATTGAGTTTGAGAGTTTCCTTCGAATTGAAATGCGTTTCTTGGAGGAAAATCAGGTCCGCAGCTTCATGACTTAGATAGCTTAGGATTTTCTTCCGTTTTATCGGATTATTGATTCCTTGTACGTTCAATGAGAAAATCTTACATGGTGCCATCAATCGATAATAGACATTTTAGGTAAGGGCGCTTGAAAACATACAACATAATCAGAATCTGTACAATAATGACATAAGCACCAAGTATGCTGGCCAATACACCCATATTGAAAAGTATGTACCAAAGTAACTTAGAGAAGAAGCAAAACCCCCAATGAATATGGCGACCATATGTCTGCGGGAGGAGGCCCTAGAGAGGAAGATAGAGACATAATAAAAAGAAAAGAAACACCAGAGTCCATAAGTAACACTGTCTCTGATACTCATCGAGGCTACTATGGGTAGATGGAGTCGGGTCACAGATATCATCAAAAATAAGGCAACAAACCGCCCTCGACAGACTCTTTGCTGAGCCGCGGTAAATCCAATATGGCAGGTACAGCGGATATGAGAGTACTGGCAGGAATATTCTGGAAGTCAGCGCATCAAGTCGGCTTCTTTAGAATCCAAAAACTCCGCTAGTAGATCAGGGTCCTCAAATGTTTTTGTCTGATTGTGAAGCGTGACTCGGAGCTTGGCCGGGTACATCAGGCCATAGCGTGCTTGTAGTTGTTGAAGCCTCGGCTGAAATTCCAGAAAGCGCTTTCGGCGGTCGACCGTGGGTTTAGCCAAGTCAGGATAGAAGGAGATCTTGTGGCTCTCAAACTCCATAGGGCCCTTTGCCCGAGAGGCACTGAGAATTTGTTCCACATGTTGATATCTCAAAAGTCGAAAGATGATAGGCCGCGGGGTCTTCCTGTTGAACGTTATGTTTGTGGGTACACGATGAGCGCGATCGATCTCCAATTCTTTGGTAAAGGTGATTTGAAGCAGGGAAGGGAGGATTTTACTTAAAAACTCCTTCATGTCTCCCGATTCCGCTCCCTCCGGTATGCCCACGAGTCGTAGGTTGTTGCGGCGCACTCTATTATTGCCATCTTCCACTTCTTTCTGCAAGGCCCGCACCTGACATTCAACTTTGTCGAGTTTGGACAGCCGGACCGCATGGGAGTCTAATATACTCTCCATTTTGTCCTGACGCGAAGAGAGCCCCTCCAGCCTGCCTTGCAGTACACCAAGATCTTCCCTCAGCGCTCGAAGTGCTTCACCGTTTGACTGCACGAGGTCCTTAACCCCTCTAATTTCTGCGAGGATTTCCTGCTGCATTTCGGGGCCCTCGCGCAAAGCCAGCCCCTTCTGCGGGGACGGGGGTTCAGTTTTGGAGCGTTTGCCGTGAGAAGCCACTGGAGATCCAAATTCCAGGCGCGTGGGTTTGGTCCCCGCCATCTCACCAATGTGCCCCGGCAAGATCAGAGCAGAAATTCAAGTATGTCCGGTGTTAATTCAGGATTCCGAGTAGGCCTCTCGGGAGCCTCAGTGTTATGCGACCATCCCGCTGGACATCGGGCTCCGCCCCCTCAAACCTTCTCACTCTTAACAATACCAGGCCAGGACAAGGCCCCACGGTCTAGGCCGACGCACACGGGCCTGGCGAAAAGCAGTTAACTTCACTGCTATTCTCCTGCGTAATTAGTTCACTGGAGGCAAGCCCAGTACAGAAAGGGCCTCAGCACATTTGCGAATGTTCCTTTTCCTCCAAGAAAGCTTGCAAAGCCTCCGGATCTTCAAAAGAGCGTGTCTGATTGTGTAGTGTGACCCTCATCCGAGCCAGATAAAAAAGCCCGTAGCGCACCTGAAGCTGTTGTAGTCGGGGTCTCAGAGCCAGAAGATTTCTTCTCCGGTCCACGGTACTTTTCGCAAAATCAGGAAACAGCATTAGCTTATGCCCTTCGAAGTCCACCGGCGCAAGGGACCGGGCCGCAACCAAGATCTGGACAACCTGTTGGTATCGGAGGATCTTCATGATGATAGGGCGTGGGCGTCTATTACCCTGGGGGATCTGAGAGGGAATCCGGTGAGCACGCTCTATTTCAAACGACATTTCAAAGTTGATTTTTAGGGCCGAGGGAATCACTTTCAGTAGAAATGCAAACAGATCTTTCCCCTCGGCTCCTTCCGGGACCCCCACAAGTCTAATATTGTTCCTGCGCGCCCTATTATTTCCATCTTCAATATCCCTCTGCATGATTTTGACTTGTTTAGTCAGTTTGTCCAAATCTCTTAACCTCTCCTTGTGCGCATTAACTCTCGACTCAATCTTTTCATAGCTGACAGAGAGCCCCTCCATTCGACCTTTAAGAAGACCGATGTCCTCTTGCATACAAGCAAGTGATTCGCCATTAGCTTTCACCATCTCTTTCACTGCACGTGCTTCTTTCAGCAATTCTTGCAAGGCCCCAGGGTGCTCGAGCATGGCGGCCATTTTCTGCGGCGAAAGGGGCTCGGTTTTGGAGCGTTTTGCACTGGTATTTTGCATCGCTGCAAACTCTAACCGGGTCTGTTTTGCCCCGACCGGTTTCCCTGCCTGGGTATTGCCACCCTCTGACTCTTCTGAACGCATTTCAGCAGTGTAGACCAGGATACAGTAGGAATCCCTCCAGAGCTAGGCTCTATGCGACCATTCCGCCCTATCCCAGGCTCCGCCTCTCATGACCTTGCATTTTTTAACATTAAATCTCATCTGCCAAATTCTAGACCATTCTTCAGGCTTAGCTAGATCCCTCCTCATGTTATCTACACCTTCCTGGGTGTCTACTCTATTGAAGATTTTGGTATCATCCGCAAAGAGGCAAACCTTACCCGACAGCCCTTCCGCTATATCACTAACAAAGATGTTAAAAAGAATCGGACCACTGGTAACATCCTTCTCCTCAGAGTGAGCTCCATTTACCTGTACTCTTTGTCGCCTCCTACCCAACCAATTTCTAACCCAAGCAGTAACTTTAGGGTCCATCCCTAGGGTGTTCAGTTTGTTTATAAGTCGCCTGTGAGGAACAGTGTCAAAGGCTTTACTGAAATCTAAATATACCACATCTAGGGCTCTCCCTCGGTCCAACTCCCTGTTCACCCAGTCAAAGAAATCAATCAGATTTGTCTGACAAAACTTGCCTCTGGTGAATTCATGCACCTCGGATCCTGTAATCCGCTGGACTCCAGAAACCTCACTATTTTCTCTTTCAGCAATGCTTCCAAGAATTTACTCACCACCGAAGTTAAACCAACCAGCCTGTAGTTTTCAATCACATCATTACTTCCGCTTTTGTGTAAAGGGACCATATGTGCCTCTCTCCAGTCTTTTGGCACCACTCCCAATTCAAACGAGGCATTGAAAAGCAGTCAGTGGAGTTGCTAGAATGTCCCCAAGTTCCCTCAGTATTCTAGGGTGTATCCCATCTGGTCCCACTGCTTTGTCGACTTAGTTTAGCTAGGTTCTCATGAACACAGTCTTCTAAAAATTGTTCAAGATGCCCCTCACTTTTGTTCCTGTTTGTGGGGGTTTTCTGATGTCCTGCTCCTGGTTTTTCATCTGTGAACACAGAACAGAAATATTTGTTAAGAAATTCTGCTTTATCCTCATCAGCTTCTACATATTCCTCCACTTCACCCTTGAGTCTGACAAAACTACTTTTGCCCTTCCTCTTCTCACTAACATATCTGAAAAATGTCTTATCCCCACCCCATTTTATTTCATTGTCTATTTCCTCCTCTTTTTGAATCTTTGCTTTCCTGACTAATTTGCTAGCTTCTCTAAGTTTTTCGAAATATAGATGCCTGTCTTCCTCGCTCTGTGATCTCTTCTATTTCATGAAGACCTCCCTCTTTTTTTCTTCACCTTTTCAGCTACTTCTTTCAAAAACTATAGTGGCCTCCTTTTCCTTTTATCTTTATTTACCATTTTAATAAAAATATTGGTTGCCCTTAAAATATCCCCTTTCAGTTTTGTCCATGTTTTTCTGCATCCCCTAGCTGTTCCCATCCCACTAACAACTCCCTGAGGTTTTGGCCCATCCTGGCAAAGTTAGATTTCCTAAAGTCTAAGACCCTCGCTTTTGAATGGATTTTAACATCTCTAGTCCTAATACTGAACCACACCATCTGGTGATCAATGGATGTGAAATGATCTCCTTCTTTAACAACAGAAACACTTTTACCATTTGTAAGCACCAAGTCCAGTATGGTCCCTTCACGTGTGGATTCTGTTACCAGTTGCCTGAGTAGTTCTCCCTGTAGAGAATCAAGAATCTCCTTACTTCTAGATGATACTGCAGTAGGAATGTGCCAATCAACATCTGGCATATTGAAATCTCCTAACAGTAGCACTTCCCCTTTCCTGGCAGTGCTGCGTATGTCTTCAGTTAGCTCTCTGTCCACCTCTTCCTCCTGTGAGGGTGGTCTGTATATCATGCCAATGCAAATCGATTTCTCTCCTCCTCTTTCTAGCTTAACCCACAGTGACTCCTCTCTCCTTTTTTAAGTTCTGTAGTTCCAAAGTTTCAATATTATTTTTACATATAGTGCCACTCCTCCTCCCCTTCTTCCTACCCTGTCCTTTCTGAGTAAGGTATAGCCAGGTATATTTACATCCCAGTGAACCATGTTTCTTTAACTGCCACTAAATCCAAGTCAGCCCCTCCCATTAAAGCTTCAACATCTGGGATCTTATTTCCCATGCTACAGGCATTTATAGACACCGCTTTCCATATGTTGCCCTTTAAACAATTTCCATAAAGGTATTTAATGTTTCACTTACCTGGGGGCTTTCTTCACCCATCCCCAACAAATCTAGTTTAAAGCCTTCTTCAGTAAATTAGCCATTCTGCTACTGAAGACACGTCAACCTTTCTTGGACAGATGGACACCATCTCTGCTCTGCAACCCTGGAACAACATTCCATGGTTCAGGAAACCAAAATGCTTGTGATGTCACCATCCATGCAGCCATGCATTCATCTCCAGGATGTGAGTTTCTCTGCCTTGGCCTTTACTCTCAACAGAGAGGATTGAAGAGAACTCCACCTGCGCCCCTATCTGCTTCACCCTCTGTCCCAGAGCCATGAAGTCTGATACACTCAGAGGGATACCTGGCAGTATCATTTGTGCTGACATGGATTAGCAAGCAAGGGTTACACAGCAGAGGCCGGAAGGCTCCGCAGTGGTTTTGCTTTAATTTTAATTATTAGCACTATCACATTTGCAACTCTGTAAGATGCAGGAACCGCGACTGGATTGGAGGGAGGGATGGTGAGACTGCAGAGGGAAATGAAAAGCCGGTTTTCTGCTCTGGCTCCTCCTGGTCCCAAGGCCAGCACAAAAAAATGGCTTTTCAATGACCAGTTTTAGCTTGCTGTGGGCAGCCGGCCTGGCCATATAAAAACCGGTCAGGCTGGCTGAATACCAGCCAGTTGGCAACTCTAGAGGGGGAGGGCTATGGTGAAGCATTCCCAGGACACTAACATCCCCACCTAATCTCAGAAATCTTCTGGATGTCTAGAATCACGTCTAAGTTTAAACCTCCTCCAGGCAGATTAGGGCATCTTAAAAGTGTTTTTTTTTTGGGCTGAAAAACTTCCAGAGAGTGTAGAGAAGAAAGCATTCCATCATCCCTGGTACTCAGCAAGATTTCAACTATTGCAACAGTGGGATTTGAACCCTGGCTTACCACTTTCTAGTCCACTTCTCTAATCTTTTAAGCTATACCTATACATCAAGGGTCTAGAATGCTATTCTAAGGACAACTATATAGATGCCCCAGCAGACGTCCATATCGTGCATGGCCATGATTCTCAAATCATATCTGCACCGGGATGTGCCTGCTTTTTTTCAGACGCTGTGGCTTAGATGTGCCAGATTGTACTAGGACATCCCTTCTAAAATTACCCACTCTGCTAACAGAATAATTGGACTTGGTCACACAATCAAAATATAAATAGATCCTCACCATCCAGTGATCACCATTTGGGCTGCCAGAATCCAAGGAAGCGGTATAGTGTAGGGGGCGAAGTACTTCTGTCAATGAAAGAAGAGTGGGACTTGGGCGTGATTATTTCTGATTATCTCAAAGTGGTTAAACAAGTAGAAAAGGTGATGGCAAAAGCCAGAAGGATGCTTAGGTGCATAGAGAGAAGAATGGCCAGCAGAAAAAGGAGGTGATAGTGCTGCGGTATAAATCTTTGGTGCGACCTCATTTGGAGTATTGTGTGCAGTTCTGGAGACCACACCTTCAAATGGATATGAACAGGATGGAGTCAGTGCAGAAGGTGGCTACTAAAATGGTTAGTGGTCTTTGTTATGAAGCATATGAGGAGAGACTTAAAGATCTTAATATGTATACTTTAGAGAAAAGGTGATTGAAACCAAGTTCTGCAACAAGGGGACATAGGATGAGGGTGAAAGGGAATAGAATCAGGAGTAATATGCAGAAATATTTCTTTATGGAGAATATGATAGATGCGTGGAATAGTCTCCCTGTGGAGGTTATACAGACGAGAATAGTATCTGAATTCCAAGAAAACATGGGACAAACATAGAAGATCTCTAAAGAAAAAAACAAAACTACAGTAGAACATAACATAAGATATGCCATACTGGGTCAGACCAACGTCCATCAAGCCCAGTATCCTGTTTCCAACAGTGCCCAATCTAGGTCATACGTACCTAGCAGTTTCCCCAAAAGACACAGGTTCCACAATGCTTAAACTGGGTCAAGCATTGATATCCTGGGTCCCTTCTTAATAATGGTTTATGGACCTTTCCTCCAGGAACTTGTCCAAACCTTTTTTAAACCCAGCTACACTAACAGCCTTTACTACATCCTCCGCTAACAAATTCCAGAGTTTGATTACACGTTCAGTGAAAAAATATTTTATTTTATTAGTCTTAAATAGTTTACCCTGTAGCTTCATTGCATGTCCCCTAGTCTTTCTATATTCTGATAACGTAAACAATCGATCTACGTTTACCCATTCCACTCCGTTCATTAATTTATAGACTTCTATCATATCTCTCCTCAGATGTCTCTTTTCCAGGTTAAAGAGCCCTTACCTTTTTAGCCTTTCTTCATAAGAGTATTCATCCATCCCCTTTACCATTTTGTTGGCTCTTCTCTGAACCTTTTCTAATATCGCTATATACTTTTTAAGATACGGCGACCAGAATTGCACACAATATTCAAGGTGTGGTCTCACCATGGAAGAATATAGAGGCATTATAATATCTTTTGTTTTATTTTCCATTCCTTTCCTTATCATACCTAGCATTCTATTTGCTCTCTTGGCTGCCGCTGCACACTGGGCCGAGGGTTTTAACATGGTATCCACAATGACGCCTAAATCTTTTTCCTGGGTTGTGGTTCCTAATGTGGAACCTTGCATCGTGTAACCATAGTTTGGGTTGTTCTTCCCTAGGTGCATAACTTTGCACTTGTCCACATTAAATTTCATCTGCCATTTTGATGCCCATTCTTCCAATTTATCAAGATCCTCTTGCAATTTTCCACAATCCTCTTGTGTTTTAACAACTTTAAATAGTTTTGTGTCATCTGCAAATTTGATAACCTCACTCATTATTCCACTTTCCAGATCGTTTATGAATATGTCAAAAAGCCGTGGACCCAGCACAGATTCACCTTTCTCCATTAGGAGAATTGGCCATTTAGCCCTACCCTCTGCTTTCTATCTTTTAACCAGTTCCTGATCCACAGTACTACACTGCCTCCTATCCCATGACTCTTTAGTTTTGCCAAACGTCTCTGATGAGGGACCTTGTCAAAGGCTTTCTGAAAGTCCAGATACACTATATCAACCGACTCACCTTTGTCCACCCATTTATTCACACCTTCATAACAGATTAGTAAGACAAGATGTTCCTTGTCTAAAGCCATGTTGGCTGTCTCCCATTAGGCCATGACTATCTACATGCTGAGTAATTTTATTCTTTATGATGGTTTCTACCATTTTTCCCGGTACTGACGTCAGGCTCACCGGTCTGTAGTTTCCCGGATCTCCTCTGGAACTCTTTTTAAAAATTGGTGTTACATTGGCGATCCTCCAGTCTTCAGGTATTAGAGATGATTTTAATGATAGTTCACAGATTACTAATAGCAGGTCTGCAATCTCATATTTCAGTTCCTTCAACACCCTTGGATGTATACCATCCGGCCCAGTTGATTTGCTACTCTTCAGTTTATCTAATAGTTGTAATACATCTTCCCGATGTATCGATATTTCCTTCAATTCATCCGCACCCTTAAATACCATTTCAGTCATGGGTAACATCCCTATATCTTCCTCAGTAAAGACCAAAGCAAAGAATTCATTCAGTCTCTCTACTATCGCCTTGTCGCCTCTTAGTGTCCCTTTAACCCCTCTATCATCTAATGGACCAACTGACTCTCTCACAGGTTTTTTGCTACGAATGTACTTGAAAAAGTCTTTATTTCACGTTTTTGCTTCCACAGCAAGCTTCTTCTCAAATTCTCCCTTTGCCTGCTTTATCAATGCCTTGCATTTGACTTGCCAGTGCTTGTGCTGTTTCCAGGTTTCATTGTTTGGCTCTTTTTTCCATTTCCTGAAAGATGCTTTTTTGGCAACAGCTTCTCTGACCTCACCTTTAAACCATGCTGGCAGTTTTTTGGACTTCCTTCCACTTTTCTTAAAGCGTGGAATACAGCCGGCCTGGGTTTCCAAGATAGTATTTTTCAACAACACCCAAGCTTGATGTAAGTCTTTAACCTTTGCAACTGCTCCTTTTAGCTTTTTCTTAACTATTTTCCTCAATAGTTGATATGGAAGGGCAGTCTAGATAAGCCATATGGTCTTTTTCTACTGTCATGTTTCTATGTATCTATATTTCTAAATTACCACAAATTAAAATATATCTATGTAGAAAAAAATTAAACTGAACCCCAAAGAAGCCAGATGCATTAGTGGCATAGCCACAACTATTTTTTTGGTAAGGCTTGGGATTAACATGCATGGGCACAAAGCAGTGTGAATGCTCTCACTGCTGCCAGTTATCCTCTCATTCGACTGTTCTGCTGCTGCTGACTGAATGTGCCTGATGCCAGAGTGGAGGGGGCCATGACCCACCCTGGCCTACCCTTGGCTATACCCATGCATGCAGTACAATGCCAAGAAAATAGAAAGAAATATATATGACTGAACTAAAAAACAAATATGTGTATATATATGTATGTATGTATGTATGTATGTATGCAAAATATAAAGACAGAACATGTAAATTCAAAAACTGACATATTCCAAACACTAAATTGAAAATAAAAGGTTTTTTTTCTTTCATTGACTGGCTATTTTATTCTCTAATCATGTTGATCTTAGTCTTTGGTTTCTGCTTTCCTCTGTCTTCTCTTAACTTGCGCTTCTAGGGTCTGCAGTCCATCTGCCACTTCTCTGCCCTCCTGTCTTTTTCACTTCCTTACATTTCTAGCATTATCTTTTCCTTTAGATTTCTTTTATTTACTTTTCTCTTTCTCTCTATGGACTCAGATTTTACTCCTCCTCCTTACCATCCAGTCCTCAATTCCCTCTCAATACTGCATCTACTTTTCAACCCTTAACAAATTACTCTCATTCTCCATCTCTCGCTCCTTCCCCAGCTTTGTATTCTCCCCAGTCTTTAACTCTCGTTTCTTTCTTCCTCCCCCTCTGTCCAACATCTCTCCCCTTTTCTCCTCCCCTGTGCAGCGTCTCTCCCTCTCTCTACTCCAAATAGCAAATTTCCCCCCTTTCTGTCACCACACCCCTCCATGTCCACCATTCCCCCTTTTTCCCTCCATTTC
This sequence comes from Ichthyophis bannanicus, assembly GCA_033557465.1. NCBI lineage: Eukaryota > Metazoa > Chordata > Amphibia > Gymnophiona > Ichthyophiidae > Ichthyophis > Ichthyophis bannanicus. Next base: position 769,455,434 of record CM066035.1, on the reverse strand, counting down.
CCTGTGTCCAACATTTCCCCATATGTCATGTTGAGCACTTCACTACTTCTTCTGCTTCTACCTCCCCTCTCCTCTAGCATTTCCTCCTATTTCTCCTCTCTCTCCCCCATGTCCATCATCTTGCCTCTCTCTTTCTTCCTCTCCCTGTGCTTAACATCTATCCTCTCTTTCTCCCCGCCCATGTCAAGAATCTCTCCTCTCTCTTCCTCCATTCCCTAGTGTCGAGCATTTGCCCTTTCTCCTCTATCTCCTCCCATACCCAGGATCTGCCCTTCCTCCTCTATCTCACCCACAAGCCCAGTATCTGCCCACGTGTCCTCATGTCTGCCAGGACCAATCAGGCAGCCACATCAGCTTGAAAAATAAGGGTGCGCTAAGGCACCGGCCATCATCCAATGCTCCTCGATCAGCCGCAACAGAAGGGAGCGGGTAGGTGAGCTCCTCCCCCCTCCCCACCACTGGGACCAATCAGGCAGCCGCACCAGCTTGAAAGGTAAGGGCGTGCTAAGGTTCCGGCCATCATATGACAACCCCCGATCGGCCACAGTAGAAGCGAGTGGGCAAGTGAGCTCCTCCCTGCTCCCCATCGCCGGGACAAATCAGGTAGCTGCATCAGCTTGAAAAGTAAGGGCGTGCTCAGGCACACCCATGCCTGAGAGCCTCACCAGAGGGCTCTTTTGCATGGCCTTTAGGCGAATCGCAGATAGACCAAGTCCGAAGTAATCACCCTCTGATCACCAGAATAGAGCGAGTGAGTGAACTCCTCCCCGCTCCACTGTGCAACATCTACAAAGCCACCACAGCACTCTTCTTCATGCTGAAATAGCCAACTCAACACATTATCCTACTACACAGCTGTTCCATCTTGGGCCTATTAGTTTAAGAGCCAACACATCAACCAAATTGCCCCAATCGCCATCATAGAAATAGAGCTGATGATCATTTAAGCCTAACGAGGTAAGTGAAGGATGAAAACATCCAACTGTGAGTACTTAGTTTGGCAAATTAACTTAGTCTGCTCCACTAATCTGCAAACCTAACACTCAAAGCAGAAGGGAACACTAGGAATCATGCCAGTCCTCCATTGCCTCCTTCATATCCTCTTATGTACTGCATTATTACTCTCTCTATTCAGACAGACCATATCGCTTATCGCTAGCCATAGTCAAATCCCAATCATCCGTGGATATGGCACTCCGGGTACAAGATCACCACCCTAAAGAATAAGAATCAGAACTCTGTCTTTTCTAGTTCACATACCACTAATTAATGCTGTCTCCATGGATCAACATATCACACTTGAAAATCACCATGTTACCCTGAAGTGTATCCTCATCAATGCATGATCAACCAGAAATAAGACACAAATCTCACTGATTACCTAATAGATAATGATATTGACCTTATGTGCATTACAGAGACATGGTTTACCGAAACAGACACTGTGGGCCCGATACTGCAAGGCACCTAGTGGGGCTACATATCCCATGGGGCATGCAGTCCCTCTAGCCATCCTGCCCCGTTTCTGCATCCCTCCCTCCCTGCAAGGCCAGAGCTGCAGTATGGGCAGAGCTGGCAGGGAGTGGGAGGAGGCAGAGGGTGGGCAGAGTGGGGATAGGCCAAGGTGGCAGGACGTTTAGGTCAGATTCAAGTCATGACTCTGTATGTTCTGTGGGGGCGGAGTGGATGTGCCATGCATTCCATCATGGAGGTGGAATAAGCAGTGAAGAGGACTGATCAGGCCCGGGAATGGCGCACAGGTTTGAGACAGGAGTCAGTTAGGAATCTGTTGCCCAATCCGGGCTCCAGCTGCCCAGCCTGGGGTCGGACGGTGGAGTAACAGGGGGTCGGCACAGCAGAGTTCGGAGGGGCATATAGAGAGGATGTCCCTGTGTGTATGCAGGGACACACTGGACCATCTCAGGGCTCGATCCTGCATCCATGGAAACGTCTGGCTCCTGCGGTACAGAATCGGGTCCTAATGGGTTAATCATGCACAGGGACATCCAGACAGCCCGGATGTGCCCCTAAGGAAATCGGGCTCTATACTAGGTAATCTACTAGCACATCCAAACTATGGCATATTTAACTGTTACCAAATTAGTTGCAGAGGAGATGACGTATGCATACTTGCAAAAAGGGGCTTACTATTTAAACTTGCATCTACATGGAGCAGAGATGGAATTGACATGTTAACCATTTCTAATAAACAGATTTCCATATGCCTTACCTACAGATCACCCACTTCCGGTCATGAAGAGCTTGCAACACTCCTCAAAGTAGTATGCTCACACATGTCCAAATTGCCCACTGTCACTCTTGGGTGACTTCAACTTATCATCTATTCCACAGAAGCCAGAGAAAGCCTTCACTGATGCAATGGAGTACTTAAGTTACATGCAAATAGTACAACACTCAGCACACAATAAAGGTAATACCCTTGATCTAATATTCCTCCCATCACAGTTTCTAGAGAGGTCCGCTATCCCTAGCTCTCAGCTGACACAGATTTCCTGGTCGGACCATAGCACCATTTCGTTCCAAATTCCTTACCATTTGCAAGAAACCCCCAGTATACAAAAGGAATTAAACCTCTGCTGATTTAAAGAATTTGAGAAGTCATTCTTCCAAGACATTATCCCCACACTAACGATGGACTCAAATGATCTAGACTTCATTGTCTCTAACTGGTATGAAACTATTGGTGCTAATGTCATTGCTCCTCCTCATAACACAAAGCGTACACAACACCCCGATCATATGCCTTGGTACTCTGCAGACCTGAAAAAGCTTAAACATGACCTCAGAACTGCGGAGCACAAAGAACAAACTCATGAAAATAAACTCAAGACCAATTACTTACACATCCTGCATTCATATTGGATTCAAAACAATAAAGCAAAAAGACAGTACCACACAAGAATTATTATGAAATCACTTAACAAACAAAGAGAGCTATTTAACATTATTAAGTCATTGGTAAATGAAAACAAGCAAACACTATCTCTGTCTATCTGTGGACCACAAGCATTTGCTTCACACTTCCAATTCAAACTCCTTAATTCACCTCCAACCATAATTAAGAATAGCATAACAAGCCTGTACTTCCAACCTACCTCAATCATTCTTCCCAGGCACACCTCAACACCTTGAAGACATAATAGGTACTCTCAACACTACCACATCCCCCCTAGACCCATGCCCAGTAAATTGGCTCAAAACTAGCAAGAGCTGGGTTAGCCCCAATTTTATGCAGAATGATACACTTTTCATTCTCTCAAGGATATCTACCTTCCAGACTCAAGATAGCATCCATTCATCCTATTCTAAAAAAAACCCTAAGCAAGATCCATCAGAGCCAAGTTCATACAGACCAAGATCTAGCTTGCCCTTCCTGTCAAAAATACTGGAAAATATTTTCCAATTCTATTTTCAGGATCACATCAACTCAAATGCACCCCTTGACCCACAGCAACATGGATTCCGACCTGGCCATGGAGTTGAAACCCTGCTAATCTCACTAATGAACAGACTAATGAAAAGCATAGAAAATCGTAAGCAGGGTTTTGTAACCCATATTTCTGGACCTTGCAGCAGCATTTGACAATATGCCATGACATACTAATACAATTAGAAAGCATTGGCATCCATAACATAGCCCTTACATGGCTTCACTCCTACCTCTCTGGCCATCAACAAATATTTCAATCAGGAACAACTATCTCTGACCTTAAACTCAAAAACAAGGTGTCTCCCAGAGCTCAGCATGTTCACCTTCTTTGTTCAACATCTATATCAAACCAATTTGCGACCTCATCTGTTCTCATGATGTCTCCTTTCATCTATATGTTGATGTATCATGATCTATGCTCCTTTCTCAACCACTAATGCAAACTTCACACCAATAACAAGCTGCTTCACTGCATTTAACCATTAGCTCTCCGAACACCACCTTACAATTAACTACAACAAAACTGAGGTCCACTTTATAACCAAAGATATGAACCTCTCCACACCGATTACCCTAAAGGTTGACAATGCAGATTTGTTGGTTAATCCCGAAGTCAGATACCTTGGAGTAATCATTGATCAGCACCTCACACTAAAATCTCACATAAAGAAAGCAACAAAAATCATTTACAATAAAATCTGGATTCTCCAGCATCTGTGACCCCTTCTTGAGACAAAGGATTTCAGAACTCTCTTCTAGGCGATGATATGCCCCCACATAGATTACTGTAATACAATCCTCCAAGGTATACCTAAAAGTCATTGACACAGAATGAGCACCAAACTCGCAAGGAGACCAAACAAACCAAAAGGCGAGCAGGATAAGGGTCACTAGCACTTTATTAATGAAACACCCCAACGCGTTTCGGCTGGTGCCTTCATCAGGGGGTAGAAAGGACTGCAAAATAAATTAAAAAACATGTGACATACAACAATAAAAACACAATGAAAATATCTAAAATACAATAAAAATATAAATATAAAAAAATGTGAATATAGAAATATAGAATGTGAACATCCAGTATATGATCACAAGTAAACTATACTTACTCAATAAACTTCTAGTCATGCATAAACTGTTTATGCGCTTTTTTATGCATGACTAGAAGTTATCCTCACATTGCTTGCAGTCAATAATAACAAGAACACCAAATAATCAGCATAGAATGAGCCCTGCTCAGCTTCTACTCATGCCCCCTTCAGACTTCACCAAATTTAACCAAACAACCAGTTTGCATGCGTTCTCCTTATACACACCTGGCCTTTGGAACTCCATACCTGGACACTTAAGAGCCACCACTGATACTACAACTTTCTGGAAATTATTAAAATCTCTCTTCTTTACAGAACACTTCAGAGGCATAAGTTAGACACTATCCATCAACTACTTGAGTAGTGAATTCCGTCCTACCCACTTGTTACATCTGGACCACTTGATTCCCATATGACTTTAGCTCCTAAATCCATATCTCTCTGTCATTCAAACTATAACTTAATTACAAGGTTAAATGTTAATCATTGAATGCAAATTCTAAGTCATTAAATACCTGTGCTAAATTGATATATACCTATATAAGATGTTCCCTGTTATGGTACGTTATGTTTTCTGTAAACCACCTTGATCATTGGAAATGCGGTATATAAGCCAAATAAATAAATAAATAAATGTCTAGCATCTGCCTTTTCGCCCCTATCTCCCCACACCATGCCCAGCATCTTCCCTTTCTTCTCTGTCTTCCCACACCATGCCCAACATTTGTCCTTCAAGTTCCCATGGTCAACATCTATTCTTTCTCACCCCCACCCTAAGCCTAGCATCTGCCATCCATGCCCCCATATCCAGCATCTGTTATTTCTCCCCAATCCCCTCATCTCCTGCATCTGACCTCAATGTCCCCATATCCAGTATCTGTTAAGGGGGAAGAAAGGCTGCATCACATAACCAGCTTTAATACATGGCTCCAAACATGGTGTAAACAAGAAGGATTTAGATATATAGGCAACTGGGGAAATAGATGGAACAACAAGAAGCTATGCTGTGTTGATGGACTGCATCTCAATGTGGCAGGAAAAAGATCCTAAGTGAAAAATTCAGGCAATATGTGGACAAGCATTTAAAAGGGTGACAGATGGAAAAGAACAAGATCAGGATGTCACCCCCAGCAAAAAACATAATAACATTGGAAACCATCGCCATATTAACCCACACATCAGTGGCAAGTGGAAAGAGGAGTGTAGAATAAAATCCTTGCAAAATACAAGCAAATAATTGACAATTGCTGGAAGGCAATGAGCACAAATGCTTGAAGTCTAATCAACAAAGTTCCTGGTGGAAATGGACTTGGACATTGTGGCCATTACAGAAACATGATTAAATTAGTTGCATTAATGGGATATAGCCATAGCTGGCTATAATTTATATATATGAGAGAGAAGGCAGAAAAGGAGGATGCGTAGCCCTATACAGTATTGGGATCATTCTATGCAATGAATAATGAGGATGTACATCCTGCCTGGACATACATCCCTGCTATTTGTCCCCCTGCCACTCCTGGTGCAAAGGCTCCCTGTACAAATAGCACAGTTGTACAGAGAGCCATAGATGGAGGCGGTCTGGAGGCAGAGCGAGGGCGGAGCATGGATGGGCCGTGATCCCATATGTACAGGGCCGATTCTGAGGTCAGTCCTGTACGTCCGGGGTTGGCCACATAGACAAGGAACATATTCCACCTTGGAGATGGAATACGTCCCCCTAGAAGCCAGAGATCACAGTACCGGGCCAGGACAAAATGGTGAGGGGGTGCAGGGGGTATCATGCAGCCTGACCCTGACCATAGGAGGCTGTATCAGGGGTCGAGCTGTGGAGAAAGAGCAATTTGGGTTGGCAGCCAGGGATTGTGGCTCTGTAATTGAGCCATGGTGCCATGATAAGACGCCATGGCACTGCGGCTCCATTACAGAGCCTAGATGAGTTAGCCGGGGATCTGCTGGGCATGCGGCACATCAGAATCGGGGCCCAGCCTACATGTGCAGGCCGGTAGACACGATTTTAATCCCTCGGGCATCTAGCTCCTGCGGACTAGAATCGGATGCAACCGCTGTACGCCCAGATTCTGAAGGGCCGCACAGGGGCTGGGCGGCCAGAATAGAATTGGCATTTATGTCAAAAGCAATATTAAAACTGCTAAAATGCAGGGTACATGGGGGAAAGAAAAAGCACTGTGGATTGTGTTGGAAAGAGGAGATGGCACTATCATCAATACTGGTGTAGTTTACAGGACTCCAACTCAAACAGAAGAAATGAATAGAGACTTGATCACTGATATTGCAAAGGTAGCCATGAAGGAAGAAGTGATCATATTGGGTGACTTTAAACTACCAAATGTAGATTGGAGTATTCTTCTGCAAACCTGGAACACAAGTAAAATATTGTTGATGCCTTCCAACAAAGCATTGCTCAGACAAAAGGTGATGCAACCGACCAGGTAAAGTTTGATGCTGGATTTAGTTCTCACCAATAGGGATAGCATGTCTCATGTCTGGGTGAGTGTCCACATGAACAGCTGCACTCATCACATGGTATGGTTTGAGGTAAAAGCCAAGGCAGAGTCCAATCACAGCAAACTCAAAGTCCTAGACTTCAAAAACACTGACTTCAGTAAAATGGCAAAATGCCTGAAGGAGAAGTAGGCAGGGTGGGAAGAGATAAGGGAAGTGGTATTACAGTGGATTAAACTAAAAAAGGCAATTAAAGGGGCAACAGATATATATGTAAGGAAAGTAAATAAAAACAAGAGGATTAGGAAACCTATATGGTTCTCCAAAGAAGTGGCTGCACAAATAAAGGCAAAAAAATACACCTTTCACAAAATTCAGAAGATCGTAAACAGAGGAAGACAGAAAAGAATACAGGATAAAGCTAAAAGGGACAAAGAGAGAAATACAGATAGCAAAAGCAAAGGTGGAATAAATGATGGCTGAAGATGTGAAGTATGGAGACAAAACTTTTTTTCGGGTATGTTAGGGAAAAGAGGAAGATCAGAGGTGAAATTGCAAGACTCAAAAGTGCCAAGATCAGATTCGTGGAAAATGACATTGAAAAAGCGAAAGTGCTAAACAAATACTTCTGTTCTGTATTCACTAAAGAAAATTTTGGAGAAGGACCATGTATGATTGACAAATATACAAATGGGAATGGAGCTGATACCACACCATTCACAGAAGACTATGTGTTTGTACAGCTTGAAAAACTGAAAGTGGAGAAGGCCATGGGACTGGATGGGATATATCCCAGAACACTGAAAGAGCTCAGAGAGGTTCTTGCAGAGCCTTTAAAGGATGTTTTTAATAGCTCCTTGGAGACAGGAGAAGTTTTGCAGGCATGAAGAAGGATTGATGTGGTACCTCAACACAAAAATGGTAATAGGGAAGAGGTGACAAACTATAGGCAAGTAAGCCTTTCCTCAGTGGCAGGAAAAGTAATGGAGATGCTCCTGAAAGAGAGAATAGTGGATGTTCTAGAAACTAATAGGTTGCATGATCTAAGGGAACATGGTTTTACCAAAGGATACTCATACCAAACAAATTTGATTGAGTTATTTGACTAGGTGAGCAGAGAACTAAATCAGGGCTTGCGATGGATGTGATATACCTAGATTTCAGCAAAGTTTTCTATACTGTTCCTTATAGGAGGCTTGTCAATAAACTGAGTGGCCTTGGGATGGGTCCCAAGGTGGTGAATTGGATCATAAATTAGTTGACTGTCAGATGATAGAAGGTGGTGATAAATGGAAATCACTCAGAAGAAAGGAAGATGAGTAGTGGCATGCCCCAGGGCATGCTTGGTCCTGGGACTGGTACTGTTCAACGTATTTGGGAGTGATATTTCTGAAAGATTGAAGGGAAAAATCTGCCTTTTTGCAGATGACACAAAAATTTGCAACAGAGTGAACTCCTCTGAGGGAGTGAACAACATGAGGAAATATCTACAAAAGCTGGAAGAATGGTCTAATGCTTGGCAGTTAAGATTTAATGTGAAGAAGTGCAGTCATGCACTCGGATGCATAAATCCAAGGGAATTGTATGTGATAGGGGGCAAGAGATTGGTGTGCATGGACCAGGAGAAGAACCTCGGAGTGATTGTTTCTGAAGATCTTAAGGTAGCAAAACAATGTGACAAGGTGTTGGCCAAAGTCAGAAGGATGTTGGGTTGCATACAGAGAGGAATAACCAGCAGAAAGGAGGAGGTTAATGCCCCTGTACAAATCATTGGTGAAACCTCACTTGGAGTACTGTGTTCAGTTTTGGAGACCATATCTCACAAAGGATATAAAAAGGCTTAAAGGGATACATGAGAGAGCAGGCAACGAGAGACCCTTGGAAGGAACAAAGTTTATTGAGGGGGTCAGCCCTACACGTGTTTCAGCCACACCGGCCTCTTTCTTTGTTTCTACTATGTATTTTGCCTGACGTGTGTTTATTTCTGTGGTGGTCTAGACAATGCTTCCATGACATGGCAATGAGTGTATTTCACACACACCTCCTGGTGGCCCATCAATATGCCTTGCAGTTGCTGGTTGCATATTGCCAGTTCCAGCAGACTCAGCTATCCAAGTACAGACCATGATGACATGCTCCAGTGGGAGTGAATGACCCCTATTTGAATAGCCTTGCACATGTGCCTGTATTGACTGCTGCACCCAGCATTTCTAGAACATATAGAGCACCATGATCTATGCATACCCCGGATGTATAGGGCCAACCTCAGAATTGGCCCTGTACGCCCAGGTTGATGGCCTTCCACACACCGCCCTTGCTCCGGCTTCTGCCTTCCCTCTCCCACCCTGTCTAAAGCTCCCCATACAACTCCACTGTCCATATAGTGATCCTTGCATGGAGATGGCAAGGGGGCAAATAGCAGGGATGTACGTCCAGGCAGGGCATGCATCCCTGCTATTCGTGATTCGGAATAAACCCCAAAACATAATTGTATATTTTGAAAGATGCTGGATGCTGAACTATTAGCTTATACTCCAGCATATGGTCTCTTCTTGACTATTAAGACAACATTCATTGTGCATGTAGACATCAGCCCTCCCAAATAAAATACTTAGCATACTGATATGAGCACATTTTGTGTCAACCCCTTGGAATGCAGCTTCCATCACTGTCACCAGCCAGACTGAGTGATTATATGTAGGAAGATGTGAATAATATCATCTACCCGCACTGCTGTGACCTTGTAGGCATAATGAATATCCTGTACTTGTGCAAGAAGCTAGATTTCTGTGCCTAAATGGAGTCTGACTGAGCAATGCATGTGAAGAAGTGATGCTTTCCACACAGCTCAGCGAAGGGATCATGAGCGGCCACAGAGGTGCAGCTGTTGGAGGAGGTAAGCTATGGGGTTGATGACAGGGTAAGGATATGTGCCCTCAGCAAATTGCTTGGTTGGCCAAGATGTATGAAATGTTTCAACATGGAAAACTTTCCTAGAAATCTTAATATAAGAGCACTGTCCAATATAAATATATGTAGGACCACATATATTACAGCATTTCCAGGCAATGCATGACACAGTGATCCACGTGATGGTACATGTGATGAAGAATATCACTCACAGTCCTATAGCTGTGAAATTGCTGTATGTAAAATGTGAAATACTTGTCTGCATTACAACTTTACATTTCTAAGTGAGACTCTCTCCACTTTACACTTGGCAGTTGAAATTGCATCTAATCAGTGCTGGCTTGTGAACCTAAGGTGATAACGTTGTGTTGCGTCATGGACAGTACTTAAGGTGGTGCAATCAGATATACCTTTGACCATATCTTCACTGGAACTTCAATACAGGAACACAAGTCGTCTGTACAAAGTTGAAACAGGTTATCAATTTCTATAGGAAACCCTGTGCAGAGTCAGATCACATAGAATATGGAACAGTGAAGTGGAGAGTGTCTAATGTTCAAATAAGAGGTCCACAGCCATATAGGTGTTCCTCATTTTGGAGGCTACACTTTTAGAGCTATATTCTTGCTATTGCTGTGCTTCATAAAATGGACCATTACGTGAATTAATGGGTGGTGCTATGTCTTGACATGGTGTAATATATATGGTCCAAACTATATGACCATGGGACAGACCCAGAAAAAATAAAGTATTATTGCAGAAGTTGCCCAAGTTATACCTTTGTGGCTTAGAATGAATCATCATGTACTGTGTGTAATAATGTTAGTCAGCTTTCAGATTGCAGTGACTGAACATATGCTCATGCAGTGTTTGGAGAGCACCTGCCCATATCACCCTACCTATGCCAGGACATGACCTACTGTTCTTTGTGACTTCATAGCAGCTAGTTAGAATGCATTCTTGTGGTTGCCATCTCACACTAGAGAGATCCTGCAGGGCTGGTTGTCCACTGTGCTGCTAGGTGATTACGGTTCTGTGTACCTTGGGGTGCAGGTCAGACCTATGACACCCAGCAGACCTCAGCTATGCTATTGCTTAAAGGAAGATACTGCTACTACAGAGAGAGTTGTGAGTTGACCCCCCTTCAGTAATACTGGACATACCATGTAAACAGGTTTGCTGACCCCCAGCAGAAGATTTTAAGCCCTGGACAACAACAGGGAGAGCTCCAAACCCTGTCTACAACAATGACATCACATTCCCATATCATAACCCCAATGTGGAGCTATGAACACATTTTTCATAGGCCTGGGGTTGTGATTAGCCAAGCACATGCACTTGGGACCCATGTGGCTATATCCCTTTCTGCTCGCAGATACACATCATTGTTTCACAGGGTTGCTGGTAACCATTACAGGTCAACTGTAAGTAGCAATGCCATGTGTCATCCAGCAGCTCTTGCATGGCAGGGTGTCCCACAAACAGTTGATATGTAAAGTGCAGATCTTCATTTGACATGCTAATAGTGCATGTGAGTACATGAATAGTGGAGTACCCCAGGAATCTGTGCTAGGCCTACTGCTTTTTAACATTTTCATAAATGACATGGAAATGGGAATAACAAGTGAGGTGATCAAATTTGTAGATGACACAAAATTATTCAAAGTTGTTAAAAAAACCAAAAGGATTATGAAAAATTGCAAAATGATCTTGATAAATTGGAAGACTGGATGTCCAAATAACAGATACAATTTTAATTTGGACAAGTGCAAAGTTATGCACCTAGGAAAGAAAAACCCAAACTATAGTTACATGATGCAAGGATCCACCTTCTAAACCATCACCCAGGAAAAAGATTTAGGTATCATCGTGGATAATATGATGAAACCCTCCGTACAGTGTGCAGTGATGGCCATGAAAACAAATAGAATGCTAGGAATCATAAGGAAAAGAATGGAGAATAAAACCAAGGATATTATAATGCCTATGCATCATTCCATGGTGCGACCACACCTTGAATATTATGTGCAATTCTGGTTGCCATAGCTTAAAAAGGATATAACAGAATAAAAAAGATACAGAGAAATGTGGCAAGGAGTGGATTTCCTGGGTCATCTTTAATAATGGTTTATGGACCTTTCCTCCAGGAACTTGTCCAAACCACTTTTAAACACAGCTATACTGCTGTAGCAAAGTGCAATCAATGAACAAGTCCAGGAGTCAATTGACAGGGACCAAGCCAATTTATTGTGCACAGGCCCAGTCAGTCAAAGCTTCAAAAGGAACTGAGACAAAGTTTATACAGAGACATAACCATTTATACCTCTTTTTCAATTTGATACATGAGAACTTTCTATTGGTTCTAACTCGATACATGCAAACTTCTCATTGGTTTTACATTCCCTTCATTTGACCAATTAGAAATCCCTCCGGAGCCTAGCAACCGGCCCCCTCCCTTAGGATTGCTCTAACAATGGTACAGTTCTTGATTTCGTTACTTCTCTACTGCAAGGTTATCCCTAGCTCCAGGAATGCATATATTGAAACATTTCTGTTCTTTTACACACAAGAGAATAATGGAAGACTTATGAATTCATAAAAACTTCTTATTAAGCAGTTTAAAACAGTTTTCTCATTTTCCACAGATTTTTGGTTCTTTTCTAGCTATAATGGGAGTTAGGATCCAGGCCTAACTTACAGGCCTTTCATAGTAGCAGGCCATGCTAGGCCATAGCCTACCACAATACTACATCCTCTGGTAACGAATTCCAGAGTTTGATTACGCGTTGAGTGAAGAAGATGGTAAAGGGAATGGATGGAAGGATACCCCTATGAGGGAAGGCTTAAAATGTTAAGGCTTTTCAATTTGGAAACGAGATTGCTGAGGAGAGATATGAAAGGTCTATAAATTAATTAATGGAATGGAACAGGTAAACATTGATCAGTTGTTTATGCCATCAAAATGTAGAGAGACTAGGGGACACACAATGAAGCTACAATGTAACTCATTTAAGACTAATAACAGAAAATATTTGTTCACTCAATGCGTAATCAAACTCTGGAATTTGTTACCGGAGATTATAGAAAAAGCTGTTAGTATACAGTAGCTCGGTTTAAAAAAGGTTTGGACAAGTTCCTGGAGGAAAGGTCCATAAACCATTATTAAAGAATACCAGGGAAATCCACGGCTTTCCCCAGGACAAGCATTGTAGTACCTGTGGGCCTTTTTGGGAACCAGTGAGGTACTTGTGACCTGGATTGGCCACTATTGGAAACAGAATACTGGGTTTTCTGGACCTTAGTCTGACCTAGTATGGCATTTCTTATGTTAACAGCTATGTACGTGCTCATTGCAGGTGAACTGTGTAAGTCTTGACATGTGTGGAGGGGATGCATGCAGGTTAGAGAAGGGGTGTGCTGCAACACTGAGGATCCCTTTGTAACCTGACTGAGCACTAAATTTCAGGGACATGAGGGTCACCAAATTCCCCAGAACACCCATATCACAAGGACAGCATCTGTATAAGATTTGGCAACCGAGATCTGCACCACACATTGACTCATGATAGATTGACATAGAGCCTGATTCAGGTAGGGGCACATCCCGGCAATCTGGACGGCCCCAAGCAAGATGGGCCTGTTTGGACCCGATTCTGGACCACGGGAACAAAATGTTCCTATGTTAACCAGAGTCGGGCCCTGAGGACATTCTCCCAGCAGGCCTCGGCCCCTTTTCCCTGCCACCTGACCCACAGCTGGCCTGCTGTGGCCTGGATCAGGTAGCAGGGACCCTCCTGCACTTGGCCCTGGCTCTGGGGGCAATCCCTGGGCCCAATCATCATTTTTTTACTGTTTATTCCTCCTTTTGAGGTGGAGTAATCAGCATGTCCCCCCGGGCCCAGCAGGATGTACAGGACCATGATCTGAATTGGCCTTGTATGCCCTGCAGGGCTGGCCTGCTCCCTCCCGACCCACACTGGCTCTTCCTGTCCTGATGCTCAGGACATATGGGGAGAGCCGGAAAGGGAATTGGGCCCAGAAAGCTTGCGGTGTTTCATGTCCTGCCGAGACGTGCATCCGCGCAACCTGCGTCCAGAATCACAGTGCACAGTAGTATACGGTGTGATCAGACCTGTCTAACTGCATGACTTCATTGTCTGTGCTGCAGCACATTACCAAGAGCCCTACTACGTCAACCAGTATATGTATGACACATAAGGTTCCCATGACTGTGAGTTGCATTGATAATATTACATGCATATCTGTTGATCCATCACATATTCTATGCATTACATAAGGCCAAGTCACACTCATGGCCTTAGCAATGGCACGGGTCATCACACTTTAGTACATGCTCCATATTGGCAATATGAGAGCCACAGCAATTCAGAAAAGTGAGTGAAAGGCAAGTGTGTTACATCATGTGAGAGACCTTGTTCCACCATACAGTCTGACTGTAAACCTGTCAGGGGCATCTCTCCAATGTGGCCATACATAGCCTTATATGCCCAGCTGCACTTTCCCAATGTATGCAGTTTGGAGAGATGTGTGGCTGTTATGTCCTTGGCTCAAAGACATGTTACTTGTCCAGTTGCTATATGCATATGTGTAAGGATGAATATTGGGTCATTATGGCAGATGAAAGAGCTGTGAAAACAACACAGATGTTCTTAGATGTTTGCTGTGATGCTGCACCTATTTATCACAAGACACTACAACAGAGGTCATCTGTATTTGGAAAATCACATCAGGGACAACTGAGCTGTGATGCAAAGGGGCCAGGGTTCTGCGTTGTTTAAGAAGTGTACATACTGAGAGGTCTCATGCACACTGTGAGTGGCATACATCCACTCAAGAGGTTTTCAACAAACTGTAGCAGCCTTTGAGTCAGACATGTAAATACCAAGATATATACTGAAAGTGGATATTATCAATTTGTCCAGGTTTTTCATAGAAACATAGAAAAATGATGACAGAAAAATACCACATGGCCTATCTAGTCTGTCCTTCCATATCAACAACTACAACAGTCCCCTTTTTTCCTTTAGAGATCCTCTGTGTTTGTCCCATGCTTTTTTTAATTCAGATACTGTCCTCATCTCTACCACCTCAACTGGGAGACTATTCCACGGATCCACCACTCTTTCCGTAAAGAAATATTTCCGCATATCACTCCTGAGTCTATCCCCTTTCACCCTCATCCCATGTCCCCTCATAGAAGAACTTACTTTCCATCGAAAGAGGCTCTCCTCCTGTGCATTTATGCCACGGAGGTATTTCAACATCTCAATCATATCACCTCTATCCCTCCTTTCCTCTAAGGTGTACATATTAAGATCCTTAAGTCTGTCCTCATATGCTTTATAATGAAGACCACTAACCATTTTAGTAGCCACCTTCTGCACCGACTCCATCCTGTTTATATCCTTTTGAAGGTGCGGTCTCCAGAATTGCGCACTATACTCCAAATGAGGTCACACCAAAGACTTATACAGAGGCACTATCACCTCCTTTTTTCTGCCATTCCTCTCCATATGTACCCAAGCATCCTTCTAGCTTTTGCTGTCGCCTTTTCTACCTGTTTAGCTACTTTACGATCATTAGACACAACCACGCCTAGGTCCCGCTCTTCTTTAGTGGACAAAAGTACTTCACCCCCTATAGTGTATTGCTCCCTTGGATTACTGCAGCCCAAATGCATGACCTTGCATTTTATAACATTAAATCCAAGCTGCCAAAATCTAGACCATTCTTCAAGCTTAGCTAGATCCCTCCTCATGTTATCTACACCTTCCTGGGTGTCTACTCTATTGCAGATTTTGGTATGATCCGCAAAGAGGCAAACATTACCTGACAGCCCTTCTGCTATATCACTAACAAACATGTTAAAAAGAGTCGGACCAAGGGCAGGTCCCTGGGGCACATCACTGGTAACTTCCTTTTCCTCAGAGTGAGCTCCATTTACCTGTACTCTTTGTCGCCTCCCACTTAACCAGTTTCTAACCCAAGCAGTAACTTTAGGGTCCATCCCTAGGGTGCTCAGTTTGTTTATAAGTCACCTGTGAGGAACAGTGTCAAAGGCTTTACTGAAATCTAAATACACCACATCTAGGGCTCTCCCTCGGTCCAACTCCCTGGTCACCCAGTCAAAGAAATCAATCAGATTTGTCTGACAATTCCTGTCTCTGGTGAATCCATGCTGCCTCAGATCCTGTAATTTGCTGGACTCCAGAAACCTCACTATTTTCTCTTTCAGCAGGGTTTCCAATAATTTACTTACCACCAAAGTTAAACTTACCGGCCTGTAGTTGTCAACCACATCCTTACTTCTGCTTTTGTGTAAAGGCACCACATGAGCTTCTCTCCAGCCCTTTGGCACCACTCCCGACTCCAACGAGGCACTGAAAAGGTCAGTCAGTGGAGCTGCTAGAACATCCCCAAATTTCCTCAGTATTCTAGGGTGTATCCCATCCAGTCCCATTGTTTGTCTGCTTTAAGTTTAGTTAGTTTCTCACGAACACAGCCTTCTGAAAATTGTTCAAGATGCCCCTCACTTCTGTTCCTGTGTGTGGGTGTTTTCTGAGATCCTGTTCCTGGTTCTTCATCTGTGAACACAGAACAGAAATATTTGTTAAGCAATTCTGCTTTATCCTCATCAGCTTCTACATATTCCTCCCCTTCACCCTTGAGTCTGACAATACCACTTTTGCCCTTTCTCTTCTCACTAACATATCTGAAAAATTTCTTATCCCCTCATTTTATTGTATTGGCTATTTCTTCCTCTTTTTGAATCGTTGCTTTCCTGACTACTTTGCTAGCTTCTCTAAGTTTTTTTAAATATAGATACCTGTCTTCCTCTCTCTGTGATCTCTTGTATTTCATGAAGGCCTCCCTCTTTTTCTTCACCTTTTCAGCTACTTCTTTCGAAAGCTATAGAGGTCTCCTTAAAATATCCCCTTTCAGTTTTGCCCACTTTTTTTCTACATCCCCCAGCTGTTCCCATCCCGCTAATGACACTCTGAGGAATTGGCTCATCTTGGCAAAGTTAATTTTCCTAAAGTCTAAGACCCTCACTTTTGAATGGATTCTAACAACCCTAGTCCTAATACTGAACCACACCATCTGGTGATCACTGGATGCAAAATGATCTCCCACTATAATTTCAGAAACACTTCCACCACTTTCACTTTGGATACTTGTTTCTCTTCCTCAGCCTGCAAGGTATTTGTAACATCTAACCCTTCCTGGATACATAAATTTGATAGGATTCCACCCCCCCTCCCCCCCGGGGACATCTGGCAAACTTACATAAAATTGATACAGGAACTAGCCTTTCATGTATGGGGTACTGACTGTATTTACCATTGAGTCCCACATTCACAAAGTGATCCTGTAGCATGCAGTTCCTTATCTGTATTAGAGCTTTTGCTGGTGTTCATCATATCATTTCAGGCAATCCCACACAACCTTCACTGTACTTTCTTCCCTACTGCTAGCATGAAAATCTGTGTAGGACAGTGCTTAAAATGGAATGCACAGCTTCTATGCTTCCCCATAGCTACCTGCTGCCCTGGATGTAAGTATGGCTATTTGTCTGATGCTATGAAGCCACTGAAAGTGAAAGCACTGCTACATGCTGCCATTGCACAATCAGTAACGTTTGCTAATGTTGCCTGTGTAAGTCAGCACAGAGTTTTTGTGGGATTCAAACTGTCACCTCTTTAATAACCATACAGCATTTTTAACCATGAGGTTACAATGGATTTCCACACTGTGGTTGGTCCTGCCACTCAACATGTTATTGTCAGAGAGTTGTTGTGCCCCACGCTTGCGGCCATGAATGCCCGGGCCGAGGTGGTCACACAATCATTCCAAGAGCAGCCTAATGTACACACATTACCAATACAAAAGCTCCCAATAACTCTCACACCAAAACGTCTGTGACCAAACTAAGAACTGAGGTGAACCCTACAAAGAGTAGACCTGGGGGGTGGGGGGGGGGGGGAGGAAAGGGAACCGGACACACTACACACACTCTTTCCCTCTCTCAAAGCACTGTACTTTGTATCGTAGTCTGCTGTATCTGTCAGGCTAGGATTACTAACCATCCTTTCTGAGATTGTGACAATGGGATTACCATGACATTCTCCATTTCTTATTCCTGCTGGGAGTCAGAGCACATGCTTCAGACAATAATGTCACAGACTTGACTGATGCATGCCTGGTTAGTCACGCTGACATTGCCTATTTTTGGGGTGTGATGCTTACTGAACCATACAGGATAGATATGTATTTGACCCCACAAATGCCACTCTGCACAATATTAGATGCAAAATTGCAGCAGGGGTACATTGGGTAAGCAAGCCCATAAAGCACTCTCTTCCACCTCCATGCATCATTCTCAACATCTATCTACACATACAGTAGGATGACAGCTGGTACACCCTGGCCTGCACAGTGGCACTTTGCTCCTTAGAACATACGGTATCATACACACATTACCTTCAGAGTATCCCCCGGCTGCACAGTTTATTGATAAGC
The DNA here is from genome assembly GCA_033557465.1 of Ichthyophis bannanicus. Classification (NCBI taxonomy): domain Eukaryota; kingdom Metazoa; phylum Chordata; class Amphibia; order Gymnophiona; family Ichthyophiidae; genus Ichthyophis; species Ichthyophis bannanicus. The sequence goes on along the minus strand of CM066035.1, from coordinate 769,436,975 downwards.
CTCCTATGAGGAACAGTATCAAAGGCTTTGCTGAAATCTAGGTATGCTGTATCATATCCATCGCATGCGCTTGATCTAGTTCTCTAGTCACCCAGTCAAAGAATTCAATTTTTGGCATGATCTTCCCCTGCTGAAAACCATGTTGCTTTGGATCATGCAATCCTTTAGTTTCCAGAAAGTCACTAGTAGTCTGAGCAATGCTTCTTGGAAGGCATCCACAATCTTTTTACTTTCTTTCCAGATTTGCAGAAGGAATACTCCAATCCACATCCGGTACCTTAAAGTCACCCAATCTGATCACCGCTTCCTTCATGGCTACCTTTGCAATATCAACAATCAAGTCTCTATCCATTTTCTCAGCTTGAGTTGGAGGTCTGTAGACTATACCAATGTGGATGACAGTGCCATCTCCTCTTTCTAACACAATCCACAGTACTTCTTCTTTTCCCCACGTCCCTGCATTTCAGTGACTTTAATATTGTTTTTGACATATAGGGCTACTCTTCCTCCTTTTTTGCCTTTTCTATCTCTTCTAAATAAATTAGAGCCAGTTATGGCTATATCCCATTTATGCAACTCATTAAACCATGTTCCTGTAGTGACCACAATGTACAAATCTATTTCCATTTCCATGAACGCTGCTGTTAGAACATGCAAATCGGTGTGCCCAAAATGGTCCTTAGTAAACATACCCATAAGAGTCTAAGGGGTATGTTTACTAAACGGCTGTAAAGGATCAAAAAGGCACTTTAGCAGGCGTTAATGGCACCAGCAGCGCAAAGTGCCCTGTGAGTGGAGAGATGGCGTGCATGGGGTGGAGAGTGGGGGTCAATGGGCGGGGAGTGGGCAGGAACAAGGCTTACTAGCTTAACAAAGGCACCTTAATGGCAGGAATCCTAAGGCAATTCAAAACCTGGTGGAAAGGGTGTTTTTGGAGGAGAGAGAGCCCATTTTACGTCTGCAATGTGATGCACAGAAAGGGGAGCCCAAAGAGTGATAGTAGTGCTCCATTAGCAGCAACAGCATAGTGCCCAAATATGAAAGGGCACTATGTTGATGGTGCAAATGGGGGCAAAGGAGGTGGAACATGGGTCATCCAGTGGGGGCTGCTGGAGCACAGGGGGGACCAGGCAGCTGCCTAGATGGCACATAGGAACATAAGACTACAAAATATGCCAAACTATGTCAGACCAAAGTCCATCATGCCCAGTATCCTGTGACCAACACTGCACAATCTAGGTCACAAGAACCTGGCAGTTTCCCCAAAAGACACACAGGATCCCCAATAACTGTAATGGGGCAAGCAGTGCATAACTCGGATCCTGTTTAGCAATGGTTTATGGACCGTTACCCAGGAACCCATCCAAACTTTTTAAACCTAGCTACACTGACAGTTTTAACCACATCCTCCAGTAATTGATTGCAGGGTTTGATTATGCGTTGACTGAAAAAAATATTTTCACCTAGAAGACCCAAATGGGTTACACTGTAGCCACATTGCAGGACCCCTAACCTATCCACAGTCTGATGGCATAAAAAATTGACCTATGTTTACCTGTCCCACTCCAGTCAATAATCTATAGACCCCTATCATATCTCCCCTCAGCCGTCTCTTCCCCAGGTTGATATGCCCCATCCTTTTTAGCCTCTCCACAAAGAGGTATTCTGCCATCCACAGAACCATCTGTGATATTTGTCATGATCCCACAGTGACAGTGGCAGCACACAGTCCTGCTACTGCTGTGGAGTGGCAATATGCCACATAGGGTGGTCCAAGGGTCCTGGCACACCAGGCAGAGATCTAGGCTGCCTCCCCCCCCCCCCTGTTGCAAAACCCAGCTATAGGGGAAAAGGCCAACAGTGCCAGATGCTACAGCCCTCCAGGTAGCTGGAAAATGCAGGTGCCTGGAGAAATACTACAAAAAGCACAAGTTCACAAGAAAAATACCCTCTACTCAAAAAACACTTTTTTTGTCGGAGCAAGTGGTAGGAGAGTTGGTATTGAGACTCAACCCACACCAGACAGCAGGCTACATTTATTCAAAGAAAGATTCACCACCCTAATAACAATAACATCACTTATCTGTCTCGATGAAGACCGTTAATTATTATATCACTCCCCAAAAATGTTGCTCACAAATGTCCTCGTCTCACCATGACATGCACATTTCGGGTATCCAACCCTGTATCAAGTGCCTTACGGTCATGTAAAAACTGGCAACAATGTTGAAAACGCCATCATTGCGGCTAGGGTCAAGAATTTCATTAAGGCAGAATGGGAGCATTTAAATGTGGGAACCAACCAATAGAAATAGGGAATGCCCACCATCTAGGGAATCCCTAGTCGTATTGGTACAAACAAGTATGACAACGTCCAATATGTCAGAAGACGCTAAGCCAATCAATCTCCCGATTAAGACCATTCAGTTCAACAGAATCCAAAGAGAAAATCTATTTCTGCTCAAGCCATTGGAGGTCTCTCTCCCGATCACCCCCACGGGGGTTTAAGGGTACATGATCCATGATAGTCCAACGGAGATCCGTAAAAACATGTTGACATGTCAGACAATGAGCAACTACCGGAGCTGTATCCACCTTCTGCCATAAACGTGAAGCATGTTCAGCAAGTCTCCTCTTAATGGGACGAATGGTCCTGCCCACATACACCATATTACAGGGGCATTGCAACAAATACACCACATAGGAAGACTCACAAGAGGTATCCCAGCGACGTTCATAGATCCGAGATGACTTTGGGGGGCTCCACCATATCCCCGACAAAGTTGTAGCACGGTAAATGCAGTTATTACAGGGACCATGGCCATCCTCCGGTCGTGGATATTCTACCCGATCAGGTCGTAGAGTAGTTTTATTACAGGGACCATGGCCATCCTCCGGTCGTGGATATTCTACCCGATCAGGTCGTAGAGTAGCTTTCACTAAACGGTCCCCCAGTGTGCGACCCCTTGAAAACGCAATACAGAGTGGTTTTCAAAAACATTCATATATATGTAACATAGACCAGTGAGCATGTAAAATCTTCAAAACCCCCGAACTGTGATCTGTATAGGGTAAAACCCCAGTAATCGATGACTCAGATGAAGATGCATTGATTTGTATTGTGGGTCCAACAACCATTCCCTATGAACATGAATGGCTCTACGGTAAGCCCGTTGAATGACCACCTGGGAATAACCTCGTTCAGAAAGACGATGACAAAGATCTGAGGCTTGTCGCTTGAATTCTTCCATTGTCCCACACACTCTCCGTAATCTCAAGAACTGTCCAAAAGGTAAACCCCGACACAAGGGGCCCGGATGACAACTTCAAAAATGTAAAAGACTGTTCCTCTGAACAGGCTTCCGATAAAGAGTAGTAGTCAGCCGACCTGCTTGAACAAAAAGCTGCATATCCAAGAATTCCAAAGACGTGGTACTAATCCTTTCAGTAAATTATATATTCCCCCGCAGAGAATTAAGTCATTCAATGAATTGATGTAAAGAAACCAAATCCGAAATCCAAATAAAAAAGATATCATTGAGGAAATGTTTCCATATCAAAACATTGGAAAACCCAAAAGAGCTTTGTATTGAAGTCTTTTCCATATCCACTCACCTCACAAATTTCAAAATCTCTGCTTGAAGATCCATGGCACAGCCCTACCATCTGACCATCAGGGAGATTCATGGTGGGGCAGTTTACTGGTAGTAAACTGCCCCACCATGGCCATCAGGGAGATTCATGAGCCATTTTTTATACCTACCATAGGCATTATACCTACCATCTGACCATCAGGGAGATTCATGGTGGGGCAGTTTACTGGCAGTAAGCTGCCCCACTATGGCCATCAGGGGTCATTTGAAGCAGTTAGCCATATCATGCACACCTCTCCTATGACTGCTCCAAATGAGCACTCATGGACAATCCTCCCTTTGCTGCCCACATCAAGAACATGCTGCCTCAACCCAGACACTATTCTGACGTATGGCATGCCACACACTGACAGTACATCTGGATACATGTCCACTCCTCACAGATACTATAATATACTACACGGTTTATGCTTTCAGGAGCATCTAGGACTGCGCATCTGTCACAGCGCCCCCCGCTGCTGCATTTCCTACGCTGACTCTGCTGCCACAACCACCCACACATTACACTGCCAACACCCACTACCAGCATCACTAGGCAGCCGCCTATCTCACCTAATCAACAGCACAGGCTTGCTGTATGGTCAAACATGTTCATCACACATTCTTCCACATAGCCAGGCATCTGGTGAATCAATTCTATCAGCTACCAATTGTGCTTGCATCCATACCTTCTCCAGTGGCTTCCCTGCCCCCCTTTCAATTTTTAGTGGCTTTCCTGCATTAGGGTGCATGCAAGACACCTTAACACAGCATGTCCTTTAACTGCCCACTAAGTGTCCTCTACCACCCTTTAATATCCTGTTACAACTCGCTAAGTGTCCACTAGCACACCTTAATGCCGGAACTCCTCTGACACGCCCAGCACACTTAGCACACATCAACCCTTTATCGCTGCTCTTACTGCATGGAAAAGACTGCTCCGTTACTGCCATTTTTTAAGCATACCCCTAACTTTGTAATGGGTAATTTAATTATAAAACAGACAGTCAGGATCGTATATGTAAAGTTACACTAGCATTTTAGAAAAGGGTCAGTAAAAGCAGTCTCAGTGAACTCCTTTTCTAGGGTAAAACACAGTTTACCTTGGGAAAAAGTTTATAAAATTGCTCCCTATAAGTGTAAGTGTTGCCATTTATACATAAAGGGGCCCTTTTACTAAAACCCTCAATAGCTAATGCTAAGTTTTGCACTTAATGGGTATTACAAATGTATGTTAAGTGCAAACCTTAGGGGTATGTTTACTAAACAGCGCTAATGTTGCAGCGGCGATGTTATCACGCGATAAGTGATGTTATCGCGTGATAATGGCGCATTACCGTGCGAGAACATCACGTATCACGTGATAACGTCTCCGCCAGCGTTAAGGAGCACAGAGCGTGGAGTAAGGCTCCCCAGAGGGTGGAGTAAGGCACCCCAGGGGTGGAGATAAGGGGTCAATGGGTGGAGAGAGGCTCCATGTACACTAATGCAATGAAATGAAGGTCTGAAAATTAGTGCCAGTGAAAACCTCGCGCTAGAGGCACATTTGCAGGAGAGAGAAACCATTTAAGTCAGCAATGTACAGCAAAAGCAGAGAGACCAAGTAAAGTGATAGTAGTGATACATGTGCAGTAACAAAACATGCAAAAACCAGAGAGATAATGACCAGAACCTAAATAGAAATAAAAAACACCGAGCTGGCCAATAGAAAAAACAATGTTAAACAGTAATCAACACTACCCATAAAGAATAAAAAGGAATATGTCACTTTTGGAAGGGTCAATTCTGATTCCCCCTACAAAGTGAATGTTCCAACATTGATAGTGTTGATGTGGGTTTGCTGTGGTGTATATTGGACAGCTTGCTTATGTGGCCTTCACATGTGCAGCAACAGCAGAGTGGCCATGTAGGAAAGGGCACTATGGTGATGGTGTAAATGGGGTACAGGGGGCTGCAGGTAGCACATACAGTGGGCCAGCTGGGGCACAGTGTGGACTAGGCAGATGCCTACCTGGCACATAGGAATGCAGAAACTGAAAAGCAGCAAGACAGCAACTGACCAAGGGCAAACATGTCCATGAGTATGTGCTCCACAGTGCCCCAATGGACATTACCCAGGAAGTACACCAAAGGGCACATAACATTGGCAGGCGATGCTGGGGGGAAACGTAGATGGCTATGTAGGCACCCCTACCGCAGATGCCACACCATAGACAGCCACCTACCGGCACACTTGATGGCCTTGGTCTGCGCACCACCAGCACCACTGGCATAAGGGCATGTCAGCATGGTGGCGGAGGGGTGCTGGTGGTGGAGGGGGCAGGTGCCTATGCCCACAGCAGACCAAGGCCAAGCCCTGTTTAGGTGAGTGTCATGCACTGCAAAAGACAAGGTCTGTCTGACAAACAGTAATGGTATCCCCAGGGAAAGACTTGCCTCTGTGGCAAGTTTGGTGCAGTACACACAGCCAGTGTGCTCAGGGGCAGAAGGTCACAGGTTCAAGTCCCAGCTGTGGCTCCTGCAGACCATGTCCCTATATTTTACCCAGTACTAAACCGTGGTAATATAGAAGGAACCTTTATTGCAGATAAAATAAACATGCCATAAATGCCTACATTTTACCCTACAGAGCACATACACGATAGGCATGTGCAGTCCCTAGAGCAGAGTTTCTCAACTGCAGTCCTGGAGGGACAAACACCATTCAGGTTTCATGCTTTCCCTAAGAAATATGCTTGAGATGCATTTGTATGAACCGCCCCCATTGTATGCAAATGTATGCCATGCATATTCATTAGGAACAGCATGAAAATCTGAACAGTGTTTGGCCCACCAGGACTGGAGTAGGGAACCTCTGCCCTAGATCAGCGGCCAACAGGGGCACAAACACCCACACCCACAGGCTCCACTATCCAACAGCTCATGGAAAGTCAGGCCGTTGGGCCCTGCACGGAGCAGCATCTACCAAAACTAGCACATGCATACCTTAGCAATGCCGTCTTAAACTTGGAAACACGTTCCACATATATCAAAATGTTGCTATGATTAATGTCAGATAACAAATCCTACTTTAAACACAATTTGTTGACAGAGATTCATCATAGCAACCTTTCTGATATATGTGGAGTGTGTTTCAGTTCTTGTTTCTGACAGTGTTTACCACCCCGGGGAGTGACCCTAACAGTATTGAGTACCATAGCAATGCCTGTATTGTGCCCAGGACTGGTGTGGCGGCCAGGGATGCCAACCACTTCTATATTTCCACAATGCTGAAATAGGTGTGTATGTCTATCCAGTGTTTTGTGGCTGCCTACACCTTACTGAGCCCAGACTGCTTGCACTGTTTCCAGTGTTAGCCTGCCAATGTGCATAATGAGGAACAAGGTACTGTGTGTATGGCCCGGACAGGGCAGTCTGGGCAGGCTGCATCTGTACAGGGCATAGGGCAATGGCTGGGACATTGTACTGCCCGACCACCACCCGCACGGATAGGGTGGCCACAGCATGTCATGCTGGGGGGGGGGGGTCACTCTCACCCTGACTGAGCAGTGACCATGGCATGGCTAGGTTCCCCCATAGTGCTGTATAGCACTTTTTTAAAGTGATATCTGTGAGTTTCCTTTCTGGGGCCCAATCACTGACATACCTGCGTGGTGTGTGTGCTCACATCCTATTTTTGGGTGTGCACAGTTCCTCCAGGAGCATGCAGTATGTACTAGCTAGCAGACTGTCTGCAGTTAGCATGTATATGGCTGGAACACCTTGCAAAGTGGAGACTGACTGTGTCCTCTGCTGATGAATGTCAGATAGTGGTGGGGGGCAGCTGAGCTTTTCCAGCCCTACTGCCTGTGCCCTATGTGATGCATACAGATCTGCATTGACTGCCCTGTAGGGGTGCCTATTCCCCAGCAGGACTGGGGTTGATGGTTCCCTCTACTGGCACCATTGCAGAGATGTAGAATGTGGATCTGTTGGTGAAGGATCCTGTCCCCCCACCCTGAACCACAGAGGGTGGGTTGGGTGGTTCTACATACTCCTCTTTTGGGTCCACACACCATCTTTCTCTTATAACATGTGACCATGGCAACCACACAGTATATGCAGTATTCTGGGTGCACCATCATCCACAAGGGCTAGACGTGACTGAGACATACAGATGGACACAGGTGTATCCTAGGTGTGTCTGCAAGGACTACTTAACACACACTGGCACTGATGGGGACCTGCAGCACAGCCTATCTCAGCCAAACAAGGGGCTGCGGACTTGGTGCTGGGTGTCCCACCTCACCCTCAGGGTGGGCACAAGAACCACACAATGTCACGGTCTGTAGCTACTCTGTGCCACTAACACACATGGTCAGTTCCCCTTACCAGGCCGGGGTGCTATAGAGGTGCATACCCCATCTGGTGATCAGATGTAGGCTGCTGATCTGCATGTGCAGTGCATCATGGGTACAGGTGGGTCTACCCTATCCTGGTAACCACAGCAGACAGTTTGTGTGGTGACCTGCAGTCTTTCTGTAGCCAGCCAGCAGTGTGGTAGTTGCTATAGAGATGTAGCCCACTGGTTACTTTAATGACTGTGGAGGCAGAGGTCATGGGTTTGATCCCACAGTGGTGTTATTTAATGAGGCTTTTCCTTTTAATTTAGATCAGTGCTGCCAGCAACAACACCCTCACAGTGCCGTAATCTAAGGTGCCTCATAACGCGCCCTATAGGGCACCCTATAAAGCGCCCTATAATGTGCCCTATAAAGCGCCCTATATGGCACATTATAAGGTGCCTTGGTGGATAGGGCACTTTATAACGTGGTGTTTGGATTGCCTTATAGGACGCCTTATGCGGCACCTTAGGTTACAGCACTGTGAGGGTGTTTTTGCTGGCAGCACTGATTTAAATTAAAAGGAAATGCCTCAGACAGTCTTCTTACATAACACCTCTGCAGGATCAAACCCATGACCCCTGCCTCTGCAGTCATTGCAGTAACCAGTGGGCTACATCTTTACAGCTTCTAATACTGTGCTGGCATGAACTTAGGGTTAACGCGCATTAACGTGCCACGGCACACACTATCGCGCAATAAGGATTCTTGCTACCTTGCCGCCAGAACGCCCACTACCTTATATGGCATTCTTCACATTAACGCTGCAAATAGCACCGGTAACATTAAGACGGTTTAGTAAACATACCCCTTAGTGTTATTTGTTGGAGTATGATCAACTTGTTCCCAGCAGTTAACAGGTGACTGAGTATAAGATTATGCAGCATCAATAACATGGGTACACCAAGCAATACCCATAGAGGTATCATTAGGTGCACTGGTGCAAATTGCCATGTGAACTGTACTTTCATATTAAGGACTCTTTATGCCCATGCTCCACCTCTAATCTTCCCATTCTCCACATTAGCATGGGGGGTGCAAGTGAACATGTCTTTTGGCAGTCAGTGGCTGGCATGTCCATGCATTGGCATTCATTATGGCAAGTTGCTATATTTTATTTATTTATTTATTTATATACCACACTCTTTAGAATCAGTGCAGTTTACATGTATACTAACAGGTACTTTTTATTCCCTTGTTCCTGAAGGGCTCACAATCTGAGTGTACCTAAGGCAATGGAGGGTTAAGTGGCTTGCCCAAGGCCACAAGGAGTGGCCATGGGACTAGAGACCCCGGTCCCTCCAGCCTGAGGTTGCTTATCCCCATGTGGGAATTAAACCCCTGGCCTTCCAGCCTGAAGTAACCTGTCCCAACCACTGAGCCACTCCTCCCTCCATAATGCACATTTATTGGTAATTGGTGCTTAGTAAAATGTTCCCATAAATGGTAGATTTTGTAAACCTTGATGTATCAAAACAACTAATAGAATGCCATCCTCTGAAATGTTAACATTCTCCACAGGGAAGAGACTTTGAATGCCAGAGAAGAAAACACAATTTTCCCTTCAAGCACTCCTCCAAATCCCAGGTCCAAACACAAAGTTAGATGTGGGTTAGTTCAGCTTGAAGCAGGTACAAATGCTGATTGGGTAATTTTCAAAGCAGTATGGGCCCAATATTCAAAAGTCATTTACATGGTTTAAAAACCCAGTAAACCGTGTAAATGTCTTTAATCGGGATATTCAGCAGCAGTTGCACCTTTTGTGAAGTCATCATTTATATACAGTAAATATGGCAGTTTACACATTGTAAATTCATATCTTGCAAGTGTAAATAGCACCAGACTTTTCAAAATTCGTTCTTACTTCAGAAAATAATGATGAGTTAACTTGACAAGTAACCATTTTTGAATACCGTGTGAGTTCCTGGATCACCCCAAAAAGCTTGCCTGGACAATTCAGGGAATTTGATGTGGGTTGAGGGGAATGAAGGGTCTTTTGGTCTTTTTTCAAAATGAATCTTGATAAAAATTCAGTGCTGTTCTATAAACCACAAGATCAGACACAAGACGTACACCATTTACACTCATTTTGGCATACCTGTTATTTAAGAGTACAGAAGACAGGATGGTAGCAGGGTGACTACTTACTTTTCATGATCCCAGAGAAACTAGGAAATTCAAGGACAAACTAATTACCTTATTCAATTTATAGACCATCTCCTCAAGAGCTAAGCCTTGCAAGTCAACTGGTGACTTGAATCGCTGTTAGACTATATTTGGACAGAGTCTAATAATTCCGCAAAGTAACCACCAGTGTATGGAGAATGTTGAAACTGGAAAATCTAGTGGAAACAAGCAAAATGGGCATTCACACTGAGGAAAAAAAAAAGCTATGGCCTACTATGAGCTATGGCTCACTCAGATTTTAACCAAAGAGTGCCACAGTTCTGCTATACCCCCAAAAATGAGATCCATTAGGGATGGAGAAAATAAATAACATAACAATCTAGTCCCAAAAAATTGTACACTGACCATTACTTTAGTGCTAAATAAAACTAAAGGACACTTATATCTCAACCAAAATGTGATATAATACAAACCACTAGTTTGTAATCATCATTGATTCTAATAAAATATTTTGTTGAAAGTTTTATATTTGTGAATAAAAAACTGGAGTTATTAATGTGCACTATTATGTAAGCATTCACTAATGCCATTAACCTGGGTTATTAATAACAAGGTCCCACCACATAGAATGGGGTCTGTGACACCGTTATTAATGGCATTAACATTGCACATGTGACTCTAACTGAAGATGTCACTTTAGAAATGCCACTTACCCCAAATCCATTCAATGAGACCATCAGTAAGTACTGTGTTGGGTGCTGAGATGAGAGCCATGTTTCAATGGAAGTTGCATCAGAGAAGTGACATCCTTGTAGTCAGTACTTGTGTATCAGTGTAGATTGTTTAGCTTTGGCTTCCCTGGAAATGGAACACACATTCACAGCACTTTTAAGATGGCCACTCTTTGATTTTCAGCCAGTAAAAATCTATAGTGATATCAGACATTCAAAATTAGTGGAACATTCATTTAACCCTCAAACATACAAAAATACAAAAAATATATATAGGAGTTCATGCAAAACTAGAGCTGGTTGTGACACTCCACTTCCATATTTATGCTATGAAAGATAACAAACTATGTCAAAAGTCCAATGTTGCTCCCAGATATTTAAAACAAAAATTGAATCACTCCTGATAAGGAAGTAAACCTACCTCGTAGCTGTCCCATAAGTTCACTACAGGTCTATTTTACTTCATTAGACATGCCGTATCATCAGAGTTGATGTTATCATGATGTTCAGGTAGCTCTGATGCTCAATAAATCTAATTTAAGCAATGACACAAACATTTAGAAAATTGGCTTTCAAATGCATGATAGTTTACACAGAACACAATGAACTGTGCCAATCTATCGCCACATTCATTCTATTAAGAGTAGCAATCTGTAAAGTGTCAATACAATACCAGTCCTGAAAATTCCAAAATTCAAGATGAGGGAAAGGGGAGGAATGAACTTGTTTAATGACTATATAATGGAGTTTACTGAAGCCATGACAAATCTCAGTACTATGCTCTGCTATCAGGGTTTGCCTTATCTTTGTATTCAAACAGCTACATCACTTTTTTTTAGATAGATTTCATGGCATATTAAACATGTGAACCATTGCTGAGAATACCAAGATAGTGGCTAAGAATTCCAGCAAACCTATAGACAAAGCTGAGACTCAGATCAGTGCAGAGTGGAAGCTTTTGATCATCTATATGCAGAATTTATAAAGTTACAGTGGAAAAGCTTAGATCTACCTTGAAGCAGACAAAGATAAATAAGTCCTGCAGAGATGAGATGGATTTTAAAAGGGGATCTTGCCTATTCCTGGATGTGGTAGGAAACCAAATTATCCTTAATTAAATGTACAACTTCTGATCTCACTACAGATGAATTGTCCAGTAGTATAGATGTTAGTTTAGTTGGGTGCACCTTTTTAAATTTATTTTTTTTTGGTTCAGGTCTGAACAACTCCAGTAAAATAACATAGGGTATTCATATCTAAAAGAGGAAAGTAGCCATCTGAAATACCTTGGAATAGATCACTAAGATAGCATCAGATATAGTCAATATATCAGGAATGCTCCTTACCATTGAGTCCCTGTTGAATAGATGTCTTTTTATTGTTATCATGTCATTTTATTATTTTTTAATTTGCATTTTAACATTTACAGTTCAAATAAGAACAAAGGAAACAGATTCCCACTCAAAGAAAAGAACAAAAGAATAACAGTACCAAAAATAGAAAAATGAAAGAAAATAGCCTACATTAAGGAGAGCCTCAAAACAATATAATAAAGCAATTAATAGCTCCTGTTGCTGACATGCTTCCCTTCAGCTGACCTTTGGCACATGCTGCAATGCATATGGTGCACATGACCAGGACAAGGCTTCTGTCTGCTGCAGGGTAGTGCAACTTCCCAGGCCACCACCAACACCCCACCATGCAGACATGCCCATGCACTGTAAGTGGTGGGGGTCACAGTCCCAGCATGTTAAACATGCGGGTTTGGATGGCACTTGGGCATAAGGTCCAGATGTGTGTGGGGGGGGGGGGGAGCAGGGGCACATCAGCTGCTCATACAGGAGCCCTATCACTGCCTGCCACCGATACATCTCAGGAGGAGGATGGCAGCCACTCTGTTGTATTTCCCCAGGCACCTGCATTTTCCAGCTACCTGGAGGAGTACAGCATCTTTCACTATCGGCCTTTTCCCCCACAACTAGGTTCTGCGGCATCAGGAGGGGGGAGGCAGCCTGAATCTCAGCCTGGGGTGCCACCCCATAGGGCACCTTCCCTTTCCGCAGCAGTAGCAGGACTGTGTGCTGCCACTGTCACTGTGGGATCATGACAAACATCACAGATGGTTCTGCGGATGGCAGAATACCCCTTTGTGGAGAGGCTAAAAAGGTTGGGGATCATCAACCTGGGGAAGAGATGGTTGAGGAGAGATATGATAGAGGTCTATAGATTATTGACTGGAGTGGAACAGGTAAACATAGGTCGCTTTTTTATGCCATCAGACTGTGGACAGACTAGGGGAACTGCAATGTGGCTACAGTGTAAACCATTTGGGTTTTCTAGGTGAAAATATTTTTTCAGTCAATGTGTAATCAAACCCTGCATTCCATTACTGGAGGATATGGTAAAAGCTGTCAGTGCAGCTGGGTTTAAAAACGTTTGGACGGGTTCATGGGTAACGGTCCATAAACCATTGCTAAACAGGATCCGAGCTATGCACTGCTTACCCCATTACAGTTACTGGGGATCCTGTGTGTCTTTTGGGGAAATTGTTAGGTACTTATGACCTAGATTGTGCAGTGTTGGACACAGGGTACTGGGTATGATGGACCTTGGTCTGACACAGTTTGTCATATTTTATAGTCTTATGTTCCTATGTGTCATCTAGGCAGCTGCCTGGTTCCCCATGTGCACCAGCAGCCCCCACTGCATGACCCATGTGCCACATCCTTTTCCCCCATTTGCACCATCAGCATAGTGCCTTTCATACTTGGGCACTATGCTGTTGTTGCTAATGGAGCACTACTATCTCTCTTTTGTGCTCCCCTCTCTGTGCATCACATTGCAGACATAAAATGGTCTCTCTCTCCTCAAAAAACACCCTTTCCGCCAGGTTTTGAATTGCGTTAGGGTTCCTTCCATTAAGATGCCTGCATTAAGGGAGCAAGTCTTGTTCCCGCCCACTCCCCGCCCATTGACCCCCACTCTCTGCCCCCTGTAGTTTATAGTTTATTAATTTGATATACTGCTGTTAAATTTATAGTACAGCGGTTTACAGAGTAAAAATACACAGGAGGCCATGAGGCCGGAGAAAGGAAAAGAGTTTACAGTGAGACAGGAAAACACTCAAGACATTTAAAGACAAGTACACAAGAGGAAAGTGAGTGAGAAAGAAAGGGAGGGGGGGAGTAATCAAAATGGCGGATGCTAGCGTGGAGTGGTGAGCCGCTGCCCTGAGTTCTGCGACCTTGTGGAGCAGCATCCGTGTGATGGGTCGGAGAAAGCGGAAGCAAGTCGCCATACCTCTGGGCGAAAAAACAGCGAGTTCTGCAGGTCAGCGCACGTTGGGGCAGTGTGGCTTTGAGCCCTGCGTTGGAGCAGCGTCTTTGGCTGGGGCAGAAGGAGTGGGGTCGCCCCAGAGCGTGTCGGGCATTTGGCTCTCGCCAGAGGAGCGCACGCCGCCGCTGCGACCCGGAAGCTTGTCCTCGGCGAACGCTTTGATCCCGGAGTCGGTCTCTACGAGTACGCCGACACGTGAGGGTCTAGGAGGTGCGAACGCCGTGTTGACTTCTCCTTTGGTGGATACAGGACGAGGTTTGAGGAGTGAGTTGGGTGAACCAGTGGAGAGATCTGTGCCTGCAGTCCTGACAAAGAGAGGAGAGCTCCCTGTGGTTCCAGATTTGGTGAGACCCGCGGCATATACAATGGAAACGCTATGGGAAGGACTGGCCTCATTGAATCGCTCTATGAATAGACTTTGTGGGACGTTTCAGTCTGAACTTAATGTGGTTAGAGATTCATCTGATTCTTTATCTAGGGCTCATGAAGAGCAAGTTAGTAGGGTTAATACCCTAGAGAAGGAGGTGGGGGAGGTGCGTAACTTGCTTCATGCCCAGCTGAAGGATAGTACTGTGGCTGCTAGGAAAATGGAGTACCTGGAAAACCAGGTCCGGCGTTGCAATCTCCGGTTCCTGAGTTTTCCCAGGTCTCCAATACTATCAGCGGTTGAGATGCTGCGGAAGTATTTTAGGGAGGTTTAAAAATCTCCCCGGAGCAGTATCCCCCCTTGACTAGGGCTCAGTACTTATCCTTGGGTAGTGGAAGTGGAGGAGGTGAGGCCTCCCCCGTTCATCCCGGTTTGGGGGATCTCACGGGTCTCCTTGAGAGTTCCTTGGAGATTGCAGTGGAAAGAACTACCCTCCTTGCCACATTTGCCTTAGAGACAGATAAAGTTTTTATTCTTAAAATGTATTTCCGAAATGCTAATGAAGAGTTTATGGGTTCAAGAGTTAGGGTATTTCCTGATTTATCACGTATTACTCAAATGAGAAGAAAAGAGTTTTTGGCTCTTCGCACTAGGACTTTGGCCCTGGGTGCTTCCTTCCAACTTAAATTTCCTGTCAAATGTTATGTTAATTTTAAACAAAAGATGTATTTGTTCTTTGACCCTAAGCAGCTGTTAGCGTTTTTGGAACTTAGGGAAAGAAGCGATATTGAGGCTGTTTTACCTTCTCATACAGCTGACGTATGAGTCTCCCATTCGCCTGTTATGATTATTTGTGTAATGGCTAGGATTTATGTGTCATTATTTTCTATGTTTCCTAGTACTCCCCTATTTCTTAAATTTTGGGGTCTAAAATGGGAAAGATGAGTAGGTGATAGTTTATTTCCTTTTGAAAAATTTGGTGGTTGTTTCCATTTTTCTGTTTCATTCATGGATAATGTGGATGTTCAAGATTTATTAAACTTATAAATAAAAAGTTAAAAAAAAAAAGAAAGGGAGGGGGTAATTCACACAGAAGGGGAGGGAAGGTCAAAAGCAATGGAGAAGAGATGGGTTTTGAGGTTTCTTTTAAATGAGGTGCATTGCTGGTCAAGTCTGAGGGAGGTGGGGAGGGAATTCCATAGTGCAGGGCCAATAAAGAAGAAGGCGGAGGAGCGGGTGGCTTGCAGGTGGGCACGAGAGGGGGAGGGGAGGTGAAGGCGGTTGATATGCACTGACCAGATTGAGTGGATGGGAATGAATAATGTCTGCAAGGTATTGAGGAGTGTGGGTGTATATGACGTGATGGACCAATGTAAGAATCTTATAGCATATGTGGTATTCGACAGGAAGCCAGTGAAGTTGAAGCAAGAGGGGAGTGATGTGATCCCAGGAAGAGGAATGAAAAATGAGGCACGCGGTAGTATGCTGAATTTGTTGCAAATGAAAGAGTTGTGAATGTGGAAGACCGGCCAAGATAGAATTACCAAAATCGATACATGAAATAACTAGAGAGAGGAGAAGAGTGGTAAGAGCCTGTGTGGTGAGAAAGAGGCGGATAGCTCGAATTTGGCGGAGAAAGAAAAATGCTGTCTTAGAAACATGGGAAATGAGAGCCTGGAAGGTGAGATCAGAGTCAAAGAAAACCCCCAGGTACCAAAAGCATGTGACCAGAGGAATGGGCAAATTAGCAAAGGAAGGGAGCAAGTGAGGGAGAGGGACTACCGAACGTGAACCAAATGGCGAGTGTTTTAGTCAAATTTAGATGAAGACAGTGGTTAGCCAGTTGGCAACGGCAGAGAGGCAGGAGTTGAGGGGGGTAAGATCGGGATGGATTGGAGAAGTGCGGTGAAGGAGAATCAGGTCATCAGCATAGTAAAAAGCTGAGATCCCAAATTGTTGAATCAGGAGTGCCAATGGTGCGATGAATATGTTGAAAAGAAGAGAAGCTAAGACAGAGCCCTGGGGGACACCACAGGACAGTGGAAGGGGGTCAGAGGAGATAGATGGGATGGATGAAGAGACAATGGTATAGGTGTGTGAAAAGAGGAAGGAATGAAACCAGTGGTATACCATACTGCAGAGACCAGCTTCACGTAGATGACAGAAGAGAAGAGAGTGGTCGACAAGATCAAAAGTCGCAGAGAGATCTAGAGAAACCGCCACCTAAAAGTCCCCAGAATCGTGGGCCACGTGAAGTTCATTGAAAAAAGCTGTGAGAACCGTTTCCACACTGTGACCAGGCCGAAACCCTGACTGGAGGGGATGTAGAAAGTGGGTGGAGTCAAGGTGAAGGGATAGCTGTGTGAAGACTACTTTTTCCAAGATTTTAAAAAGAAAAGAGAGGTTGGAGACTGGTCGATAGTGGGAAGGGCACGCCTTCTCTCCACCCATAGGGCACTTTACACTGCTGGTGCCGTTAGCGCCTGCTAAAGTGTCTTTTTGCACTTGCTCCTTTACTGCCATTTAGTAAACATACCCCTAAGAAGCATTTTCCATGTGCTTTGATTCAGAACTGAGAGTCCTTTAACTTTGCTTACTACAAAGTTTCGGGTCAGTGTACATTTTTGGTGGGAGGGATTGTTATAGTTTTGTTTAAGGCAGAATTTTGACACACTGCACCAAGCAGGGTTTGCAAAAAAAAAAAAAAAAGAAAAGAAAAGAAGGCAGCATAAGATGAAACATATAAAAGTGCTGTAGAATATTACCCGTTCCTTAAAACCTGATTCAAGCCTCATATAACTGCCACCCTAAAGAAAGGCTGGATTGCTGCTTTTCAATGCTTTATTTTTCACATCATCTGTATTATTTGACATCCACTTTTAGTGATGATTGGATTGCTTTCATCAAATGTCATTGTTGCCCACTCTAAATTTTAAAGACAGTGGTATAAATCTTCCTTTCATGCGATCAAACTCTTTTTTATGCCATATCAAAACTCTTCAGACATTGGGAAAACAATCACTTTCTACTCCTCAATCACAGGTTATGACATAAGGGGAACTAGCTGGAATATTGATTGCCTTTATGTTGTGTTGACATGTTTTGTTCTGATTATACCTTTTAGAGAAGAAGATCTCCCATTTTCTTCTTATGATTTGCTGCCATCATCTTCCTTCCATGCATCATCCATTGCAGGATATGTTTCTTTATCAAAAGATCACACAGTAACATTGAAATCTAGCTGTGTTCTACTTTCCTTTAAGCATGTATTCTGCTGCTGGTGTATCTCTCCCCCCCCCCCCCCCTTCTCATTCACTGAGAAAGCAATTTTCAAGTCATTTACTTGGGTACCAAGAGTGGCATGAAGGTTCCAATCCATGATGCCAGGGGCAAAGAAGAATTGACAGCGAAATAAGGAGCCAAGGCAGGGAAAGAAGCATGGCCAGTGTTAGGGGTTAATGCAACTTTACAAAAGTCCCTAAAAGGTACTGAGTAAACTATACAGAATCCTATCATGATAACTCAGACAAAATGCCAACCCTTTGAGTCAATTATCTTCTAAATTATCACGGTACTGAAAAATGTATATAAGGGAGCAAAACAACGTCAGTGTATTTATGAGCTTGGCTTCACTGGCTCTATGTATGCCTGCTTCACAATGCAAAAATGCATCACATCAAGGGTCATATTTTTATATATTATTATTTTTTTCAGTTTTCATGTTCGATGAGTTTTTTTGTTAGTATGTTGACTGTTGATTTTATTTGTTGATGAATGTCACAATGATGGTCTCTTATGGACAAAAGTAGGCATCTTTAGATGATTTGCTGTAGACGGTTGGGGAACTCTTTCCAGTACACCGTCCCCATCCATATGCTCCGTCAGGGCACATATATTTATGATCATAGTAGTAGGCTTGTTCCCACGACCCACACTTGTAGCAAACATTTCTGTTTATCACATTGCAGGCATCAAAATTCAGGATAACGGGTCTCGTAGGATCAGGGAGTTGACGTGAGGCATTTATGAGGGCTCCCTCCTCGTCATTCCATCGTATCTCCAGTACATAATAAGAGGGCTTCTGCCGGGGTTTTTAGCAAGTCTTACTTTTCCCTTTCATACAGATATTCAATTCTGTACCATTATACACACACCGGCTAACTATACCAGTGCAAGTATAGTAGGAATGATAAAGCAAATTCTGAGTGACCTTTATTCCAGTTCGGGTGGTAGTTATACAAGCTGCACAAGGGGATAAGGCAAAAATCTTTTCCAGGGACCCCAGGGCTACCGCTTCCATAAAACAGTAGTAGAGAAACATCATGACTACAGTCTTTGGAGATGAACTGAAATATTGGGTACGATGAACTTGTAGAGTCTTTTTCTTCTTCTTCTTCTTTACTTCCACTGTATGTAGACCTATCGACTGCCACCCTTGTGTGACAGGGGTAGGATTATAGATTCTGAAGTCTCTTACAATGCCGGTTGTCTCCTCAATGTAAGCTGCAATGGAGTTTCAGGGTCATTTACTGAAGTCCATTGACCAAGTTCAGGAGCGGCTGCCGGCTTCACTCGACTGTGATGGATCCAGGGTTCAAGTTCTGCAACTTTTACTGCAGTTGGGGTTGATAGGATGACAACATAAGGTCCCTTCCAATGCGGTGCCAGCGGGGTCTTTCTCCACTCTTTGATCCACACTGACACTCCAGGCTTGAAGGGATGCAGAGGCTCCATCAGATTGATGGGCAATCGATCTTGTACCCAGGTGTGAAGACTCTGCAAAACAGAACTTAAAGCCAATAGTTCTTGTCTAGTAATTTCAGATCCAATTTGTTTCATATCTCCTTTTATTCCCTGCACAATGGGTGGGGGTCGCCCATACAAAATTTCAAAAGGGGAAACCCCTAAAGACTTGGTTGGAGCAGAACGTATCCTGAGAAGGGCTACAGGGAGAACCTGGAGCCACTTTAAATGAACTTCTTGACACAGTTTGGACAACTGAGATTTCAGGGTCCTATTCATACGTTCTACTTTCCCTGAACTCTGGGGTCTATAGGCAGTGTGCAACTTCCATTGTATCTGTAGAGTTCGGGCTAACTGTTGAGTTATTTGGGACACAAATGAGGGTCCATTATCTGATCCTATAGTCAACGATATTTCAAATCGAGGAATAATCTCATGGAGCAGTATTCTAGTGACTTCTCGAGCTTTCTCAGTTCGGGTGGGAAAAGCTTCTGCCCACCCAGAAAATGTACAGACTAAAACTAGCAGGTAATGATATCCATTTGCTCGTGGCATCTCAGTAAAATCCACCTGAATATCACTCATAGGGGTCACTCCTACTGACTGAACTCTTGTGGGTGGAGTGGGACCCTGCTTAGCATTATTCTTAGCACATGTCAAACATTGATGAGCTACTGAGGCGGACAAGGGTCCTAATAGTGAGATGCAGAAATGGGGTCTTAGGGCTCTTTCCATGGCAGTTTTCCCATAATGTGTGGCCTGATGAAAAGCATGAACAAAGGCTGGTCCTAATTCTTCGGGAATTACTGTGGGACCTGGAGGTGAGCTACCCTCTGGAGGTGGCAGCACTATCCAACCTTTTTCTGTTAGGACACCTCCTTCCTTCTCACAGAAGTAATCTAACTCTCTTGTAGTATATCGAGGAGCCCAGGAGCTAAGGGGCACAGGGAATAAGGCTGCCTGCACTGAAGTATCTTGGGTCACAACTCGTCCAGTTGTGGCTGCTTTTCGGGCAGTGGCATCAGCAAACCTATTCCCTCGGGCAACTTCTCCTACTCCTGCCTGATGTCCTCGACAGTGCATGACTGCAACTTGCTTAGGGGCCCACACAGCGTCTAATACTATCAATATCTCAGGCCCATACCTAATGGACTTGCCTCCTGAGGTGATCAACCCCCGTTCTTTATACAGGGCTCCGTGTGCATGCAAAGTTGTGAAAACATACTTGGAATCTGTGTACACATTTAAACGGAGTCCTTCTCCTAATGTCAGTGCTCTAGTGAGAGCTATCAGTTCAGCCTTCTGCGCTGAGGTTCCTGGGGCCAGAGTTGAGGACTCAACTACCAGATCAAGGGTCACCACTGCATACCCAGCACAATGATGTCCATTGATAACGAGACTGCTTCCATCCACAAAAAAGGTTCATTCAGGGTCCTCCAAAGGGACATCAGTCAAATCCGGGCGACTTGAGAACACAGTGTCCATAGTTTCTAAACAGTCATGATCAGGGGTGCCAGGAGCAATTGGGAACAACGTAGCAGGATTCAGAGCTTGACTGACCTTCAGTTGTATCTGGGGGTTTTCACACAGCATACTCTGATACTTCAACATTCGTGAATTCGTGAGCCAGAAACTCCCTTTGCGTTCCATGAGGGTCAGAACAGAATGTGGCACAGTAACTTGAAGATTCTGTCCCAGAGTGAGCTTGTCTGCTTCGCTCACTAGAAGGGCTGTAGCTGCAACAGCTCTCAAACAAGGGGGCCAACCTCTTGCTACCACATCCAACTATTTTGACAAATAGGCCACTGGCCGTTGCCAAGATCCAAGAGATTGAGTCAGTACCCCTAGAGCATTTCCTTGTGACTCATGGACAAAGAGACGGAAGGGTTTCTGGACATCTGGTAGACCCAGAGCTGATGACGACATCAGAGCGGTTTTTAGAGATCAAAATGCTGCATCCTGTTCGGGTCCCCACTCCAGTGGAGACTTTTCCATTCCTTTGGTAGCTTGATACAATGGTTTTGCTAGCAAAGTGAAATTGGGGATCCATATACGACAGTATCCTGCGGCCCCCAGGAAGGCTCTTACTTGCCTCCTGGTGGTTGGAGTGGGAATATTGCACACAGCTTCCTTGCATTCCGGTCCCAAGCGTTGAATCCTGCTAGACAACTGGAACCCTAGATATTTAACTTCAGTTTGACATAATTGCGCCTTGGCTCTTGAGACTTTGTATCCAGGCTCGTTTATTTATTTATTTATTTAGCTGTATTTATATCCCGCTTTTCACTGGGTCAAAGTGGCGTAACATTAGTGGAGGGGGGGACAATCGAGTAATCAGACTCAGGGGTAGGGGCCATCACCAGGGGGCCAACATTAATGATTTCAGCAAATAATTGGGATATAGACATTGTATTACAGGCTCTTTAGAACATATGTTCTGGGGGGTGATTTGGAGGGGGGTGTAGTCAGTGACTGGTGGCTGGTTTAGAAGGTGCAAGAGTTCACTAGTGGCTTGTAGACATTCTCGTTCTGAATTTGTGGCTATGAGCAGGTCGTCCACATACTGAAGGAGAACCCTTTGTCCTGGGTTCACTGAGTAGCTTGAGAGATCTTGATTTAAAGCAGCACTGAAGAGAGTGGGTGAATTCTTAAATCCTTGAGGTAATCGAGTCCAGGTAAGTTGGCCCTGCCTTCCTGTTGTGGGGTCTTGCCATTCAAAAGCGAATGAAAGTTGACTGGTGGGGGCTAGGCGTATGCAGAAGAAGGCATCTTTCAGGTCCAGGACAGTGAAATGAGTAGCCTCAGCGGGGATCAGTCCCAAGAGAGTATAAGGATTTGGTATTACTGGGTGTATAGTTTCAACTGCATCATTTACCCGCCTCAAATCTTGTACTGGGCGGTAATCCCCTGTCCCAGGTTTCTTGACTGGGAGAAGGGAGGGTATTCCAAGGTGACTGGCACTCCTTTAGAAGTCCATACTTCAATAGTTTCATCAGATGGCAGTGGATACCTTCAATAGCTGGTCGAGGAAGAGGATACTGCTTCACATGCACTGGTTCCGCTCCTGGCTTTAGGATAACAATGACAGGGGCTATGTTCTTCGCTAGGCCAGGTGGATTATCTTCTGCCCATACTTCAGTCGGGGCTAAAAGGTTAGGAGGTATACAGGAACTGGCTGGCTTGGTCGGAGATACGCTGTAAAACCGCCACTCTTCTTCTCGGGGAACAGTCAGCACCATCAATCCAGCAGGCTTTGGGTTCACAGTCATTTGCATTTCTCCCCCTTCAGCAAAGGATATTTGCGCCTGAAGCTTAGCAAGCATATCTCGGCCCAAAAGTGGAATAGGGCACTCAGGCATATACAGGAACTGGTGCATTATTTTCTGTCCCCCTAGTTCACACATGCGGTTCTGCAGGAAAGGCTTGGTGGCCCTAGCCCCAGTGGCCCCAATAATGGTGACAGATCGAGAGGTAAGAGGAGCCACTGGCTTTGCCACCACTGAATGTTCAGCTCCTGTAGCCACCATAAAGTCCATATATTGGTCCCCTACTTTCAAACTGACCATAGGCTCCTGGGGACCCAGGGTGAACTTGGAGCCCGGTCTGGCCTAGTCTTCATCCATTTCATCCATGTCATAGCCCATTGCAACTGCCACTCCCTCAATAGCTTCCTCCCTCTCTCGCTGGAACTGTGCTTGAGTCACTCCTTCACGACTCTGAAATCGGCCTCCTGTTCTCCAGGGACTCCCTCCTCCCCTCCTGGGGGTGGAGTCAAGATGTGGGCATTCACTTCTCCAATGTCCTTCTTCTCTGCAATGGGCACACTGATTCGCACCCAGTGGGGTCCAATTATTCTCACGACCCCTTCCACGTCCTATGCTCCTTCGATTAGGAAAACCTCCTTCACGTCGTTCAACTAAAGCGACAGCAAGAAGATCTGCTTTCTTCTTCATTTTACGTTCACTTTCTCTGTTACGTTCATTTTCACGATTCACAAACACTTTCTGAGCAACTTCCATTAACTGTGCTGTATTCATGCCCACAAATCTATCCAGTTTCTGTAACTTTCATTTTATGGGACTGACTGACAAAGGCTGCGTTTACCATACGCAAATTTTCCTGAGCGGCTGGATCGTATGGGGTATACAATCTATAGGCTTCAGACAACCGCTCATAAAAGGCCGCTGGGCTCTCATCTGGATCCTGGATAACTTCTGACACCTTCCCTATATTCATGGCCCTCTGGCCTCCCTTCCTCAGGTCCTGCAGCAAGGCCTGGCGAAATCGAGTTAGGGCCGCCGCCCCCCTTTCATCATTCGGATCCCATCTAGGATCTTCATTTGGGAAAGCTGCGGCGGCTGCTTGTGGGAGATTCATTTCCCCCGCCTCTACAGGATTCTCTTCTAACCAGCGGATGGCTGCTTGCACAATTCGCGCTCACTCCTCAGTAGTAAAGAGAGTGGACAGGAGCTGGCGACAATCAGTCCAGGTAGACTGATGAGTTTGCAGTATACTAGACATTAACTCTGTCAATTCTTGGGGTTTTTCAGTATAGGATGCATTATGCGTTTTCCAGTTTAATAAATCAGTAGTGGAAAAAGGCACATAGATTAGACTGGTTGGTCCTGGGGCCATCTGGCCCTGTTCATTTAGGATAGGTAAACCAGGCACTTGACGCAATGGCATTAGGCGCCCTGCTTTCTGCTTCTTCTTTGGGGTTACACTTCTTAAATCATACGGTTCCCGGGAATAGCTTCCTTGGCAGGTGACCCTGAACTGGCAGGAGAGCCTCCGCTCTCAGTATCGTCGGAGGACCCTGGTCCCCCTGATGTACTAGGGCCTGACTCGGGGCTATCACTCGGGGAAGTGGGCTTCTTTTGCTGCTGCAGCGGTAATTGCTGAGGTACCTCATCAGGTTCAGCTTCAGGTGGTGGAGCTGGTGGAAAAGCCTATATGGGTACTGGGGTAAACGGGCCAGGACTTCTGGGGACTCTGAGGCGGAATTCACAGGCGGCTTCCCCTCTTCAAACTTCCGGGTCCCCCTAGTGGTTGCTACTAGTATTCTAGACTGTTCCTCATAGCAGCGCTTTATCCAAAAGGACTGCCTTTCGCAAACACCCAGCCAGGAATCTATGTAGGGGAACTGATCAGGGTGTGCTTTTTGTACAAGCTGATGAACACGGGAGACTATTTCCACATCAAAGGTGCCCCCACGGGGCCATGAAGTAGCTAGCACAGGCCACTCCCTATCACATAGCATTCTTAATCGAGACGGAGACATTCTTATTCCGTAGTCTCCTGAAAATCCCTTACGGAAATTCTTGATCATACATTCCAACGGAGTTTGGGTGGACTCCGCCCCTCCCATAATCGTAATGACAAACACGACAATGACGTACACGACAACAGACAGTAAGGGTAGGTAGTATGGCTGTAGGTAAGGGGTCCGTACAGTCCACAGAACAATGGGGGGGGGGGACAAACACCTCACGCTTCCTCCTTTTCGCGACCTGGGTGCGGTCGCCCGGCCAGGAACTGTGCTACTCAGGAGTCCGCTCTCACTCGGTCTGTATCTCAAGACCTCTCAATCACACAGGCAGTCATACCATCACAAGAAATTATTTTTCAAATGCCCAAGGTTTTTCTTACTAACTCATCCCGAAGGGTCGGTGGCTTCGGCTTCCGCTAACCCTTATGCGGAACGTACTAGGACCGCCCTTATGAGAGGTGATCAGGCTCTCTCGTCTTTGCGCACTTATGCAAGACGTTCCCAGTTAGTCTATACCAAATTTGTCTCACATACTCATGCAAGACTTTTCCCCAGGCTTCACTGACTATCAAACAAGAAAATGTCTACTCACCGGATCCGGTTCCCGATACCAAACCAGTTCATGGGTTGGATCCTGGACTCCCCTCGCGTTCGGAGGTGTTGGCCAGCTGGACCCAATGGTCTGCCGAGGCAAGGCGTAACCCTCCCCGATACAAGAGGACCGGTGGTGCCTGAGGTTTCCCCTGCGGTCAGACAGACACGGTCCGAACCGGGCCAAACCTGGAGGCGAATTACGTGGAATATTCACTTGAATACCATTCACTATCCGCACATTCCCGGCCAACGCTCCAAGAATATGTAGCAGCGAAGTGCAGACAATGAATAAATCCAGGAGTCAATTTCAGGGTCCAAGCCAATTTATTGTGCACAAGGCCCAGACAGTCAAGCTTCAAAAAGGACTGAGCAATGTTCTTACAGAAACATATTCATTTTATACATTTCTTTTCAGTTTGATACATGCAGGCTTTCTATTGGTCCCAACGCCCCCTGTACCCATCCAATCAGGGACCCTCTCTGGGCCTAGCACCCTGCTCCCTCCTCTAGGATTGTTCTAACAATGGCACAGTTTTTAGGTATTGATACAATTCTACTGCGAGGTCGTTTCTAGCTCTAGGAATGCAAGTATTGAAACATTTCTATCCTCAGAACACAAGAGAACAATGAAAGTTTTATGAATTCATAAGAAACTTCTTATTAAGCAGTTTAAAGCAGTTTTCTCAGACTTTCACAGATTTTTGGTTCTTTACTAAGATGGGGGTTGGAATCAGGGCCTAACTTACAGGCCTTTCATATTTGCAGGCTATCATAGGCCATAGCCTACCACAGAAGCACCTTAAAACTCTTGGTCATTTTATGTTCGGGAACCTAAACCCATTAGGGCACCTTAACATCATGCACCGTAACCCATCAGGACGCTTTAACCTCATGCACCTTAACCCCTCAGGTTGCTTTAACCTCAGGCACCTTAAAACCCTCAGGGTGCCTTAAGCTCAGGTGCCTTAGGTTGAAGCACCTTAAACCTCTCACCAAACATCCCAAATATTCCCCCCCTAGCACAACCCAGGTACCTTGGTCCGACCACTACATCCTAAGGTTAGACCTCCCAATCCCACTTACCACTCAAAAGCCCCTTAACACAGCACAAAAAAGTCATCTTTTCAGGTGCTTTGACAAAGAAGCTTTCTTGGATAACAGAATTCCACAGCTCACTTACTTCTCCACTACATGATTTAGATGAGTTAGTAAAGTAATGGCACACCACAGTCAATAAAGCAGCTATACCTACAAGCAACTGCAAGAAATTCAACTGCAGACCCTCCAAAAAATGGTACACATATGAAATAAGCACCCTTAAAAAGGAACTCCGTAAGCTTGAGAAAAGATGGAGGACCAAATAATCCCCAGATCTCAAAGCCCTATACACAGCAATTCTGAACACATATAAAGAAGCTATACACACTGCAAAGAGGAACCACCACACTTACATTCTAAATAAAGCCATTAATCACCCTAGAGAAATTTTTGAAATTGTTAAATCCTTAACTAAAACCCATCAAAATGAGGCACCCAAAACTTCCATTACCCCGCAAATCCTTACCATTTTGCCACTAAACTAAAAAGTAAAAAACCTACAACCATTTTCTCCAGGACCAAGCAGGAAGTCAGTCCTCATATATGGGTGACGTCGGCGCCAACGGTGCCCCCGTGCAGAGCATTTCTCCAGCTTTCAAGGAAAGTCTTTGGGAATGCAGCGTGCATGCGCGGTCCCCTTCCCGCCCAAGGGTGCCATCTTGCTCAGTCTTTCTTTTTCCGTGGAGCCCAATGGATGTTAGTTCATGTCTCCAGGGAAAAGTTGATTTTTTTTCTGCGATTTTCGCTGTGTCTTATCTGGTTCGATGCCGGTTCTCCTTCCCGCCTGGGCTCGGTACAAGGGTATCGAGTCCGGAGTTTTGATTTTCGTTTTTTTGTCCTTCGTGACTAGCGTTCGCGCTCTTTTTGTATTTTCACTGGCAGCCCGGCCTTTTGACCTTGCAGGGGCCCTTTTTCCCCCCATGGCTGCCAGCGGGTTCAAAAAGTGTGATCGGTGCAAGAAACTTATGTCTCTCACCAACACACATGACTGCTGCCTCTGTTGCCTCGGGCCCGACGATGACCCGCTGGCCTGTGGTCTATGCCGCAAAAAAGCGCTTCGGATCCGTCAGCATCAACGTGAGCGAATTTTCTCTGACTCCGCGTCCGGCCGGGCCCAGACTTCGTCAGAGGCCTCGACATCTTGGGAGTCTGACCCCAAGAGCTGTCGGGGTTCCACTGAGAGGGAGTCTCCCACCCGGGAGCACAGAAGGAAGAAGAAGCTTGCATGGGCGGCATCGGTGGAGGCTCCTGGTTCCTCGAGGGCCAGTTCGTGTAGCCCTGACTGCTGCCCCAGGCTCTCGGAATCGGAGAGGCCGTCCAAGTTACCTCATGTGGAGCCGGAGTCCCAGAGTCATGTAAGTGCAGTTGTCCCCGTGGACTCTCCTCCGGCGGAGCCGAGATCGGGCCTGACACCATCGGGACCCAATTCGGGGGCTGCTAAGTTTCCTGAGCTTGGACTCAGGTTGACAGCCTTGGAGAGCAGCTTGGCTGCCTTCATGGAACAGCAGCGGGTGCTGATCACCGGTCTGACCGGTGCAGCTGCCCCGACCACCGGACCTCAACTTCTAAGTCGACCCCGGAGACCGAGCCAATCCTCGAGTCAATGAAGTCTCGAGTCGATCCTCGGTCAAGGTTTCCCTTGACCTCCCATGCGGGGCCAAGGTCGTCGACGCCGACACCCTCGGCATCGGGGCAGGTGGCACTGAGGCCCACATGGCTGGGGTCACCCGATTCCTCCTTGGAGGAGTTTGCGGAGGAGACGGAGGACGAGGAGTCCCCGGACACCTTCCGGACCCGGTGCGTCCCTTCGGACTCACTGGAGTCTGAGCCTCGGAGACGGTCCCCCCCAGAGGATAGCCAGTTCTTGGACTTTGTGAGGGACATGGCCAAAGCCTTGGCCTTCCCTGTGGACACCGAGGAGGAGCCTCGAACCGAGGAGCTCGATGCCCTCCAGTATGACTTTCCACCGAAGGAAGCCTTTACTGTACCAGTTCCTCCAATGCTGCAACGGTTGCTGTTCTGCATGTGGGAAGCGCCAGCCTCGACGCCAGTTCTTAGCAAACAAGTCAATTCCATTTATCGCGTCCGTAAGAGCCCTGGCTTCCAAAAGGCGCAGCTACCGCACAACTCCATGGTTGTAGAATTGGCCATGCACCGTCTGAAGAGTCAGAAGATGCACTCCTCGGTGCCCCCTGGCCGGGAGGCCCAGAACCTGGATGCCCTCGGTAGAAAGTGCTTCCAGGGCTCTATGCTATCTTGCCGTGTCCAGACCTACCAGCTGTACATGGGCATGTACCTACGAGACCTGGCAAAGGAGATTGCCGGGTTCTCAGCTGGCCTCTCCGAGAAACCTTTGCAGAGGTTCAAGGCTTTGTCAACAGGGATTTGAGAGTGCTCAAAGTTTATCTCTTGAGCAGCCTATGATGACTTCGAGGCTTCGGCCCGGGTAACCGCGGCCGGCATCCGTGCACGCCGTCAGGCCTGGCTGCAGTCATCAGACCTGTAGTCATGGGTGCAGGACAAGTTGTTCGATGTCCCATGCCAAGGTGAAAACCTTTTCGGTAAGCCCATGACTGAAAAGGCTGCGGAAATCGAGACTGAGACTCTCACCAGGACAAGGCTGATCAGGAAGACATCTGCCCCTTCTCAGAAAAAGAAGGGCTCGGGAAAGAAGCCCTTTTTCCTGAGGAAGGGTGTTGCCTACAAATCCTACCCTCAATGTCAGGCCTCTCCAGCTCCCCCACAGGGCCAGCAGGCCAAGGGGCAGGGGCATGAGCCCCATAGGCAGAAGACCCCCAAGCCGCCAGCTCCAGCTCCTGCACAGCAGGGAGCGGGGTTTTGACTCCCACAGCATAGCCTCTTCTCCATAGCTGGCTCCACTCAGCACAGGAGGTCGGCTGACCCTGTACGCCTACAGGTGGCCAGCCATCACAGGGGATACCTGGGTACTGAGCATAATCCAGAAGCGCTACATGCTCCACTTCCACCAGCTACCCCCCTCCTACTTTCCAGGGGAGCCTCCAAGACTCCCTCTGCACAGAAACCTCCTCCTTCAGGAGTTGGCAAGTCTTCTAAAGGAACAGGTGGTGGAACCGGTGCCTCACCACCTGAAAGGGCAAGGCTTCTACTCCACATACTTCCTGGTACCAAAAAGGACAGGAGACCTCCGGCCTATCCTAGACTTGCAAAACTTAAACAAGTTTCTGGATAGGGAAAAGTTGAAGATGTTTACCCTTGGGATACTGTTGCCCTACCTCCAGCAGGGAGATTGGCTATGCTCCTTAGACCTAAAGGATGCTTATACTCACATCCTCATCCATCCAGACCACAGACAATATCTCAGATTTGTGGTGGGAGGAAACCATTTCCAGTACAGAGTACTTCCCTTTGGCCTAACTTCCGCCCCCAGGGTCTTCACCAAATGCCTGGCGGTGGTGGTGGCCTATCTCAGGAATCAGGGAATTTTTGTCTTCCCATACCTGGACGACTGGCTCATCAGGGGCCAGTCTCTCCAGTAGGCCAGACAAGCCACTCTTCACACTGTCTCTCTTCTTCAGCATCTGGGCTTTGTCATAAACTATGCAAAGTCCACTTTGCTCCCCTCACAGAACCTAGAGTTTATAGGGGCAAGATTAGACACTCTGCAGGCAAGAGCTTACTTGCCCAAGGACAGGGCCCACAGACTGATGGACTTGGCCAACCAATTCCAAAGCAATTCTCAGGTCTCCGCCAGGCACTTCCTGT
This sequence comes from Ichthyophis bannanicus, assembly GCA_033557465.1. Classification (NCBI taxonomy): domain Eukaryota; kingdom Metazoa; phylum Chordata; class Amphibia; order Gymnophiona; family Ichthyophiidae; genus Ichthyophis; species Ichthyophis bannanicus. The sequence continues at coordinate 769,406,952 of CM066035.1, read as the reverse complement.
GGCTCCTGGGCCATATGGCATCCACGGTACATGTGACCCCGAATGCCCGTCTGCACATGCGGGCTGCTCAGTGGTGCCTCAGAGCTCAGTGGGCGCAGGCCACAGGCGACCTCTGAGACAGAGTAAAAGTGTCCAAACCACTTTTGGACTCCTTGCAGTGGTGGCCACATCTCCCAAACCTTCTCAGGGGGGGTGCCTTTTGAGGCCCCAGCACACACAAGGGTGCTGACGACCGATGCTTCCTTAAAGGGCTGGGGTGCACATTGCCAGGGCACGTGCACTCAAGGCCTCTGGTCTCCTCGGGAGGCCACACAGCAGATCAATCTTTTGGAGCTGCGAGCAATCCGCTTGGCTCTACAGACTTTTTCTCATGCCCTCTCTCACCAGTCTGTCTTAGTTCAGACAGACAATCAAGTAGCAATGTTCTATGTGAACAAGCAAGGGGGCATGGGGTCCAGACTCCTATGTCAGGAGGCGCAGGCCCTTTGCTCCTTTGCAGTCAAACAAGGCATGTTTCTCAAAGCAGTTTATCTACCTGGTCAGGAGAACTTCATGACAGACAAACTAAGCAGGATTCTCCAGCCTCACAAATGGCAATTGAATCCACTGGTGGTCCAGCAGATTTTTCTACGATGGGGACTTCCATCCATCGATCTCTTTGCAAGTCTGCTGAACCGTCAGCTGCCCAGGTTTTGCTCCAGACAGCCACATCCTCTGAGAATGGCAGCAGATGCTCTTCTGATCTCTTGGTCTACGGGCATCCTGTATGCGTTTCCTCCCACGCCCCTGGTGGCCCGAACTTTGTCCAAGATTCTCCAGGACAAGGCCTCGGTGATTCTGGCTGCCCCCAGATGGCCGAGGCAACCGTGGTTTCCACTTCTGCTGCAGTTGGCAGTGGAAACTCCATTCCCTCTGGGGTTGCAACCCGATCTCCTGTCTCAGGATCAGAGTTCCCTTCTGCACCCCAATCTCAGATCCCTCAATCTGATGGCCTGGCTGCTGAAAGGATAGTGCTAGATCCCTTACTTCTACCTAGGGAAGTTGAGGAGGTGGTCTTGCCCTCTAGGAGGCAGTCCACCAGAAAGTCCTATGCCCTCAAGTGGCGTAGGTTCACAATATGGTGTGCTCAGTGCAATGAAGATCCTTTCTCCTGCCTTGTGCCAGTAGTACTGCAGTATCTACTTCACCTGTCATACCTAGGCCTTAAGTCTAAATCTGTTCAGGTACACCTCAGTGCTCTATCAGCACACCACTCACCGGTGGAGGGACAGTCTCTGTCGGTTCACCCCTTGGTGTCCTGCTTCCTCAGAGGTCTGCTTCTGCTCAAGCCTCCGGTTCGTCCACCGGCCACTGAGTGGGATTTGAACGTGGTCTTGCAACAACTTCACCATTTGAGACGATGGCTACTTGCCATTTACGTTTCCTTTCTTGGAAGGTGCTCTTTCTGGTAGCTCTTACCTTGGCCAGATGTGTGAGTGAACTACAAGCTCTGGTTTCTGATAGACCATACACACGGTTCTATAGGAACAGGGTGGCCCTACGGACCCATCTGAAGTTCCTTCCAAAAGTTGTCTCCTCTTTCTACCTCAACCAGGAGGTGGTTCTTCCGACATTCTTTGCCAGGCCGCATACCAGCCGGGCTGAAACAGTCTTGCATACCCTGGACTGTAAGAGGGCGTTGTCCTTTTACATAGAATGTACACGGGGGCATTGAAGGGCCACTCAGTTCTTCGTCTCCTTTGACCCTAATAAGCTGGGGTTACTTGTCTCCAAGCGTACATTGTCCACTTGGGTAGCAGATTGTATCGCCTGGGCGTATAAGGCAGCCGACCTCCCCTTGCAGGGTCGAGTCAAGGCCCACCGTGTCAGGGCGAAAGCCGCGTCAGTAGCTCATCTCCGCTCTGTTCCGTTGGCAGACATCTACCGGGCCGCTACTTGGTCTTCAAGCCAGACTTTTGCAGCCCACTACTGCCTCAAGAGAGAGTCCCGAAGGGACAGTGCTTTTGGACAGGCGGTGCTCCGTAATCTCTTTGAGGTTTAGGCAACTCCTACCCTCCGGCCCTTGTGTTGGGCTACCGTACGGGGGCATTCTCAGAGGATATTTTTATCATGGATGCTGAGGCTCTTCAGAGGGAGCCATTTTTTCAGCTTTGGGTTCCCGGTAGCCTAGAGCTGGGGAGTGCCATATGTGAGGACTGACTTCCTGCTTGGTTCTGGAGAAAGAGTAGTTACTCACCTGTAACAGGTGTTCTCCAGGAGCAGCAGGAATCAGTCCTCACGACCCTCCCTCCTCCCGTGGAATTGCAGTCATATACTTCATTTTGTTTTTTTTGCTGTCTTTTAGATATGTCATCAGACTGAGCAAGATGGCACCCTTGGGCGGGAAGGGGACCGCGCATGCGCGCTGCATTCCCAAAGGCTTTCCTTAAAAGCTGGGGAAATGCTCCGCACAGGGGCTCTGTTGGCGCCAACGTCACCCATTTGTGAAGACTGATTCCTGCTGCTCCTGGAGAACACCTGTTACAGGTGAGTAACTACTCTCTCTCAACACATGAAGGTCAAACCTCCCCTGTTAAATGGAACACTTGTCATCCTACCAAGGAAAAGCAGTTACTTGAAATTATCGCTAAAATTAACACCACCACTTCACACCTGGATCCATGTTCCGTAGCATGGATAAAAGCAACTAAGGGGTATGTTTACCAAACCGTCTTAATGTTACCGGTGCTAGTTGCAGTGTTAATGTGAAGAATGCCATATAAGGTAGTGGGCGTTCCGGCAGCAAGGTAGCAAGAATCTGTATACCGTGATAGTGGGCGCCATGGCACGTTAACGCGCATTAACCCTAAGTTCATGCCAGCGCAGTGTTAGAAGCTGTAAAGATATAGCCCACTGGTTACTGCAATGATTGTGGAGGCAGAGGTCATGGGTTTGATCCTGATGTGGTGTTATGCAAGAAGACTGTCTGAGGCATTTCCTTTTAATTTATCTCAGTGCTGCCAGCAAAAATACCCTCACAGTGCCGTAACCTAAGGTGCCACATAAGGCGCCCTATAAGGCACTCCATAGGACACATTATAAAGTGCCCTGTCTGCCAAGTTCTTATAAACAAGAACTGAGACACACTCTACAGCAGAGCTATTCAAATCCGGTACTGGAGGTCCGCAACCCTGCAGGTTTTCAGGATATCTCTCATGCATATGCATCAGATATATATGCATTAGAGATATCCTGCCAACCTGACTGGTTTGTGGCCCTCCAGGGCTGGATTTGGAGACCCCTGCCTTACACCTCTGTCATTTAAGATTGTGAGTGGGAAAGGTACAGATGTCCTAGACATCAAAAGGGTAGATAGAATGTGTCACATTCCTCCTCGATTCTCACCACCACTAAAAAGTTGTCTAATAGACAATATTTTGGTGGTGGTGAGAAGTGAGGAGGAATGTGACACATTTTATCTAACCTTTTTGATGTCTTGGACATCTGCACCTTGCCCCATTTGCATACAATGGGGGCGCTGCATACAAATGCATCCTTGATCTATCCATCACACCAGTACTGTGGTCTGACCACAACCTAATTAAATTTCAGATGCCCATGAACCAAGATAACTATCCTTGCAGGAAAGATAAGATCCCTCCAACATCCACGAGGAGATTCTGACATTTTGAAAAAGAAGAAATCAGCAAAAATGTATTATCTAGCCTCAACATGACTGCACTCACCCTCGATGAAATGATATCCAAATGGAACGAGAGTCTGAGCTCCGCAGCACAACTACCTGCTTCAAACACACTACCAAAAAGAAGGAAAGCAGCGCAATGGTATTCCGCTGAAATCCGATCCTCCCTACTCCACCTCAGAAAGCTTGAACGACAATGGAGGAGTTCCCGATCCAAAGATGCCTTGACAGCCTACACCTCCTACTTGGACATACACTGAGAAACAGTAGCAAGGAAATGGAAAGAACATCACACTGAACTCCTGAGACGGTCCCTGAATAAACCCCACGACCTGTTCAACATTGTGAGGTCTCTGATGAAGGAGCCTGCTCCTCCCCCAACCCTACTATACCCTCAGGAATTTGCCAACTACCTACAAGCAAAGTCCAGCCAACCCAAGACCAACATAACCCCAGTTCAAGAATCCAAGCAGCACCACCCAACACCATTGACAGCATTCACACCACCATCCATGCAAAGAATAGAAGAGATCACCACATCGATAAACAACACCACAGCCCCCAATGACCCCTGTCCAGCATTCTGGATAATGTCACTGCGCAATGAATTAAGCCCATCCCTAACCAAGATCATGGGCCTATCCTTCGCAACAGGAGTATTCCCATCAGCCCTGAAGCAGACATCCATACGACCCCTCCTTATAAACAACAAGCTCGACCCCAAAAAAGCGGAATCTTACCGTCCGATTTCCAGCATTCCCCTACTGGCCAAGATAATAGAGAAGGACGTACAACAACAAATCCAGCACCACATTGATACTACTGCCCCACTCTACCCAAGTCAACATGGATTTAGAGAATCCCATGGTGTAGAGACCCTCCTCACTACACTACTCAGCACCCTAATCACAGGGATCGATAACAGCAGTAAAGGGTACGCGTTAATCTTCATGAACATTGCTGCCGCTTTTGACTTGGTTAATCATGAGACTCTTCTGTCACGGCTAGAAGAGAAGGGAATCTATGACTCAGCCTTGAGCTGGTGCAGATCATACCTGACAGACAGATGGCAGAGGTAAGAACTGGCTCACGGACCTCCAAGCCCTTCGAACAAACACAGGGAATCCCCCAAGGATCATCACTCTCAGCCCTCCTTTTCAACATATACATGCAACCCATCTGCTCAATCATCCACTCTTTCAAGGTCTCCTGCCTCGTGTATGCTTCTCTCCATTCTCAATCAACCAACCCGACTTCTTGACCCTGATAAAGTGTTTCGAGGCTGTCACAGACTGGCTCCACACACAGAGCCTCAAAATTAATTTCAAGAAAACTGATGTCCTATTCAACATTAAGAATCACTCTTTCACCCCACCAACCTCAAAAAGAGTAAGAGACGCAGAGCTCTTGAGCAAGCCCACCATCCGCTACCTGGGCATCACCCTCGACCAGCATCTTGACATGAAGGCACACATAAGCAATACAGTCGGAGCAATCTATCATAAGATACGAACCATCTGCCACTTGCGCCCCTTATTGGAACCAGATGACTTTCGGACGATCTTCCAAGCATTGGTAACCCCGCACTTTGACTATGCTAATACTATTCTACAAGGACTCCCAAAGAGCACCCTGAACCCCCTGCAACTGGCAATGAACACGGCCGCCCGAGTCCTGCATGGAGCCTCCAGAAGGGACCACTTAACCCCTATCCTAAAAAACCTCCACTGGTTACCAATCCACTGCAGACTCACTTTCAAGGTCTTACTAATGACTTTCAATGCCATCAACAACTTATCCTCCATTTCCCTAACAGACCTTATCCTCCCCACACCCACAAACAGGACCAGAAGGTCATTCGCTGTGAACACCCTCGTAATCCCCAGTGTAATAACAAAGTGTTCCCAGTCAGCAAGGAACAGAGCATTTGTATATTACACGCCTACGCTCTGGAATGCCCTCCCACCCTCCATCCGGGCAATAACCGACCTCGTCCAATTTCGAAAGGCACTGAAGCATCACTCATTCCTCCAATACTACTCTCTAACCAGTGAAACAACACAACCAAGCCTACCCCCTTCCTACTCCAATGACACCAGGGCATGACACATACCTACAATCTGAAACGACCGCCCAAATGTGTATATTACCCAATATGCAATTAGTCCGAGAGTGTCGTTTAGTCCATAGCAACATTTGTGGCATACCTTGCCAATAAATGGCACAAATGTATATAGTTGTTTATAGTTGTATATAGTTACCCCTGTTAAATCCAAGTTGTAAAAACCTGTTATCTGTAATGCACACTGCATTGTTCTGCTGTGCTGTACAATTTATTGTTACCTGTAACCCGTGCTGATTGTAAAAAGCGCAGTATAGAAATAATATCAATCAATCAATATCAAGCATATTTCTTAGGGACAGCATGAAACCTGAATGGTGTTTGGCCCTCCATGACTGCAGTTGGGAAACTCTGCTTTAGGGACTGCACATGTCTATGGTGTCTGTGCTCTGTAGGGTAAAATATAGGCATTTATGGCGTGTTTATTTTATCAGAAATAATGGTTCCTTCTATATTACCACAGTTTAGTACTGGGTAAAATATAGGGATATGATCTGCAGGAGCCACAGCTGGGACTTGAACCTGTGACCTTCTGCTCCCGAACACACTGGCTGTGTGTACTGCATCAAACTGTTGCCACAGAGGTGGGGTCATTCCCTGGGGATACCAATACTGTTCATCAGACAGACCTTGTCTTTTGCAGTGCATGGCACCCACCTAAACAGGGCTTGGCCTTGGTCTGCTGTGGGCAGATGCCACTGCCCCCTCCACCACTAGCACCCCTCCACCACCATGCTGACATGCTCTTATGCTGGTGGTGCTGGTGGTACGTGGTCCCAGACCATCCAGTGTGCCGGTAGGAGGCTGTCTATGGTGCATGATATGGGGTAGGGGTGCCTTCTTAGACATCCATGCTTCCCCCCTCAGCACCGCCTGCCAATGTTATGTGCCCTTTGGAGTACTTGCTGGGTAATGTCCATTGGGGCACTGTGGGACACACACTCGTGGACATGTTTGCCCTTGGTCAGTTGCTTTCTTGCTGCTTTTCAGTTTCTACATTCCTATGTGCCAGATAGGCATCTGCCTAGTCCACCCTGTGCCCTAGCTGGCCCATTGCATGTGCCACCTGCAGCCCCCTGTACCCCATTTACACCATCACCATAGTGCCCTTTCCTACGTGGCCACGCTGCTGTTGCTGCACATGTGAAAGCCACATAAGCAAGCTGCCCAATATACACCACAGCAAACCCTCATCATCACTATCAATGATGGAACATTCACTTTGTAGGGGGAATCAGAATTGACCCTTCCAAAAGTGACATCTTCCTTTTTATTCTTTAAGGGTAGTGTTGCTTACCGTTTATCATTGTTTTTTCTATTGGCCAGCTCGGTGTTTTGTATTTCTATTTTGGTTCTGGTCATTCTCTCTCTGTTTTTTGCATGTTTTGTTACTGCACATGTATCACTACTATCACGTTTCTGGGTCCCCCTGCCTTTGCTGTACATTGCTGACTGAACTGGTTTCTCACTCCTGCAAATGTGACCCTAATGCAAGGTTTTCACTGGCGTTAGTTTTCAGACCCTGATTTCACAGCGTTAGTGTGCCTGGAGCCTCTCCCCGCCCACTCTCCACCCATTGACCCCTTATCTCCACCCTCTGGGGAGCCTTATTCTACCCTTTGCACACCTTACCGCCGCCGGAGACGTTATCGCGTGATACGTGACGTTATCGCACGGTAATGCACCATTATCGTGCGATAACATCACGTATCGTGCGATAATGTTGCCGCTGCGATGTTAGCGCTGTTTAGTAAACATACCCCTAAAACTGAGCTAGCCCCCTTCATACTCAGTATGGTTAATCAATCCCTTCTCTAGGGATGATTTCAAACTTTCCACCATTCACTCCATACTCAAGAACAGAACCCTAAATAAAGATGATCCCAACTCTTATAGGCCTTCTCAGCAAAAATCATTGAAAAAATAATTCAAATACAACTACAGGACTTCATTGACATAAACTCACCTCTTGATGAACACCACTATGGTTTCTGCCCATACCATGGAGTTGAAACCTTGATCATGGTCTTATTTGACTCCCTCATCTCTGGTATGGATAATACTAATCAGGCCTTCATACTTGTCTTCATAAACATTGCCTCAGCCTTTGACAATGTAGATCATAATATTCTCCTGGCAAGACTAGTCCAATTAGGAACATCTGGAACTGCCGTACAATGGTTCAAATCATACATTACCAACTGACACCAATATGTAAAGACTGACCAAGAATCCTCCACAACCTTCCCGCAAGAACAGGGAATCCCCCAAGGCTCAGCATTATCCACCCTCCTTTTCAACCTCTACCTCCAACCAATTTGCACAATCTTCAAAAAACATAATATAAGATACCACATATATACCAATGATATTATGTTATATGCACCAGTAGATACAAAACCCCCGCCTACCATAACATTATTGACTGCATCCTTAATATTGAATCCTGGCTTGGCGAAAACAACCTCCATATTAACTTAAAATAAACTGAAATTCTGTTTGCAACTAGGAATCAAGACTTTACCCCCCACCCCCCACCCCCAACATTCAACATACACAACACCACCCTCCCAGTTAAAAAGGAGGTGAACTACCTGGGAATCATCTTGGAAAAGTCCCTCAGTATGTCATGTCCTTGGGCCGGAAGGACTGGGGTTTCTAGTCCCACAGATGCTCCTTGTGGTCTTGGGCAAGCCACTTAACCCTCCATTGCCCATGTTCCCTGTAAGTATTAGTGTATGTGTCTCATATCCCCGCGTGTTAAATGTATCCCCCAATTGTGTTGTGACCGCTTTGATTGAAGGATAAGGCGGTATACAAAACTGTCTAAATAAATGTCCTATAAAACAAACAGCTAGAACTATATTCTTTAAACTGAGATCCATTCAGAACCTCAGACCTCTCCTGGAACCCAGTGATTTCCAAACCATAGTCCAAGTGCTAATCACTCCCTACTGGGACTACTGTAACGGTTTGTTACAGGGACTACCCAAAAAGACCCTTTATACCCTTCAATTAGCTCAAAATGTGACCCCCAGAATTATTTCCAAAGCACACCTAACAGATCACATCACTCCTATACTTAAGAACCTCCACTGGCTCCCAATAGCCAGTAAGATAAAATACAAAACAATAATCACCACTTTCAAACTACTCCACATCATGTCCCCCTCCTTCCTTACATCAAGAATACACACACAAACAGATTCTAGGATCAGAAGGAAGAGCAAACAAAACCTCCTCGCAATACCATCATCATTCTGTAGGACAAAACAAATAACCAGCACTGCACCTACACTATGGATCTCTCTGCCAGACCCCATTAGGTCAATCAAAGACCTACAGACCTTCAGGAGAGAACTAAAGACCCTGCTCTTCTCCAAATTCTATAACAACAATACCAGAAGTATATGAGTACACATCATCCTATCCGCTACCTGTATATATGTGTATATAGTTGATGTCCATCACCTATTAATTTGTCTGATACTGGAAGCTACTTTGTACATAGTTAAATGGTTTCACTGTTTGTAATAATGTTTTCTGTAACTGGTTTTGTTTATTGTAAACCGTCCCTGATCTCTGGAAGGGGCGATATAGAAAGACTGCTTAAATAAATAAATAAATAAATAAAACTCCTTGGGCACCTTAATGCTTGTCATCTTAACGTGATATGTACCGTTACTGCAAGTTAAATGGTCAGGGCACCCTGTTCTGTGCATTACACGGCCCATAACTCTCCTTTACGCCAGACTGCCCCCACCTGCCCATAGGCTTATATGATTTTGGGAACCTTAGCACTGCTCTTACCGCTGGTGACTTTACCGCGGTTTAGTAAACATACCCCTAAATCCTTGCTTAAATGTTCTTACAATCTAACTGGCTATCTGAGGCAGGAGAAGAGAAATTACTTTCCTAAACTTAGAAGTAGTACCAGCAGGAGGCATTGGCGTAAAACCGCTTATTTTCCCAATCTTCAGCCCATTGCTATAACCAATAGTCTACTCCCTAAATCCATAATCCTAAGTGTCCTGAAATAAATGTTCATTGAATCCTGAACCATCTCATTATCATGCAATCAGGGCTTTTGCCAAATCTTCCTCAAACCTTCTGCTTTGATTTCTTCAAATATCATTTAAGATGTCTGTGGCATGAGTTTAAATGATAATGCTTATTCATACAACTGAAGTCTAGAAATAAGCTTAAATTAAAAAAAAAAGAACAACACTTCCAATCCTGGGGGGATTATATTCTTCAGTTTATAAGCCACATTTCCAAAGCATCTTTAAATAATTCAAAAATAAAAATCTGAAAATGATCTGGATATTTTTATTGACCTTCCCAACCCAAGGCAAGTTATATTCAGGTACAGTAGTAATGAGGGAACTGAGGTCCTAGTTGCTGACCCATCCTGTGCCACCCCATGACAAAAATATACATTTATTTAGCCAGGTTTATATACTATTTTTCTACCAGTCACATTGGTGTACATTCAGGTATATTTTCCCTTGTCCCCAAATGGTTCACAATCTATGTTTTTTTACCTGAGGTAATGGAGTGTTAAGTGGCTTGCCCAAGGCCTCAAGGATCACTTGTAGGACTAGAAACCCCAGTCTTTCTGGCCCAAGGCTGCTGTCCTCTAGCAAGATTTGAGCCCCTGGGCCTTTGGCCTGAAGTAACTTGCTCCAACCACTAGGCCACTTCCCCCTCTGTAATAATAAGAACACATAATAATGGATTGGAATAAAGCCAAATTAGCTGCAGATTTATTAAGAAACAACTTGTAAACAAAGTACAACAGGGCCCAAACCAATTCAATTAAAGTAGTAATCCTAAAAGGTCAGAATCCCCATCCCATCATATTAATAGCTAGGATGGTCTCCATATTGAATACCCTCTGCAGAACAACTGCCTGCCCCTGACTGTAGTCTCGCTGAGGCCACCCTCCGAGACTCGACATCTGTCAAACCCCAAACAGCACCACTGGTAACACCATCTCCAGCTGTTAGGATAACCAGACAGCCAAGACTGCCTGAGAAAATAACATCCTCAATAGAAATACTGGCTCAGAACCTGCCCTCCCCCCCCCCCAAATGCTGCAACAAAACCAACCCTTATAACAAAGAAGAAAAACAGACACCATAGCACTTAACACAGGGAGGGAAGGGTGGGTGCCAAAACCATCCAAAATCTCAACTGCTTCCCAATTCGGGGACCCAAGAGTTATGAGTCAGGCAACCTTGCCCCACCCACCCTCCCATTGTTGTCCTTTGATGCCACCAATCTTAGGCCCCCCACTGTATTAATTTCAAAATTCAAAGAATAATGACACATATCTTAGCTCTCTATCTAACTTCTCTATATATCTCCTTTATCCTACTCATCCCACCATAATCACAGCACTAGGCCCAAACCACTAGGCCCTGCCATCTAGCACCCCCATGAAGCCAGATAAAACTTGTCTACTGGGCCTCTCAGGCCACCCAGTACAGCTCCCATTAGCTACGGCAATGGGAACCGACCCCACTGCCTCTGGTATTAAGAAGAACATTTGAAACTGAGGTCTTAGTTGCCACCCCACACTGAGCCACCTCCTGCAGCTCCCCACCTTAGAAATCCTCTCACAAAATCACATATAGGCATGGACTGGGATAAAGACAAATTAGCTGCAGTTTTATTAAGGATCAACTCGTACACAAATTACAACAGGACCCGAGCCAATCCAAATAAAGTGGTATTCCTAAAAGGACAGAATCCCCTATCCTGCCATATTAATAGCTAGGATGGATCTCATATGAAATACCCACTGCAGACCAACTGCCTGCCTCTGACTGTACCTCGCCATATTATGAGCTGAGGCCACCCTCTGAGACTTGACACCTGTCAAGCCCCAAAGAGCACCAACTGTAGCATCATCTCCAGCTGTTAGGAAAACCAGACACCCAAGATTGCCTGAGAAAGTGCCATCCCAGATGCAAGACATGGTTTGGGTCTCCACCATTGGCACAGAGCTGCCTGGCTCTTGTGCCTTCCACTGAATTCTGTGGCCAAAGGGCTGTGCCTCTAATTGCCAGATGAGCAGATGATCGATTCCAAGGCTTTCTGCAATTGTTCAACAGAGGTTCCTGGCCAATATATGAGAGATGAACACCATTCTTGCCATAAAGGCCCAGCCAAGCTACTTCCACCCAATTATGCCTATTCTGCATGCCACCCTTCTGAGCTACCCTAGCACTAGTCTGCCTATTCACTTTGACCAGTTCCCTGGACAACCTTGTAGTCCCTTTATAGTAAGGCCATGGAATAGCTTCTGACCAGCAAAGTCTCAATCCTGGGAACATGCACAAAAACATTCCAAAATCCCTCTTTGCAGTTCTAATAACCTGTTTATAAGTCCATTAAATTAGATCATTGCCTCACATATGCATCACCAACACCACTGAAGGCTTCTGCAGGTGAGCATAATGTCAAAGCACAGGAAGCAACTGGCACCATTTCATTCCTCTCTTGCCTAACTACTTCACTGAGACTTCTAATGTCAGCAGTCCAAATGGCTGCCATAAAGCCAAGAAACAGCTCACCATTCTGCCCGGTAGATGAAAGAGTGTCTGACTAGCCAACACATAACTCTGGTAAGCAAATGATCTGTAACAGGAAAGTATTACTAGAAGACAACAGACATTTCCCAACCCTGGGTTGAATATAGCCAGAGAAAGCATCAGACCACTATCGTCCTATATTCTTAACGATTGCTTCCCATATGCTGCAGAAGCAGTACTTGTCGCCCCACCAATCTGGAATAAATGCATTTGAAACTGGCCAGGGTTCAAAAACAAATTGATCATAACTCAACACATCACTGCCTGAAACTGGAAATGAGTCAAAGGAGAGGCATCACTGGAATAAACAAATATTCGTTTACTCAAGGGTTCAATCCAAGGTATACATTTAGATTCGTCACCAGGGACCCTGTTAAGCACGACTTTGAGACCTTTACCCTGTAGGCCTGTCTTGAATTTGACAATCCTAACAATAACTCTAAAGTCACTATTTCCACATGATCCCGGAAAAGCCCAGATCCTGTACCTGCTTCATGGGATCCGGCTATCAGCTCACTTACATGAAAAGCCCAGTAAAAGGCTAAATAGAATGCTGCATGGAACAACACCGCTTCAAATGGAGAACTAGCTACCCCAGAGAATGCATACCAAAACTGAACAAGTAAATCATGCATGATAGACCTCCTACTATCTGGGCAGCTTGGAGAAGATTTTTCCCACACCCGGAACACTCGCCTAGCCAAAAAATCCCCCTCAGGTTTCCCACAATCTGCCACATTCACAAAAAATGAAAACCCCTTAACATGAAGTAAAATAGTACTTTAGAATAACCCAAACATTTCAAAAATACTATATAATCAATGATCAACTTATCAGAAACTCTTTGCGAAGAAAAGATATCACTCTATGATAGCCATTGCTGTATGCCACCCATGTTGCTGGTTCAATGGATCATTGCAACAAGTCCCAGACACTTTCAAGCCTAAATTCCAAGGTAATCTGGAACTACTACTCCTTCCACATCTGCCCTGGAGACCAACTCCCTGAAGACTGTCCACTTAAAGCGTAAAAGAGAAAGAGCAATATCATTGTCAACAGTGGCTGAGCAAAAATGTTCAAATGAAGAAAGATAACTCAAATTCCTGTTTAAGCAGAATTACTAATAAACATTTATCAGAATACCTATTAATTGCATCAAACACAGCTCAGTTGTCTCACCAGAATATCACTTTCTTGTCTCTCATGTGATCTGGACAGATCTGTAAAACTACAAATATCTGAAATAATTCAAAGAAGATGATATTCCAAGTGAGTTCTTCCTTTACTTACCCTGCAGGCGATGGAGCTGCACACCAGGATCCTTGACAAGATAAGCCAAATCTACTCCCCTCTCCCCACAAGAATAACTGTAAATCAAAATAGGAAATCCCTCAGTCTGCAAGGCAGAGAGTTTGCCAAAGAATGCTCCCAAATCCACAAATTAGCTCTTATAGCTGCAGTCACCTTTATAAAATGAAAAGGTCTCACAACCCCTGTCATGGAGATGGCTAACCTGATGAACAACCGGCTGATGGATATCACCCTAGAAGCAAAACAGAGCAAACCCACCAATGGCACATATGTTTCAAGGTCATTTTCTTCTCTGAACAAACCCCTTGGACCTGGAAACTTAACTTAGCAACCTTATGCTCTTATTTTTGGTTGAGGCTGTGATGCACATGGTGACGCAGGCAGTGGTAATCTCAGAACTAGATTATGGTAACCCCTTTTATGTGGGATTGCCTGATTATTTGATTTGAAGGATGCAGATTGTCCAAAACGTGAATGCATGGATGTTTTTTGGTCGGGATTGGGGGCATCTGTTGCAGATGTCCTGAAGCAATTACTATACATGGGCTCCCAGTTTGAGAGCGTTTCATGTTCAAAATGTTGACATTTAAAATCTTGATGGGGGGGTGGGCAGAGTTATTTGCAGGGTATGTTAGAGTGGTACTAGACTGGCTGCATTTTAAGGTCCAGTCAGGCGTACATGCTGGTAGTTCCTGATTGTCGAGAGGTGAGCGAAGAGAAATGAAGGGGCATGCCTTTAGAAAGGCAGCACCTGTGTGGCGGAATAAACTCCATTGTGGTGTGGCAAGAATAAGATAAGGGCCGCTTCTGAAAATATTTGAAGACCTTGTTCCCCAATTAGGTGGCTGCAGGGCAAGGGGATGAGTGGGTTGGTGGATGGCTACAGTTTGTTTCGCTAGTTTGTATTTTATTTGCATTGGGGATCATTCCGAGGTGCGAATAGCAGGGATGGACGTTGGGACATCCATCACTGCTATTCGGCCTCTCTGCTGACCCCTGACTAACTTCCCTACACGTTGTACTGGGAGGTTAGATGGGGGCGGGAAGGGTTGTTGCGAGGGGGGAATTAGGGTGGGCAGTGGGCAATCAGCAGCCCCAGACGAACAGGGCAATCCCAAAGTCAGTCCTGTATATCCAGGGCCTGATGCCTGTACAGGGAACTTATTCCACCTCTGAGGTGGAATAAGTTCCCCTAGTTAGCAGGGAGATGGCACGCCCGGGGCACAGCAAAGGTAGGAGGGGGTAAAGGAGATTCCTCGCAGCTCAACCCTGGCCTTGGGAGACCAGATCAGGGGTCGGGCTGCAGGGAATGAAGTTTCTTGTCTGGCAGCCAGGGATTGTGGCTCCTGAATGGAGCTGCGATGCCATGGCAACCACCGCGACTCTATTCAGGAGCCCTGACGGTACAGGAGGCCTGAAAATGCAGGCTGACCAGAATCAGGGTCCCAGCCTGCATGTACCGACCTGGACACGATTCTGATCCCGCGGTGCTAGACGTGCCCAGCGGGATCAGAATCACATCTAACTCTGTCTGTCCAGTTACAACCGGGCGCACAGAGGGCAGGGATGTCTGGGACTTAATTGGGTCCATTACATTTTATTTTGTATATTTAGACTGTAAACAGCTTAGAAAGTTCTACATGGCAGTGGTATATGTTTTAAAAAAAATAAAGAGGGATGGACCGGCAGCAATCTAAAGGCAGACTCAATATTCTTCTTAGCCAGGAGAACTCCCACTCCAAATCTGTGGACCAAGACCAAGGCATTATCAATGGAAGTGCAATAGACCTTATGCAATTCCCTAAGCAGAAAATCATTTATATATGCCTCAGGGGGTAAGAAAGGTTATGAATTACAGGTTCATTTTTAGGGACCACTTCCCACAATGATAAAAAAAAAGAACAGGGAAAGAATAGTGCAAAAAATGTCCTGTCTTCCTCAAAGCAAGTTCCAAGTTCAACTTAGCCACCAATCACCATATCCCTCAAACAACTAACCAAAGGATGGTTAGTTATTAAGCTACTATATATGTAGAAACCAAATTTAAACCCATCACTCAGAGCTACCTCTTCTTAGGA
This sequence comes from Ichthyophis bannanicus, assembly GCA_033557465.1. Classification (NCBI taxonomy): domain Eukaryota; kingdom Metazoa; phylum Chordata; class Amphibia; order Gymnophiona; family Ichthyophiidae; genus Ichthyophis; species Ichthyophis bannanicus. The sequence continues at coordinate 769,391,160 of CM066035.1, read as the reverse complement.
TACTTACCCAATCAAGGTTTCAAGGCCACTATCCTAACAGGAATGGGATCCTGCTGCTTCAATGCTACTTCATTTATTGGCTGGACTCCATGCTTGGAGCACTTGGCGACTGGATGGTTTCCATTATAGACTGAACATGCATGTTTAAACCTGCAGTCTGGTAAGAGTCAAGAAGACTTATGAAATCTCCAACTTAGTTCCCATCTTACACACACAATTTTCTCTTGCCCTTCAGAATTACTGGCCACTTGAAAGGAATGAATAGGCCAAGTCACCCACTGTCCATGGCCTTACTCACACCTGTACTAGACATTCCATGACCACTAAATGTCATCTGGGTTAGCCGTAGTTTAATATCCTGTTTGCCACAAGACAGATGCTTATTCTCTTCCATCTTGTCCTGAAACATTTCATCATAGTTGAGTCAACACCAACCTGTATGGGTCTGAAAGGCTTCCAAGATGGAAACAGCATAAGTCAATAGAGAACCATATTGACTAGAATTCTGGCTGTCTAATATGCTAGCTAAATGTAAAAAGGCTCTTGTCCAATTAATAACATTATGAGAGACCTCCTTCACCCTACAACTCTTCTTATCCTTCTGCTTCTTTCGACTATTACCTTCTCCCCGTCCAGATGAAAAATATCAATGCATTTATTCTTATGGATCTTTTTCCAAAATAACTTAGGGACTATCTTCCCATAACTCCAAAAATGCTACCAAATCTGGAACTATCTTTTTGGATTCTTCTCCACTGCCAACCACTAATGGCTTAAGAGGAAGAATGTTATCTCTCCCTGAGGAGGAAGAAGAACTCCAAGAGAACAAGGAAGATGATGTGTAAGTAATTATCTTTCTGGTCCTTCTCTTTATATGTCTTTGTTCCATTCTTAGTTCTATCAGCTGAGCTCTGCACCTCACCTTATCTAGCCTTGCCCCCAGCCATGCTACCTTGACCTAAGGAAGATGGCTCATCATACACAGGTCTTATTGGAACTGCTGCCAGTCTGCTATCTACTGTTGCTGAATGGAGACAATGCTGATCCCCTTGAGAAGAACTGGCTACTTAAGCTGGAACTTCTAGCAAATGTGGAACACATCCTAACACAGTGTTTAAGATGGTGATAACCAATTGTGCTGATGGTGTCAAAGGCTGGAATGAAGGAGGCTGAAAAACAGGAGAAACAGCAGAATCACCCACACCAGGAAAAAGACCAAACTGAGGAACACCAACTGACTCATCCTGCTAGGTAATCACACCAAGCCGTGTCTCAAATAGTTTGACACCATAAGAGGCTGGGACATCCCTAGACCATGGCCACAGTGAATAAGCACTGGCTCCATAAAAAGTACCAGGGTGCCAAGGTGCTCCAGCCGGTGTCTACCCCAAAACTGGCCTGACTCCCATTCCCTGAACCAATGAGACTGGCCTGACTCCTATTCCTAGAACTGACTGCCCCTGGGGGCACCTGAACACTGCTCTGACCTGGAATAAAGGGGAACTAAGCATCTGTAAACTCTGACCTACCCAGCCAATATCAGCAGCCAAGGGCCCCCTGTAGCACAGGCCTACTCTGAGCTAGTTGTGAAGCATCCTCTTCATTACCTAGTTGCCCACTGAAACCTCCACTAAAACCAGAGAAGGATCCAGCAAGTCCATCACTTTGTAGGCCAGCCTGAAGATAGGTCCCTTCTTGATCTGAAGTAATCTAGGCATCCTCTGGCACAGTGGTCATGCCCTCCAATGAAGCCTGTTCTTGTGGGACTAATCCTAGCCCCTTATTTGCATGCACGGAAGAACCATGCCCCCATGACCACCCCACCCAGCTGCTCTGAACCTCCTCTGGGAAAACTCTGCCTTTACCCCGCTAAGAACCAGCCATACTATCCTTACCTGGCCACACTACCTTCTTACCTTCTAAAATCTGCTGTAAAAGTCAGATTGATTTGAACAGCTGGGAGGCTAAAATACCATGTGGATAATCAGAAGTTGGCTATTGCCAATTGGAATAGGAATAGGCATCCTATTGCCAATTGGAATAGGAATTGATCTGTCCACGCCCCTGAGTTTACAGATTGAAACGTCCCCTGCCAGCTGAACTCCCCCATGAACTAAATTGACATTCCCAATGTGACAGAGATCCTGATTGCTGGACCACATTGGGCCTCAATCCCACCCCCCATGACCCAACCTGACCCCTATTGCAACAGAGACACCCTAGCTCTGTATGGCTAAAGCAGCGGCTGTTAGCCTCAGTTGCCCTGGCAGGCCATGGGAGGGGTCTAAGCTCCAATGCTGGCCCAGCTATGGCTGCACTGCTTCAGAGGCCTTGCTGCCCTTCCTGGCCACTCTGTTTACCAAAGCTGCCTCAGGTTAAACAGTGCACCAACATAACAGCTTCCTGAACCAATGACAATCTCGGAGCAGCAAAGGTAAAAATTTGCCACCTCTACTGCTCCAACAGACCCACCACTGAAAAACAAGATTAATCTATGAATAGTAAAACTACAGAAAATTAAGAATATCAAAAGAAGAGACAATGATGTATTTAACCAGTGGAGGAGCAGCAGGAGCAACTTTACAAAAACCATCCCAAATCTCAACTTTTTCCCGACTTAGGAGCTAGCAGACAGGCTTCCCTTGTTCCACCCACCCTCTTATTGTTACCTTTTAATGCCACCAATTCTGGGCCTCCCACTGTAACAATTTCAAAATTCAAAGAATAACAACACATACCTCAGCTCCATACCTAACTTTCCCTCCTCTCCTTTATCTTACTCATCCTACCATAGCCACAGCAATTAGGCACAAACCGCTAGGCCCTGTCCCCTGCAACCAGCTAAAACTTGACCATCAGGACTTCCAGACACCAGTCCAGCCCCCAATTACCTATGGCCCACCACCTCTGGTATGTATTTCCCTACCCCAGGGAGTTTACAATCTAAACTTTTACCTGAAGTAATAGACGAGGATAAAGTGACTGTCTTAAGGGGTATCTTTATCTTTACTTGCAAAATTTGATATACCATCCTTGCCGAAGCATCAGGGCAGTGTACAATACAATAATCCATTGGCTACAGAAAATAAAAGGGAAGAAAGGAATGCCATTGATAGACAGGAAAGTAAGAGAGAAAAAGAAACAAAAAAGTAGGAGAGAAGTGAGACACAACATGGAAGAAGCAGAGAAACAGGGCAGGGGGGAGGGAGCTGTGAAGTGATTAGGCAAGAGGGTCACTAAACTAGTGGTGGGGGGGGGGCCCGATGGGGAAGAGTCCGAGCCATCAGCAGGAGCAGGAAGGTCATAGGCCTGACAAAAAAGGTGAGTTTTAAGGAGTGTCTTGAACTGAGGGAAAGAAGGTTCAGTGCGGAGGGAGTGCGGGAGAGAGTTCCAGAGGGCGGGGCTGAGGAAGAAAAAGGCAGAATGATGGGTGAACTCATGGGTGGCCTGAGAGGGAGAGGGAAGAAAAAGACGATTGCTGTGTACATAATGGAGGAGACGGGGGGCTGGTTGAAGGTGAATAATGTCAGCCAGGTATTGTGGAGTACTAGTATGCAGGACCTTGTGGGTGATGGTAAGAAGTTTATAGATGAATCTGACAGAGATCGGAAGCCAATGAAGGGAGAGAAGAGAGGGGGTGATGTGGGCATTAACAGGGGAGCGAGTGATTAGGCGGGCGGCAGTATTTTGAATTAACTGGAGACGGCAAAGTTGATAATGGGGGAGGCCAGCAAGAACAGAGTTACAGTTGTCTAAACGAGTGATCACGAGGGACAGAACGAGAGTAGTGATAGCAGAGGTAGAAAGGAATGGGCGGATGGATCTAATTCTGCGAAGGTGGAAAAAGGAGGCGCACACCACAGAGGAGATGTATTGGTGAAAAGAAAGGGAGGAGTTAAGGGTGACACCTAGGTATCGAAGAGTGGAGACAAGGGGAATAGGACGAGCAGACATAGTGGGTGACAGAGTAGGAGAGGGGGCACCAAAAGAGAACCAAATGGCAGAGAATTTGGACGGATTAGCATGAAGAAAATTGTGGCTGAACCAGAAGGCGATGAGAGTAAGGCAGTCATTGAGAGGAGAAAGGTCGGGAGCAGAGGAGGAAGTATGATAGACTAAGAGAATATCATCAGCATAGATAAAAGTGGAAATGCCCGTTTGTTGAATGAGTAGGGCGAGAGGAGCGAGAAAGACGTGAAAAGTAGGGGAGCAAGGATAGAGCCCTGTGGTACCCCACATTGCAACGGGAGTGAAGGTGAAGCATTGGGACCCATGTGAACAGCAAAGGTACGAGAAGAGAGAAAAGACCAAAACCACTTCAATGAAAGATCGGATTTTGAACTCTGGCACTCTTGATTCCCAGCCTATTATTCTAATTACTGTGAGGCTGATATTCAGCAGGCTGTCAACCATAAAAATCTTTTGAAGATCAGCCTGTAGACCAGCGTTTCCCAAAATGTGGGTCACCTCCTCAAATAGAGTCACAAAATTCTCCTTTGGGTTTGTGGCCACATGTTGGGTTCAGGGCAAGAGTGAATCAGGCTTTTGGGCATACCTTGGGAGACCACCTCACGTCAAATCCTTGTCCTGCTTCCTCTGACATGAAAAGTATGTGCCAGGAAGAGTGGGACAGGGAGGGTCAGCAGGGTCTTAAAGGCATACACGTGCTTGTATCAGAAAGGGCCCGTATTTGTGCCATCTTGAATTAGAGGCAGCGGGCAGCAGAGAGGAGGACTAGATTGGTACATAAAGTTCTGTTACATGGGTTGGGAGATTGCACAGCAAGGGGAAGGAATAAAAACAGGAGATCCTTGACATGGAGGTGGAGGAAGACTGAGGAGATGCGGTACATATTGGGGAGAGAGACATTGGGTGACACAGGGGTAATACTGGACAAGGGGGAGGGACCATAGGGAAACAGAGAGCTGATGCTACTGTAGATATGGGGAGGAAGGGCCAAGGGAGATAGAGATAGCGAGGCTAGGGAGAGAGATAAGGGAGATGTTAGACATGGGATTAGAGAATATAGAAGAGATGCAGATGTGAGGGAGAGAGAAAAGGGGTAGACATTGGGCTGGAAGGATAAGAGAAGAGAAAGACTCTGGGCAGAGAGGGGAAGAAAAAGGGGGAAGACATTTGATGAAGGTGAGAGAGAAGGGGAATATGCTGGGCAGAGAGCATGTGGGGAAGGGAAGATGCTGGATTTGGGTGAGAGTTAGTAAAGATAGGAATGAGAGCTTTGGGGGGGGGGGAGGAGAGAAGTGGCAGATGAACTTCAGTCTCTGGAAAAGTGAGTAAAGAAAAGATAGGATGCGGAATCCAGACACTGGGACCAAGGCAATTAGAAAACTTAAAATAGCCAGACTACGGCGGTAAATAATTTATTTTCAGTTTAATGAGTGGAAGATGACTGGTGAGACAGAGGAAATGATGGCCTTTGTGAAAGAAATCGGGAAACAGATGAGATACTGGACATGGGAGGGGAAGATTAGGAGACACACCTACACACCTCAACGTAGGAACCACAAGCATTCAAATACAGCCACAAATAAGATATCTGGGCATTATCATTGACCAAGCCCTCACCTTAAAGCAACAAATTACTAAAACCTCCGGAATTATATTCCATAAAGCGAAAACAGTGCAACGTCTCAGACCCCTTCTCGAACATCAAGACTTCCGGATGGTAATGCAAGCTATGACACTCCCACATCTGGATTACTGCAACGTACTCTACCATGGCCTTCCAGCCACACAGACCAACCCCCTCCGAACAGCATTGAACACCACAGCAAGAATCATTCAGAGAGCAAAGAAAACCGACCACATCACCCCAATTCTAAAAGACCTACACATACTTCCCCTCGAAGCAAGAACTAAATACAAATCCATCCTACTCACCCACAAAGCCATCCACCAAACACAGAACACCCAGCTTCGCACCCTGCTGTCTCGTCCAGCCCATGGCAAAACTACCAGACAAGCCTCCAGCAATTCCCTCACCGTCCCTCACAAAAGAACCAAATGATCTCAACGGACATGCAATCGAGCCTTTGAACTTTATGCTCCATCCCTATGGAATTCTCCACCGAGCCGTCTCAGAAACAATGCCGATCTACTGTCTTTCAGAAAACATCTAAAAACCATCTTATTCCAGGAATACTTCAATACGACTCCCACCAATAAGTGCACTAACCTCTGATCTCGCCCACCATGAACCTCTGACCCAAAGCTGCACTAACCTGTCCATGTCCAAAGTCTGTCTCATGTCAAAATCATCATTGTTGCCTCCCTGGTGATGGCCCCACCCTTATACTTAATTTCCCCACCCTTGTACGTAACGTCGCTTTGACCCGGTGAAAAGCGGGATATAAATACAGTTAAATAAATAAAATAAATAAATAAATAAGACAGTTTTATTAACAGCAAACCACAACGCGTTTCAGCATTTGCCTTCCTCAGGAGGTAAAAACCTCAAAACTAAAGATAATAATTAATGTTATAAAGAAATAATAGATGTGTAATAATAAAAAAAAACATTCTATACAAGTAAAAATGGCTGAAAATATAGAGAGACTAGGGGACATGCAATGAAGCTACAGGGTAACCTATTTAAGACTAATAGGAGAAAATATATTTTCACTCAACGTGTAATCAAACTCTGGAATTTGTTACCGAAGGAGGTAGTAAAAGCTATTAGTGTAGCTGGGTTAAAAAAAGTTCCTGGAGGAAAGGTCCATAAACCATTATTAAAAGGGACATGGGATATCGCTGCTTAACACAATACAAGCATCGAGGAACCTGTGTCTTTTGGGGAAACTGCTAGGTACTTTTGACCTAGATTGGCCACAGTTGGAAACAGGATACTGGGCTTGATGGACCTTGGTCTGACCCAGTATGGCATATCTTGTGTTCTTATGTTATTTTCTTAAGTAGTGAATGCTAAATAAAAAGCAATGAATACTAAAAGAATCGTAAAGAGAATTAAAAACATATAAGGCTTAGGTATATAACAGTCACAAATATAATAGAGTGTGTCATAAAATAGACATGAATGAAAGCAAGACACCAAACTTAGAAAACCAATGCACCACATGTTACATGGTATTAAATTAAACAGACATGACTTCCGGTGGCGCATGAGTGAGTGAGGACGTGTTCGCTGCTCGCTCCGGGGCCGCCTCAGCTTTAACCCTTATTCTTAGCTATTAATACCCGTACACAGTGTGGGACAAGGTTCTGCATTGCAGTACTACTAGAGCAGACCACCGTGGCAGCGAAATCACAGCGAAAAATGCCTCCGCCACCGAAGAAGGAACGGGAGAAATCTTCCCGCGCTGGAAGTGTTAACCCGGCCTCCCCGGGGGCGGAAAGCGTTGATTCGGCCGCAGACGACCTGGCGAAGGAGGTAGTGAAACTTCTTGACCCAAAGTTTGACCGCATACTTACCAAGCTGGATTCTGTGAGTTCGGCGCTGGCGGAAATGGGACAAAGAATAGAGGAGGTGGAACGCCGTGTTTCTATGCTGGAAGACGATGGGAATAGCAGGGTCAGAGAACACGAGGCACAGCGTGTACAGCTTGCAGCCTTAGCGGAGAAGATTGAGGACCTTGAAAACCGTTCCCGGAGGAACAATATACGGATTGTGGGGATCCCGGAAACAACTACTGATGTTCAGCTTCTGCCCCTGGTCGAATCCTGGCTGCCCAAGACTTTGGGCTTGGACGAATTAGTAGGCCAGCTGAAAGTGGAGCGAGTGCACAGATTGGGGCCGAGACTGGAGTCACGCCCGCGGCCACGGGTGGTGATTGCTAAAATCTTGAATTTCCAACATAAGATGCAACTCCTCCAGGCTTTCCGACACAAGCGAGAGGTACAATTTGAAAATCAACAACTTTTGCTATTCCAGGATTACTTTGCAGCTGTTGCGGCTAAGCGTAAGGAGTTCGCGCCGGTCTGCTCTGCCCTGTTTCGGAGAAAAATGCGGTTTACGTTAGCCTTTCCTGCTACCCTGCGTATATCTCACTCTGGCATCAGTCATGCTTTTACTGTGGTTCGGGAGGCTCAATCGTTTCTGGACACTTTGAACGCTGGATCAGCAGGGTCATCAGTTCGGGAGGAGAACGGCTGAGGCCCGGACCTAAAGCGATTCCCGGGGGGGTCCGGGTATTTCTCACCTGGATGGGCTACCAGGCACGGCTGTCCGTAACATACTCATATGCTGGTGCATGTGTATTCTGCGCTGGACAGTGTTCTTGGCTAAGTGCCGAAAGTCTGGGACTTTGGAGGGGGGGGGAGTTGCTTTATTTTGCTATATCTTCTCATGTGTAAGTGGGGAACAATGCGGCCGAATCTGGCCTTATACTTTTGTGCTGCCTGGTGGGGGGGTAAATTGTTGGTTGGAATGCTGTTTACTGTTTGTTGTGTGGGGTAACATGTACAGTTTCCCAGTTCTTGGGAAGGGGGGGGGGGGCTGGGGCGGCCTTGATGCGCCTAGCTCGAAGTCTGACCTCGACTGTAGTGGTTGGGGGGATTGTTTACTTATTGGGGTTGGGAGAAGTTAGGTAGGTGGGTAGTAGGCTGGGGAATGGGGGGGGGATTGTAGGGGGCGGGGGAGGGGTGGGGGGTGGGGGGGTGGGGAAGAGGTGGGGGCAGATGGGGGGGGAGTTGGGTAAGCGACAGCACTTTTTGTTTTTCCGGGTGATTTTTCATAGGGGGGGTCGCATTGTTAATTTCAGGAGATCTAGTGCAGCGGCGGAGGTCCCGGAGGTAAGGCTGGGCGCCTCTGGGAGAAGAGTGAGCGATTATGCTACTGGTTATTTTGATTTTGATCTATGCCTGAGATCAAGATAATTTCTTGGAATGTGGGGGGCATAGGCTCTCCCATTAAGCGCACCAAAATTCTCCAGGAGCTCAAACGAAAGGGGGCGCATATTGCGTTATTACAGGAGACACATTTGAGTGCGGTGGAAAACCGGAAATTGGCCCGGGACTGGGTAGAAGTGGCATATGGCGCTGAGTCGGGTACAAAGAAAGCGGGAGAAGTGGTGTTGGTGAAGAAGGGGATTCCCTTGACTGTAAAGGGAGTGCAGGCAGACCCTCTTGGGCGGTATATTTTGATACAGGGCCAACTGTATACTGAACCCCTCTGGCTTCTTAATGTTTATGCACCCAATGTTTACGACCATGCCTTTTTTACACATTTGCTGGGGCTGCTACAGCATGCGGGAGGGGTGAAGGTCATTATGGCTGGGGATTTCAATTGCCCTCATGAGCCCCGTTTGGATAAGTCTTCTTCGGGGGGGAGGGGGGGTGGTCCCGGAAAGGCATTAGCTATTTGTGCAGGGTGGGGGCCCTTGTGGATGTCTGGCGGGTCTTACATCCTGGGATGAGAGAGTACACGCACCAATCGAGGGCACATCTTACGTGGTCCCGCATTGATTACATGCTTGTTAGCGAGGGTGGATTTCCCCGGGTCGGCCAGGCGGAAATTGAACCCATTGCGGCCACAGACCATAGTATGATATGGCTTACCTGGGAATGTCAGGGATCCCAGAGAGGGGGTTGGCGATTTCCGGCATATCTATGGGAGGATGAGGCCTTCCGCTCCTTTCTTGTACAACAGTGGGAGGACTATGTTCTTTTTAATGATCTCCCGGACTGCGCCCCGCTGACATTCTGGGAAGCCAGTAAGGCGGTGATGAGAGGTGCGATTATTTCATATACGGTGTCGCGTAGGAAACACCTCGATCGTAGTATTCTTGTTGCGGAGCGCGCCCTAAGCGCGTTGCAGCGTCGGGTCTGTAGGGGTAGAAATGGTGAGCTTCAGCGGGACTATATGGCGGCGCAGGCGGCGCTTAATGATTTACTTCGGCGGAGAGCTTCGTATTCGTTACACTACTACAAACACCGACTACATCTGTATGGTAATAGAGCGGGGAAGTTGCTGGCGAGGCTAGTGCGGGATCCTAGAGGTAATAGGTTTATCCCTGTGCTGCGTGACCAGAAGGGGATATTACAGCATCGGCCGGAGCACATAGCGCGGATATTTCGGTCCTTTTATCAGCAGCTGTACAGTGAGGAGGCCCGAGATTATGGACAGGGGGTAGCGTTTCTTCAAACTTTATCTCTCCCTAGGATCTCGGCCGTGGAATTGGAGAAGCTTAATGCGCCGTTAACAGTGTCGGAGCTCCTTGCGGGTATTAAGAGGGGGAAATCTCATAAGGCTCCTGGGCCAGATGGTTTCAGTATGGAATATTATAAACTCTTGGCCCCGCAACTGGCTCCGTCTATGGTGGTGATGTATGAGGAGGCCCGTGCCAATGGTATTTTTCCTCGAGATATGCGGTGTGCGGACATCACGGTGCTCCCGAAACCTGGGAAAGATTTGTTAGATCCAGCCTCATACCATCCTATTTCTCTTATTAATTGTGATTTGAAACTCTTGGCTTCAGTGTTGGCGTCTCGGCTTGCTCCCTTGCTACCCTCCTTGGTGGATCCTAGCCAGGTGGGGTTTGTGCAGGGGCGAGAGGCATCTCGCAATATTGCCAGATTGCTTCTGGGCATGGAACATTGCTTGCAGATGGATGAGGCTTTACTTTTGGTAAGCTTAGATGCTGAAAAAGCCTTTGATAGGGTGGCCTGGGTCTATATGTGGGAGGCGCTGTCGGCATTTGGTTTACGCGAGAATTTTGTGGGTTGGGTGCAAACCTTGTATGCCCAGCCTATGGCTCGAGTGGGCTCGAACGGGGTGTTTTCGGAGCCTTTTGTATTGGAGAGAGGCACGCGACAAGGCTGCCCTCTATCCTCGCTACTCTTTGTGTTGGCTTTGGAGCTGCTCCTACGGGCGATGCGGAAGGCCCCGGAGATTGCTGGTATCCGCTTAGGGGGGGAAGACATTAAAGTCAGTGCCTTTGCTGATGACATGTTGTTGAGTCTCACGAGCCTACCCGGGTCCTTAGAATGCGTGATGCATCTGTTACAAGAGTTTGGCTCCTTCTCAGGTTTGAAAGTTAATGCTTCGAAGTCTGTCGTGCTCGATGTTGGGGGTAAAGTACGGCCAACTTGGAAAGGGCACTTTCCTTTAGTGTGGGCGGAGGGGCAAATCAAGTATCTGGGGATACAACTTCCTGATCGACCGGACCGCTTGTACAGTGTCAATATCCCAGGCCTGCTGGCTCGCAGCTGTAACACTTTTGCAGGGTGGAAAAGTCTGCCGCTGTCGTTGAGAGGCCGGATTGCCTTGTTTGTTATGGTAGAGTTCCCTCAATGGCTATATGTGTTGCGCCTCCTACCCATATGGGTCCTGGACAAAGATTGGAAACGTTTGGAACGTTGTTTGCGGGAGTTTCTGTGGGGAGGTCGGAGAGCGCGGATCCCTCTTCGAGCTCTAACGAGCTGGCGATTGGAGGGGGGATTGGAATTGCCCTCTTTGCGAAATTATAATTTACGCTATTTGGCAAGGCATATACGGGGACTGCTGGAGGGGGAGGGATGTACCCCGGTTTCGCAACTGGGGGCGGCGCTGGATCCATACCATGGCCTTTATCTGTTGCATATCAGGCGATTGCCCCGGTCGCTCAGGGCGGGAATAGGAGGGGGGTATATTGGGGCTTTGCGCGCCGCGTGGAAGGCGCTTTGCAGGCGTTTTGGATGGGATTGGTGTAAGTCTCCCCTGTTGCCGCTGGTGGGCAATCCGGATTTTGTCCCAGGTTATGCCCGTCCAAATATTTTTTGGCAATGGATGGAACGGGGGCTGGTGTGTTTGGGGGATCTTTATTCTGCTGATTTGAAAAGCCTGGATAGCTTTCAGCAAATACAATGCCGGTTTCATATTCGCCATCAGGACTTTTATGGGTATTTGCAAGTTCGCTCTTATTTAGCATCGCTCTCGGTGACCCCGGGGGAGGGGGTGTGGTCCCTTTCTACATCTCCGCGAGTTATTTTGGAACGGCTAGAGGAAAGTCAATCGGGGGACTTGGTGGTGCGAACGGTGCTCCGACCCAGTGGGGGCACTGGGTTTCTTCTAGAATTAGCCCGTAGGTGGCGGGCAGATGGGGTTGAGGAACTGACGACGGATATCCTGCGGGTGGCCTTTGAGAGGATAGCGAAGGGCCCGGTGTGGGTGTATCTCCAAGAAATGCAATATAAATTTCTCTGGCGAGTGTATGCTAGTGATACGTGGGCTTTCTATGCAGGTCTTCGCCCTTCCCCCCTTTGCCACTGGTGTGGGAGTGGGCCCGGGTCACTACTGCACAAGTTTTGGGGTTGTCCGAGGGTGCGTGCTGTGTGGATTCAGGTGTGTAATACGATGCAGGGATGGCTAGGGTCGGGAGATGTGCTCCTTCGAGAGGTTTGTTTATTCCATAATTGGGAGCTGGGATTTGGGCAACTCTCTGGTATGCACCGAGCTTTGCTGGAGAGGGGGTTTTTGTTAGTTAGGCGGGCTTTGTTGAGACATTGGGTGGATCCCTCCCCTCCCTGTTTGGTGCTGTGGGAGAATTCAATGGTTGAGTTGATGCGTATGGAAAAATCCACAGCTCAACAGAAGGGGGGCAAGAGCTGGGAGGGGTTTTTGGAGCTCTGGTCCCCTCTGGTGTCTGCGTTATCCCCTTATGCTTAATGGTAGGGGGGGTGTGCTTAATGTTTAAGGTCTACATAATGCCTAGTGGATAACTCCAGGCCACTCCCCACTTTTGTGCTCTCCCCATGCCTTTATGCTTTATTACTCTGATTTTTCTGTGGCTAGGCGTGGGATGATGTATTTGGGGGGCTCGGTTGTTCCTACCGGTCCTCTCTGGCTGGGCTGGGTTATACTCCCCTCTTGAATGGTGCTACTGTAGGGAGCTTGAGTAATTATCTGCTCTCCTGCAAGGTTTTCCTGGGCCTCTGCACAAGTGTATTTGGCACTACTATACATACTCTGCCTTCTTGGAGAGGGATGGGGTCTATATTGGTGCTGTTAGAGGAGGGGGGAGGGGGAGGGGGAGGGGGGGAGGGGTGGACCGGTTCTATGTTTAATGCTTTGTTGTGTTTGTTTGCTACCTGTCTCAGGGGTTGGGGGGTGTTATACTGTTGGATTTATTATGGTTGTCTGCATTGTATGTGAAAAAGTTAATAAAAATGATTGCACTTAAATTAAACAGATATGCTTGAATAAAATGGGTGCCATTGTGATGACTGGTGGTGTCAGAGAGAGGAAGACATACCGGTATAGGGAAATAATTTAGAGAACAAATAATAGCAAAATAATTTTGGAGCAGAACTCACTCGTTCTGATGACAACCAAAAATGAACGAAGAAACCTGAAAAATCAGAGGAATCTCATATTGACCCTTAGTCTGTCAAAAAATCTGGAGCTATCATTACAGACAGAGCGTATGAAAAAACAACAGTAAAAAAGTTTGACATCTGTAGTAAATTACATCCAAAAGTAAAATTATCAGTGAAATGCCTGCAAAAAGTGGCAGTTAGCTAAAAAAAACCAATAAATTAGAGCAACTGCCTAGTACTCAGAAGATCAAGGGCTCAATTCTCACTAGCACTCCTTGTGATCTTGGGCAAGTCATTTTACCCTCCATTGCCTCGGAAGAAAAGGCCTGGCAATCTACTTCTGGTGATGCATTGCCAAGAAAACCCAGAGGCAGCTAAAAAATAAATAAATAAATAACCTTAAAATCCTACAAGCGGAATTCAGTGTACAGCTAGGAATCAAGTAGTTTGGATCAAATGGCCAGAATAGAAAAGTGCAGGGCTTTAAACTAAAGTATTTGTGCCACAGAGGGGTTAAGGGTAAAAGGGAATGACAAATTTAAGAATAAACACATTTACAAAGGCACCTACCTATTATCTTGCAAAGGAAAAAAAAATAAACAAAAGAAGGATGTAGAACTACCAGGATCGCAAAAAAATAAGGAACACGCAAATTCTCAAAAACCCGTCAGACGTGGTATTGTATCAGCAGTACAACATGTACTATATATGTTACATACAGTATGTAAATTTATCGACCTTAGCATAGGTTTGTAATGAATGTTAAACCTTAAACACAGCATGTGAAAAGCTATTTGAAAAGGGGTTCCTTCTGTGCCACGAATAGTGGGGATGTACGTCTTGCCTGGATGTGCATCCCTGCTATTTGTCCCTCTTCTGCTCCTGGTACAAAGGCTCCCCGTACAAAAAACACTGTTGTATGGGGAGCCTTAAATAGGGGCTGGAGGGGGTGATCTGGAGGCAGAGCAAGGGTGGGGCATGGGCGGGCTGTGACCCGGTCATAAAGGGCAGATTCTGAGGTTGGCTCTGTATGTCCAGGGTTGGCCACGTAGACGGGGGACTTATTGCACCTCGGAGGCAGAATAAGATCCCTTGAATGCCGGAGGACTGCAGCACCAGGCCAGGACAAAACAGTGAGTGGGAGCAGGGGAAACCCCACAGCCTGACCCTGGTCATGGGAGGCCGGATCGGAGGTTGGACTGCGGGGAAAAAGCAATTTGAATTGGTGGCTGGGGATTGTGGCTCCGTAATGGAGCCGCGGTGCCATTGCAACAAGACATCAATGCACTGCAGCTCCATTACGGAGCATGGCTGAGTTAGACGGGGATCTACTGGGCGTACAGCCCATCAGAATCAGGGTCTGGCCTGCACATCCAGGCCAGTAAAACCAATTCTGATCCAGCAGGCCTGTCTGGCCTCCGCGGGATCAGAATTAGATGCTACCGCTGTATGCCCAGATTCTGAGACCGGCTGCAGGAGCTGCATGAGCTGTGGATCTTTCCCAAAGCTAAGACTCTAATTTTATTTCTCATCTCTGCTGGTTTCAGAGTTTAACTGTCTGTTTTGTGGGAATTGCTAATATTAAGATTAACTGTGCTTATAAATTAAGCTTGGGGATATTCAGCCTACTGGGACCTGAGTATCCAGATAACAAAAGTTTAAATCTGTGGAGAAAGCTTGCTTCTTCTAGGAGGGGGGAGGAGAAAGTTCTTTGCTCTCATCTCACACCTGGCCTGTGACCACACCTATGGGTCTGAGACCGGCTGCAGGAGCTGCATGAGCTGTGGATCTTTTCCAAAGCTAAGACTCTAATTTTCTTTCTCATCTCTGTTGGTTTCAGAGTTTGTCTATTTTGTGGGAATTGCTGATATTAAGATTAACTGTGCTTATAAATTAAGTTTGGGGATAATCTGACTTACTGCTTTTCTGGGTAGCCTTGGAGCAAATATCTGTGGGTGCCCCCAGTTCAGGAACAGCCTACTGGCCAGAGACACTTAGGTTCCCACCCACCCTACCCCTCGCCTCACCCACCCCAGGGGCTGCATTGCCTATATAGTACTCACATACGTTGCCATCTATCCCTATAACTTGGGTTAGAGCCCACATATTCTTCCTCCTTTTTTCTTCTTCCTCTTCTCCTTCTAGGACTGCTTATTCAGCATGTCATCTATTCAGTGCAATAACTGCAGTACTTTCATTCCATGACAAATCATTTGGAACCTCAGAGCTTGTCCTATGTGCCTCAGGTCAGCTGCCATGCATAAATAACTGATTCTACTAAGGGAAGACCTAGCTGCCATGCATAAGGAGGTGACCCTACTGAGGGAGGAACTGGCTGCAATGACGCTCACCTCTTCTAGGATACAAACTGAACAATATCCACCACCGCTCCCACAAAGCATCAAACACCCCAGGAACAAGTGGATCACAGTGGGTTCTGGTAGATTGAGACCTGTAACACACAGACATCCTATGCATCAAAAGATATCCCTGCATAATGCCTTCTCTTCCTTGGCTAATGTGAATGAGGAACTGAGGGAGGAACTGACTGCAATGAAGCACACATCTTCTAACATACAAATTAAACAAAGTCCACCACCGCTCCCACAAAGAATGAAACACCCCAGGAACAAATGGGTCACAGTGGTTTCTCGTTGATTGTAACCTGTGACACAGAGGCATCCTATGCATCTTGAGATATCCCTGCATAATGCCTTCTCTGCCTTGGCGAATGAGGATGCCCAATCCAAAGAAGCTGAAGGGCCCTTAAATGAGACAGACAATGCCCAATCTCCTGCTAAAGGACCAAATATGAAGATAACCTCACCAAACAGCAAACTACTACTACTTGGAGATTCCATCATCAGTGGCATCAACTTGGGAACACAGTTCAAAGGAGAGAAGATAGTCAGGTGCCTCCCAGGCTCTTCAGCCAGCAAGAACACAAACCACATTGTTGAAGTACTTAGCACAGAACGTGAACACTCCAAACGTGATGTTGTTATTCACTTGGACATAAATGACCTGGCTAGAAACAGTGCCTCTATAGTCCAAAAGGACTTCCAATCTCTGGGAGAGAAACTCAAGCCCATTGTTTTATTTATTTATATTCTCTTATATACTGCACTATTCTGCATCAGTGCGGTTTACATTGAACAAACTGAAATTACATTGAACAGGGCATTATAACTTGGAGACAGGGCCGGCCCGTCCATTGAGCAAGAATGTTTTTGCACAGGGCCCCGCGTTTCAGGGGGCCCCGCGCAAAGAACATTCTGCTTTTTTTTTTATTACATTTAAAAACAAAAACCTGGCTCTAGCTGCTGCCGCTGCCGCGTCCGTCGCAGCAGCGGCAGAATGGCGTGTCCCGCGGGGCCCCTTCTCCTCTTCGAGCCCTCTGCAAGGGCTTTCAGATTCGCGAAGGGAGAGTTGTGCTCCCTCGCGTCTCTGTAAAGCCCGCAGGGGCTAATGGGAAATTTCCCATCAGCCCCTTTAGACGCGAGGGGCTGATGGGAAATTTCCCATTAGCCCCTACGGGCTTTACAGAGACGCGAGGGAGCACTCTCCCTTCGCGAATCTGAAAGCCCTTGCAGAGGGCTCGACGTGGAGAGGGGGCCCCGCGGGACACGCCATTCTGCCGCTGCTGCGACGGACGCGGCAGCAGCTAGAGCCAGGTTTTTGTTTTTAAATTTGCCGGAAGGGAAGGGAAGGGGGGGGGGGCTGATGGAGGCTGTCTGGAAATGGGGTGATGGGGGGTTAGGACTGGAAATGTGCAAGGGGGGGGGTTAGGACTGGAAATGGGCTGGGACTGATGGAGGCTGACTTGAAATGGGCTGGGGGGGGGGGGGTTAGGACTGGAAATGGGCTGGGGCTGATGGAGGCTGACTGGAAATGGGCTGGGAGGGGTTAGGACTGGAAATGGGCTGGGGGGGGGGGTTAAGACTGCTAATGGGCTGGGGCTGATGGAGGCTGACTGGAAATGGGCTGGGGGGGTTAAGACTGGTAATGGGCTGGGGGGGTTAAGACTGGTAATGGGCTGGGGGTTGATGGAGGCTGACTGGAAATGGGGTGATGGGGGGTTAGGACTGGAAATGGGCTGGGGGGGTTAAGACTGGTAATGGGCTGTGGGCTGATGGGGGCTGTCTGGAAATAGGGTGATGGGGGTTAGGATTGCTAATGGGCTATGGGGGGGGTTAGGACTGCTAATGGGCTATGGGGGCACTAGGACAGGAAAAGGGCTGATGGGGAGGGGTTAGGACTTGAGGTGGGCTGATGTGGTTAGGACTAGTAATGGGCTGTGGGCTGATGGGGGGGGGTTAGGACTGGCAATGGGCTATGGGGGGCTGACTGGAAATGGGCTGATGGGGTTAAGACTGGAAGTGGGCTGATGGGGGGTTAGGACTGGTAATGGGTTATAGGGGGGGCTTAAACTGAAAATGGGTTGATGGGGGGCTAGGACTGGTAATGGGTTGGGGGATTGCTATGACTGGAAATGGACTGAGTGGACGGGGAGGCTTGAACTGCAAATAGCTGATGGGGAGGGAGCTTGGAATGGAAATGGGCTGTGAGGGAAGGGAGCTAGAACTGAAAATGGGCTGATGGAGCAGCTAGGATAGGACTGGAAATGGGCTGTTGGGGGGAGCTAAGATTGGAAATGGGCTGTGGTGGGGGCTTGAATTGAAATGGACTCATGGAGGGGCTAGAACTGGAAGTAGGCTCATGGGGGGGCTTGGACTGGAATTGGGCTGAGTGGAGGGGAGCTAGGATTTGACATGGGCTGATGGTGGGGCTAGGAAATGACTAGAAATGGGCTGATGGGGGGCTAGGATTGGAAATGAGCTGATGAAGGGACTCAGACTGAAAATGGATGGGGGAGCTAGGACTGGAAATGGGTTGATGGGGGGCTAGGACTGGAAATGGGCTGATGCAGGGACTAGAAGGGAATGGATGCTGGGTGAGACTGGAACTAGAAGGGAGCTGATGTTGGGGGAGGATTAGAATGGGATGGGGCTGGGAGAGTAAAATGGAGAGGGGAAAAATATTTTGTGTGGGAGGGATGAAAAATCTACAATTGGCCGGGTATTGGGAGAGTAAGTGGGGATTGAGGATGGAGGGGTAAAATTTGTGTGGATGAAATAAGAATGAGGAAAGAGCAAAAGGATAAAGATTAGTATGTTAAAGCAGATGTAGAGAGAGAGGATGGAAAGAAAACTAGAAGAGAGAAGAAAGGACAAATGGACAGCAGACGATGGAGAGTTAGCAGAAAACATGAAGAAACCAGAAGAAAGTGGCTGGAGCAATTGCAACTGAAAAAAAATGCACAAAAGGTAGAAATATATCTCTTTATTTTGAATTTATTAACTGGAATATGAAAGCTCTGGGAAATGTGCATCATTAACGTCTGCGCTTTGTTTGGTACAAGAGGAAATTGATTTATAGTTTTATTTCTACAGTGTTGTTGTACATTCCAAGTTTGGCTTTTGGGGTTCCCAGTTTAAATTATTGCCTTCCTGTTTCTAAATTGCGATTCCTTGTTTGGTGATGGTCTATGTTCTGCATGTGTAACTGAGCTGAGGTATTCTGTTTATGTAATTCCTATTTGACATTGCCACTTGTTCTCTTTCCCCAGTATTCTCTGAAATGTACTGGTTTAATATTTGCAGTGTTTCCTTTTGATAGGTAGGGACTGGTGCTTTGTGAGTCCTGGTAATGCTGTCAGGATACAGCGGGTTTGCTATGGGTTCTAAATGGGCAGCGTTTGTAGTAGTTCCTAATGTGCCTGGCGGTTGGCACTGGATTATAGTAATGTAGAAATCTTTTAGTCTTTCTTTATCCATACACTCATTAAGAGACATGTTTACTAAAAGTTAGTGTATGGTAACATTATGCAAATATTTATGCAAATAAGGCCACTTATGCAAATGAGGCCCCGCACCGAGTCTCCGCACATGGCTCCGCACCCCCCTTGGGCCGCCCCTGCTTGGAGATAACTATTTTACAGGGAACATGGGCTATGGAGGGTTAAGTGGCTTGCCCAAGACCACAAGGAGCACCTGTGGGACTAGAAACCCCAGTCCTTCTGGCCCAAGGTTGCTATCCTCTAGTGGGATATGAACCCCCAACCTTCTGGCCTGAAGTACCTTGCCCCAACCACTAGGCCACTCCTCCACTCCACTCCACACTGTTGCATTCTCAGAGGTTCTACCTGTGCTTGGTAAGGGGGCAAAAAGTCTGCATCACATTAATAGCTTTAATACATGGCTCCAGACCTGGTGCAAACAAGAAGAATTCAGATTTATTGGCGACGGGTAACAGATGGAACAACAAGAGATTATACTGTGCTGATGGACTACATCTTTCTGTCGCAGGGAAAAGAATCCTAAGTGAAAAATTCAAGCAATATGTGGATATGCATTTAAACTAGAAAAAGGGGGTGACGGATGTAGAAGGTCAAGCTCTGGATGCCACCCCCTGCAAAAGCAGATTAAAATCAGAAACAGCCACACTTTTAAACCACACATCAAAAACAAGTGGGAAGATGTAGGCAGAACAAAATCAATGCTAAATACACACAAGCCAGGTAAATGCTGGAAAGCAATGAGCACAAATGCTCGAAGCTTAGCCAACAAAGTTCCGGACCTGGAAGCCCTAATGTTGGAAACAGATTTGGACATTGTGGCCATTACAGAAACATGGTTTAATGAATTGCATGATTGGGATATAGTCATACCTGGCTATAATCTATTCAGAAGAGACCGAGAAAATGGAAGAGGAGGAGGAGTAGCCTTGTATGTAAAAAAAAGAAAATTAAAGCTACTGAAATGCAGGGAGCATGGGGAAAAGAAGAAGCACTCTGGATTGTGTTGGAAAGAGGAGATGGCACTGTCATCCATACTGCTGTAGTCTACAGACCTCCAACACAAATTGAAGAGATAGATAACGAATTGATTATAGATAGTGCCAAGATAGCCACAAAAGGGGAAGCAATCATATTGGGAGACTTTAATCTACCTCATGTGGATTGGGTTACTCCTTTTGCAAATCTGGAAAGAAGCAAAAAAATTGTGAATGCTCTCCAAGATGCATTACTTAGACAAATGGTGATGAAACCAACCAGGTAAAGCTCAACGCTGGATTTAGTGCTCACCAACGGTGATAGCATGTCGAATGTCTGCGTGAGTGCCCCTGTGAGCAGCAGTGATCATCACATGGTGTGGTTTGAGATAAAAGTCATGGTACATGCCAATCATAGCAAGCTCAAAGTCCTAAACTTCAAAAACACCGACTTCAATAAAATGGCCGAGCACCTAAAGGAGGAGCTGACAGGGTGGAAGGAGATAAGGGAAGTGGAATTGCTATGGGCTAAACTAAAGGTGGCAATAAATGGGGCAACAAATAAATATGTAGCAAAAGTAAACAAAAACAAGAGGAGAAGAAAACCCATTTGGTTTTCCAAAGAAGTGGCTGCTCAAATAAAGGCAAAAAACACAGCTTTCGCAAGATTCAAAAGTTCACAAACAGAGGAACACAGAAATGAATACAGGATCAAACTCAAAGAGACAAAGAGAAAAATAAGGATAGCAAAATCAAAGGCAGAGGAAAAGATGGCTAATGATGTTAAGTGTGGCGACAAAACCTTCTACAGGTATATTCGGGAAAGGAAGAAGATCAGAGGTGGAATTGCAGGACTCAGAAGTGCTGCGAACGGACTGGTGAAAAGTGACATTGAAAAAGCGAAATTGCTAAACGAATACTTCTGCTTTGTTTTTACTAAAGAAAGTCCTGGAGAAGGAACACCTGTGACTCCCAAATATTATAAAAATGGGAATGAAGTAGATACCACACCATTCACAGAAGATGATGTGTTAGAACAACTTGCAAAACTGAAAGTGGACAAGGCCATGGGACCGGATAGGATACATCCCAGGATTCTGAAAGAGCTCAGAGAGGTTCTTGCAGGGTCATTAAAGGATGTTTTCAACAGATCCTTGGAAACAGGAGAGGTTCCTCAGGACTGGAGAACGGCTGATGTCATACCTCTACACAAAAGTGGTGACAGGGAAGAAGTGTCAAACTACAGGCCCGTGAGCCTTACCTCAGTGGTGGGAAAAGTAATGGAGGTGTTCCTGAAAGAGGGAATAGTGAACTTTCTCAAAACCAACAGTTTGCAAGACCAGAGCCAACATGATTTTACCAAAGGACGATCTTGCCAAACAAATCTGATTGAGTTCTTTGACCGGGTGACCAGGGAGCTAGATCAGGGACATGTGATGGATGTCATCTACCTGGATTTCAGCAAAGCCTTTGATACTGTTCCTCATAGGAGGCTTATCAATAAATCCAGTAGCTTGGGGATGGATCCTAAGATGGTAAATTGGATCAGAAATTGGTTGACTGACAGACGACAGAGGGTGATGGTAAACGGAGCTCACTCGGATGAAGGGAATGTGATTAGCGGGGTGCTCCAGGAGTCGGTCCTGGGCCCAGCACTGTTCAATGTATTTGTGAGTGATATTGCTGAAGGACTGAATGGAAAAGTATGTCTTTTTGCAGATGACACGAAAATTTGCAACAGAGTTGACTCCCCCGAGGGAGTGGTTAACATGAGGAAAGATCTACAAAAGCTGGAAGAATGGTCTAATGCTTAGCAATTAAGATTTAATGCAAAGAAGAGCAGAGTCATGCACTTGGGTAGCAGAAATCCAAGGGAAATGTATGTGATAGGGGGCGAGAGGTTAGTATGCACGGATCAGGAGAAAGACCTTGGTGTGATTATTTCTGAAGATCTCAAGGTGGCAAAACAGTGCGACAAGACGGTGGCAAAAGCCAGGAGGATGCTGGGCTGCATACAAAGAGGAATCACCAGCAGGAAGGAAGAGGTACTTATGCCACTGTACAAGTCACTGGTGAGGCCTCACTTGGAATACTGTGTTCAGTTTTGGAGACCCTATCTGGCAAAGGATGTAAAAAGACTGGAAACTGTTCAGAGGAAGGCAACCAAAATGATTTGGAGCCTGGATCAGAAGCCTTATGAGAAGAGACTTGAAGACCTAAACATGTACACTTTGGAGGAGAGGAGGGACAGGGGAGATATGATTCAGACCTTTAAATACTTAAAGGGAAATAATGATCAAACAAACCTCTTCCAAAGACAGGGAAGCTGTACAACTAGGGTACAACACGAAGCTGTGAGGGCACAACATGAAGCTGCGAAGTGGTAAATTGAAAGGCAATGTCAGGAAATACTTTTTCACAGAAAGGGTGGTGGATGCTTGGAATGCCCTCCCGATGGAAATGGTGGGGGCAAACACGGTGACGGAATTCAAAATGGCATGGGACAGACACAGTGGATCCCTTTACAGCAACAGGATAAAATCAAAATAAACTGAACCATCTAATTTCTCAACAAATAGGGGTGTCCTGCATGGAGGGGTGGGTTCACCCCTAAACAGGGACATGGGGAGGGGTGGCGGAGCGGCAGGTACACCTACTCTTGCCATCGTGCTGGGCAGACTAGATGGACCATGCTGGTCTTTATCTGCCGTCATTTACTATGTTACTATGTTACTGAGATGCAGCACAGGGACTGGACGGCCAGAAAAGAATTGGCTTCAAAGTGAATAAAAACTTAGTGCACCACTCGTACAGATATAAAACAATGAGGGTTAGAAAAGTGTTAAAAAACAATAAGAGCACATAAATAATATAATAAACAGATGTTAGTAAAATTATGTGGTAAAACAAACATTGAAACTCTAAGCACCTCCTGTAAAGGCTATTGGAAAGGTGAATAAAGGTCTTGTACACCAATCATACAGATAAGAAAACTGTGAGGGGTTTAAAATATTAAGAACCAGTAAGAGCACATAAATAAATATAATAAGCTGATGTTATTAAAATTATGCAATAAGGCTGTGAATAAAACTAGAATCAGAAGAGTATTGCTGCCAGATAATAAGCACCGCTCACAGAAACATGTATAAAACACTCAATAAAAAGGAGCAAGGGCTCAGAAAGTAAAACACATAGAAAAACTAAAAAGAGGAGTAAAATGATAAAACCTAAAATTAAAAAGTCAAATAAGGAGACAATGAAATTGCTGAGGATTGGCTTTGAACTGGGCATGACATCTGCATGAACCATCAGAGGGATCTGAATGACGGAAGCATGATTGTGACTCTTAAAATCACCAGAAGAATTGTTACAGATGTCTGAATCTATTAATATTTATAAAGTATCCAGGAGGCACTAAGTAAAAAACATATAATTGCACTGTTAAAAACAGGAGGAGGGGAAAGGGGTCATCTAAAACAACCAGTTATGTTAAGGTAAAACAAAAATAAAAAGATCAAGGGCAGGAGGCATGGATTCTGGGGCACCCCAGATGTTGGAAACCAAATCAAGACCCTATGTGTAAGTGCTGTGAAAATATTGGACATACCAACTGTGGAAGATGGATACCAACTTCAAATTGTGGTAAAAAAAAAAAAAAGCAAAAAGGAGGTGGGGCGGCAAAGGTGAGGGATCCAAAAAAATCAAAAATCAAAAAACAAAAAAAAAACCTAGAAGGGGAGGAAGTGGGGTAAGGGGGCATGGGGAGAGGGGAGAAGGAGAGGGAGGGAGGAGGGAGGAATGGGAAGGGATGAAAGGAGAGGGAGGACCATGGATAAAATCTAATAAAAAAGGGAGGGGAATAAAAAATAAATAATGATAAAAACTTGTAAATAAACAGCAACATGATGACATGAGACACCAATTTTATAATCTTGCAGACAAATTAAACATACGAGTCAAAACAAAATTTAAGAAGAAAAACAAGGGACAAAGGGCGTCCCTATAACAAATTCACTGAGGGAGGGTACACAAGGCATTATTAAAAAAACAGCAAACAGCACATAAATGCAAATACACATACACGCACACACACAGAGTTCCCCAGATGCTCAGACCCTATAGGCTGGTGTTAGGGGGTGGCAAACAAAGCAATTGCCCTGGTCACCCATGCCAAAGAGAGCCTCAAGTCTGCCTGCATGTCTAACACCAGCCCTGCCCAAACTGCAAATGTTCAAGAAGCTGTGTCATAACTTCAAAGTCCATATGTGTCAGGCAAGTTGAGTACATGGAATAATTACTTTAAAAAACATAGATTTACCTATTTATATGTTTATATTTATGTGTCTAAGTAATAATTTTATTTGATTTGTATCCGGGTTCACATGAATGTTTCTCTGCTAAAATGAGGTCATACTGGAAAAATGTTTGGGAAGCACTGCTCTAGGCTGCTCCAAACAATTAAGATTCAATTTACAAACTCAGGGGCATAGATAAGATCATTCCCTATTCAAAATGACATGAAAATATACAATAACCAACCTCAGGTTATCCACATGGAGCCCAATTCCCTAAGGTCATGTCCGAGCTGTCTGGGTGCCCCTGAGCAGGATGGGCCCGTTAGGACCAAATTCCGTATCACGGGAGCAAGACGGCCCTGCGGTTACAGGATCGGGCCCTGGGACGGCCTGGCATACCCCTGCATCACCACAAGGATGTCCTCCCTGTGGCACAACCTGCCTGCTGTCATTGTGACCCCTGATTCCCTGCCTCCCAACCCCGATGGGGGTCTCTGAGGCCCAGATCAGGCTGTGGGGACTCAGCATGAGTGTCCCATTGCACCAGTGGGGGGCTGCCAGCCAGGATTGGAGGGGCACCCAGCTCTTATTCCACCTCGGAGATAAAATAAAACTGGAATTGGCCCTGTATATCTGGGGGTAAGTCCCGCCCACGCTCCACCCTCACACTACTCCCATGCCACCCCCATCCCCCGCAGCATGCACGGCGGCTCTGTGTGTGTAGGGGGACAGGAGGCAGCATAAGGCGAAGGCTATCAGTCTTATAGAATCGGGGCCATGGTATTTCAGCCTCCTGGCTGTTCAAAGCAATTTATTTATTTATTTGAGTCGTTTGATATACTACTAGTCACACAACAAACTTAAGGGTAATAAATTATGACATTAGACAATAACCACTACATCAAATTTACAGAGAAAAACACATAATGGAGGGACATGGAATAGCACAACAAAAAAAATCCAATAACGAACAAAAACCAGAACACACTAGGAATTACAGATATCCTAACTTCCCACTTGCTAACACCAAGGCTACCTAAGTTCCGCCAAGGTTGGCTCAAGGCCTTCTGCTGCCACCCTCCCCCTCTGACACCGCCCCCACTCCACTGCCGCCATCACTGCTGCCCCTCCCCCAGCTGTTGCCGATTCTGTCTAGGGAGGGGGAGGCGGGCAACAGCAATATTTTCAAAAGCCGCCACTTTTGGAAATACTGCCACTGCCCACCTTCCCTCCCAAACAGAAACAGCAGTGCTGGGGAGGGGGGGGGGGGCGGAGGTGGCCACCCATGTATGCTGCCGCTGCTGCCACACAGCCATGCCACTGCTGTCGCCCACCCAGACCGGCCACTCTAGGCAGCCCCCTAGCTCGCTTAGTGGATGGTTCTGCCCTGATTCCGCATATGATTTTTGAAACAACTAAATTTTTAAGTCTTTCTTAAATTTTCTTATGGAATTTTCAGAATGAATCACCTGTGGTAAAGAATTCCACAACACAGGTGCCTGAAATACAAAAGAACTTTGTCTAGTTACTGTATCTCTAAACAGAGTGATTTAAGAGAAGGATCAGTGATTAAGTTAACCTGTGAGGAGCAAAGCTGCCTACTGGGTAGATAAGGAATCAAAAATGGAAAAAGATAGCATGGAACACCAGCATAAGATGTACAGTGTGCCAGAGACAGAATTGTATACTTAGTTCTATTAATAATTGCAACCAATATTGCTCCATCAAGAGTGGAGTGACATGATCTGATCTCTTTGCACCATAAATCAATTTATGGTGTTCAACCAATTGAAGCTGTCTAATAGAGTAGAGTGGGAGCCCTGTGAAAAGGGAATTGCAATAGTCCAGATAAGTCAATACTAAAGGAGGAATTAAAGTTTGTAATGATTTCTTATTAAGATATGTCCTTATTGACCTGATTAACTTAACCTTTTATAGCTGATTTCAGGTACGCCTAAGAAACTCTGGTGAGGGAAAGGGGACAACAAAGATTAGACTGAGGCAAGACAATTAGAAAAGCAAAGAACTCACAGGGAGAAAAAATGCTGTGATTCCATTAGCTTACTTCAAGTCAATTAACGTGTTTTTTTCCAATTTTGCATCTATGAGAAACAGATGCAAAATTGGAAAAACAGAGACTATTTATTAAGATGTGTGAACTTTTAACATGGCAATTAACAGGTGCACTAACAGTTAATGTGGGCCTTGCATTAAAGAATGTTATTTTCCATGTTAATAGCTGTAATGTGGTACATAGAATGTTACCCATCCCTCTTGAAAGGCATTATCAACAGTGCCCTTTCAGAGAGTCTGCAGCCCAGAGTTCAGGGCTGGGAGGGCGTGGCTCACAGGGAGAGATTAAGAACCCAGCAGGCTGCAGAGAGACCTGTGGAGCCAGAAGTCCTTCCATGGCAAACCATGCAAAGGAGTTCTGAGTGAGGAACTTTAATTGGGGCTGGAGGAAGGACTGGGAGAACCAGATTGTGGAGGTTTAACAAGCTGGAATAGAAGTAAAGATGATTTTGTTTCCATGAACTGCTATCTGGCCTGCATTTTAAAGAAACCCCTTCCCACCGCATGCCACATTACCACATGTGATGGCAGTGATGGAATTTCCTCTAATTATGTGAATGAGGGCAAATCCATGTACCTCCAGGGCTGGGCCTCTACAGCAGGTCAGGATTTTTTGGTATGTGTGCATTAAGAGTGTTAGCCTCATCCTAGTCAGAGAGATTGAAGAAGGTTTAATCAGGGCCAGATGTGCAGGTTTTGTTTTAGCCACTAGAGCAGCGATGGCGAACCTATGGCACGCATGCCAGCTGTGGCACGCGAAGGCCTTGCAGCTGGCACGCGGGAAGGTCTGCAATTAGGTTTTTTTTTTTTTTTCAATTTTACTTGTCTGCTGCCGTTGTCGGGGCCGCCGCGGCAAAATCGAGCGTGCCGCGGGGCCCCCCTGTACCCGGCAGAGCCTGCCCTCCCCGTAGCAGCTCTATCTTTGGAGCTGCAGTCAGACGCGCCGGCTTGCAGAGCGCGAAGGGAAGAGTTTCCCTTTCGCGACTCTGTTAAGCCCGCGGGGGCTGATGGGAACTTCCCATCAGCCCCCGCGGGTTTAACAGAGCAGCGAGGGAGAAACTCTTCCCTCGCGCTCTGCAAGCTGGCGCGTCTGACTGCAGCTCCAAAGAGAGAGCTGCTACGGGGAGGGCAGGCTCTGCCGGATACAGGGGGGCCCCGCGGCACGCTCGATTCTGCCGCGGCGGCCCCGACAGCGGCAACAGACAGGTTTTCTTTTTTTTTTAATTTTCCCTGGGCTGGGGGGGGTTAGGAGTGGTGATGTGATGGGCTGGGCTGGGCTGGGGGGGGTTAGGAGTGGTGATGTGATGGGCTGGGCTGGGCTGGGGGGGGTTAGGAGTGGGGATGGGCTGGGCTGGGGGGGGTTAGGAGTAGTGATGGGCTGGGCTGGGGGGGGTGTTAGGAGTAGTGCTGGGCTGGGGGATTTAGGAGTGGTGATGGGCACTGGGCTGGGGGGGTAGGAGTGGTGATGGACACTGGGCTGGCTGGGGGGGGTTAGGAGTGGTGATGGGCACTGGGCTGGCTGGGGGGGTTAGGAGTGGTGATGGGCGCTGGGCTGGGGGGTTAGGAGTGGTGATGGGCGCTGGGGGGGCTTAAACTAAAAATTGGGTGATGGGGGATTAGGACTGGAAATGGGCTGGTGGGATTAGGACTGGAAGTGGGTTGATGGGGGGTTAGGACTGGAAATGGGCTATGCGGGGCTTAAACTGAAAATTGGGTGATGGGGGATTAGGACTGGAAATGGGCTGGTGGGATTAGGACTGGAAGTGGGTTGATGGGGGGTTAGGACTGGTAATGGGCTATGGGGGGGCTTAAACTGAAAATTGGGTGATGGGGGATTAGGACTGGGAGTGGGCTGATGGGGAGGTTAGGACTGGTAATGGGCTATGGGGGGGCTTAAACTGAAAATTGGGTGATGGGGGATTAGGACTGGAAAGTGGCTGGTGGGCTGAGGACTGGGCGTGGGCTATGGGGGGCTAGGACTGGTAATGGGTTGGGGTTGCTAGGACTGGAAATGGACTGAGTGGAAGGGGGCTTGAACTGCAAATAGCTGTTGGGGATGGGGCTTGGAATGAAAATGGGCTGAGGGGAAGTGGGGGGCTTGAACTGCAAATAGCTGATGGGGACGGGGCTTGGAATGGAAATGGGCTGAGGGGAAGTGGGGGGCTTGAACTGCAAATAGCTAATGGGGAGGGGGACTTGGAATGGAAATGGGCTGAGTGGAAGGGGGCTTGAACTGCAAATAACTGATGGGAAGGGGGGCTTGGAATGGGCTCTTAGGGGAGGGAGCTAGGACAGGAACTGGGCTGATGGATGGGCTAGGATAGAACTGAGAATTGGGTGTTGGGGGAGCTAAGATTGGAAATGGGCTGTGGTGGGGGCTTGGATTGAAATGGACTCATGGAGGGGCTAGAACTGGAGGTAGGCTCATGGGGGGCTTGGATTAGAAATGGGCTGAGTGGAGGGGAGCTAGGATTTAACATGGGCTGATGGTGGGGCTAGGAAAGGACTAGAAATGGGCTGATGGGAGGCTGGTATTGGAAATGAGCTGATGAAGGGACTCGGATAGGACTGGAAATGGATGGGGGAGCTAGGACTGGAAATGGACTGATGAGGGGACTAGAAGGGAGCGGATACTGGGTGGGGCTGGAACTAAAAGGGAGCTGATGTTGGGGGAGATTAGAAGGGGATGGGGCTGGGAGAATGAAATGGAGAGGGGAAAAATATTTTGTGTGTGAGGGAAGAAAAATGTACAATTGGCCGGGTATTGGGAGAGTAAGTGGGGATTGAGGATGGAGTGGTAAAATTTGAGTGGATGAAATAGGAATGAGGAAAGAGCAAAAGGAGAAAGATTAGTATGTTAAAGCGGATGTAGAGAGAGAGCATGGAAAAAAAACTAGAAGAGAGAAGAAAGGACAAATGGACAGCAGATGATGGAGAGTTAGCAGAAAACATGAAGAAACCAGAAGAAAGTGGCTGGAGCAATTGCAACTGTGTAACTGAGCTGAGGTATTCTGTTTATGTAATTCCTTTTTGACATTGCCACTTGTTCTCTTTCCCCAGTAGGTCATGTATTGTTGTTCTCTGAAATGTATTGGTTTAATATTTGCAGTGTTGCCTTTTGATAGGTATGGTATGGTGCTTTGTGACTCCTGGTAGTGCTGTTAGGATACGGCGGGTTTGCTATTGGTTCTAAATGGGCAGTGTTTGTAGTAGTTCCTAATGTGCCTGGCGGTTGGCACTGGATTATAGTAATGTAGAAATCTTTTAGTCTGTCTTTATCCATACACTCATTAAGAGACATGTTTACTAAAAGTTAGTGTATGTTAGCATTATGCAAATATTTATGCAAATTGACGTGCTGGCACTTTGAGGAAATTCTTTGGTTTTGTGCGGCAGTTTGGGCACTCGGGCTCAAAAAGGTTAGCCATCACTGCACTAGAGGCTGCTAAAAGTTATTGGAGCTGAAATACTGGTGGTGTTGCAAGAGAACAGTGATAAGCCATGGTGGAGAGACTCCTCCAGATTCTGGCCAAAGGGCTGCAGCAACAACAGTATCAACAGCAATAGTATCAGGAATGACAACAACAGTTTCAGTGCACCCTGCTGGAAGGACAGCAATAACACAAGCACTTCTTAAAATGACAGCAGAAGATGAACCAGACCACTTTATGGTGAACTTTGAATGAAATGCCCGCATGACTGGGTGGCCAGAGGACATATGGACTACTTATTTAGGGAATCTACTGATGGACAGCAGTCAAGCTGCATTCCAGGACATCAACCCAGATGAGCCGGCTACATATGCAGCTGTCAAGGCTGCCATACTGGAACAGAGGCCTACCATCAGTGGTTCAGAAAGGGTGGACTCCAGATAAAGGAGAGCCCTTGGAGGATCATTTATCAGTTGAAAGATCATGCATGGAAGTGGCTACAACCGGAAGAAAGACTGGGCCTTAGATAGCCAAGATTGTGCTATCTGAGCAGATTTTGGAGAGCTTGACTGCCCTGATGAAACAGTGGATATGTCAGAACCCCAAGCATACACTGGAGAGTGCACTGGAAATAATAGAAGGGTATCATGAAGCCCAGTGAGTGACTGAAGTGGACAGTGAGACAGGGAAGAAGCCACCCGTTAGTCCAGGAGGATGGAAGGAGAAGCCAGAACAGATGTTGGCTCCCCTGTTCTGACCCCCAAAGTCACCTCCTATGCAAGGGCATGGCCCTAGCCATGACCCCTTCACCTCTTTTAGGTATGGAGCTCAGGGACACTTTGCTTGGGAATGTCCCCTAGGTATGGAAGAAACCATGGATTCAGCCTAACCACCCTTCACACCTACGCCTTTGTGGACACTCCCCACCCAGGGGCACAGAACTTTGTGATTCCAATGGAGTTTGAGGGGACCTGCCTCCAGGCCTTGATAGACTCCAAGAGTGTGTGGCCCCTCATTCGCCAGGAAACCGTAACACAATTTCAAATTGACTATGCAAAGATGGTAACACTGGCCTGTGTGCATGCAGATCAGAGGAAGTATCCAACGGCACAAGTTTCACTTAAGACTCCAACAGAGCAAGTAACATTTGAGATTGTGGTACTGCTCTGGCTATCATATCCAGTGGTGATTGACTGAGACTATCCAAACTTCAGAGCGATATGAGCTCAGCTAACTGATGGCTCCACTAAAATGAATCAGGAAGATTCCACAGATATCTTCCCTTTGAAAGACATGGATCTAGGACTGGCCTATCTACTAGGTGAGCTAGGCAGCAGCCTAGGGCAGCTGGCATTAGTGGCACACATGACTAGCCACGGCATCCCCAATTGCTACCAATTGTGGAGGAGTGGCCTAGTGGTTGGGGCAAGGTACTTCAGGACAGAAGGTCGGGGGTTCAAATCCCACTAGAGGACAGCAACCTTGGGCCGGAAGGACTAGGGTTTCTAGTCCCACAGGTGTTCCTTGTGGTCTTGGGCAAGCCACTTAACCCTCCATAGCCCATGTTCCCTGTAAAATAGTTATCTCCAAGTTATAATGCCCTGTTCAATGTAATTTCAGTTTGTTCAATGTAAACCGCACTGATGCAGAATAGTGCGGTATATAAGAGAATATAAATAAATTCCATCTGAGGGGGAGGTGGGTAGCACCAGCAGCAATATTTCTGAAAGCAGCAGCAAAAAGCCGCCGCTTTTTGAAATACTGCCTCTGCTGCTGCTCACTTCCCTGTCCCGAGATGGAATCTGCTGCAGCTGGGGGGGGGGGTGGCAAGGTGAGGGTTTCTGCCTTTGGTGGCAGAAACCCTTGGGCCGGCCCTGTCTGGATCTATATCTCAGGATTCTCAAGTCTGCTATGTCCCAGAATCAGCATCACCAGAAAACGCTATGCTACCAATAGAGTCTGGGGGCAGCTATAGGGGAGGGGGAGCCTAGAGAAGATACCTCTGAGGATAGCTCAGTGTTCAGTGGTAGTGACCTAAATACTATTGTCCCCTTCCTAGAATGGGGGTTGGGGGAAGACCACCCCATCCCCCATTCCCCCTCCCCCTTACTCAGGAGGGCCCATCATGAGGATAGTTATGCATCTCCAGGAACAAGCAGGAATGAGTCTTCACATATGGGTATCGTCGGTACTGACGGAGCCTGCGTGGGAACGCCCCCCAGCGTCCAATAAAAAGCTTTTGGGAGCATCCCACAGCACCTGCGTGCTGCCTTCCCGCCTTTCCCAACCGCCTCTCTCCAGTTCTTCTTTTCCGCGGAGCCAGCAGGTCGTGTTCCTGTCACCGCAGAAGAAGTTCTTTATTTTTTCCTTTATTCTTTTGTGTCGCGTCTGCCTTCTTCGATGTCAGACCGGTACCGCCGGTCTTTCTTTCAAAAAAAAAAACAAAAAAAAAAAAAAACGCTTTATCTCTACTGTGCATTTTCAGTTTTTGGGCCCTAGGCCTAAATTTTTTTTTCCTCATGGAGAAGCCCGCTTCTGGGTTTAAAAAATGCACAAAATGTGACGGTACTATTTCTGTCACCAACACCCATGACTGGTGTCTAAAGTGTTTGGGACCTGACCATTCCATCACGGATTGTATGTCCTGTACCATGATATCTAAGAGAGGTCGGCAGAACCGAGCAGCCAAGCTCAGTACCCTGTTTCCCTCTGATGCAGCTTCGGTAGCATCGACGTCTTCCAGGGCCTCCTCTTCCTCCCATGGATCTCAGGTAACCAAGCATAAATCTGGCCGGTCCTCGAAGGGCAGATCTCCCTCCAAGCATCGAGATGCCTCCGGGCTTGCCCTCGAGGATTCCACACCGGCAAAATTACCCCGGCGGGAAGCTCCGGCTTCCAAAGCATTATCTATGGGGTCACAGGTTGACATTGATGGCTCGGCCTCGACAGATCACCTGTTGCCGTGTTCTGGGGTACCGGTGGCTCCCACTGGTTCCGACATCCAGACTCTGGTGGCGTCGATGGATCAGAAGATTCTGACCATGCAGCGCACCTTAACGGCTTTCATACAGGCTGCGACGCCTCCGGTACCGCAACAATCCCCGTTGCTGGTACTGGCTCTGGTACCGGCATCGCTCCCGGTACCGGTACCAATTGCATCGACATCGGCTTCGGTGTCGACTGCAACGGTACCCTGTCCTATGATGCCCATCGGTACCAAACCGGTACCGATTACTCCCGATGTCGATCCCGCTCGATACGGTTATCGGGCTTTACAGGAGCATCCAGAGAGGCGATACTTCGATTCCTCTGAGGACTCTGATGAGTCTGAGGATTCTGTGGAAGCATCGATACTTCTTCCTCAAGGAGTCTTCTTCACCTAAACGAAGAATGTCTCCTCCAGAAGACTTGTCTTTTCAAGACTTTGTTAGGGAAGTGGTTAGGGGCCTCTCTATCACAGTGGCCCCTGAGTCAGAACCCAGAGCCAAGGAGTTGGATATTTTACAATATCCTAAAGCTCCTAAGGAGGCAGCTACTTTACTTGTTCATGAGATTCTGTATGATCTCATGTTGAGGATGTGGGAGACACCTCTCACCACCTCTCCTCATTCTCGCAGGTTAGACACCATGTATCGTGTCCCTCCTTGTCCTGGCTTCCACAAGACTCAGCTTCCTCACCACTCTATTGTGGTAGAGTATGCCATGAAGAAGATAAAGAGTGCAAAAAGACACTCATCTAATCCTCCAGGGCGTGAATGCAGGACCCTGGATGCTTTTGGCCGAAGGGTTTTCCAAGCTGCTATGCTAGCTGCTAGGATCAATTCCTATAGTTTCTATATAGGAATGTTTCTAAAAGAAGTCACAGATCATCTACAGACTTTAACCCCTTTCATTTCAGAGGATAAAAGACAGGAGTTTCTCACTTGGCTCAAACATGCCCAAGATGTCTTCAAATTTTCCAACCATGCAGCCTTTGACTCTTTTGAGTGTGTAAGTAGAGCTTCGGCTATTGCCATAGGGGCATGCAGAATTGCTTGGCTACAAGCTTCTGATTTGGAGCTCTGGGTCCAAGATCAATTGGGAAATCTCCCTTGTACAGGTGAAAACCTTTTTGGTAAGGATTGGCAAACAAAGGCCACTCAGATGGATGCTGAAAACTCTGCTTTGGATCGACTTTCAAAGTCTACCTCTGCTCCTGTTAAGAAAAGATTGTTTAAAAAGACATCTTTTTCCAAAAAAGGGAAGATACTATCCTGCTTATGGTCAGCAGGCATCTTCTGCAGGTCGTTTTGCTGCAAAGCGTCAGCAACCACCTAAACAGGCCAAGTCAAAGGCAGCTAGACCTTCCACGGCCCAGCAGCCTCAGCCTCCTCAGGGCCTTTGACTTGCAACTAGAGAACTTAGCCTTTCTAGCTCTGGAAGGACCAGAGCCCCTTACCATCCCAGGAAGGTTGACTTACTTTGCTCCCAGATGGGAGCAAATCACAGCAGAGCAATGGACACTCTCCATCATAAGGGAAGGGTACAAGCTTCATTTCTTAAGCCTTCCCCCTCACACCATGGTGAAACAGTTCAATTCCCCAACATCTCTCCTCAGCCTTCTAGATCAGGAGATTGCCATCCTTCTTGCCCAAGGGGCAATAGAAGAAGTACCTCTTCTTCAACAAGGCACAGGGTTCTACTCCCCTTATTTTCTTATTCCAAAGAAAAAAGGGGGCTACAGACCCATCTTAGATCTCAGAAAATTGAACAAATTTCTATTCAAGGAGAAATTCAAGATGATTTCTCTCGGTGCTCTGCTTCCATACCTTCAGAGTCAGGACTGGCTTTGTTCTCTAGATCTCAAGGATGCATACACCCATGTCCTCATCCATCTAACTCACAGAAGGTTCCTTCGGTTCCTTTTTCAAGGAAAGCACTACCAGTACAGGGTGCTTCCTTTTGGTCTGGCCTCTGCACCAACGGTGTTCACAAAATGTATGGCAGTAGTAGCTGCATTTCTACGCACTCTAGGAATATTCGTCTTCCCATATCTGGACGACTGGCTCATTCGAGCACCATCTCAAGCAGAGGCCAAGACTTGTCTAACCTGCACAATGCGTGTCCTTCAGTATTTGGGACTAGTAATAAACATCCCAAAATCCAGTCTCACCCCTACTCAGTCCCTCAAGTTTATAGGGGCTTTGTTGGATACCACAACTGCAAGGGCCTATCTTCCTCAGGCCCGTTGCCTATGCTTGGTGCAGTTAGCCTCCCAAATACAGTTAAAGCCCTTTTTAACTGCTCGAGAAATGTTACAACTCTTAAGCCACATGGCATCCACTGTGCATGTGGTTCCATATGCTCGCCTTCACATGAGGGCAGCTCAATGGACTTTGTCCACCCAATGGACTCAGGCATCAGGTTGCCTGTCAGACAAAATAGCAAACTCCAGTCGCCTTTTTTGGTCTCTCTAGTGGTGGAAGTCCTCTCAAAACCTGTTGCTGGGGTCCCCTTTTCAACAGTCACTTCCCCAAGCAACCCTTACAACAGATGCCTCTCCAATGGGTTGGGGAGCTCATCTGCAAGATCTCTCCACCCAGGGGATCTGGTTTCCACATGAGACTTCACTACACATAAATCTCTTGGAACTCAGAGCAATTTTCTTAGCTCTCAGAGTGTTCCACTCCCTGCTCAGCTACAGGACAGTCCTCATCCACACGGACAATCAAGTAGCCATGTTCTATGTAAACAAGCAGGGAGGGACTGGCTCTCTGTCGCTTTGCAATGAAGCTTTGCGACTGTGGGCCTTCGCCAGAGAGCATCAGATTCATCTTATGGCAGTATATCTTCCAGGTGTTCAAAACTCTTGGGCAGACAGACTCAGTCGAGTTCTGCTTCCACATGAATGGCCAGGATTTTTCAAATTTGGGGAACCCCGGACATAGACGTATTTGCAAGTCCGTGGAATGCCAAACTTCCCCGGTTCTGTTCCAGGATTCGGTGTCGGGGAGTTCAGGCCAAGGATGCCTTCCTCCTTCACTGGGGTCAAGACTTCCTTTATGCCTTTCCACCCATTCCCCTAATTCCCAAAACACTGTTCAAGCTTCAGAGAGACCGAGGTTCTATGATCCTCATAGCACCACATTGGCCACGCCAAGTGTGGTACCCTCTACTTCTGCATCTCTCTCAAGCTCCATCCCTGGAGTTGGGCTATGCTCCAGATCTTCTCTCCCAGGAAGACGGAACGTTGTGGCACCCAAACCCCCAGACTCTCCATCTCAGGGCCTGGTTGCTGAAGGCCTAGACCTTTTCCATCTCTCTCAGCAAGTCAGAGATATTATTCATGCTTCTAGAAAGCCTTCCACTAGACGTTCCTATGCTTTCAAATGGAAAAGAATTACCATTTGGTGTTCAGAGAAGGGTATTAACCCTCTTGCAATACCTTTGAATTCTTTACTAGAGTATCTTCTGCATCTTTCCCATGCAGGCCTCAAAACGAATTTGGTAAGAGTCCATTTGAGTGCTATTGCAGCGTCCCTCAAGCCTCTCAATGGACAGCCTGTTTCCTCTCATCCTCTTATAGCAAGATTCATGAGAGGCCTTCTTTTAACTAAACCTCCCATTAGACCACCTCCAGTGGCATGGGACTTAAATCTGGTTCTTGGCCAGCTTATGAAGCCACCCTTTGAACCTTTAGCCACCACCTCCTTGAAATTTCTTTCTTGGAAGGTTATCTTTCTCATTGCAGTCACCTCAGCACGTCGCATCAGTGAGTTGCAAGCCTTGGTGGCTAATCCTCCTTATACAAGGTTCCATCATGATAAGGTAGTCCTCAGGACCAATCCACACTTTATGCCCAAAGTGGTCTCGCCTTTTCATCTGAACCAGGAGGTATACTTACCTGTCTTTATTCCAGGACTTCATGCATCAAGGGCAGAGAGGAATCTTCATACTTTGGATTGTAAAAGGGCTCTCACCTTTTACTTACAAAGAACACAGCAACATAGAAAGTCTTCTCAACTCTTTGTTGCTTTTGATTCTTCCCATTTAGGACTTCCAGTTTCTAAGAGAACACTGTCCAACTGGATTTCTCAGTGTATTTCTTTCGCCTACCAGAGTAGGAGCCTTTCTCTGGAAGGCCATGTCACAGCTCACAATGTGAGGGCCATGGCAGCCTCAATGGCTCACCTAAACTCTGTGTCCATCGACCAAATCTGTCGAGCAGCCACCTGGGCCTCGGTTCATACCTTCACAGCCCATTACTGTTTGGACAAGGACTCCCGCCGGGATGCCTCGTTTGGTCAGGCTGTTCTCAAACACCTGTTCCATTCCTAATCAACTCCTACCCACCTCCCCATGGGGGGAGGTGGAGCCCTTTTCAAGGACACACAACTCTGGGGTCTCTCCCTGGCATCTGCAGCTAGGGAGTCCCCATATGTGAAGACTCATTCCTGCTTGTTCCTGGAGATAGCACAGTTACTTACCTGTAACAGGTGATCTCTGGGAACAGCAGGAATAAGTCTTCACAACCCACCCACCTCCCCTAGGAGTTGTATCTCTCTATCTATCTTTCCTTCCCTCTCTCTCTTTGTCTCAGCTTTACAACTCGAACTGGAGAGAGGCGGTTGGGAAAGGCGGGAAGGCAGCACGCAGGCGCTGTGGGATGCTCCCAAAAGCTTTCTTATTGGATGCTGGGGAGCGTTCCCGCGCAGGCTCCGTCGGTACCGACGATACCCATATGTGAAGACTTATTCCTGCTGTTCCCAGAGATCACCTGTTACAGGTAAGTAACTGTGCTTTATGGTTATGGTTACTTTTATTTATTTATTTGTTTGTTTATTGATTTATTTAACACCTTTTTTATACCACCATATCTACTAGTCACAGTGGTTTACAAGAACTGATAGGAATATTACATAGAACAATCCTTAGCGAATTAAACCGAACATTTGAAAAGATAATAGAGTAACAGTAGAACACAAATCTCGAAAACTTGGAACAAATCTAACTGTACAAAGTAATATACAAATATACAATTTTATTTGAAATACTGCAACAGTGCATGCAATCTACATGGTTTACAATAATTAAAACAAAAACGGTAGAAGAAAAGAAAAGAACTCCATATACAGTATAAACAGAACAGTTAAAAAATCATAAGAAAAGGATGAAAAAGCAAAAAAAAAATAAAAATGCAAATATAAGGTGCATCACAGACAACAACTGCTAGATCTGGCATGAAGCACTGGCCACCCCAGGAGATTATATATTTGATTGAATGTTAAAAGCAGATTTAAAAAGATGAATTTTGAGCATCCTCTTGAATGTCTTCTAATTCAGTTCAATACGTAAGGGTGCTGGTAAGACATTCCACAAGTCAGGGTCATGGCCAGAAAAGCTGTTTTCCATGTGGCCTCATAGTTTATCAGAGTCAGAGAAGGAAAATGGAGGCAATAGCCATGTAAAGAATGTATGAGCTCCTTAAACATGCCCAAAAGTGGGTTTTGGAGGTGGATGGGGTTCCAGGAGATAACGTAAAGTCCCCTGCAAGAATCTTTCCCTATTTTGTGCTAAAGGAAGATTTATTATTCAGAGTGACTGAGGGGCCCTAGAGGGGGAAGAGGTAGAATAACTGATAATTATTCGACCCTATCGTCAGCAAGTGTTATCATTGGCTCATAGTCTTTATTAGGAAGACGCCAGGGGGGTGGATAAAGCACTAGAGTGTTTTTAGCCTGCTTTTCCAGCCCAGGGTCCATAAACAGATGCAGTTATATTTCCAGTCATGTGCCACTGTCAACTTCATAACCCCACAAGAGTCCAACCTGCCTCTCTAATGCCTATGCCTAACATTTAAACGCCATTTGAAAGAGTGGCCATGGACCTGGTAGGTCCCTTGGAGTGAACCACCTGAGGCAACAAGTATATTTTAGTCATAGTAGACTACACTACCCAATACCCTGGAGGCCATTGCTCTAAGAAATATGAAGACTACTACGATTGTGAATACCCTCTGGGAAGTATTCTCACAGGTGGGAATACCCAATGAGTTCCTCACAGATCAAGGAACATCCTTTGTATCCAAGGCGATGAAGCAAGTGTGTGCCTTGGTGAAGATGAAGATGCTGTGAACATCAGTATATCACCCATAGATGGATGGCCTCATCGAGCAATTCAATAAAACTCTGAAACAGATGTTAGAAAAGTTCATGCAGGAGGACAGGAAGAATTTGGACATTCTCCTACCCTATTTGATGTTTGCCATCTGTGAAGTACCTCAGAGTTCCACAGGGTTGAGTTGCTCTTCGGAAGATGGCCAAGAGGCATATTAGATGTGTTAAGGGAAACCTGGGAAGAAGAACCTTGTGCTGGGCATAAATTGGTGGAGTACATTATACAAATGCAAGAGTGGCTGAGGAAAGCCGGAATGGTGGTCAAACTCAGTCTGGAAAAACCCCAAGCTGAGCAGACCAGGGGTTACAATCGGGCAGCCGTGCACAGTGCTTTTTAACTGGGAGAGAGCTTTAGTCTTGTTGCCCTCATCTGAAAGCAAGTTACTCTGTAAATGGCAGGGGATGTCCGAGGTGGAAGAGAAAGTGGGTCCTGTTAACTACAAGATTGCCCAGCAGGATAAATGGAAGAAAGACACAATTTACCATATTAACCTATTGAAAAAGTAGACTCCAGTGATGGCTATGATGGTACACAGCGATGATTTTGGACTGGAAATTTCAGCCCTATCAAATACATCTCAAGTCCCTGATGCCCAGTGAAGAAATCGCTCTTTCAGTGTGTGTTCTGGTGACTCCTCCTCCTCTGCCACCCTGCTCCCAGTTGGTGTACCCCAGGGTTCCGTCCTGGGATCTCTCCTTTTCTCTCTTTATACCCAATCCCTTGGTGCCCTTATCTCTTCCCATGGCTTCATTACCATCTCTATGCTGATGACTCTCAAATCTACCTCTCTACACCTGAAATCTCTCCAGCTTTCCAGACCAAGATCACTGCTTGCCTTTCTGACGTTGCTACCTGGATGTCTCACCACCGCTTGCAACTGAACATGGCCAAGACTGAACTCCTTATCTTTCCCCCCAATGCCTCCCCTCCTCTTCCTATTTTCTCATTCTCTGTGGATAACTCTGTAATTCTTCCTGTCTCCTTGGCCTGTAACATGGGGGTTATCTTTGACTCCTCTCTCTCTTTCTCCACACATATCCAGCTTGTAGCAAAGACATGCCGTTTCTTTCTCTACAACATCAGCAAAATTCGCCCCTTCTTTTCTGAAGTCGCTACTAAAACGATTATCCACTCCTTGATCACCTCTCACCTTGATTACAGCAACCTTCTCCTTGCTGGTCTTCCTACAAACCATCTCTTTCCCCTTCGTTCTATTCAACATTCTGCTGCTCGACTAATTTTCCGTCAGCCTCGCCATACCCACATTACTCCTCTTCTCAAGTCACTTCACTGGCTTCCCATCCGTTTCTGTATCCAGTTCAAACTTCTCTTCCTGACCTATAAATGCATTCACTCTTCAGCCCCCCAGTACCTGTCATCTCTTGTCTCTCCCTACATCCCCTCTCGGGAACTTCATTCTTCTATCAGTCTACATCTATCTATGCCCTTCACTCGTACTGCTAATTCCAGACTTCGCTACTTCCACCTGGCTGCACCCTTCGCCTGGAACAATCTACCTGTGTCATTACGCCAAGCGCCCTCCCTGGCCCTCTTCAAGTCCAAGTTGAAATCTCACCTCTTCTTTTTTTTTAAATTTCTATTTATTGCTTTTTTACAAATAATCCAAGTATACAAACTTGAATGGAAATAAGGATACAGATAACAAAGGTCAGTGAAACATCCAACCCAGTAGGAAATCAAACATAGCAGGAAATTAAACAAAACCTGTTCCTTCTACAGTCCTCAAAAAGATGGGGGGATCCAACTAAGATATAACAATACACTATAAGTGAGGAAAATAAACTGAAGGGTGACAGCCAGGTAATATCCTATGCAGTAGAACCTACACTGCATTGGGGGGGCGGCGGGCACTAATGAAGGCGAGCAGTTGGGATGGATCATAAAAAGCAAATGTAGCGGAATTCAATTTAACAATGCATTTTGAGGGAAATTTAAGAAAAAACTGACCTCCCAGCAACAATACAGCAGGACGTAAAAGCAGAAAATCCCGTCTACGTTTCTGGGTCTCTCTAGAGAGATCAGGAAAGACCCGCACAGTCAGACCCCAGAAAGGCAATATCCCGTTTACGAAAAAACATTTTAAGGAACCAGTCCCTATATGAGGCTAATGCAAAGGTTACAATTAATGTAGCAGGTGTAACAGTATCAACTAAAGAAGATTCCAACAAAGCAGATACATCCAAAGAATCAGCTACATTCACCCCAGGTATGTTTCCACCACCCTCTACTTTTTTCTTAAAGGCAAATAATACACCTTAACCAGAGGTGGATGCGACTCTACAGGTACCCCCAATATTTCCATCGTATATTTCTTAAACATTTCCTTCGAACCCACAGAAGGGGCCTTAGGAAAATTGACTAAACGCAAATTAGAGTAACGAGATTGATTTTCCAACATTTCTAACCGCAACTGCATTGCCATAAGGTCCTTTTGATAACCTTGTCCCAAATCTTCAACCTGAGTTATTTTCTGCTGCATATCAAAACAAAACATCAAACGAATACAATTAGCACAAAATGCAGCTGCCAGAATTATATTGAAAGTTAACTCACTCCAACACATAACACCAATACTAGCTTCCCTCCATTGGCTTCCAATTCAAAGCAGGATAATTTACAAAACAATAATTACTTCATTCAAAGCCTTATACGATTTAACTCCAACCACACTATGCAACCTAATACACAAAGAACCACCTAAACCTACACACAGAAAAGGCCAATTAAACAAACTAAAAACCCCAAAAGATTACACAAGAGCTCATAAATCAACAAACTACAGAGCCTTTTCCCACGTAGCCCCCACCATCTGGAATTCCCTCCCCGAGGAGCTACGAACACTAACTGAGATCACAGAACTCCGCAAAAATTTGAAAACTTATCTGTTTACCAAACACTATAACAACACAGATACTCTCCCACCTGCTTTAGATAAAGGCTAAACAGGCTTCTGACTGTTCCAATTAAAATCCTTTCACCCAACACAGCTCTTATAGTTACTCCCCTTGATGACTTCACATCTTATGTCCTTTTACTCCCATATATATATATATATATATATATATATATATACACATATATATATATATATATATATCTGTAAATAGTTTATTCTGTTATGTTCTGGTTCACATTGTTAGAATTATATTATGACGTTCCTTGTAAATTATATTCGGTTAATTATACTAACCTTGACGTTCCTTGTAAAACAAACTTGCTTTGTTAATTGTTGTTCTCTGTAAACCGCAACTGAACTGTGGAAGATGCGGTATATAAATGTGTATAAATAAAAAAAATAAATAAATAAAAACTCTGAAACGGAACTCTGCACTGCCGAAATTTCCAGCGTGTGTTGTTGCAAAAGACTGGTATGATCCTGAAGTTGAAATGATAAAGCTGAAATCTGAGGAGCCAAAAGTTCACCCAACTTGACAATTGCAGACCAAATTGTCTCGAGAGTAAACTCCGTGGGTTTCTGAAAAGGAAGAGAAAGCGAAACAGCTGCATCCTCCGCTCCAACCTCCATTGTCCGTCGCTCAACCTCCGAGGCAGAAGGGAACCCCAAGGCCCCCAGAGATGACTCACTAGGTGTGGAGGGGCTAAGCGTGGCAAACCTGCCGCTCCGTAGAGCCAGCGTCCCTCCGCTCTCCGCTCCCCTTCCAAGAACCAGGGGAGGGCTCGCCGTCGGCACCGGACTCCCTTCCAACAAAGGCACTTTAAGGGGCCGCCACTGCTCTGGCGAGGAGATATCAGGCCCGGAGCCTCCCGCCGAACTCAAATCAGCCGAGAGGTCCCTAGGGCCACCTACCGCCGGTTGTCCTGACCGCTGCTGCGGGACCAGAAAAGAATCAAGTGGACCAACTGCAGGAGATAACGGGGTCGAGGTCGCTGGGGTAGAGGAGGGCTTCTTAGTCCCTTTAGCTTTCCTTTTCCCCATAAATCAGGAAACACGGCCACACAGCACACCCTTCAGAACGCCATCTTCATTCCAAAAATCTCACCTCTTCTGACTCCTGTGTTGTGACTTGACTAGATTATAAATGCTGTGTTTGTGTTTGTGCTTTTTGCCCTGTCTAGATTTCTCCCTGAATATTTGTTACTTTGTCTTACTAGATTATTAGGCCTGATTTGTAATTTGTATTTTGTATTTTGTCTTAACTAGATTGTAAACTCTGATGAGCAGGGACTGTCTCTCCTACTTGTCTATACAGCGCTTCGTACGTTTGCAGTGCTATATAAATGCTCAATAGATAGATAGATAGATAGATAGAAGGTTTGCTCCACTGGAACCTAAAGTTGTTCTCCACCCACCCAGGACAAGCCCACTTCATTATTCATGATATCATTACTGACCCTAGGATGGTTATCCAGCAATGACTCTATTGGATTCTGGAGGCCCAGTGAGAGGCCATTACCAAGGAACTGG
The DNA here is from genome assembly GCA_033557465.1 of Ichthyophis bannanicus. Lineage (NCBI taxonomy): Eukaryota > Metazoa > Chordata > Amphibia > Gymnophiona > Ichthyophiidae > Ichthyophis > Ichthyophis bannanicus. The sequence continues at coordinate 769,347,652 of CM066035.1, read as the reverse complement.
AAGAGATACTTAACTTAGGAGTTATAGAAGAGTCTATGAGCAACTGGTGGTCACCCATCATCTTAGTTCCTAAACCCGATGGAAGCATCAGATTCTGCATTGACATCCGGAGGGTCAATGCAGCTTCTAAACTGGAAGTGTATTCCATGCCCAGAGTAGATGAGCTAATTGAGAGACTCAGTGGAGCACGTTTTATATCAATCTTAGATTTGACCAAGGGATACTGGCAGGTGCCCTTGACTCCAGCTGCCAAGGAGAAGACTTCTTTTTTGACACTGCAAAGTTTGTTTCAGTTTACAGTGCTGACCTTTGGATTACACGGTGCTCCTACCATATTTTAATGTCTAGTTGATCTCCTACTGAGACTGCACAAAGAGTATGCGGCTGCCTACCTTGATGACATTGTCATCAACAGCAGAGACTGGACCACCCATCTAAATCAAGTACAAGCCATGTTAACCAGCTTCTGGAAGGCTGGATTGACAGTGAACACCAAGAAATGTTATCAGGGAACTTGAGACATTTAATACTGGGATATTTAATCAGGAATGAGCAGATACAATCTCAACTATAGAAGGTGGATGCCATTGCCCAGGTCCCCACCGAAAATCAAAGAAAGAGGTTTGTGCTTTCCTTTGGACTGATTGGCTATTACTATTGCTTCATCCCTAATTTTGCAGAGGTGGCAGAGCCGTTAACCAATCTCCTCTGGAAAAGAGCTCCTGAATGGATCCAGTAGTCACCGTACCTGGACCTGGCCTTCCAGCATCTTAAGAAGACTGTGTGCTCTGAACTCGTCCTGATTTCTCTCTACCATTAATTATGTAAACTGATGCCTCAGAGGTGGGTTTAGGAGCTGTTCTGGCCCAGGAAATCAGGGGTGAAGAACATTCCATAGCATTTATCAGCAGGAAACTGCTTCCTCGAGAGAAGGGTTATGCGATGATCAAGAAGGAAGCCCTGGCTGTCAAGTGGATGTTTGAAACCTTCTCAGCCATCCATTTATGCTAATAATGGACCACCAATCCCTCAAGTGGCTGGCTCAACATAAGGAGTCCAACAACCGTATTATGCAGTGGTGTTTGAGTCTCTAACCCTACCAGTTCCAGATCCCCCAGAGTGCAGGTCAGACTCACCTGAATGTAGACTTCCTTTCCCAGGTGGGGGTCCCGGATGAGGCAGGCACTCAACAGGGCATGGTTGAGCTGAGAGGGAGGGTATGTAATATGGTATATAGAATGTTACCCATCCCTCTCAAAGTGATTATCAACAGTCCCTTTTATGAGAGTCTGCAGCTCAGAGTTCAGGGCTGGGAGGGCGTGGCCCAGAGGGAGAGCTTAAGAATCCAGCAGGCTGCAGGAGGGAGAGAGGCCTGTGGAACCAGAAATCCTTCCAAGGCAAGATGTTCAAAGGAGTTCTGAGGTAGGAACTTTAACTGGGGGTGGAGGAAGTGCAGGGAGAACTAACTTGTGGAGGTTTAAAAAGCTGGGACGGAATAAAAACCTGCTTTTGTTTCCATGAACTGCTGTCTGGCCTGTGTTTTAAAGAAACACCTTCCCACCGTACGTCGCACAACCACTACAGCAAACATGGAACAGGATGGAGAATGAACTTAGAATGAGCAGGAACTGCATCTTACAGTTAATGAAGAACTTGTTTATTTATTTATTTATTTATTTAACAGTATTTTTAAACCGCCTTATCTTATTAATCAAGGTGGTATCACAGCAAACAATCGGGTAAAGTGAGTGTGTTAATCATGCAGTGAGGGTGAAATTTAGTTGAGTGTGTGTTGTATCGTGTGCTGGATTGGGGTGAGCTATGTACAAGGTGTGGTGTATTGTGTGCTAGAGTGGTTTGAGCTATGTACAGTGTGGGCTATATACAGTGGTGCTGCAAGACATTTTCTATACAGGCGGTATCATGTGCTGTTATACATTCTCTTAGGTTATGTGATGTGTCCATAGTGTTCTATGAACAGCATGGTTTTTAGCTGTTTTCTAAAGTCTTTGAGTTCTGTAGTTGCCCTCAAGTCGTCCGGTAGTTTGTTCCATATTGTTGGAGCAGCCATGGAGAGTGCTCTGTCTAGCATGCATTAACTGTTAACAAGCAGATAATGTAGTGCAGTTAATGGCACCTCAACTGGTATTTATAATTACATTGTGTTATCTGCAATACAGTTAAGATGGAGTTATGACTCCACTTCTGCATTAATTGAACATTGGGAATTCCTCCAATAGTTAATACAGAGGTTTGGCAGGTACCACACATTAATTTTGGCAACTGGGACATGATGACTGAAAGACTTTACTGCTGTTTAGGAAACAGGTTCCTTAGTGCATCAGGCCTCATGAAAAAGAGGGATGTGAAGTTAGTAGAAGTCCTCCTAACATTCAATGATAACAGATTTTTCTACGGCTTATATTAAAAGTGGTACAGTCTCAGTGTAAAAGGAACTAGTGATTTTTTTTAAAGTGCAGTCTAGTGGGATATGGCTCTCACCACTGTATGCTTAAACATGAAGTTCTGTAAATAAAAATTTCAGTATGCAAGGAGACTGCTGTGGAATGTTATAATTAGTAAGATCATCCAACCTATGAAGAATATGAGATATGAAACCATTCCATGTCCCATAGTACCTGAAGCGCCTCATGGCAACACACTGTTGCAAAGGGGTGATTGTTCTGCCATTGCCATATCAATGGAGTTCTCCCCTACTCATTTTCACTCAGTAAGACACTCTTTGTTATAATAGCATAAATTAACAAAGTAGGGATGCATACAGAATTCTTTTTCATTTTATGTTGTTATTTTGATATTTTTTAGCAATGGGGAGTTTGTTTCATTTTGTTTGTTTGAAATGAAGGGGAAAAAAAGCTATTTGCCAATCCCCCAAGCCTTCCCCCGGTCTCTTATCATATGTTAGGCAGTATCATTTTCTTTTACAGTAAAGGAGAAGTTCAAAATTGCATACTCATCAGGTTGGCCAGTGGCATTGTCTCCTATTGTTTTGGTAGGGGAACTGGAATTTACTCCTATCCTGTGAAGACAGCAGATGTGGAGCCCAATTCTGGGAGAGGGATATCCACGTTATCTGGATGTCCCCGCTGAAGACAGGGCTGTTAGGACCCGATTCTAGTCTGTGGGAACAAAATGTTCCTGTGGGAGTCAGAATCAGGCCCAAGGACGGCCTAGAATGCCCCTCCTGCCTGCAGGGACGTCCTCCCCGCAGATGCCCCAGACTGTTCCTGACCCCCCAAAACTCTGCCACCTGACCCATGGCTGGCATCCCACGGTCTGGGTCGGGTGATGGGGACCACCCCACACCCAGCCCCGGCGGTGGCTGCTGTGGCCCAATTCCCCCTAAAAAACTGTTTATACCACCTCCGAGGTAGTATAAGCAGTACAACTCAGCAGAACATACAGGCCATGACCTGAATCAACCCTGTACGTGCTGCTGGGGGACCTGCCCCCACTCCGCTCCTCCACCTTCTCTCTCCATCCTGAAGCACAGGATGTATGGGGAGAGCCAGTGAGGGAATACAGTCAAGGCAGATTGCGGAGCTACACATCCTGGCAGGACATGCAGCCATGCAACCTGCTTTCTAGAATGAGGGCCATAAGGTATAAGGCTGGTAGGAGGCTTGGGGGACTATGATAGAGCTTGGGGGAAAGGGGAAGGATGGCACGGACAAGATACATTTTATACTCCTTAGAACCAGCACAACACATGCACAACATCTGATTTTCAGCAGTGTGTTTGCAAAGAACAATGGACCAATGCATTTACAAGTTAAGGATTCTGGTTACATCTTCCCCAAATCCTTCCAAGTCACTCACTAATTCTGAGTGGATGGGGCAAGTTACCTCAGGCTGGAAAGTCAGGGGTTCAAATCCCACTAGAGGACAGCAACCTTGGGCAAGGAGGACTAGGGTTTCTAGTCCCACATGTACTCCTTGTGGTCTTGGGCAAGCCACTTAACCCTCCATTGCACACATTCCCTGTAAAATAGTTATCTCCAAGTTATAATGCCCTGTTCAATGTAATTTCAGTTTGTTCAATGTAAACTGCCTTGATATTGTGAAAGGCGGTATATAAGAAATGTTAAATAAATAAATAAATAATTCTATCTCCCAGGGAGGACTGGCAGGAAGAAATTTCCAAGTAGAACTTTACAGTATTTCCTTAGGCAAGCAAACATGGTAAGATCAGTTCCAGAAATATAAAGAAATAAGGGATTCTACTTGACATATTTCCTCATACCAAAAAAGACAGGGGATCTTCACAAAATACTAACTTCGGACATCTGAATAATGTAGTTTTATTATGATTTGTTATTTATTGTATTACTTTTACTGTAAATTGCCTTGGGTTGAACTTTGCTCATGAATGGCACTATATAAATATAGTATAACTGTGCTAGACTCCTTGGAACTTGAACAGTTGCATGCCCTTAACTAGCAGATCTGTAAAAAAAAACAAAAAAAACCCTATCCACCCGGCACTTGTAATTACCAGAATAAAGCTGAACGTATAGGACTGAAAGAAGCTACTCCATTTATCTAAATATATGTATTATATTTAATATCAAATGTGAGAAAGCAAAGTATTACCATCTGCTAAGGGTCTAATTAGATATAAATAGTTCACTGTGTTCTGCAGTATGAATACTCTAGTGCCAGAAAATATTTTTCTCAGAAAAGAGTATACATTTTAAAATCTCTTTTTTTCTCAGTTAATTCGTTATTCATTTTGGTAAAAAAATAAAATTCTTACTGAGATGGTGCAGATGGCAGCTCAAGATAATGGCTTTGGAAACCTAAAGGACCAGATCTTCTTCTCTAGCTTATTAATGTTACTCTGCCATTTTTTTTAAAGAATGAAACCATTCCAATTAAAGCATTTGAGATCCTGCAATCACAATATAAAGGCACTCAGACAGTAGGGGGTATGTTTACTAAACCATCTTAATGTTACCGGCGCTAGTTGCAGCGTTAATGTGAAGAAGGCCATGTAAGGTAGTGGGCATTCTGGTGGCAAGGTAGCAAGAATCTGTATCGCGCGACAGTGGTCGCCATGGCACGTTAATGCGTGTTAACCCTAAGTCCATGCCAGTGCACTGTTAGCAGCTATAAAGATGTAGCCCACTGGTTACTGCAATGACTGTGGAAGCAGAGGTCATGGGCTTGATCCCGCAGTGGTGTTATGTAAGAAGGCTGTCTGAGGCATTTCCTTTTAATTTAACTCAGTACTGCCAGCAAAAACACTCTCACAGTGCCGTAACCTAAGGTGCTGCATAAGGCGCCCTATAAGGCACTCCATAGGGCACATTATAAAGTGTCCTGTCCGCCAAGGCACCTTATAATGTGCCCTATAGGGTGCCTTATGAGGCACCTTAGGTTGGCAGCACTGATCTAAATTAAAAGGAAAAGCCTCAGACAGCCTCATTAAATAACACCACTGTGGGATCAAACCCATGACCTCTGCCTCCACAGTCAGTAAAGTAACCAGTGGGCTACATATCTAGAGTGTCCAACACACTTCTGGCTGGCTATGGAAAGACTGCAGGTCACCACACAAACTGTCTGCTGTGGTTACCAGGATAGGGTAAACCCACCCGTACCCATGATATACTGCACATGCAGATCAGCAGCCTACATCTGATCACAAGATGGGGTATGCGCCTCTATAGCACCCCGGCCTGGTAGGGGGAACTGACCGTGTGTGTTACTGGCACAGAGTAGCTACACACCGTGACATTGTGTGGTTCCTGTGCTCACCCTGAGGGTGAGGTGGGGCGCCCAGCACCAGGTCCGCAGCACATGGCATGGGTGAGATAGACTGTGCTGCAGGTCCCCATCAGTGCCAGTGTGTGATAGGTAGTCCTTTCAGATACACCTGTGTCCATCTGTATCTCCCAGTCAGGTCTAGCCCTTGTTTATGTATTTAAATTTTTTTTTTTTATTTAAACAGATTTGTATACCACCTTATCCTACAATCAAAGTGGTCACATCACAATTGGAGGGTTACATTCAACATAGGGGTACCTAACAACATCTAGACAGTACAATTGGAGGGTTACATTTATCATAATGGTAACATTTAGACAATACGAGGTAATTAACAACGTTATATTATGTTTGTTTAGGGTGAGTGGGTATTGAGTTGATGTTATGTCATTACCTTGTATGTCTATTTGGGATGAGTGAGTATCGAATTATTGGCAGTAGATGCATTATCGTTTGGGCAGGGACTGTTTTCTGTCTGCTGATAAGTTTCAATAAAGAGATAAGTTTTGAGGTCCTTTCGGAATTCTATTAGATCTTCTAATGCTCTCAGGCTTGTTGGGAGGGAATTCCAGAGTGTGGGCGCTAGTAAGGAGGGAGCTCTTTTTGAAGTTGTTTGTTTAGTGTTGTGGAATCCTGCAGGTGTGCCAATCATGTTGCCTTTATTGGTTCTTCTCAGTCTGTTGCAGGTACCCTTCGTTATGATGTATTGGAGTGCCTCTGCTGAGAGCTGGTGGATGATTTTAAAGATGATTAGGATTATTTTGAATTTTGCTCTGGCCATCATGGGTAGCCAGTGTAATTGCTGTAAGACTGGGGTGATGTGCTCAGATCTTGGAGTGTCTGTAATGATGCGTGCCGCAATGTTTTGCACCGTTTGGAGTGGGTGTAGGGTTTGTTGAGGGAGACCCTGGTATAATGAGTTTCTGTAGTCAAGCAGAGGTGTAATGAGTGCTTGGCATACTGTGCGGAAGTGATCCTGGTGGAGTAATGGCTTGAGTTTTCTGATGATCCTTAAGCGTTGATAGGCCTTGTTTGTGTTGTTTGGGATTTGGGATTTCAGTTTTAGCGCTCTGTCCATTGTGATGCCCAGATATTTAACCTCATCTTTAACTACTATAAACTTATCTAAAATGCTGATGGTTTGTGGTGGAGTGAAGGTAGTGTTCCTGGTGATGAACACTGCCTCAGTTTTATCGTAGTTGACAATCATATTATTGTCTGCAAACCAGGTGTTCATATCTTCAAAGCATCTGGTTATAGTTGTGATGTTGAGTGCTAGTAGGTTGACTGGGACATACACCATAATGTCGTCAGCGTAAATGTGATATTGGAGCTTGTGACTTTTGATGATGTTACATATGGGCTGGATGTAAATATTAAAGAGCATTGATGATAGGGCTGAGTCTTGTGGTATTCGCTGCGTGACGGGGAAATGTGACAATTTCTTTTGTGCGCATTTGACTTGTTGCATTCTATTTTCCAAGTATGTATTTCCAAGAGTATTTTTGCATAATCCTATTTGCTGCAGGCGTTGCAGTAGTCTGGCGTGTGACATGGTGTTGAAGGCTGCCGAGATGTCCATGAATACAAGCAGGAATCCATTCTTTATGTTGTCTATGCCTTTTAAGAGATTGTCAAAGAGGGAGGTAAGTAGTGTTTCAACTCCGTGTTGAGGTTTAAAACCGTGCTGATGGATGTCCAGTGGGGCATTGATGTCAATATGGTCTTGTAGTTGGCGTTGTACTGTTTTTTCAATGATTTTTGCAAGGAAAGGTAGCCTGGAGATAGGACGGTATGATTTTGGTTCAGAGAGGCTGAGGTTGTTGCCTTTAAGTATCGGTCTTATCATGGCATGCTTCAGAGTTTGCGGCATGTATCCTTGTTGGAGTGATTCTTTGACGATTTTGTGAATGTGATGGGAGAGCTGGGTTCTAGTGGCTTTGATCCAAGCTAATGGGCATGGGTCTGGTGGTGAGGTTGTTGTGTTGAGGCCACTCATTATGTCCTCAATTTGTTGTTTTGATGGTATGCTGAAGTCTTCCCAGGTTTGATGATCCTCTATCGTTTTGTGGTCATCTGTTTGCGGTGCGATGGAGCATGTCAGGGTGTTGTTTTTCGATTTTATGTAGTCTGCATATTCCTGCGGGTTAAGATGGTGGGTATCATGCTTTGTTGTGTCCTTAGTTAGTGTTTGGACAATTCTAAATAGTTCTCTTGGTTTGTTGACATAATTCATGATTAGGTTGGTATGGTGTTGCTGTTTACGTTCATTTATTAGATTGTTTTATTCCATTTGCTTGTCTCTGTATTGAATTAGGGAGTCTTGTGACTTGTTTCTCCTCCATTTTCTCTCCAGTTTTTGGAGGGTGCGTTTTGCATCTCTAATATCAGTTGAGTACCAGGGGGCACTGGGTCTCGTGCGTGTTTGTGCTTTTATACTTGTAGGGGCTGATGTTGCAGTTGATATTATGGAGTTCCATTTCTTTATGCCTAGGTCAAGGGTTTCATAATCTTGCTGAAGTTGTGGTTCAATTAAGTCTATGAATGCTTCTTTTTTGAAGGCTCTAAATCTCCTGGCTATGGTCTCATTTTCCTTGTGTTGAATGAGGTCATTTAGGGTTAATGTGAATTCAATTAGATGGTGATCTGACCAAGGAACCGGTGTGATTGTTGGTGTTGTGGTCTTGCCCTGATCCACCAAGTGCTTTGCGATAAAAAACATATCTGGAGTTGTACCGTGTTGGTGTGTTGGGTTGTTGATAGCTTGGTAGTATTTTAGTGATTCCATGGCTTTTAGGAATGATGCAGCTTCCTTAGTGGATGTGGAGGTTAGGTTGTAGTCTCCTAGTGCAATGAGGGGTTTGAGCTTTTTGCTGTGTGCACATATTGCTTCAAGTACCGTAGAGAGATATTCTGTTGTGGTTCCAGGGGGTATGTAGGTGAGGGAGATGCTGAGGTGTTTGTTGGCTATGGTGATTTTGTTGGATTCTATCGTGTTTGCGGTAGAGATTGTTTTGAATCTGTATTCTTTTCTGGTCTATGATGCACCAAGAATAGTGCATAACCTGTGCGGTTGGCATGGTCACATGTTATAAGAGAAGGGTGGTGTTTGGACCCAACCCGCCCTCTGTGGGCCAGGATCTCGCACCAATAGATCCACATTCTACATCACTGCAATGATGGGGACCATCAACTCCAGTCCTGCTGGGGAATAGGCACCCTACAGGGCAGTCAATGCAGAGCTGTATGCATCACATAGGGCACTGGCAGGCAGTAGGCCTGGAAAAGTTCACCTGCCCCCCACCACTATCTGACAGTCACCAGCAGAAGACACAGTCAGTCTTCAAACGCTTTACCCTGCAAGGTGTTCCAGCCATACACATGCTAACTGCAGACAGTCTGCTAGCTAATACATAGTGCATGTTCCTGGAGGAACTGTGTGCACCCAAAAGTGGGATATAAGCACACACACCAAGCAAGCATGTCAGTGATTGGGTCCCAAAAAAGAGAACCCATAGATATCACTTGAGAAAAACACTGTATAGCAATATGTGGGAACCTAGACATGCCATGGTCACTGCTCAGTCAGGGTGAGACTGACCTCTCAGCATGACATGCTGTGGCCACCCTGTCCATGTAGGTGGTGGTCGGGCACTACAATATCCCAGCCATTGTCCTATGCCCTGTGCAGATGCATCCAGCCCAGACTGCCCTGTCTGGGCCATTCCCACAATGCCTTGCTCCTCATTATGCACACTGGCAGGCTAACACTGGAAACAGTGCAAGCATTGAGAGCTCAGTAAGGTGTAGGCAGCCACAAAACACTGGGTAGACATACACACACTCCCACACCTATTTCAGCATTGTGCAAAGATAGAGGTGGTTGGCAGCCCTGGCCGCCACACCAGTCCTGGGCACAGTGCAGTCATTGCTAAGGTATGCAGGTGCTAGTATTGGTACCTGCTGCTCTGCGCAGGGACCCACAGCCTGACTCTCCATGAGGCTTTGGATAGTGGAGCCTGTGGGTGGGGTGTTTGTGCCCCTGTTGGCTTGTGCTCTAGGGCAGAAGTTCCCAACTCTGGTCCTAGTGAGCCAAGCACGATTCAGGTTTCCAGGTTGTCCCTAATGAATATTGTCATGAAGTGGGTATCAATAAAGATGCAAACCTGAAAAGAAACCCTGTTTCTCAGAGAAATCTAGATGTGCAGTTACCTCAAGGCACAGCTAGAGGGGGGCAGGAGTGATCATACAGGAGCTAATGAGCCTAAGAGAGCTAATGACTTGCACCTGGGAATGAGCCCGGGAGTTTCAAAGGAAAGATTCCTTTATAAGCAGAAGCTGAATGCTAGCAAAGAAGGAACACCTCTATTGAGAGGAACACCTCTATCGAGAGGAACAGCTCCAGAGGAAGGGCAGAACTGGATCCGGATCCAGAAAGGAGGAACACCTCTATTGAGAGGAACGGCTCCAGGAGAAGGACAGAAGAGAGGAACACCTCAAAGGAGAGGACAGAGAGAAGGAACAGCTCTGAGGGAAGGAGCAGCTCTAAGAGAAGGAGAAGGACTTGGAGAAAGAATCCTACCTGAGCAAGCCCAAAGGAACAGAGTTCACAAAGGTGAAGTTCAGAAGGGCCAGGCTAAGCGAACAGCTGTTCAGAGGGAGTCTGCTGGAGAAAGCACTAAGGCTAGAGAGTGTGCCACTCCCTGTTCCAACAACGTTCCTGATTCAAAAGCAGAGAGACGTATCCAGAGAACCAGAGAGATAGGTTTGGAGGAAACCCTGCAGTCTCTGAGAAATAATAGTCAAGTTTTACCAGACACCAAAGGAAAATCAATTTCTGACAAACCTAAGTTCTTACCGAAGCATAAAGTTGAATCCACACCAGGTTTTACCAAGCTGCCAGAAAGCACAGCCCTGCCTAGAGCTTATCGGCAGAGAACCTGTTGCAGGAGAAACGTTTCTGGGAGAGAAAGCTCCACGGATTCAAACCACAGAGGTTCCAGGTATGAAAGCTTTATTCATGATACTGAATGCTTAACACCTAGAGGCACTGCTAAAACAAATACTCAGTTTGTAGGGAAGAAGAAACCAGGGTGGTTTCAGAAAATTCCCAGAGAACTTAAAACACAGTCTTATTGGAGACAAGAGCCTAGAGACACTTCACGTAGACCTGTAGCAGACAGGGACAGTGACTACTCTGATGATGAATGTAGTGGAGCAGAATCCATGGAAATTGAATATATAAATGCTGTTCCCATTCCTCCACCAGAAGAAATGGATTGTGGTTTGTGCATGGCCACGAGCCTAGAATCTGTAGCCACTGTATAACTGAGAAGAAGTTTGTTTAATTCTTATTGTGTCGGAATGAAGTGAATTCCTCTGATTAACCCTTGCACTAATTGTGGAGTTTAACAATTAGTCAGCTTGTTAATACTGGTACCTTTTGAAACAAAGGACATTCTTTTGATTTCTCAATGTCTTATTTGAACCCTTGCACAGACGGGGAATAAAGCCTTGTTTTCCCTACACTTGGTTTGATTATTGAGCTCTCATAGGAAGCTGAAAATAAGTAAGACCATTCGCCATTGGTGGACCTTACATTTCATCACGCTCCCTAAATATTTTCTATCGTGGAGCATGCCCATACCTCGAATGGTCACCAGGGGATGCCCTCACGACAATATCCATGAGATACATTTGCATACAATAGGGGAACTGCATACCAATGCATCCCATGCATATTTATTAGGGACAACATGAAATCCTGAAGGGTGTTTGGCCCTCTAGGACTGCAGTTGGGAACCTCTGCTCTAGGGAGTGCACATGTTTATGGTGCATGTGCTCTGTAGGGTAAAATATAGGGACATGGTCTGCAGGAGCCACAGCTGGGACTTGAACCTGTGATCTTCTGCCCCTGAACACATTGGCTGTGTGTACTGCACCAAACTATTGCGCAGAGGCAGGTCATTTCCTTGGGATACCATTACTGTTCATCAGACAGTCCTTCTCTGTTGCACTGCATGCCACCCACCTGAACAGGGCTTGGCCTTGCATGCCACTGCCACCCTCCACCACCAGCACCCCTCCGCCACCATGCTGACATGCCCTTATGCTGGTGGTGCTGGTGGTGCGCAGTCCCAGGCCATCCAGTGTGCCTCTAGGTGGCTGCTTATGGTGTGGGATCTGGGGTAGGGCTGCCTACATAGACATCTGCTCTTCCCCCCCGGCACCACCTGTCACTGTTATGTGCCCTTTGGGGTACCTGCTGGCTGATGTCCCCTGGGACACTGTGGGACACACACTCATGGGCATGTTTGACCTTGGTCAGTTGCTGGCTTGCTGATTTACAGTTTCTGGGTTCCTATGTGCCACCTAGGCATCTGCCTAGGCCACCCTGTGCCCCAGATGTCCCACTGCATGTCCCACCTTCAGTCCCCTGTGCCCCATTTGCAGCCTCACCGTTGTGCCCTTTCATACTTGGGCACTATGCTGTTGCTGCACATGTATCACTAGTATCACTTTTCTTGGTTTCCCTGCCTTTGCTGTACATTGCTGACTGAACTGGTTTCTCTCTCCTGCAAATGTGCCTCTAACGCGAGGTTTTCACTGGCGTTAATTTTCAGACCCTGATTTTATGGCATTAGTGTGCCTGGAGCCTCTCCCCGCCCACTCTCCGCCCATTGACCCCTTAACTCTGCCCTCTGGGGAGCCTTACTCCACCCTCTGTGCACCTTAACACCACCGGAAACGTTGTCGCGCAATACGTGACGTTCTCGCCCGGTAATGCACCATTATCACATGATAACACCACTTATTGCGTGATAACATCACCGCTGCGACATTAGCGCTGTTTAGTAAACATATCCCTAGGTCCACCTATGGTATGAAGCTCAAAGTGAACCAAAGAAATAAAAGGTACTAAACTGAACTAAGAATAAAAGAATGTTTGCATTCATTGTGATACCAAAGAATCTCTTACTTCACACAGAACATCTTCAGGAAAGCTCAGAAAACCTAAATCTCTGCTTTCCAAAGACCCATTATATCTTTCATTGGCCAAGTGGATCAAAACCCACCCTTTCTGTCTTTCTTAGAGAACATTTTGTTTTAAACCTTCATCCTACCAACAGCACTAGCTTTATGAAATAGTTGGGTATTTTACATTTTTGTGCATCACCTTCCATGTGGAGTTACAAGGTTTTCTTCTTTGTCTGTTTCCAGAGATAGAACTGCAGACCCTCAATACATGAGTGTTAGGAAGTCATGACAGCCTTCATTTCTCCAACTAGTGTTTAAAGATCAATATCGGGACCAGAATTAAAATGTACCATGGTGAGTCCTTCTGCCAATTCTGTTTTAGCATGCTACATCCCGACTGTCATCTTAGCATGGTTGAGAGGTTTGTGTATACTAAAGACACTAGGACTGATGTCATTTGAAACATTATGCTCTTTGTTGGAATGCCCATGATGTCAAAGTCAAAAACAAAGTGCCAGCCAAACAGTACAGTCCATTTTCACAACCTCAAGATCTCAATGGCAGAACAGGTTGAAAGAAAGACAATTTTCTTTTCACAACTGCTAAGGAGGATGAAGGCTGCAATGGTAAAAATCTGTAGTCATTTTTGTTTTATTTGCCATGAATATAGGGTGCTTCCTCCACCAAGGTTTTCTGTAGGTGCAAACACTTGATGACTGTTCCCACCTACATTAAGCTATTCTTGCATATGCCTCCCTCTACTGTATAATTAAAAAGGAGATCATCTTCACTTCAAAGGATTGGAATCAGAACATTTCTGCCTATGTTAATATTTAGCTTTAGATAAGTGGTCAATAGTAGCAACTTTGTCATAGTCTGTGGAACAGAACAGATGAAAATAGGTTATTGCTGTCAAATTCTCTCAGGCAAACCTGCCTATAGAGATACTCAGGTACTCTATGCACCCCTCGGATAAGCTCATTTTCCCATTAAGCTCATAGTTCTCTTGGTGTTTCTATGCCTTTATCCAGAGGATAGGGCAACACCATCCCAAAGCTGATGCTTTTTTATCCTTCTGCTGGCACTTTAGGAACTTCCTGCCAATGAAATTTCTGTTCTGCTTTGCCCCTCTCTCAATTTCATAGTATCTTCCTACCATTGTTGGTGATACTTCATTCCTCTTCAAGTGCTATGGGCTTCTTCTCAATGTTTGATGCTGCTTTGCCCTTCTTCCCAGGGACAGTGTTAAATTTGCAAAGTCCCTGGGCAGGAGTTGCCCCAAAGCCCACTTCCAAGTTATTCCTCCCTCATATTGAGGCAGGCTTAGAGCCCCCTGAGGCATGGGGGCTCAAGACAATTTCTCTATTTGCCAACCCTAATAATGCAGAATCCTAACATAATAACTCAGACCAAATAAAGGTAAAAGGAAAAGGAGACCACTATAGTTCTCAAAAGAAGTAGTTGAAAAGGTGAAGAAAAAGAGGGAGACATTCATGGAATACAAGAGATCACAGAGAGAGGAAGACAGGCATCTATATTTGGAAAATCTTAGAGAGGCTGGCAAAGTATTCAGGAAAGCAAAGATTCAAAGAGAAAGGAATAGCCAGAGCAATAAAATGGGGGGATAAGGCATTTTTCAGATATGTTAGTGTTAGGGCAAAAGTGATATTGTCAGACTCAAGAGTGAAGGGAAGAAATATGTAGATGCTGATGAGGATAAGACAGAATTGCTTAAAAAAATTCTGTTCTGTGTTCACAGATGAAGGTCTAGGAGCAGGACCTCAGAAAGCATTCACAAACAGAAACAAAAGTGAGGGGCATCTTGAACGATTTTCAGAAGACTGTGTTCGTGAGGAGCTAGCTAAACTAAAAGTAGACAAAGCAATGGGACTGGATGGGATACATCTGGGAATACTGAGGGAACTTGGGGACGTTCTAGCAGCTCCACTGACTTACCTTTTCAATGTTTTTTTGGAGTCGGGAGTGGTGCCAGAGGACTTGAGAGAAGCACATGTGGTCCCTTTACACAAAAGTGTAAGTAAAGATGTGGTTGAAAACTACAGGCCAGTTAGTTTAACCTCGGTGGTGAGTAAATTATTGGAAACGGTACTGAAAAAGAAAATAGTGAGGTTTCTGGGGTCCAATGGATTAATTAATCTTTATCTTTATTAGCAAGGCTTGAAATACTGCCCAAGCATAAGTGTCAGAATGGTGTACAATAAAACATAGGCTGGATCCGAGGCAGCATGGATTCACCAGAGGCAGGTCTTGACAGACAAATCCATTGATTTCTTTGACTGGGTGACCAGGGAGTTGGACTGAGGAAGAGCCCTATATGTGGTGTATTTAGATTTCAGTAAAGCCTTTGACACTATTCTGCACAGGCGACTTATAAACAAACTGAACATCCTAGGTATGAACCCTAAATTTACCGTGTGGTCCAATTCTTTTTAACATCTTTGTCAGTGATATTGCGGAAGGGCTGTAGGATAAGGTTTGCCTCTTTGCGGATGATATCAAAATCTGCAATAGAGTAGATACCCAGGAAAGAATAAATAACATGAGGAGGGTTCTAGCTAAGCTTGAAGAATGGTCAAGAATCTGGCAGCTGAGATTTAATGTTAAAAAATGCAAGGTCAAGCATTTGGGCTGCAGCAATCCAAGGGAGCGACACAGTATAAGAGGTGAAGTTCTTCTGTCCATAAAAGAAGAGCGGGCCCTAGGCGTGGTTGTGTCTGATTATCTTAAAGTAGCTAAACAGGTAGAAAAGGCGATGGCGAAAGCTAGAAGGATGCTTGAGTGCGTAGGGAGAGGAATGGCCAAGAAAATTTATTTAGCTGTATTTATATCCCGCTTTTCACTGGGTCAAAGCGGTCAATTGGGGGATATATTTAACACAAGGGGATATGAGACACATAGGCTAATACTTACAGGGAACATGGGCAGTGGAGGGTTAAGTGGCTTGCCCAAGACCACAAGGAGTGCCTATAGGACTAGAAATCCCAGTCCCTCCGGCCTGAGATTGCTGTCCCCAGGTGGGACTTGAACCCCTGGCCCTATGGCCTGAAGTACCTTGTCCTAACCACTAGACCAGCCCTCCAGCCTGAAGTACCTTGTCCTAACCACTAGGAGATGATAATGCCTCTAAAGGTCTTTGGTGCGACCTCATTTGGAGTATTGTGTGCAATTCTGGAGACCGCACCTTCAAAAGGATATTTAACAGGTTGCAGTAGGTGCAGAGCATAGCTACTAAAATAGTTAGTAATCTTCGTTATAAAGCATACGAGTACAGACCTAAGAATCTTAATATGTATACCTTAGATGAAAGGCAGGATAGAGGTGATATGATTGTGATGTTTAAATACCTCCATGGCATAAATGCACAGGAGGAGAGCCTCCTTCAATTGAAAGCAAGCTCTGCTATGAGGAGACATAGGATGAGGGTGAAAGGGGATAGGAGTAATATGCAAAAATATTTCTTTACGGAGGTAGAGGTAGTAGAGATGAGGACAGTATCTGAATTCAAAAAAACATGGGACAAACACTGAAGATCTCTAAAGGAAGAAAGGGGACTGTTGTAGTGGTTGAAATGGAAGGGCAGACTAGACAGGCTATGTGTTTTTTTTCTGCCATTATGTTTCTATGTTTCTAAAACATCAACCCTTTGAGTCAATTAACTTATAAAATATCACTGTACTGAAAAATGTATATAAGGGAGGAAAACGACCGCAATGTATTTATGAGCTTGGCATTCCTGGGTCGCTCTATACCTGCTTCACAATGCTCAAATGCATCAAAATTAAGGGTTGTAAAAAACCTCCCTTCATCCCTATAAAGGGTGAAAGCAATTTTTTATATCAAGTGAATCTAATGATGAACAAATTGGAAAAACTTATCTTAGAAATGCCTTTTTCTCCAATTTTCTCTTAATTGGTACTCGTTCTTACTCTACTTTAACTATTCAAGAAGCCGTCCATTTATTCAATCCCAATAACCACTAGCAGTGTTTCGCTGAGTGTTGCCTCAGGAAGTGGTCAATTAGTCACTTCTGCTGAAAAAGTAACACTTATTAAAGTGAAAACACAGAAACATCATACAACCATGATCTCTAATCATGCCCTTAAAAACTCCATATTTCTCTATGATTGACTTCCATGATGCATAAACATATTGAAAGTGGAACCAAAACAATATAAGTCACTATATTAAATCACACTCAAAAATCCCTACAGGATGCTACTCTTACGTTGCCCTAAACAGGGTGACTTAATTCGCAACACAGACCTTCCTTAATGGGCACACATTAGAAACATGCACTTAATCTGATAATCACCAAGCTTCCTAAATAGACTGCATACCAAAACAAATGCTAAAAACCTCTCTTATAATAAACAAATCTCATCTTTCAGACCATCACCTATCACAATTCAAAAACTACATTTATCTAAATTGATGTTACTACCTTCTACCACTATTGGCTATCTCCCCAAGCCAATAAAAAGTATCATCGGCTTTTTGATGTTGAGGCCGCACGTGTGCTTATAAAATTTCATAGGTCTATTATATCGCTGTCATCCTTATATAATCTTAAAGCCCTTTTCCTATTGGGCTTCTTATCATACAGAGTGGCTCAACACTTAGGGATATGTTTACTAAACTGCGGTAAAGTCACACTGGCATTAAGGGCAGTGCTAAGGTTCCTGAAGCCATATAAGACTATGGGCGGGTGGGGGTGGTCCGGCGTGAAGAGAGCTATGGGTTGTGTAACGCACGGAACAGGGTGCTCTGATCATTTAACTCATGGTAACAGCACATCTCACTTTAAGGTGACAAGCAATAAGGTGCCTAAAAGGTTTAAGGCACTTCAACCTAAGGCGCCTGAGCTTAAGGCGCCCTGAGGGGTTAAGGCGCATGAAGTTTAGGCACGTTGAGGGGTTAAGGCGCATGATGTTAAGGTACACTGAAGGTTTTAAGGTGCCTGAGGTTAAAGCGCCCTGAGGGGTTAAGGTGCATGAAGTTAAGGTGCCCTAAGGGGTTTAGGCGCCTGTACATAAGATGGCTAAGGGTTTTAAGGTGCTTCAAGTTGATAAGCATGCATTTAAAGGCAGGAAAATGTCTGTAACCCTAATGCTGGAGAGTGCACCACAAAAAGTTAATGTAAAGGTGATGGAAGGAAGGACAGGCAGGAGCTGATGGACCTGCCATATTGGTGGGCACCCTATTTGGTGGCCAATTAGGTCGACTACCCATGTGGGAGGCAGTTGTACCGATGTACAATGTGATGCCAATGTAAAGTGCTGCAATGTCAGTGTGTGGCATAGGATGGGGAAGACGTGTACCCTAGCCGAGCCAGAAGCAGCAGGATTTTATTTTTATTTATTTATTTACATTCTCTTATATACCGTGCTATTCTGCATCAGTGCGGTTTACATTGAACAAAATGAAATTACATTGAACAGGGCATTATAACTTGGAGATAACTATTTTACAGGGAACATGTTTTCAGCCACAGGAGCACAGAGTAGGAGTGGTGATGTGAAGATCAGGCACAGGAGAGCCCTGACTATCACAGGCATGAAAATGACCTGAACAGCACACATTCACAAAAAGAGCAAACAGGAATCAAACCCCTGTCTTTTCCCGATGGGGATATTGCATTAACCAGCATGCTACGCTGCTTGAGCCTACAGTGCCTGGAATTGAAGAACCTACAGGTATCTGCCTAAACTGTCTTTTGTGTGTGCTGGTATAGATTAACCCCTCCAATACTCATGATGCACTGCACACACAGAACAGCAGTCTGCAGATGATCAGCAAATGGAGAATGGACAGATACATCACATCAGCTCAGTACGATGCACTGACAGTGTGTACTGCAATCACATAACAGCTGCAAACTGTGCTACTGCACAGTTTCAGTGGTCACCCTAAGGATGAGGACAACCATCCAACATCTTGTCCCCAGGACTTGCAGTGCTAGAGATGGTCTCTGTTGTTTGTACTACAGATCCCCATCACTGCCAGTTATTGTCTGCATTGTGCACCAGTCACATCTGGCTCTGTGACCTGCCCCTGTCAGAGAGTGACCCTCCTAGAACAGTGCATGTTGAACCACAGTGTTAAACAGCTGATGCCACCTGTGGCGGGGGTATCTAGGATTGCAGAGGGTTGTCACTAGAGGCCTACTGGCTCTACCATTATCACAGGGCTTAGGGCTGGATCATCTCCTCTCCCAAGCATCTAGGTCTAGCAACCACCCACAGCAGGAACAATCAGACAGCACCTGCTGCCTATTGCTGGATTTTCCCAGCCATGCACATACCAACAGCAGACATTCTACTGGTCAATACATATTGCATGTGCACAGAACAACCATGGACACCCAGCAATTGGTTAAGTGAGTAAGACCCCAGAACAAGAGATGTGCCCATATTGCTAGAACCAAGCACCATAAAGCACTATGTGGATACATAGCAGTGCTATGGTCACTGCTCGGTCTGGATGAGAGTGCCCTCTCAGCAGGACATGCTGTAACCACCCAGGCCATGCACATCGCAGACCTCACCTCCGATGCAGACCCACTCTGGCCAATCCACCCTGTTTCAGGACATACCCACAATACTTTGCTTCTCATCTTGCACATTTGCAGATTAACCTGGAAACAGGCACTGCGAAGCTCAGTGAGGTGGAGAAAGTCACAAAACAATGGATAGATATACACACACACACACTCATATTGTCATACTGTGCAAAAATGGAGATGGTTGGCATTCCTGCCTGCCACCTTGGTCCCGATATCAGCTGAAGCATTGTTAATGTGTACTTCTTCTGCAGGAGCTAGTAACATGCTCTGATGTTAATTCCTGCTCAGTGTGCAGCTGCTGTCAGCCTGACTCTCCATTCAACTAAGGATAGTGGAGTCTGTCTGTGTGGCTGATGGGTGTTTGTGTCCATGCTGGCCTATTCATTGGGGGTTGCACATGTTGGTGTTGTACCTGCACTGTGGGCTAGCGTTTAGCCACAGGGACATGCAATGCATAATCCACAGCCCGGACCCAAGCCTGTCACCCTCAACTCACATACACACCAAAAGTGTGCATGGAGCTACAGTGTTGCTATATGGTTACAACACTCCCTGCAGCTGACATACTACACATCAGACAGACCTTGGCACATGGCTTTGGTCTGCTGCAGGTGAGTGTCACTACCCCCCTCTGCCAACAACCCATACCATGCTGACATGCCCGTGTGCTATAAGTGTTGGTAGTGTGCAGTCTG
Source organism: Ichthyophis bannanicus (assembly GCA_033557465.1). Taxonomy (NCBI): domain Eukaryota; kingdom Metazoa; phylum Chordata; class Amphibia; order Gymnophiona; family Ichthyophiidae; genus Ichthyophis; species Ichthyophis bannanicus. The sequence continues at coordinate 769,327,606 of CM066035.1, read as the reverse complement.
AACCCATCCAACATGCAGATTGGCGGGTGCCTAGGGCACAATGTCCGGGGGGGGGGGGGGGCAGAGGCATACATGGACAGCTACACATCCGCCCCACAACTATCTGCCTCTCCAGGGACTCCATCACCTCCTGCCAATGTCATGGCTCTTCAACTTGGGGAAGAGATAGCTGAGGGTTGTCAGGTTAGAGGTCTAGGAAATATTACCTGGAGTGGAACAGGTAAACACACATTGATTGTTTATACCATCAGAATGTTGAAAGACTAGGGGACATGCAATGTGGCCACAATGTAACCCATTTAATTAGTGTTCGGACAGGTTCCTGGCAAAGGTCCATAAACCATTGTTTGAGAGGACCCGGGATATGCATGGCTTACCCCATTAAAAGCATTGTGGATCCTGTGTGTCTTTTGGGGTAACTGCTAGATACTTGTGCCCTAGATTGGACACTGTTGGACACAGGATACTGGCCAACTACACAATGTAAATACAAACAGTTCCATATACTATTGCACCACCTTTGTATATAGTTAACCATGATATCTCTTGTCAGATAACACACCTTTGTATATAGTTTCCCCTATTTCCCAAGTTTATATCTCCTGTTAAATGTAATTGACCAGACATATGTAAATTGTCGGATGTTTTTTGTTCAATGTAAACCGCGCTGATGTCTAATAGTGCGGTATATAAGAATTGTTAATAAATAAAATAAATAAATAAATGATGGGCCTTGGTCAGACACTGTCTTGCATATTTTCAATTACTATGTTCTTCTATTCCACCTAGGCAACTACCTGGTCCGCCCTGTGCACCAGCAGCTCCCACTACATAATCCACATGCACCCTCCTTTGCCCCATTTGCACCATCAACATAGTGCCCTTTCATACTTGGGCACTACTATCACTTTCTTGGGTCACCTGTCTGTGCAGCACATTGCAGACGTTCAAAAAGGTTCTCTCCCCTCAAATTGCACCCTTACCGACAGGTTTCGATATGCGTTAAGGTTCCTAATGTTAAGGTGCCAGAGTTAAGGGAGCATGCCTTGTTCCCACCCACTCCATGCTCATTGACGCCTACTCTCTGCCTACTCTTAGCCCATAGGGCACTTTATGCCACCGGTACTGTTAACACATGCTAAGGTGACATTAAGGAGCGCTAAGGGCGCAAGTGCACTGTTAGCGCATGTTAACGGCACACTTGCTCCTTTACCGCTATTTAGTAAACATACCCCTTAGTGTATCTGAAAAAAAAGTGTAAACTACCTTGAGGTAAAATTAGAAAGGAAGGGGAGGATATTCAAAAGGGTTTAGCCAGATAGCAGGACCTGCTAATTGGCTAAATCGTGGTAATCCCGATATTCAGTGACACTATCCAGATAATGTTGCTGAATGTTGCCATAGATCGCTGAAACGATGCCCTATTTAAACTAGGGTAGTCTGTGGGTGGAGTGGGGAGAGTCCCGACAACAATCCATTTAGCCGTGATAATCAGCCACAAGCTAGATAACTAAACCGCATAAAGTTAGGTCAGGTCAATGTCTCGCCTAACTTGTCCTGGTTTATGCTATCCAGTTAGCAGCTGAATATCACCGTTAACCAGATAGCCAGCCCTCTGTCTGATGAAACTGGATATTCAACCGTGAATATCAGATAAATTCCAGCGCTGAATATCCGGTTTCAATTAAAGGGGCAGTGTCCAGGTACTTTAAAAGTGCTGACTGCTGCCGTTGAATATGGGCCCCTTTGTTGATAAGTACAGAAAATTCTTCTTCTAGTAGGCTTTGGTGTTTGAGTGGCATTGGGTGTATTCAAATACTGACTATATAAGCATGTCTTTTGACAGCTGCCTTTGATTTAAAAGCTACGTGAGATGCTTGTTAACTTTTAAAGGGAAGAGTGGCACATAGATAAGAGAAGAAGCATGTACTGAAGGAGAGCATGGTATGTGTGCGTGAGTATGCATTTGGTAAGAAATGAAGTGCTGAGTTTTTTTATTGGAATAAAAAATCTACTTGAAATTCTGTTGTTTGCTTTGTGCGGCTGCCATAAGTTGTTTGTGTCATGGTTGCTGTCTACCCCACTGAGCTGAAAACTAAATAGAAAGGTCTTGTCTAAGGCTTGGCTAATGAGTTTGTGTTCTATATTCATGCTAAAAGATTTTAAAGGAGCAGCCATCTTCTTCTTTTTTTTTAATTTTTTGCATGATTCTGTCAATATTTTCTTTCTTTTTTTGTTTCTTTATAAATTGCAGTACAGTTCTCACTTAAGTTTGCCACAACAAACTTTAAACTAGTTCTTATACATTGTATTTGAAATGCATTTCAAGATAGCATAAGTATGAAATTGGAAACTAGCATCCAAGCTCATGAGTTAAAGAGAGTTCAATGAGGACTGGAATAAAACATTACCCACTAGGAATGTGCATTTGTTAACACACATTTGGTTCTTCAGAGTGTCTTAAAAAATGTACATAACATTGATTTTGAGGAATGTTTACTAAAACTTAGCATGTGCTAACGGACATTAGCATGCTCTTAATATTGTGCAACCCATAGGAATAAAATGGAACATGCAGCACTAACGGCATGTTAGGCTTTAGAAATCATGGCCCTTAATGCATAAGAACATAAGAAATGCCATACTGGGTCAGACCAAGATCCATCAAGCCCAGTATCCTGTTTCCAACAGTGACCAATCTAGGTCACAAGTACCTAGCAGTTTCCCAGAAGACACAGGTTCCACAATGCTTGTCCTAGGGTAGCAGTGGATTTCCCAGGTCCTCTTTAATAATGGTTTATGGACTTTTCCTCCAGGAACTTGTCCAAACCTTTTTTAAACCCAGTTACACTAACAGCTTTTACTACATCCTCCGGTAACGAAACTCCAGAGTTTCATTATGCGTTGAGTGAAAAATATTTTCTCTTATTAGTCTCAAATGAGTTACACTGTAACTTAAGCTAACATGAAGTCAATTTCTGTGCATTAAAACATCCTAATGCAGGTTTAAAAACTGTTTAACACAAACGTGCCAAATGTTCTGGAAAAATCTACAAAAATCTGGGAAAGCCAAATTTTCCAAAAATGAACAGAAATGTGTTTCCCTGTGCACATCCCTATTACCTAGCCAACTATTCATTTATGGATGCTCTAATTCTAAAATTGAGGGGGGGGGGGCACATTCTAAGGTATTTGCACAGATTGCAGGCCTTTAAACTGCATTAATGCCGCTTTGCAGGACAGTTAGTGGCACATATCTTCTTAGCCCATCTAAACACCATGATGCTAATTGCTTAGAGTTGGAGTGGTCTAGGAGTGGCACTAAGGATGGGCCGTCAGCTGCAATATTGGAGCACTAACCAGCTACAGTTAGGCAGAAAAACAGTTGGCTCATCTTTAGCCAGCTAGCTATCCTACCAGCGGCCAATATTGCCACCGACCAGACAGCTAAATTGCGATCAGGGCAAACCAGCTATTTAGTGCTGCTGGCCAAATAAATCCCTGGCACTGAATATCCAGATGTAAATTTAAGCTGCAACAGCCAGCCACTTTAATCGCACTAGCAGCCGTCACAGAATATATCCCTGCTGGGTTTATAAACGTCTTCAAAATTGCTTTGCCGTGCTCTTTTGTAGAGAAGATCCTCAAGCAGGCCCATACTAAACTTTCAACAATATCAGGTTGCAGGTTTCAACCATTTGAAGTCAATTTGTAGATTTACCAATTATACTTAAATAATAAATTAGAGAAGATTGAATTCCTATGGAGAGATTCTTTGGAAATTTATGATAAAAGATTTTTGATGAAGATTTTTGAGCACCTGGGACATTATTGAGGGACTGGCAGCCGATGGCAAAAATTGACGTACGAAATGTAAGAATTCCCTGGCAGAACTAAGCAGTGCTAATACGTCTTCCTTTTAGATTATTACTTTATTTAAATCAGAATACAATCTCTTAAAATTAGATAAAAGTAAATTAAACTATTTTTGATGGTCTGACTGATTGTTTTTGTGTGTTTTTTTTTATTTGAAAAAGAGGTGTCAATAAATGTAGCTACCCAATGCCGATTCACCTACTATGTGGTAGGGACATCCATAACACTCTACAACCTTTCAAACATCTTCTCCAACAGTCACTCTAGCCCTCCCCCCTCTAATCCCCCAAACTCAATGCCTCAATATTAAACCCGATAGCTTGCCTAGACCCCTCCCAACCTTCAAGATCCCCCCAGGTCCTACCAGCAGTCCCTGTTGTCTAGTGAGAAGCAGGAGTGATCCCAGTTGCTCCCATTTTGTCCTAGTCCTATATTCAAAATTTTGCCTCTGAATCCTAGTGATAGTCTTAGGTGGGAGGATTAGGAGGTAGAGAGTCTGCATTGACTGAATCGAGGAGGGAAAGAATACAAATTGACTGTCAGATATGAAGATCAAGAGGTGGGGGGCCAGATTGACTATCATGTGAAGGGATTGGGAAGTGAGGTGCTCAGTATTCACTGTTGGGGATGGCAGAGAATGTATCAGTGCAATGCTGTCTATGCACCAGTCACAATAGGGGATATTTTTACTTGTGCATTGCCGATAATATGGCTGCAATCTTGCTTTTAATCAGGGCTCTCTTCTCCATTCTCTCTTTTCTGACCTGTCCTATATATGATTGGCGTTCTTTTCCTTTTCCTTATTTTTAATTTAGATCTTTGTAAACCGCTCTGTTGCCTTGCTCCCTAGGGTGGTATATCACATGACAATAAAGAATAAAGGTGTTGATATTCTGGCACACCTTAAGCCGTCCACACCCCCACCCCCACCTTGGCTGTCAGAATGTATTCGTTTAGCTTTGAATGCCCTGCTCTTTACTGCTCCCCAGAAACTGCCTCCCTAAGTGGTCTCCTAGTTTGCCTGATGGTTAAATCGGCCCTGCTTGTATTATACATTAAATATCTGACTTATGCAAGAGCCTTTGGGGCATATGATGGCCACACTCTCAAAAATGAACACACAGGCATTGAACTTACCATATGTTAATTTTGGCATGTAATGCACAGTTAAGTGCAAAAATCTACCCCACTGTAGTGAAAAGATCCCTTGTTTTTTTAAGCAGGTGTTTGGGGAGGGGTTCAATGCCTTAATTTGGCTGGACTTGATAGTAGAGTATCTAAATGTGGCTTGGATTTTATTATGATTTATATTTGTAAAACACCAATGAAGTAATTTTATAATTAGCCACCTAAATTGAGATGGCAAGAAGGTGTCCATTCCAAATCCAGTTTATGATATCTGTTTAATAAAGTGCAGTAAGGTTTTGCAGTTACAGAGCATTCATTGGAAAAATTAATATACAGTTGCTGCAAAGCCTGCCAGATAAATGTTGGGGGCATCTGCCCACATAGTTAGTGTACATGACATATTTTTACTGCATGTTAAACATATTGGGAGTCATTCCAATCAGGATGTCCAGGCACCTGTGCAGCCGATCGGAATTGGATGCACAGGGATAGAAAATTCTGATCCCGCGAGGCACGTCTAGCCCCCGCAGAATCAAAATCGCAACTAGTCCTTTACGTGCAGGCCGGGACCTGATTCCCATTGGCCTGCAGGTACAGGGCCCTGCCCACTAACTCAGTCAAGGCCATGGCCAGGGTCGGGCTGCAGGGAATCTTCTGCACCTACATCACCTTTTTTTCTGGTCCAGGCCTTCCGTCTCATGACGTTAGAATCAGCCCAGTTTGTCCGGGGCCGTGTACCACCCACTGTCTGCCTTAACTCTGCTTCCTGCCCCTGTCTAGCCTCCCAATACAAACACCTTGTTCATATGGGGCAGTTAGCTGGGGATGTAGAGGGGGCCAAATAGTGGGGGTGGATGTTCATCCCCACTATTCGTGGCTCAGAATGACTCCGATTGCCAATAATATAGATGCATCCTTGTTATTGTAATGCACTTACAGTACCATGGACCTTGCAGAAACAAAGAACTCTTCATCCCTGACATCTTGAATCAAGTTTCCTACAACATCACCAGTCAAGGCCCTCCTTATTTGGCAGCTTGATTCCTAGGGGTAGTACTGAAAGACTAATTATAAGGGTTAGAAGGGCCATTTTGATTCCAGGCAATCAAGTGGATAGGAGGATTTGGGGATTGCTACCACTAGTCACTAGTGAACCCCAAGTAAGAACAGGGAAGCTATCAGGGTTGAGGAGACTTTATTCATAATATCAAAGTGCCTGTTGGGGGGGAGAAGACCTTGAATGATGATGCTGGCAACTATTGGAGGGTGAGAAGCTTGATTCAAGATGTTGGGGCCTGTCAGAAGCTTGTCAGAGTGACTGGAGGCTTTGATTGGTGATGTTGGAGGGCTGTCATGGGATGGTCCAGGAGCAGCAATCAGAGAGGGGAAGATGTTTCTGGTTGTTACAGCTTGTGAGATTGCCAAGAACATGGATGCACTCATCGCCTCCTCTTCAGCATTTCAGCAGTGACAATCAGCATACAGTGACTTACTTGTGCCAACTGCAAGGTGCTGTCCATCTCACAACTTCCCATTCTCTACCCAGTTTCCATCCACTTCACTGGTAAGAAGTTGTTGTATGACTTAGTTCATTCTGTGTGTCACCGCCATGTAGTAACTATTACCATGGTATGGTATACATCTCTTTACTAGGTTTAAAGAAAAACAAGAGAGAGGAAAAGACAGGGCAGTCCCAGGATCCAGGCCAGGTTTTAGTTAATGCCAGACCTAGGATAGAGGTTGGGCTGGTCTCACAGGTAACCAATGAGGGTGGGGACAGAAGGGGCAGTGCCTCAACATGGTATAAAAGCCAGAAATCAGAGCAGGAGCTAAGTCTCCTGAAGAGACTCCACCAATGTGGAGATGCTGGAACTGCTGCTGACCTGAGGAGTGACTTGGACCTGTTTGGCCTAAATTCTACTGGAAGAGGTAAACTTCTGTTAGCATCTGAGGTTTCTGATATTTATTTTATTTATTTATTTATTTAGTGTCTCTTTTATACCGCGCTATTTAAATCAGTGCGGTTTACATACAACAGTAACTTATACAAAGTGGCCTTGGCTGCGCTCTATTTACAATGAAACAGGTACTGTAACTTGGACAACGCTAGGGTAACTATTTACAGGTGGGATATCAAGTCAGGTCAGCGCCAGGCTATCGTTGGGTCGAGACTATATACATGCTGCTATTTACAAGGTGTGCATGGTCGATAGTGGCGCCAGTGGGTGTGGTGATAGAACTGTGCTTTGTGCACGGAGGAGTTATTTGTGGGAATTTGATACTGGAGCTTAAAATATGAATGAAAAGCCTAGCCTGACAGAGGGTAGTGGTGGTACCAGCTCAGAGGCCAGTCAAAAAGCCCTCTGACCTGGAGAAAGCCACGATGGAGGTGTTGGGAGGGCCACATTGTGAGCCTTAAGGTGAACTGTTTTTGGAGAAGAATTATTTAATGTCCCACTAGTGAGACACTGACTGTGGAATTGGTAGGAGGAAAAAATGAAAAGGCATTTTGTGGCACTTTCAAATAGATGGACCTTGGACCTATATGCCTGCTCAGGGGTTAGGACTACCAAGGTGGAATGCTTGCTGTTGACTGTCCTTATATTGCTGAGGCTCGGTAGATTCTTATGTATATATGCCCTTGGACCTTCTTTTGAGGCAGAGTTTAAAATAATCTTGATGACTACACATGGCCAGAGAATGGCCTACCAGACAAGGAACCCTATGGACCTACTGAAGCAGGCCAGCGCGTGACACATGGTCATGCCCTAATAGTTACTGCACACTAATTTACACAGTTACTACCTACAACATTTTAGTAAACACTTGCCTATGGGCCTGATTCTGAGAGGCAACTTGCAGGGCAAGCCATCCTGCCCATATTCCCCCTCCAACTCTCCCCACGCTGCCAGAGCAGCAGTACAGAGAGAGCTGGCAGGGACTGAGAGAGGGCAGAGTGAGGACGAAGTTGGGGTGGACCGAGGCAGCAGGATGTATAGGGCCAATTCAGGTCATAGCCCTATATCTCCTGTGGAGTCAGGGGGAACATGCTGCTTATTCCACCTCGAAAATAAGCAGCTTTGACCGGGCGATCAGGGCCAGAAGCCTCTTCAGAGGCTGGGGCCGGGGGCAGGTATGTCCCTGCTGCCCAATCCTGGCACAGGCTACCCATCCTTGAGTCGGGTGGCACGGAAACAGAAGGTTGGTGCCACAGGGGTCAAAGGGGCCTGTGGGAAGGACATCCCCGCAGGCATGCTGTGGCATACCAGGCCGTCTCAGGGCCCGATCCTGCACCCACGGGAATGTCTGGTTTCCATGGTGAGTACTGGTCCAAACTGGCCCGTTCTGCTCGGGGCCATCCAGACATGCCCCTTACGGAATCAGACTCTATGGGGGATGTTTACTAAAGTGCGTTAAACGTGACTAACGCGCGTTATACGATGTTAACGACCGTAAGTGCCGTATAACGCGCGTACCGACGCGCTAACGACCGTTAACGTCACACTACGCGCGTTAACCGTAGTTAACGATCGTAAACCTCCGCGGCGCGTTAAAACAGCGCAGAAGGTGGAGAGTGGGCGGAGAGAAGGGGTCAATGGATGTAGAGTGGGCGGGGAGAGGCTCCCCTCATACTAACGCGCTGTATTTCAGAGCTCAATTCCAACGCGAATGAAAACCTGTCGTTAAAGGCATTTAAAGGGAAGAGAAACCATTTCCGTCAGCAATGTACAGAAAAACCGGGGAAACCCACAAAACGTGAGCAGTGTGATACATGTGCACAGAACAAAATTTCACATAAAACGTTAAAAATGACCACAAGAAACATTTTAAAAAGCAGAATTCAGCTGGGCAACAGTGATAGCAATGGGCAACAAGGAACAACACTCCCTGGAAAGCACCAAAATAAAAGGAAATGATGTGTGGAAGGGTCTACGCTCCGCAGACCCTTTCAAAGAGCATTACATTGTAATGGAGCTGTCCTGGGCGTGTGGTGTAATGTTTGCCAATGATATCATTGTTGCCCAGCTTGGTTATGGGTGTGTGCCCCTTTTGTGAGGTCTTTTCTGAGGTTTATGTGCACCTTTGTCTGCATACAAGGTAAATGAGGCCACAGTAAACCTGTTGCAGAGCAGGGTTTCTGACTCGTCAGGCCGGTTTAACTAACTCCAGGGACTGCACTGTCTCTGTGGCCACAGTGTGGTGCAATAGACACAGCCAGTGCCTGTAAGACCAGAGGGTCACAGGTTCAAATCCCAGCTGGGGCTCCTGCCAACCCAGTCCCCATAGTTTTACCCACCACTAAACAGTGATAGTAAAGACACTCCTTTAGTGCAGAGAACATACGCAAGGCCTATATTTTACCACACCAAACACAGACACCAGAAACAGGCACATTACCTAATGCAGAGTCCCGCAAATGCAGTCCTGGAGGGCCCCACACCATTCCGGTGTCATGCTGCCTCTAATAAAGATGCCTGTGCTGCATAGCTATGCACCACCCCCATGGTATGCAGATGTAGCTCATGCATATTTATGAGGGACAGCATGAAAACCCGAACAGTGTTTGGAACACCAGGACTGGAGTTGGGGAACTCTGCCGTAAAGCAGCAGCCAACAGGGCCACACACACACCCACAGGCCCCATTGGCCAATGCCAGCTGGAGAGGCAAGACATTGGGCCCTGCCTGTATCTGCCAATACTAGCAGTTGCATACCTTAGCAATGCCACCCTACACCTGGGTATATGGTACACAGCTATCAAACGTTTCCTCTGATAACTGGCAGATATCAATTCCTACGTTAAGCACATTTTGCTCATTGAGCTCCACCATAACAATCATTCTGATGTCTGCGGTGTGTGCTGCAGGTCTGGTCTCTGACAGTGTTCACCACCCTGGGGAGTGACCCCCCAACAGTCTTGTGTACCATATCCATGCCTGTACTATGCCCAGGACTGGTGTGGTGGGTATGGCTGCTGACCACCTCTATAGTAGCACAATGCTGGCATAGGTGTGGGGGTGGCTGTCTGTCTATCCAGTGTGTGGTGGCTGCAAACACCTTCAACAGCCCACACTGCCAGCACTGTTGCCAGTATTGGGCTGCCAATGTGTATAATGAGGAGCAAGGTACCATGGGTATAGGCCGGACAGGGTGGCCTGGCCAGGGTGCATCTGCACAGGGCATAGGGCAGTGACAGGCACATTGTAGTGCCTGGCCACCACCTACACAGACAGGGTGACCTCAGTATATCCTGCTGAGAGATCACTCTCACCCTGACTGTGCAGTGACCACAGCATGGCTAGGCACTCCTATATTGCTATCTAGTATTTCTCTCATGTGATAAATATGGGTTTCCTTTTGGGGCCCAGTCACTGATATATCTGCTTGCTGTGTATGCTGACATCCCAGTTCTGGGAGCAGGCATCTCCACTGGGTACTAGCAGACTGTTTGCAGCTGGTAGGTGTTGTGATGGAGTGGCTGATGGCTTGCACCAGGGGAATATCAGATAGTGGTGGGGTGCAGTATACCATAATCCAGGCCTAATGTCTGTCTGCTATTGTGTTATGGCTGTGTACAGAGCTGCATTGACTGCCCTGTGGGGTGTCTGTTCCCCAGCAGGACTAGGGTTCATGTTCCTCTCTACTGCCACCATTGCAGGGAGGTAGACTCTGGATCTTTTGATGGGAGACCCTGTTTGCCATCCTCAGCCCTGGGGGAGGGGTGTGGGGGCTACACCTGACTGAAACAGACAGAGATGTCCAAGGTGTTCCTGCAGAAACTACCTATCTCACACAATAACACTGCTTTGGACCTGCACCATGGTCTCTTTCAGCCATGGACGGTGCTGTGGACCTAGTGCTGGGCGCCTCACTGCACCCTCAGGTTGAGCACAGTACCCGCACAATGTGATGGTGTGTAGCTACTCTGTGCCAGTACAACACACGGTCGGTACCCCCTATCAGGCCGAGGTGCTGTGGGGGTGCACATGGTCAGTTCCCCCTACCAGGCCGAGGTGCTGTGGGGGTGCATTCCCCATGGTGTGTATCTGTGGACAGCTGATTTGCATGTGCAGTGCATCATGGGTGTGACTGGCCCAATCCAACCCTGTGAAACACCAGCACCTGCTCACAGGCTCTGCTAAACCATAGGCCATCACACGTACATCTGTTAGCATAATGCATAGGTGCAGGACACCCTACAAAGTCTGTAATATAAGATGCCCACACTGGTAAAAACACACGTACCCATGCACGTAAACAAACACATACCCACGCACGTAAAAACACATGTAGCCACGCAAGAATGTGCGCGCGCAGCTACGCACGTACCAATGCACGCACCAACGTACGTGGCTAGGCACAATCCGAGGGTGTTTTTCTGACACCAATACTCAGCGTAACGAAAAACATGCCTCCTCTTTCCTTCTGTAATGTACAGGATGATGCCTGAGACAGCCTTTTGCATTAGGCACACTGGGGGCTCGAACCCATGCTGCCTGTAACAGCGGTCAGTACTGTAACCATTGTGCTACAGCTCTGTTTCAGTGCTTTGTGTCTGTACGTCTTCTTACGATTAACGCGCAGTAACGCGGCACGGCGCCCGGTAACGCTCGTTAATTTTTCTAACGCGCGGTAGTGGTAACGATGTACCGCCCATGTCCTTATTTGGGGTTTCTTTCACTACCGCGGCTCCTAACGCGAATTGCACTAACGCAGTTTAGTAAACATACCCCCATGTGTTTTTAGAAACTTCCTTTACAAAAACTGTAAACGTTGTGCTTAAAATGAAGTTGCAGGCATTTGCCCTTGCTTGAGAGCAGGTATAAATGTTATTATATAAGCCACTTTTGGATCCTGATGCTCCTCTCTCTTGTCCACTACTTATAGTCTAGTCCCCAGTTTAACTATGCATTTTGTCTTGATTAGATTATAAGCTCTGATGGCAGGGACTGTGTATTACATTTATATGCACAGCACTGTATAGGCCTTGTAGCGCTATACAAATTAGCAGTAGTAGTAGTATTAGTAGTAGTTGCATTTAGAGGGTAATTTTATAAACTCCCTCAGAGTTAATGTACTTTAGCACATGCATATTTGAAGTCTATTTTATAACATAAAGTAAGGAAATACCTTACTTTATAAAACAGGGCAGTAAGTGGTGTAAAACACATATCAAAGTAGTTGCAGTAGTTGCACCTGATCTATGGCAGGTGCAGGGCTGGCTTAGGCTAGCCAAAGAGACACTGGTTGCAATGCACACGAGTAAGGAGACAGGAAGCCTCCCTTTCTGGCTCAATCCCTTTACTTCCAACCACCTATCTCCCTTTCTTGCTCCCACTGCCGTGGGCACATTAATGTTTAACACAGTTGTGGGAACATTTTCCTTTGTTCCCGTGGCTGTGTTGTACTGAAGCCACAAGTGCCATAGAATATTTAGCAGGAAAAATCAAGCATTTCTGGTATCTTGCAAGAAACAGGAAGTACTTGGGAGTGGCACGACCGTGGCAGTGGGAGCAAGTACTTGTTTGACCTTTTGAAAATACCATGCTGCCAGAGACTTCAGCACAGTACAGTCCTAGGAGCAAAGGAAAATGTTCCTGTGGCTATTAAAATTTCTTGCGGGTTCAGGATCGGGCCCTGAGATGGCCCAGCATGCCACAGCATGCCTATGGGGACCTCTTCCCTGCAGGCCCCCCTGACCCCCATAGCGATGACCCTCTGTTTCCCTGTCACCTGACCTGGCCTCTGGGGGGGTCTTTCTGGCCCCGATCGCCTGGTCAAAGCTGCTTATTTCACCTTTGAGGTGGAATAAGCAGGACATTCCCCCTGATCCTATACGATGTACAGGGCTGTGAACTGAATCAGACCTGTATGTCTTGCCACCTTGGCCTGCCCCCAGTCTGCCCTCACTCCGTCCCTCCTGCCCCCGCTGGCTCTCCTGGTACTGCTGCTATAGCCATGTGGGGAGAGTCAGAAGGGAAATACGGTCAGGACAGCTTGCGGGCCGGCACATCCTGCCAGGATGTGCAACCCCGCAAGTCACCTCTTAGAATGGTGCCCTTAGGGGGTTATTTTGGAAGCCTTAGGCAGCTGAAAATGGACATAGAGATGTCCAAAGCACAGAGACATATCCAGAGCCATTTTAGAAGGCAGGTCTATGGACCTCTTATGCGTGAGGACGTCCAAGCCTGACTGAGGTGTGATGAAGGCCCATTCCCAGGGAACTGAATGACACAGCCTGATCTCAAGTTTAGGCCTGCTCCAGGCATTACTAAGCATCTGAAATGTGCTCATTTTGGCTTTAAAACATCCAGAGTGTGTAGAGAAGATAGCACTCATCAACCCCAGTATTCTGCATAATCACAATGATAGAAGTAGTGGGAATTGAACCCTGGCCTTTGCCCACTACTCTAACCATTAGGATATCCCTAGACATCCAGGTGCTGAAATAGTATTCTGAGGATGTCAATGTAGATGCTCCTGCAGACATCCATATCAGCTCATCCACATTTGTGAAACTGGGTCTGCGCCTGGACGTACTTGCCTTTTTTTTCAGATGTTCTGGCTTAGATGTCCCAGATTGCATTTAAAGATAGAAATATAGAACAATGGTGACAGAAAAGACCATATGGCCTATCTAGTCTGTCCTTCTATACTAACTATTATAGTCTCTTTTTTTCCTTCAGAGATTTTCTGTGTTGGTCCCATGCTTTCTTGAATTCAGATACTGTCCTGATCTCTACTACCTCCACTGAAAGACTGTTCCACACTTCCACCACTCTTTCTATAAAGAAGTACTCCCGCAAATTAATCCTGAGTCTATCCCCTTTCATCTTTATCCCATGTTCCCTCATTGCAGAGCTCTCTTTCAATTGAAAGATGCTCTCCACCTGTGCATTTATGCCATGGAGGTATTTAAATGTCTCTACTATATCATTTCTATCCCGCCTTTCCTCTAAAGTATGCATATTAAGATCCTTAAGTCTGTCCTCATATGCTTTATAACGAAGACCACTAACCATTTTAGTAGCCACCCTCTGCACTGACTCCAACCTGTTTCTATCCTTTTGAAGGTGCAGTCTCCAGAATTGCACACTATACTCCAAATGAGGTCGCACCAACGACTTTTACAGAGGCACTGCCACCTCAATTCTTCTGCTGGCTATTACTCTCCCTATCCACCCACGCATCTTTCTAGATTTTGCTGTCACCTTTTCTACCTGTTTAGCTACTTTAAGATCATCAGAAACAATCATGCCTAGGTACCGCTCTTCTTTAGTGGACAAAAGTACTTCACTCCCTGTACTGTATTGCTCCCTTGGATTGCTGCAGCCCAAATGTACGACCTTGCAGATTTTTAACATTAAGTCTCAGCTGCCAAATTCTAGACCATTCTTAAAGCTTAGCTAGATCCTTCCTCATGTTAATTATATCTTCCTGGGTGTCTACTCTATTGCAGATTTTGGTATCATCTGCAAAGAGGAAAACCTTATCCAACAGCCTTTCTGCAATATCACTAAGAACAATGTTAAAAAGAATTGGATGAAGGCCAGATCCCTGTGGTACACCACTGGATACATCCTTCTGCTCAAAGTGAGCTCCATTTACCTGTACCCTTTGTTGCCTCTCACTCAACTGATTTCTAACCCAATCAGTAACTTTAGGGTCTTTTTCTGGGATGCTCAATTTATTTATAAGTCATCTGTCTGGAATGGTGTCAAAGGCTTTACTGAAATCTAAGTACATCACATCTAGGACTCTCCTTCGGTCCAACTCCCTTGTCCCCCTGTCAAAGAAATGAATCAGATTTGTCTGACAAGACCTTCCTGTAGTAAAACTATGCTGCCTCAGATGCTGCAATCCATTGGACTCCAGAAATCTCACTATTCTAATTTTTATCAATATTTACATTAATTTACTTACCATAGATGTCAGATTAGCTGGCCTGTAGTTCTCAACTTCCACTTTTATGTATAGAGACCACATATGCCTTTTTCCAGTCTTTGGGACAACTCTTGACTTTAAAGAAGCATTGAAAGATCAGACAGTGAAACAAATTCCTTCAGTACTCTGGGATGTATCCCCTCTGGCCCTATCACTTTCTTTACTTTTAGTTTAACTAGTTCCTCACAAACAAAGTCTTATGAAAAGCGTTCGAGATCTCCTTCACTACTGTTCCTATTTATGGGTGTTTTCTGAGGTCCTGCTCCCGACCCTTCATCTGTGAATACAGAATAAAAGTATTTTTTATGCAATTCTGCTTTATTCTCATCAACCTCTACATAATCCTCCCCTTCTTCTTTGAGTCTGACAATACCACATTTGCACTTTCTTCTCTCTAACTTATATGAAAAATGTCTTGTTCCCCCATTTTGCTGCATTTGATATTTTTTCTTCCATTTCAATCTTTGTTTTCCGACTAATTTCCTAGCTTCTCTTTTCCAGATACAGATGCTTGTCTTCCTCTTTCTGTGATTTTTTGTATTTTATGAAGGCCACCCTCTTTTCCTTAACCTTTCAGCTACTTCTGTTAAGAATCATAGTGGCTTTATTTTCTTTTGACATGTATTTACTTTCCTAACAAAAAGGTTTGTTGCTCTTAAAATATCCTGTTTCTGTTTTGCCTATTGCTTTTATACATCTCCCAGCTGTTCCTATCCCACTAACAACTCCTTGAGATATTGTCTCATCTTGGCAAAGTTAGTTTTCCTAAAGTCTAGGACCCCCACTTTTGAATGGACTTTATCAGCCCTAGTCATACTGAATCACACCATCTGGTGATCACTGGATACGAGATGATCCCTTACTATAAGATCAGAAACACTTTCCCCATTGGTAAGCACCAGGTCCAGTATGGCCCCTTCACATATGGATTCTGTTACCAGTTGCTAGAAAAGCACTGTATGAAGACAATTAAGGTTTGAAGATTGGGGGAAAACTCATCATCAACCTTTGCTTTGCTGATGATGCCATATTACTGGCTGAAAGTGAAGACGATCTGAAACATTTGCTTCTTAAGATCAAGGAACATAGTCTTAAAATGGACCTGCATCTTAATGTAAAGAAGACAAAGATCCTGACAACTAGCACAATCAATACGTCCATCATTGATGGAGAAGAAATTGAAATAGTTGACAACTTTAACCTACTTGGATCAACTATCAATAAAGAAACGACAAGCAGTCAAGAAATCTACATTGCTTTTGGCAGAATGGCTATGAAGGACCTAGACAAGATTCTCTCCATACAAAGATTTGACTTATTCAAGCCATGATATTTTCAATAATGTCATATGGATGTGAAAGTTGGACAGTGAAAAAGATAGAAAGAAAATTGATGCCTTTGAATTATGGTGCTGGCAACAAATACTGTGTATACCATGGACTGCCTGAAGAACAAACCAGTCAGTACTAGAGGAGATCAAACCTAAGCTTTCTTTAGAAGTCAGATAACAAGACTTTGACTTACATACTTTTGACACATCATGCGAAGAGAGAGATCATTAGAGAAAGAGATGCTTGGCAAGGTTAACGCAAAAGAGAAAGGTGAGCAATGAGATGGATCAATAGAATAACAGCAGCTATGGGTGTCATTCTATCAATAATGAGTCACATGACTGAAGACCTAACATAGTTTAGGATAACTATCCATGAGTGGACACCAACTCGTCGGCACTTAACAACAGCATTGGTAGCACTTCTCTTTTCATAGCATTACTGTGAATGTCTTTAATTAAATCTCCATTCACGTCTTCTGCCTGTATCAATTGTGCCGACATGGATGAGCATCATCGAATAATGGTCAGTAGGCTGAGTCTTTGCAAACTCTCTAACATCTTGGATTTTGGCACCTGGCAGACAGAAAAACCTCCCTAGACATCAAGTCTGGTGGTCAGCTAGATTCCTCAGTACCCCTAAGCAGAGAGTAACCAACCACCACTATCCTTCGCTTCCTTGTGGTCACTGATTCTGAAACTTTGGGATGCTTGAGCAATGGTTCTTACCGTTCCTGGGATATTTTCACCTCCTCCACTTCTATTGCTCCTCCACTTCTTGAACATCTTTTCTAAAATGCCCCTCCACATCTAGACCTGCTAAATAGTAGGCCTACACTAAACAGATAATACAGTGACCACACCAGTACTATCTGTATATTCAGCACCGCTATATGGATTGTGGTACTTAATATACAGATGAAGTTAAATGGTGGCACTGACATTTAACTTAAGTCAATTAAGCCAGCTACCGTGATGATCAAAGATTTATCCTTGTTTGTGCAGCTTGTACTTCAAGACTGATCCCAGTGGGGAGGAGCCAAAAGGGAAAATTTGGCTCAGAATACCAGAACCAGCAAGTGTAAATGCCTGAACCAAGATTCTTCAATAACATGCATTATAGTATTTTATAACTTACATATGTAAATTTTTGTTCTGCTTATGTTCCACCTAAATATCACCCCTGTGTACCCCCACACTGAAAATGCACACTATCAAACTTATGTGTATACTTACAGAATTGTGAGTGCCTAAACTACACACAAGTGCCCATTCATGCACATAAGACTTTGAAACTAGGTGACGTACACACTTTAATGGCATGTATCTTTACGTGACCTCATAAAATCAACCCCATAATGTGCATGTATTTTATAAAATACTCTAATGTATTATGACTCTGTCTGAGCTCTCCTCAAACTTCTCCCGTGAACATGCCAACACACTAGTTACATGAAAGTACACATAGGGGTATGTTTACTAAACTGCGGTAACGGTACATAACGCGTGTAATGTAACGTTAACTATCGTTCACGCGTCATAACGTGCGTTATAATGTGCGAACGATCGTTAACGTTACATAACGCGCGTTAACCGTAGTTAACGATCATAAACTCCCGCGATGCGGTAAAACACCGCAGAAGGTGGAGAGAGGTCGGAGAGAAGGGGTCAATGGGCGTAGAGTGGGCGGGGAGAGGCTCCCTTCACACTAACGTGCTAATCTGAAGAGGTCAATTCCAACACGAATGAAAACCTGCCGTTAAATGCACATTACAGGGGAGAGAAACCATTTCAGTGTCAGCAATGTACAGCCCAGGCAGGGAAACCTAAAACAAGTGATAAGTGTGATACATGTGCACAGAACAAAAGGGCACATAAACAATGAAAATAACCCCAACAAACTGGAAAAAACCATAACCAAGCTGGCCAATAGTGGTATCAATGAGAAACATCAACCCCTCCCCCCAAGAGTAAGCTCCATAGAAAAGATATAAATCGTTGAAGGGTCTATACTCCATCCCCATACAAGGTGAATGAGCCCACAGTGAAATAGCGCTGCTCAGGGATTTCCCCACCATCGGACAGGGTTCCTATGGCATGCACATGTCCCGCAACATCAGAGCGGGCATGTCAGAACGGCAACTGGACAGATGCCGGAGAAGGGGATACAGTGGGCCGCAGGTGGCACATGCTGTGGTGGAACTGGGCCACAGTGCGGACTAGGGTGATGCCTAGGTGGCCCATACGAATGCTGAAACAGCAGAGCAGCCAGACAGCAACTGCTGAATACCAACATGGGCATGAGTGTGTTTCCCACAGTGTCACAGGGGATAGTACCCAACAGCCACCCCCAAGGGCACAGAACATTGGCAGGCGGGGCTGGGGGAAGCGTCGACGTCTATGCAGGCACCCCTACCCCAGAACCCGCACCATAGGCAGCCGCCTACCTGCACACTGGATGTCCTGAGACTGCGCACCACCAGCACCACCAGCAGAAGGGCATGTCAGCATGGTGGCTGAGGGATACTGGTGGTGGAGGGGGCAGTGGCAGGTGCCCAGAGCAGACCGTGGCCTAGCCCTGTGTAGGTGGGTGCCGTGTACTGCAACAGATGGGCCCTGTCTGACGAACAGTCATGGTATCACCAAGGAATATACTGACTCTGTGACAACAAGGTGGTGCAGTGCACAAAACCAGTGTATTCAGAAGCAGAGGGTCACAGGTTCAAGTCCCAGCTGTGGTTCCTGCCAACCCAGTTTTATTTTACCCACTACTACAACTTGCTAATACAGACAGCACCTTTATTGCAGATGATGTAAACATGCCCAAAACACCTACATTCTACCCTACAGAGCACAGACACCATTAACATGCACATTACCTAGAGCAGAGTCTCCCAAATGCAGTCCTGGAGGGCCAGACACCATTCCGGATCCATGTTGCCTCTGATAAAGATGCCTGTGCTTCATTTCTATGTGCCACCCCCATGGTATGCAGATGTATCTCATGCATATTCATGAGGGACAGCATGAAAACCCGAACAGTGTTTGGCATCGCAGGACTGGAGTTGGGAACCTCTGCCATAAAGCAGCAGCCAACAGGGGCAGACACACCCGCACCCACAGGTCCCATTATCCAAAGCCTCCTGGAGAGGCAGGACTGTGGGCTCTGTGTGCATCTCCCAATACTTGCACTTGCATACCTTAGTAATGCCACCCTAAACCTGGGAATATGGTACACATCTATCAAAAGGTTGCTATGATTACTGGCAGATAGCAATTCCTAGGTTAAGTACAATTTTCTGAGTGAGCTGTATCATAGCAACCTTTCTGATGTCTGTGGAGTGTGCTACAGGTCTTGTGTCTGACAGTGTTTACCAATCTGGGGAGTGACTCCTACAGTATTGCGTACCATATCCATGCCTGCACTGTGCCCAGGACTGGTGTGGTGGCCTGGGCTGCCCAACACCTCTATAGTTGCATAATGCTGATATAGGTGTGGGGAGTGTGTGTCTGTCTATCCCAGGGGTGGGCACCTCCGGTCCTGGAGGGCTGCAGACCAGTCAGGTTTTCGGGATATCCCTAATTAACATGCATGAGATATATATGCATTAGAGATATCCTGCCAACCTGACTGGTTTGTGGCCCTCCAGGGCTGGATTTGGAGACCCCTGCCTTACACCTCTGTCATTTAAGATCGTGAGTGGGCAAGGTACAGATGTCCTAGACATCGAAAGGGTATATAGAATGTGTCACATTCCTCCTCGATTCTCACCACCACCAAAAAGTTGTCTAATAGACAATTTTTTGGTGGTGGTGAGAAGTGAGGAGGACTGTGACAAATTCTATCTAACCTTTTTGATGTCTTGGACATCTGCACCTTGTCCACTCACAATCTTAAATGACAGAGGTGTAAGGCAGGGGTCTCCAGATCCAGCCCTGGAGGGCCACAAACCAGTCAGGTTGGCAGGATATCTCTAATACATATATATCTCATGCATATTCATTAGAGATATCCAGAAAACCTGACTGGTCTGCGGCCCTCCAGGACCAGGTTTGCCCACCCCTGGTCTATCCAGTGTGTGGTGGCTGCCAACACTCTCCACAGCCCTCACTGCTAGCACTGTTACCAGTATTGGCCTGCTAATGTGCATAATGAGGAGCAAGGTACTGTGGGAATAGCCTGGATAGGGTGGCCTGACCTGGATGCATCTGCACACGGCATAGGGCAATGGCTCGGACATTGTAGTGCCTGGCCACCACCTGCACGGACAGGATGGCCATAGCATGTCCTGCTGGGAGGTCACTCTCACCCTGACTGAGCAGTGACCATTGCATGGCTAGGTTCCCCCATAGTGCTGTATGGCATTTTTCGTGTGTGATGTTTATGGGTTCTTTTTTAGGGCCCAATCACTGACTTATCTGCTTGGTGTGTATGCTGACATCCCTGTTCTGGGTGCATGCATCTCCCCCAGGACCATGCACTATGGACTAGCTGGCGGACTGTCTGCAGCTAGTATGTGTCTTGCTGGAACACCTTGCAGGGTGCAGCGGCTGGAGGCTTGCTGCTGGAGAATGTCAGATAATGGTGGGGGGCAGCTGAGCATTTCCAGGCCTGCTGTCTGTCTGCCATTGCATTATGGATGTGTAGTGCTCTGTCTGTTCCCCAGCAGGACTGGGGTTGCTGGTCCCCTCTACTGCTACCATTGCAGGGAGGTAGACTGTGGATCTGTTGGTGGGTGCTCCTGTTTCTTACCCTGAGCCCCAGAGGGTGGGTTGTGTGGTGGTACATAATCTGCCTATGGGTCCATACACCCCCCTTCACCTACAGCAGGTAACCATGGCACCAACACAGGATATGCACTATTCTGGGTGCATCATCGCCCATAGGGACTAGACATGACCGAGACATACAGCAGGACACAGATGTATCCTAGGTGTGTCTAATGGAACTACCTATCACACACTGATGGAGATCTGCAGCATGGCGTATTTCAGCCATGAAAGGTGCTGTGGACCTGGTGCTGGGCGCCCCACCTCAACCTGAGGGTGGGCACAGTACCCGCACAATTTGACTGTCTGTGGCTACTCTGTGGCAGTGCCACACACGGTCTGTTCCCCCTACCATGCCGAGGTGCTGTGAGGCTGCACATGGTCAGGACCCCCCACCAGTCCTAGGTGATGGGGGGGCACACCTCAACATATGACCATCTGTACATGGCTGATCTGCATGTGCAGTGCACCATGGGTATGGGTGCGTTGACCCAGATCCTGGCCAACACAGCGGGCGGTTTGGGTGGTGGCCGGACGCCCTTCAGTAGGCAGCCAGGAGGCTGTTAGCAGCTATGGGGTTGTAGCCCAGTGGTTCCTTCACTACCTGTGAGGCCAGTGGTCATGGGTTCAAACCCACCATGGGGTTATTTTATAGGGCTGTCTGCAGCATTGTCTATTTTTAATGTACATTAGTGCTGCCAGCGACAACCCCTCAGCGTACTGTAACCTTACAGTGACTCATAAGGCACCCCATGCGGCGCCTTATAGGGTGTTCTATAGGGGACATTATGGGGTGCCTCAGCGGATAGTGCACTTTATAATGTAGCCTATGGAGTGCGTTATGGGGTGCCTTATGCGGCACCTTAGGTTATGCCACTGTGAGGGTGTGTTTGCTGGCAACACTACTGAAAATAAACGTAAAATGCCTCCTCATTCACTCCTTAAATGTACAGGGTGATGCCTCAGCCAGCCTTATGCATTAGGCACACTGGGGAATCAATCCCATGACGCCTGTATCATCAGTCAGTGCAGTAACCATTGTGCTACAGCTCTGTTTCAGTGTTTTGTGTCTGTGCGCCTTCTTAAGTTTAACGCGCGGTAACGTGCCACGGCACCCTCTAACACTCGTTAATTTCTGTAACGCGCTATCGGTAACGATGTACCGCCCAAGTCCTTATTTGGGATTTCTGGCTCTACCACGGCTCCTAACGCGAATCAAACTAACGCAGTTTAGTAAACATACCCCATAGTTTCTTGTGCATACAGTATTTTTACCTCTGGGGTAATTTTACGAGACCTTTTACATAATGCCTTTTACACACACATACTGGCATGTTCACACAAACTATAATATTACCCTCCGCATGTCTAGTTCGATGATTGAGGTATATCAAATGAATAAATACAATAAAATCATATTGGGGCCGATATTCAGAACCCTTATTCAGTCGGCCAGTGGGTAGCTATCTGGGTAAGGGTGCTGACCACAATATTTTGAGGCATGATCCAGAGTGCCGGTGAATATCTTCACAGGCTGCCAAGGCAGGTGCAGGGGCGGGTCATGGGCAGAGTGAGGAGCGTTGGCATAATCTGGATAGGTGTCAGCATTTATCCAGTTAGTGCAATATTCAGCCGGCACTTAAATCTGCCATCTGAAGCTACATGAAAAGCACCGCTAAATGGAAATCCAGATAATTGCTCACTGAATATCACACTGGGATTGCACCACTCAGCCCAGCTATTCAGCAGCAGCTCCTATCTAGATACTGCCATAAATATCCCACTGATCTTTATGCACTGCAGCTAAAGGAGTGGCCTAGTGGTAGGGACAAGTTACCTCAGGCCAGAAGGGGGTGGGGTGGGGTGGGGTGGGGTGGGGGGGGGATCAAATCCCACTAGAGGACAGCAACCTTGGGCCAGAAGGACTGTGGTTTCTAGTCCCACAGGTGTTCCTTGTGGTCTTGGGCAAGCCACTCAACCCTCCATTGCCCATGTTCCCTATAAAATAGTTATCTCCAAGTTATAATGCCCTGTTCAATGTAAACCACCTTGATATCATGCAAGGCAGTATATAAGAAATGTTAAATAAATAAACTGCCATGGTATTTGAATATTGGTCTTTTTGAAAATTGTGCCCATGATGAATATGAATGAGATAAAACTACCTATATTGTTGACTCACCCATGCCGATTTATCTCATTCATATTTGTATCCCAACTTGCAGTGGGGTCAGGGAAGCCCTGACCTAAACATTTGTTGATTCTCTATTGAAAATGGAGCTCAATGAGGTCGGCCTACCGAGCTACGGAGGCTGAAAGGAGAAGCAAGATGGTGTAAAAAGGAAAGAAATAGGAAATGTCTGGGAACAGAGTAATGAAAACAACTCTAAAGTCTTCTGATTTATAGAGAAAAAAGGAAAGAAAAATAAAAAAGCAAACATCTGGCAATGGCAAAGGAAAATATGGTATAGGATGAGAAGATATAGGTAAAGCAATAAATATATTTTGACAGAATTGCATGTGATATTTATTTGGCAAGTCTAGAAAGAGAAAGCCAGTTCCTTGAACTGATCTTAATTGAATGCACAACACATTAGTATTCTAAACCCTCCCACAAGTGAGCACAGGCTGTTTGGCATGCTAATTACTATCCCTGGAGGTTTCCTATTTTGCTATCCACTATGCCAATTCACTTTTATCCGTGATGTATGGGGCTTGTATCTTCTTAGCTATTATGCTGATGACCCAGGGGCAGCGCCTGCCACTTTCGATAAACCTTCAGTTTATTTTGAGAAAATCCACATATGCTTTTGTAGTGGTACAATTTAGCGCTATGATAATCCTCTAAATTGCTTTCATATCATGCCAACAGTGCTGTTGTGCTGATCTAAAGGTATTAAATCAGCAAATTACAAGTGTGTCCAGTCCTCTCTGTGACTGTATGAACCAATCAACATGCTATTACAGATGAAACACGGGAGCACAGATCTGCTGGAAATATTATGTTTATAGTATTTACCTACCATATTTATGATCAACTGGTTATTTTCAATTATTTTAGCGTCACTCATACTGTAATTACTTGCCTGGAATTCATCAAAGTCTTGCAGTTAAGTAGCCCTTCTGACTTGTAGCTCAATTGTATAACTAGCTGAAAACATGAACGCCGTCTCAGTATTCTACAAAGAAAATTAAAATGGCCAGTGCATAGGGGTTTATTTACTAAGAGCACAATTCCATAATGTGGACACATCAAAATGAAAAACAGGCCCCATTTTGTCCTAATTCCACATACATGGGTCTGGACATGCTTGCAGGTCTAGAATCGGGGACATAGACGTGTTCAGCACTGCACGCACAAATCCCAGGGCATGGGTATACATAACAAGTGGCGTGGACATGCCTGCCCTTGGCGAATTGTGAAAAGATGTATGGCTCCGCTATTGCCCATCTCTGTGTGGCCACGCCTCCTCAGTTAAAACGTGCATTCCCGAAGCTGCTCCTCACACTGAAAGTGTGGTACCCATGCCAACTATGCATGAAAATGGAAGACACAGATGTGCTGATGCAGAACAAATCATAGAAGCTAGCTTTGCATGACCAGGACACTGTAAAGTGATCATTATGCACTCAGAGATGTTACAACAGCAAGTAGAAAGTGATATGAGTATCCTGACATACCTTGCAACACAACATACATGGCAGTAGGTGAGCATTTTAGTTATGCTTGCATTGCTCATCTCTGATAATGGTCTATATAATGTTATGTATGGACCAGAAGAAATCAGAAATAATCCTCTACAGCTAAGTGTCAGAGCATACCCCTCACATTAAATAGGGACCCTCAGATTGAGCGCATACACCAGTGCAAACAGCACTACTAGATAACCAAGAGCACCGGCATCTGTCTATACGAATGTGCACATTTCTGAGACTGCTGATGGTGCTGCGTGCCCTCCTGCATGCACTCATTCTGAGGGTCCGTTATCATTGACAGGGATATGCTTTGACATTCGGCTGTAGAGACCCTGTTCTGCTGTATCTTGGCCGATCACACTAGCACCTGCGGTCAGCCCTACAGACCAGATATTGGCCAGGCACTAATGTCCCCCCAAAAGAAGAAATTAGGCCTTACCTGCTAATTGTCTTTCCTGGAGTACTCTCCGGGCCAGTCCAGGACATCTTGGGTGGTCAATCCGCTCCAGCAGCTGAGGACTGGAATCTGAAAGGTTTTCCTGACAGCCTATCCAGCTCCCCTAGGTGTCAGCTAATCTGTCTCTCGGTCACAAAGCAGTAAAGCTAGCCCTAAGAACACTTACAACCTAACAAAACAAGAAAAACCAGGCATAACGCTGTGCCTTTCCCTCAGTTATTGATGTAGTTATTTAAGAAGTTATCTGTACTTATTTGCAATATTGACTGATAAGCACTGACTTCCCTTTAAGAGAAGCAGTTGCACTGCAGCGGCGCTGCAGACTCTAAGATTCACGTTTATTATTGTTTTTTTTTTTTTTCCCCCGTTCCCAAAGTGAACCTCAGTATCTTAATCCACTGCATTGTACAGCTCCTTGACAGAAGAACAACCTACCAAACAAACACCATCCTCTTTTGAAACTCGCAGATACACTAAGGGAGGGTCCTGGACTGGCCCGGAGAGTACTCCAGGAAAGACAATTAGCAGGTAAGGCCTAATTTCTTCTTCCTATTCGTCTCTCCGGGCCAGTCCAGGACATCTTGGGAAGTACCAAAGCAGTACTTAAAGACGGGAGGGTCCTGCGAGACCTGCCACAAACGCCGCCACGCCCACTCTGGCGTCCTCCCTAGCCTGAATATCCAACCGATAATGCCTCGCAAACGTGTGTAAAGACGACCACGTAGCCGCTCGACAAATGTCCACCGGCGGAACTAACGCATACTCCGCCCAAGAGGTAGCCTGACCTCTGGTTGAATGAGCTCCAAGACCCTGAGGAACCGGCGCGCCCTTCGTTTCGTACGCGGCGTGAATAACATGTTTCACCCATCGAGCGATAGATGCTTTAGTGGCTGCCTTACCCTTTGTTGCTCCTCCGTAGAGAACAAACAACCTGTCGGACTGACGAAAAGACTCTGTCACCTTGAGATACGCAACACAAAGGCCCAAGTCCAGCCGCCTAAGGGAACGATCCAAGCCACTGTTCCCCAACCCCCAGAAGGTAGGAAGGGAAACGACCTGATTGATGTGAAAAGGAGAAACCACTTTGGGAAGAAAAGAAGGCACCGGTCTCAACACCACCTTCTCCGCTGAAAATTGAAGGAACGGTTCCTTGCAGGATAGGGCCTGAAGATCGGAAATCCTTCTAGCGGAACACAAGGCCACCAGAAAGGCTGTCTTCCAGGACAACTCTCGCAGGTGGTCCGACCTATGTCCGACAAACGACGGATCCGACAATGCCTGAAGCACCAGGTTCAAATCCCAAGGAGGAACGACCGGACGCCTCGGAGGCCTAATGTTTTTAGCGGCTCGAAGGAAACGTAGCACATCAGGATGGGAAGCAAGCGGCCTGCCCTGTACCCTACCTCTGTAACAGGCCAGCGCCGCCACCTGAACTCTTAAGGTACTAAGCGCCAACCCTTTCTCCAATCCTCCCTGAATAAAACCCCAAATTTCCGGTAGCGACGCCCCCCCCCCCGGGCAACGCTTTACGCTCATCGCACCAAGCTTCAAATAAGCGCCAAACTCTAATGTAAGCCAACGATGTCGACCGCCGTTTGGACTGTAAAAGAGTAGCTATTACCGCGCTTGAGTAGCCCTTGCGTCGCAACCTGCGCTGATCAAGAGCCAGGCCATAAGACAGAATTGAGACACCTGTGGCATGAGCACCGGACCTTGTCTCAAGAGATCGCTGTGAACGGGCAGCCTCCAGGGAGGTGCTATGAGCAGTCGCATCAGGTCGGTATACCAAGGACGCCGGGGCCAATCCGGAGCCACCAGAATCACCGGACCACTGTGAGCAGCCACTCTTTGGATGACCCGTCCCAAGAGCGGCCATGGAGGAAACACATAAATGAGCTGATGTTGAGGCCAAGGCTGTACCAGGCCGTCTAGACCTTCGGACATGTGTTCCCTGAGCCGGCTGTAAAACCGTGCGGCCTTGGCATTGGACTGGGTAGCCATAAGGTCCAGGACAGGCTGCCCCCACTTTTGAGAAATCTCCCGAAAAACCGCCTCGTCCAGTTCCCACTCTCCCGGATCTAGATGATGACGACTGAGATAATCCACCTGAACGTTGTCCTTGCCGGCAACATGAGCCGCCGATATCGCTACGAGATGGGCTTCCGCCCACTGAAACAACTGCAGGCATTCTTCCAGCAACAGAGCACTGCCCGTGCCGCCTTGCCTGTTGATATAAGAAACTGTTACCTGATTGTCAGAGAAAACCTAAACTGCCTTCCCGACAAGTACTCGTACAAAGACCAGCAGCGCGAGACGGACCGCTCTGAGTTCCAAACGATTGATCGACCAGGTCCTCTCTTCTGCAGACCACGCACCCTGAGTCACACGACCCAGACAATGCGCCCCCCACCCGGAGAGGCTTGCGTCCGTTGTGAGTAACACCCAGTTCGACACCTCCAGAGGAAATCCCGCTTGTAGTTGGGCTGGAATCGACCACCACTGCAAGCTGAGACGCACGGCTTCCGGACAGACTAACCTGCACGAGAGAGGATGCTCTTGAGGAGACCAACGGGACAAAAACATGCTCTGCAGCGGCCGCATGTGAGCTCTGGCCCAGGGGACCAGATCCAAGGCCGCCGCCATGGACCCCAGCAACTGCAGGTACCTCCAAGCCGTCGGAGCCTTGACACGCAGAAACGCTGCCACCTGCCGTAAGATTTTCCGCACTCTGTCGTCTGGAAGAAAAACTGACTCTACTCCCATGTCGAATAGGGCCCCCAGATACGTCAACCGCCGAACGGGTTCCAAATGGCTCTTTGCATGGCTGATGACCCAACCTAACTGCTCTAGGACCTGCCCTACTCGCGCCGTGGCCTTCACCGACGCTGTCTGCGACGACGCCCGAATCAACCAATCGTCCAAGTAGGGATTAACCTGAATCCCTTCCTTTCGGAGCGCAGCCGCTACCACGACCATTATTTTGGTGAAGGTGCGAGGCTCCGTGGCAAGCCCTAACGGCAATGCCCGAAACTGAAAATGACCCATGGGCACCGCGAAACGTAGATACTTCTGATGTTTGGTCCGGATAGGAATGTGCAGGTAAGCCTCTGTAAGATCTATGGAAGCAAGAAACTCGCCTGGCCGAACCGAGCGGATCACCGATCGTAAAGTTTCATCCAAAAATGAGGCACCCTCAAACAACGATTCACGTGCTTGAGGTCTAGAATAGGACGAAAAGAACCTTCTTTCTTGGGAACCACAAAATAAATCGAGTAGCGACCTAATCCGCACTGGTCTGCAGGCACCGGCACCACCGCACGAAGAGACAACAGACGGTGGAGCGTCTCTCCAACCGCTTCCCTCTTTGCCTGGGGACCACAGGGAGACAGGACAAAAGTGTCTGGAACCCGTTGCTCGAACTCGAAGGCATATCCGTCTCTGATAATCTCCAGAACTCACTGATCCGTGGTTATACTGCCCCAGATGGAGAGGAACAGCTGTAACTGACCTCCTACTGGAACTTCCACCTGGACCGGCCTCACTTCATTGTGACTTTTTCGGTGTGGCCTGCTGGGCACCAAAGTAGCCTCTACCGAAACCTCTGGATCCTCGAAAGGGATGTCCTCTAGACACAAACCGACCGCACTGATAAAGGGTGAAACGTGCACCCTGGAACCTGCGGAAGTCCCGACTTTGACCCCTGTGGAGGGACCCCTGCTTCGTAGCTCTTGGACGGTCTTCCGGCAGACGCCCCCCTTTGGAGTCACCCAAATCTTTAACAATCTTGTCTAATGCCTCACCAAACAACAACTTGCCTTTATACGGTAATTTACTAAGACGCGCCTTGGAAGACGCATCCGCCGCCCAATTCCTAAGCCAAAGGAAGCGCCTAGCAGTGATTACGGAAGCCATAGCCTTAGCTGAGATGCGAACCAAATCATAAAAGGCATCGGCTTGATAGGCAGCCGCCGACTCGAGCTTTGCCACCTCCGCAGTAGCTTCGTCCACTCTCTCCGAAGACTGCTCCCCCTGCAGCCAGCGGATGGAGGCTCTAGACACATAAGTACCACAAATAGACACTTGAAGAGCTAATGCACTAGAATCAAAAGCCTGCTTCAAAAGAGCCTCTAAACGACGATCCTGTAAATCTTTGAGAGCTGCCCCCCCTTCAACAGGAATGGTGGTCTTTCGAGTGACGGCCGACACCAACGCATCCACCTTGGGCATACGCAATAGGTCCTTCTCTTCCTGAGGTATAGGGTAAAGCCTAGCCATCGAGCGTCCTCCCCTGAGAGACGCTTCTGGAAATTCCCATTCAGCCTCTATCATCTGTTTGATAACCCGATGTACAGGGAAACACTTGTTTTCAGATCTGAACCCCTGCAGTAAAGGGTCCTCTAGGGGCTTCTGCTGTATGGCTGGAAGGACTAAATGCAAAGCCGAAAGAGACTGAGAGATTAAAGCCCCCAGCTCTTCCTTACGTAACATCCAAAAAACATTGGGATCCTCCCCAGGACCCAGCTCCCCTTCCTCCAAATCCCCTGACCAAGTTTCTAAGCCTGGATCAGAGAGAAGCTCACCTTCTTCTACTCCTGGTGATGGAACACTAGGAGCCTCATTATGCTCTGTAGGCTGGTCCCTTCCCTGCAGCCCCGCAGAGCTAGATTCACCCAGGTGAGCCTCTGAAGGGGCTGCCACTGGGGAACCAAAGAGGTTGTCAGATCCAGGAGGAAGAGCGAACTGTGTCTGCTTCAGGAGGTAATCCTGATGTAGAGAGAGAATAAACTCAGGAGAAAAATAAGAACTTAGAGCCTCCTGAGCTGCAGGAATAGGCTGTTGCTTTAGTTCTGTAGCCACAGTCGGTTTTACTGACTTTGCTTTCCTCTTGTGAGGTTTAATAAGGGGTGCGGGAGAACCGGCCTGATCTGATAAAATGGCCGCCGTTCCCGCTCTCTCCCCTGAACTGTGAGGTAAAAGGAGACCACTCTCCAAGGATTTATCCTCCATGCTCACACCGCTTGCCGAAAAAAAAGAAACCCCAGGAAAAGAAAAAAGTCAATCGCAATTAAACACCTCGAACTGCGTCAGAATGGATGTCCCCTAAAAGAAACCAAAAAACCGCGTGTCGAGGAAGTGCCCGCACCGAAGCTAAACTCCGCGGCAAGAGACAAAAATCCTCACAAATCAAACAAATCAAGCGCACAATGGCGACTCACCCCCTGCTGACTGATCGGAGCTTCACCGATCCCTCAAGCACCGCCGTGCCGTTGCTAACGGCAAGCAGATGCCGTTGAATGCAGGGAAAGGACACTGGGGCTCCCAGGCCTGCTTATCCACTGCCAACTGTCAACGTCTTTGAAGAGGCAGGCTCTACCTCCTGAAGACGGAGCACAGAGGGTCAAGAGGAGCTTCCCCGACCGCTAGTGCTACCGACTGGGCAGAGCCCCTTAAGATATTTCTTTCCTTTCCTTCCTGGTCTTTGCGCTTTATTTTATTTTATTTTTTTAAACTCAGCCCGGGATCCTGAAAAACAACAGGTACAAGCTCCAAACAGGGCTGTACTAAACTTCCTTCTTTTTTTTTTTTAAAGCCTAAAGCTCCATTCGAAACACTTAAACTCCTTAGCAGAGAAGTAACCCTTAGCTAAACTCTGACACTTTACTATTCGGATCTCTGGGGAGCTGTTCCAACAACGTCCAGTTCAGCTGCTGAGGACTGTAAGACTGATTAGCTGACACCTAGGGGAGCTGGATAAGCTGTCAGGAAAACCTTTCAGATTCCAGTCCTCAGCTGCTGGAGCGGATTAACCACCCAAGATGTCCTGGACTGGCCCGGAGAGACGAATAGGAATTACAGTTGCACACACCAGGTCATCGATTGTTTACGCTATCAGAATATAGAAAGACTAGGGAACATGTAATGAAGCTACAGGGTAAACTATTTAAGACAAATAAGAGAAAATATTTTTTCACTCAACGTGTAATCAAACTCTGGAATTTGTTACCGGAGGATGTAGTAAGAGCTGTTAGTGTAGCTGGGTTTAAAAAAGGTTTGGACAAGTTCCTGGAGGAAAGGTCCATAAACCATTATTAAAAAGGGACCCAGGATATCAATGCTTGACCCAATACAAGCATTGTGGAACCTGTGTCTCTTGGGGATACTGCTAGGTACGTATGACCTAGATTGGCCACTGTTGGAAACAGGATACTGGGCTTGATGGACCTTGGTCTGACCCAGTATGGCATATCTTATGTTCTTATGTTCACCTCTAGAAAACTGCTGGTATAACATGATGGCACAGAGTCCCAGGACTACTAATCTGATCTGTGTTTCTCACCTTATTTACTTACTTGAAAGCATTTATAGACTGTCAAGTGCGGAACATTCTAGGTGATGTACAGACATCAAATCAAAACAAATTAAAACTGCCCATCTCCGTGCAGCCACACCTCCTCAGTTAAAACGTGTATCCCTGAAGCTGCTCCTCACACTGATGGTGTGGCGCCCCTGCCAACTACCCATGAAAATGGATGATACAGATGTTCTGATGCAAAACAGATCATAGAAGCTAGTCCTTTGCATGACCAGGACACTGCAAAGTGATCACTGTGCACTCAGAGATGTTACACCTACACATGCATCCATCCTATGCTCAACCACATACAATCCCTACATCAACAGTCCCGCTCCTTGAATAACAGAGATTGTTAGGGTGCCCTAGATCACCTCCTCTAGCTCACACAGCAATTGTCAACATAGCTGGAATAATCACCATTGCAACTCTGAGTATTTCTGTAGGGCTGTTTAGTAATGTGTCTTCACCATATAACCTTCCCCCACCACTGCATTCTGATCTTTACAACTGCATCTTGTGGTCTTCCAGACTGCAGACACACAGGTTCAAAACATCTTTATCACAGACATGCATCTCTATGGGACGCATTGCAGAGAAGAGCAGAACAGAAACGTTTATAAGTCCTGGCCTTATTTCACGTTTCCACTGATATAAAGTGGACATCTGCAGGAAACACACAGAACATACACGAGCCTTTCCTGAATACGCATTGCACATCTCTGCTACTGACCATGCCCCCGTTCCACCCCCTACAGCCCACGTTCTGAGATACCTGTGCTAGCGACGTGTACCAGCCACGGGTGTTTCAGAATACAGTCGCAGAGGGTTTTGCTACAAAAAAAATGTCTATGCCGTATGTCCAAAGGGCTTATTCCTGTTCCGGAATGACTCCCTAAGCCACACGAAGGGAAATAAGATATGAAGCATTCAATTAATGTGCATTATTGTGCAAATAATACACATTTTAAGGCTATTTTACATAGCTTAAATCAGGAGCAACATGGCTAAAGATAATGAGCTGCACTGCATGCAACTGTTTGTGAAGTAGATCATTATTATATAAAAAGAGTAGTGCAGTTTGCAAAAAAAAAAAGCAACAACCCCTCCCCCCCCCCCAAAAAAAGAAAACCCTTTGTAAACTCTCCTAGTCCTGAAAGTTAGCTATACCTCTTGAAATGTAGTTAACTTTCCTCTGGGAGCATTGCCAGGCTAAGATATCAGGTGATATTTTCCCCTGCCCCAGGTGCAAAGATTCCCTATGTCCTGTGCTGCCACAGAGAAGTCATGACTATGTCCTCTGACCAATTTGACTCATGAATATGTAAAATGCACAGTCCTGTGGTTAAGCCAACCCACATTAAGTCCCATCCCCAGTCTTCAATACAAAAATTCTCCCATGACTATCTCTATCGCTCTTTGAACCTTACCCTTCTATGCTCCCAAGCTTACCCCATAGCTCTGGGGCTCTTCATGGGACAATCCCCAGTTGCTGCCGTGCTGACAGTGCCTTAGGCAGGGCTTTTATTGAAGATTGGGCATGTGTCTCAATTGCAGGTGTTGTGTTTAACTGCAGGGCTTAAGACCCCTTTAAAATGCAGCTGGATGCTTTTCCTGGCCATGGAAATGCAAGTAAAATTCCCATGAGATTTAGTAAACTGCATCGGAAAATATCTTGCAGAAGTTTGCTAATAAGCTCATTTATATCCATAAATACCTCCGTGGCATAAATGTTCAGGGATAGAGCCTCTTTCAGTTGAAAGAAAGTTCTGCTACAAGGGGACATGGGATGAGAGTGAAGGGGGATAGATTCAGGAATGATATGCGGAAATATTTCTTTACAGAAAGAGTGGTGGATCCGTTGAATAGTCTCCCAGTGGTGGTGGTGGTAGAGATGAGGACAGTAACTGAATTCAAAAAAGCATGGGACAAACACAAAGGTAAAAAGGGACTGTTGTAGTTGTTGATATGGAAGGACAGACTAGATTGGCCATGTGGTCTTTTTCTGTCGTCATGTTTCTATGTTTCTATGTTTCATAGCAAACTTGCTTAGAAAAGAGGCCATACGGGTGAGGCAAGATGGCGCTGGACACAGATTCTCGCTATGCTCTCTCCATGGCTGCTCCTACCTGTGCTTTCCTTCTTTTATAGTTTTCTTTCACCCCTGCTCCATGCTGCATACTGGTCAGAAATGGAAGGCAAAGCTTTCAATGGCAGAGGCTCTGGGCGGAGAGAAGCCGGCGAGAAGCGGGCCTATGGGTGCTTTAATTTGTCTTGCTCTGAGGGGTGGTGGAGCTCTGGGTGGCCTGCTGGACATGTTGGGGGCGGAAGGAGGCCCTATGAGCACCATTGGGCTAGACATGTCTCTCAGCCCAGAGAGTCGCATACCCCCGGATCAGCCAGCCTCTACAATCCTGCAGGAATACACTGAGGTGAGTGCATGAGACATCGTGGGCCCGCTTACTGTGCCAACAGTGCAGTGAACCTTTTCCGGAGCTGAAAACTGGGAGTTTGGTAATGTGGCTGAGCGTTTCAGTGAGAAGAAGATGGTCCCGGTGCAGGTCAACTAGTATCTGAGTTGCAGCTTTCTCAGGATCTGGAGACCCTGGCAAGGAAACAGTGCCTATGAAGGTTTCCTTGACAAACTTGGTGAGACCGTTGCCTTTTTCTATTGAGAGTTTATGGGAAGCTTTCTCTACTATGGAAGTCTATTTTTTCTCAACTTCAGAAAATCTTCCAGTAGCTACAATTATTTGGATAGCAGTTGGTTACTTATGAATCTGGTCTGTGAACGCTAAGGTCACCTCTTTTGAAGGCCATCTTGAGCAGATGCAATAGACCTTTGTGACCAAACCTTTGTGAGAGACTTAGAGGTTATTCACAGGAAGATGGAGTTTTTAGAGAACTCAGTAAGGAGCCGAAACCTGCGTGTTTTGAATTTTCCAAAGGTGTCGTCTATATCTTCCCTAGGGTTGTTTAAGAAGTTTTTGACATCTGTACTAAAGATTTTGGCTGAATCCATGCTACCTATTTCTAAGGCTTTCTATTTACCTACTGCGAGGATCAAAGCTGTGGAGAATCTTGAGAAATATTCAGTTTTGTCATCAGATAGTTTGGATTTGACTACTTTTTTGGAGAAGTTGCCCTCTGACTCAGGGATGATTGCTACTTTACTGGTCACCCTGGCATTAGAGGCCAATAGAGGTTGCCTTTTGATATTGTTTTTTCATACTCCCAAAAAAATGTTTTTGGATTCTCAGATTAGATGTTCCCTGATGTTTCTAGGGCTACCCAGAAGAGGAAGAGGCAATCTTTGTTGTATCAGCCTGGGGTGGTTCAACTGGGTGGACTTTTCTTTTTGCATTTTCCATGTAAGTGTTTGGTAAAGTTGGTTGACAATAGCTATCTTTTATATAATCCATCCCAGTTGGCCTCCTTTATATCTTCTAGGCTTCCAGTTATACATGACCCTTCTCAGCTTCCCGAGGGTGGCCATACATAGTTAGTTAGGGTCTAGCAATGAATGATTGTGAGCCCCACTTTGGTTGTCTGGGTTTTTTTTCCCCTTTTTTGGACTGTGTAAGAAGATTTCTTTTGTATTGTGATCTGTCTTGCCTCTTAGTATTGAGGACTTGAGGGCGGGGTATGGTATTGTTTATATTCTTTAATGATAATTGTTTAACAATATATATTTTTTGTTCATTCTTAGCCCTTTTTGTGCAAGAGGTATTTTTCTTGTACCTTATGCTTGAAATTGCATAAATAAAATATTTAAAAAAAGGAAGGAAAAGAAAGGAGTCCATTAACTCATGGGATATCTGTGACTTAGTATATCAGCCCCTTGTTGTTCTAGATGCTATATCCTTCATGGTTATGCTCTTACATCAGACTTAACCAATTAGAAAGTTGTAATAAATGTATAAGAACATAAGAAATGCCATATTGGGTCAGACCAAGGTCCATCAAGCCCACTAACCTGTTTCCAACAGTGGCCCAACCAAGCCACAAGTACCTGGCACGATTCCAAAGGGGCACTCACATTCCACAATGCTTATGCTGGGACAAGAAGTGGATTTCCTGGGTCCTCTTTAATAATGGTTTATGGCCCTCCATGTAAAAAGGGAAGGGGAAAATGATGACAGTGGGGGTATGCTATTGACCGCCTGGCCAGAATGAACAAATGGATGATGAAATGCTCAAAGAAATAAGGGAAGCTAACAAATGTTACAGCACAGTAATAATAATGGATGATTTCAATCACCCCAGTAATGACTGTGTCATTGTCATGGCAGGACATACTATGGAGATAAAGTTTCTAGATAAAATAAATGACTGCTTCTTGGAGCAGCTGGTTCATGAACCGACAAGAGGGGGAGCCATTTTGGACCTAGTCCTTAGTGTAATACAAGATCTGGTGCAAGAGATAAGGGTGATGGGGCTACTTGACAATAGTGATCATAGCATAATCACGCTTGATTTAATAAATGGAGGAAGGATAGCAAGGAAATCCACAGTACTACATTTTAACTTTCAAAAGCGAGACTATGATAAATTAAGGAAAATAGTTAAGAACAAATTAAAAGAAGCGGTTGCACAGGTTAAAGATTTACATCGGACATGGGTGTTTAAAAATACTGTCTTGGAAACCAAGAGCAGCTGTATTCCATGCTTTGAAAGAATGGAAGGAAGTCCAAAAAAATGCCAGCATGGTTTAAAGGTGAGCTCAGAGAGGCTGTTGCCAAAAAAGCATCTTTCAGGAAATGGAAAAAGTAGCCAAATGACGAAAATTGGAAACAACACAAGCACTGGCAAGTTAGATGCAAGGCATTGATAAGGGAGGCAAAGAGAGAATTTGAGAAGAAGCTTGCTATGGAAGCAAAAATGCATTAAAATACTTTTTCAAGTACATTCATAGCAAAAAAAAAAACCCGTAAGAGAGTCAGTTGGACCTTTAGATAATAGAGGGGTAAAAGGGGCTCTAAGAGGAGATAAGGCCATAGCAGAAAGACTGAATGAATTCTTTACTTCGGTCTTTACTGAGGAAGATGTAGGGATGTTACCCATGACTGAAATGGTATTTAAAGGTGAAGCTGCAGAAGACTTGAAAGAGGCTACTGGGGGTCTCAAGACTTGCTGTTACCCATAAGTACACTTGGAGGAAATAAATTAAGAAAGGGCCAGAAACAACAGCCAAACTCTTGGTCTTGGAACTCTCTCTCATTCATTAGTTGGGCCACTATGCATACTCCCCCCACTTCACCTTAGACATAGACATCAAAACATGATGGCAGAAAGCATATGGCCTATCCAGTCTGCCTTTCCATAACAATTACCATAGCCCTGTTTTTTGCTTTAGAGATCCTCTGTGTTTGTCCCATGGGTACATGAATTCAGATACTGTACTGGTCTCTACTACCTTCACCAGAAGACTATTCCACATATTACCACTCTTTCCGTAAAGAAATATTTCTGTATATTCCTGAGTATATCCCCTTTCACCCTCATCCTATGTCCCCTCGTTTCAGAGTTTGCTTTCAATTGAAAGAGGCTCTCCTATTGTGCATCTATGCCATGGAGGTATTTAAATGTCTCTATCATATATCCTCTCTCCTGCCTTTCTTCCAAAATATACATATTGAGATCTTTAAGTCTGTCCCCATTTGCCTTATGATGAAGCTTACTGACCATTTTAGTAGCCACCCTCTGTACCGATTCCGTCCTGTTTAAATCCATTTGAAGTTGTTACCTCCAGAATTACACACAATACTCCAAATGAGGTCTTACCAAAGTCTTATAAGAGGCACTATCACTTCCTTTTTCCTGCTGGCCTTTCTGCTCTCTATACACCAAAGCATCCTTCTGGCTTTTGCAGCTGTTATTTCTACCTGTTTAGCTACCTTAAGATCATCAAAAATAATCATGCCCAAGCCCTACTCTTCTTCTGTGGACAGAAGTACTTCCTTTGGATTTTTGCAGCCCAAATGCATGACCTTGCATTTTTTAGTGTTAAATCACAGGTACCAAATTCTCAACAATTCTTCTAGCTTTGCTAGATCCCTCATGTTATCTACTCCCTCCTGGGTGTCTACTCTATTGCAGTTTTTGATATAATCTGCAGAGAGGCAAACCTTATCTGACAATCCTTTTTGAAATATCACTAAGAAAAATGTTTAAAAGAACTGGATCAAGGACGAATGCCTGCGGCACACCACTAGTAACATCCTTCTCCACAGAGTGAGTTCAATTTACTTGTACACATTGTTGTCTCCCAGTCAACCAATTTGTAACCCAATCAGTTGATTTAGGGTCCATTCCTAGGGTGCTCAATTTATTTCTAAGTTGCCTGTGTAGAACGGTGGCAAAGTCTTTACTGAAATCTAAGTACACCACATCTAGGGGTCTTCCTCAGTTCAACTCTCTGGTCATCCAGTCAAAGAAATTAATTAGATTTGAATGACAAGACCTGTCTCTAATAAATCATGCTGCTTCAGATCCTGCAGTCAATTGGACTCCAGAAATTTCACTATCCTCTGTTTTAGCAGCATTTCCATTAATTTACTCAACACAGGTCAGACTAACCGGCCTTTAGTTTTCAACCACATCCTTACTTCCGCTTTTATATAAAGGGACTACACGTGCCTCTCTCCAGTCCTCTGGGACCACTCCCGACTCAAAAGAAGCATTGAAAAGTTCAGTCAGTGGAGCCGCTAGAATTTCCTTAAGTTCCTTCAATATTCCCGGACATATCCCTTCCTGCCTTATTGCTTTGTCTACTTTCAGTTTTGCTAGTTTTTCATGAATACGGTCTTCTAAAAATTGTTCAAGATCCCCTTCACTTCTTTTCCTATTTGTGGGTGTTTTCTGAGGTCCTGCTCCTGGCCGTTCATCATATTTGCTAAGCAATTCTGCTTTTTCCTCATCAGCTTCTACATCTTTCCCCCCTTCACCCTTGATAATACCACTTTTTCCCTTTCTCCTCTCACTAATATATATGAAAAATGTCTTATCCCCCCATTTATTGCATTGGCTATTTCTTCTTCTTTTTGTATCTTTGCTTTCCTGACTACTTTCCTAGCTTCTCTAAGTTTTTCTAAATATAGATGCTTGTCTTCCTCTTTCTGCAATTACTTATAGTTTATGAAAGTTACCTTATTTTTCTTTACCTTTTCAGCTACTTCTTTGGATAACCATAGTAGTCACCTTTTCCTCTTACTTTTATTTACTTTCTTCACAAAAAGTGATGTTGCCCTTAAAATATCTCCTTTCAGTTTTGCCCACTGTTATTCTATTTTCCCCAGATGTTCCCATCTAGCTAATGACTCCTTGAAGTGTTCTCCCATCTTTGCATAGTTTATTTTCCTAAAGTCTAGGACCCTTGCTATTGAATGAATCATCTCAACTCATGTCCTAATATTGAAGTTCATTATCTGATGATCATTGCATGCCATGTGACACCCACTACAACGTTAGAAACACTATCCCTATTTGTAAACTCAAAATCCATGTTGCCACTGAAACAAGACATCTCTGACTGCTTTATTCACCTGTGCATGAAAAGGTTCATGGAATTCTTTTCAACCCATCTGCTTTCAGGACGTAGAGCAAAATGCTTGTTCATCACCACAGTTAATATCGTCTGACTATGAAACCTGCATGTATTGTAAATATATACTCAAAACATATTACTGGCCCGCCAAGATATGCAAGTCTCATAATATAGTTGCCCCCCTTCTGAAATATCCCTGCCAGTTTGTTCAAAACCCAGTTCTGCGGGCATGCAATTCAAGGACATCCATATTTGTGAAATGGCTTATACCCTTGCTCGTACCTGACCTTCTTATTTGTGTGGGGCCTGTCTTCAGAACCATTTACTGGGACATTCATCTTTGGGGGTGGAGATGGAGTCATTTCAGAAGGCACTTATACATGCCTCCCTTCACTGCAGAATTCCCTGGGACTTTTGGATGTTCTGCTCTGGGTGTCCCAGATTCTTCCTAGACACCTCTTCTAAAATCCAATTTTATGTGCTTAATAAGCGTTTGGTTAAATATTCTGTAAACTATGAACATCCAGACTTGATCATCCCCTTTTCTATCTGGTTGACCTATGCAAAATTTGCCTTAATTTTTTTTTTTTAATGACCCATTAGTGTATAGAGTCATTAGTACAGAGTGATGCACAGATATTACTAATTTTAAAAATAATGTGTGCTATGCACTACCCCAGACTGAGCTTTCGGATCATGAAAGACACATAAATGGAAAAGAATTTCCAGTATGTTTCAAAACTGCTCCGTACATATCATGTATGAAAACAAACAGCTGCAGTAGAACTGCTTTTCGTGACTTGTTTATTTTGTGTGGTCTGGGCTTTTGCATGTTTTTTTAAGTCATTTGACTGATTTTTTGTCTACAGCTCTGACAGGATCTGGAACTGAGAAATTTCCTCAGGGGCCTGCACTGTTCCAAAGTTTCAAGAGTCAGGGAATGAGGTTAATTTCCCCCTGGTAAAACAGAGTGTAGAAAGGTTATAACTACTAATTCAAAGACTGATTTCCCCTACAAACTGCAATCACAGGACAGGGGAGAATTTCAGAAATTGTTATATTTCTTTTTCTAAGTTTCCCATTTTTGCTTTAACACTCCCATTATTCCTGTAACCTTGTTTTCTCCTGTGAGTTTAAAGTTTATTATATTTGATATATACCCTCTGGTCAATAAGAAGCATCGAGGTGGTTTACAAAACTTCATCAAATCAAATGGAACCAGAAATAATCAATAAAAACAGCATGTTAAGACAGACCAGATACACAAGGGAGTGAGTTACATGATTGTGAGTAAGTAAATTCCCTTCTTAATTAACCCCTTGAAGCAACTGGTGATTAGGAACACAACACAAAACTTTTAGCTTGCTGCAGCTCAGTGGTACTTCATTCCAATCTATCCACAAAGCTATTAAATTAAGGCATCAAAAACTCTAGCAAAAAGGCTTCAAGGCTTTCTTAAATTTGTATAGTTAGTCTAACATCTGACATCGGGAGGAAGCCCCTTCCAAAGTGAAGGAACCATATAGGGGAAGAAGAATTTTGTGCTAGATGGCTCCAAATCTGTAGCAGAGAGGGCTGCTCAAGGAACAGATTTGAAAAGTCTTGATTGGACTAATGCGGGACTAAGAGTAAGGCTAAATAAGAAGGCTTTCTAGGATGATATGCTCTATGTGTTAGTAGAAAGATTTAAAATTCAATTCTCAAAGGAACAGGCAGACAATGTTGCAAGCTTAATCTACTAACCCCATAGAGCAACCTAACAGCAGTATTCTGGACAGTCTACAACCTTTTTAATAAAATTTCATTAATACCTGTTAACAGCGAATTACAATAATCAATCCTGTTAAGGGATAAGGACATAGATCAAACATCAAAGGTCTCTTTTATCCAGTAGAAATCTTACTGAATGGATTTTCCAGAGGAAAAGGAAAGCAATCAGAACTAAACATATCAAGGAAATACACATTAAATATCCAGTGTTATCGCCAAGTCTTTGACTGTGTCCCAGCTAACCACAGGATTGGTATGAATCATTTTGCTGCCTCCTCCACTTTCCAGCCAGCCGCTGCTCTCCCCGGAGGGATCGAGCACCCGGTGAAGAGAGGGATGCCCTGCAGTCTCCCCTGCCCAATCGGGGCAGCCCGCCAGAAGTTTAAAAAGGAGCGCCATAGGGCGCACCCACGCCCGGCGGGCCCGCGCCTGAGGGCCTCGCCAGAGGGCCCTTTGGCGTGGCCCTTAGGCGGGGACCTCCAAGGAGGCAACAGCAACAGCACTCAGCCCGCCCAAAAAGTGACGAAGCCAACCACCATCACCACATCACAAGGCCAGCAACCCAAGCACACGGCCTCTAAAACAGAAATTGACCTCATCACAAACCCAACAGTTCACCGACCGCTAAT
Organism: Ichthyophis bannanicus; assembly: GCA_033557465.1. NCBI lineage: Eukaryota > Metazoa > Chordata > Amphibia > Gymnophiona > Ichthyophiidae > Ichthyophis > Ichthyophis bannanicus. The sequence goes on along the minus strand of CM066035.1, from coordinate 769,286,107 downwards.
CCTGCTACATCTCCAGCTCTCCCCCGCATCACCTTACTGCAAGTATTTCTATGAACCACTGTCTGTTACAATTTTATTGTTACCAAGCAGTTACATTGTAATTTACTACCTCTGCTACCATGCCCTACTAGTATTTTGCCAGTAAGTTGTCTCTATTAGCCTTCATCACCTCACCTACAGTGTCGCCTCTAGCTCTCGCCAGTATTATTGCTACTAGCTTTTGCTAACATTTGTGCTACCACTCCTTTTGTCAATATTACTACTGTCCTGCCAGAATTACTGCTGACAGCTCTCCCTCAGATACATCAGCCCACTAACATCTTAACCACCACACATCAACCCCCAGGCCGCAGAATCACCATGCCTCAACTCACCTCAAGCAAACATGCCTATGCCCTTCCCATGTGCTACATACTACTCGCCCTAGCACTCGACTCTCAAGCCCTTACCACTCATTACAACTCCATCCCAATTCTACACAGCCCCTGGAAGAGAAGCTATAACTACCACAGTCAGCAGACAGCCCACCAACCAGGCCATACACCTCATCCCCACCTCATCTATATAGCCCTTCAGCAGTCCAAACCCCACCAACAACAACACTATACCCCTCCCCAAGACCTTAAGTGTGCCTTGATAAATGCACGCTCCATCCGACAGAAATGGCCAGCAGTTGTCGACATGCTAGACGCCCTTGACCTCGACATCCTATGCATCACCGAGACCTGGCTGTCAGCCTCTGACACCGTCCTCCTTCACCAGTTTGTCCCACCCAACTTCTCTGACATTCATGTCATAGGAGCGATAAAAAAGGAGGAGGAACAACCATCCTGACCAAGACAGATCTACAATTTCATCTGTTGTCCTCCAGTAGCACCCCACATCTTGACTCCATCACCATTGCCAACAAACACAGCACCATTAACCTATTCTACCGGGCTCCTTCCCCCTCACCAGACGATCTAGCCACAATTGTTGACCTCGCCTGCAACCCCCCAAACCCTCGCACACCTAACTGGGTATTAGGTGACTTCAACCTCCCTGCTCTCCAAGACACTTACAACAAAGCCTTTCTCGATGCCCTAGAAATGCTAGGATACACCCAATTAGTTAACGCACCAACTCACATCAAGGGAAATACACTTGACATGATTTTCGCACCGTCCACCTCTCTTAGCTCCACCTATGACCCTAAGATTACCATAAGCCCAGTACCCTGGTCTGACCATAGCTTAATCAACTTCTCAATGCCAGGATGCCCTGAGCCCACCACCCCTCAGTCCTCTGACAAATCTTATGCCTCAACATATAAGTCATTCCGTCCATTCAACAAAGATGAAATCCTAAAAAAAGCACACCTTCTCCTTAACCCACCTGAACAGAACCTCGATGATATGATTACAGCCTGGAACACGAACCTGGATGCCAGAATTGACCTGCCCTCCACCAGAGAACCCAGCAGGAGAACAAAAGCACCATGGTACTCACCCGAGTTGAAGAAGTCCCTACAACTGCTCAAACGTCTCGAAAAGCACTGGAGGCACTCAAGATCATCTGAGCGTCATGAAGCCTACACCTCTCAACTAGCTAAACATCGTGCATCAGTCTCGACAACCATGAAACAATACTACGCTGAAAGGCTGCACAAATCATTGAATAAGCCACACAATCTCTTTAACATTGTCAGCTCACTAGCAAAGGAACCTTCCCCCAGCCAACCTAACCATCCTGACCCCCAAGAATATGCCGAATACCTCCGAACCAAAGCCAATCAGGTCAACGTATCCTCCGGTACCGGTGCCCTGGATGACAAATCTGGGCAGCTCCCCCCCTCCACCTTAACCTCTGATTTAGCCGGCACCCAACAAATGCTCACGACATTCACAACCCCATCCACTAGAGAACTCCAAGACATAATCCACAGCATAAATACCACCACAGCACTGAATGACCCTTGCCCAGCACAATGGATAAAAACACTACGTGTTGAACTCAGCCCATTCCTTACCAATCTTATTAACACTTCCTTCCTGACCGGAACCTTCCCCAACAGCCTGAAGCAAACGTCAATCAGATCCCTGCTCAAAAACAACAGACTTGACCCTGCTAAAATGGACTCCTACAGACCAATATCAAGCATCCCATTCCTAGCTAAAATTATGGAAAAAATAGTCCAACGACAACTAGACCACCACATTGAAAACAACTCACCCCTGGACACCTGCCAACACGGGTTCCGCGAGTCACATGGGGTTGAAACTCTCCTAACCACATTATTCAACACCCTAACTGTAGGTATTGACAACCTCAGGCAAGCCTTTGCTCTCATTTTCCTAGACATCGCAGCTGCTTTCGACTCCGTCAGTCACGACCTACTTCTCTCCCGCCTTGCCGAGAAGGGAGTATATGGCAATGTGCTATTGTGGTGCACATCATACCTAAATGAAAGATGGCAACATGTTCGCTCCGGCCCCTCAAGATCAGAGCCATTCATGCAAGTGAAGGGTGTACCACAGGGGTCCTCACTTTCAGCACTTCTCTTTAATGTTTACATGCAACCCATCTGTGACATCATTAGATCCTTCCACATCAACTGTCTAATATACGCTGATGACGTTCTGATGTACACAACAATATCAACTGAGCACCCAGATCTCTCCCGCCTGTCATCATGCTTCGACGCAGTTACAAACTGGCTACACACCCAGAAGCTAAAAATAAACTTCAAGAAAACAGAAGTCCTATTCGTCTGCAGAGACCAAGCATTCACTCCACCATCATCCATAAAAGTACGTGATGCCGAACTCTTCGCCAAACCTACGATACGATACCTTGGTATCATCCTTGACCAACACCTCAATATGAAAGAGCAGATATCCAACATGGTAAAGGCAGTATATCATAAAATCCGAACACTGCGCCACATTAGACAACTGCTAGACCCGGTTGACTTCAGAACGGTATTTCAAGCTCTGGTAATGCCTCATTTCGACCACATTAACTCCATACTGCACAGACTTCTGAAGAGCACCCTACATCCTTTACAGTTGGCAATGAACGCTGCAGCCAGAACTCTACATGGAGCCTCTAGAAGAGAACACATTACCCCCATACTAAAAAAACCTACACTGGCTCCCCGTCCAGTACAGGATTTCATTTAAGATTCTAACAATGACTTTCAAGGCCATCCATAATTGCACGTCCACCTCCCTCTCTGACTTAGTCCAGCTAACCCCCCCTAACAGGACAAGGAAATCAGACGCTACTAACACTCTCATCCTTCCCAAAGCAATCATTAAATGCTCCAAGACTACGAGCAACCGTGCCTTTGCCTTCTACGCACCCTCCTGCTGGAATGCCCTCCCACCTGACATCCGCGCCATCAACAACCTTCTTCAATTTAGGAAAGCATTGAAACGTCACCTATTTACCCAGCACTTCACCATCCCAAATGACAGCTCTCAGCCACCTTCACTCATGTCCAACTCTCTCCACACGAGCCCCATGCCCAAGACACCACTACCTTCCGAACCCACCTCTATTTAATTTACAGAGTGTCATTGCCGTATCAACTGTACTTACCAACAATTTACAGAATGTCATTGCCGTATCAACTGTACTTACCAACAAAATAGGTGTATAAGCCTGCATACTTAATTGTAAATAGTTGTTACCTGTTAACCTGTTATCCATGTTTATTTACCCTGTTTTATTGTAAGTGCATTGAACTGCCCTCTTTGCACAAATACGTTTCCTGTAAACCGCGCTGATAATAAATAGTGCGGTATAGAAAAGCAATTAAATAAATAAAATAAATAAATAAATAAATAAAAATAAGCAGTCAGCCTTAGGCAGCATTCCTGATAGGAAAATCAAATAGCTTTGTTTTGTTCCATGTTAAGTTTAATCTTATAAGCTTTGATCCAATCAGTGTCTATATCCAGACACTGGTTCAGGGGAAAGAGATCTGGGAAAGCTGGAACACAATCATATGAAATTTGAATGTTATCAGCATAAGAGAAGATTGTCACCCCAAAGACTTGCAACACAGTAAGCCAGGAAGAGATTAAATAAGAGATGGGACAGAATGAAATCTTGAGGTGCTCCACAAAGTAAAGGCCTTGGGGTAGAATTTCCAATTTCCAAGCTACAGAGTAAGACTAGTTAGTTAAAGATGCAAGCCAATTAAGCACAGTACAAATCTCACACAGGGTTCCAGATGTAACACTAGAATCTGATGATCCAGAAGATCAAATGCTGAGCTTAAGTCCAATGATACCATCACTGTATCTTTATATGTAGAGCTAGAAATGTGCCTTGTACGACTCATGAACCTAGTGTCCTCCCTCCACCCAACAGCACACAGAAACTCTGTCTTGTTGTGCTTTCTGGAAGCCCAGTGAGGACACTGGTGCCCCTTTTATATTTGTGCCCTGTGTGGCTATACCACATGTACAGCCCTTGGGACGGCCCTGTCTATGTGCATCTATATTCAGTCAAACTCTATTGAGCATGGCCACCACATATGTCTCCATATTGTGGCCCACCCTAAATCCCAAATGGAAAGGATGTATTGCATTGATTTTTCTATGTAATCCCCAGGCTGTTTATAAACTATCTTCTATAACACTTTTGAGATAAACAATAGGCTTAAAACCGGTCAGTAATTTAGTCATTACAGAAGGATATAACCCATTTTTCTTTAAACAATGATGTATCACAGAGATCTTCTTGACGTCTGGGAAGATCCCTTCAGAAAGAGAATAAAAGTAGCAAGCCCAGCTTGGAATCCTTCATAAACTTGGCTGGCAAAGCACCTAAGAGAAAAATAGTCAGTCTTAAAGACAACAAAGTTTTCTCTAGCACAATACCAGAAGGAATATTAAACAAGGGTCAAGAAAGTGATAAAGAGCATACTGAGGTAACATCAACATAAGATAGTGTTCTACTAGAAAGATGGTCATGAGGCTGACTCAAGGGTCCAATCAAGCATCAGTCCCAAGGCCTAATGGATTCAATGGAAGGGTGTGCATCAAGAACCCTCTCTCCCCAGCCAAAATTCATCTGCAGACCTTTTACCCCACCAAATAAGAATGAGGTATGATAGTAAAAAAGAAGCTACTTGGAATGCTTGTAGAGAAAATAGCTAAGTCCAGACCATGGAGGAGGCCAAAACTGTAATGAGCAAAATAAACAATAAAAGAAAACAACCAAACATAATGGTAATAAACAACAGATAAGCCCAGTGGAGACACCTAAAGGAAAGCTCAAGCAGTCACTGTTGGACTTATTTAGCTTGTTCTTCTCATGCTAAAGCCTTAGCATAGGAATGTCCAAGTTCAGTCTTCAATGTCCACAAAACAGGTTTGTTTTCAAGATATCTTCCATGAATAAGCATGATATATTGTAAATTTGTATAGGGTGGAAGTAGTCTGCATGCAGACCTATCTCATACATATTCATTGGAGATATCTTAAACTCAACTTGCCTATGACCCTCAAGGACTGAACTTGAACACCTCTCCTTAGGAATAGGAAGCCTGAGAGATTGCTGCAGACAAATTGAGAAACAAGTGCTGAATAGGTTAGACTGTGGGGAAGGGGATAAAGAAATAGGGAAAACTATAGACTTGGCCTAGGAGAAGGGAAAGGGGAAATTGTTTACTAACATGCAGTAGTTTTTTCTCCTTAACACACATTATGAGTCAAAAGCAATCTCCATGTGGTAATTGTCAGACGTGTGGCCAGCATGTGCCCAACAGTTACCACGCAGACAAGCCTCTTCCTAAAGCTACATTTTGAGATGGCATTAAGTGCACCTGCACTAATTGCAGTACTGGCTGTTAATGAGTGCTACTGACACTCATGCAAATCATAATGTCCAGTCAATGACTAATCGCCACCCAATCCTGTCCCATTGCACAATGTGCAGTTAACATGCATTTCAACTCATGATACTTGTCCTCCCTAAGTGGTACATTTACCACGGGCACATGGAGGTGGTTCACACATGCTGAAATGTGTGTTAACAGAAAGCACACTTTAGTAAACATGATTGATAAAGTTATAGATGTTGAGGCATATTTTAGAAACAATGTGGATATGAGAATTGAGACATTGAGGTTGTGATGTTTATAATATCAATAGTATTTTATAAAAGGCTTTACTAAACTTGAAGCCGTTTTTTAAATTACCAAAAAGGCATGCACATGGATATGCATTTGCATACAATGGGAGGTGCTATTTTACAAGCCTACACATGGGACAAAACAATAGAGAAAAACTAGCTACATTCACTTCTAAATGCTAGCAAGTACATGTATATGGTGTCATTTTGCGACTTACATGTATAGGTGCCTTGCACCTACATGTGTATGTAATCCATGCTGCAAGTCTACATGTTTAAATACTGGAGGGTAACTACAGATACTGCTATTGTTTTCAAATTTCAATATAAATGGGAAAATAAATAATGGTGGATTAAAGGCTAGCTCAAATTAGCATGTTTCTAAACCCTAAGGGGTATGTTTACTAAAACCCCGTTAGGTGCACGCCGCGTTAGTGTGCGGGATGCCATAAAAGGAGTGGGCGTGTCAGTCTGAAAAAAGCAAACCGGGATTAATCATGCGCTAATGTGAGAAACGCGCGCGGGAAGCATAAGCAGGCGCGCTGATGTGTAAGCACAAGAACAGAGCCACAGTACAATGGTTAAGACACTGACCAATGGTGCAGGGATCATGGGTTCAATCCCCCACTGTGCCCAATGAATAAGGCTGGGTGAGGCACTACTTGTTATGTGTAATATTGCATTCTGAGGCATATTAATTTTATTTTAATTACTGCTACTAGCAAACGCATTCTCAAAGCAGTGTAACATAAGGCGCCCCATAAGGTAATAATCTTCCCTGACTCAACAGGCAGTGTACTACTGTGGATCAGGAACTGGTTAAAAGATAGAAAGCAGAGGGTAGGGCTAAATGGCCAATTTTCCCAATGGAGAAAGGTGAATAGTGGTGTACCCCAGGGATCTGTGCTGGGTCCGCTGCTTTTTGACATATTCATAAATGACCTGGAAAGTGGAATAACGAGTGAGGTTATCAAATTTGCTGATGACACAAAACTATTTAAAGTTGTTAAAACCCAGGAGGATTGTGGAAAATTGCAAGAGGATCTTGATAAATTGGAAGACTGGGCATCAAAATGGCAGATGAAATTTAATGTGGAGAAGTGCAAGGTTATGCACCTAGGGAAGAACAACCCAAACTATGGTTACACGATGCAAGGTTCCACATTAGGAACCACCACCCAAGAAAAAGATTTAGGTGTCCTTGTGGATACCATGTTAAAACCCTCGGCCCAGTGTGCAGCGGCGGCCAAGAGAGCAAATAGAATGCTAGGTATGATAAGGAAAGGAATGGAAAATAAAACAAAAGATATTATAATGCCTCTATATCGTTCCATGGTGAGACCGCACCTTGAATATTGTGTGCAATTCTGGTCGCCATATCTTAAAAAGGATATAGCAATTTTAGAAAAGGTTCAGAGAAGAGCCACCAAAATGGTAAAGGGGATGGAAGGCTACTCCTATGAAGAAAGGCTAAAAAGGTTGGGGCTCTTTAACCTGGAAAAGAGACGGCTGAGGGGAGATATGATAGAAGTCTATAAATTAATGAACGGAGTGGAACGGGTAAACGTAGATCGATTGTTTACCTTATCAGAATATAGAAAGACTAGGGGACATGCAATGAAGCTACAGGGTAAACTATTTAAGACTAATAAAAGAAAATATTTTTTCACTCAACGTGTAATCAAACTCTGGAATTTGTTACCGGAGGATGTAGTAAAGGCTGTTAGTGTAGCTGGGTTTAAAAAAGGTTTGGACAAGTTCCTGGAGGAAAGGTCCATAAACCATTATTAAGAAGGGACCCAGGATATCAATGCTTGAACCAATACAAGCATTGTGGAACCTGTGTCCCTTGGGGAAACTGCTAGGTACGTATGACCTAGATTGGCCACTGTTGGAAACAGAATACTGGGCTTGATGGACCTTGGTCTGACCCAGTATGGCATATCTTATGTTCTTATGTTCTTATGTAACAACACATTACACTACTTTACCAGATTAATAGTACACTTTTCAGACAACATGACACTTGTATGTAAATAGTTGCTCTTGTTGTTTTGTTGTAAATAGTTGCTCCTGTTATCCAAGTTAATTTTCCTGTTTTATGTAATAACCAGATAAATGTAACTTGTCTGAAGTTTTCTTGTTCCATGTAAACCGCGCTGATAATGAATAGTGCGGTATATAAAAAATGTTAATAAATAAATAAACAAATAAATAAGGTACCCCAGAGGGCACATTTTAAAGTGCACTGTCCGCCAAGGCACCCTACAATGTTGCTTAAAGGGTGGCCTATAGGGCGCCATATAGGGTGCCCAATGAGGCATGGCAAGGTTACTCTGATGGCAGCACTGCACATGTTAACGTGTGGTAAGCTGAAGTAGGTGTGCTGAAATACAAACAGCAACAGCAGTGTAGCACAATGGTTAAGACACTGACTGATGGTGCAGGGATCATGAGTTCAATCTCCCACTGTGCCCAATGAGTAAGGCTGGCTGAGGCACTACCTGTTATGTGTAATATAGCATTATGAGGCATTTTAATTTTATTTTAATTACTGCTGCTAGCAAACGCACTCTCAAAGCACTGCAACTTAAGGTGCTGCATAAGGCACCCCATAAGGTACCCCAGAGGGCACATTTTAAAGTGCACTGTCCGCCACAGCACCCTACAATGTCCCCTATAGGGCACCCTATAAGGCGCTCCATAGGACACCTTATAAGGCACCTTATACGGACTGGCACCCTATCAGTCGCTCCATAGCATACTGTATAGTGCAACTTATATGGACGGTAACCATAAGGTGCCCTATAGGGCGCCCTATAAAGCGCCCTCTGAGGCACCTTATGGGTACAGTACGCTGAGGGTGTTTTTGCTGGCAGCACTAATCTATGTTAAAAATAGATAATGCTTTGGACAGCCCTATCAAATAACCCCAGGGTGGGTTTGAACCCATGACCTCTGGCTCCACTGGTAGTGAAGTAACCAGTGGGCTACAGCTCTATAGCTACTAACAAAACCCTGGCTGGCTGCAGAAGGACTGCAAGTCACCACACAAACAGTCTGCTGTGGTCACCAGGATAGGGTTAACCCACCCATACCCATGATGCACTGCACATGCAAATCAGCAGTCTACAGATGATCACAAGATGGGGTATGCACCCCCACAGCACCTCGGCCTGGTAGGGGGAAGTGACCGTGTGTGGTACTGGCACAGAGTAGCTACACACCGTCACATTGTGCAGGTACAGCACTAACCCTGAGCGTGAGATGGGGCGCCCAGCACCAGGTCCACAGCAGAGATAGGCCATGCTGCATGTCCCCAGCAGTGCTAATGTGTGAGATAGGTTGTTTCTGCAGACACACCTTGGACATATCTGTATGTCTCAGTCAGGTGTAGCCCCTATGGACCCCTAGGAGGATTATGTACCACCACCCTCCTCCTCCTCCAGGGCTGAGGGTAGTAAACAGGGTCTCCCACCAACAGATCCATATTCTACCTCACTGCAATGGTGGCAGTAGAGGGGACCATCTACCCCAGTCCTGCTGGGGAACAGACACCCTACAGGGCAGTCAATGCAGCTCTGTACACATCCATAATGCTATAGCAGACACACATTAGGCCTGGATATGCTAAGCTGCACCACACCACTATCTGATATTATCCTTCAGTCACTGCACCCTGCAAGGCGCTCCATCAAGACACATACCAGCTGCAGACAGTCTGCTAGCTAGTCCATAGTGCATGTTCCTGGTGGAAATGCGTGCACCCAGAACTGGGATGTCAGCATACACACCAAGCAGATAAATCAGTGACTGGGCCCCAAAATGAAACCCATAAATATCACATGACAGAAATACTATATAGCACTATGGGGGTGCCTAGCCATGCTGTGGTCACTGCACAGTCAGGGTGAGAGTGATCTCCCAGCAGGACATGCTGTGGCCACCCCGTCTGTGCAGGTGGTGTCCGGGCACTACAATGTCCCAGCCAGTGCCCTATGCCCTGTGCAGATGCATCCTGGCCAGGCCACCCTTTCCGGGCTATACCCATGGTACCTTGCTCCTCATTATGCACATTGGCAGGCCAATACTGGCAACAGTGCTGGCAGTGTGGGCTGTGGAGGGTGTTTGCAGCTACCACACACTGGATAGACAGACACACACTCCCACACCTATGCCAGCATTTCTGCTACTCTAGAGGAGTTTAGCAGCCCTGGCTACCACACCAGTCCTGGGCATAGTTCAGGCATGGATATGGTATGCAATACTGTTGGGGGTCACTCCCCAGGGTGGTAAACACTGTCAGAGACCAGACCTGCAGCACACTCCACAGACAGCAGAAAGGTTGCTATGATGGAGCTCAATCAGCAAACTGTGCTTTACGTAGGAATTGGTATTTGCCAGTAATCATAGCAAACGTTTGATAGCTGTGTACCATATTCCCAGGTGTAGGGTGGCATTGCTAAGGTATGCAAGGGCTAGTATTGGGAGATGCACGCAGGGCCCAATGTCCTGCCTCTCCAGGAGGCATTGGCTAATGGAGCCTGTGGGTGTGGGTGTGTCTGCCCCTGTTGGCTGCTGCTTTACGGCAGAGGTTCCCAACTCCAGTCCTGGTGTGCCAAACATTGTTCGGGTTTTCATGCTGTCACGCATGAATATGCATGAGATACATCTGCATACCATGGGGGTGGTGCATAGATATGCAGCACAGGCATCTTTATTAGAGGCAGCATGGAACCTGAATGTTGTTTGGCCCTCCAGGACTGCATTTGCGAGACTCTGCTCTAGGTAATGCGCCTGTTTATGGTGTCTTTGCTCTGTAGGGTAAAATGTAGGTGTTTTGGGCATGTTTACGTCATCTGCAATAAAGGTTCTGTCTGTATTAGCACATTGTAGTAGTGGGTAAAATATGGGGACTGGGTTGGCAGACACCATAACTGGGACTTGAACCTATGACCTTCTGCTTCCAAACACACTGGTTGTGTGCACTGCACCACCGTGTTGCCACAGAAACAGTGCATTCCCTGGTGATACCATGACTGTTTGTCCGGCAGGGCATGTCTGTTGCAGTGCATGGCACCCACCTACACAGGGCTAGGCCATGGTCTGCTCTGGGCAGCTGCCACTGCCCCCTCCACCAACAGTACCCCTCCGCCACCATGCTGACATGGCCTTATATTGGAGACAACATAAAACCTGAATGATTTGTGGCCCTCCAGGACTGAATTTGGGGGACTCTGCTCCAGGTAATGCACATTTTTCTGGTGTCTGTGCTCGGTGGGGTAAAATATAGGCATTTGAACCATGCGTATGTTCTCTGCAATAAAGGTTTGTCCTTACTATCACGGTTTGGTAGCGGGTAAAATAAGGGGACTGGATTGGCAGTAGCCCCAGCTGGGACTTGAACTTGGGACCTTCTGCTTCTGAACACACTGGCTTTTCTCACCACACCACACTGTGCTCACAGAGACAGTGCAGTCCCTGGAGATACCATGACTGTTTGTCAGACAGAGCCTGTCTGTTGCAGTGCATGGCACCCACCTACACAGGGCTAGGCCATGGTCGGCTCTGGGCAGCTGCCACTGCCCCCCTCCACCACCAGTACCCCTCTGCCATCAAGCTGACATGCCCTTCTGCTGGTGGTGCTGGTGGTGTGTAGTCTCAAGCCATCCAGTGTGCAGGTAGGCGGATGCCTATGGTGCGTGTTCTGGGGTAGGGGTGCCTTCATAGGCGTCCACGCTTCCCCCCAACACCGCCTGCCAATGTTCTGTGCCCTTGGGGGTACCTGCTGGGTACTATCCCCTGTGGCACTGTGATAAACACTTTCGTGCCCATGTTGGGCTCTCATCAGTTGCTGTCTGGCTGCTGTTCAGTTTCAGCATTCCTAAGTGCCACCTAGGCATCTGCCTAGTCCACACTGTGCCCCAGCTGCACCACAGCATGTGCCGCCTGCAGTCCTCTGTATCCCCTTTCCCAGCATCTGTCCAGTTGCCCATTCCGACATGCCCGCCCTGCTGTTGTGGAACATGTGCATGCCATAGGAAACCTGTCCAATGGAGAGGGAAACCCTGATCAGTGCTATTTCACTGTGGGATCATTCACCTTGTATGGGGACGGAGCGTAGACCTTCCAAAATTCATATTTATTTTTTGGGGCTTTCTTGGGAGTGTTTTTTGATGTTTCCCATTACTATCACTATTGCCCAGCTTGATTATAATTGTTTTAAATTTTGTTGGGGTCCTTTTCAATGTTTATTTGCCCTTTTGTTCTGTGCACATGTATCACACTTATCACTTTTTGTAGGTTCCCCTGGGTTTGCTGTACATTGCTGACAAAAATGGTTTCTCTTCCCTTTAAATTGGTTCTAACGCGAGGTTTTCACTCGCGGTATTTTTTGCCTCGGATTTCAGCCTCGCTAATGTGCGGGGAGCCTCTCCCCTCCCACTCTCCACCCATTGACCCCTTCTCTCCGCCCCTGGGGAGCCTTCCTCCGCCCTCCGGGAGCCTTTCCACTCCTTCATCGCACATTAGCACGCCGCGCACATGAGCGCCGCGCACATGAGCGTGCATATTTGGGCCCCGTATGTGACATTAGTGTGCGCTAAGGTACCTTAGCACACGCTAATGTTGCGCAGTGCACATTAGCGCACATTAGCACGGTTTAGTAAACATACCCCTAAATGTGCCAGGGAACAGGTGTAAATCCTGATGTGGATATTTTTACTCATACATGTGCATTCCCCTTATAAAAATGGAAATACACATGTAGATTTTTGACCAACCATAATCATACCCCAGCCACACCCCTGACATGTCATTTACTTGCTGAAGTCCCATTGACAAAGTGGATCAAATTGGTGGAGGGGTGGTGGTCTGTGTTAAAGAGGACACCTATTCAAACAGGTCTGCAGGAAACAAAGTGCACTATAGAATCTTTATGGATAGAAATTCTATGTGAGGAAAAGAAGAGAATAACAATTATTATTATTATTATTATTATTATTATTATTATTAATAAACATTTATGAAGTGCTACTAGGCATACACAGTGCTGTACAAACAAAGATAAAGACAGTCCCTACTCGTCAGAGTTTACAATCTAATCAAACGACAAAAGTGAGAAAGATAGAATAGGGACGGGTAGGAGACATAAGGAACAAAGGGATCAGGATCTAAAGGCAGCCTTAAAGAGGTGAGCCTTTGGCTTAGATTTGAAAAGGGGCAGGGATGAAGTCTGACGTACAGATTTGGGAAGTTTATAAGGAGCAGTGAGATGAAAGCACTGGTGTTGTAATTAGCAAAGGTAGAAAAGGGCAAAGAAAAGAGCAAGCCCGTCAAGGAATGAAGTTCATGAGGAAGGGTGTAGAGAGAGAGGAGAGATAGGTAGGAGCAGCAGAGTGAATACTCTTAAAGGTCAGTAGAAGGAGTTTGAATTGGATGCAGAAGTGGAAGGGAAGCCAATAAAGTGTTCTCAGAAGAGGGATTATATTGTCAAAATAAGGCTGGCAAAAAATTAGATGCACAGCAGAGTTTTGAATACTTTGAAGGGGAGAGAAATGGCTCAGAGGGAGAGCAGCAAGGAGGAGGTTGCAATAATCAAGACACGGACGATATTAAACAGTGGGCAAGTGTTCTAGCAGTGTCATCAGAGAGGAAGACTCAAATCTTGTAAATGTTATAGAAAAAGAAGTGATAGGTCTTGGCAATTTGTTGTGCATGTGAGGAGAAGGAAAGGGAGAAATAAAGACTGACACCAAGTTTACGGGCTGATGAAACCGGAAATAGAAAAAGGAGGAAGAGGAGAGGAAGATTTTTGGGAAAAAATAAGTAGCTCAGTTTTGTTTATATTAAGTTTCAACCTGCGGTGAGACATCTAGATGGTGATGTCAGAGAGACAGGCAGTGATACGAGCCTGCAGTGCCTGAGAGAGTAGAAAGATAGATCCGAGAATCATCAGCACAAAAATGGTACTGAAGTCCATGAGAGGAAATGAGAGAAACAAGGGATTGGGTATAGCAAGAGAAATGTAGAGGGCTCCGAACAACCCTTGGGGAACACTAACTGAGAGTGGACTAGGGGAAGAGGAGGAGCCATTAGAACAGACACTGAAAGAGCGATTGAAAAGATAAGATAAAAACCAGGATAGGACAAAATGTCTAAAACCAAGTGATGACAAGGTATCGAGTAGAAGGTGGTAGTCAACAGTATAAAGAGCAGCAGAGAGATCAAGAAGGATAAGGATGGAATAAAGGCCCTTAGATTTGGTCAGAACAAATCACTAAAGACCTTGGCTAGTGTCATTTCAGTGGGATGAAGGGGCAAAAATCAGACTGCAAAAGGTTCCAGAAGAGCTAGAGAGGAAAGAAAATCATGCCACTAATGGAGGACTGCACACACAAGAAGTTTAGAAACGAAAGGAAGGAGGGAGATTGGATGATAATTAGAAGGAGAATTAGGATCTAGAGAAGGTTTCTGGAGTAGGGGTGTGACTATGCAATGAAGATATACTACTATTTGCTTGGCCAGAATCATCTGTATTTATTTATTTATTTTTATTTATTTATTTATTTACATTCTCTTAATATACCGCGCTATTCTGCATCAGTGCGGTTTACATTGAACAAACTGAAATTACATTGAACAGGGCATTATAACTTGGAAATAACTATTTTACAGGGATACATACAGATGATGAAGTCCTAACAGAAATTAGGGAAGCTAAAATAGCCCTTTAATGACAACTGCTAAACATATAAATTCCTTGGAAATTGGGGTGATTTATTAGCTCAGTATTGACTGTGGAAATGTCACGTGAGGCCCTGCTAGGATGGTAATGCTGCTTTCTGGAGCAGCTGGTGCAGGAAACAACAAGCAAGGGAGTTATTTGGAAACAACAAGAAAGGGAGTTATTTAGACCTGGTCTGTAGTGGAACACTGGATTTGATGCAACAGTTTCAGAAATAGGAGCCTCTTAGAAAAAGTTATCATAACATGATCACGTTTGACTTAATAGCTGGAGAAAAGACCCTAAGGTAATCTACTCCACTAGCATTAGCTTTCAGTAGGGAAACTATAACAGAATGAAAAAAATGGATAGAAAAAAATCTGAAAACAACAGCTGCAAAGGTTAAGTTTGTATCAGACATGGGTGTTGCTTAAAATACCATCTTAGAAATCCAAACTAGATTTATGCCGTACTTTTAAAAAGGAAGAAAGGTTGGCATTTAAAAGATGAGGTGAAAGAGGCATATCTAAAAGAAAATAATTCAAACATGGGAAAGTGATCCAAATGAAGAAAACAGAAAACAGCATAAGCACCGGCAAGTTCGATTCAAAGCACTGAAAAGGCAGGCAAAATGAGAATTTGAAAAGAATCATGTTGTAGAGGCAAAACCTCATAGCAAACATATTTTCAGGTACATGTGAAATAAAAAGCATACGAGGGAGTCAGTTGGACAGATGAACAAGGAGGGGCAAAAGGGCACTCAGAGGAGACTAAATTGTTTGCTTTGATCCTCACTGAGGAAGATGTAAGAGAAATAATAGTTGATCAGAAATTATATTTAACAGTGATATTTAATGGCTAGAAATGGTATTTAATAACAATTTGAAGTGAACCTGAAGAATGTAGTAGGGAAAATTAACAAACTAAAGAGGAGAATCACCTGGATCAGATATTATATATCCTAGAATGCTTAATTAATTAATTTTTTTTGTAAAGTGTGATCAAGTCAGTGCTGACCCAGCAGTCCATGGGTTTTCTTGGCAAGATATGGCCATAAATACAGTAGATTGCCAGGCCTTTTCTTCGAAGGCAATGGATGGTAAAGTGACTTGTCCAAGGTCACAAGAAGTGCCAGTGGGAATCAAACACTGATTTGAATAGTAGCATGTTGCTCTAATCACTAGGCTACTCCTCCACAAATGCAATATGTGCCTTTGAGTCAATGCTGACTCTTGGCGACCTAGTAGCTCCTGAGTTTTCTTGGCAGTGTGATCAGAAGTAGATTGCCAGGCCTTTTTTCTGAGACAATGGAGGGTTAAGTGACTTGCCCAAGGCCACAAAGAGTGTTAGTGGGAATTGAATGCTGGTCTCTTAGTTACCAGGCCAGTGCTCTAACCATTAGGATACTCCTCCACTCCTGGAATGCCAAAAGAACTCAAAAATAAAATTTCAGTTCTACTATTTGTAATTCATAAAATATTTATTTATTTTATTTAACTGGATTTTATACTGCCTTATCCTTCAATCAAAGTGGTTTACATTAAACATAAAACTTATACAATATAATGAGTGAGGATATTGCAAACTTAACTGTTATATTAAACAGAGTCGTATTATTAACAACGGTAACAAAAATACGGTGAAACTACATATAGAGGAACTTAGCCATGAATGGTAGACTGGAAATAGGGTGGTATAATGCTGGATCATTTCTGTTGAGTGATGAATTCTTGATTGGTTGTAAAGTAGCATGTTAAAGTGAATTTGGCATGTATCCTTGGGTGAACGTAGTAGTTACTATGTTGAGTATGAAGTGTATGAGTTGTTCCTTT
Organism: Ichthyophis bannanicus; assembly: GCA_033557465.1. NCBI lineage: Eukaryota > Metazoa > Chordata > Amphibia > Gymnophiona > Ichthyophiidae > Ichthyophis > Ichthyophis bannanicus. The sequence continues at coordinate 769,269,424 of CM066035.1, read as the reverse complement.
ATTGCTTTATTTTAGACTATGGAGCAAGGGTCTGAAAGAGAGGTGGTGGTGTTGAGGAAGGAGATAATCTGTTGGATTTGCTGGCAGCTTGGTTTGTGGAACTCACCCCATATTGTGGTGAATGTTGGATCTTGGTTGCTGGCTGTTATAACTGGTGGGACATTTATATGTAGATGTGAGTTTTTAGACATTAGATGGTCTGCTATTTCTTATGGGTATATTTCTGGGGCAGATTATTGTGCTGGGTCCCTAGAGAGTTGCCAATGTAAAGTCAATTTTTAAAAAGGATTTCAGGGATTATCTGAGAAATTACAGCCTGGTGAACTTGACATCAGTGCCAGTCAAAATAGTAGAAACTATTACAAAAAATTAAATTATTGAGCATATAGATCATGATTTAATGGGACAATGACAACGTGGATTAAGCCAAGGGAAGCTAATCTGCTACATTTTTTTTAAAACATGAATAAACATGTGGATATTGGTGATCCAGTTGATATAAATCATCTTTAAGAAATTTTAAAAATTCATGGGATAGGAGGCAATATTGTGAATTGGGAACTGGTTAAAACGTAGAAAAAGAGAGTAGGGCTAAATGATCAATTTTTTCAATGAAGAAAGATGAATAGTGGAGTTCTCCAAAGATCTGCACTAGGACCATTATTATAAACCTATTTTTAAATGATCTAGAAAAGGGAGCAACAAGGTCATCACATTTGCAGATGACACCAAACTGGAAACATTCTATTGTTAGATAACCTAGTTAATTTATTAATTTATTATTGTGTACCTGTTATATGTACTGTTATACCTGTTCATTGTATTATGTTGTTAACATGTAAATCGCGCTGATTGTAAAAATATATAAAAATAAATAAATAAATAAAATTAATAAAATTATTTGTAGTTGTTAAATCACAAGCAGATTGTGAGAAATTGAAGGAGGACCTTGTGGGACTGGGAGACTGGGCATCCAAAAGGAAGATGAAATTTAGGGGCATGTTTACTAAAGTGAAGTTAGCTGCAATCATGGGGTGTTAATCCAGCGTCAGACCCGCAGTAGCAGCTTATCCATGGACAATTCAGATACTGGAAGCAATTTGCTGGCATATCTGATTTTCCCACCATGCAGCTTCCTAGGATGGGATCAGAGTGGGGAGTGAGGATGACGATGGTTGGCAGCCACCATGCGAAATCAGGGCAATAGCTAACATCACCTCAAGAGGTGGCATACTCTGCTGGGAGGCTCGATAATGCAGGCAATGCTGTGGAGATGATTGGGCCTCCCCATGTCGTGATCAAACCTTCAGCCACAATATTGTTGGTGCCACGGTACATCAATCTGCGGCACTGACAATATAAAAACGTTTTAAGTGTGTTCACCTTTTAAGCACCATTCCTCCCTGGACAGCTCCTGATCCCTATCAGGAGCTACTCGGGGAGGGGGGGGGGGATTGGTTCAACCCTCGATTTAGAAAAAGTTCAAACTAGTCAGTCGGCTAAGCCCCCTGCCTCCACTCCTAATGCAGATATAAAAGGGGTAAGGAGCCCTGCACCCCCTACCCTCTCTCTCCCACCTTACCTTAAGAAAAAGTAAATCTCGGCTAGCAGCCCCCTGCCTCCCCTCTCACAAAGCTTAGAATCCATGCTGGTCTAGGGTATGAATGGGGCAGGAGTGATCTTATATGCTCCTGCCCAGTCCAGTGACCAAAGCAAAATGGTCACCATCACGAGGTGCTGCCCTCTAGCCTCTCGCTAGGGGGCAGCACTGCAAGATCGCAGCCATTTTTGATTGGGCCTATGAGAAGGGCAGGAGATAAGAGCCGAATCATAGGTTTAGCTTTGGAATTTGCTGCCAAAGGATGTGGTTAAAAGCAATTAATGCAGCTGAGTTTAAAAAATATTTGGAAAAGTTCCTTCCTGAAAGAAAAAGTCCCTAACCATTATTAAAGTAGACTTGGGAAAATTCCAGTCTGAATCGCTGTAGAAAGAATCGACTCTACTTTTTCAGGATTATGCGAGGTATTTGTGACCTGGATTGGCCACTACTGGAAACAGGATATTGGGCTTGATGGACGTTTGTTCCGACGCATTATGGCAATTCTTGTATTCTTGTGCTTTATCATTTCTATGAACAAAAGTGATCCCTAACATCTATGCATGAGCCTATCATTGCTAGATACAGGTATAAGCAGCAGTTTTAGAAGGAAAAGTATACATGTATTTTCCTTTTCTAAAGCTGTTGCTAATTAGACATATAAAGTGTCATTTTAAAAGGGATGCATAGTTAGAATCTGGAAAGTCAAGAGCGGAATGTCCAAAAATCGGGGGAAGTGGCAGCAATGAAGGAAGGCACAAATGAGTGCCTTTTGAAATTGTTCACCCTCCACCCTGAAAAATGCACATCTCAGTAACCAGTTATGGAGGTGGGCCCTGTGCAGGCTGCAAAGCTGGATGCATGCACAGAAATATGGACGTCCCTGAATTATTCAGCCTTAGGACCAGGTACATGGACATGTCATCAGGGGTATTTCAGAAGAGGGGTGATGATGCTATGAGACATGCATATCCCGGCCTGCCATTTCAGATATTCAGACGTACTGTGGGGGACAAGTAATATGTTTGGAGTTTGTATTTACTCTCAGCTTTCCTCACACAGGAAATAATAACCGTGGCAATATAAGCACATTATGTACTTTCCCCTGCAAGAGTTACATCCATAGAAATAGCCCCCCTTTTCACCTTATTCCATCCAGGCCATTCCTCCACTATGCGCATATGCTACATGGACGTTCTCGGGCTGGTGATGTCTCTATACCTGGCTTCTAAAATGGCTCTGGGGATGTCTCCATGATTTTCACATCTCCGTGCCCCTTTTCAGAAGTACAACTCATGAAGAGGACTTCTAAAATACCACCCACCACCCCCCACCCCACCCCCCATATTTAGTTATGTGGCCAGTTCTAAAATTTCCCTCTTGGTCTTGTTCAATGAGAAAAATATATCTCCACATCTTCCACAATAAGCTATAATATAAAAATCACACTGCTTACATTCCTACAAAGTATGCTCACTACACAACAAACTCGCATTTAGAATATGCATAGGAAATCCTTGGAGCAGTTTTGTAATAAATAGATAGTAAAACGTTCAATTTATTTAATTTTTAAATTCACCTTAGGTTTTCCTTTTTAAATTAAATCGAACAAATACTTCACACTGGAAATTAATTAAAGTGGATGCATTTTCTTCAGCTCAGAGAAAATCCTATATTTGCCTCCAACCCTTTCCATTTTTCATCACAATCACTGCATTTCTCCTTTCTTCACAGACACCCCTCCTCCTGTTGAAATGCAAACAAGTCAATGTCTGGTAGACTAGAATGACTAAAGGATAATATGTGCTTGCCAGACCAAGCAAAATCAATCATTATTGTTCTACAATAAACCACATGAAATGCCTGTAAAAAGATATTATTGAGCTTTTGCAAAAAAAAAAATGTTTTGCAACCCTGATAAAGAAGAAGTGTGGCCAGTTTCTTGACATGTGATTTGCTAATTTTTCACATTCATACAACAATATTAGCAATCCTTGAGAGGGGCATTATTTATCAGATTGGAATAAAAGTTAAACCTATGATACTGCATCATGGAATTCTGATGAAGAGAGATGGGTGGGATAGAACGGTACAGTCTGTTCTGTAATAGGGTTCTAGAACAACAACCATATAACTAATAAAGCACAGTTACTTACCTGTAACAGGTGATCTCTGGGAACAGCAGGAATTAGTCATCACATATGGGTACGTCGGTACCGACGGAGCCTGCGCGGGAAAGCTCCCCAGCCTTTCAGATGAAAGGCTTTTGGGGCCTCCCACTGAACATGCGCGCTGCCTTCCCGCCTTCCTGACCATCTCTCTTCAGTTCAAGTTTAAAGCTGAGACAATAGAGAGAGGAAAGGAAGATAGATAGATAGAGATACAACTCCTAGGGGAGGTGGGTGGGTTGTGATGACTAATTCCTGCTGTTCCCAGAGATCACCTGTTACAGGTAAGTAACTGTGCTATCTCCAGGAACAAGCAGGAATAAGTCCTCACATATGGGGACTCCCTAGCTGAGATGCCTGGGAGATCCCCTTCCAAGGGTAAACCATCTTCGCATGGATCTCAGGCATCTGTCCAGGGAAGGTGGGCAGGAGTTGTTTAAGTATGGAACAGGTATTTGAGGACAGCCTGACCAAACAAGGCATCCCGGCGGGAGTCCTTGTCCAAGCAGTAATGGGCTGTGAAGGTATGAACCGAGGCCCAAGTGGCTGCTCGACAGATCTGATCTATGGACACAGAGTGGAGATGAGCCATAGAAGTGGCCATGGCTCGCACATTGTGAGCGGTGACATGGCCTTCCAGAGAAATGTTTTTACTCTGGTAAGCAAAAGAAATACACTGAGCAATCCAATTGGAAAGTGTACGTTTGGTGACTGGAAGTCCCAAATGAGAAGGATCAAAAGCCACGAAAAGTTGGGAAGACTTTCGATGTGGCTGAGTCCTGTTGAGGTAAAAGGCGAGAGCTCTTTTATAGTCAAGAGTATGAAGGTTCCTCTCTGCACTGGATGCATGAGGAGCCGGGAAAAAAACAGGTAGATATACCTCTTGATTAAGATGAAAAGGCGAGACCACTTTAGGCATAAAGTGGGGATTCGTCCTAAGGACCACCTTATCATGATGAAATCTGGTATAAGGTGGATTAGCCACCAAAGCCTGCAGTTCACTGATGCGGCGAGCCGAAGTGACTGCAATAAGGAAAAGAACCTTCCAGGAAAGAAATTTCAGGGAGGTAGATACCAACGGTTCAAAAGGTGGCTTCATAAGTTGACCCAGAACTAGATTCAAGTCCCATGCTACCGGAGGAGGTCGGATGGGAGGCTTAGTGAGGGTCAAGCCTCTCATGAATCTTGCAATAAGAGGATGAGAGGAGACAGGTTGTCCATTTATAGGTTTTAAGGATGCTGCAATAGCACTTAAATGGACTCGTACCGAATTTGTCTTGAGGCCTGCATTGGAAAGATGCAGGAGATAGTCTAGTAGAGAATTCAAAGGAAGCGCAAGAGGGTCAAGACCCTGTTGCGCACACCAAATGGAAAAACGTTTCCATTTGAAAGCATAGGAACGCCTGGTAGAGGGTTTCCTAGAGGCATGAAGGATATCTTTCACTGGTTGGGAAAGATTAAACTCATGAAGGCTTAAGCCTTCAGTAACCAAGCTCGGAGATGTAGGGACTTGGGGTTTGGATGCCACAAAGTCCCCTGCTCCTGAGACAGAAGGTCTGGTGCAGCTCCCAGGTCCAGGGAGGAGCCCTGGGAGAGCTGTAGAAGGAGAGGGAACCACACTTGGCGTGGCCAGCGTGGAGCAATGAGGATCATGGATCCGTGATCCCTCTGAAGTTTGAACAGAGTCTTGGGAATCAAAGGAATGGGTGGAAAAGCGTACAGGAATTCCTGACCCCAATGTAGGAGAAAGGCATCGTTGGCCTGAGCTCCCTGACACGGAGTCCTGGAACAGAACCGGGGAAGTTTCACATTCCACGGACTTGCAAAGAGGTCTATGTCCGGGGTCCCCCATTCCTGAAAGATTCTGCGTATCTGGTCCATATGCAGGGACCATTCGTGTGGGAGCAGAACTCGGCTGAGTCTGTCTGCCCGAGAGTTTTGGACTCCTGGAAGATATACTGCCAGAAGATGAATTTGATGCTCTCTGGCAAAGGCCCATAATCTGAGAGCTTCATTGCAAAGCGACAGAGAGCCCGTCCCTCCTTGTTTGTTGACATAGAACATGGCTATCTGATTGTCTGTTTGTACTAGGACAGTCAGGTTGACAAGGAGGGTGTGGAAGACTGTGAGGGCAAGGAAATTGCTCACAGTTCCAGAAGGTTGATGTGAAGGGTGGTCTCCTGAGGAGACCAGGTGCCCTGAGTGGAGAGGTGTTGGAGATGAGCTCCCCACCCTGTCTGGGAGGCATCTGTTGTGAGGGTTGCTTGGGGCAACGAAGGTTGGAAGGGGATCCCCAACAACAGATTTTTGGAGGATGTCCACCACTGGAGAGACCAAAACAGTCGTTTTGAGGTGAGTATTTGGTCTGAGAGCAGTCCTGATGCTTGAGACCACTGGGTGGCCAAGGTCCATTGAGCTGCTCTCATATGAAGATGAGCGTAGGGCACCACGTGTACCGTGGAGGCCATGTGGCCCAGAAGTTGCAGTATTTCTCTGGCTGATAAGTGACTTCTGGACTGAGCCTGGGAGGCCAAGCTGATTAGCCTTTGGCCTCGGACCAGAGGGAGGTAGGCCCTTGCAGTGGTGGAGTCCAATTGGGCCCCTATGAATTCCAGAGACTGAGTAGGGATGAGTTGGGATTTGGGAATGTTTACCACAAGTCCCAGATATTGAAGAATACGCCTTGTGCGGTCCAGAGAAATCTGGGCTTCTGACTGAGATGGAGCTCGGATGAGCCAGTCGTCCAGATATGGGAAGACAAAGATTCCCATGCCTCTGAGAAATGCGGCTACGACTGCCATGCATTTTGTGAAGACTCTTGGAGCAGAGGCCAGACCGAAGGGTAGTACTCTGTACTGGAAATGTTTTCCCTGGAACAGAAATCTTAGATATTTTCTGTGGGATGGATGGATGGATGAGTATATGAGTGTACGCATCCTTGAGATCTAGAGAACAAAGCCAATCCTGACTCTGAAGGTATGGAAGGAGAAGGCCCAGAGAGAGCATTTTGAATTTCTCCTTGAATAGAAACCTGTTCAATTCTCTCAGATCTAGGATAGGTCTGAAGCCCCCTGTCTTCTTTGTTATGAGAAAGTAAGGGGAGTAGAAACCTAACCCCTGTTGAGGAGGAGGAACCTCCTCTATTGCCCCTTGGGCAAGGAGAGAAGAGACTTCCTGACCCAACAGGGTCAGAAGAGATGGGGGAGAACTGAATTGCCTCACCATGGTATGGGGAGGAAGGCTGGAGAAATGAAGTTTGTAGCCCTCCCTGATAATAGAGAGGGTCCATTGCTCTGATGTGATTTGTTCCCATCTGGGAGCAAAATGAGCTAGCCTTCCAGGAATGGTGAGGGGCTCTGGTTGTTCTAGAGCCAGAAACGGCAAGTTCTCTAGAGGCAAGTCAAAACCCCTGAGGGGGTTGAGCCTGCTGGGGTGTAGCAGACACTGCAGGCTTTGACTTTACCTGCTTAGATTGTTGACGCTTAGCCGCAAAGCGAGGCTGAGCAGATTGCTGGCCAGTATTTGTGGGAAATCTGGCCTTCTTATAGTAAGGCCTTTTAAAAGACTTCTTTTTGGCAGGGGTAGAAGTAGACTTGGAAAGTCTATCTAGAGTGGCATTTTCTGCATCCATTTGAGCAGCTTTAATTTGCCATTCTTCCCCAAATAAGTTCTCACCGGTACAGGGCAGATTCCTGAGGCCATCTACAACCCAGGGTTCTAGGTTAGAAGCCTGGAGCCAAGCGAGACGTCAGGCTGCAATAGCAATTCCCGAAACTCTGCCTGCAACCTCAAAGGAATCAAAGGCTGCCCTGTTGGAGAACTTGGAGACCTCTGAAAGTTGTGTCACCATAGAAAAGAAGTCCGCCCTTTGATCATCAGGGATAAAGGGGGCAAAATTCTGTATCTTTAGGGCAAGTTGTCCAAGAAACATGCCCATATAAAGGCTATAAGAATTGATCCTGGCTATAAGCATACTAGCCTGGAACATCTTTCTTCCAAAAGAGTCCAGGGTCTTACATTCTCGCCCTGGAGGGGTAGAAGAATGCCTTTTAGGACTCTTTATTTTCTTCATGGCAGACTTCACCACAATAGAGTGGTGAGGCAGCTGAGTTTTCTGGAACCCAGGAGAAGGAGGGACCCGATACATGGTGTCCAACCTACGGGAATGGGGAGACAGTGTTAAAGGAGTCTCCCACAAATCCATCAAGTGTTCTTGAAGGATTTCATGGATAGGCAGAGTGACTGCCTCTTTAGGAGCTTTAGAGTATCCTAAAATATCCAATTTTTTTGATCTGGGTTCTTTCTCAGAAGATGTAGCAATAGATAGTGCTTTAGCTACATCAACAATGAAATCCTGAAAGGATAAATCCTCTGGAGGAGACATCCTCCTCTTTGGAGAAGAGGGCTCCTCAGGAAGAGTAAGCTCAGCAGAGTCATCAGAGGAATTGAATTCATCAGAAGAATCTGAGTATTCCCTCTGTACTTCCAATGTACGATACGCATACCGATCGGTATCGACATCGGGCGTATCGGGCATGGGATCGGTACCGTGCGGAACCGATCGACGCTTGGAAGTCGATGGCCTCGGTTCCGGTGTGGATACCGGAACCGGGGCCGGTACCGATGGAATCGGTACCGAGGGCGTCGCAGCCTTAATGAATGCCAGAACGGCCTGCTGCATGGTCTGGACAGTATTGCCCATAGACGCCACTACTGCCTGGATGTCGGTACCGGTATGGGCCGGTACCCCAGAGCAGTCCAACAGGTGATCGGTCGAGGCCGTGCCATCGATGTCAACCTGTGACCCCCTGAGTGCTTTGGAGGCCGGAGCCTCCCGCCATGGTTTTTTGGCCTGGGCAGAATCCTCGAACTCAAAATTGAGAGCCTCTCGATCTTTAGAAGGAGATTTGCTTTTAGAGGATTTGCCCACAGGAGTTTTGGTTACCTGAGATCCATCCGGAGAGGAAGACCTGGATGACTGTGATGCTTCTGAAGGAAACAGCACATGGAGCTTGTTGGCCCGGTTCTGCAAACCACGTTTAGACATCTGGGTGCAGGATGGGCAGTCCGATATGGAGTGGTCAGGTCCCAAACATTTGAGACACCATTCATGGGTGTCTGTGACAGAAATGACAGCACTGCATTTCGTACATTTTTTAAAACCAGGGACTGGCTTCTCCATGAGGAGAATTTGTGTAGGCCTTAAGGCCTAACAACAGGTACCAAGCTGTGCTGAAGAAAATAAAAAAGTCTTTTTTTTTTTTTTTTTTATAAAGAAAGAAAGAGAGACCGGCAGTACTGGTTTCGGTATGGGGAAGGCAGGTACGCGGTCTAAAGAAAACAAACAAATTTCACAATTTCTTCAGCGGTGACAGGAACACGACCTGCTGGCTCCGCGGAAAAAGAGAAACTGAAGAGAGCTGGTCAGGAAGGCGGGAAGGCAGTGCGCATGTGCAGTGGGAGGCCCCAAAAGCCTTTCATCTGAAAGGCTGGGGAGCTTTCCCGCGCAGGCTCCGTCGGTACCGACGTACCCATATGTGAGGACTTATTCCTGCTTGTTCCTGGAGATAAAGGGACTACAAGATCTTACAATGATTTAATTTCAGTATGAAAAAACAGAATGCATAAAAAACCCTAGAATGGCCTAGCAGTTAGTACAGTGGGCTATGAACTAGGGAAGCCAAAGCAAGTAACTTTATCCTCTATTTCCTCAGATAGAAAGCTTAGGAGCTATGTATTAGGCAACAGTAAAATAGCACATTGTTTATTTTTTATTTATTTATATTCTCTTATATACCGCGCTATTCTGCATCAGTGCGGTTTACATTGAACAAACTGAAATTACATTGAACAGGGCATTATAACTTGGAGATAACTATTTTACAGGGAACAGGGAATTGTTGTACTATTTTACCCTGGGATTCACCACAGTGTACTTGCAGAGGGTGGGGGCTCCAAGGGGGTGGCAAGGGCTTGCAGTGTTGTTGTTGAGTATAGCTTTTTCACACAGCTCTGGAAGTAGCATGATCAAGTGGCACCATTCCTGTCTTAATCTCTCCTTCTCAAAGTCAGCAGCAGCAGCTGGTGCTGTTCATAGCATTCAGTTCTACTGCATGGAGCCCTTGAACTGCACACTGGAAGTAAATGCTAAAGCAGCTCCAGCTGCTGCTGTTGATTCACAGAAGGAGAGATTAAGCTAGGGGTGGTGCCATGTGAATATTTTGCTGCCGAGAGAGGGAGGGGGAGAAAAAGAGGGGGAGATTTGGGGTTATGAGAGAGACGAGAGTCTCCAGGACTGGAGAGGGTGCAGAGGAAAAGAAAGAGAGGGGATGCTGGGCTGGGGGAAGAAGAGAGGGGAGATGCCAGACCACTGGGGGTGAGGGGATAGAAAGTTTCTGAGTTATGGAGGGGAGGGCAGTAGAAAAGGGGTAGGGAGTAGAAGAGAAAGAGGAAAATTATGCAGCATGGGGTGGAGGGGAAGAATGAGGGGATGAAGATGCTGAATTGGATTAGTAGTAGGGGACAGAAAGGGAGAAGATGCTGGATATGTTGGAATTGTGTAGGAGAGGCAAAAGGGGGTTGACAAAGAGGTAAATGAGAGGAGGATGGTGAAAAAAGAGGGTGGAAATGTGGTAATGACAAAGTTGTAAAAGATAGAAGGGAATATGAGGCTTGGGAAGGAGCGAGACAAGGGAAATGAGAGAGCTGGGGAGAAGGTCTGGGCTGGAGGTAGGAGGAGATTAATAAGTAGGAGTAGAAGATGAGAGAGCGAGTTCAATTTGAACAAAGAAGGAGTAACAAAAGAAATGGGGGAAAGAACAAACAAAAAGGGAAAGATCGATATGTCAGACAGCTGTAGGGAGGCAATGGAAAAGCAGAAGTAGAGAAAAGACAGCAAACAATAGAAAGAGTTAGCAGAAGACAGATGAAGAAAGCATAAGAGAGAGGCTGGAGTCATTGTGAATGAAAATTAAAATGCCCAAACAACAAAAATAGAAAAACAATATTTTATTCTGAATTTATTGTTACAAATGACAGAACTCCAGAAGAGTTATGGATGACATCAAGAAGGTTGTGTTGGAAGAAAGTGAGAATTCTCTACAAAAGGTTTAATAGCAAAAACTGTCAAAATGGATGAAAATGGCCCAGAAACGCAGGGAAGCTAAAGCCCAAGGAGAAAGAGAGGCAATCAGAGAACTCAACAGAGATTTCTTACATGCAGCAAGAAAAGATAAGGAGAAGTACTAAAATGACGCATGTAAGGAAATAGAATCAGAAACTATTACAGGAAGAACAAGATCTGCTTTCTTACAGCTATGAAATTTAAAGAAAAAATTCCAGCCTCGAATTGGAATGCTACAAGATGCTCAAGGATCCATGTCGAATAATGCCAAGAAGATCAAGAAGAGGTGGAAAGTCATAATACCATAAAGATCAAGTGGACCAACAGCTGTCTCAACCTGTACCTTATGCTCAGAAACCATTGGTGATAAAAGAAGAAGATGAAGCAGCATTGAAAGCCTTATTAAAGAACAAAGCACCAGGCATTGATGGCATTCCCATTGAAGTATTACAGCAATTGGATGCAGCTGTTACCATACTTATAAGGCTCTGCCAGAAAATTTGGATGACCAACTAACTGGAAAAAATCTGTGTTTATATCAATACTAAAGAAAGGTGATCCGACTGACTGTGGAAAATATAGCACAATCACTCTGATCCCACATGCCAGCAAGATTCTACTTAAGATCATTCAGCAGAGACTACAACCATACCGGGAACAAGAACTGCCTGAAGTACAAACAGGGTTCAGGAAAGAGCGAGGAACAAGAGACATCACGGAGGTGAGGTGGATTCTTGAAAAGACAAAAGAATATTAAAAGGATATCTATATATTGACTACAGCAAGGCTTTTGACTGTGTAAACCACGAGAAACTCTGGGCCATATTAAGAAGCATGGGTGTACCAGAACACCTGCTAGTTACCTCGCACAGCCTTTACATTGATCAAGAAGAAACAGTACGAATGGAACAAGGAGAAACAGAATGGTTTAAAATCTGCAAAGGTATTTGATAAGACTGCATATTTTCACCCCTACCTGTTTAATTTATATGGCGAACAAATCATCAGAGAAGCAGGACTGTAAGAAGACAACCGAAGTGTGAAGATTTTTATTTATTTATTTTTTATTTATTTATTTAGCAAACATTTATATACCGCTGCTTCCAGCGATCAGCAGCGGTCTGATTACACAAGGAGAACATAAGGAGGACTGTCAATCAGTACAGTAAAATTTGGGTGTGTACAGGTTGATCAGGAGGGTAGGCACATCACACGAGGGGTTTGTTAAGTATATGAGTACTAATTACATATATACATATATACATTATACATAATGGTAGAAGACTCAACAACCTTTGCTATGCTGATGATATTTATTATATATTATTTATTTATTTTTATTTTATTTAGCTATGTTTACTCTATATACCACCTTTTGCCAGGTCAAGGCGGTTTACATGAAACAAATGCAAGACCACATTGTTGGTTGAAAGTGAAGACGATCTGAAACATTTGCTTCTCAAAATCAAGGAACCTAGTCTGAAAATGGGCCTGCACCTTAACGTAAATAAACAAAGATCTTAACAACTGGCAAAATCAATAAGTTCATCATTGATGGAGAAGGAATTGAAATAGTTGACAATTTTAACCTGCTTGGATTAACAATCAGTAAAGAAATGACAAGCAGTCAAAAAATCCGATGATGCATTGCTCTTGGCAGAATGGCTATGAAGGACTTAGATAAGATTCTCAGGACCAGAGATGTCTCTCTCCATACAAAGATTTGACTTGTCCAAGCCATGGTATTTTCAATAACATCATATGGATACAAAAGTTGAACAGTGAAAAAGATAGACAAGAAGAAAATTGATGCCTTTGAATTATGGTGCTGGCAAAGAATACTGTGTATACCATGGATTGCCCAAAGAATAAATTAGTCAATACTAGAGGAGATCAAACCTAAGCTTTCTTTAGAAGCTCAGATGACAAGACTTTAACTTTCATACTTTAGACACATCATGCAAAGAGAGAGATTGTTAGAGAAAGGCTGAAGGTCAACATAAAAGAGGAAGACCAGCAATGAGATGGATCGATACAATAAAAGCAGCTATGGATGCCACTCTGTCAACAATGAGCCAACTGAGCAAAGACCGAAAACAGTCTTCACTGCAATCTCATATTCCCTGCATTGGGAGTAGCTTAGAGTAGCTATGCTCCTGTGAGTCGACACTGACTCAACGGCACTTAACAACAACAACAATGTGCTAAAATACCTGCATGTTTCTAAGGTTGGACCCAATTTTCGAAGGCATTTACCCAGTTAACAGCCCATGTTAACCATGCAAATGCCTTAATTGGAGATTTTAAGGCACCTACATGGCTAGTGCCTTTGAAAATCCCCAATTAAGTCTCCTACGTGCCTTGATGCTATACAATCAGCTTCGGGGAGTGTGGGGGGCATTCTGGTGTAGAACGGAGGTGTGGAATGGCACTAACCAGGTAGCAGCAATTTTGGATGCTGCCCGGTTAGCGCTCTGCCTTAAATATATCGAAGAAAACCCTCGCCTATCTTAAAAGCACAGAGCGCTAACCAGGCAGCATCCAAAACTGCTGCGGAACTGAAAATCTGGGGTTAAGGGGTGACGGGCAGGACTGCTCATCTACTGTGCTTAGTCCTGCCCAACTAAAAATCAGGCCCATTATCTGCATTGGAGAAATGCTTTTTGGATTAATGAAAAAAAATATATATATATACAGGGTGGCCCAAATAAAGTGAGAGCATCTCATAAATTAAAAGCTTAAATAGTTTACTTATTTACCTTTTTTAGCTATATAACGCCTTTATTTCAACAATTTCCGGTCACCGTCTTTTTTTTTTTTACTTATTTATTTATGAAATTTTTACTGACAATACAATTTATCAGATAAAAAGCAGACAGAAATACAAAAACACCCACCATAATAAATCAGAACTTAGCATAACAATAAAGGTAGATTAGCCCACGTTTCGGGGAGGCAACACCTCAAGAAATAGATAAGGAAAGCAAAACTGGAGAAAACCCTGTCCTTCGGGCATCTCCAGTTAACATTAATAACACAGGTACACTACCAAAAAACTGCCTCCAGTTTTGCAACTGATTCCTATAGATTTTGGGGTGCTGAATCCAGGAAAAATAGCCAAAATGTTCCATCACGTCACGTTTTCTTGCAAAATTAGATTTCTTACCCATATAAGGAATGTTCACATAATTTCTTTTTAGCCGACTGCAGTTTATTTTCTTGGCCCAAAATAGAGGTTGTAATGGTTAACAAACTAGAAACACTCCCTCATGATATTTTAGAGTGTTTTGTATTCATTTTATACATTAACAGGACAATTGGGAGGCGGGGGGCTAAATCCAGTACTCGCGCTGGTGCATGTTCTTTCCTGTTCGCCTCGCCTCGTTCACTCGCTCAAACACGGTGGTTGCGACATGAACGTTCCTGTCAAATTTCAGTTTCTTGCAAGTTCATTATTACCTTTTGTTTGCTCAGTCGTAATCCAGCTTTATTCCGAAGTGGTTCACTACAGTTGTAGTTTGCAGTGCTGTGTATTTGTGATGGCTCACAGAGCCAGAGGTTGCGTCAACTCTCCGGACAGTTTTTGTTTTATTTGTGGGGAATATACCGTGAAAAAGCGGCAGAGGAACATTTCTGCATTTATTAAAAAAGTATATTTCGCCTATTTCGGTTTGAAGTTAGGCGATCAAGACAAACCGTGGGCTCCTCACAAAGTGTGCAAGACATGTGAGGAAGATCTACGCTTATGGATGAAAGGTAAAAAACAAGCATTTCGTTTCGGAATACCTATGATGTGGCGTGAACAAAGAGACCACAGCAGTGACTGCTATTTTTGCTCTTGCATTGTGAAGGGATACAACTTAAAAAATAAGAACGTAATAAGTTACCCCAACCTTCCCTCAGCAATTAGGCCTATGCCTCATAGCAACGAAGTATCTGTGCCTGAACCACCAAAATCTTTGGATCATATTTGTGTGGACGGTTCTGATCATGATGAGACTCATCAGATGGCTTTTCCCGATGAGTCCAGTACTTCCGAGTTTGAAACTAAACCAGATCCGAAACCTGAACTTTTCTCTCAAGCTGAATTGAATGATTTAGTCCGGGATTTAGGACTCCCAAAAGATGCTGCCCAACTGCTAGGTTCTCGGCTTAAACAGAAAAATCTATTGTCACCAGGAACAACTTTTTATTGGTACCGCAACCGCGAGACACAATTTTTGAAGTATTTCAGCAAAGAGGAAGATTTGGTATTTTGCAACGATATATACAGAGTGATGGAAAAGTTTAAACTCAAGTATGATCCTGCTGAATGGCGGCTGTTCATTGATTCGCCAAAAGACAGCATAAAAGGTGTTCTTCATAATGGCAACACATTCGCTTCAGTTCCTATTGCTCACTCTGTTATTCTCCAAGAAAAATACGAGAATTTGGCCCTGATTCTTCAGAAGATTCGTTATGATGAGCATAAGTGGATGATTTGTGGAGACTTTAAAATTCTATCCATGCTATTAGGGCAGCAATCCGGTTTCACCAAATATCCCTGCTTCCTTTGCTTGTGGGATAGCCGGGCCCACGACCTACACTGGGGGAAAAAAGACTGGCCAATTCGGGAGTATTTGAGACCCGGTGAGAAAAATGTTCTTCATGAGAGCTTGGTACCTCGTGATAAAATTCTATTACCACCTCTCCACATTAAGTTGGGTCTCATTAAGCAATTCATCAAGTCCCTTCCAAAAGATGGTGAGTGCTTTCGGTACCTTTGCTCAAAGTTCCCCCGACTTTCTGAAGCAAAGCTAAAGGAAGGAGTGTTTGTTGGCCCTGATATAAGGAAACTCATTTCAGATGGAGCATTCGCTGAAACAATGTCTGAGAAGGAAAAAGAAGCCTGGGATTCCTTCAAGGATGTTGTTCTCAAATTCTTGGGGAACAGGCGGGATGAGAACTATAAGGATATTGTTGCCAGGGATGCTCAATGCCTTCAAAGAACAAGGCTGTAACATGAGCCTGAAAGTCCATTTCTTGCTCTCCCATGTGAACTACTTTCCCGAAAACTTGGGGGCGTACAGTGAAGAACAAGGTGAAAGGTTTCACCAGGACATCAAGGACGCAGAGAGAAGGTACCAAGGAAGATGGAACACCACTATGATGGCTGATTTCTGCTGGTTGCTGCTGCGGGAAACCCCAGATGAAAAATACGCCAAGCAGCGCACCAAGAGAAGCATTCGGGGGAAGAAGAAACGGGCCCACCAGGAGATTGATTGACCCAAGAATGACTTTAAAATCTAAACTGTGTTGACAAATATCGTGTTTTTACTAAACTTTGAAATAAAAATTTGCTAGTTATTACCACAGTGTCGGATCTCATTTATTAGAATTTTGTTTTCACACCATCGGGTGTTTGTCTTCATGTATTGCAATGGTGCGGTTTGCGTTTTCTATTCTTACATACATACCTGTACAACAATTTTTGCACATTTCTTTGCTTTGCGTCTAACCTCGCTCTTATATGCTCAATGTTTGTGCACATGTATGTGGCTGTTTTAAGTGCAGACAATTTTGCTACCATCACAGTGTGTTTTGTTGACATTACTCTATTCTTATGTGCTGCCTTGTTACAATTTTCTTTATTCTTATTTGAATAACTACTAAACAATTAGTATAAAGAATTCATCCAAGAAACTTTTATCTCGATCGCACTCAATCTGAAACGTTCACCTCAAACTGCTAACCCAATGTAGCAAAAACTCTGTACGTGATGGAGAAAATTGGTTAGCAGATTTGGATTCAGCGCACCAAAAAATGTAAAAATCAATCGAAACATTAGAGGCAGTTTAAAAAAAAATTTTTTTAGTGTACCTGTGTAATTGTTTACATCTGTCTTTTTGAATTTTTAAATAACTTGTATGCTACGAGATGTTCTCACTTTTTTTGGGCCACCCTGTATATACATTATATAAAATATTATAACTATTATTTCAGCCTAATTAAATTTTCAGTACATAATTTTGACTATTTGTGAATTTATGGTCTGCTTATTTAAGTGTGGTAATGTTTTTGTACTTACCGAGCAGCATTTGACAAAATGCAGTATAGTAGCTGAAAAACCTTTGTGGTAAATGCAGGGGGATTGGCCAGCATCTGCCCTGCATTTAACACCCAGCACAGGCAATTATCACAATGGGCCATGTTCTCTGCATCAATAGGTGGTGCAGGAGCACCCATACTACCTGCCAATGCAGGGAATATGAGATTGCAGTGAAGGACAAGTGGCAGTAGCTGCAATGTCCTCCTCCTTCCAATTTGCAGTGGCACCTAGTGTCCCCGGGTCCCCAAGACCTTCAATCCCCTCAAAGGCACCCCACACAATCCCTGACAAGTCTGATTCCACCAAAGGAACGTCCCACAATACTCCCTTCTGTCTTACCATGGGGATGTGATCTCCTGAGTGCAGAACAGGAATGGAAGGCCGCGACCATGGCCTGGAATGGAGAGGATTGCCCATGGGAATCCTTTTCTCTGGGGCAGGAAAGCCAGATCGGGGCCTGTTAAAAAATGGTTAGATGGGAGGGGGAAAAGTGAAGCAGCAAACATTTAAAAGGGACTGAAGCTTAAAAATAAAAAGAAGATGAGAGATAGGGGACAGGGGGTGGGAGGTAAGGGGGAGGGAGAAGGGGAGAGCATCTGGAAGGTGAACAGAGAGATGGGGAAAGATGAGTGCAAGGTAATGCAATTTAAAGGGATGAATGCATGTGGATAATAGGATACATTCTGTATATGCCAAAAGGTGCCAACCTGAAGACACATGCAAGCACCCCACCCCCCATACTACGCATGCAGACATGCCAAGGCACCACACAGACACACAGAGGAAACCTCCACACCACATATCATTCACACACATACACACACATGCACAAACAAGCACAAGAGCCACAGAGGAGATTGTGTCTGTCTGATCCCACGAGTTGGTGAGCTCCGCCTCCAAAGACAACATCATCACTCTGAGCTACATTAAAGCAGGAATCATCAGGTATGGGAATCCCAAGCCCAACCTGCTCTCACTGGGTTGACCTAAGTCTCCCCTAGGCTCTCTAAATCCTTCATGGAGGCAATGGATGCACTAGAATTCACTCAAATCATTGATGAACCAACACACGAAAGAGGAGGTATCCTAGATCTCATTTTCACTTCTAAACACATGCTCAGAAACAACCACCTTCAATTTCTCATAATATCCCCTGTCCTTTGGTCCAATCATAGAACAATCACATTTCATCTTCCCTTATACCTGCAAGCACCTGCAAACACCCTATCACAACCTATCACTAGAACAAGAATGAGTTTTTGCATAAAGTTATTCCTCAGATAGCTCAGTAATCAGAAAACCTTGACACTCTGGTCCATAAATGGAACCAGGTAAAATGCAGAGACGCCATTGTACCACAGACAGAAAGAGACACAAGAAAGAACCATTCCACTCTCTGGTACTCTGCAGATCTAAGAAGAGCTAAGCAAAATCTCAAGCAGACTGAGAGAAGATGGTGACGATCCAAGACCACACATGGCCATAATGAATATATGTCCAAACTACAAGAATACCAGAATATGATAAACAAGGTAAAAAAGGAATACCACACAACTCATACTAAGCTCATTAAACTGCCAAAGAGAATTATCTGATATCGAATAATCATTAGTCAAGAGTCCTACACAAGAGACCCAGCACAGTGCTCCATCCCCACAAAAGCATGAGAATATATTCATAATGGCCATCTCTAATATTGAACATGGTTTTTAACTCATCCCCTTGCAATCTAGATGAGACTGTAAGTCCCTTTGCAGGTCCAGCTTGGCAGAAACCGTGACTTCTTGAAACCGTATTGAATATGTCAGAAATTAATGATAAGGAATATGATCTTATTGCATTTCCATCAGTGCATTGTCTAAGGGATTGATCCTCTTGTAAGAATAAGAGCATCACTGCTGCAGAGAACTTCAAGGTTCTTCTTCAGATGTAGTTTATTTGTATATCTTTGGACATTGCTTTGGTCTCGGCCCAATAAGGCCTGTATCTGTACCCATATCATAGTTATACTCCAAGGTGCTGATATTCAACCATCACTGCTTTAACTAAACTGGATATTCAGTGCACTAAACATCTGGTTTGATTGTATAATACAGTTGCTATCCGATCTACCATGATATTCAGCTGCTAAGCAGATAGCAAAAACTGGTTAAAGTTAGGACAGCCATCAACCTGTCATAAAGTTAATTGGTCTAGCTATCTGTTTAGCAGCTGAATATTACTGCTGACCAGATAGTAACCAGGAAAGCTCCCAATCCACCCACAGATTGCCCTGATTTTAAGCAGATGTCTTTTCTGTGATCTATGACAATATACAGAGGCAATATCCAGCGGCATGGTTTAAGCCAGTTAGCAGGTCTGCTAACCAGCTAAATCGCTTTGAATATGTTTCCTCAAGTTGCCAGGTAGGGTCTCTACATACTTCTTGATAAAGACATTTGAAAAGGCATGGTAATATACTGGAAGACTAAGGGGTGCATCTGCCACATACTACAAGAGGAGAATCTATAGGTTAAATGTCTGGAATACAGAATGAAAAACAATAAGAAGATCATGAGACAACATGTCCTTATTGCCAATGATGAGTGAGTTGTGCTTCTTCAGTCACTGCAAGTCCAAAAGGACAGTGCATGAGGAAGCTAAATAATCCAAAACAAGATAGCCTTAGAGTGCCATGTGTTTACCATTAAATACAGGTTGGTGGCAATCCTTTTTATCTTGCCTTGGTAATTTACCACTATTGATGGTTATGACAAAAGCGGGTGTATGATTTGGTCAAAGAGATATGCTGCTCCATTATCAATGAAAGCCAAAGCCATAGAGATGTGCATTCGTAAGTTCACATTTGATTTGTTTGAATGCCTAAAAATTTAAGTTGTATGCATATATACCTATAAATTAATATTCATACAATCAATTTGAATGCTTAAGTTTGAGTGTACGTACAATGCATACCTAAAGAATGAATATGTAAAACAAACTTGAAAACATGCCCACAAATTGAGAAAAATCATTTTAAATGAGCATGAGCCAAACATGTTTTGGACCTTGTAAAATCCCTACAATGCCGTCATCGAACCAAAAGACGAGTTCATGGAAACCAACAAATGCTGAATCATCTCAGACACTGGAAGGGTAGTCAAACACAATGCTACCTCTTCCTCAGACAAAGGAGATGGCTGGCAACTAGATCTAGGTTTGCGAGAGCAGCTACTGGTCAGAGGCTCCTGATTGTTTATTTATTTAGAAGGATTTAGTATACTGCCTTATCGTTAAATCAAGGCGGTGTGGCACAATAAAGTTACAAGCTACTAACTAGTTCATCTTTTATCTGCTCCAATAGACCATTCCAGAAGGATGTTATAGTACCTCTTTGTTCCTACATGCCTCTACCATGAATGTATGAAATTCAATGGCATCCTGGCAGACAGTATAAGCACCCTTCTTAATCTGCAGTAGGGAGATGAAGGCTGAGACTACAATTTATATAGAAGATGTGCTTTAAGGCTGAGACAATGATGTCTGTATCAGAAAATAGAGGATTTTGTCTCTTATCATGGAGTGGAATGGTCCATGCCAAGACTTTTTTATTATTAATATTTTGCTCACACCTTTTCAGTAGTAGTTCAAGGTAAGTTATATTCAGTTACATAGCTATTTCCCTATCCCTAGGAGAGCTTATAATTGGTAAGTTTGTACTTGAGGCAATGGAGGGTTGAGCAAATTGCCCAAGGCCACAAGAAGTATCAGTGGGATTTGAACCCTGGCCTTTCTGGGACCAAGGCTGCTACCTTAACTACTTAGCTAATCCTTCCCCAGTCAAATAACTAATATAAGCAACTTTGGGCTTGGGGCCAGAAAACAAGAGACTTAAAGGGTAAAAACAATGGAACACTAGTTCAGGAATCCTCTACAGACCTGCAGGTTCCCAATAATGTAGGATAGTTTTCAACTGTGATCCTTGTGGGGTTGCATCAAGGCCATGGGAAGAACAGGAATTAGTGCAGGTGTTTCCTATGGTAGTACATTTATTACATCAGATGCAAGGATGCATAAATGTCAAAAAGGGGGGGCCACAGGGGCCCTGGCCCCACCAAAACTTTGCTGCTGCGATTGGGGCTTTCCCTACTTCGGCCCGCAGGGATCCGATCTCCTGTGGGTAGAAGTAAGGGAAGGCCAGTGATCACAACCCAGCATGCAGCAGGCTGCCTGAGAGGATCCCATCCCCCATGGGCAGAAGAGTGCTGTGATTGTGGCACATATCTTCCTGTTTGCCCGTGGAAGATCGGATCTCTGTGGGCAGACAGGAGGGAGAGGTTGGCAACTGCAGCCACATGGAGTTCGGCTGGCCCAGGGATGGAGTTTGCCCCCACCTCCCCATGGAACACAGCCTTCTAACGCCTCTGCAAGGGTGAGAGTGAGTTCAGCTGTTCAATATTAAGATCCAGATGATGATTTAACTAGCCCAGAATTTTCCTGTTGGCAGTCAAAATTGTGGTTCTCTCAGTAAGGTCCACGACTAAAACTTGCTGTCATGCTCTTCAACCTGTAGAGAGTGAACTCCTGCAATGAGAGTGGGATCAGACTGGACAAAATGTGGATCTTCTTGCCTGCACAGGCCACCTTCCCCTCAGGATGGGCTTTCAGGTGATAGTGGCTGGCAGAACTTTATAGAAGAATTAAACTGGGTAATTGAGGATTCAAGGAGATGAGCTGGAAATCTTCATTAGCAAACAAGTGCTAGAAACTGGAAGAGATCAGCAAGCAGAAGTCCAATACTGTAGATGCAGACAATGACTAAGTTCTTTCAATCAGTAGGCTGGAGAGAAGAAATATATTTCTGCTGGGCAGGGAGCAAGATGGCCACAAGCAGGAAGTATGAGTCATCAAGCTTAAGAGGCAAATCCTAGACTTCCACACTGGCCCCAGCTTGGGAAAGACAAACTTACTATAAAAGACCTTACACTACTCTCTTGCTCTTTCTCCTTTTATCAGGTCTTCCTCCTCCTCTCTCTCCTTCTTTCTCCCTCTCCCTCTTTTCTTTTTCCATTACCCTACTATCCCCTTTCACACTCTATGCACCCCATTGTTCATTGTTTTGATGTTATCTCACATCCCACTATCTCCTCTTTAGTACATGCCCCTTCCTCTCATTAACCCCCACTGAGATGTTTTACCAAATGTTATGAATTTGCAGGGTCAACGTTATTAAATTAAGCAATATATACATTCAGATCTGAAGTGAACGGTATGAATAGTTTGAAATAGCAATCTTATTGAAAACAATGGCAGAAAAAGATCAAACTGACTCCTTCAGTCTTCCTAGATGAGATTCTTCTATCTTGTTTAGATAAGCAGATAACACATGTGCACCTTCCAACATTAGTACTTCCCCTTCCCCTAGATTTGACCTTTTATTTTTTTTCTACCATTGTATTCCATATCAGTCCCAAGCATGGCCAGAATTTGAAGCAACATCACATTTGTAACTCAGGCTGTCCAATGACCCTGCATAAGAAGATGCCATTATGGGATGTACATCCTGATTATTGAATCAGGGGAAAAGACTGGTATTTGCAAATTGGTTTTTCGCTATTGGATCTCCCATGCATAAGCTTTCTCACTCTGCTTGTCTCTTTCAACTTTTTCTCTCAATCGTAAAATATTCTGCCTTCATTAAAATAACTGTAGTACCATTTTAAATAAAGAAAAACATTTCATCGTCATTAATTATTAATCTGAACTAGTTTTCCATCATGATGTGTATCCAGTTCTAGAAATTTCAGACATTACTATAAAAATATAAAAAAGTAATTTGAAAAAAATGAAATGGGTATTGTCACCCACCTACTTACCCCCGAAGGCAAAGGCCCTGGGGTTTCAGTGAGGCCTCTTCTTAAGTAGCAGGGACTAGGTAGTGCCCCCTGGGAGTTGAAGTCCCACTAGCTATTCAATAAAAGAGTGTAGTCGTGGACGAGTAGCTAGGCTGTAAAGAGGTATTTATTTCCCTTCCCGGGAGAACTTTTGCAGTCAGGAATCATAAAGGAAAATAAACCATGCTTCTGGCATAACACAAAAGGGAACTACAAAATAACAAATGAAATGCTTCTTTTCAGCTTTAAGGCAAAACAAAAAGGTGCAAAACAAACTTTGTACTGTAGATTGAAATCTGTTCTTTTAAACAAATTTCCCTTTTGCACGCTTCTTGCACACTTCAACAGAAAGAGGTCACATTATCTGCGAACACAAGAGTACAGTCCATCTGGAAATCCTCTGAGTTTTCCCCACAGAAATCGCAGTCCATGGCCTCATGAGCTTCCCTGCAATTCTCTCTTAGGGGACTGTAACTCACACCGGTATTCAGAAATCCCTCCTCTTTCTGGCCAGGGCTTCTCTTCTCCTCACTACTAGAGTGGAATGGAAAGTTACCATGCAATGTGGATTTTCCCTCTAGAGGGCCATACACCTCAGAACCAGCGTATGTAAAATCAAGTGCCCCTCTATTCCAGGGAATTGGCCTTTCTTCAGGCTGACCTCTGCCCGAACGTTTGTGGCTGGGAAACTGAAAGCAGTCTTTCTCCCTCAAAAGTCTTTCACTTCCCTTCACAGGATGTGTTTTTTTGAGCCAAGGAATCTCCTTTGGATAAGAGCTTCTATTCCCCAGGTACCTGCTTTCGTGGGAAGTTCCTCTCACAGCTTCTCTTCGTTTGCTGACAGGAATCCCTCTGCGTCCCCAACCGGACTCTGGCTCAGTGCAGCCCAACTCTCTGGCACTAACCTCGGGTATTCCTTCTTGGGCAAACTCCTCTGAGGTGCTGCTGGAATCCCCATCTGAAGCACTCAGGTATGTATCCTGGTTCTCGTGTGTTCTGCTCTTTCCTTTTCCGTCCTTCCTGGTTCTCTCCTTCCCGTCCTTCCTGGTTCTCTCCTTGTTCAAGACTGACTCTATTTTAAGTGCGTCATTCTTTGAGTCCCTCATCAGCTCAAGTCCCTGCAGCTGTTCCTGCTCCTCTAATGAGCCATGAGGTAATGCTTTGCTGGGGCGTTTACCTACACCCGGTGCTATTGTTTTGGTTGGTTGCCTATAGCAACCCCTAGCCATGTGCTTTGAGCTGCCCATTTTAAAACTGCTCTGCACATTTTCTTCTGTTTCCATCGGCACTATTTGCCTTGCGCCATGACAGTATACAGTAGATTGCACTGAGAGTTCTATGCCATCATTGGAGGGGTAGTCATCTGATATTATCAAGAGGAAGTTGAGATATGCTGTGCTATACTGCCAAAATCAATTACATTGTCCCTAGAATAACAATTAAGACATGCATCTTAGACATGCTCATTCTCTAATGTTTCTATTCCCATTACAAACAATGTAATGTTTTATCAAATTGTATTAATAAGCAAGTTCAGAGACCTGTTTGGGGGTAAGCTTATGACATTTTTTCCATGTGTTAAGGTGAAGTGGTGGTGGAATTGTGATTAGACACATGTATTTTATAAAATCTATGAATACACATTAGTGGGTAATTTTATAAAAGCTTCTTTCTGTCTATATGACAGTATATGTGCATAAAATGCTACTTCTAAAATGATTCCCTGCACACAAATATGCATGTGCCAAGGATGCATGTGCTCGTAAGCCACTCAAGTGTAGGCATGTTTGGGGGAGAAGTATAAATGGAACATGGGTGGAATTGTGATTTACACATGGTCCTTATAAAACAAGCATATTTGCAAACACCATAAACACATGCATTTACACTGCCACAAGATTCGAAAGGAAGAGCTGAATTTGGCTTGATTTAAAGCAGCCCTCAATACATATCTGTTTACTGTAGAACATAGAGAATAATGGAGGATCTCTGGGAGACTGGGGCACTGCCAACTCCTTCCCTACCCCCTCCCATGCTGCTATGCATTTTCATCTCATACTGCACTTTGTCACTCTATCAACAATGAGCCACCTGATTGAAGACCGAACACAGTTTAGGTAAATTATCCAGAGGGTCACCATGAGTCGACACCAACTCGAGAGTACTTAACGACAACAACAACTGCAATTTGTAACTTTCTCCAATCACTCTACTGATTTACCCTTTACTTTCTAAACTGAACTTTTAACTTCAAATGGCCCAAAATGTTACTGTAAGAATAATATTCAAAGCCAAGCTAACTGACCACATTACCCCAATCCTATTCTATCTACATTAGCTACTTATCTCTAGCAGGATTCAATATAAAATACTGTTGACCACCCTCAAATTAGTTAATAAGATTGCCCCATCATACCTATCAACGCTTATTCATAGCCCTCCTGAAAACAGAATAAGACGAAGAAGAAACCTTAATACCATTATGGTGCCTGAACTAATAAGGAAGACAAAACATGCAACAAGCAACAGCGCCTTCTAATTTGTAGCACCAACCTTATGGAACAATCTCCCAGATCAATTAAGAGAGATAAAAGATCTTCAAAAATTCCAAAAGGACCTAAAAACATATCTGTTCACTCAACACTACTCCAACACAGCTTGTGACTTAGG
Source organism: Ichthyophis bannanicus (assembly GCA_033557465.1). Taxonomy (NCBI): domain Eukaryota; kingdom Metazoa; phylum Chordata; class Amphibia; order Gymnophiona; family Ichthyophiidae; genus Ichthyophis; species Ichthyophis bannanicus. The sequence continues at coordinate 769,243,905 of CM066035.1, read as the reverse complement.
AATGGCCCCCCAGCCTCCATAACTTGACATGAATACACCCATTCAAATTGATTCACTACAATTCTGATTATTGAACTTAAGACCAATCCTTAAACATGTATATATGTAAAAATATGTAGTAATTTGTAAATAGTTCTGAATCTGTTATACTACTTGTTCATAGTTGCTTACCGTTCCATGTATTTGTTATATAGTTGCACATTGTTCCATGTATTTTGATATTGTTTGATGTAAACCGCCACTGATCCTGGGAATTGGCGGTATATAAAAGGTTTGCAAATAAATAAATAAAATAATATTGTGTAAACCGCTCTGCTACATCCTATTTAGCTTGCAAGGTGGTATTTTAAATGTTTGAATAAACTAAACTAAATTAAACAAAACGAAACGATGGGCGCGGCACAAAAGTACAGATAACGCATGTTTTTTTCATCTAGCACTGCACTATCTGTTGAAAGCATGAACAGCATTTCTGCAGCAGATCATCCTTATCTTTATCTTTATTCAAAACTTAATATACCGCTCACATGTAAGGTACCAGAGCGGTTTACAATCATTGAAGTACAAAAATACTGCTGTGAAGAAGAAACAGAGCGCCAGCAATTCAGATAGGAGAGAGGTAGCATGTTAAAGAGAAGGACAGCAGATAAGAAGGACTACAACAGGGAGGATAGGAGGAGGTCTTGACATCAGCGGGGGGCGGGGGACAAGGGGGAGGCGGGAGGGGGAAGGTCAAAGGCCGAACAGAAAAGGTAGGACTTTAGTCTTGCTTTGAAAGTGTTGAAGGGGAGTTCCAGGCAGAGGACTGACGGGAGCGAGTTCCAGAGCCATGGGCCAAGGAAAAAGAAAGCAGAGGACCAAGTGGATTCCAGATGGGCCTGAGATGGGGATGGGAGAGACATACGGTTAGAGTGGATGGACCTGACGGACCGGTGGGGGGTGTGGAGATGGATCAGGTCAGAGAGATAGAGTAGTGTACCGGTGTGGATTGATTTGTGAGCAAAGATGAGGATTTTATATTGAATTCGGAAGGATTTGGGGAGCCAGTGCAAGTGAATGAGAAGAGGTGTAATGCACCAACATATCAGAGAGCACACTGCAGCAGCATTATGAATGCAGCTAATGACGCTCAATGAGGTAGCATTAGGAGCACCTGTGCTATGTGCAAGTTTTCTGCACATGCTGAGTACGCCTGTGGTAACCACACATTGCAGACACACTCACTCTCTGCCCATATTCTATCCACTCCAGCTGTGCTATCTGCAGTTTCCCTGTGCTATCTGCCACATTAAAAGGTAATGTCGCTTAGCAAACATTCTCCTATATATATGTAGCTTCAATAAAGTCACAATTTCCACATTACAAAGGTCATTTTATACAAGGAAACTTGGTTAAAGCTCTTATTAAGGAGCTATTATAAGCCTGTTTTATAAAAAGAATTAGGCACCTGCTTGTCTTAATAAAATACCAGTTATGTATCTGGAATCATGCCTTAAGTTAAGGCATGGACATTTAAACCAGCGCTGGGGCTGCTGTAAATTACTGAGCCTAGAGGTTTGCAAGAACATCCATTATAGTATTTTACCGTCTACATGCACAGATGCGTGCTCCACCCAAACGTTACTCATTCACATGCCGACCAGCAACTTATGTGCCATCAGTGAACACATGCAGTTTTTATGATAGACAGTATTTTATAAGAGGTTATTAACAAATGTACTGTATGTGGCAACATATGCATGTTAATAACTAAAATAATCCCAGTTAGGTGCATAATTAGCACCTAGAAGTGTGCACCGTATAAAACTCCCCTCAGTATGAATATATATGTATGTGTGTGTACAGTACATTTATATTTATTTGTTGTGCTCATCTTTTGATTTCACAGAGTGCAGGCCTTTCTAGGATTGTGCATTTATTTAAAATGAGGAACAACGCTATCCATCAACACTCCCTGCTCCAGTTGTCAATCAAATGCTGTCCTCTAGTTTGACAGAGAGCAGAGTTAACCAGTAGGCAAGTCGTAGTTTCAAGGCAACCATTAAAAATTCATTTGTTGTCCAGGACAACCAGACTAAGATAAATGCCTTATTTAAACTGGGTTCCGGAGGCACAGAGAGAACATGTCTTGTTCAAGATCTGCAGACTCAGTGGAAGAAGCAAGGAAGTCTTTTACAAAAGTGTGACAAGGCTTTGCACCTATCATAGGTTTGTTGCTGAAAATTTCCATGCAGCAGCTGCAAAGTCTGTGTAGAAAATGCAGGGGCATGTCCTGCATTTAGCATACAGGGCTGCCAAATACCACAGGGGTCCATGAACTCTGCCCTGCCAGGGAGCATGAGAGCCCTGTGTTCCCTGCCAGGGAGTGTGAAAGCACTCATATTCCCTATTAAGGCAGGGACTGCAGGCCCAGGGCCAAGCAAACACCCTCTCATGGCCAATAATCCCCCATCAATAACCACATCCCCTCATGATCACCCCCAACGTGTTCCCCTAGGTAATCTTCCACCCTCCTTGATATTCCCCCCCGCCCATCGGTACCCCTGCAAAGGAGCACATCAATGCCAGGGTCGTCTATAAGCCTCTCCTCATAACACACTCTAGTGATGGTGCTGCGATACTAGCACAGGGTAATCCCAGCACCATTTTGAAGACAGCCAGAGCCAGGGAGGAGTGGAGGGGGACTGCTCCTGCCCAAACACTCAAGACCATCAACAATGACCTGGTTAGATGCCAGGTAAGATCTGGGGGGGGGGGGGGGGGAGATGTAGGTGTATTGGGGGGGGGGGGGAGCCAGGGCTTGTAGAGCCTGACATTGGTGGACCCTTTTGCAGGGCCTCCATGGCCAGAAAAGTTTCCACAAAAAATACAAGCTCTCAATGCCAAAACTACAAAAAAATCAGTAAATTTAATCTCAAAAACCACTCTAACCCAAAATAACCATAGGCAATAATGACCTCAGGATGGCTCAAACCCTACATTTATGAAAAAATCACTATAGGGAATGGCTGACGCTCACATCACTGGTCAAAAGCCTTCAATATTTTCATACCAATACACTTCTAATTAACAAATAACGCCCAACATCACATTACCTACTGGGAAACCATTCTACCAATCACAACACACACATACATTCATTCCAACACACCAATAATTAATTGCACAAAGCGTCAGTATATAAACAACTGCACAACTGCACAAGCAGCACAGGAACCAAATAGTACTCCTGCAAAGAAGAAATGATATAAAGTAAGTAACAGCAGTAATAAACTCGCCTATGCAGGTCTACATTCACTTATCTGCATAACTGCTCTCCCAGATTCCAGCTCCGTAGCTGCTCCAGCAAAAGTCCGTGTTCTACTTGAGACAAAGTCTTCAAAGCTAAATATAGCAGGGGACTGTTTTAACACCAAAATTCAAAAGCCAAATACACAATTGTATTGTACACCACCCTACAAAAGCTTTTGTTTCGCCATAATATGGCTTCTTCAGGGGTAAAGATATTATAGTAGGACAAAAACTATTCAGATTCCTATCTTCCCCACCATCCAAAAAAGACGGCGTGTGATGCACTATTTATCACAGACCAGCATCCAATCACAACCAAATTAATCAGTAACGTCCATACCAATCAAGAACTACACATTCAGTCACACAACTCACTCAATAAAGAAGAGGGTAAGCTGAAGCTCCACAGGTACTGTCACCACCAGGTGGGCAGGCTGCCGCCTAGGGTTGCAGATCTGTGTCTGATGGTGATTAAGTAGTTGTGAACACGAATGGTTTAAGGTAAAAGGATTTATTTCCCCTCCCGGGGTCGGATTTTTCAGGTAATATAACACAATACTCAAAGCAAATAAGCCATACTTTCTGGCAAAACACAAAGGAGATTATAACAGCTTTTTCTTGCTTCTTAAAGTAAAGAGTAAACGTTAAACAGGCAAAACTCAGCACATATCTTCCATATGTGCAAAACAGCACTCTTCACTGATAGTGTTTTCCTTCCACACTATACAACCTTTTGACTAGCGAAAAGACGTCACTTTATCAGAGAAAATCAATGTGCAGTCCATTGGGTCACTATCAAATGAACATTCACTGACTGTATCAATGACCATAGGCTCCTGCATACATTCAGAATTGTCTGAGTTTTCCTTGCCACAATACTTCTGCAAGTTCCCCTGTAACGTGCCGTCACAGAGTCTCTCTGCACAACTTCCTCTAGGGCTGGAATAACAGCTACCGTATTCCTCGGTGTTTGGGAGAGAGGGAAGCCACCATTCAGGGTTCTTAGAGTTTAATTCCTTCTGGCAGGTTCTACCCTTGGAACGCTTATAAGCTCTGGCTTCAGGCTTTGCAAAAGAATATTCTTCTCCCCTATTAACACCAGGTTTAAGCCTGCGGGGTTTTCTCTGAGGCTTAGGAACTGCTACTATATCTTCCTCAGACATGCACACATCTTCAGGGAAATACCTTTCTCTCTCTGGGGTTGTTAACTGCTCTCTCTTCAGCTCGGTGCTGAAATCTCTTGGCTGGGTATTACTGCCCTGCCCCCACCTAGGATTTATCACACTAGGCTTCTCAGCGTTAACCCTGCAGGTATTTCTTTTATCAGCAAACTTTAACTTCCTACCAGAGACATTCTCCAGGCTACAGCTCTCAAATACATACTGTTTGTCTTTAGGCTTCCAATCACTCCAGTTGGAACGTTGCCTCTGAGCTCCAAACAGCTTGCAATCAGCAGAACACTTGCAACTGTTCTCTGACCTCACTGGCTGCTTTCTCCTGCAGTGCTCTGGGTAGTTTCTGTGGTGAACCCTTCCTGGTTCTGGCTCTGACTCACGTCCTGGGTCAGAGTCTGAAACTCCTCCTTCTTCCTCTAGACCAGGTGGTTCAGTTAGTTCAGCTAGTCCTCCTCGTTCTACTCGGTCTCCTCGTTCTACTCCATCTAACTCTGTATTTCCTGCATAGCTCTTATAGTAGCTATAAGCTCTTCCCCTTTCCAGGTGCAAGCTATTAGGAATTGGGGAATGTTTCTCAGCTGGGCTTATTTGCAAACCCCGTGGCTGGGTTTGTTTATGTCGCCCCTGACAACTGCTGCTCACATGGCCTGCCTGCCTGTCAGCTTCAAGACTAGAACTCAGTGAATCCTGTGCTTTTAAGGTAGGAAATGGAGCTTCTTCATCACAGTACACATGACAAAAACCACTAAATCCTACTGGTTATAAAGAACTGTTCTCATGAAAAAGTATGATCTTCAAAAAAACAAAGCCCATTTGATCTTGTCATTCAAGCCATTTGGATATAAGGTGTTCAAAGTGAAAATCCAATGCTGTTCCTTTTGTAACAATAATCTATTACGATCGCCTCTCCTAACATTTTGAGGAACATGCTCTAATACAGTACATCATAAATCTTCAAAGCAGTGCTGCAAATCTGTGCAATGCTGTACTAGTGGTGTGTCCATTCAAACTTTATGAAGACTATATTTGTGTTCAGCCAGTCGCGTTCTCAGAGGTTGCATAGTTTTACCTATATATAGTTTAAAGCAAGGACACCATAATACATATATTACATATGCAGTATTGCATGTCGTATTAGTAAGCAAATGGCGAACCTTGTTCTGATATTCTGCACAAATCAAAGCACTCATAATACCACAAAAAGAACACCGTTGACAAGCTGAATGACCAGCTGTTGAAACTGATGTAAAAACTTGTCTTGACACTGCCGGACATAGCCGATCTTTCAAATTACGACCACGGCTATAAGCCATCCGTAATGAAAATCCTGAAAGTTTAGGGTGTGTTTTAATCAGTCGCCAACATCTTCTCAACACTGCTGCTATTCGATTAGATAAGCTAGAATGCTGTAAAATACAAGTTACAGTTGATGAAGATGGAGGTTCAAGCTTCCGTGGGTAAAGTAGCCACTCTCTATGATTATATCTCGCTCTTTTATACGCCTTCCACTATACAAGCGGATGAATTGCACTTTTTGGATGTGAAAATATATAAACGTCAGGAAGGGGTTTTTTACCACGGTCTATTCTAAACCCACTGATCGAAATACGTTATTACAATTTTCTAGTTTTCACCCTCAACATTTAAAATGTAGCTTACCTTATTCGTAGTTTTTGCGTTGTAGACGTATTTGTTCAACACTTTCTGAGTTTAAGATGCAGGCTCAACGAATGATGTGTAAGTTCTTGGAGCGTGGTTACCCTTCTGGAGTTTTGTGGAAGGCGTATAAAAGAGCGAGATATCCATTAATGCATCCAGTTCAAATTTCTCCTGCTGACCTATAAGTGCACTCATTTTGCAGCCCCTCAGTACTTTTCCTCTCTTATCTCTCCCTACACCCCTCCTCAGGAACTCTGCTCTTCTGGCAAATCGCTTCTGTCTGTTCCCTTTTCTTCTATTGCTAATTCCAGATTTCGCTCCTTTCACCTTGCTGCTTCTTATGCCTTCAACCAACTACCTGAGTCTGTATGTCAGGCGCCATCTCTGGCCACTTTCAAATCCTAGCTGAAAACTCACCTCTTCGCTGCCACTTTCGGATCTTGACTCACCTGATCTCCTTTGTGTTTCCTTACCATCCACCTAAATGTATCCCATGTCTACAGCTAATGTGTTGTCTCTCTTGACTAGACTATAAGCTCTGAAGAGCAGGAACCATCTTTTACCTGTGTCTGGCAGTGCTACGTACATCTTGTAGGCTATACAAATAATAGTAGTAGTACCAGCTGAATGGCATGAGAAGTAGACCATGATGAGGGAAGGGAGAGGAGGAGCAGCCCTCTGCCGCTATGTCATGGAGGTGAAAAACATTTTTGTGTGTAGGACCAATACATTCACTGTATGCTAAATTCAAAAAAATCACAGTCAACAACCAGGGCCACTTTAATGAAGGAGTGGCCTAGTGGTTGGGGCAAGGTACTACAGGCCGGAAGGTCGGTGGTTCAAATCCCACTAGAGGACAGCAACTTTGGGCCGGAAGGACTGGGGTTTCTAGTCCCACAGGTGCTCCTTGTGGTCTTGGGCAAGCCACTTAACCCTCCATTGCCCATGTTCCCTGTAAGTATTAGTGTATGTGTTTCATATCCCCTCGTGTTAAATGTATCCCCCAACCGCTTTGACCCGGTGAAAAGCGGGATATAAATGCAGCTAAATAAATAAAAATAAAATAATAATAATAATAATAATATTTATAGTGAAATTTTAAGTACTTAACTGAAGTTAGCAGTTCATTGTCATGTCCACGTAATGATAATATTCAAACTCCATATGCTGGTCACACTCTATTAATTCACTGTCCCACTGACATAGTGCTGGGTTTTGAACCTTGAATATAAACCAAGTTATGCTTCAGGGAATATCCATACTGTCTTCAAATAGCATCAAGTTCTCACACAGAGTTCTTAAAAATTGTGTGAGGAGCATTAGCTGAAACCGTCATTTTTATAGGAACCAGCTGATCCGAACAGCTAATGAGAATGATCATCAAATCGGTATATGCCATTCTACCTCAGGATTAAGTCCCTTTGAAGCCACTGTCTATAATTTGAAAATCCAGGGTTGCTCACACAGATTGAGGATAGATTCCCGATCGCCACCCCACAAAAAAGGGGGGACATAATCAATAACCTTCCAATGTAGATCCAGGAATTGATGCTGAAATTGCACACAATGTTTAACCAGGGGTGCTGACAACGTTTCAGTGGCCAAACATGATTTGTGTTCCTCCAAATGAACATGTAATAAAATATATCATAAATTTTGATGTACAGTCTATTTGGAACTTGGTTTCATAATTACTACCAAAATTCAGATCAGTCCATTGCAGACCTGTCAAAGCCAAGTCACAGAACTGACACCCCTCACACCAATGGCCAAAATCCAAAGATTCCATTATAGGGGTCATAAGAAAAGGTTCACCAATAGATCTCAAATATTGTATCCTCTGGTATAAGAAATCATCAATTCATGCTGGAAACAAGAGTGCTCCTGAAGAACATGCTAATACTTGTGTAAGATATTTACCACCTGCTGGGCCCCAGTGGAGAAAGGTAACACACAGACTGATCCATTCTCTCATGAGTGCAGGGAATGAACAACCATTACCGATAGGCATTACTAGCTCGTTTACGTGCACATATCACCATGCCCTGAGGGTAGCCCTGCTGGAAAAAATTAATAGATATTTCCATGGCCTACAGTTTATAATCCTCCATGTTAGAACAGATTCTTCTTAAATGGAGAAATTGGATTATAGGCAACCCCTTCTTGAGCCTAATAGGATGGAAACTATGATATCTGAGTAAATTGATTCTTTCCACTGGTTTATGAAATAAAGTAGTTGACAAACCACAGTCATTCTTCAGCAACCTAACATCCAAAAAATCCAAAGAAGATTGATGTGCTGTAACCTCAAATTGAATCATAGGCTTATATCAATTCAACTCCTCCACAAATGTCAACAAACCTTCATAGGAACCTTGCCAGATAAAAAAGATATAATCCAAAAAATGTTTCCAAAACACCACATCTACCATGACCAACTAAGAGTCACAGGATATCTGAGCTAAAAAGATCAAAAGTTCACTAAATCTGTAGTATTCTTAATGAAGAATTTCACTAAATCCGCTGATTGTGGAAAACATTACCTCAGCAAATTTTGGCCGGTTCCATCAAGGAGCCCCAACATGAAACTATCGGACACCCCAGGGAGCGGGTGACATTAGATCATAGACAGGAATGTACTAATCAAGGTTCACATATCTGCAGCTAACCACAGAGGAGGTGTTCCAGTATTATTGCCTTGATGCTGCCACTATCACAGACCTCTGTGCCATGCTGAGATGTGACCTGGAGCCCTCAATAGTTCAAAAGTATGCAATACCTATGGCTTTTAAAGTAACCACTGCCCTGCCCTTCTTTGCCACTGGGAGCTTCCAGCATGTTGAGGGGGCAACCATAAGTATCACACAGTCAGCAACATCACATTGCATTTTGGCAATGACAACTACCCTCCACAGATGGCTCCATGACTATGTGTGCCTCCCAGCTAAGCCAGAGGCAATATAACAGACAATGCAGGCAGATTGCATTCTTCCTATTAGTCCTAGATGTGATTGACTGTACCCATGTGGCCCTGAGGCCACCTTGCCTAATGAAAGGGCATACCGTAACAGGCACCTATATGACTCAATGAACATCCAGGTTGTCGTTGATGCCTACATGCACATCACAGACCTCTATGCATGCTTCTCTGGGTCCTGTCACAATTCATTTGTGCTATCGTAGTCTGCACTGGGCCAGGCAACTGCCACTGGACACCTTGATGTTGCCTGGCTACTAGGTGAGTGATGCATAACTGAAGCAATGGTTGAATGCTGGTATGTGGATGTGTGGCTGTAAGGGCTACTGGCAAAGCCTGTGGGGGGCATGAGAAAGTGTCCAGTCTGTGTGAGACAGACACAACTGGGGAATGGCAGAGGGAGAGCTCAGTCACATGTATGGGGAGACAATGGATGTGCTAGGATAGAGAATGTCCCCAGAGTGGGTGGAAGGTAGTAATGTCATAGGTAGTCAGGTGTCCCATCTGACCCCTCCCACTGAATATGTGCTAGCACGTGCTGACAGCACATGTCTGGTAGCCCAACTGAGGGGGGGGGGCATGTATTGTGTACTGTTGTAGCACAGAGTTATCAGGGTTTGCCCAGTGCTGATGACTGTGTAGAGGGGATAAGCACATGGTGGCAGATGGCATAGGGCAGCAGCACCAGACATCCCTCCAGAGCTGTAGCAGGATGCTGGGATGCCGGGGTTGCAGAGCACAGTAGTAGAAGATATCACACATATATCTTGTATCCTGTAGTTGTTTCAATGGCTGTGGCAGAGGCCACAGTCCCCTACCAATGGCTCTACATCCATGTTTCTCCTCCCTCCTTGACTCCACAGGTGATAGGGGATATCCGTTGAGGACCTGGCTCATGACACCGGTGTGCAACCCACAAACTGCCCAGGATGAGAACTATAGCAGAGCACTGGCGAATACAAGGGCGTTGGTGGAGAGGGCATTTGGCCTTCTGAAAAGCAGGTTCCAATGTCTTGACAGGAGTGGTGAGAGCTACAGTACAGCCCTGAACAAGTCTGCCGTATCTTTACTGCATGCTGCTTTCTCCACAATATTACCATACAGCGGGGGATCGAGCTGCCACAGGAGATGGGTGTTGATGTGGAAGGCTCTAATAAGGGTCCAGAGGAGGATGACCACATTGGCAGCCAGCATATGACAACAGTGGTGAAAGCAGCAAGAGATAGACTGATCCAGGAGAACGTTTAGTGTGAGTACACCCATTTATTCACAGAACAGGCAGTACAGATCACCAACACCATCACTGACATGCCCTCTTCCCATCCTGAACCTTCTCCCATGACCCCCCAATCCTCTTCCCAATCCAGGCACTATGCCTCAGTAGTGCTGCATCTGAGGCATTGCTAGTTGTCTCATCCTCCTCCCTAAGGTGTAGCCTGAAGATCCCTAATGTCATGCTGTTGTTCCCCAGGGGTGCATCTACCTCAGTTGCTAGCCTAGCAGCTGCAAGATCATGTAGGGAGCATGGGATGAAGACCATGTAGGCAGCTGTCTCCCTGGATAGGCAGCCCACTGCTTCCTGATGCCTCTCCTGCTGCTCTGCCATTTTACGCATCAACTAGGTTGCATCACAGAACCTCTGACTTATCCTCTTGAGTCTTGTGAGGATGCCCTTAGTCATAATGACTATCTATGCACTGTCTTGCAGCATCTGCTGTTCAGAAACATCAACACAGGTGTCCATGGGTTGCTCAGGGATGGGTAATACCAGCTCCAGCAGCTCCTGGGAAGACTTTGTGGCTGAGGGGATTGTCATTGTTGCAGTGGTGGAGTCTTCCTGAGGGCTGAGGAGCATGGCAGGTGCAGTAATGTGGCTGGGTTGTTCAGGATACCAGGACACAGCTAAGTGCATACTCTAGAAGGACCTGGGTTCTCATCTGCGGGTCTGGTTGTCGGTCCATCTGTGGGAGAAGCAGTTGTTAGGACAAAGGGGGTGTTAGCCACCTACATAAGGAGGTGGGGGATGTGTGGGCTGACATATGTGGATTCCCCACCCCCCATGGAGTAAAGGCATAGTGAATGTAGGCCATGGCACAAAATGGAATTGGAAAGCCCATACTAGCAGAATGGAACTGTTTTAGGAGCATATGTATTGCTAATGCTGAAACACCAGCGAGTGTACAAATGTGTGGTTGCTAATTTGGAAGGTGTTAGGGTACAAAGCACATGCTAGAGGCGCTAACTGTAATTCTCCACTTGCCTCACAGGGGTCACAATCCCTCAGTGATGGACTGCTGTGACTGCACAGAAGAGGAAGATATGTGGATGCATGGCTAACCCGTACCTTGCTAAATGGACTGTGGCAATGTGGAAACACACTCAGCTGAATAATATAGTGTGTTTTCTCCCTGTGTCATGTGTGGTCAGGCATGGTGTTAATGCTGGGAAGCATAGCATCATGGAACATTGCAAGGCCCTCAGGAAGATTCAAGGGTGAGCAGCAGCCAAAGTTAGGGGAGCAGATTGAGGACTGGACACTGTGAAAGCCTGTACATTGGGAGCAGGTTGTTTGCAGGGAAGAGGGGATGCACAAGGAAGGAAGTGCAAAACATACCTACTGCTAGCCCGGGGGGGGGGGGGGGGAGGGAGTGTTCTGTTGTAGGGCTGGCTGGGCTTGGAAATATATAAGTGGTAAACCGGACTTACTCACCCGCTGGTGCAGCTGGAGTGGAGTATCCAAGCCAGTTAATCCAGCGATACAGCAGTCATCAATACATTTGACCTCCCTCTCCTCCAGGTCACTCAAGATCTTCCGCTGCTCTGATGGCACTTTCAGGTTCACAGCCTGCTTCTCCTTAGCTCTCTGGCAGAGCACAGCCCACTACTTCTTGATGTCATTGACCTCCCTATTATGGTGGTGCACAGCATTCACCTGCCTGGCAATGTCATGCCAGGCACGTTGCTGATTGTGGGCATCCCTAGATCCAAAGAGATGATTATGCTCCCTAAGGATGAGGCCAATGGTGAGATCCACCTCAACAGCTGAGAAGTTATGCTTTCTTATCCTCTTCATGGCCACGATCCAGTATCTCTGACCAAACTGCACATATCTATCACATAAACAGATATGACATGAGCAGACAGCAACCTATCTATCCATGGATATTGCATAGTAACCTGGGTATATGTGGCAATGCCCACACACAAATAGACATGTTAGAAAAAAGGTGCCTTGCTACTCAAAATTGCAGATTGTGCTACGCACATGTGGTGGAGATATCTGGTTAGAAACAACTGCTTCAATATTTGGAGTCTTACCCATGTATGTAGAGCTAACCGTATATGACCAATATGCTGTCAAGACACATAGCCGGTTATGATGGTCCATAGTCCCAAAAGACTCAGGTATGTGCACATCCCTTTTCAGGACTGGGCAAAGAGTTGTTAGAGGTGTGGGCACCCCAAGCAATGTAAAAAACATATGCCCCTTGCTATGTCTGACTTCAATGTGTGAGATAGACAGCCATGTGCATTCCCACCCCTGTGTTTATCACACACTAGGCAGCTGCCTACATGCACTTTACCTGTTTCACTCCCTTTTCTTCATTGGGGCTCTAACAGGTAATGGAATGCATTTGCAGATGGTGTCCAAGGGGTATGTGCTGAGGTGGCTGCCAACCCAGGTGCATGGGTCAATGTCAGTCCACTCAGGGTTACAGAACATGGCATTTCCACACATTATGAGGCCTGCTGCACTACTACATATGGCTAGCATATGGGAATAGTTGGAATATTCTACCTTGCTGTAAAAGTTGGTCTGAGCAATAGGAAACCTCATACCGTCCACATGACACTACTCTGTAGAGAACCCATTGAAGCACAACATGATAGCATGTGCCATGCTCAATGCCTATGATTCTGTGGTAAACTTGAACCTGTGTCCTCTTGGTTTGGTTGCAGTGTTCCTCCAGGCTGAGCAATTGTGTCTGCTTTGTAGGTGGCAGGCTGGCTGTTTGCTATAGCGGCAGCCCTGGGTTCTGTGACATGGCAAGTCTGGATGCTGTCTCCTCCCAGAGGCTGTTCTTCCTTACATGATGGATAGCTTTTAGGAGGCAAGCCAAGGGTGCAATTTGAGGGCCATCCCCTTTTGGCCCCTCGCCCTCCCACCACCTGGCACCAATGGCTTACTCACTGACACAGTCGCAAATGTATGGCCCTCCAGATGCATGTGGCCAGCTGTAGACTGGCCCTGCAGTGGTCCCTGGGGTGCAGCACTCCCTCCTACCTCAGCACCATGCATGCTAGGACCTCTGCCCCCTCCCTGCTGAAATTCTTCTGATGTCTCCGACCCATCATTTTATCAGTGACCACTGCTCGGAGTGGGGCCTACTCGGGGAGTGTGCCAATGGGAAACCCTGCAGTGGTCACCCGGGCATTGCGATGCAGGTCTTTTCATTATCAGCTTTTGTGGATGGACCACATTATATCGCATGAATATATGGACTGCATATTGAGCACTGTGTGGTCTTTTCCTCTACCTGTGTAAGAAGCAACCCCATGCGAGTATTTCCACCATATGTGGTTAGTCCGCTATGAGCCCATTTATAAGGGTAGTTTGTCCCATACATGCATTGCCTAGATTCTTCCAATATGATCACCACCATCAGGCTGCATACATGGGTTTCTGCACCTGCACCACACATTCGTTAACCCTGATATTCGTGGTTTGCCCACGTTTAATCTGCCTTACTCACTATTTGTGCCTTTCTTTGAGTATGTGCTTTCCTACGCATTGTGATGCCTTCGCTTCCTTGCTGAATATTGGGCCCATATAGATAGCCAATAAAATCTGCCAAGTTATTCCAGCCCACCTTTCTATGGATATATCCCAGATGCCAGCTGTAGAGGCAAAGAAGTTTAGCTTTCTCATATATTAAGCATATTTGCCATGGATTCATGGATTTAAAAAAAAGAAACTTATTAATGATTACAAATACCATTTCTAATCTACACTATGTAGAAATAAAATCCAAGGTTATTCAAGTGGACTAACAAGACAATTGCATTATTCATTTCCATCCCACCAATTTTTTAACCCGGTCCTCTACCCCCTCATCCAGGCAATTTTTTAAATGTAGTACAATTTGGTTTGTTCATCTCAGAAAGGAAACAGAAGATAAGACGATCTACGGGATGTATTTCCAAGGTTCGTGCTCATACCGGCACTTGCCTTGCTGGACAGATGCTGTACATTCATCAGTGCCCAAGGGGGTTTCATTTAAGTGCCAGTGCCAGCTGTAGTGGAATTAATATTGCTCTTGTTATATTGGCTTTCAGCACATGACACTCTGCCTCTGCAATGCATACTGATGCAGACTGAAAGAGGAAGAGGAGGAGGAGGAAGAGGAAGAAAACAGCCTGTTTATATATAAAAATCTATGTGATTTTTTTTGTTTTGATGGGTAGGGGTGGAATGTATGTTAGAAGGATGACAAATATGGTCATCTAGCTTTAGAAATCAACCAGGAGTCAAAAATATCCTGAGATAGTGCCAACTGAGCCAGCATGTACCAATCAAGCTGGTGTTCTGAATATGTTAGCAGAAGCAGCTGTGAATCAAATGTTACTACTCTGATAATAGTATGTACTACTACTACTATTATTAAACATTTATAAAGTGCTACAAGGCATACGCAGGACTGTACAAGCATAGACAGAGACGGTCCCTGCTCGTCAGAGCTTACAATGTAATCAAGGCAGACAATACAAAAGATAGGAATAAGGATAGAATAGGGAAAAGTAAGGAGACATAAGGAAACAAGGGATCAGGATCCAAAAACAGCCTCAAAAAGGTGAACCTTTAGCATAGTTTTGAAAAAGGGTGAAAATGAAGCCTGATGTATAGACTCAGGAAGTTTGTTACAGGCATAAGGAGCAGCAAGGTAAAAGGACTGAAGTCTGGCATTAGCAGTGGAAGAAAAGGGCAAAGAGAGGAGCAAGCCAGTAGAAGAACAGAGTTCACGAGAAGGGGTATAGGGGGAGAGGAGAGAAGAAAGATCATGAAGAACAGAAGAATGAATGCATTTAAAGGTCAGAAGGAGGAGTTTGAAGTGGATATGGTAACGAAAGGGAAGCTAGTGAAGTGACTTGAGAAGAGGGGATATATGAGTATATCGAGGCTGGTGAAAGATTAGTCGCGTAGCAGAGTTCTGAAAAGATTGAAGGGGAGAGAGATGACTCAGAGGGAAACCAGCAAGAAGGAGGTTGCAATAGTCAGGACGGGAAGAAATTAGAGAGTGGACTTGTGGTTTAGTGGTGTGATCAGAGAGGAAGGGGTGAATTTTGTTAATGTTATAGAGAAAGAAACAACATATTTTAGCTATCTGTTGTATATGTAAGGAGAAGGAAAGGGAGGAGTCAAAAATGACACCAAGGTTACGGGCTGAGGAAACAGGAGGTAGAAGAGTGTTATCAACAGAGATAGAGAAATGAGGAAGAGGTTATGAAGGTTTAGGGGGAAAAATAAGAAGTTTGGTTTTATCCATGTTAGTTTCAAACAGTGGTGAGACATCCCAGTGGCAATGTCAGAGAGATAGGCAGAGATATGGGTTTGAAGTATTAGAGAAATCTCAGGTATAGAAAGATAGATCTGAGAATCGTCAGCATAAAACTGATACTAAAATCCATTGGAGGAGATGAGAGCACCAAGGGTGTATAGAGGGAAAAGGAGAGGGCCCAGAACAGACTCTTGGGGTATACCAACTGAGAGTGGGCTAGCAGTAGAGGAGGAACCACCAGAACAAATACTGAAAGAGCAATGGGAGAGATAAGACAAGAACAGGACAGCACAGAACCTCTAAAACCAAGTGAGGCAATGTGCCAAGGAGAAGGTGGTGATCGACAATATAAAAGCAGTAGACAGGTCAAGAAGGATAAGGATAGAATAGAGGTCCTTAGATTTAGCCAGGAATAAGTCAGTAGATACTTTGGCAAGTGCCATTTCATTAGATGGTAGGGGCAAAAGCTAGACTGACAAGGATCCAGAAGGGCTTGAGAGGAAAGAAATTCAAGACAATGACAGAGGACAGCACACTCAAGAAGTCTGGAAACAAAGGGAAGAAGGGAGCCTTTGTCCAGCAGCTCCCCCGATTGGGGGTAGAGCGCCCAAATGGGAGAGGCAGCCGATTCTCCCGCTCGGAGGCTTCTGCCCAATCGGGGCAGTGGGAGGTGCAGCTGAGCCGGCATAAAGAGCCAGCCCCAATGAAAGAACTTCGTCAGCAGCAGCCTTTGTCCAGCAGCTCTCCCAATTGGGGGTAGAGCGCCCGAACGGGAGAGGCAGCCGATTCTCCCGCTCGGAGGCTCCTGCCCAATCGGGGCAGTGGGAGGTGCAGCTGAGCCGGCATAAAGAACCACCTCCAACCAGCGCGCCCGCGCTTTGCGGGCTCGCGCCTGAGGGCATCGCCAGAGGGCCCTTTGGTGTGGCCCTTAGGCCGGGACCTCCAATGAAGCAACCACGATCCCACAGTAGTGATTATATAACAGACAGCCTCGACGTACACAAAACTGAAAGACTAAACGGACAGCTACACAAGCCTTATAACCTCTGTGGCCCTTAGAAGCGGCCACAGAAGCAACACAGCCAACAGTTGCAACAAGACCACCAGCAGCAGATGACCAGCAGCAAACGACAACAGCCAACAAGACAACGAAAACCAACACTAACAGATCAAAGTAAGTGCAGCCATCCACTAAAGCCCAACGAAGAAAACATGTACACAACCCTGATCCTGCCCTTCAGCCTCCTCCTCACCCAACTCCTACCACCCCAGGCAACCAACCACAACCTATTAACAAGCACTCTATGGCATCCAGCACTGCTCTACACACACACCCAGTATCCACACTGGAACACATACAGGACTCCAAAGAACAAGAGGCAAAACAGGCACAAGACCAACACGCATACAATCATAAATGGAGCACAGAGACCACTAAACACCCCAGCTACACAAAGACTACTAAATACCCCAGCTACAATCACAATAGAGCTCATCAACGCCAGATCCATACGAAACAAAATTAACACAATAGCAGACCACATAGAAGATCAGAGACCCGACATATTGTGCATCACAGAAACTTGCCTCACCCCCACTGATAACGTACTACTTAATCAATTAGTACCATCCACCTACTCTGCATTCAACTGCCCACGTGCACAATGGAGAGGAGGAGGGGTCTTGATCATCGCAAAGAATAGCCTAAGATTCAAGTCACGAAATGCCTCAAACACAACCCAATGCAACACCATCACTGAGGAAAACAAACGGATGACCCTGTGCCTCACATACAGAGCCCCGAATACACCTCCAGATGAACTAGCCTAAACTCTAGAAGAGGTCTGTGCTGTCAACACAAACCTCAAACCCCTGATACTACTAGGAGACTTCAATCTAAAATCCACCAACACAAAGGATGCAGAAGCTTTTCTATGAGCCATGAGAGCCTTACAATACACCCAACTGATCAATATCCCAACGCACAGACACAGATCTTCACCAGACCTCATATTTGCACCTAACTTTCTATTGGACAGCAGTAACATATCAACACCCAATGTCACACCTGTACTGTGGTCAGACCATCACATAATCAAAATAGAGCTTACGCCACAGGGGCAAACCACGACAAAAATCTGGACAACCCACCACCACAAAGAAGATTTAAAAGCTTCGACAAGGACCAATTTTTAAAGGACACACTACCACACCTGAGCACAGAAGTAGAAGATCTAGACAAACAAATCAGTAAATGGAACAGCATCATCAATACAGCTGCCAAAGCCACCGAATGCAGACCCAAGAAGCCTCGACACATCAAAGCACATCACACACCCTGGTACTCAAAAGTCATATGGAATGAGAAGAGGGAACTCAGGAAGTTAGAACGGCGATGGAGACACACCAAGTCACCCAACACTCAGGCACTATACTTAACAAAACAAAAAGAATACAACAAACTTATCAACCAAATGAAGAAAGAATACCACGCTAACATCATACTCAAATCAAACAACAAACCAAGAGAGCTCTTCAAAATTGTGAAAACCCTCACCAAAGATCAGAAAACCGAGAGCGAAGTGCAAATAGACCCTCAAGCATTCGCAGACCACATCCAAGAAAATTTCCATTCTACT
Source organism: Ichthyophis bannanicus (assembly GCA_033557465.1). Lineage (NCBI taxonomy): Eukaryota > Metazoa > Chordata > Amphibia > Gymnophiona > Ichthyophiidae > Ichthyophis > Ichthyophis bannanicus. Next base: position 769,225,607 of record CM066035.1, on the reverse strand, counting down.
TCACAACAAAAAACAGACTCAAGCACCAAACCAATAACACCCTCAAGAAAAACCTGGGACAGATTCAGCACCCCATCCACAGAGCTGCTCTCACACATCATCACCACACTCAATACAAGCATGGCTCCAACAGACCCATGCCCAGTTACATGGATTAAAGCCACAAAGTCAAACTTCATCCACACCATACACAACACGGTGAACAGTTCACTAACCCAAGGAATCATGCCAGACCAGTTAAACTCACCACAATAAGACCAATCCCGAAAAAATCACCACTCGACAAGAACAACCCAGTAGCTTAAAGGCCTATCTCAAGCATCCCTCTACTGGCTAAGATCATTGAGAAAGCGGTACAACATCAGCTACAAGACCACATCGACAACCACGCACAACTGGACCTCAACCAACATGGCTTCCGACCCAACCACGGAGTCGAAACACTACTGTTATACCTATTTAATGACATACTACACATCATAGACAACAGCAAGAACAGAATACTCATGATCTTCATCGACATTTTATCAGCATTTGACACAGTGGATCATGGAACTCTACTAACAAGACTACAGAACATCGGACTACACAGAGCCACTCTGAAGTGGTTCCACTCCTACTTAACAGACATACAGATACAGGTCAAGATCGGTCCCAACACATCCCGACCCATAAAGGTCATGCAAGGAGTACCTCAAGGATCCGCCCTATCAGCACTATTATTTAACCTCTACATCCAGCCAATATGCAGCATCATAAAAGAACACAGGATAAAATACACAATCTATGTGGACGACATAATGATATACACACCAATCACCCTCGACAACCCAGACTACTCCAAGATAACAGAATGTCTCAGGCACATGAACAACTGGTTTCAAGACAACAACCTGACCATAAACTACAGCAAGACCGAGGCACTAATCATCACACGAAACTCTGTCTTCATCCCTCCTCGCAACATCAAGATAGACAACACAACCATACCCATACAACCAGAAGTGAAATACCTCGGAGTGACACTGGACAAAGAACTGAACCTTCAGTCCCACATCAGCAGAACCACCAAAAATGCATACCACAGGATGAGACTAGTCCATCGTCTCAAACCCCTCCTCTCTCAAGATCACTTCCGCACAGTCTGTCAGGCACTAATAACCCCAATCCTAGACTTCTGCAACCCAATCTACCTTCTACTAACAAAACAGACAATCAGGCCACTGCAATTGGCGCAAAACACAGCAGCACGCATAATATCTGGCACCACAAGACAAGCACACATCACACCCACTCTAAAAGAGCTACACTGGCTACCAATCGGATCCCGCATCAAATACAAGACAGTCATACACATATTAAAAATCAAACAACAATCATCAGCTTTCAGCCTACACCCAATAATACAACCCGACAGCAGCACAAGACCGAAGAGAAGAGGCATATCCAACCATGTCAACACTCCAAGAGACCTCACTAAGGTATGCAAGGACACCGAAAAACGAGCTTTATCAAAGGCAGCTCCAACAATTTGGAACACCCTCCCCGATGAACTATGTTCAACAACAGACATTAAGGACTTTAGGAAGCTGCTAAAAACAACCCTCTTCATAAAGCACTACGGTTACATCACTTAAACTGTGCAAACGACAATCCCCCAGATCAACCACCCTCCCCTCACGACTCGATTATGGTACTGAATTAAAGTCCTGATGTACATAATATTATAAATAGCACACACTGTAAATAGCTCACCAAGAATCAACATCCATATACACACACACACAATCAATGCTCACTGCATGCACAAACTAGACACAGTAATTGGTTGATTGTTTGCCGTGTAGACCGCCTTGATTGTAGGAAAAGACGGTATAGAAATCCGTTTAAATAAATAAAATAAATAAAATAATTAGAAGGACAGCTAGGATCAAGAGAAGGTTTTTTGAACAAGGCTGTGACCACAGTATGCTTGAAGGCTGCAGGGACAGCAGCAGTGGAGAACGAGAGGTTGAGAATATGTGAGATGGAAGGGATGACAGAGGAGGAAATGCAGTTAAGAGCATGGGTGGGGATAGGATCAGAAGAGAAAGTAGTAAGTTTGGAGGAGGAAAGAAGATGAGAGGTTTCATGGAAAAGGATGAAAGGATAACAGAGATTGATGGGAAAGGTTGGTAATGAGGTGGGCGAATGGGGATGAAGTCAATCTAGTGGGGAGCTGGAGAGTAATCTTGTGGATTTTGTTATGTAAAAGGTCAGCTAGGGTTTGGGCAGAAAGATATCGAGGGGTCGGGACTTAAGGAGAAAGTTAAGAGTAAAGAAAAAACAGCGGGCATCAGTGGCAAGAGAATTAGACGGATATAGTAATTTTGCTTGGCAAGTGCTAAGACTGACTGGAAGGAGGTAAGCATAAATTTGAAGGGGAAGGGCTGTCGGGTAAGGTTTGCCTCTTTGCGGATGATACCAAAATCTGCAATAGAGTAGACACCCAGGAAGGTGTAGATAACATAAGGAGGGATCTAGCTAAGCTTGAAGAATGGTCTAGAATTTGGCAGCTGGGATTTAATGTTAAAAAATGTAAGGTCATGTATTTGGGCTGCAGCAATCCAAGGGAGCAATACAGTATAGGAGGTGAAGTACTTTTGTCCACTAAAGAAGAACGGGACCTAGGCGTGGTTGTGTCCGATGATCTTAAAGTAGCTAAACAGGTAGAAAAGGCGACGGCAAAAGCTAGAAGGATGCTTGGGTGCATACGGAGAGGAATGGCTAGCAGAAAAAAGGAGGTGATAATGCCTCTGTATAAGTCTTTGGTGCGACCTCATTTTGAGTATGGTGTGCAATTCTGGAGACCGCACCTTCAAAAGGATGTGAACAGGATGGAGTCAGTGCAGAGGGTTGCTACTAAAATGATTAATGGGCTTCATTATAAAGCATATGAGGACAGACTTAAGGATCTTAATATGTACACCTTAGAGGAAAGGCGGGATAGAGGTGATATGATTGAGATGTTTAAATACCTCCGTGGCATAAATGTTCAGGGAGAGAGCCTCTTTCAATTGAAAGCAAGTTCTGCTATGAGTAGTGGATCCATGGAATAGTCTCCCAGTGGAGGTGGTAGAGATGAGGACAGTAACTGAATTCAAAAAAGCATGGGACCAACACAGAGGATCTCTAAAGGTAAAAAGTGGACTGTTGTAGTTGTTGTTATGGAAGGACAGACTAGATAGGCCATGTGGTCTTTTTCTGTCATCATGTTTCTATGTTTCTATGGTCAGAGAGGGAGAGAGATTTAAGCCAAATTTGCTCAGCAGAACGGTCACAGGAGTGGAGATAGCGGGTAGTTGAGGACAACCAGGGCTGGGGTATAGTGCATCTCACAGAACGTAGGATGGATTGAGCAAAAATATCTAGAGCAGAGGAGAAGGCAATATTATAGGAAACTATAATCTCATCAACAGATTTAGAAGACAAAGTGGAAGAAAGAGGTGATGAGACAATAGTGGAAAGAGCCAATGGATCGATAGCATGAAGAGGTGGGGAGTGATGTAGGGTGAAGCTTAGGAGGTCATTATCAGATAAGGGAAGAACTGAGGTACGGAAACTGGAGGGTAAACAGTTAGAAAAGAAGAGCTGTTTGGAGCCAGTCGCACAGCGTCGGAGGAATCCCGGGTGAGCAGGCTGCGGCGGGGACTGCCCCAGGCGATTTTGGGGGCTTAAGAACGCTGCTGCTCCCTGTGCACAGTGGGAGAGCTGTTTGGAGCCAGTCGCACAGCGTCGGAGGAATCCCGGGTGAGCAGGCTGCGGCGGGGACTGCCCCAGGCGATTTTGGGGGCTTAAGAACGCTGCTGCTCCCTGTGCACAGTGGGAGAGCTGTTTGGAGCCAGTCGCACAGCGTCGGAGGAATCCTGGGTGAGCAGGCTGTGGCGGGGACTGCCCCAGGCGATTTTGGGGGCTTAAGAACGCTGCTGCTCCCTGTGCACAGTGGGAGAGCTGTTTGGAGCCAGTCGCACAGCGTCGGAGGAATCCCGGGTGAGCAGGCTGCGGCGGGGACTGCCCCAGGCGATTTTGGGGGCTTAAAGTTCGTTGTTTCCATAGGCGCGCGACCTTGGCGCGCGGCCGTGGCGTGCCCTAAGGGGCGTGCCACAAGGGGAGGATAGGCCCCTTGGGAGCCCCTTAGGAGCCTCATAGGAGCTGGGTGTAGATTTCCTCAATTTGGATGGGTAAAATAAAGAAGAAAATATCTCCGTTGGCACCGGGAGAGTCTGGCCCTATGGATAGACACGTTAAGGTTGGGGCTGATGTGACTCTTCCCCCTGCAGGAACTGTGACCCAGGTGCATCCTCCGGAGGGAGCATCTTTGAGCTCCCCTGAGCGCTCCCTGCCACTTCCCCCGTCATTGCAAACGCCGCCGGAACTGCTGGCTAGTGGCGTGCCGGTATTACAAAGTTCTCCCTTGTGTAAGGGTGGGTCTTTGTTACCGGTTACTTGGCTGCCTTCTCAGAACGTCCCTCAGGATATTCCTGATTCTCAGGTGTCCTTGTTGGATATCTGAAAGGTGGTTACACGTACCGAGGTATCGTTGGCGGCCACAGTAGCCCAACTTTGTCAGTTTTCTCAGGGAACTGTGACAAAGTTGGAGGCAGTTGAGGAACGGCTAGATTCCCTAGTAACTCAGGTTCAGAGATGTGATACCAGATATGCTTCCCTTCAAACAATGAGTGTCTCCTCAGTTAAAGATAGTTTAATTATACATCGTAGATTAGAATACTTGGAAAATGCTCATAGGATGAAAAATATTCGGCTGTTAAATTTTCCTGTTACACATTTGTTATCTCCAGAAATATTACTTCGGAAATATTTGAAAGAAGTGTTGGAATTGTCAAATTCAGAAACAATTTCCTTTTCAAAAATGTTTTATATTTCTTCACGTTCGGTTGCATGTGAGACTTCGGGAGAATACGATGTATTACAACCTCAGTCTTTGGCTAATCTTACCCAATTTCTGGAAGACTCTCATGACACCATTGCAACAAGAGCCACCTTGGTGGCTTCATTTGTTTCTGAATTTGATAAAGTTTCAGTTTTTAAAAGTTACTTTAAACATAAGGATGTGGAATTTTGTGGTGCAAAAGTACAACTGTTTCAAGATGTATCCAGGGCAACCCAGGTGCGTAGGCGAGCCTTTTTGGCCCTTAAGCCCAGGGTTCTAGCGCTTGGTGCATCTTATTTTCTTAGGTTCCCCTGTAAGTGTGTGGTAACACTGAAAGGGGTTAAGTATATTTTTCTTGATTCTTTACAATTGGAGACCTTTTTGTCAGATAGGGAGGGACTGGGGGTGGGATGAGGGATAAGGGCGGGAATTATATTTTGGCATGTATTGAGAGTTGTTCTCGGTGTTTCCTTTGGAATTGGATTCTTGATATATCTCCCCAATTTGTGGGCTATAAGGATGTGATGTTTCTTGTTTAGATTATTTCCTGTTTGTATTATTTTATGTTGCCTGTACACTTATTTGATAAGTTTGTATTGAGGAAAAGTAAAATGTAAATAAAAAAAAGAAAAAAAAGAAAACCTAGTTGAGGCAATGACCATGCTGATGAGTAGGAGTGGAAGAGAAAGAGATTGAAAGAGGTAGTAAGGGAAAGGAGTTTTAAAGCATAGGGGTCAGAAGGGATATCAATATGAATATTGAAGTCACCAAGATAAAAAGATCGAAGCAAATGAGACTATTACAAAAGTTAATCATGGGGTCTGAACTGCTTAGGAAAACTATTTGACACAGTAGCCTAATGGTTAGAGCACTGGCTTAGAAGCCAAGCAACCAGGATCAGATTCCCCCTAGCACTTCTTGTGGCCTTGGGCAAGTAACTTAACCCTCCACTGCCTCAGAAAAATCCAAGTTATCAGTGTCCCTCTTTAATGTACATTACCAAGTTCAAGTTACAATGTAAACTGCTTTGACTGAAATGATAAAGCGGTATAAAAAACTTGTTAAAAAAATAAATTTGTGAAATACCCCCAAAAAAGAGAAGAGATGACTCTCTCTATCCAGTTATTAGCAGATTTTCAAAACAAAATCAACAAGAATGAGATTATTATAGTGATAGTGCAAGACCCTGAATTTACCAACCACTCCTTTGCAGAACTTTGATCTGGTTAACCTGGAGCATTCAAAAAACATTATTTTAGATCTCAATACGATAACGTCCCCACCCATAGCTTATTTTGGCTTTCATTTGAAAGGGCCTGTGCAATGTTTCTTGAACTGATGTTTCTTCCCACCAGTGGGGAGGTAAGGTACAACAGCAGTTATAGTACTGGCAAGGGAGAAAGGAAAATGCTAGACATGGAGGGGGTGGGGAGAGGTAGGGGAGAGAGTGGGGAAAGGTAGGGGAGGAGGAGATGAGATGAAATGCTAGACACGGGGTGAGGGAGGGAAGCAGAGATGAGATACAGGACAGAAGCCTTTTGGGGGTAGGAAAGGGAACAAGAAATTTTGGCCAACTGTGGGGGGATAGAGAAGGGGAGATGCTAGATATCTTGGGGAGATAGGTAAGGAGAGGAGAGATGCTGGTCTCTTGTTGGGGGGGGGGGGGGAGATAGATAAGGGATACAGAGATGATGTGGATACCTTTTGAAGTACGGAAGCAAAAGAAATATGAGGCCATCTGTGGGAGAGGGGTGAGGAGAGAAATGGAAGGGAATGGGAAATGCTAGGTTTTGGAGGTAGGCAACAGAAAGAGAGGAAAGGGAGATACTGCACTATAGGGGGGTGAGGCTTTGAAACACTTTGAAGGGGGCACTTGGATGAAGGTTTGCCTAGGAAGTCAGATACTCTTGGGCTGTCCCTGTACCCCCAACACCTTCTTTCTTCCTTTCTTGTCAATGCCACCCCAAGCTTTCCCCTTTATACCCCACCCCCCAATCACTATCCTGCTCCCACTATCCCATTTCTCTTTTTGCCCCATTTCCTTCCTTCTTAGCATCCATACACTGCACTCCACTCAGTCACCTCTTTCCTAGCCCTTTCTCTCCCTCGTGTGCCCCAGACTTTCCCTTCTTTTCTTCTGCTCCCACTAAGTAAAAGCAAAAAATCAAAATAGTTCTTGTCCCTTCCCCTCTTATTATTTGCTCACTGGCCATGCCATTATTATTTGCCCAGTGGCCCGATTCTGGAAGCCAGCCACAGCACTGAACTTTGGGGTGGGGACGAATCACAGCAGCCTACTAGCTGACACAGAAGGGCTGAGAATGGGGTTGTGGGAAGTCATGGTGGATCACAGCAGCCAGCAACCAGCAGTTCTTCCCCTAATATCACCATCAGCTGCTAAACTTCACCCTTAACTACCATCCACCTTTCTCTCACCCAATCTCTACCAACATGTTAAGGAATCTTCACACTTTTGACCAGGGTACAAAAGGGAAGAAAATAGCAGTAGAGGTTTATTACTGTCTGCCTGGACAGAATGAGCAGACAGATGATGAAATGTTATCAGAAAATAGAAAAGTTAATAAAACTGGCAATGTAATAATAATGAGTGATTTCAATTACCTCAAAATTGATTGGATAAATGTTATGTCAGAACACACTAGGGAATAAAGTTTCTAAATGAAATAAATGACTGCTTCATGGCACAGCTAGTTTGAGAACCAACTAGAGAAGGAACTGTTTTAGATTTTGCCCTTTATGGAACATAGGATTTAATACAATAACTTACTATGTTGGGACCATTTGGCAATAGTGATCATAATATGATCACATTTGAGTTAATAACAGCAGTATGCAAAGGAAATCGACAGTGTCAACTTTAATTTTCAAAAGGGAGACTATGATAAAATGAGGAAAATGGTTAAGAAAAAACAAAAGAGCAGTCACAAGGGTCAAAGGTATACATCAATCATGGATATTGTTTAAAACACAATTTTGGAAGCTCAGACCAGATTTATCCCACACATTAAAGGAGGGAGAAGGAAGGCCAAATGACAGCCAGCATGGTTAAAATATAAGGTGCAAGAGGCTATTAGAGCAAAAAAAAAATCTTTCAAAAAATATAAAAAGGAACCAAATGAAGAAAATAGGACACAACATAAGCACTGACAAGTTAAATGCAAAGCACTGATATGGAAAGCAAAAAGAGAATTTTAAAAGAAGCTTACCATAGAGACAAAAACTTCCAATAAAAATGTATTCAAGTTGTCATGAGGTAGACAGCACTGAGCCTGGAATAATAAAAGGAAAAGAAGAGCTTACCTCACAGCCACATGAGCAGTTAAGGCATTCAGGTTGCAGGGAAGCAAGGAATGGAGAAACAAGCTTTCCTCATAGCATTGGTGACGCAGTAGAAACTCAGAGTCCTAATCATGCTCACCTGAGGAAAGAATCACGTACAACGTACAACAAGCAGGGAGATAAAACCAGGTGGGAAATCTCACAGAGGGGGCAGAGAGAGGAGCAGAGAGAGGAGGAGACAGAGACTCAGGAAGGGAGTCAGATTCAGAGGCAGACAAAGAGAGAGACGCTGTCACGAAGAGAGAGGGCAGAGTGGAAGCAGGCTGTTGAACCAGAGAGTGCTGGGAAAAGCAGTGCAAGAGACTTCCAGGCCAGAGGGGTCCTCGTACCGGGGAAGGCAACCAAACAGGTAGAGAGCAAATGTCACACTCAAGGAAGCTCACTAAAGCCAGGAGGTGATTACAGCTCAGCTAAGCCTAATGCTAGGAACTCCTGGAGAAAAGCAGCTTACACTCCAGAGAAGAAACCCTGGTTAACAGAGGAAGGGCTGGAAACTCTTTACACTAGAAAGAAAGATAAGTACCCTGTTTTCTCCAGAGGGAAGGAAGTGGATCCTTTTATAAAGATCCAAGCTTACAAGGGGTCAGAAAACCCTTATTGGAGTGGGTATTGGAAAGAAGCCCCAAGCACAGCTCCTCATGTCCATGTCTGCACAGAACAGTCTCCTCCCATAGAAGCTGAGGTCTCTCAGGAGCCAGGTGGTGAAACCAGCAATGCTGATGCATGGTGCCCGTTTACAGGACCAGGTCCTGATTTAATGCAGTGGGAAAGTTCAAACCCAGATATTGGTCCAGAACCCATGGATTGTGCTCTTTGTTTTTCTGATGAGATAGGCTCTTTATGTTAAAAAGCAAGAAGAAGCCTTGTTATAGTTTGAAAAGCTTTTATTTTTCCTGTGAAGCAACAGTTTATTTTTGTTATCATTATCTACTGTATCTGGAAGGCAATCCTCAAGGGAAGGGGAATAAAGCCCAGCTTTAATTATACTTGGACACACGACTACAGATTATTCTTTTAAGAAATACAGCTATACCACCTGCTTAGGCAGCTGCCTAAGGAGGGTATAGTCTTACAAATGGCGTAGTTCTTTGGATTCCTTGAAATAAGGATACCGTAGGAGTGCAGTGGAGTCACCAGCACCGGAGAACAGGACCGGGACTGCAGTGGACCACGCCCAGAGGACTCCAGGGTCTGGAAAGGAAAATAATTTTCTCAAAGCCAGAATCACCACCTGACTCAGGTAAAGGTATCGGGTACAGCCAGGGTGGGATTCTGTAAGGAGAGACAAGGGGGACTGAAAACCCCCAGCTTAACTGCATTTAAAAAAAAAAAAGGGTGCCGCACTTGGTGTGTTTTTTCCTTTATTGTTGTAGGCTGCCAACATGGAGACTCCACAAGACACACTGCGTTGGATTGGGCTCCAATTCGAAAAACAAAGAGAGCTGGCCCAGCAGGTCAGGAGCAAGCTTCAGCAGCCATGCAAGCGCAGCAGAAGCCGCTAACAGACTTGGTACAGGCTTTGCTGAAGGAGCGGCTGACAGACAAGATGCCTGAAGGACACTACTGTGGGGTAGGCCCACAAACTTGTGGGGTCTTATCTTTCAGACAATGGTCAGGCAATGACAATATAGATGACTTTCTCGAGGCCTTTGAGCGGGTAGCTCGAGGTGCAGGTTGGTCCGAGAAGCAGTGGGCGGTCCGGTTAGCCACCTCCCCGACGGGAGAAGCCTTGGCGGCTTATAAAGCTATGCCCACCACCCAGGCAACTGATTACAAAGAAGTAAAAGCGGCCATACGAGACAGGCTAGGCCTGTCGCCTATGGTGTATCGCCGGGTGTTAAGGGCGACAAAAATCCAGCCGGGTGAAACTCCTAAGGCACTAGGCCAACGGATACGTAGCCTGGTGTGGAAGTGGCTTACTCCAGAAGGGAAAACAATTGAGAGTATTCTTGATATGCTCGTGCTGGAACAATTCTCTGAGGCTGTGCCCGCTGAAGTAAGAGCATTCCTCACTCTCCAAAATTGCCAGACTTCAGACGAGGCCGCTCACCTAACCGAAAGGTTCATGGAGGTTCGGTTAGCCCATGAGCCTCATGGAGGTGCTAGCAACTCATATGGGGTGGCCAATTTTAGCAGAGTAATGAATGCATGTCACGCACAGCACTGATGGGTGAAAAGGGAAAATATGGGCAGGAAGGGTTCCGCCTGGATGTGGAGGTACAGGGCGTGGTAGCCAAGGCCCTCCTTGATTCAGGGGCGGACCAGACTATGGTGTCGAAGAATTTCTGGCGTCTTTTACAGGCCAGTAACCAGTCCACTCCGAATCAACCAGAAGACGTGGCCAAAATAAAATGTATACATGGAGTGGCTACCACTTACCCTCTTTACAGTTTAATAATAAAAGGGTTGGGAACCCGGGAAAAAGTTCTAGTTGCCTTAGTTCCACGTCTTCCCTTTGACATAGTGTTAGGCAGAGACTGGCCGTTATTTGATGAAGGGCTGGGCGAAGGCCTACACGGTGAGGAGGACAGGATACCTAGCGAACCCTGCAACCAACGGGTGAGGGGCCAGGTCGAACCCCCTGAGGAAAATAAACTGACCGGGTCTGTTCCCCAAAAGCAACCAGAGGACAAGGGGGTCGGGGAAGCCTTGGTGACCTTAATTCCTGAACCATTATTTGCTAGGCCCAAAAGGGAGGAGTCTGGTAAGGGAGTCCCAGAGAACCTAAGCGTAGCCAAAAAAGAGGGTTTTGTTTTAAAATAATGTAAAGCTGTCCCAAACACCCAGAGCCCACAAAGAGCCAGTGCCGCTGCTGCGGGATACGACCTTTTCAGTGCCGTGGAGGAGGTAGTGCCCAAAAAGGGGAAAGCCTTAGTAAGCACAGGGTTACAGATCCAGTTGCCAGCAGGCTGCTATGGTCGAATAGCACCCCGGTCTGGGCTAGCAGCCAAACATTTTATTGATGTTGGGGCGGGAGTTATTGACCCTGACTATAGGGGGGGTCGTTCAAATTCTACTCTTTAATTTTGGTGAGCAAGATTTTAGGGTTAAAATAGGTGACAGAGTGGCCCAACTCATATGTGAGCGGGTTGGGTTCCCCGAGTTAAAGGAGATGCCATCATTGACTACGACCAGCCGGGGAGGAGGCGGTTTTGGTTCCACAGGGCAAAAAGAGGTTAAAGGCATGATCGCTCTAGCGGAAGAGAAGTTAGAGGAGGATTTAGGACCCCAGGTCAAGGATTGCAAGGAAAACCCAGCTCCAAAAATGGGAGAGGAGTTATCACAACAGCAGAAAAACCAGTTAACACAATTGCTAGAGGGTTTTAGAGACGTCCTCACTCCATTGCCGGGGGAAACGGGTTTGGTGGCCCATGAGATTCACACCCCTCCCGGGGAAATAGTGCGGCAAAGGCCTTATCGCCTGCCGGAAGCCCGTAAGAGGGAGGTGATAGAGCAAGTACGGGATATGCTAAAAATGGGAGTTATTGAGGAATCAAAAAGTCCGTGGTGCAGCCCGGTGGTCTTGGTACCAAAACCGGACGGAAGCCTACGCTTCTGTATTGACTTTCGGCGAGTTAACGCCATCTCCTTTTTTGATGCATACCCCATGCCGAGAATTGAAGAGTTGCTGGACCGGTTAGGGCAGGCACGGTATCTGACCACCCTTGACCTTACAAAAGGATATTGGCAGATACCACTTACCCATGCTTCAAAACCAAAAACAGCCTTCAGTACTCCTATCGGTCTATTCCAATTCCGGCGAATGCCGTTCGGATTACATGGGGCAGCGGCGACGTGCCAATGCTTAGTTGACCAGGTTCTATGGCCCCATCAACACTATGCGGTGGCATATATGGATGACATCGTTATACACAGTGAAAATTGGGCACAGCATCTGCCTAGGGTAGAGGCCGTATTGAAAGCCCTACGGCAGGCCAGGTTAACCCTAAATCCGGCAAAGTGTTTATTCGCTGGGGCAGAGGTAAAATATTTAGGGCACATGGTCTGGAAAGGTATAGTTCGATCATTAATCAGCAAGGTGGAGAGTGTGCAAAAGTTCCCACAGCCGATAACTAAGAAGCACCTTCGGAGTTTCCTCGGTCTAATTGGTTATTATCGCAGGTTCATACCCTGATTTGCGGATGAGAGTGCGGTCTTAACTAATATGTTGAGGAAAAATGCCCCAAATAAGGTAGTCTGGACGCCTGAGGCGGAGAGAGCATTCCTCCTATTAAAAGGGAAATTATGCCAAGCCCCGGTTCTATATGGGGTAGACTTCCAAAGGCCTTTCATCCTCCAAGCAGACGCCTCGGAGTCTGGTCTAGGGGCGGTCCTATCTCAAGAATTCGAGGGGGCAGAACACCCCATCATGTATTTGAGCAGAAAACTCTCAAGGGCAGAAACCAACTATTCAACCGTGGAAAAGGAATGCCTGGCGATTAAGTGGGCGGTAGAAGCCCTTAGGTTTTATCTCATGGGTCGCCACTTTATACTGGTAACGGATCATGCACCTCTGAAGTGGCTTGATACCATGCAGAATCACAATCCATGGCTCACTCGCTGGCACCTAGCTTTGCAGGCATTCAATTTTACGGTAAAACACAGGGCAGGCAAGCTCCACCTCAATGCAGACGCATTATCACGTATTCCGTGCTGTGAGGACGTGTGTCCCCCAGCCCGAAATAGCTTAGGGGGGGGGATATGTCATGAGGTAGACAGCACTGAGCCTGGGATATTAAAATGAAAAGGAAAAGAAGAGCTTACCTCACAGCCACATGAGCAGTTAAGGCATTCAGGTTGCAGGGAAGCAAGGCATGGAGAAACAAACTTTCCTCATAGCATTGGTGACACAGTAGAAACTCAGAGTCCTAATCATGCTCACCTGAGGAAAGAATCACGTACAATGTACAACAAGCAGGGAGATAAAACCAGGTAGGAAATCTCACAGAGGGGGCATAGAGAGGAGCAGAGAGAGGAGGAGACAGAGACTCAGGAAGGGAGTCAGATTCAGAGGCAGACAAAGAGAGAGACGCTGTCACGAAGAGAGAGGGCAGAGTGGAAGCAGGCTGTTCAACCAGAGAGTGCTGGGAAAAGCAGTGCAAGAGACTTCCAGGCCAAAGGGGTCCTCGAACCGGGGAAGGCAACCAAGCAGGTAGAGAGCAAACGTCACACTCAAGGAAGCTCACTGAAGCCAGGAGGTGATTACAGCTCAGCTAAGCCTAATGCTTGGAATTCCTGGAGAAAAGCAGCTTACACTCCAGAGAAGAAACCCTGGTTAACAGAGGAAGGGCTGGAAACTCTTTACACTAGAAAGAAAGATAAGTAACCTGTTTTCTCCAGAGGGAAGGAAGTGGGTTCTTTTATAAAGAGCCAAGCTTACAGGGGGTCAGAAAACCCTTATTGGAGTGGGTATTGGAAAGAAGCCCCAAGCACAGCTCCTCATGTCCATGTCTGCACAGAACAGTCTCCTCCCATAGAAGCTGAGGTCTCTCAGGAGCCAGGTGGTGAAACCAGCAATGCTGATGCATGGTGCCCGTTTACAGGACCAGGTCCTGATTTAATGCAGTGGGAAAGTTCAAACCCAGAGATTGGTCCAGAACCCATGGATTGTGCTCTTTGTTTTTCTGATGAGATAGACTCTTTATGTTAAAAAGCAAGAAGAAGCCTTGTTATAGTTTGAAAAGCTTTTATTTTTCCTGTGAAGCAACAGTTTATTTTTGTTATCATTATTTACTGTATCTGGAAGGCAATCCTCAAGGGAAGGGGAATAAAGCCCAGCTTTAATTAAACTTGGACACACGACTACAGATTATTCTTTTGAGAAATACAGCTATACCACCTGCTTAGGCAGCTGCCTAAGGAGGGTATAGTCTCACAAAGTACACACAAAGCAAGAAGCTGGAGAAGGAATTTGTTGGACCATTAGATGATCAAGAACTAAAATGAGCACTCAGGGAGGACAAAGCCATAGCTGAGAGACTAAATATATTCTTTACTTCTATCTTTACTGAGGAAAATATAAGTAAGCTACCCATGTCAGAAAGGATATTTAATGGTGGTGAGCCAGAAGTGCTAAATGAGATCTCAGTGAACCTGGAAGATATAGTAGAACAGATGAATAAACTAAAGAGCAGCAAGTCACCTGGACTGAATGATATACACCCAAGAGTGCTAAAAGAAATCAAAGATGGCATTGCAGAGCTTCTATTAGTGATTTTCAACCTATCATTAAAATCCAGGAAAATCCAGATTGGTGAGTCTAATGTTGGTGCCAGGCAAAATAGTAGAAACCATTATTAAGAACAAAATTACTGGACACATGGATAGTCATGGTTTAATGGGGCAAAGCCAAGTTGGATTTATCCAAGCTAAGTCTTGCCTCACAAATCTACTCTATTTCTTTGAAGTTGTGAATAAACATGTGGATAATGGTGATCTGGCTTGGATGTCCCAGATTGCACTTGTAAAATGTGCCTTCACGTCAAGCAAATCAATAATTGGATAAGCAAGATCTGGATTAGGTTTTGTAAGTTCTTTGATAGCACACTTAGGGGCTTGTTTACAAAGCCGCGGTAGCAGTTTCCGATCGTTATCGGAGCCGCGGCCCCATTGATTTCATTGATAATGATCGGAAACCGCTACCGCGGCTTTGTAAACAAGCCCCTTAGACATGGTTTCACAGAATTTCTGATACAAGAATATGGCAAAAGAAAAACCATTGGAGTAAATTTCTACAACAGGGGTCAATAGATTCACAAGGCAAACAATCCAGTTAGTGTTTTCCATAGAGCTCCAGACCAGAGAAACTTTGGGTCAATCGGGAAATAAGAAGGAAGATCACCAGCAATACAAGAGTTAAGAGCAGACTAGCTAGAGTCTGTTCTCCTGGAGACCTGATGACTCTTCTGCAAGATGGCTGCCTTCTAACCTAAAAAAGTACTGATTTCAGGGCAGCCTGGGACACATTTTTCAGTGTTGTGTTTAGATTAAAAACAATCTACAGCAACTGAATGTACATCTCTAGAAATGAGGTGGAGATCCAAATGGAAATAGAGAAAACAATATTTCAAAGCAGTTATGTAGTTAGTGGTAGCACCGACCATACATTTATTTTTATCTGTGGTTGATGGAATGTATAACTTTGGCCCTTTAAACCACTAAAGGGCATGTTACTAAGATGTGCAAACCATTAACATGGGGCTCCACACTAAAAATCCTATGCTAATCGGTTAGCGCACAAACAGGCCCTGGATAGGTTAGAGACCGACCGGTGGGCATTGACCACACAGCATTGTTATTACAGGCGTATTCATTGTAGGCGAACTGTGGCTGTTGCTGTTAGTACGGATGCACTTAATGTCATCTCAGTGGTTGGCATTAAGTGCACACATGTGCCAGCTAGCATGGTGCCATGCGATTGCAACATGCTTATGGCAGAGAGACGAATGAACATGCTGTCTGCATTTAGTATAGGCCTCTGCATTAGGTTTGCATCCCTATTGAATGCTAACTTAGTGCACTTTTTCAACATGCCCGTAAAGAGCCAAAGTTCTACAATTTAAAAGGGATGTAGTACAGGCCTGGCTGAGGGCAGTGTTGAAAGTTACATGTTCAGTGGTAAAATTCAGCCTTTGAATAAATAGCTTATGCATTTAATTGCAAACACACAAATAGTAGGAATACCTTTAAATGGATAATATAGCTCCTTAAAGTTATAAAATGATTTTCAGTGATGGCACTTGTTACTTGTTACTTTTAATGAAAGTCTGTATAACTTTGAAAAGCTTTCTTCTCTATATAAAGTTATGCAGTCAGCCTTCTGCAGAATATTTGCCTCAAAAAGTTTAGATATGTAAACAAATGTATATATAAATGCAAAGTAAAGGGTTCTTTTACTAAAGTGTGGTATGTTTTTGCACTTACCATGCTTTAGGAGCAAAAACCAAGACACATTAAGTGCAAAGGTCCTGCACGGTCAAGGGCATGGTCAGCATGTCACAGAAAGTTCCTTACCACGTATTAAGCTCATTTGCAGTTAACACGGGTGCACTAAATGCTTCCTCTTGATGGCTTATGGTTTATTTTATTACTTGATATACCTCCTTTAACCCATGGTAACAAAGCGGTTTACAAAAGTAAGACAAGCACTTATACAAAGAAATTACATTTTACTTACCAGATAATGCCCTTTCCTTGAGTCCTGCTAGACCAGTTCAAACTAGTGGGTTATGTTCACCTATGTGGCATTAAGTCCACATGTCTTAATTGTAAAATTGATAGCACACAATAGTCCTGGCATGCTAACTGCAATACACATTCCATGTCCACTGTCTGCCCATAACCCATCAAATCCCTACCCCATCATGCGTTAAGCATTAATGCAGATTTTTATCATGCTGGCTGTTTTTAACAAACAGTAGCGATTGATGTGGGACTATGCTGATGGTTATTGCACATTAAAATATATATAAACCTCTTAGTGCCCTTTATTAATTTATTCAGACAGTTTTGTATACCACCTTATCCTTCAATCAAAGTGGTTGTGACACAATTGGGAGATACATTTAACACAAGGGGATATGAGACACATACACTAATGCTTACAGGGAACATGGGCAATGGAGGATTAAGTGGCTTGCCCGAGACCACAAGGAGCATCTGTGGGACTAGACACCCCAGTCCTTTGGGACCAAGGTTGCTGTCCTCTTGTGGAATTTGAACCCCTGGCCTTCTGGCCTGAAGTACTGTCCCTCAACCACTAGGCCACTCCTCCACTCCCTTTGGCAAAAGGACCCTAGGAGTAGAAAACAGGCAATGGAGAGCACTAAAGCAGACTATATCTCAAAAACTGCAAGATTATTATATAACCACAAAAATAAAACAGGAGGCATGGAGCCCGGTTCAGGAAGGGATACGTCCTGGCCGTCTGGATGGCCCCAAGCAAGACGGGCCCATTTGGACCCAATTCTGGACTGAGGGAACAAAACATTCCCACGGTAACCAGAATCAGGCTTGAGGACGGCCCAGCATGCGCCTGCCGCCTGTGGGGACATCCTCCCCACAGGCATCCCCGACTCCTGCGGTTTCAGCCTCCCTTTTCCCCACTGCTCGACCCTTGGCTGGCTTGCCATGGCCTGGATTGGGCGGCGGAGACCCCCCACACCTGGATCCGGCCCTAGAGAGGGATCCTCCAGGCCCGATATCCAGTTTTGTGCTGCTTATTCCACCTAAGAGGTGGAATAAGCAGCACGTCCCCATGGGCCCGGCAGGACGTACAGGGCCATGACCTGAATCGGCCCTGTATATCCTGCTGGAGTGGCCCATCCCTACTCTGCCCTGATCTCTGGTCATATAAGAACATAAGATATGCCATACTGGGTCAGACCAAGGTCCATCAAGCCCAGTATCCTGTTTCCAACAGTGGCCAATCTAGGTCAATCTAGGCCAATCTAGGTTACAAGTACCTTGCAGTTTCCCCAAAAGACACAGGCTCCACAATGCTTGTATTGGGGCAAGCAGTGGATATCCAGTGAGAAGTAGGTCCAAAATGTGGAAAAGAGAAAGAAGAGTTCCATCTGCCATACATGTTGACGATAACAACTGTTCTGAGTTTTAGGTATTTATTGCAAAAGTGATAGCACATATTTTGGAAGGCCATCTGTACGTTTATCTGTCCATCCATCCATATGCATAGGTTTTTTTGAGATTCTGCAAACAAACCTATGCTTCCAATAGAGCTAAGTCCACACACTGTGGTAGAGAATGACTGTACCAGTTGACAGGGGTCCCATTCCCCAATGGCAGAGGAGTGCCCAAAGTCATGACTGTGACCAAAATTGCTCATTCTATACTTGCAGGAATGCCATTCCCCACTGGCACAGTTGTGCCGTAGCTAAAGCAAAATCATGCATTCAGTGCAAGCGGAGACCCCATCCCTCACCAGCACTTCAGTACTCAAGATTGTGATTGCAACCAAAATCATTCACTCCACATTAGCGGGCGGAGTGCAGTAGGCTGCAGCCATGGCTGTGAGTAAGAAGAAATGGAATCCCTTGTTGTGAGTTTTTTAAAGTAAGAGGATAGGGAAGGGGAGTACAGGGACTCAGAGTAGAGGGGGAGAATGAGGTGAGAGGGCCCAGAGTAGGGAGGTGGGCAGAGAGTGGTAGTAGGAGTGGGTCAGAAAGGAGAATGGAGGGGGGCTATGGGACCAGAGTGGAAAGGAGGGTATGGTAAAGTGAGGTGAGGTAAATTTAGAGCTGAAGATGACAGGGAGAAAGAGTGTGGGGGAGGGGGTAGAAGAGCAGGAAGACTATAAGATTGTGAGAGGCTGAGAATTTTAATGCATGGGAAAATATCTGTATGCAAGAAAAATATACTCTACACACACAGCCCCTCTGCCTACCATACACCCCCATGCATCTACAGACATGCAGAGCCCCTCACCCAGCCCCACAAGCACAGTTACTCATCATACTCTTTATCCTCTGAACTCTCATGCATGCACAGATACAGAGTCCCTCACCTCACCCCAGACCCTCACAAGCGTACACACACACAGAGCCAACCACCCCACCCTACATGTCCGCATGTTCACATACACACATGGACTCTCACTGCACCCTCTATGTGTGCACAGGCATGCCCATCTAATCCCTCACCCCACCCCAACCCAATACCTCCCTGCATATACACATGCGTATGCGTATGCACATGCACATACACACACACACATACACAAAGTCCCTTACCCCACCCCACACAGGTGAGCACATACATAGCTTCACCCAAGCTCCACTCCTCATGTTTTTTCTCATGTACTTCAGCCCTCACGCACATCCAGCCCCTCTTCTTGCCCCCACTCTCTTAAGCATGAGCACACACATACTGCCCCTCACCCTACCCCACCCCACCTCACATTCTCTGATGCATATACACACGCAAACCCAAACCCAAACACGCAAACCTCTAGCCCCACCCTCCACACATGTACACACACAGACATATCCAGCTACTCAACTCTACCTCCTACATGTCCACATACACGGAGCCGGGCCATTCACTCCCCCCTTCATCCACCCATTCATGCACACGTACCCACACACTGAAAATAGAAAAAAGTAAACTCAAAAAACTACTCACTCATGCATGCATGCACAGTCCCTAACACCACTCTTCACCTATGCATGTACACACGCACACACGCGCATGCAAAGATGCGCACGCATGACCATTCACCCCATCCCTACCCCTCTTCCCTACTCTTTGCCCTCTCATGTAAGCATACGTGCACACATGTGCGCACGCACACGCACACGCACGCACGCACACACACACACACACCAAAACCCATCACACACACACCCCTTATTTCTTGCACAGACACACAAGCTCCTCATTCAACCCCACTCCAGATCCTCTCATGCATATACACTGAGAAACATAGTCCATCATCCCACCCCTCACAGGTGCATATATTCATATCAGCCCTTACCCTCTTATGTATGCACACACCCACTCAGTCCCCATCTTCTAATGCATGCACGCACAACATCCAGCTTAAACCACCCTCACCCCATCCTCTCATGCATGCATGCATACATATCCTTACCCCAGCCCTCCACCCTATCTTCTCATGCAGGAACACAAATACATACACACACACACACATAGAGCCCCTCGCCCCACTCTCACACATATAGACATACATGTAACCCCTTAACTCTCCTCCTCAACACATACACACACGTATACACACTCAGCCCTTCATTCCTTCCTCACATGCATGCACCCACACCTATAATTTCACACTGAAAACAGAGAAAAATAAGCACACAAAACCACTCTTAGAAGTTACACAGCCCCTACTTCCCAAATGAGATACTTCATCATGCCTTGTCACATCTCCCCCACAGATAACCATGAGTTTGTAAATGGAAGAAGAGGACATATTATTTTTTGTCATGCTATACACGTGCAATTTTCAACTTGTTAATTTTATTATACAGCCAGAATTTGGACTGGACCTGACTCATTTGAATGAGTGAGAGAGGAATGTGGAGAGTACAAATGTCAGTTGCCATGTAAAGGATCCAGTGAATGTCTTCTAGAAATAAGCAAGTGAGTCTTCTAGAAATATGCAGTCAATAGTGTGCACTCAATTCATTATTATCTGTTTGATAAAAATTTAATGTGCACAAACTTGATTTAACATATTTATGAATTGAGGGGAAACCAGATGACAACTGGTGGATAGAACCACTGAACAAGAGCTCTTGGCTGAGTTACTTAATGTTCCCACTATCAATAAATGGAAGGTCAAGACAAAGGTTTTTCCAATGATGGGGGCCCCTGTTGCCCAGAGAACATTACCTGTGATTTTTTTCTGGTCAGAGTGTGATTGTAGGTGTGACTTTGGGGCAATGCCTGCTAGTGGGCCAGGAGATATAGTCCTGTCATACTTAGAGGATGAGGTTTTTCTCAGCCCTGAAGACTGGGTACCACTGAAGAAACCAGACCCTGCAATGAGCCCAGCAATGCAATGGTAAGACATCCTGGAGCATCCCAGCATTTAAGGAGGTGTGTCAGCAGTTGGTTCAGAGCAGGGTAGGACTGTAGCCAGGAGTTTGCTGGAGGAACATCAGTGTGCCAAGGTCCTGGGGGAGATGGTAAGTAAGGGATATACTATAAGGGGTGAGCTTAGAATGAGAACAATTACAAACCTAGAGCAATTGGGATCATCAATTACCCTAGTGTGCTTGGACGATATCATTTTGGAGTCAGTATGGCCTGCAATTACTTCATTGGAGAAGGCAGTGAGCTCAAAAATGGAGATCTTTGAGTTGATCATGGGTATGGTACAGCAATATGTGGCAGCTGTGGAGGCTAAGGTGGAAGTTCAATCTGGGAAATTTGGAACCCTCTAAGCATCTCAGCTGCAGGTGCAGAAGTTTAACTCTGCTTGAACACAGGACAGTTTTCAAATTGATCGAAGATTTGAAATTTCTGAGGACAACATGAGACACTTGAATTTGTGTGTGCTTAACTCTCCTTACTTACCATCTATGACCCTAGGGGATGTGTTTAAACAAATTCTTAGAGAGATGTTTAAGGTTCCATCTGAGGCTATTCTGCCTTTTCATAATGTATTTTATTTGCCAATGCAACGTCGAGTCCCTAAGGAAGAAAAGACTGGAGGATTTTCTTCAGATTTGTCTCAAGTGTCCATTGATAGCTTGGATCCTATGGCTATGTCGAAAAGATCAAAGGGTGGGGAGGTAACACAGCATGCACCCTCTTGGTCGTCTTTGTTTTCAAAACTGATTAAAATTCCATATTAAAGCTTTTATGCATTTATGGATCTACTTCTAGAAATATTTCCTGATTTCTACAGGCAGACACGGAATAGGTGCAAGCTATTTTTGCAATAATGACAGGAAGTATTTAATTCTGGTGCAGATTCAATCCACATTTCGGTTGTATTATAAAATTAGAAATCATATTAGCTGTTATCTTCAAAGACAATAATATGTATGGCAGTCAGAACTCTTTTTTTCGCTCTTTCTTCTTGGGACTGCTTCTTACGACTTCAAATCTAAAACTATTTCTGCTCCATATACTAGAAAATCTTCCTCTTCTTTTTTCGGATAAAAATATGAATTTGTGTTATAGTGCAATATTGCATGTCTGAGTACACTTATTTCTTTGCACATCTGTAATTGCTTGCTTGTATAATTTATGACATCAAAAATATAAAATAAAAAGCATACCTATGAAATAACAAAATTACAATTGATATGTGGAAATTAAGAGGGCAATTTTATAAACTCCCACAGAGTTCAGGCATTTGAGGCCTATTTTATAAAAGTAAGTGTGCACATACTTTACTTTATAAAATAGAGGTGTAAGTGGTTTTAAAATTATATCAGACTGCAAGCACTTATGCCTGCCCTTGGGGAAGTATAAATGGCTGTGCCTAGATTTTGCAGCAATGTATATAAGTTGTACTATTTATAAATTATGCCTGTAAATTTGTGTTCTTCCCAAACACCTGTGCTCTCCCACACTGAAAGTACATACAATCCATTTTAGGCATAAACTTACAGAATAGCGATTGGCTAACACACATGTGCAAATGCCCACACATGTGCATAATTACTTGAAAATAGCGACCAATGCCCATAAATAGCATGTATCTTTACATGGCTCCCTTATAAAATTACCCCTAAGAGATTACAGTGTCCATTAAAAGTTTTATTAAAACAAATTTGTGAAATCAACCAAAACATCTATGTGAATAAGGTGGAGAAACCAAATTTTGTGAAATTAAACTGACAATGTTTGCCTGTGCACATTCTTAGGGGACCTTTTACTAATGGGCACCAGGGAGTTGCACTTAATGTGCCAAAATCACCAAAAATATGTCTCGTTAGGTGCAGCACTGCCGGGTTAACTAGTGAGGGTATGGAAAGCACTTCCTCCTAATGCGGATGTCAATTGCATGTGTGCACTTAACTCCATCTATCTATACTGAGGTCACCATGCCCACTTTCTGCCCCTAACCTGCCCACTCTCAACCCTAACGTGGGTTGCACAGTTAGTGCAGGAATTGTCCCATACTAACTGTCATGGCTTTGCAGTAACTGGGAACGCATGCCCCAGTGTGCCTTCAACGCATGCCAGAACATGTGTTGCCAGCTAGTGCCCGTTAGTAAAAGACCCTCCTAATCTTCCTTCCTCCTAATGTTCTAGGACTTGGAAAGTAAGGAGAGCGGTCTTCCCATTCCCACCACAACCCCTAACCAAAGATCTTCAAGGACTACTCTACACTTGCAATTGTTTTTAGTGAGTTTATTAAAACATTAGTAACTGTGTATTATGGATTTAGCATTCCTGGATCCTTTCTCTATTTTCTTTCAAAAATGTGGATGTAGAACTTACTTAGCAAGAACTCACTGTTAAATCAATACAACAGTTTTGCTAAGTGGTAAAAGCACACATCCTCATTTGTGATACGAAAGATTCTAGGAAAAAACACAATCAGGTTCTATGACAGCTTTTATTAATGAAAATAAAATAAAAAATATTAATTTTGTTTCATAAGCCTGAAAATGGAGAATTATGATGGTGTGAAATAATTTTTGCTATTGTGTAAAAAACCTTGCATTATACAATTTAAGTAGGAGAACTGGAGACAGAGGGGAAGTGGTGAGAGGAGGCGAATGGAGTGGACTTCGAAGGAGAAGGGGAAGTGTGATTGGGGTGGCAGAAGGGGTTGGAATTGGCAGAAGGGAGAGAGGAGGAGGCCAACACCACCACCCTGACCAGTAGATCGAGGTGTATGGGAGAACTGGTAGCCCCCATAGCAGAGAGAGGCAATGGATGTGGTGTCGTCTGGGGGGAGCCAGGTTTCAGTCAAGGCAAGAAGGTGTAGGGCATTGGAGATGAAAAGGATATGAATAAAAGGGGTTTTTTTTATGACTGGGCATGCGTTCCATAGGGCACATGAAAACAGGAGAGCGGAGGGGGGAGGAGAGGGATATGGATAAGGTTGGATAAGTTACGTGTAGATTTCTTATCAGAGTAGCGTGGGTGTCTATTTCTAGGGTAATGCCGAGATTTAGAGGGAGCAGGGTGTGGGGGTGTGTGTCTGGGTGAGTGTGCTCTCGAAGAGGGACATGAAGGAGGGGAAATGAGGGGTAAATTGATGGTATGGGGTAGGTTATGTGAGGGATTATTTTTGGAGATAGGGTTGGAGTTGATATTTATGGATAAGTGATTGTGGGATGAATGGGTGAGGGTGGAAGGAGGGAGGAGCGGGATATGGATGAGATTAGATGGGGTACGTGAGGAACTTCTTTTAGTGTGAGAAAGAAATCGGGTGGGGGGGGGCAGGGTTGGGATTGATGTTACCAGATGAGAGAAGGAGAAGGAGTATTAGAGAGTGAGGTATAGTGAAGATAGTACGGCGGAAGTGAGGGTGGGGTTGCCTTAAAGAGATGGGGGCTGATTAAATGCAGGGGATGGTGTGAAGAAGCTCAAGAGCCAGTGCAAGGCTAGGGGCAGGATGGAGGGAGAAGTGAGGAAGGTAGAGAGGGGGGCTGGTTGAATATTAGAAAATGAATTATAGAAAAATAAAGTGACTTATAAGCTCATCTGTTATTAACTTTTGATGTCATGAGAAATATGGCTACTTTTGGTATGTTTCATGTTTCTGTATTTGATATACCATATATTATGCACATCTAAGTGGTTTACAAGCAATATAAGAATCAATTAAAAGACAACACATAGGTGAGGACAATAGGAAAACTAATACAATATCAACTAGCATATTGATTGATATAAGACTGTGTTTTTCAAACTTTTATCCTGTATGACCCCATTTTAATATCTAAAAATTCACGTAACCACAGATGATGATGAAATCACAACAGCAGGTCTCCAGCCTCCTTCCACTCATCTTAAGTAGAAGGTAGCAGCAACAATAGTGGCAATTTCCGCAGAAGTCTATACAGGGTCCCCTGTGTTATTTTGCAGTGTGTGCTTACAGACCCCAGTACTCAGCATGGGTTTCCAGTCCAACAGAAAGTTTAACCAGGAGGGGGCAAGGAGCAATGAATGTTCACTGGCTCACAGGCCACATGCTGACTGGTGGCTGTCACTACTTGCTATCGCTTGAAGAAAGTTGCATCAGAGGGGGAGCAGGAGCAGCAGACCATGAGCGCAAATGCACGAGGACACTTTAAGGCCCGATGCACTGCTGAAGGCCCCTTTCAGCGCAACGTGTGGGGGGTGGCATGGTGTGCTGGACGGAGGTGCAATCTTTGGAGGGCAGTGGCACAGAGGGCCTGTCTAGAGTGGTAGAAACTCTCATGCTACCACCGCATAGGTCACAGTGAAAGTCCAAAGAGAAGGGGAAATGGTCATGTTTCTGGGACCCTCTGACCCCTGTGATCAAGCAGTAAAGGTTGCTGTCCAACTGCTGAATGAGGTGCATGATCTGAGTTATCAGTCAGCAGCATTTTCTATGTAAATCATATCCAGGACAAGCCTAGTCAAACCACATGCTGCATTCAGAATATTCTATTGGTCAGACAAGTCTCTTTGGTATTGCAAATTCATGTGTGCTGTTTTCAGGGCCGGCCGTTGAGCTAGGCGGCTGCCTTGGTCGGCCGGCCTGGGTGGGCGGCGGCAGCAGCAGCATGGGTGAGCGGCAGTGGCAGCAGCAGACATGTGCAGCCACCACTGCCCCCCAGCTGCCGCTGATTCTGTTTGGGGAGGGGGAGGCTGGCAGCGGCAACACCAGCTTGGGGTAGCTGCAGGGTGGGAGGTGGCAGTAACTGGAGGGGGCGGTGTCAGTGGAGGGGGGCGACATCAGCAGGGGGGGGGGTGGAAGAAACCTTTGGGCTGGCCCTAGCTGTTGTATTAGATTGTATATGTATTTGTATTTAGCTCACACTTTTCCAGCAGTAGTTCAAGGCAAGTTTACATACAGTATAGGTAGACAAGATATTTTACAGTGCCTAGAAGACTTACAATTTAAGGTCCTGCCTTAGCAATGAAGGCCTCAGGTTCTACCTGAGGCATGTAACCTGAGGCAATCAAGTGACTAATGCAAAACTACAAGAAGGATCAGGGGGTTGCCATGGGCTGAGTGAAACCAGAGAGAGCAGGCACCCTGGATGTGAGGGAACCTCAGAGGAAACCTTTCCCATTAAGTGGAACTGCTCAGTTTATGGAGTTGGTGAGTGCATCGGAGGTGGGATTGCCCTCGGCTCTGACACCTAATAAAAGAGCTCCTTGGCCTGATAAAAGAGCTTCCACGGGCTGAGAGAAACCGGAGAGAGCAGGCACTCTGGATGTGAGGCAACCTCAGTAGAAACCTTTCCAGCTGAGTAGAACTGGGGGGAGGTGTCCATCTGTTTCTATGAAATACCTAAGGGTTCATCTAAGAGGAAACATAAAGATAAGTCCTCGGCTTCAGCTTCTTGTGTGTCAGCTATGAGTAAAACGTGTAGCCTGATGGATAAGCATGCTATAATGATTCTGTGTCCCTCAAGGCAACAGCTGTTCCTGAAGTCTTCTTGGTATCTTCATCCATGTCAAGAGCTTCTTTGAGCTCCTCTTCTAAGACTTCTTGGGAGAAAGCTCTCACTTCTCCTTGGAGGTTGTCCTCCGTTAGATGCTGTCTTTTTGGATGGCTTCAAGAATAGATTGCTTAAGCCTGTTCATTTCCTCTCCCAGCTCTGCTGCCCATAATGCCTAATGCAGATATGGAGATCATGCTTAAGGATGTATGAAACATGGTTTCCCAGAACAATGTGATGCTTAGATCAACCCAGGAGCAGTTATTATCATTTTTGGAGGATGCTGTGAACTCCTTGGTTGCACATGTTTCCCATCTACAGGCATTACAGGGGCGAATGGAGAAGCTTGTAACACAAATACCAACCTTATAGTCTGTTTCTGTTGCCAGTATTAAGGTGTCTGCTGCCATTTGTAGACATTTTGAAGCTCTGGAGAACAGTCTTAGGTCTAAGAATTTGCATTTGCTGAACTTTCCAAAGACTCATTATCTATATCTATTAATTTTACTAAAGAAGTATTTTAAAGAGATTCAGTGTATTTCCACCTATGACCAAATATTCATTGCTAATTATTATTACCTGTCTACTAAGAACTTGGTTGAAGACCCATTCAGGGAGGCTCAGCAGTTAATGAAGAAAGATTCATTAGATTTGTCTAATTTCTTAGAGTCATCCTTGGAGGATATTGCTACTCGTGCTACCCTGGTTGTGACCTTTGCCACTGAATATGATAAGGTTTCTATCTTAGAATTGTACTTTCAAAATAAGCAAGCAATATTCTGTGGTCAAAAAGTTCTGTTTTTTAATGTTTCAAAGTCTACTCAATTGCTGTATATAGAAAGTCTTTTCTTCTGTTAAAATCTAGGGTGTTGGATATCGGCACCAATTTCTTCTGACGATTTCCTTGTATAATAACTTACCAAGGTAAGCAATTTGTTTTTTTAGATCAGCTACAATTGGAAATTTTTCTTCAAGACTTACAAATGTATGAGACTCGGTGTAAAATAGCTTATCCTTTTGGGGGTTTTTTTTTGGGGGGGGAGGTTAGTTTTGACGATGGAGTCTACTTCCCTTTCTGAGATAATATTGTATCTTTTGTTTTCGGGGGTGAAGAATTATCCTAGTATATGTTTTTTTGTTTTCCAACCTCTCTCTCCCTTGATGTGAGCTATAACTATCTAAATTTTGTGTTGCTTATTTCTTTTTTGCTATATGTATTACTTTTGTTACCTGATTTTTGCCTTGTGTAAAATCTTTAAAAGACCAATAGGATTTGGATCCTGGCTTCTCTGGTCCTAACCCCTGCTCTAACCACTAGCCTACTCCTGTACTCCTGTGAAAAAAAAGAAAAAAGACTGTACTGTTATGCAACATTTCTAAACCTCAGTCCTCTTGATGGGGCCTGGTTTTTAAGGTAAGACTGTGACTCATAGATCATGTACATGCAAAAATTTGTGGCTCATGGTTTGTGCTTTATGGCTTATGGCTATTCACTGCGGTGATGAAGTGGATCCCTCTGGTCAGCTCTAGAGACAGGAGTACAACATTAAGGGATATGTTTACTAATCAGTGGTAGCAGCTTCCTTGTGATAACAGAGCCACGGCCCCCGCGGCTCTGTTATCACACGGAAGCCGTTACTACTGATTAGTAAACATACCCCTAAGACTTTTAGCACTCATGCTTAACTTGATGCTTTTTTTTTTTTTGCATATTTAAATAGTAGCTTCAGGAAGGAACCTTGCCATCAATGTGGTCTACAAAAATTGGAATCAAAGCAGATAACAATAAGAAAATTGCCATTACCAAATGCCAAATACAAAATAGTTTATTTATTTTTTTATTTTTTTATTTATTTATCTGTTTTTTTATGCTGCCTTATCTGGGAATCAAGGTGGTTTACATGGAACGAAATTTTAACAAGTTTATATAGAACCTCTAAACCCTCAAAAGCATTGAACATTATAATTACAAATGGTAACTATAATCTATAGTTTATAACATATTTACAAATCAGAACATATTTACAAATACATATTTACAAATAATAACCACAGACAGGATATACACCATCAGGAAGGAGATGAAAAGACTAACGGACTTGATACTCTGCTGCGGCGACTAGCACAAGCACAGTGCCTAGCTGTCACCGCTGAAGAATTAACCTGGATATTCAATGCTGAGACCATATCCAGCCACCGATATTGACTATCTGGGTTTGCCACATAGCCCCACATGGCGAAGAAGGTAACTGGGTAATGGCTATATTCAGCCTGGTTAGCTTCAGCGGCAAAAGTTAGAACAGCTGTTGTTGTGTCTAACTTACGCCGTTGAGGGATAACCGGGCAGCGGCTGAATATTGCTGCTGACTGGTTATCCATGGGTACCATTCATGGAATGCCCCTGACACCAGGGCCGGCCTGTCCATTGAGCAAGAATGTTTTTTGCACAGGGCCCCGCATTTCAAGGGTCCCCGTGCAAAAAACATTCTCATCAACCCAAGTAGATTTTTAAAAAAAGTCTGCCGCTGTGGCAGCAGCAGAATCAAGTGTCCCGAGGGGCCGCCCCTACCCAGCAGAGACTTCCCTGCAGCATCAGCTCCCTCAGCGCGAGCTTTTCAGAGCCGCAAAGGGAGAGTTTCCCTTTCTCGCAGCTCTGTTAAGCCCACCAAGTTTGATGAGAAACAGTAAGTCCCAGCTACACTAACAGTCTTTACTACATCCTCCGGTAACAAATTCCAGAGTTTGATTACACGTTGAGTGAAAAAATATTTTCTTTTATTAGTCTTAAATAGTTTACCCTGTAGCTTCATTGTATGTCCCCTAGTCTTTCTATATTCTGATAACGTAAACAATTGATCTACGTTTACCCGTTCCACTCCGTTCATTAATTTATAGACTTCTATCATATCTCCCCTCAGCCGTCTCTTTTCCAGGTTAAAGAGCCCTAAACTTTTTTGCCTTTCTTCATAGGAGTATCCTTCCATCCCCTTTACCATTTTGCAGATGTAGAGAGAGAAGGGGAAAAAAAAAACTAGAAGAGAGAAGAAAGGACAAATGGACAGCAGACGATGGAGAGTTAGCAGAAGACACCAGAAGAAAGTGGCTGGAGCAATTGCAACTGAAAAAAACTGCACAAAAGGTAGAAAAATATCTCTTTATTTTGAATTTATTAACTGAAATATGTCAGCTCTAGGAAATGTGCATCATTAACGTCTGTGCTTTGTTTAATACAAGAGGAAATTAATTTATAGTTGTATTTCTACAGTGTTGTTGTACATTCCAAATTTGGCTTTTGGGGTTCCCAGTTTAATTATTGTCTTTCTATTTCTAAATTGTGATTCCTTGTTTGGTGAAGGTAGTCTATGTTCTGCATGTGTAACTGAGCTGAGGTATTCTGTTTATGTAATACCTATTTGACATTTCCACTTGTTCTCTTTCCCCAGTAGGTCATGTATTGTTATTCTCTGAAATGTATTGGTTTAATATTTGCAGTGTTGCCTTTTGATAGTTAGGGTATGGTGCTTTGGGAGTCCTGCTAGTGCTGTTAGGATACGGCGGGTTTGCTAAGGGTTCTAAATGGGCAGTGTTTGTAGTAGTTCCTAATGTGCCTGGCGGTTGGCACTGGTTTATAGTAATGTAGAAATAATTTAGTCTTTCTTTATCCATATACTCATTAAGAGGCATGTTTACTAAAAATTAGTGTATAGTAACATTATGCAAATATTTATGCGAATGAGGTACCTTATGCAAACGAGGCCCCACACCGAGTCTCCACACATGACCCCACACCCCCCTTGGGCTGCCCCTGCCTGACATGCCCCGATGCTAAGCAGTTAGCATCAAGGTATATAGTGTCATTACTCGGGGATATTCAGTGGCACTAGCGCCACCAAATATCCCACTTAGGAGCATTTACATGGTTTACAGCCCTGTAAACCGTGTAAATGCTTTGCAATATTGGGCCAACAATCTTAACCAGATAACAGTAATTAGCTGGAGGCACAAAAGGGAAGTGCAGCAAAGAAAAATTAAAGGTTTATCCAAGAATTCTGCAGAGGTATACTGAAACAGCCACAT
This sequence comes from Ichthyophis bannanicus, assembly GCA_033557465.1. Classification (NCBI taxonomy): domain Eukaryota; kingdom Metazoa; phylum Chordata; class Amphibia; order Gymnophiona; family Ichthyophiidae; genus Ichthyophis; species Ichthyophis bannanicus. The sequence continues at coordinate 769,195,154 of CM066035.1, read as the reverse complement.
CTTTAAGGCTTTCTTAAACCTACCAAGAGACGTCTCTATTCATGAATCTAATGGAAGAGAATTCTACAGCATGGGATCTTGACAAGTAAAAGTTGAATTCCATATCCATTCACACTTAAATTTACACATTGAGGGAAACTACAAGACGATGAGCTTGAGAAGATCTTAATTGCCTTTGAGGAAGAGAGGATCCAGGATTGTGAGAAGATAAAGCAGAAGTCCTGAATAAAAAGTGTGCTGTTCCAACATAAGTATTTTGAATGTTATCCTTCTAAGCTTGGGTAACCAACATAATTTCATGAGCAGAGGGGTTACATGACAGGATTGTTTGGCATGCTGGGTTAATTTTGCAGCCATGGTTTGAATTTATTGCAATCACTTAAACTGATATTGTGGGAGCCCAGTTAATAAGGAATTACAATAGTCTAGTCTAACCTAAATTGTATATGTAGGGGTATGTTTTCTAAGCAGTCTTAATGTGCAGCCGGCGTTAGTGTGCAGGATGCCATATAAGGAGTGGGCGTGTCGGTCTTAACGTAGCATTTCTGGTAACCCAGCCCACAAGGAAATCTGATCGTGGGATAAAGGGAGCCGGGCATGTCAACGTGCGTTAGCCTTAAGTAGACGCGCTGACCTACAAACACAGCAAGAATCAAGGCAAATAAACCCTCACAGTGCAGTAATCATCAGGTGCCCCATAAGGCGCCCTATAAGGCAACTTAAGGTTACAGCACTGTGAGGGTGTTTTTGCTGGCAGTACTGATTTAAATTTAAAAAAAATGAAACTGCCCCAATAAATAACCCCACTGTGGGATCAAACCCACAACCTCTGGCTCTATAGGCAGTGAAGTAACCAGTCAGCTACAGCTCTATAGCTGCAAACAGGCCCATGGCTGGCTACAGAGGAACTGCAGGTCACCGCACAGACTGCTGTGGTTACCAGGATAGGGTTAATCCACTCGTACCCATGCTGCACTGCACATGCAAAGCAGCAGTCTACAGATGGGCACAAGGTGGGGTATGCACCCCCACAGCACCTAGGCCTGGTAGAGGGTACTGACCCTGTGTGTTACTGGCACAGAGTAGCTACAGACCGTCACAGTGTGCGGGTCCTGTACTCACCCTGAAGGTGAGGTGGGGCACCCAGCACCATGTCCACAGAATGTGTCCTAGCTGAGATCAGCTATGCTGCAGGTCCCCATTAGTTCCAGTGTGTGATAGGTACAATACACCCGTGTCCATCTGCATATCCCAGTCATGACTAGGCCTTGTGGCCTATGATGCACCCGGAATAGTGCATATCCTGTGTGTGTGTGCGCGCGCCATGGCCAACTGATTTTAGGTGCCAGGGGAGGGGACGTCTGAACCCATAGGCGGATTATGTAGTACCACCCAACCCACCATCTGGAGCCCAGGATCTCCTAACAACAGATCCACATTCCTGCAATGGTAGCAGTAGAAGGGACCATCAACCGCAGTCCGGCTGGGGTACAGACAACATACAGCACAGTCTAGTATGCATCCATAAGGCAATAGCAGACAGAGAGTAGGGCTTGAAATGCCCAGCTGCCCCCCACCACAATCTGACATTCCCCAGCAGCAAGCACAGTGAGTCTCCAGCTGCTGCACCCTGCAAGGTGTTCCAGCCATACACATACTAACTGCAGACAGTCTGCTAGCTAGTCCATAGTGCATGCTACCGGAGGAGATGTGTGCACCCAAAACTGGGATGCGAACACACCCACCAAACAGATAAGTCAGTGATTGGGCCCCAAAAAAGGGAACCCATATGTATCACTTGAGAGAGACACTATATAGCACTATGGTGGTACCTAGCCATGCCGTGGTCACTGCTCAGTCAGGGTGAGAGTGACCTCCCAGCAGGACATGCTGTGGCCACCCTGTCTGTGCAGGTGGTGGCCAGGCACTACAATGTCCCTGCCATTGACCTATGCCCTGTGCAGATGCATCCTGCCCAGGCCGCCCTGTCCAGGATATACCCACAGTACCTTGCTCCTCATTATGCACATTGGCAGGCCAATACTGGCAACAGTGCTAGCAGTGTGGGCTGAGGATGGTTTTGGCAGCCACCACACACTGGATAGACAGACACACACTCCCCACATCTATGCCAGCATTGTGCAACTATAGAGGTGTTTGGCAGCCCTGGCCACCACACCAGTCCTGGGCACAGTGCAGGCATGGCTATGGTGCACAATACTGTAGGAGACATTCCCCAGGGTGGTAAACACTGTCAGACACCAGACCTGAAGCACACTCCACAGACATCAGAAAGGTTGCTATGATGCAGCTCACTCAGCAAATTGTGCTTAACTTAGGAAGTGCTATCTGCCAGTAATCATGGCAACCTTTTGATAGATGTGTACCGTATTCCCAGGTTTAGGGTGGCATTGCTAAGGTATGCAAGTGCTAGTATTGGGAGATGCATGCAGGGCCCAATGTCCTGCCTCTCCAGGAGGCATTGGCTAATGGAGCCTGTGGGTGCGGGTGTGTCTGCCCCTGTTGGCTGCTGCTTTACGGCAGAGGTTCCCAACTCCGGTCCTGGTGGGCCAAACACTCTTCGGGTTTTCATGCTGTCCCTACTGAATATGCATGAGACACATCTGCATACCATGGGGGCGGTGCATAGAGATGCAGCACAGCCATATTTAGTGGAGACAGCATGGAACCTGAATGGTGTTTGGCCCTCCAGGACTGCTTTTGGGAGACTCTGCTCTAAGTAATGCGCATGTTTATGGTGTCTGTGCTCTGTAGGGTAAAATGTAGGCGTTTTGGGCATGTTTATGTTATCTGCACTAACAGTTCTGTCTGTAATACTACGTTTTAGTAGTGGGTAAAAAATGGGGACTGGGTTGGCAGGAACCACAGCTGGGAGTTGAACCTGTGACCTTCTGCTTCTAAACACACTGGCTGTGTGCACTGCACCACCGTGTTGCCACAGAAATGATGCATTCTCTGGGGATTCCATGACTGTACATCAGACAGGGCCTGTCTGTTGCAGTGCACGGCACCCACCTACACAGGGCTAGGACATGGTCTGCTGTGGGCAGCTGCCACTGCCCCCCTCCACCACCAGTACCCCTCTGCCACCATGCTGACATGCTCTTCTGCTGGTGGTGCTGGTGGTGCGCCATCTCAGACCATCTAGTGTGCGGGTAGGCGGCTGCCTATGGTGTGGGTTCTGTGGTAGGGGTGCCTACATAGATGTTCACGCTTCCCCCCCAACACCGTCTGCCAATGTTCTGTTCCCTTGGAGGTACCTGCTGGGTACTATCCCCTGTGACACTGTGATAAACACACTCATGCCCATGTTGGGCACTCATCAGTTGCTGTCTGGCTGCTGTACAGTTTCAGCATTCCTAAGTGCCACCTAGGCATCTGCCTAGTCCGCACTGTGCCCCAGCTGCACCACAGCATGTGCCGCTTGCAGCCCTCTGTATCCCATTTTCAAGCATCTATCCAGTTGGCCATTCCGACATTCCCACCCTGCTGTTGCCGCACATGTGCACGCCATAGGAAACCTGTCCGATGGAGAGAAAAACCCTGCACAGCGCAATTTCACTGTGGGCTCATTCACCTTGTATGGGGACGGAGCATGAACCCTTCCAGAATTCATATCCTTTTTTTTGTGATTTCTTGGGAGTGTTTTTTGATGTTTCCCATTGAGATCACTATTGCCCAGCTTGGTTATTTTATTTTTCCATTTTCTTCTGTTCATTTTCACTGTTTATTTGCCCTTTTGTTCCGTGCACATGTATCACACTTATCACTTTTTTGTAGGTTTCCCTGGTTTTGCTGTACATTGCTGACATAAATGGTTTCTCTTCCCTTTAAATCATCTCTAACTCCAGGTTTTCACTGGCGTTAGTTTTGAGCCTCGGATTTCACAGCGTTAGTGTGCAGGGAGCCTCTCCCCTCCCACTCTTCGTCCATTGACCCCTTCTCTCCGCCCTTGGGGAGCCTTCCTCCACCCTCCGGGAGCCTTTCTCCGCCTTCAGCGCTCGTTTGCGCCGCAGCGTGCATTATCGCGCGCTAAGGTACCTTATCGTGCGATAGAGCGCCATTATCACGCGATAAGGTACCTTATCGCGTGATAACGTCACAGAGCGCACAATAAGACGGTTTAGTAAACATACCCCTTAGTTACTTGGTATATCACTAATCTCTATGAGGTAGATATTCAAAAAAGGTTTAGCAGGTTAGTTAAGACTTGCTAACTGCCTAACCCTGCTCTGCTCAACATTTCAGCAGCACTAACCAGTTACTGCCTCTGTATATCACCACAGACGGTCTTAGAAATATGTGATTTGTTTCAGGAAGGATCTCGGGAGGTCCTGGTGCCTATCTCATTAGCAACAATATTCAGCCATCAACCAAACAGGCAAACCCTATAGTTAGGATATGCCAATGGCTATCTTGGCACTATCTGGCACAATTTAGAAAGGATGTTTATGTAACTATAGTGATGTGGAAGTGAAAACATCACAAAATCTATGTTGATTTTAGAAGAGTGTGTGTGCGCATGTAGGTCTGATGTAAAATCAGCATAACTCCACCTCTCTATTGGACATGGGTTTTAAATCATAGAAAAACATACAGGAATCTATGGGGATGAATATCCATGTGCAGTGGGAGCAGTGGCATAAATTTCACCCAAGCAGCCCCCACATCCCCTGAAGTGCAGGGGGGGGGGGGGTGCAGGCAAGACGGTGGTACTGTGTTCCTAGGACCCACACTGCAGCAGTCAGGCAAAGCACAACAAATACCTTATTTTAAATGAAGTTTGCCACGTTGTCTCCCATCCCTGCTTGTAAGTAATAATTTTCTTGCCTGGCAGCTATAACTTCCTGCTGCTGGGCCGAAATCTCACGATAATGGCCACCTCAGTGCCACCCCTTTTCTCTGCAGAGATTGGAGCGCTATTTTCAAAGGGTTTCCTCCCATTTACCCAAAGAGCTCTTTTGAAAATGACCTCCAAAAGTCAATAAGATATTCTATTTAGAGCTAATGGAGCTTACTTTCTGAGACATGAGCACATGCATTCCCGTGTGTATACATGAATCCCCCCTCCACCCCCCCCCCAAAAAAAAAGTGCTGATCTGGATCAGTTTGATGTAAATAGAACTCCAAACACAAAAGTTATGCACACTCACACACACACACACACACACACACACACACATGTGCACACACACACACACACATGATGATCTCCGATATCTACCTTTCGTCCTTAGTGAAAGAGGCTAAAATGTATGCCTGTGTATTCAAAAGGTGCCTCAGTTCCACTTAATCTCTGTAGGCCCAAAGAGCTGCTGGAATTGTACTAAATCACAGTGACCACTTCAGTCAGACGGAATGATAATATTAATATGACTTGCAAATAGAAATTTGACATCATGGCATTCAGATCCTCTTAAGCATGGATGCATGGGCAGAGCAAGGATTACATGCTTCCATCCTTGGGGAAGTCTATCAATATTCCGCACATTAAAACTGCAGCTCGATTTAATATAAACCACTCTAAAAGCAAGTCTACTCATGTTAATTCATTCAGCATGCACAAGCGAGGGAAAAGCGAAGTCAAGTGTCCACATTAAAGAGTGTTTCCATTGTTGTAGGCTGGGGTATCCATTAGCTGATTTTATGACATTTCTATTATATAGCAGATAGAATGCTATCTTACTGGCTCACTGAGAAACAGAGCAAAAGGAAGGGGGGTTGAGCAATTGGAGTCAAAATAAATTGACTCAAAGGAGACTACCTCACTAAATCATTTTGCTTCTCCTAAAACAGAACATAAGTAATGCAGTCATGTCTCAGAGCAGCCAGTTCTACATGCTGACAAGCTGAATCTGTCTGTTTTGTTTTTTTTTAAGATTCAGGGTGTTTTATCCAGTGTGTAAAGCCACTCTCTCGTTGTCATCCATTATGTGAACAAGGTGTTGCAAAGATTTCTCTAATTTCTCATTTTACTCTGACTGCAGAAAATTGAGACAGTGACAGATATTTGTTAATAAAGGCAAAACAGAGGGCTGGCATGGTGGCCTAATGACTAATGCTATGGGCCTGTCTCAGAGAGTGGTCAGGCTGTGCACCTACTTAGTCATAGAGGGGAGGGAGATATTCAGCAATACTGTCTCGTTTAGTGCCGCTAAATATCTCCACAGACCACCTTAGTACTAACCTGATAGTACCAGAGTGGTCTGGAGGCAGAGCTGGGGCAGAGACTTTAGTCATCCAAATAGCATCAAGATTCAGCACTGCTATCTGTGTAACCTAGGACAATGCTTCCCAACCAGTGCCTTTGGCAAACCTATGGTGTGCCTTGGGGTGACTGACGGAGGCATGGATAGGCATGGGTTCATGAGGGTGTTGACCTAGTTCTATTGGACAGTTCCCCAAAAAGCAGCCCTCTGTTTTTTTCTCCAGCCTCTCTTCTCAGAGCCAGCAAGTAGAGAACAGGGGGCGGGGGTGGGAGGGATTTGAGTCTGGAGCAGACAGAGCAAAGCGGAGTTGCTTTGACCCTTAATCTGCCCTTTCCTCTTGTCATTCGTGGAATGGAGGGGTGTAACCGGAGTAGACTCTGCATAACAAATGAGAACCTCTCCCTGTTGCAGCACATTTCTCTTCCATTTTTAAAAATAACAAAAAAAACACTGTTTATTTTTAGTTTTAGCGATTAGAACATGTAACGTGGTGCTTTATTAGCTGCTTGGCTCCTAGAATAAACTGAATGCTCTGAAACATGGAACATATCTCTTACAGAGAAATCACATGCTGGGACTTGTTGGATTGAGTTGGCAAATTTTTGTTGGGGTGCATGATTACATTTCTTGTATGCAGGACATACTTGCCGATCCTGAAGCTTTTATACTGGGCCCAAAACTATTGTGTGGTAACAAAACTTAGGGGTATGTTTACTAAACCGTCTTAATGTTACCGGCGTTAGTTGCAGTCTTACTGTGACAAATGCCATATAAGGTAGTGGGCGTTCCTATCTTAAGGTAGCATTTTGGGTTATCGCGTGATAGAGGGAGCCGTGGCACGTTAACACGTGTTAGCCTTAATTAGGCGCGCTGACCAAACAACACAGCAACAGAGGTGTAGCACAATGGTTAATACATTGCCTGATGAAACAGGGGTCATGAGTTCAATCCCCCAGTGGGTTTAATGAGTAAGGCTGTCTGAGGCATTACCCTTTACTTTAAATCAGTGCTGTCTGAGGCATTTTCATTTTTAATTTAAATTAGTGCTGCCAGCAAACACACCCTCACAGTGCCGTAACCTAAGGTGCCTCATAAGGCGCCCTATAAGACACTCCAGAGGGCACATTATAAAGTGCTCTGTCCACCAAGGCACCTTATAATGTTCCCTATAGGGTGCCTTTTAAGGCGCTTTATAGGGCACCTTATGAGGCACCTTAAGGTTACAGCACTGTGAGGGTGTTTTTGCTGGCAGCACTAATTTAAATTAAAAAAGGAAATGCCTCAGACAGTCCTATCAAATAATACCACTGTGGGATCAAACCCATGACTTCTGCCTCTTCAGTCAGTGAAATAACCAGTGAGCTACATTTCTACAGCTGCTAGCAAGCCCCTGGCTGGCTACAGAAGGACTGCAGGTCACCACACAAACTGTCTGCTGTGTTTACCAGGATAGGGTTAACCCACCCGTACCCATGATGCACTGCACATGCAGATCAGCAGTCTACAGATGATCACAAGATGGGGTATGCACCCCCACAGCACCTCGGCCTGGTAGGGGGAACTGACCGTGTGTGTTACTGGCACAGAGTAGCTACATACCGACACAGTGTGGGGGTACTGTGCACACCCTGAGGGCGAGGTGGGGCGCTCAGCACCAGGTACGCAGCACCTGGCTTAGCTGAGATAGGCTATGCTACAGGTCACCATCAGTGCCAGTGTGTGATAGATAGTCCTTGCAGACACACCTAGGACACACCTGTGTCCATCCATATTGCCCAGTCGCGTTTAGCCCTTGTGGACTATGATGCACCCAGAATAGTGCATATCCTGTGTGGGTGCCATGGTCACATGATTTAAGTGAAGGGGGTGTTTGGACCCATAGGCGGATTATGTAGCACCACCCAACCCACCCTCTGGGGCTCAGGGTGGGGGACAGGATCTCCCACCAACAGATCCACATTCAATACCCATGCAATAGTGGCAGTAGAGGGGACCATTAACCCCAGTCCTGCTGGGGAACAGGCACCCTACAGGGCAGTCAATGCAGATCTGTACACATCCATAAGGCAATGGCAGACAGACAGTAGGCCTGGAAATGCTCAGCTGCCCCCCCACCACTATCTGCCATTCTCCAGCAGCAAGCACAGTGAGTCTCCAGCCACTGCACCCTGCAAGGTGTTCCAGCCATACACATACTAACTGCAGACAGTCTGCTAGCTAGTCCGTAGTGCATGTTCCTGGAGAAGATGTGCGCACCCAAAACTGGGATGTGAGCACACACACCAAGCAAATAAGTCAGTGATTGGGCCCCAGAAAAGAGAACCCATAAATATCACTTGAGAAAAATACTGCATAGCACTATGGGGGAACCTAGCCATGCCGTGGTCACTTCTCAGTCAGGGTGAGAGTGACCTCCCAGCAGGACATGCTGTGGCCACCCTGTCCGTGCAGGTGGTGGCCGGGCACTACAATGTCCCAGCCATTGCCCTATGCCATGTGCGGATGCATCCTGCCCAGGCCACCCTTTCCGGGCCGTACCCACAGTACCTTGCTCCTCATTATGCACATTGGCAGGCTAACGCTGGAAACAGTGCAAGCAGTGTGGGCTGAGTAAGGTGTAGGCAGCCACAATGCACTGGACAGACAGACACACACTCCCACACCTATGCCAGCATTGTGCAAATATAGAGGCTTTTGGCAGCCCTGGCCACCACACCAGTTCTGGGCACAGTGCAGGCATGGCTATGGTACGCAAGACTGTTGGGGTCACTCCCCGGGGTGGTAAACACTGTCAGAAACCAAAACTGAAACACACTCCATAGGTATCAGAAAGGTTGCTATGATGCAGCTCAATCAGCAAATTGTGCTTAACTTAGGCATTGTTATCTGCCATTAATCATAGCAACCTTTTCATATATGTGTAACATATTCCCAAGTTTAGGGCGGCATTGCTAAGGTATGCCAGTACTAGTATTGGGAGATGCTGCTGCGCACAGGGCCCAACAGCCTGACTCTCCATGAGGTTTTGGATAGTGGAGCCTGTGAGTGTGGGTGTTTATGCACCTGTTGGCCGCTGCTCTAGGACAGAGGTTCCCAACTCCGGTCCTGGAGGGCCAAACACTGTTCAGGTTTTCATGCTGTCCCTAATGAATATGCATGAGATACATTTGCATACAATGGGGTTGCGCATAAAAATGCAGTACAGGCATATTTATTAGGGACAGCATGAAACCTGAATGGTGTTTGACCCTCCAGGACTGCAGTTGGGAAACTCTGCTCTAGGGATTGCACATGTTTATGGTGTCTGTGCTCTGTAGGGTAAAATATAGGTGTTTCAGGCATGCTTATTTTATCTGCAATAAAGGTTCCGTCTTTATTACCACGGTTTAGTACTGGGGAAAATATGGGGAAAGGGTTGGCAGGAGCCACAGCTGGGACTTGAACTTGTGACATTTTGCTCCTGAACATACTGGCTGTGTGTACTGCACCACACTGTTGCCACAGGGACAGTTCATTCCTTGGGGATACCATGACTGTTCGTCAGACAGACCCTGTCTGTTGCATTGCATGGCACCCACCTAAACGGGGCTAGGCCATGGTCTGCTGTGGGCAGATGCCACTGCCCCCTCCACCACCAGCACCCCTCCGCCACCATGATGCCATTTTATTTATTTATTTATTTATTTTAATTCTCTTATATACCGCGCTATTCTGCATCAGTGCAGTTTACATTGAACAAACTGAAATTACATTGAACAGGGCATTATAACTTGGAGATAACTATTTTACAGGGAACATGGGCTATGGAGGGTTAAGTGGCTTGCCCAAGACCACAAGGAGCACCTGTGGGACTAGAAACCCCAGTCCTTCCGGCCCAAGGTTGCTGTCCTCTGGTGGGATTTGAACCCCTGACCTTCCGGTCTGAAGTAACTTGCCCCAACCACTAGGCCACTCCTCCACTCCATGCCATTATGCCGGTGGTGCTGGTGGTGCACAGTCCCAGGCCATCCAGTATGCCGGTAGGCAGCTGCCTATGGTGTGGGTTCTCGGGTAGGGGTGCCTACATGGACATGCATGCTTCCCCCGCACCGCTTGCCAATGTTATGTGCCCTTGGGGGTACCTGCTGGGTAATCTCCCCTGCGACACTGTGGGACACACACTCTTGCCCATGTTGGATCCTTGTCAGTTGCTGTCTTGCTGCTTTACAGTTTTGGCATTCCTATGTGCCACCTAGGCATCTGCCTATCCCGCACTGTGCCCCAGCTGGACCACAGCAAGTGCCGCCTGCAGCCCCCTATATCCCATTTACAGCATCGGTACAGTTGCCCTTTTCTACGTGCCCACTCTGCTGTTGCTGCACATGTGCACGCCATAACAAACCTGCCCAATCTAAACGACAGAAACCCTGATCAGCGCTATTTCAATGTGGCATCATTCACTTTGTAGGGGGACAGAGCATAGACCCTTCCAAACATGATATCTTAATTTATACGCTTTGTCAGTAGTGTTGCTTTATGTTTATCATTAATATCATTATTGGCTAGCCTGGTTATTGGGATTTTAGATGTGGTTCTGGTCCTTTTATATCTTTATTTGCCTTTTTGGTTCCTGTACATGTATCACAACTATCATTTTTCTGGGTTTCCCTGCCTTTGCTGCACATTGCTGACTGAAATGGTTTCTCTTTCCTGCAAATGTGCCTTAACGTGAGGTTTTCACTGGCGATAGTGTTCAGACCCGGATTTCACAGCGTTAGTGTGCCTGGAGCCTCTCCCCTCCCACTCTCCGCCCATTGACCCCTTCTCTCTGTCCTCTGGGAAGCCTTACTCCACCCTTCAGACCCGGATTTCACAGCGTTAGTGTGCCTTAATGCCGCCACTGCGTTATCGCGCAATAAGTGATGTTATATCGTGTGATAACGTCACTTATTACGCAATAATACCACTGCTGCGACGTTAAGACAGTTTAGTAAACATACCCCTTAGTGCATTTAGGCATTTAGGTATATCTTGAGAGAAGGTTACTACAATCTTCAGCAGAGACACTCCACTGGACTCCCCCATCCTTCCACCAAATTAAACTGCTTGCTTAGTACTAGCATGACAGACCTCATATATTCACATATCATACTGAACGCAGCAGAATGAAACCCACACAACATAAAAGTGCTGCTCCCCTTCTGCTAGTGGGAGAGACTGAGAGAGAGGATCATGCAAAGTTGGGTTTGTTGTGCCATGAGTTGCTGGCACTACCTGGGTAGCACAAAGTGTGCACAAAATAAAGGTTGAGAAGCACTGACTTAGGACACAAAAAAAGGCCTAAGTGCTATCCAGATAAGCTTCCCACATAGTAATTCAATATTGCTGCTATCCAGATAGAGCTAGCACCTTACAGCGCTATCTAGATATTAAACGGCAGACACTCTTCAGATACTGCTGTGGAATATCTTTTTGCCTGTGGTAGCAAATGTTGATGGCTGTAGGCTCAATATTGCTCCCTAGGACTCCAACTGAAACCGCACAAGCAGGGGCCTGGTTAGGTGCTTGTAGGGCTGAAGCTGAAATGAAGTTCAGGAGGTAGGAGGAAGGCAGAAGGCCAGGTAGAGTCCAGGAGGCAGGAAGCAAGCAGGAATCAAGAAGTTCAAGCTGTGCAGGATCTAAGGATTCTGTTGTGCCAATGAGGATTCTCCTCTGAAAATCTTACATTTGGTAACCCAATCAGGACATGCCTCTTGTTAAAACCAATGAAACCCTCTGAGGCAGGTACAGTATGCCCTCTTGGCAACTGAAGGGTAAATGTTCCCTAACTTCTCTTTCTTTCTATGCCTTGTTTGGCCCCTCTGCAGGTTCTTAACATACCCTTTCTAGGGATAGTAGTTTGTTTCTTGTTGACCCTGAAAACCTTAATTTAATTTTTAGGCCATGTCTTCTGTATTCTGGAGATGGTAAAGGTGGGGGGGGGGGGAAGAGGGAGTAAAACTTAGGAGCCCTTTTACTAAAAGGCCCTATGGTATTGCACCTAATGCGCCAAAAGTGGCAAAACCATGATGTGTTAAGGTGCAACACCACCATGTTAACTGTCGGGGGCATGGAAAGCATGATTCCGACATTTAACATGGAGCCCTGTGGCCTAACATGGCATACAAATAGCACGGGTGCATTTAACTCCACCAATTGAGTGGTGTTAGGTCAACCCACACTACTTGCAAGGGTCGCACTTAGCGCACAGTGTTTACCCCTGTGTTAACAGCGCAGTGCTTACCACGCTCATTTTTTGCCCCAACCCACCCACTTATCACCCCAAGGCGCGATTTAGAGTTAGCATTAGAATTGCCATCAGTGTGTGCCAGAACATGTGCTGACAGTTAGCGCACTTTAGCAAGAGATCCCCTTAGTGGTTGGACTTAGGGGCCGTTTTATTAAAATGTGCTATACAGTAAACGTGTGATTTGGCACATATTAACTGTGTGCTTGGGCATAGTGACATTTACGGCAGGAGAATGACAGCGCAAGTTAATTTTTGAGCTAACTGCTAATCACGCGCTAGGCTGTCAAATGGGCAAGTTAGGGGAAGAGAATGGGATGGTGAGTCCTTGCAGTTAGTGTGAAGGTAAATGCAGCCATGGTAAAAGCATTGTGCTTTAGGATGTGCATCCGCACGTTAATTGTTGGTAACATTCTGGTCACGTCCATGACAGTTACTGTGGGGGCTTTGCACTTAAAGCATGTTAGTTTTCATTCTCAATATTCATTAAGGGCAAAACCTAGCACAATTTAGTTCAAGAGCCCCTTAAGGTTTATGCTAGCCAGACTCCAGAGTGAACTGTGGTTAGTGGCCCTTGACCCATGACTATTGCTCCAATAACTTGGCTAAGTTAAAAAGAGGATATAAAAATAGTGTAAAATATTCCAGGTAGTTGAAAATGAAATTGACACCAGATCCCAACAGAGGCCAGTTCTGTTTGAGATGAAAACCTAAAGAAACTGAAAGAATCTGCAGGACCAATAAAATACATAAGAATGTTAAGTTAATTATATTTATCTTTAGATAACATGAGATATTTCCTTAGTTGCATGAAGTAGCATTCTTTTATTTTTAAGTCGAGATTTGGGGTAAATTGGACAGACAAATCTAGTAGCTTACCAGTAAACTTTGAACAGCTGTACTTTGACCTTTAAGGTTTCAAATGTTTTTCTAAATTCTAGTATGTGTTAGAAAACACTTACCTGATAGCCCAGTATCCTGTTTCCACCAGTGGCCAATCCAAGTCACAAGTACCTGGCAGGTTCCCAAAAAGGCACACAGGTTCCACAATACTTGTCCCAGGGAAAGCAGTGGATTTCCCAGGTCTTAATAACAGTTTATGGACCTTTTCTCTAGGAACCTGTCCAAACCTTTTTTAAACCCAGCTACACTAACAGCTTTTACTGCATCCTTTGGTAAGAAATTCCAGAGTTTGATTACACAGGGCCATAGACTAACTGCAGGGAGGCAGTTACATCCCCCTGCAGTTACCGCATTTCAGCGTGGCAAAACAGCTGCCAGTGCAACTAAGACCACCCACTGAGGTGGCATTAGTTGTACTCACGCTACTTGCGCTGAGCCATTATGTTAGTTTCTGCCGACAATGCAGATGCCGGTGTGTGAGTTCTTTCTCTCGCCCCACTCTGCAGTAAAGTATAATTTTGGGAAAGAAATCTTGTAAACCTAATAGTAATGGGTAAAAGTATTTTTTGACTACATATGTCTGTTTTTAGTTTGTACTGATATATTCCATATTTGGTGAAGTTCTGCATATGTGTGACTGAGGCTATATATTCTGTTAGCATGGAGTTTCTATGTAGGGAGCTGTAGTAATCTGGCTTGTTCAGTTTTCTGAATAGGACTATGGATGTTCTAAGGCCCACTGCAATATTTATGGTGCTGCCCTTTTCTGGGTAAGCTCCATGATGTGTGAGTTTTAGAAGTTAGTTCTGTTATGGATTAATAGATTTCCTCTATGGGTCCTGCACTGTGGGTTCTTGGTGAGGTCAACTGTAGGGTGTTGGTTGGGGGTACTGGAAATGTATTGTTTTTGAGATTTGAATTTTGCATTCTTTATGCTGCCAGACTGAAATTTAAAATAGTTTGTCAGTTCAGATTCAAGGAAATTTGAAATTTTAAGGGAACAGCTCAGTTTAATTTTGTTTAGTAGCCTGATAGCTTCACTACTGCTGAGTTCTGGACTTTTCCTGCTCTAGCACAATTCAAACCAGCATTTGAATTCATGGCTACAAGGATGAGTTTCTAATTTTATATCTTCCCTCTTCATCAATAATTTGGTTCTAGCAAAATAAATCTGATGTGCAGATACTTATAATGGTTTGATTTGAGGGAGGGGCCAGAAGCTGCGTGTTTTATCATTGATCAAATTTAATGTTTTATTATTATTATGTCTGTTTTATTGTAACATCTATTTTACTAAATTGCATGTGTATGTTTAGAAGCCACCTAGGATTTTAGCTGGATAGCGTATACATTTTAAAATAAAGTATGCTAAATGTATGCAAATGATACCGCAGTAAGGGGTATGTTTACTAAAACCCCGTTAGGTGCGCGCCGCGCTAGTGTGCGGGATGCCATATAAGGAGTGGGCGTTTCAGTCTGAAAAAGCAAACCGGAAATAATCATGCGCTAATGTGCGCTGTGCGCTCATGTGCGCCGTGCACATTAGTGCATGAGAAACTCGCGCAGGAAGCATAAGTGGCACACTGATGTGCAAGCACAGGAACAGAGCCACCGTACAATGGTGAAGACACTGACTGATGGTACAGGGATCATGGGTTCAATCCCCCACTGTGCCCAATGAAGAAGGCTGGCTGAGGCATTACCTGTTAAAGGTAATATTGCAGTCTGAGGCATATTAATTTTATTTTAATTACTGCTACTAGCAAACGCACTCTGAAAGCACTGTAACATAAGGCGCCCCATAAGGTACCCCAGAGGGCACATTTTAGAGTGCACTGTCCGCCAAGGCACCCTAGAATGTTGCTTATAGGGCGCTTTATAGGGTGCCGTATGAGGCACAGCAAGGTCACAGCACTGTTTGTGATGGCAGCACTGTGCAGTTTAAGCAATGAAAATCATAAGTAGGTGCGCTGACATGCAAGAAGGAGCAGCAGTGTAGCACAATGGTTACGACACTGACCAATGATGCAGGACTCATGGGTTCAATCCTTCACTGTGCCTAATGAAGAAGGCTGGCTGAGGCATTACCTGTTATAGGTAATATTGCTTTAGGAGGCAATTTATTTTTATTTTAATTAGTGCTGCCAGAAAACACACCCTCAAAGTATTGTAACATAAGGTGCTGCATAAGGCGCCTCATAGGGTATCCCAGAGGGCACATTTTAAAGTGCACTGTCTGCCACGGCACCCTACAATGTTGCTGAAAGGGTGGCCTATAGGGCGCCATATAGGGTGCCCTATGAGGCACAGCAAGGTCATAGCACTGTGTTTGATGGCAGCACTGTGCATTTAAATGCATGGAAAACTGAAGTAGGTGCGCTGACATGCAAGGAGGAACAGCAGTGTAGCACAATGGCTAAGGCACTGACTACTGAAACAGAGGTCATGAGTTTGATCATGTGCCTAATACGTAAGGCTGGCTGAGGCATCGGCTTTTACATGTATGTATTGTTTCCTGCAGCACTTTATTTGTATTTTATTAATTGCTGCCAGCAAACACGCCCTCACGTGCCGTAACTGAAGGTGCCGCATAAGGCACCCTATAAGGCACTCCATAGGGCACATTATAAAGTGCACTGTCCGCCACGGCACCCTATAATGTCCCTTATAGGGCACCCTATAAGTCGCTCCACAGGATAATGTATAGTGCACCTTATATGGAAGGTAACCATGAGGTGCCCTATAGGGCGCCCTATAAAGCACCCTCTGAGGCACTTTATGGGTACAGTACGCTGAGGGTGTTTTTGCTGGCAGCAATAATGTACATTAAAAATAGATAATGCTTTGGGCAGCCCTATCAAATAACCTCACTGTGGGTTTGAAGCCATGACCTCTGACTCTACAGGCAGGGAAGTAACCAGTGGGCTACAGCTCTATAGCTGCTAGTAAGCCCCTGGCTGGCTGCTGAGGGACTGCACTTCACCACACAGACAGTCTGCTGTGGTCACCAGGATAGGGTTAGCCCACCCGTACCCAGGATGCACTGCACATGCAAATCAGCTGTCTACAGATGAACACAAGATGGGGTATGCACCCCCACAGCACTTCGGCCTGGTAGGGGGAACTGACCATGTGTGTTACTGGCACAGAGTAGCTACACACCGTCACATTGTGCGGGTACTATGCTCACCCTGAGTGTGCGGTGGGGCGCCCAGCACCAGGTCCACAGCACCTTCCATGGCAGAAATAGGCCATGCTGCAGGTCCCCATCAGTGCTAATGTGTGAGATAGGTAGTTTCTGCAGAAACACCTTGGATATCTCTGTTTCAGTCAGGTGTAGCCCCTATGGACCTCTAGGAGGATTATGTACCACCACTCTCCTCTGCCAGGGCTGAGGGTGGTAAACAGGGTCTCCCATCAACAGATCCACATTCTACCTCCCTGCAATGGTGGCAGGAGAGGGGACCATCAACCCCAGTCCTGCTGGGGAACAGACACCCAACAGGGCAGTCAGTGCAGCTCTGTACACATCCATAACACAATAGCAGACAGATATTAGGCCTGGATATGCTAAGCTGCACCCTACCACTATCTGATATTCTCCTGCAGCAAGCCTTCAGCCGCTGCACCCTGCAAGGCACTCCATCAAGACACATACCAGCTGCAAACAGTCTGCTAGCTAGTCCATAGTGCATGTTCCTGGTGGAAATGCATGCACCCAGAACTGGGATGCCAGCATACACAACAAGCAGATAAGTCAGTGACTGGGCCCCAAAAAGAAACCCATAAATATCACATGAAAGAAACACTATATAGCACTATGGGGGTGCCTAGCCATGCTGTGGTCACTGCACAGTCAGGGTGAGAGTGATCTCCCAGCAGGACATGCTGAGGCCACCCTGTCTGTGTAGGTGGTGGCCGGGCACTAAAATGTCCCAGCCAGTGCCCTATGCCCTGTGCAGATGCATCCTGGCCAGGCCACCCTGTCCGGGCTATACCCATGGTACCTTGCTCCTCATTATGCACATTGGCTGGCCAATACTGGCAACAGTGCTGCCAGTGTGGGCTGTGGAGGGTGTTTGCAGCCACCACACACTGGATAGACAGACACACACACCCACACCTATGCCAGCATTGTGCTACTATAGAGGAGTTTAGCAGCCCTGGCCACCACACCAGTCCTTGGCACAGTACAGGCATGGATATGGTAGGCAATACTGTTGGGGGTCACTCCCCAGGGTGGTAAACACTGTCAGAGACCAGACCTGAAGCACACACCACAGACATCAGAAAGATTGTTATGATGGAGCTCAATGAGCAAACTGTGCTTAACGTAGGAATTGCTATCTGCCAGTAATCATAGCAAACGTTTGATAGCTGTGTACCATATACCCAGGTGTAGGGTTGCATTGCTAAAGTATGCAAGTGCTAGTATTGGGAGATGCACGCAGGGCCCAATGTCCTGCCTCTCCAGGAGGCATTGGCTAATGGGGCCTGTGGGTGTGGGTGTGTCTGCCCCTGTTGGCTGCTGCTTTACGGCAGAGGTTCCCAACTCCAGTCCTGGTGTGCCAAACACTGTTCGGGTTTTCATGCTGTCCCTCATGAATATGCATGAGATACATCTGCATACCATGGGGGTGGTGCATAGATATGCAGCACAGGCATCTTTATTAGAGGCAGCATGGAACCTGAATGGTGTTTGGCCCTCCAGGACTGCATTTGGGAGACTCTGCTCCAGGTAATGCGCCTGTTTATGGTGTCTGTGCTCGGTGGGGTAAAATATAGGTGTATTAACCATGCGTATGTTTTCTGCAATAAAGGTTTGTCCTTACTATCACAGTTTAGTTGTGGGAAAGATATTTGGACTGGATTGGCAGTAGCCCCAGCTGGGCTTTGAACCTGTGACCTTCTGTTCTTACACACACTGTCTGTGTGCACTGCACCACCATGTTGCCACAGTTATGCTGTATTCCCTAGGGAGTCCATGACTGTACATCCGACAGGGCCTGTTTGTTGCAGTGCACGGCACCCACCTGGACAGGGCTTGGCCATGGTCTGCTGTGGCCACCAGCTGCTGCCACCTCCACCACCAGTACCGCTCCATCCTTAGATTGGAGACAGCATAAACCCTGAAGGATTTGTGGCCCTCCAGGACTGCATTTGGGGGAATCTGCTCTAGGTAATGTGCATGTTTCTGGTGTCTGTGCTCTGTAGGGTAAAATAGAGGTGTTTGAGCCATGCTTATGTTCTCTGCAATAAAGGTTCATCTTTACTATCACTAGTTAGTTGTGGGTAAAATATGGGGACTGGATTGGCAGGAGCCCCAGCTGGGGCTTGAACCTGTGACCTTCTGTCTCCAAACATGCTGGTTGTGTGCACTACAGCCACCGTGTTGCCACAGAGACAGTGCATTCCCTGATGATACCATGACTATTTGTCCGGCAGGGCCTGTCTGTTGCAGTGCATTGCACCCACCTACACAGGGCTAGGCCATGGTCTGCTCTGGGCAGCTGCCACTGCCCCCCTCCACCTCCAGTACCCCTGTGCCACCCTGCTGACATGCCCTTCTGCTGGTGGTGCTGGTGGTACGCAGTCTCAGGCCATCCTGTGTGCGGGTAGGCAGCTGCCTATGGTGTGGGTTCTGGGGTAGGGGTGCCTGCAAATTTGTCCGCACGTCCCCCAATCACCGCCTGCCAATGTTCTGTGCCCTTGGGGATACCTGCTGGGTACTATCCCCTGTGACACTGTGCTAAACACTCTCATGCTCATGTTGGGCCCTCATCAGTTGCTGTCTGGCTACTGTTCAGTTTCAGCATTCCTAGGTGCCATCTAGGCATCTGCCTAGTCCGCACTGTGCCCCAGCTGCACCACAGCATGTGCCGCCTGCAGCCCTCTGTATCCCCTTTCCCAGCATCTGTCCAGTTGCCCATTCCGACCTGCCCGCCCTGCTGTTGTGGAACATGTGAATGCCATAGGTAACCTGTCCAATGGAGAGGTAAACCCTGATCAGTGCTATTTCACTGTGGGATCATTCACCTTGTATGGGGACGGAGCGTAGACCCTTCTAAAATTCATATTTATTTTTTGGGGCTTTCTTGGGAGTGTTTTTTGATGTTTCCCATTACTATCACTATTGCCCAGCTTGATTATTATTTTATTTTATTTTGTTGGGGTCATTTTCAATGTTTATTTGCACTTTTGTTCCATGCACATGTATCACACTTATCACTGTTTTGTAGGTTTCCCTGGTTTTGCTGTACATTGCAGACAGAAATGGTTTCTCTTCCCTTTAAATCGGCTCTACCGCGAGGTTTTCACTCGCGGTATTTTTTGCCTTGTATTTCAGCCCTTCTAATGTGCGGGGAGCCTCTCCCCTCCCACTCTCCACCCATTGACCCCTTCTCTCCGCCCCTGGGAAGCCTTTCTCCACCCTCTGGGAGCCTTTCCACGCCTTTATCGCACAGTAGCGTGCCGCGCTCATGAGCGTGCACTTTAGTGCGCCGCGCACCTGTGCGGGGCACAAATACGCATCATTAGCGTGCACTAAGGTACCTTAGCGCACGCTAATGTGCGCCACGCACATTAGCGCAGTTTAGTAAACATACCCCTAAGTCTCTGAACATGGCTCTGCATCGCCCTTATGCCGTCCCTGGGGGAAAGTAGACAGGAGGATGCACTGAGAGATACAGGAAAACAGAAACTCCAGATTGGGACCTACATGATCAGAGAATAAAATGGTCAAACTACAAAGTTAGAAGAGAATTTTATATTCAATTTAATGATCGGACTTGGTGCTATCTTTATATTTTATACAGTACATGGAAATGCATCTCTTTCTATTTTTCTGGTATTGTACTGTGTGCAGAATCTGGCTTCTTGGGGTTGCAGTTTAATTTTTATTTACATATTTTTATTTTTAGGCTATGCTCACTTATTTTGTACTTGGTGAGGGTCTGTGTTTTGAGTGTGTCGTCAAGACCAGGTGTTCTGTTAACATAGGGGCATGTTTACTAAAAACCGCTAATTTGCGCGCCGCAAAATAGCGCACTAAAAGTGGTACTTAATGTCCGATAGAGGCGTGGAACGGCTAACGGAGGGCGGAGGAAGGTTCCTGAGGGGCGGAGAGATGGGTTTAATGGGCGGGGAAGGGGAGGGGAGAGGCTCCCCGCACATTATCGGGGCCGAATCCCAAAGCAAAACTACCGCGAGTGAAACACTCGCGGTAGAGGGCATTTAAAGGGAAGAGAAACCATTTCCGTCAGCAATGTACAGCAAAATCGGGTTAATCTGCAAAACGTGAGCAGTGTGATACATGTGCACAGCACAAAAGTGAAAATAAAAATAGAAAGTGACCACAACAAAAATATCACAAATAGTAATGCAGCTGGGGAACAGTTATAGTAATGGGCAAATATAGAAAACACACCCAGAAAGCTCCAGAAAGAAGAAGACTCATCCAAAACAAATGTCCTTTTTGGAGCTTTCCTGGGAGTGTTTGCTATGGTTGCCCATTAATATCACTTTTGCCCAGCATGGTGATATATTGTCCCCCAGTGTCTGTGGTCATTTCCGGGATTTATGTGCACGTTTGTCACCAGACAGAGTGCATGTGCCCACAGTAAAAATGCGTAGAGCAGGGTTTGTGACTCCATCCTTCCAGGTATACTACCTCCAGGGGCTGTATTATCTCTGTGGCCATAGTGTGGTGCAGCAGACAGAGCCAGTACCTCTAGGACCAGAGGGTCAGAGGTTCAAATCCCAGCTGGGGCACATGCCAGCCCAGCCCCCATATTTTACCCACCACTAAACAAAGATAGCGCAGACACCCCTGTATTGCAGGGAACATAAGCATGGGGAAAATACCCATATTTTACACAACACTGCAAAAACACAACAACAATGGGCATTACCTACAACCAAATCCCCCAAATGCAGTCCCGTACTGCCACATTGCAATCTGGTCATCTGCTGTTTCTGAGAGAAGCTCATGCCAGCATGTTGGCGGATGAGTACATGTGGTGCAGGGGGCAGTGGCTGCTAGCCACAGAAGACAGAGGCCTAGCCATGTGCAGGCTGGCACAGTCCACTGCAACAGACAGGCCCTGCCGGATCCACAGTCATGGACGTTCCAGGGAAACCAGCCAATCTGTGGCTACACAGTGGTGCAGTGCACACAGACAGTGCATGCAAGAACAGAAGGTCACAGATTCAAAGCCCAGCTGGGGCTACCGCCAATCCTAGCAGTATAGAGGCTGACCCACATGGCCGCTACATATCCTTGCACGCTAAGTTATACAATGAGCCCGTGTGGTTGGTGAATGTATATGCCCCGAATGTTTATGATCACAAGTTCTACAGGTGGATACTGCGGCTGGTGGCCAATCATGGCAAGAACAAATTAATTATTGCAGGAGACTTTAATTGTCCCCATGACCCATGCCTGGACAAATCCCAACAGAGTCAAACGGGTTCGTGTACCAAAAAGGGGGTAGGGTATTTGTGCAGAATGGGAGATCTTATAGATGTGTGGAGAGTCTTAAACCCCGGGGTGCGCGAGTATACACATCAATCGCGTGCGCATCACACGTGGTCTCGTATAGACTATATCTTGACAAGCGAAGGTGGGCTAACACAGGTAATTCAGGCGGGAATAGATCCTATTATGGTTTCTGACCATGGACTAGTTTGGATTCTGTGGGATTCTCAGGGGCCTTCGCGGAGGGGGTGGCGGTTCCCCGCATATCTTTGGGAGGATGAGGCATTTAGGATTTACCTGGAAAAACAGTGGGATGAGTATGTCAACTTTAATGACCTCCCTCAGTGCCCATCCATCTTGTTCTGGGAAGCCAGTAAGGCGGTAATGCGAGGTGCTATTATATCCTATGTTTCGGCGCGGCGTAGACATTTAGATCGTAGTTTGCTGGTGCTGGAACGTGCTTTGAGTGTCCTCCAACGCAGGTTGGGTGGGGGCAGAGATGAAGTGTTGCAGCGGGAGTATATGCGTACGCAGGCGGCATTGAATGACCTGCTGGGGAGTAGGGCGCGCATGTCGATGCAGTATTACAGGCATCGCCTTTATCGGTATGGCAATCGCTCGGGCACGATGCTAGCTAAGCTTATTCGAGACCCGCGGGGGGCCCGTTTTATTCCCATGCTGCGAGGGGAAGCGGGTACTCTGCACCATCAGCCGGATCGTATAGCTGAGATTTTTCGAGCTTTCTTCGTTCAGGTGTACAGTGAGGAGGAGAGGGACTATGTGAAAGGGGTGGACTTCCTGGCAGCACAGTCCTTGCCACAGTTAGATGCCGCTGAGTTGAGGGCTCTCAACGCACCGCTAACGGTGAGGGAGATATTACAGAGGATTAAAAGAGGCAAGTCTCATCGAGCTCCTGGCCCTGATGGGTTCAGCATTGAATATTATAAAATGTTGGCTTCCCGATTGGCACCGTCGATGGTGGTGATGTATGATGATGCCCGTCTTGCTGGGAATTTTCCCAGGGACATGCGTTGTGTGGATATCACGGTTATTCCGAAGCCCGGCAAGGATACTTTGGACCCGGCCTCATATAAGCCTATCTCCCTTATTAACTGCGATATGAAAATTCTGGCGTCTATCTTGGCGGCCCGGCTTAACCCGATCTTGCCGAGGCTTATTAATCTGAGACAGGTGGGTTTTGTGCAGGGTAGGGAGGCCTCCTGGAATCTGTCTAAACTGTTATTGGGTATGGACCATTGTCTGAGGAGGGATGAAGCCTTGCTCCTGGTGAGCCTGGATGCTGAGAAGGCGTTTGACAGGGTTGCCTGGGAATATCTTTGGCATGTGTTGGCTGGATTTGGGTTTTATGGAAACTTTGTTCATTGGATTAGAGCGCTCTATGGTCAGCCCTCGGCCAGAGTGGGTGTTAATGGGATCTTTTCGGAGTCTTTCGTGTTGGAGAGGGGCACGCGCCAGGGGTGCCCGTTGTCTCCCCTGCTTTTCTTCCTTGCATTGGAGCCGCTGCTCCAGGCCATTCAACAGGACGGGGGGATCTCGGGCATAAAAATGGGGGGCGAGGAAATGAAAATAAGCACTTTTGCTGACGATATGTTGATTTGCTTGACAGATGTGCCTGCCTCTCTGCATCGCTTGCTCCAATTGATACAGGAGTTCGGCAGTTTTTCGGGTTTAAAAATTAATGCACTGAAATCTGTCGTGCTGGATGTGGGCGGCAAGGTGCAACCGGCTTGGGAGGGAGAGTTCCCGTTAGTTTGGGCAAATGGAGTGATTAAGTATCTGGGGATCCATTTGCCTGATAGGCCTGACCGTTTATATCAGGTGAACGTTCCTGGTCTTTTGGCCCGAAGCCTGCAAACCCTCCAGGGTTGGCGACGTCTGCCCTTGTCCCTTAGAGGGAGAATTGCCCTTTATACTATGGTAGAATTCCCCCGATGGCTGTATGTTTTACGTCTGCTACCACTTTGGATTTCGCCTGCGGACTGGAAGCGTCTTGAAGCGGGCTTGCGGGGGTTTTTGTGGAGGGGTAAACGTTCTCGAATTCCATTACAGGCCCTCATGAGTCAGAGGGAGGAAGGAGGTTTGGAGCTGCCCTTCTTACGCACTTATAATCTCCGCTACTTAACTAATCATATAGGAGCCTTGTTAGGGAATATTGGGGGTTGTGCCCCGGTGCGGCACCTTGATGAAATCGTGGAACCCTACCATCGCCTCTATGTCCTTCAGATGGGCAAGCTCCCGGTGGCTCTCTGGGAGGGGGTGGGGGGGAGATACTTGGGTGCCCTGCGATCCGCCTGGCGAGTCCTGTGTCAACGTTTTGGGTGGACTCGGACTGGTTCGGCTTTGCTTCCACTCGTGGGTAATCCGGAGTTTGTTCCTGGCTTTTCTAGAGTGAATGTGTTCCGAGACTGGGAGCAGCGGCAGGTGCTCTGTCTGGGCGATTTATATATGGAGGATGGACGCACCATAGATAGTTTTCAGAACCTGCGGCGGCGGTATGATATTCCCTGGCGTGACTTCTATGGCTACTTGCAAGTACGGCACTACTTGTGGAGCTTGCCTCGGCCCATGACATTCCGCGCTGGAGCGGAGAGAGATACTCCCCGGGTTATTCTGGAGAAGTTGGCGGCGAATCGGCGGGGAGAGGAGGCCTGCCGGACGTTGCTTCGACCAAGTAGGGGAGATATCTATCTGGTAGCGCTGATTGAGCGGTGGAAGAAAGATGGGGTGGAAGCTTTGACACCCGACTTATTACAGATGGCGTTTGTGGGGGTTGAGAAAGGACCAGAATGGGTTTACTTAAAGGAACTTCAATACAAATTTTTGTGGAGAGCGTATACTAGTGATACCTGGGCCTGTCGTGCGGGACTTAGGGCTTCTGCCGAGTGTGGCTGGTGTGGTAGTGAACTGGGCTCTCTTGTGCACAAGTTTTGGGGGTGCCGGTTGGTCCAGGATCTGTGGACGCAGGTTTGCCACAAGATGGTGGGGTGGTTGGGTATTCGCTTTGTTGCCCACCGGGAAGTCTGTCTTTTCCAAAGCTGGGGGTTGGGCCCTGGTGGGATCCTTGCCGTGCAGAGGGCTTTGTTCGAGCGTGGCTTTCTAATTTTTAAAAAATCCCTATTGCATCGGTGGGCTGAGGTCTCTCCCCCTGGTGTTGGGCTTTGGGAATCTGCGATGTTTGATTTGCTCCGGATGGAAAAAATGACGGCGCGGCAGAAGGGGGGCAAGAGTTGGGATGCGTTCATGGCATTGTGGTCACCTATGATCTTCCATTTGTCCCCTAAAGAGCGGGCTCTGGTCTTGAATGTCTGACTCTGTTGATCATACCCTGTTTCACTATGTGACCCCTGACCCTGTGTTGTCTGGAACTCGTGCCACTCTGGGTGACCTGAGGTCCTGGTGGTGGATGGTTGGGAGTGGATCTGTGTGTGCTTGTACATAACTAACTAATCGCTGCAATGCCTGTGCTATGGGGTTGGGTGGAGGGAGGGGGGATGGGAGGGGAGGTTTTCCTTGATGTGCTAGTGCGTGTTGAGGATTAGTACGTTAACACTGCGTTTACTACTTTGCTTTACCGTTTTGTATTGGCATATCTTATAATACCAATAAAAATGATTTGAAATAAGATGTGTAAGTACCTATAAAGCTATGATTATCCCAGGGGTGGGTGGGTGTGGGGAGGGAGGGAAATAACATTTATTAAAAGAGGGCTGCTACACATTTCCCTGTCCTGTGCTGTTGAGGTAAGCTATATTCTTATTTGATTTTAAATTTTAAATTATAGTTCTTTGCTGCTGCTAGGCTCTAACTTATTATGAAATTTAAACTACAAGCTCTCTGCTGGGTTCTAAATTTAACCAGAAAGCTCTCTTTTGTGTTTTAAATTTAAACTAAAAGTACTTTGCTGATACTAGGCCCTGAGTGACTATTAAATTTAAACTACAAGCTCTCTGCTGAGTATGATATGTAACCAGAAAGTTCTCTTCTGTGTTTCAAATTTAAACTTAAACTGCTGCTACTAGGCCCTGACTGATTTAACAAAAAATAGTGGGTTCACGGATTAATTAGCTTTAATACAAAGACTTCCTTACAGAAAATTCCCAGAAGTATATACTCACAATTGCAGATCTCTCTCCAGAAGCAAAAGTCCCCTTTTGTAGTCCTGCAAGACTGAGGATCACAGAGCTCTGGTTGAGCTATTTATGCCTGTGCTGCTGAGATAAGCTGTGACCAACTTCCTGGATGATTAACAGTCCTTGCTTGGATAGAAGGAGTCTTTCAAAATGGCCTTTTGTCCTGCCACCTGGTGTTAACACCTATTGAAAAAATTTCAAAGGTCTCTTGCCCCCTAGGTAGAAGGCCTCTTGTAAAGGTCTCTAGAAGACTTTATTTGCTCTTCAAAGAGTACTGACCCTGTTTTGCCTTTTGTGCTAATCTATATTCTTATTTAAATTATAGCTCTTTGCTGCTGCTAGGCTCTAACTTATTATGAAATTTAAACTACAAGCTCTCTGCTGGGTTCTAAATTTAACCAGAAAGCTCCTTTTGGGCAGTTCCTCTGACTCCGCCGGATCTGCTCATCTATAGATGACTTTAAACATCATGTTGCTGAGTTGAAGTGTCGTCTGTATGCCCGTGGTTACCTGAGATTTGTGGTACATAGAGCATATAAACGAGCACTTTATAACCATAGGGAATGGCTACTTACAACTCCATTTTCATCTAAGCCTGATTCCTTTTCTGAGGAAAAGATTGTGGGAGTTTTGCCATTCACTAGTCAGACTGGGGCAGTGCAGTTGATTTTGCGTAAATACTGGGATGTTTTGCGGGTACCTGACTGTTTTCAAAAACCTCTATGCCTAGCATTTACTCGTGGCAAAAATCTACATGATAAGTTAGTTCAGTCATGTACACCTGTCCAGCAACCAATGGGTTCAACTGGTCATTTTCCATGTGGACAGTGTGTTTATTGTTCCGGTTCTTTGACAAGGGATACGTGGGAAGATTTGGCAACCAAACGAGTATGGCAATTCAAGCAATCAACCACTTGTGATACGTCTTTTGTGATCTACCTGTTGATATGCCCTTGTGGCTTGAAGTATGTGGGATATACCTCTCGCCTTTTCAAGAAACGTTTGGCGGAACATGCTTCTCGCATCCGTACTCAGACACTTTCAGCCCCAATCGTATCTCATGCTTTACAAGAAGCTCATTTATTTGCTCTCTTCACTTGGCTGGATTCTTCCTTTCAGTTTTGGTGGTGATCGTCTTTCCCGCTTACAGCGGGTTGAACAACAGTGGATATTCAGGTTAGATACTGTCGCCCCTAGGGGTTTAAATTTGGAAATTGATTGGCATGGTCTTTGACTTTGCACTTTTTCCTGCTTAATTGCTTTCAATCCCTGGTTGGTTGGGCAGTTAAACACATGTCTCTTGGTGACATCAGATGCCGGTTTTGAAGAACCTCCGTGGTGGGTTTCCCTGATGTGCATTTTTGATGTTGACGGTGGCATGTAGGAACCTGAAGCAGGAACCTGAAGCAGGAACCTGAAAATGAGTTGACCCGAAACACAGGACTGTATCATTTTACCACTGAAAGGACTAACTGTTGCACAATGTTGGGGACTAAGCTAAGCACTTCTTGCATTATGACTTTGAGATACCAGCAGTTTTAAAGTGTTTTACTGCAACTGATTAAAAGGATACTAATCTCTAGTTGAGTTTTTTCTTGCCTGGAGATATTTGGTCCGACACAAATTTGGTTTGAGGGGGTTTCTGTTGTTTTGTACCTGCCTTTTTTGATTTTGTTTCATAGTTTTGGGGGTTGGCAAGTTTTTTGGCCCTTGGGGATTTTTGTTGTGGAAATCTGAATGCTTCAACATTCACATTTGCCACATGACATAATAGTTTTGACAACATGCAATGATGTTTTAACATGCACACAAACTATTCTCACACTTTCCAACCACCACCTCTGGGTCTGGGATGACAGGTTGCACACAATGACATCTGCAGGCAGTCCCTGTCCACCACATGCACCACACACCAGATGTCCTCCACATTGGATAATGTTTGACTAATATCATCAAACATCTTGTATGTGATTTGCTTGTTTGGTAAACTGAGCTCATTGAGAGGTCATTGTCTGGCAGCATTGATAGACGTGATGGGGACCTATGACATACTTGTAACATGTGGCCATTGACATGTCTATATGCCTGTGCAGATGTGAACATAATCCGTACTGATCGGTTTGAATGTCCTACAATGGCAGCTGTGTTATGGCAGCTGTGTTATGGCAGTGCTATGGTAGCTGTGTTATGGCAGTGTAATGGTTTAATGTTAAACATTTCCTACTTGACATATTAAACTCGCAGGCACTGGGATGGCAACTCATGATGTGTGATGAATGGCATGCAGTATGCCCTCGTACATTCACGCTTCGTGATTCGCGAATTCATAGATCCACAAAAATTTCATTGTAACTGAACTTATTTTCATCCGCAATTTTTTTGCACATCTGCAAAATCCTTGAAAAACCCTACAGAAGTGTTTATGTTTAATTTTTGTAGTAATTTATAAGTTTTCATGCTTTTAAGTTTTAAGGTTTTTTTTTTTTTAAAGGGTAATGTATTAAGCTAACTTTTAAATGAAATCAAAGTGTTTGGGAGAATGACTGGGGTTATATTTAGGGTTTAAACTATAGAAATAAGCATATATTGGGGGGCGGAGCCTGATGCCGAGCAGAGCGGACGTCTAGTGCGGTGGCTCTGAGGAGACCTTGTCAAAACCCGAACAAAAGTGCCGCTGAAATTTTATTACGTCCCCTGGAATTCTCCCTGGTACCTTCCTGATGGCGGGCCCCAAGCCGCAGCGATTGGATTTTGCCGGCGCTGTAAATAGCAGCGCTAAAAGGACTAAAACTGAGCCCATCTCTCCAGGAAAAACAATGGCGGCCACACGTGAAGGGCCGGATGCCCACCTCGAATTACTTACGGAGATCCGGGGGGTATGAGAGCTTGTTAAGGCTAACGGTGCGGCGCTGAGCTCAGTGCACGAAGAACTCGCTGGGCTCAATACTAAGTTTGAGGGCCTCTCAGTGAGGCAGGACAAGGCGGAGGCAGCACTTGCTAACCATGAGGCCCGTCTGGGAACGGTCACTAAGCTGGAAAGGCAACTCACAGTGCTGCAGCGGGAGGTGGAGGACAGTAATAATCGCGCACGTCGTAATAATGTGCGGGTGATAGGCCTTCCGGAGGGAGCGGAGGGTAAAGATATGCGGGCCTTCCTATACAAGGCGATCCCGAGATCCTGCACTGCACCTTTGACAAGGACTTTGAAATTGATCGCGCTCATCGCATCCCCTCCAACACGATGCCGCACAACTCTAAACCACGACCCATCATTTTCCGCACCCTACGCTATCAGCAGGCAGCGCAGATTCTGGAGCTGGCGTGTGCAAGGGCACCGGTGGAATTCGAGGGGCGCCGACTTTCCTTCTTTCCGGACTTAGCCAAGCACACTGTGAACAGGCGCAAAAGACTCCTGGAATACCGTCCTCGGCTCCAGCAGCTCCAGGCCCGGTTCGGCCTCCTCTACCCCGCGCGAATGAGGGTCACCTTGCATAATCACACTCGCACTTTTGAAGATCCAGAAGCGCTTGGTCGGTTCCTGGAGGAGAAGGAAGCTATGCAGATGCGTTGAGCTGCGGATAGCTATTGTCCTGTCACTGTATAGTAGGCTTTGCCTCCTGAACAACGCTGTGAGCTTAACAGCGTGTCCATATGCTTTTCCAGGCTGTGTGCTTTTCTAAGTTTTGGCGCTTTTGTCGCAAGAATAGCTGTTGGTATGGATGGGGGGATGGGGCCATATATGTATCGCTGTTTCTCCATCTTCTCATGATATATTATAATATTGTTTGTTCAACATAACCTGGTGTAGATTATCATATGTTTCTCTTTTCACACCTCTATATTCTATCTTTTCAGAGAGATTAAGATTGCCTGCGGAGTCCACTTGTCTGCGGTGCGGGCCCACCGAGGCTTATCTGGGTCTCCCGAGCCAGCCCTGCCGGCCTGAGCTCACCAGTGATTTTTCAGGGTTTAGCCTCTCCTCCAGGGTCCTATTATCTCACAATGTTTGTCAGGTTAACAGCACTCCGTTATTGCAATATTGCCAAGACAGGTTGTCTCGTTATACTGATTGTCCCCTATGCAATATCATGCCTTCCACTCAGGCCCAATGGGGTCTCTTTCGTACCCAGTTTTAATGGCTCCGTGTAAAATTGTATCTCTCAATGTACAAGGTATCAACAGCCCGATCAAGAGGCGAAAAATTCTCGACTATGCACGCCGAGAACGGGCTGATATACTGCTACTTCAAGAGACGCATTTAAACTCGCTGGAGTCCTTGAAATTTGGTCAGCGACCCTATCAGGTTATAGCGTTTTCTCCGGCCATTAGGAAACATAATGGTGTTGCCATTCTCGCCAAAAAGTCCCTTAAGTTTACAGTGTTAAGCCACTGTTCAGATGCAGATGGTCGCTGGACAAAAGCTGAAATGACATTAGGCGGGATGGAGCTGGTCCTTATGTGTCTATATGCCCCCTCCACGGACAATATAGATTTTTTTCTTGCAGTTGCGAAAGAGCTACAGGGGGATTGCGGGAAGGCGATTATAGTAGGTGGAGATTTTAACCAAACACTAGACCCTCTCATTGATCGCCAACCTCCCCGATCGATTAGGCGGTCTAAGGGGCAACTTTTTCTTGCCTCCATGATCCAAGAACTAGCTTTAGTGGACATCTGGCGCTTACAGCATCCACAGGAGTTGGAATTTACTTATTTTTCAGCGCCGCATGCGTCGCAATCTCGCATTGATTTTTTCCTAGTTTCCAAAGCTTTAGTCCCCAATCTGGGCCCTGCTACCCTTCACTCAATTCACAATTCAGCAACCTTGGGCCGGAAGGACTGGGCTTTCTAGTCCCACAGATGCTCCTTGTGGTCTTGGGCAAGCCACTTAACCCTCCACTGCCCATGTTCCCTGTAAGTATTAGTGTATGTGTCTCATATCCCCGTGTGTTAAATGTATCCCCCAATTGTGTTGTGACCGCTTTGATTGAAGGATAAGGCGGGATACAAAACTGTCTAAATAAATAAATAAATAAATAAAATAAACATCTCGGACCATGCTCCAATTTCGCTGACCATGCAAGATGACTCCCTACGACGCCCGACTCTGGATTGGACTTTGGACAGATCTCTCTTAGATATTCCCGAATTTCACATAGAGCTAAAAGCTGCTATCTCTGAATATTTTCAGTTCAACTCCTCACAGGCCACCTCCACCTGGGCTTGGTGGGAGGGTTTTAAGGCCACGGTCAGGGCGGTCATTACTAGCTTTAATATACGAATGAAAAAGCAAAGTAAACAGCGGCTGCAAGACCTTGAGCAGCAGATTAAAGCGGGGGAAAGGGTCCTGACACGGCGCACTGACCCCTGTATTTTAGTGAGGCTTCGGCGCTTAAGATTTCAATACAATACTCTTATGACTACGGCGGCCTCTCAGAGTGTGCGGCGTCTGCAAGGAAGTTATTACCGTGAGAGTAATAAAGCCGGTAAGCACTTAGCGACCACATTAAAGGGTAAGAGGGAGACCAAACGTGTCTGTGCCATTAAGAACTTGCAGGGATCAGACTTGGTTGTCCAAGACTCCCTGATAGCCGAGGCATTCCGGGATTATTATTCACACTTATATCGCTCAGAGCGGGAGTTCTCGCAGGAGGGCTTTGAGCAATTGGTTGCCACTCTTCAGCGACCTACTCTCTCTGAGGAACAACGAAAGGCACTAGACGCTCCCATATCAGCGGAGGAGATAAGGCGGGCAATAGCATCTATGGCTTCGGGCAAGGCTGCTGGGCCGGATGGGCTACCTGTTGAATTCTTTAAGAGCTTCGACGCAGTCCTTGCCTCCCCTCTGGAGCAATATTTCCGACTCCTATCTGCCGCGGGACAGCAAACTGGTACTTTTGCGACGGCTAATTTAGTGGTGTTTGAGAAACCGGGTCGTGACCCTCAATTGGTCACCAATTATCGCCCCATCTCGCTGCTTAACGCTGATTATAAGATTTATGCCACTGTTTTATCTGCTCGGCTCTCTGGGATACTACCGACCCTAATCCACCCTGATCAATGCGGCTTTACTGAAGGCCGTTCGACTGCTGATAATGCACGTCTCTTATGTCATGTATTGTTGGGAGCCGACGAGATGGCGAAACCGTTAATTGGCCTCTCATTAGATGCAGAGAAGGCCTTCGACCGGTTAGAATGGCCTTTTCTTTTTGCATCCCTTCGTTGGTTCGGCTTCGGCGATGTTTTTTTGAGAGCCTTGGAGGTGCTATATACTTCTCCTACCGCGCGGATTTGTGTCAACGGGGTTGCTTCAGCCCCTCTCGTTTTGAGGCGGGGTACCCGTCAAGGTTGCCCGCTATCCCCCATGCTTTTTAATCTTGCAATGGAGCCCTTAGCCCTTCTTATTCGCCAAACTCCGGTTATCCGGGGTGCTTTGGTTGCGGGGCAGGAAGTCAAACTCTCTGCTTACGCGGATGATCTTCTCCTCTTCGCCACGCCTGATTCAATTCCCAAGATCTTGGAGCAAATTGAGAATTATTCGCAATATTCAGGTTATAAAATTAACTGGTCCAAATCGGTCATGTTCCCGCTAAATAAATGGGTCTTCAAAGGCGATCTCTGTGATTATCCTTTTCTGTGGGAATCGGGCGCGGTGAAGTATCTAGGTGTCCGTTACCGTTACCCTTTCGAAGAAACGATGAAGTGTAACGCTGACACGATCCTTGCCCTGACTCGAGAGTTAACTACGCGGTGGTCTCCCCTCATGCTCTCTTGGTGGGGTTGGCTAGAAACTATTAAAATGATGATTGTTCCCAAAATCAATTACTTTCTGGAGATGCTTCCCTGCTATTTCCCCGCGCATATTTATCAGTGTCTGGAACGGATGCTTTTGCAGTTTTTGTGGAAAAATAAGACGTCGAGGATCGCGAAGGAAAAACTAAAACTCTCCCGTGAGCAGGGTGGTGTAAATTTCCCCAGTTTCAAAAATTATCATCACGCTTTCCTGCTCAAGCAAGGATCTCGCTGGCTGTACTCTTCCACTTTTGAGAGGCCGGTTTGGGTTGCCCTGGAGGAAAAGCTATTGGCTCCTATCCCGCTGGAGTATGCCCCGGGGATGCAATTTCCTAGTACTTCCCCGATTCCTGTAGTTATCCTAGATACCCTCAAGGCTTTTCAATCCTTTATCAAACTGAGTGATCTCGCAGGCAGCTCTCACGCCCAACTCCCCATATGGAATAATCCTTTGTTTAAAATTCAGAAAAAGAGCTTTGCTTGGCGCACTTGGTATTCCCGGGGAGTGTGGAGAGTGTGTCAATTACAAGCTGTTAGCAGGTGGAAGACCTTTGAGGAGATTAGTCAGGAATTTAGTCTCCCCCTAACTTGCCAATTTCAGTGGATCCAGCTGCGACACTGTCTAGTAGGAGCGGGGCTAAAGCCGGGGCAGAACTCTGGCACCGAGGGTGCCCTTGATATCCTCTGTGCATTTAGCCAAGCACAGGGAGTAGTATCTCAGATTTATAAGAGGTTGACGCGATCCCCGTCCCAATTGATGGAGAAAGTTCAAAAGAGATGGGAACGAGAGACTGGGAGGGGGCTCTCTGATCTCCAATGGAGGAAGTTCTGGCGCAAGCAAGTCAGAGTGACCAGATCCGCCTCCATGACCCAGACACTGTTTTACTTTGCTCATCAGTGCTTTTATACACCAGCTAAGCTGGCACGCTGGGGTGGCACTTGCAGCCCACTCTGTTGGACTTGTGGAGCCGAGGTTGGCACTCTAAGGCATATTGTATATGAGTGCAGGGGGTGAAGACCTTCTGGGAATCCGTTTGGGAGCAAGTCCAATTTATTTTGCGATTCAGGGAGCCCCTCTCCTGGCAGGTAATAGGCCTACGGTCCGCAGCCGATTTACCTTCATTACCTAAGGACGGTACTTTTCTGCTGGATTTCATGATCGGCATAGCGATCTGTCTAATTATCGGCCGCTGGAAAGATACCGCCCATATTACTGTCCATGAATGGTGGAATCGCGTCAGCCTTTATAGTCAATTTGAGCAGCCTTCTTGTAAGTCTAAGCAGATGCTTGGGAAGCATGCTCTCAAATGGCAACTCTTAAATGATTATATTGCATCAGCCAAATTAAGCAGATAACTTGGCTTGGTTTGGCAGACTCCTCCTTAAGGAATCTCGCTACTTTGAACCCTGGAGGGGAGTGCTGGGGAGGGATATGGGGAGGGGGGGGGTTTGAATTGTTGTTTAGTGATAGGTCTATCTGTATCTGTATTTAGGATGTAGATGTATGTTTTGTGTGTACTGTTTTGTTTTCTAAAAACGAAAATAAAGATTTCAAAAAAAAAAAAAAAGAAATAAGCATATATTACCATTTTTAGTGACTCTACCAAACATCCGCGAATCCTCCTCATTCGCGATGGGTTCTGGAATCTAACCTCGCAAATGTCCGAGGTCTGACTGTACCTACCTTTCTATTACTTTTTTCACAGAGCATGGCCCACCCACAGTGGAAGGGATCAACAGTGCATCTGCGGTCACCATCACCCACATGTTGGAGGAGACAGCAACAACAGGAGATGATACCTGAAAAGGGGTGGCATACAGTCATGGAACTTAAGTTGAGAAGCACATGCCAATGCTGGATGTTGATATCCAAGTGGCAGATCGGTGCATGCAGAGGATGCACACTGGCCTGGTGATACAGTCCACTGCCTGGGTGGAGTGGCTCCTTGGCACACCCTAGTTGTCACATTCCATTACTATGGATTCTCCTATCATCATCAGCAAACCTCACGCCTCAACATAGACACCCATGACTGCAGAAAATGACTTGGAGAGAACTGTGATGCTCCACACATCATTAGAGCTGGGGAGACAGACTAGTAGCAGCAAACAGTCCAGCAACACCAACACTGTCAACTGTGGTCTGCCACTCCTGATTGTCATTCACGTTTTGCTTGTTTTACCATGTTACTGTCATGGCTCTATGGGTGACATCAAATATTTAAGCTCAAAAGAAGATCAAACTGGGTGTGTAGCAGCAGAGGAACATTGTATATGGGGTGTGTTCTTTACTTGTCACTCTTGCGCTGGCCAATTTGACCATGATAAGCTGTTGCATATGTGTCATCTCTGTTTGGCCATATCCAGGAGTGATACTCTGCGTATAGGGTGTCTCTGTGTAATTTGGTGAATTACAGTGTGCATATTCATGAATATGTTGTGATACAGTTATATCTGATGTTGTTCATTTTGAGATGTTTACTGTACCATAGTTTTCATGTTTTGACACTTCACAGAACATATTGACCTGTTGTTTCCTAATAAAGATGTGTAATTATTGATTTGCTTACAGCTTACACAGTCACATGTGTGCTCCATCCTATGTCTCTCATGACAATGTGCCACACACATGGCAAGGACCATTTTCTGATGTACCTATCTGTATTTTCACACATAGCTTGGATTGTAAATCGCATGTACATTCTCATATCTGTACACCTCATGGACATTGGGCCTACTGTGTCACCCCAGAGCTCTTGTAGTCTGCTGAATCTGCATCTGTGAGAGACATGCTTTTTTACTGTGCCAACACATGTGCTTCTCATAACTACCTCCATATCAACATTGTAGATTGTGGCCCAGATTTTGGAAGGCATTTATACAGGTAACTACCCTAGTTACCTGTGTAAATGGCTTCTTGGTGATTTTGGCATGGCAGCTACTCAGATGCTGGCCCTCTACAATGCTACGTACCTCCCTAAGATGCCCATATGCTATGTGATTGCCATCAGTGTGTGTTAGGGGCGTTCTGTGGTAGGGCATGGGCAGCTAAACATGGTTGGCAAGTGGCTACATTTTTCTATGCAACACACATAGCCATCTGTGCATGACAGCTTGGCAATGATTTTCCAAAGCTATCTTTCAGTACCTGGCTAGCTCTTGCTCCCTCTCATTTGTGTGTGCAGACCCTGATTTTCAAGGGGTGGGCTACATATGACCACAGCATTCACATCAGGGTTAGACAGTTGATGGTCATGCAAAACACTGACATATCACTTTGCACCACTTAGATGAAAACTGGGAACCAAATATCTCTGCACATAGCATCTATACATGTGCACACATTCACTGGAACTATGTTGGAACATCAGCCATGTCCTATATGTGATATGGGAATTCCAGGGATGATGCAGGATACATCACTGCATACCCTCCAACTCACTTGCCGCACTGACATCCCAAGATCACCAATATCATCAATGGCCAGTGTGTAGATATTTCTAACAGACATTTCTGTGAGAAGCAGGGTTTGCCAAATATGTTCTGCATGATTCAAGCATCTGTGAGACAGCACATGTATATAAAGGTGCACACCACTGATGTTCAGACGTGTGAGCAATGTGTTTGTTCAGAGTCCCAGCCATTGGGGAGGTACAACATTTGTCTTTCAGCTGGTCCTTTTTCAGAGGTAGCTGTGAGGTGCATATATCCACACACATCATATACAACAGAGCCTTAAATACTGTTATCTGATCTGTGGTTCACTCAGAAATCCCTTGCTAAAATGTAAATGTTGCCAGCTAAGTAACACAGTGTCTGAGGCATAGATGACATGTATACGTTATGCTGAAATTTAGCTGTCCCATCTATTTCTTGCACATGATCCATAGCCCCTGTGACATATGTGGGATTGTCAGCAGTATCCCTGGTGAACATGGGCACCACATATATTCATACTTTAGCTTTACACATAAAATAGACTCTTGAGTAATATGCCAGATGTCATAAAGTGCCAGTGGAGGCATATTCAACATCATTGCAGAAATTTGTTGTTCATGCTGCCGTCACATTGTCTTTGAATCACATATAGCGACTCGGTGCATGCTACTCATCCAGACCCTATACAGCTGCTCTTCTTTATAACATATTGCAAAAGATGCAATAGTGACACAGCAGGTGTACGTTGTGTGCACATGTACAGAATGGGCCTTACAGACACAAAATGCATTCCAATGGCACAATTTTCATGAGGTCCACAGCACGCAGATTCACAGCTGATGCAGCAGGGCCCCATAATGCCAATAGATATTGCATGGGGTTGTGTCTCCATGTCTGTGCAACTCCATTATGGGGCTCAGATCCCAGCCCAGCGAACGCCATTGTTATTGGCATGCTGTCAAAGCCACATTATGGCAGCCCATAGGTAAGGTTCAGCTGCATGTCAGCTCCTGCATCCCTTCCTGTCTTGTTTTCATGTTGTCCTCAAATAGTACACCACAGCCAGGTTCACTTGTAGCAACGTGCTGGTAGCATAACATCCCTATCTGAGAGGCCTATCAGGGACATAGATGGTCTATGACATATTCAGCAATGGACATCCAGGTTGACAAGTGACAGACAGCCCCCACTTGCGCCTCCTTGTACACACACCACCCCAATCGCATCTGAGGCTCTCCATACACCTTCACTGTTGTTGTAGGGTATGCATGTGCTGGATTGTCATGCTTACACTAACAGGCAGGAATGTGATATAGGGCATGGCATAGGTAATGAGTGTTGGTGGCTCATAATAAACCACATACTGTCTACACACACACTCATGAGAATCAGGCCTGCAGACCATAGGACTGCAATGAGGGGTATACTGCACAATGCATATAATCCAGTTCCTACACGAGATCTGTCCTGAGGATGAGCTGTGGACATAGCAATGAATGTACATGGGACCTGTTGAAAACATACCTCTCTAACCTGGTGCACCTCCACACTCCTCAATGTATGCTCTGGCATAATCATGTTGGCCATATGTCTCTTTGCCCTCCCTCCTTCGCACATCTGGAATCCACCCAAAACTCTGCCTTCTTCTTCCTTGGCTCCAAACTCTGGAATTCCCTCCCCCCAGACCTTTGGCTGGGACTCTCCTTTAATAAGTTACATCTCTATTACAGACCCACCTCTTTTGCACTGCTTTTGACCTCCCTGTCCCCTCTGACCCCAGCTGAGTTATCTCTTCCCCAATTTTACATGCTTGTGTCCTGTCTCCTCTCTGCTAATCTCTCCTTCTGTCTCTTTCTTGTCATGATTATGGCATTCCTTTCCTTTTTCTGGCAGTGTGTTTTGAATCATTATAAACCATTCTGGTGTATTTTTGAGGGGCAGTAAATCACGATTCCAAATAAACATAAACATAAACATCAACATAACTTATGTCCTTCCCATATCTTCACTATATACCAGCCCATCAACTGCTGACATGGGGAGGTGCCTACATGTACACACATTGCAGTCAGGCATGTGCTGTTGCATTGTTTGCTGATTTTCCACAGTTAATCATTGTAGGGCCTTGCATCAGGATTCCTGTGCTGCCCTTGTACGAGGTACACAGCACCATCCAGTGGAAATTACAGATGTTGATATGCATCTGTATGTACCTGCCAACAAAAATCATTTCCCATGGTCTCTTTCATAACATGCAGGGAGCAGCGACATGCATTTGCGGCCATTTCAGTTTTGGGTGAGGTTTGGGAGATTGCACAGGGCTGTTAGTGTGAGGGCAGCAGATGTCTGACTCATGCATTTAACATGAGTCATGTGTGATACCCAAACCATGACCGCAGATATTTTAAACCACAACAGATATGTGCAAAACACACAGGTCAATCACAGTCCAGTGAGGATGAGCTGCGAACCTGCTGATACATTGCAGGCAGATACAAACATACATACATAAGTTCCCTTTACTGGTAAGTATTTCCATTGCAGATGCTGTGCAAGGTTAGCATAGCAGTTAGAACACTGTGCTTGAACACCCTAGAAGGCTGGTTCAATTCCTACAGGTTGTTTTCTGTTTGCTTTATTCTGGGCTGTTGCAAATACCATTCAAACGGGTGCGGGTTCAGCACAGCCCCAGACACCCTTGCATCTATTCAGTGTGTGCTACATTATGCACTCAATCCAGGCTATCCAACAGGCAGAGTGTGCAGCCTCAGCTGTGGCCCATTGGAAAGTGTTGGTAATGTGATGGCAGCAGATGCATAACCCACACAGTGGTCAGGCTTGGGAGACTGCACCCTGACTGTGGGTGTTGGTCTCGTCCTCCATCGCATATATACTGGATGTGCAGCCACACCCTACAGGGGTGATGTGGATCTATCAACCTGCTTCTACATTACAGGGATATACATACTATCCCTTTCTTGGTACTTCCTGCCACAGCAGATGTCTTGCAGCTTTAGCATAGTTGTTCATGCACTGTGTTTGGACACCCCAGAGGGCCGGTTTGGTTCCCACAGGTTCTTTTTTTTCTGTTCATTTTGTTCTGGGCTGGTGCACATACTATCCAAAAGCCCAGACGCCCTTGCATATATTTAACGTGAGCTATTTTATGCATTTTCTTTTCACTCCAGGCTATCCAATGGGCAGGGTGCGTGGCCTCAGCTGTGGCCCATATCGCACTTACTGACTACAATATCAGCTGGCAAAGGTGTATCAACTACCAGCTGTCCATCCATCCATCTTGGAGCACCTTAACTTCATGCACCTTAGCCCCTCAGGGTGCCTTAACCTCATGCGCCTTAAAGTCTCAGGGTGCTTTAACCTCTCAGGGCACCTTAGAACCCTCAGAACATGTGCCTTTACCCCTCAGGGCATCTTAACCTTTCAGGGCACCTTGCATTCATGTGCCTTAGGTTGAAGCACCTTAAACCCCTTGGGCGCCTTGATGCTTGTCACCTTGGCGTGGGATGTGCCGTTACCGCACGTTTGCTGGTCAGGGTGCCGTGTTCCACACAGTAGGTGGCGAAGGGTGCCCTGTTCCGCGCGGTACATGGCCCATGGCTACCTTCGCCCCAGCCTGCCCATATCCTTATATGGCATCGGTAACATTAGCATTGAGCTTACCGCCAGTGACATTACCGCTGTTTAGTAAACATACCCCTTAGTCATGATTTTGGATGTCCAGAGATGTGCACATAGACATCAAAATCACAGAGACATTTCCAGAGCCATTTTACAAATGACATTTAGTCGTCTCTGGTGTAGGGATATCCATTTAGACAAAGGGTAGGTCTGGCAACGTGCAATGAACTTAAACATCCCCATTGGATTTCGGAAAGGTCAGGGATATCTGCACACGGTTAGACCCATTCCAGGCATCAGGAAAGTGCTTGTCGTGGCCTTAAAACCTCCAAAGGGTAAAGATAAGGTGAGAATTAAGTGACTAGCCTAAGATCATCCTGGTTACGCTGCCTCTAACCCACAACTTTAACCATTATGCTAATAGACATCCATGTTCTGAGATGCTATTCTGGGATTATCTATGTAGATGTCTCTATAGACGTCCATATCGGGTACATCCATCTTTCTGAAATTGTGCCTGAACTTGCACACATCTGCATTTTTTTCAGACGTTCTGACTTTGATGTTCCAGATTGCACATGGATGTCCCATTGTCAAATGGGCCTTTATCTGTATAATGTATGCATTCAAATCTGAACACAGCAATAAGAGGAATGACTTCATACAAATAAGCTATCCATATAAGAATGAGGCCTCTTTAATGTTCAGGCTTGAATGCATGGGTCAGCAGAAAGATAAATTAGTTGTATATTTTTTATACAGTCACTGGATCTCTGAATATTGATTCCAATAATAACAATAACGATAGTAATAATAAATAAAATAAAAAATTATATTAGTTCCATACAACAAAAATTGGGAAATTATGCATTGTAGCCTTGAAAGGAAAACATCTGAAAAATTGAAAATAAGAAAATGCAGCAGATATAAAACAAAGGGGTCTTTTCACTAAAGTGCAGTATGATTTTGAACTCACCACATGTTCTGAGCAAAACTAAACATGCGGTAGTGCAACAGTTCTGCTCTAACTGTCGGGGGCATGACCAGCATGTTCCTGGCAGTGATTATACTGAAACGGACTGTAAACACAGCAGCGCCATTCACAATTATGGCCGGTGCACTTAATGCTACCCATTGGGTGTCATTAAGTGTGCCTATAGTAATTGCAATATTGACAACATCCAAAATATGCATTCCTGCACATCCTTCTGCATCTTTTAGAAGCTTCACCATTAAAGCAGAGCTGTTTCTAAAATACTGTCAGAATGGAGTACATCACTATCTAGATGTCTATGGGGTAGATTTACTATGTACAGCTAGTGGTGTAGATGTGCTTTGTGCACAAAGGTTCCATGTTATTCAATGGGACCTTGGCACACATACCACGCATACACCACTGATGCAGGTTAGCAAACCTACCCCTAAATTCAGATGATGATGTCCTATCTGAAATGTGCCTTTATATGTGCACCATGTGGATGGAAACCAACACCAGAGAAATCTTTTATGGCAGATTGAAAATTAGTACAGTCAAACTGGGTATTTTAATCCAAAGCTGCTTTGACCACAGTAGAGATGCTTACCCTGTTCGCCACATCTCCTGGGTCCTTCCATTATAAATTCATTCAAAATATCTTGCCATCTTGTTGCATTAGGGTTGAATCAGTACCTCAAAATAAACCTGTTTGGTTTGCTTTAAAACAGCCTTTTTATACAAAACAATTTGAAGCTGAAGCCTAAAACTAGAAATCGTGTTTATTATTTCCAGCAGATAGGGCAGTCAGTAAATACATTACTGTCCAGGTTTTCCTTAATTGACAAACTTGGCTGGTTCACACAGAATCATCATTCCGAGCGGTAAATTCTGATTGTCAGATCTGTATTAGAGAGGAGTCACACAATGAGAGACCTACCAAGTGAACAGGCACTGTTGCTCCATTACAAGCCTCCCCTTTTTGTTTCATCCAACGATCTCATCAGTCTTTCTTGTCGAAACAGGTTATATAGAATAATTACCAGGCAACCTTAAGCATAAGGGATGGAGTCTTCAGTTTTACCTCAGCCATTCTGAAATAATTGCTTTTAGTGCCCAAGAAGGATATTTGAAACAATCATGGCCCCTGATGTGCCAGTGTTACTCAGACTAAGGCTCTGGAGTTAGCTGTGGATATGCTCCAAGTGACTCTCCTACCTGCAAGAATTTGTAAATGAGAACATAGGAATTCTGGCTTGATTAGGCTCATGGGAGGGTGGACATAGGTTGACTGTCACTGCCTTATACAATTTAAACACTCCAAAAGTCAAATAATCAATGGGGGTCTTTCATTGTGTAACTGCTCATTTTACATTTGCATTATTTTGACTGTGCTGACTGGTACAGACCAAGTGCCAGAACACTGAGTCCTAATGTATTTGGTTTACATCCTAGAATTATTCTTTGTGTGATCTTGAATCATTAAAATCAGTGTTTTAAAACTCCTATGTCTTATCCTCTTCTTTTGAATGTTTCAATGTTTATTATTCAGAGAATGGCATTAGCTTTACCTATTCGTTTTGTTGGTTTTCTTTTAGGTTTTCAACTCTCTGATAGGATGATCCAGTTCTAGTTTTTCCCTGTTGCGCCTATGGTCTTAAAAGACTGCCTTTCCTCTAAAGCTGAATGTGTAAGCCCTTAGATCAGTAGTTTTTAACCCATCTCCAGGGCACACCCAGTCAATTGAGTTTATAGGATATCCACAATAAATATGCATGAAATAGATTTACATATGATGGAGACAGTGCATCCAAATCAAGCATTTTCATTATAGATAATCTGAAAAGCAACTAGCTGAGAGAGCTCTGGAGTCTGAGTTCAGACCTAGTGCCTGTATTCAATGAAACAAACCTAGAACTGGATCTTAATTGGTTTAAGGCAGATAGCATCCCAACGAAGTATGATGTATAATCATGGCATTAGGATAAGCATTTCCAGGATAATTGTATAATATTCAATGCACTTAATATGCATTTTCTGCACATCACTACTGCTTATTTTCTAAAGTAAGATGCATGTGAGCACTTATGCCTGCCCTATGGACTGCACATAAATGATAGTATTTTATAATCTATGCACGTCATTTTGCTCTCCACACAAGCTCCACCCATGTGCATACCCTGCTGCACCCGCTGCCAACAACCCACACACCATGCTGACATGTCAGCATGCTGTCAGTGGGGGTGGTGTGCAGTCCTGACCCATCCGCCATGCGGCTTAGTTGCGCATCTAGAGCACCAGTTCCAGATGGGGGGGCATAGGCACACATGGGCGGCCACACTGCTCCCCCAAACAACTGTTGACGGCATAACCCCATCCCTGCCATCCACAAATACATCCTGGAGGGAGGTGGACAGCCACAACAATGGTATTTCCCTGGGTGGCTGCTTTTTGCAGTCCCCTGTAGAGCTACAGCTGTTGGTGCTACCGACCTCTTCCTCTGGAGCCAACATCAACGGCAACTGATGGTGACCAGCCAAGGTCCCTGCCTAGCATGCCACGGACCCTTGGACAGCTCCATGTTGTGCATCACCTTTTCGCAGCAGCAGCATGTTTGTGTACCTCCACTGTCACTGTGGAATCATAGTGGACATCACAGATGTGCAACCTGGGCAGCTGCCTAGTGTGACTTGCATACCAGTAACCCCACTGCATGACCCATGTGGCACTCTCTTTGCCCCATTAACACCATCAACATAGTGCCCTTTCATAAGAACATAAGATATGCCATACTGGGTCAGACCAAGGTCCATCAAGCCCAGTATTCAGTTTCCAACAGTGGCCAATCTAGGTCATATGTACCTAGCAGTTTCCCCAAGGGACATACCTGGGCACTATGCTGTTGCTGCTAATGGTCTATAATTATATACTTCACAAAAACCCCGTGAAATCCACCTATAAATATCCAACCACCCGATAGATTTCCTTAATATTCTTAATTTATTTATTTTATTTATTTATTTTATTTATTTACAGTTCTTATATACCGCGCTATTTGGTATCAATGTGGTTTACAAATAACAGAAACTTGCATCAGAACAGAATCTTTTGCATACATTGTAACAGGGTCTGTAACTTGGGAATGTAACAGGGGAAACGATATACAATTAACAATAGTTGTGAACTATTTACAGTTTATATATCAACTTGGTAGATCGTAACAGAGAAGACCTT
Organism: Ichthyophis bannanicus; assembly: GCA_033557465.1. Taxonomy (NCBI): domain Eukaryota; kingdom Metazoa; phylum Chordata; class Amphibia; order Gymnophiona; family Ichthyophiidae; genus Ichthyophis; species Ichthyophis bannanicus. The sequence goes on along the minus strand of CM066035.1, from coordinate 769,151,056 downwards.
AAAAATCTATGATCATCAAGGGAGTTCCTGAGTGTAGGTCTGTTTTGTGTCTCGTCGGTGGTTATGTTGTTGGAGCATTCGAGGCTTCGTGTGTAGGTTGTGGTGTGTGGAATGATTGTGTTGGATTAGGGTTGACAAAGTGTAGGCAGAATAAGTGATGAACTGTGAAAGGTCATTGATTATTCGGAGTTGAGGTGGGAGGTCATTCCAACATTTAGGAGCATAGAATGCAAAGGTTCGGTTTCTAGTTGTTTGAGAACATTTAGTGAATTCAATTGGTGTAGTCAGTGTATTGACGGATACTGACCTTCTTAGTCTGTTTGCAGGAGTGATGATCAAGAGTGCAGAGAGGGAAAGGGGGGATAGTCAGTTAATTGCTTTAAATGTTAGTAGTAGTACCTTGTAAGTGATCCTGGATTGCACCGCAAGCCAATGTAGGTCCATGAGTATGGGTGTGATGTGATCTCTTCTGGATTTGTCCTTGGTCCAATTCTTTTTAACATCTTTGTTAGTGATATAGCGGAAGGGCTGTCGGGTAAGGTTTGCCTTTTTGCGGATGATACCAAAATCTGCAATAGAGTAGACACCCAGGAAGGTGTAGATAACATGAGGAGGGTTCTAGCTAAGCTTGAAGAATGGTCTAGAATTTGGCAGCTGGGATTTAATGTTAAAAAATGTAAGGTCATGCATTTGGGCTGCAGCAATCCAAGGGAGCAATACAGTATAGGAGGTGAAGTACTTTTGTCCACTAAAGAGGAGCGGGACCTAGGCGTGGTTGTGTCTGATGATCTTAAAGTAGCTAAATAGGTAGAAAAGGCGACGGCAAAAGTTAGAAGGATGCTTGGGTGCATACGGAGAGGAATGGCTAGCAGAAAAAAGGAGGTGATAATGCCTCTGTATAAGTCTTTGGTGCGACCTCATTTGGAGTATAGTGTGCAATTCTGGAGACTGCACCTTCAAAAGGATGTGAACAGGATGGAGTCGGCGCAGAGGGTGGCTACTAAAATGATTAGTGGGCTTCATTATAAAGCATATGAGGACAGACTTAAGGATCTTAATATGTACACCTTAGAGGAAAGGCGGGATAGAGGTGATATGTTTGAGATGTTTAAATACCTCCGTGGCATAAATGTTCAGGGAGAGAGCCTTTTTCAATTGAAAGTAAGTTCTGCTACGAGGGGACATGGGATGAGGGTGAAGGGAGATAGATTCAGGAGTGATATGCGGAAATATTTCTTTACGGAAAGAGTAGTGGATCCATGGAATAGTCTCCCAGTGGAGGTGGTAGAGATGAGGACAGTAACTGAATTCAAAAAAGCATGGGACCAACACAGAGGATCTCTAAAGGTAAAAAGTGGACTGTTGTAGTTGTTGATATGGAAGGACAGACTAGATAGGCCATGTGGTCTTTTTCTGTCATCATGTTTCTATGTTTCTATGGATATGCCGCAAAGAATGCGGGCTGCTGTATTCATTGCCATCTGAAGTGGATTGAGGGTGTTCTTAGGAAGGCCTTGTAGGATGATGTTAGCATAGTCGAAATGCGGCGTTACAAGCGTTTGGAATATCGTTCTGAAATCGTCTGGGGCAAGTAGAGGTCTTAGGTATCTTAATGTCCGTATCTTATTGTAAATGGCCTTGGTGGTATTCTTTATGTGTTCTTTGAAGTTGAGTTGTTGGTCTATTGTGACACCCAGTCAGCTTATGACTGATTTACACGGTAGTTCTGCATCTCGTACCTTCAAAGATGTGGGGGGAGAGAGGTTCTTGTTCTTGGTTATAAAGAGGACTTCGGTTTTCTTCAAGTTTATACGTAGATTCTGGGATAAGAGCCAGTCTGTGATCGCGTTGAAGCACTCTACTAGTGAGGATAGGTCGGGATGTCTGATTTTAATTGGGGTGAATATTAAGACATCATCTGCATATATCAGACTGGATATATTAAATGATTGGACGATATCACAAATCGGTTGCATATATACTTTAAAAAGTAGAGCAGATAGGGAAGATCCTTGGGGTACTCCCTGTTGTTGATGGAATGGTTTAGATGTTGAGGATCCTAGTCGTACATGTTGCCAACGGTTTGCTAGATAGGATTTACACCATTCCCAGGCCAGGCCATGAATTCCCTTTTCCTGAAGTCGATAGAGGAGTTGTTCATGGCTAACAGAGTCAAATGCTGCAGCAATATCAAGGAAGATGAGTACAAAGCCGTTTTCAATCTTGTCAGTCCCTCTGGATAGGGTGTTGGTCAGTAAGGTGAGTAGAGTCTCCACGCCGTGGAATTCTCGGAAACCATGCTGGCAGGGATCCAAATGAGCTGATATGTCTATGTGTTGCTGCAGTTGTATTTGAACCACTTTCTTGATGAGTTTGGTTTGTAGAGGTATACTTGAGATTGGACTGTAGGAGTCTGTTCTTGTCGGGTCGAGTTTGCTGTTTTTCAGGAGTGGGCATATAGATGTTTGCTTACGGGTTGCTGGGAATGTTCCTGCTGCAAAGGAGAGCTTCATGATGTAGGCTAGAGTAGGGCTGAGGTCGGAGCGCATTGTTCTGATCCAGTGAGCAGGGCAAGGATCGTTTGGGGCTGTAGTGGTGTTGATGGTAGCAATAAGGTCAGCAATGTATTTCTCTGCAGGAGGAATGAAGTTTGTTAGCTGTGGCTGTACTTGAGGGATGTAGTTGGTTGTGGGATTTGGTGCCACATTTGTTTTGATGATTTTAGATTGCAGGTACTCGGCATAGGGCTGAGGCTGAATTGATACCATCTGATTGGGGGACGGTGTCTTAGTTAATGATTTAGCAATGCTAAAGAGGTCACGTGGTTTCTTTAAAGAGCGGAGGAGAAGTTCCGTGTGGTGTTCTCTCATTTTCTCAGCTATCTCCTCACGGTGTTGCTTTAGCATGTTTTTGTAAGTTATTTGGTCAGATTCAGAATGGGATTGGCGCTATTTTCGTTCCTGCTTTCTTAGAAATTGAAGAGAAGATCTTAATTCAGCAGAGAACCAAGGGGCTGGTTTTCTTTTCTTTGGTGGCTTGTTGGAAGCTGTTGATCTGCTTGAGGATGGTAGCTGCGAGCAGGCGTTTAGTGTGGTGTTCCATATGTTGATCATCTCATCTAGGTTTTGAGCTGGTAGACGGAGTATTGGGAGAGCTCGGTTAATGAAGTCCTCTCTGTTTAGGGCTTTGAATCGTGTTGACGATCCTGAGGAGGCTGTAGTTGTTTGGCTGGTTGGAGTTTCGCTTTGTTGATGTGGGATTTGAAAGGCTATTAGATTGTGGTTGGACCATGGAATAGGGGTAGAAGAGGGGTTAATATTGTTGTTGGATTCGGACTGGGGAGCAAAAATGAGATTGAGAGTATTTCCACCGAGGTGTGTAGGAGATTTCACTATCTGTGAGTAGCTAAGGTCAGACATGGCATCCAGGAAGGTGTTAGCATGGGTGGGTTGTAGTGAGGCAAGGTTAAAATCCCCAATCAACCAGTTATGTTTATGTGGGCTTCCAGTGTTGCAAGCAAGTTCTATTATGTTAGAGAGATTCTCAGGGGGTGAAGAAGGGGCTCTGTAGATGAGATTTATGCTGATGTGTTTATTGGTCACAGAAACTATGTCCATGTGCATGAGACTTGTAGAGGATAGTAGTTGGAATTGGAGGTTAGTTCTTGCTAGGATGAGTACTCCACCTCCTTTCCGGTTTGTTCTATGGCAGGTATAAATTGAGTAGTCGGAGGGGATGAGTTGATTTATGGTGACAGTATCTGTGTCTGACAACCAGGATTCTGTAACCATAAGTATGTCTAAACTCAAATTATTAATAAGATCTGTAATGGCTGGCCACTTTTTGCGGACTGAACGTGAGTTGATGAGAGCGCATTTTAGATTACTATGTAGGGGAGTGGGTTCGGGCTTGGGGTTATACATGCTATTAAGGGATATATAGAGTAGATGGGAATGTCTGACATGGTGTGTATATGATGATGTGTGATGTGGACAGGTATGATTTCTTCTGCCTAGGCTATGTAGGATGGGGATATGGTTAGAGATAAGAGTGAAAGCAGAGGTATTCTGGGTTGCGTTGGCAAGGAGGTAAAAACTAAGTATGGTGAGTAAAGAGGTGGCCATGTTAGGGTTGCTGGGGTCGTCAATGGTATTATGGTTTGACTGGTGATAGCAACGATACCTAGTAGGCACAGGGGTAGGTGACATAGTTACAGGCTGCTTCGGAAGAAGCGGGTCGCTGGAAGTTACAGGTTGCTAGTAACAAAAGAAAATGGACAAAAAGATACAGGCTACTGGCAACAGTAAAGGTAGATGAGGCTACTGTTGACAATATAAGTGGTCAAATAGAGACAGGGTACTGGCAACAGAAAAGTTAAAATGCAGGTTACTGGCAATAGTACAAATGATCAAATAGAAGCAGGTTACTGAAAACAGTATAGTTAGTGCATGCTACAGGCAACTGTAAGAATGCAGGCTACTGGCAACAGTACAAGTGATCAAGTGTAAACAATTGCTGGCCACAGTAAAAGTAAATGTAGAGTACTGGCAGTATAGTATAGTTAATGCAGGCTACAGGCAACTGTAAGAATGCAAGCTACTGGCAACAGTATAGGTGATCAAGTAGAAACAATTACTGGTGACAGTAAATGTAGACTACTGACAACAGTAAACAGTACTATCTTAGAAGAACCGGATAACTACTAAATTCTAAATGTGTATATGTGTGAATTCTTTTTTTTGTCGGATCACTCACCAGGAGGGGAACTTCCTCTCTTGCAGTGAGTCCTCCATTTTATTCAAATTTAAAAGGCCCCAAAAGGCCTAAATGCCAGATTTGGCCGCACAATTTGCTGCCGTTACGATATGGGATACAAGAACTACCAATTTCAAAAGTTCTATCTTCTGAGTTCATCGATCCATCAATGTTGCTTTGAATAACTTGATGTTAACTATGTTATCACACTTAGCTGATTTTGAAGTTGTCCAGCGATGATATTACTTTCACCCTTCTGGGCTGGAACAACAACCATGTTCAATGCTGGTAGGCGGAACAACAACCGTGTTCAATGCTGGTCTGCTGTGATTGATCCAACATCTCAAAATCGCAAGGTTCTCACTCAGCCTCAAAGCTCTTCTTCAGGTGAAGATCTTTGGAATACCAGCTAATAACGAGTGCCAGTAGTCACATTTATTCAAGACTAGGGTATGCAGTCATCTAACCTGTTTTACCCTCTCTTCATAAGGAGATCTGTCATCCCCTTTAACAATTTTGTCACCCTTCCTCCCATCTCTCATTTTCTCAGCTATCTCCTCACGGTGTTGCTTTAGCATGTTTTTGTAAGTTATTTGGTCAGATTCAGAACGGGATTGGCGCTATTTTCGTTCCTGCTTTCTTGATGTTCTTTTGTGTCTCCCAGCACAGCCAGGGGACCAGCATGACGGCCGCGGGTCGTCATTCCCTTCCCTCCCCCCTCCCCCCCCAACCCCCACCCCCCTGCCCAGAATAACTGCACTATTTTCATTTTTCTTTTCAACAAAGGTGTCTTTATTTCAAATTGTCAACAAGTGGAAGTACAGTATACAAACTGTTGGCCACAGCATAAGAAAAACCCAACACTATCAAACATTATAACAGTATTCCGTCATACAACATAAGTATACCTTCACACTTTTTACCTCATCCCTTTTCAAGAGGCACAGCCCACAGTCATTCATGACCTCGGACGCTCGGCAGGGATATTCTGGAAAGATGGCCGTCCAAGCCTTTTCCCCACTGCCGCCGGTCCCCACCAGCCTGACAACATGTGAGGGGTGCTTCAGTTAACAATCGGCCCTTCAGGGCTCCATGACTCTTTGCCGCAGTGTCCGTATCTCCCACTGCCCAGGGCCCGTCAAAAGGCGTGAACAGGGTTACGATGAACTACGTGAGGGGTGTGTCCTCCTGGACACTGTTCCGGCTTCACCATCTGGGTACTCTTGGGGGACACATCAGATCCTTTGTGCCCCGCTCCCCCTTCTCGTGTCTGGGCTGTGCGCTCTCTCGCAAGGGTGGGGTTCCTATTTTTCTGCCAATCCCTCCCGGCGGCAACCCCTCGCTTACAGGGAGGTTTCCCCCCCCACCCTTTGCTGCTGTGGCCAACACATACTTCTGCCAGAGGCATTCGATTGTGTCTTGTATCGTGCAGAGTTACACATCCATCCCAATATCTGATAGATGTATCCCGTCTGCGCGGTACAATCCGGGGCAATTTTCTTCTATAAGTTCGTGGACGATGCCATATCCTCCGATTGATTCCATGAATCGCGCCATCCATCTATTCACCTTCTTTCTTGTTCTTTCTACTGCGCGATGCGACCATTCACCCCTCCACACCTGCCGCGGTATGATGTGAGACCAGATCAGCAATGTTCCCGGAAAGGCGCCCGCGAGTGTCCGCATGTCCCTCTGCATCTTCTTCGTGAGCTTGACACTGTGTGTGCCCGTTAGGTCATTACCGCCCAAGTGCACCACGATTGCCCATGGCTGGCCACCTGCCTTCTTGCATTGGAGAAGACATGGCATCAGCTGGTCCCACACCATACCCCTGCGGCCCATCCATTTCACCGCTAGCTGCTCCCTGGGGAGGCCCAAATTGAGCCCCTGTGGTCTTAGTCTCGTCCTCCTTTCGTCCCAATAAATGAATGAATGGCCGCATATCCACGCCTCGACCGGGGAATTGGCACCTATATAAAGCGTTATTATAGAGACAATATAGCATGTTAAAATTGGCCAAAACATCGTTTATGTATCCACAAGACATGCATCAAACAAAAGAACTTGTGCAGCATACCCACAATAGCTATCCTATTTCCCGCACTTTTCGTTAGAAATTTACCCCCCCCCCCTGTTTTTTTTTGTTGATTTTTTTTTATGTTTGCCTAATGCCTACCCGGCGTCAAACCGGGCGTACGTACAATTTATATCGCTCGGAGCGCCATCTGCCAATGTTCATGATCTGCTCCCTCGTCATTCCTATACTGGCCGCCGTTGAAGCGGCCCCAATACGGAATAAATGAGTGCCGTTCCAGCACGCTTCGAAACCCGCTGCCTCCAGCGTTAACTTTAGTACCTTGGTAAACTGGAAGCACGATAGGGGGGGCCCCATCGGGATGCACCAACCAGTGCTCAGCTCCTGCTGGCCGTATCTGGTTGTATGCGGTGAAGGTTGCTACTGGGCAGGATGCGTCCCCCGGTAGTGGGCCTAGCGCAATTTGTGTGCCCTTCGCCTCAGTGTCAGTTTTTGATCTTCGTATCTGCAGTATGAGTGTCCCATTCCGCAGGCTGACATCCCTCTCCCGAATCCCCTCTTTTGCGGATTTACGACTTGCCGAGGCTACCAGTTCGCCTATCCTGAACGCTCCGAAGAACGCCCACGAAAATGCGCATCTGAATAGCCGGGTCTCGAAGTCGTTGAAACATATCTGACCAGTGACCGCTATCAGTCTCTGCAATATTTCGTATGTTATAGGGCGACGGCCGTCTTTCTTGCCGTGCTGCTCTGTCCTCCAGCCCTTCATCACCTTGGTTATGACGAAGTCTGCTCTTGGATCGTTCTTACCCATTACTTTCGTAAAGAAGGTAATTGCTGCCAACTGCGCTTTTACTGTTGATTTTTTGACTCCGCTATTTCTAGAATGCAGAATCCACTGCAGGATGGATTCAGTCGTGGGACATACGTGTTGGACTCCACTTCCTTCGTAGAAGGCTTGAAATCTCTCCCATGCCGCTAAGTATCTCCGTCTTGTCCTCTCAGATAGGGAGCTCAGCACAAGCTCCCAAACTTCGGTGGGCCAAGGTCCCATACTTGTGACGGGAGAACCGTTTTGTCTGCTTCGGCTTCGGGAGCGAGCATCCAGAAGAGCTGGATCTTGGAACGAGAAAGAGCATCGGCAATGTTATTTTGCTGCCCAGGGATGTGCTCCGCTCTGATATTAATGTTATGTTTTAAGCACAACAACACGATGTGCCTTAAGAGGGCCACGACCCCGGGGGTATGAGCCCGCATCCCATTTACTGCGTACACCACGGCTACGTTATCTGTGTGGAACGTGATTGCCCTATTGCGCAGTTGCGGTGCCCATAAGCATAGCGCCACCAGGATAGGGAAGAGCTCAAGGAAGGTAATGTCTTTGGTAATACCCTCTGAATGCCATTCGGCAGGCCACTCTTCCGCACACCACGAGCCTCTAAAATAGATTCCGAACCCAGTACCTCCCGCAGCGTCAGTGAACAGGTCAAGGTCTTTATTTGGCACCGGCCGTTCCTGCCAGAACGCCAAGCCATTGAAAGAGTGAAGGAAGAGCTCCCACATGCGCAGGTCTTCCCTTATGCCCTTTGTGATCCTAATCTTATGATACCTTTTTTTGATGCCTGTCGTCGCCATTGCAATGCGACGACAGAACACATGCCCCATTGGCATGATCCTGCATGCGAAGCACAGCAAACCCAACATAGATTGGAATTGCTCCAGCGTTGCCTTTGTCCGTTCTCGAATGTCGTGAACAGCAGCTTTCAGCTTTTGGATTTTGTCATTGGGTAGGCGAGACCTTTGTGCTGTCACATCGAGCTCAATTCCCAGGAATGTGATAGTCGCTATGGGCCCACTGGTCTTTTCTTTTGCCAGAGGGATCCCAAAGCACCTGGCCACTTGCTCAAATACGTTGAGGATCCTTTGGCAATCTTCCTCCCCGTTTCCTATGAATAGGAAATCGTCCAAATAGTGCACGACGGTGCCGTGCCCGGCAATGTCTTCCACAACCCAATGTACAAATGCGCTGAACTGTTCGAAGTAGGCGCACGATATCGAGCAACCCATGGGTAGGCATTTATCATAATAATATTGTCCACTGAAGGCGAAGCCCAGTAGTGCGAAGGACTCTGGGTGAACCGGCAGCAGCCGAAAGGCTGATTCGATGTCTGCCTTTGCAAGCCTAGCCTGGCACCCTACTTTCCGTAAGATGTCAACAGCCTGATCGATTGTCGAATATCGCACGGAACAAAGGGATGGATCAATGTGGTCATTGACCGAACTTCCCTCTGGGTACGATAGGTTGTGGATTAGGCGGAATTTACCCGTCTCCTTTTTTGGGACAATTCCCAATGGAGACAACACCAGATTCGGTAGAGGTGGGTAAGTGAAAGGACCAGCCACCCTCCCTAATTCTCTTTCTTTTGATATTTTGTGCTGCACCACCGATTGGAATTTTTTGACTGATGGTGAGTTACGGATTACCTGGCCGTGTGGTGGGACTGAGGCAGGAATCCTAAAACCATGAGCAAAGCCGTTCTCAATATTGAGAGCTTTGTCCTTCCAAGGGTAGGCCCTTAGCCATGGACGCAGGTACTGGCTCAGTTCCGGCTCCCGCTCCAGCACCACGCTCATAAATATGTGGAATGCCTAAACCCAATTGCTTATAGATTTTACAATCTTTGGTTTCTTTTCCCATTTCCTGTCTTTTTCTTTGTTCTCATTTGATTCCCATTCCTGGTCTCTGATCAGCAAGGAGAATATGTCGATAAACTCCCTCGGCCAGAACCGCTTTTTTAACTTCCTTGTCACCGTGCTGGCTAGTGAGCTCACTCCGCAACGCGGGTCCCCGCTCACAGCCGATGGGCTTGCTAGTGTAGTTGGTAATGTCGACGCCATCCCGGAAACGCCGGGTTCGCCGCTAGTCGCTTCCCGTGTGTGTGTTTCGCTGTGCCCCGTCCATACCCTTGCTAACTGTCTTCCTGTATGGGATTTACCCTTCTTCTTTCTGAATGTCTTCAACATGCTATGCATTGCTTTTGATAGAGAAATATCCCCTTCTGTCTCAGAGGTAGATTCCTCTGATGACGAGGAAGAGACTACAAATGCTCCCCTTACGCCCATAGACTTACCGGCCGCTGCGCTGGTGCTTGGGATGCTACTGCTGGTGGCCAGTGTAGTGTCAGGAGCGGTGTTGCTGGGGCCTTGCGTGATGTCGCTGCGGCCCGGTGTGCTGTCGCTGGGGCCTGACATGCAGTTGCTGGGGCCTGGCGTGTTGTCACTGGTCGCTGCATGTGGTTCTGCTGCCCCCGAGTTAGATGCCTCCGACCATTGCTTAAAAGCGCTCAGGCCGTGCTGATTCACCTGCTCGCGTATGAGTCGGAAAAGTTCATCTAGCTCCTGACTGGACATCGTCGGTGTGGGGACGTGTGCTAGTTGAGTTGTTGGGGCCCGCCTGCTCCTCCGTGCCATCTTTGACGCGTCCCCGTTCGTCTTCCTCCCCTTTGCCGCTACTGCCGGTGCCCGTTTTGCAGCACCGCGTGTCGCCTGCGCTCCGCACCCTGCTTGTTCCCTCTTTCCTCAGGATTAGGTTGTCTTCTGCGGTCCTTTCCATTGCTCTGTGTGGCTTTCCTCGGCATATTACCCTGCTTGGAGAAATTACTATAGAGAAAGCAATGGGAAATAGAACGCTCGTATTAAGGTCTTAGCCAGTGCCAGGTGTAAACCATCTTTGTCTTGTACCTGCTCATATTTATTGTGAATCAGTGGAGCCCTTTCTCGTCCCTCAAGCCATTCTGCGCGTTCTATTATATAAATTATTGTTATTATTTTTTTTTTATTAATGCTTGTCCATGAGTCTATTATAAGCATCTCTTCCCTTCATTCCTCTGTTGTTGCAATCCCAGCTGCTCCCACAAGATGGCACAACATGTCAGCAAATACATACAATATATTCTGTATTATTATCCAACATCCCACCTTTTTCCCCACCAGATGGCGCCCCAAGCACGCACTACTAATCTCTATGTACATTTCGCCCTAATTCAAACTGGAGGAGGATGCAGAAAAGGAGAGCCCCGGTAAACATCACAATGAAAATTGCACCACAGAAGGAAAATCTTCAACACAGGTAATGCAGTATAATGCAGGATAAAGCAGGCATCCAAAACCCAAAACCAGAAGATCTAACACCAATGAGCAACCTCATGTCCCCGAGATCATACCCAACACCGCACAGCCGATTGCCTTCAACTTCCTTCTCTCTCCCCTTTTTTTCTTTTTTTTTTTTGCATCTCCTTGGCCTCCGTCGTCGACTGCAGGCATGCCAGCAGCTAATTTCTGCATCCCGACGGCCATCCATCCCCCCGGGCCATCATTAGGCCACTCCCCGATTGCCGGTCCACATGCTACCAGCCATGCGATCACCTCGCACAGGACGCATTGTCCGTTCAGTCGGGCTCCAATTCCCCCATGTTATTCTCACAAATCGTAGGCTGCAGCAATCAACATTATTCCCCTCGTTCTTTAGCAAGCGCTAACACAGCCGCTTCTCCGTCCCTCCAGAGCCCCATGTTACTCTCCCATCGAAGCTTGCAGGAATCTACATTATCCCCCCTCGCTCCCCCCCCACCCCCCGCGCGGCTTACCCTCTGTGAAGATGCGCCCTCTTGTGATCCTCTACGCCTTCCGCTCCGTCCGCTCAGTGCTTACTGCTGGCAGCCACTTGCGGTACTCCTCCGTAGGCCAGAATTTTCCCGCTCCGTCCGCTCAGTGCTTCCTGCTGCCAGCCACTTGCGGCACTCCTCCGTAGGCCCGACGCCCGCTATGGAAGTTTCAAATCGCATGCTCGCGCTGCGCCGGAAGAGGAGAGAAAGAGGGCGAGCCGCCGCGCGGCCAGCACTTCTATAGCCGGCCGCCGCGCCGCCCTCCCCCTCCTCTCCCTCCCCCCCACCCACCGCCAAGGTTAACCCTTGGCCTGCTGCCCCATGCCTGTGTCCGACCGCGGTAATCCGCAGCTGGATCTTTCTCTGCTGTCAGCTTTGCAAGGCAAGAAAGGCACTCTGTTATAGTTGCAGTACCAAACTGAATATAAGTTATTTTGTTTTCCTAAAGCCACTTCACTTGGTTTGTTTGATGGCCTCCAGGAATGCCTACGGCTCAAACACTCACCCACAATACCACAGTGACTCACATATCAATGGTGACACATAGATAGGGGAACAGTTAAAGGGTACATGCGCTCAATACCTCTTACAGCTTCTATCATACTCAGTGGTCATGTACTCCCACCTGTTTAAAAAAATGAAGTGAGTAGTAAAGGCAGCTGGGGAAATCATGGGCATTTATGTTTCTGGCTGCTGTCTGCAATGCATACTGTTGTCACTTTCCCATCCAGTATGCTAATGTCCCAAGATGGGAGGCAGAGAGAAGGAATGGCACTGGAAGAAGACGTGGAAAGAGTGGGAGTGCTAGAAAAAGAAGGGAGAAAATGGAAGTGCTGGATCCAGAAAACTGCTGTAAGAGAGGAGAGGGAGCTCAGGACTGCTGAGAGTAAGATGGAGAAGGAAGGAGCAGTCGGAAGGATGTGCTGGGTTCAGGGAGGAGCCGGGAGGAGGGTGGAGAAGTAGCATTGGAGAAAGACAGTGTTTAGAGACAGTAGGCACTGGCAGGTAGGAAGCAGTATTTGGAAATTTGCACTGAGGGAGACAGAGAGAAGAAGCACTGAGAGAGGAGGAGGAATTCTTGAAGAAGAAGAATAAACATTCTGTAAGTGTGTGAAACAGAGAGGGATAAGGAGAGTTGGAAGGGGTAATGGGGGTCAATGACTGGGAGGTGGACAGAAGGAAAAGAGGATAATGGGGGTCTGTAAGACAAAGAATTTAAGTGAATGAGAGTGGGAAGATGAGGGAAAGGTCTTGAAGAGAAAAAAGAAAAGGGTTAAAGGAGCACTAAGAGGCAACAAGGCAATAGCGGAGAGACTGAATGAATTCTTTGCTTCGGTCTTTACTGAGGAAGATGTAGGGATGTTACCCATGACTGAAGTGGTATTTAAAGGTGCGGAAGAATTGAAGGAAATATCGATACATCAGGAAGATGTCTTACAACTATTAGATAAACTGAAGAGTAGCAAATCACCTGGGCCGGATGGTATACATCCAAGGGTGTTGAAAGAACAGACCCTCTCCAAGCCCCCGCCATCACCAGCAGCTCTCCCCTACCCGGGGATCGAGCTACCAGCGGCGGGAGGGGCCAACGAAGCATCTCTCACCCAATCGGGGCACAGCAGGAGACTTTAAAGTTTCGCGCCGGCGAGCGCAGACCCTCTCCAAGCCCCCGCCATCACCAGCAGCTCTCCCCTACCCGGGGATCGAGCTACCAGCGGCGGGAGGGGCCAACGAAGCATCTCTCACCCAATCGGGGCACAGCAGGAGACTTTAAAGTTTCGCGCCGGCGAGCGCAGACCCTCTCCAAGCCCCCGCCATCACCAGCAGCTCTCCCCTACCCGGGGATCGAGCTACCAGCGGCGGGAGGGGCCAACAAAGCATCTCTCACCCAATCGGGGCACAGCAGGAGACTTTAAAGTTTCGCGCCGCCAGGCGCGCCCGCGACTGGCGCGCCCGCGACTGGCGCGCCCGCGACTGGCGCGCCCGCGACTGGCGGGCCCGCGCCTGAGGGCCTCGCCAGAGGGCCCTTTGACGTGGCCCTTAGGCGTGGACCGGGAAAGTGAGACCAGGCAACCACCACTCAACAACAACTCCCACCTCCGTACCGGCTCTCCCCAGCCCTGGGAGTGATCCTCTAGATGCAGAAGGAGCAGCGGCAATTTCGCACTACAACACGAACCGCAACGTCGCCTAAGTGCATTACTCCAACCAGCCTGCGCATCTATAACGCTCCAAGTTGGCCTCGATCTTACACTCCGAGGTACTGAACAGACCATTACATTTCATTACCAGTCTGCTCCCTCGTGGTAGCATGTATTTAGTTTCAATTTGTCTTAGACCGATCTCATCATCACATGTTTGTATCCTTGCTTCACATTGTATCATTGTATCACATTGTATCCCATGCCTGTACCATTGTTACACATGTCTGTATTATTGTTATACAATGCAACTATCTACTTAGTCTGTTAAGAGTATCAACACCTGCTACCATTGTGTGCTTACCTACCGCACACGTATAACCCTCCACTTCACTACTATATGTATACAAGTGCAAGCGTATGACCCAAGTCCCATTGCACTAGCCTCCTTATCAATACTGTACTACTCCCACTATTGCTGTATACAATCCCTTGAGAGTTGTACCTTCAATATATCACAATTTCACACTCTCCCTTACACGCAATATGGCGTCTCATTCTCTGGCCTTTATTAGCCTGTATTTCCTCGCACATTGGCTGGGATCCGTCAATGCACTCTCTCATTCGCAAAACCATATCCCCATTCTGAGCAACTCGGGTAAAAGATGGTCTGGTCCCCACCCAGGAAGCGACACTTATACACGCCGTTCCCACCTCATACACATCCCACTCCAGCAATCCAGGTCACCCAAGCATGAAAAACTCAATTTCTGCCAAAACCTAAAATGTGCTATGATAAATTCACGCTCCATACGCAAAAAGTGGCCCGTTATCCTAGACATGATATCCCTTTACGATCTGGACCTTCTCATGATCACGGAAACCTGGCTATCCTCAGAAGATAACGTCCTCCTCAATCAACTACTACCACCCAACTTCTCTCTTCACATAAGACACAGAGAAACCAAAAGAGGAGGAGGAGTACTAATACTCTCCAAATCAGACCTCCAATTTCATATCACTGAATCATCTAGTTCAAGCAACCTGGACTCCCTTGCCATCAAAAACCAGCTATGCACCATCAATCTAGTATACAGAACACCATCCTCATCTCCCGAGGACCTCCCCACAATTATTGACCTTGCCGCTAATGCCCACAACCCTAACTCACCAATCTGGATTATGGGTGACTTTAATCTCCCTTCACTTCATCAAAGCCATGCAACTGCATTCCTCGAAGCCATGGAGGACCTTGGATTTAAACAGATCATCAACAAACCCACGCATATAAAGGGAAATACCTTGGACATGGTGTTCGCTCCTCTTTCAGCCCTCGAGCAAGACCACAACCCAATGATGTATGTTATTGACGTACCTTGGTCAGACCATAAACTCATCACTTTCCAAATACCCACCAAAATTAGCCAGTGGTCTGGCAACCAAAAGGACAACTGCACAACACACACTTCAACAAGAAACTTCCGCACATTCAACAAAGAGTTAATCCTCTCTCAAACCCATTCCCTCCTGAGCAAAACCACTTCTGATCCTGAAGAACTCGTCTCCTCCTGGAACCTCAACCTCAATGCCATCTCGCAGCGTCCTCAGTCCAATAACATATCCAGGAGAATAAGAAACACTGCCCCATGGTTCTCCCAAGAGCTGAGAGCTTCTCTAACACAACTACGCAGACTTGAGAAAAAGTGGCGCCGATCGCACTCCACTGAAGATTTGACCACCTACCAACTTCACCTTTCAATGCACAGAGAAGCAATCTCAATGAAAATGAGACAACACCACACCGACACTCTGAAGAGATCTCTGAACAAACCACGGGATCTTTTCAACTTGGTACAAGCCCTTTCAAAGGAACCATCTCCTGATCAACATGTGGATATCCAACCACAAAAATTCGCTGAATACCTCCAATCAAAGATCATACAGACCGACAAAATCTCATCAGCCTCATTTCAAACACCTACTGAAATAACCCCCTTGCTCGAATTCTCCACACCATCCCGAAAAAGCATCGAAGATACAATAGCCTCCCTCAATACCTCCACAGCTCAAACGGACCCTTGCCCAGCATTCTGGATTAAGGAGTTACGCAAGGAGTTCAGCCCAGTCATTGCAAAACTAATAAACCTTTCTTTCACCACTGGGTCCTTCCCCACAACACTCAAACAAACCTCAATCAGGCCCTTATTGAAGAACCCCAAACTCGATCCTCAAAAGGTCGATTCTTACAGACCAATAGCTAGTATTCCCCTACTAGCAAAGATAATTGAGAAAGAGGTACAAAGGCAAATTCAGGATCATATAGACTCCACAGCTCCTTTAGATCACTGCCAACACGGGTTCAGAGAGTATCATGGAGTCGAGACCCTTCTCACATTTCTATTTAACAGCATACTCACAGGCGTTGATGACATTAGACAAGGCTTTGTGCTCATCTTTTTAGACATTGCTGCGGCCTTTGACTCGGTACATCACGAGCTCCTTCTTGGGCGGCTGAAAGAAAAGGGAATCTGCAATACTGCACTTGCTTGGTGCAAGTCCTACCTAGATGGTAGGTGGCAATACGTTAAATCCGGTTCAGAAGAATCAAAATATTTCCATCAAACACAAGGTGTGCCTCAAGGATCTTCATTATCATCTCTATTATTTAACATATACATGCAGCCCATCTGCAATATCATTAGATCATTTAACGTGAGCTGTCTGATATACGCAGATGACATCCTCTTATATATGCCTTTCTCGACTGTGCAAATGGACCTTACACCACTTGTAGAATGCTTCAATGCAATATCAGACTGGCTACAATCACAAAACCTCCGTATCCAGCACAAGAAAACGGAGGTACTGTTCATCTCCAGAGATCCCAACTTTATTCCACCATCTCATGTAAGAGTCAAGGAAGCTGAACTACAAACCAAAGAAACAATAAAATACTTGGGGGTCACCTTAGACCAACATCTGAACATGAAAACTCATATAAGCAACATAGTCAAAGCTGTATATTTCAAAATCCGCTCACTCAGGCATCTGCGCTCCCTACTGGACCCAGATGATTTCCGGACCATATATCAAGCTCTGATCCTGCCGCATTTTGACTTTGCTAATTCCATTTTACAAGGTCTCCCTCATTCCACTTTACACCCTTTACAACTGGCCATGAATGCTGCAGCAAGAATCCTCCATGGTGCATCCAGAAGTGAACATGTTACTCCTATTCTGAAACAGCTTCACTGGCTACCAATACACGGAAGAATTATCTTCAAAACTTTACTTCTCTCATTCAAGGCCATCAACCGCATTTCCTCTACTGCACTTACTGATCTGATCCAAACCGTGCCACCCAACAGATCCAGAAGATCAACAGCGTCAAATCTACTATTAACACCGAAGATGTTGACCAAATGCAACTGTACAACGGCAAACAGAGCCTTCAGTCTTTACGTCCCCAAATGCTGGAATGCATTATCATCTGACATTCGAGCTATTGCAGACCTAACTAAATTCAGGAAGGCAATCAAGTTTCACCTATTCTGCCAATTCTACCCAGCCAGCAATGGAACCTAAAATACCCACCTAATAACACCCAATCTAAGCCTTTACCACAGTCCCAAGCTCCTTCCTGCAGATCAGACAAATTCCGTCCTAAAGTAAGCATTATGTTAAATATAACTCAGTGCAACTAAAATTTCATGTATATAATCCAACCCTGTTATTTAAGTGACCCCTCATGTATATAGTTTAACCCCATTATCCAAGTTGTTTTTCCTGTTCTATGTAAAACCAAACAATTTGTGTTTAGGTTGTTTTTGTTATACTGTAAACCACGCTGATACCGAATAGTGCGGTATATAAGCAACTGTAATAAATAAATAAAATAAATAAATAAATAAATATGAGATTGCAGACCTGCTATCAGTAATCTGTGAACTATCATTAAAATCATCTCTAATACCTGAAGATTGGAGGATCGCCAATGTAACACCAATTTTTAAAAAGGGTTCCAGGGGTGATCCGGGAAATTACAGACCGGTGAGCCTGACGTCAGTACCGGGAAAAATGGTAGAAACCATCATAGAGAATAAAATTACTCAGCATGTAGATAGTCACAACCTAATGGGAGACAGCCAACATGGCTTTAGACAAGGAAGATCTTGTCTTACTAATCTGTTATGTTTTTTGAAGGAGTGAATAAACAGGTGGACAAAGGTGAGTCGGTTGATATTGTGTATCTGGACTTTCAGAAAGCCTTTGACAAGGTCCCTCATCAGAGACTTTTGGCAAAACTAAAGAGTCATGGGATAGGAGGCAGTGTACTATTGTGGATCAGGAACTGGTTAAAAATAGAAAGCAGAGGGTAGGGCTAAATGGCCAATTTTCCCAATGGAGAAAGGTGAATAGTGGTGTACCCCAGGGATCTGTGCTGGGTCCGCTGCTTTTTGACATATTCATAAATGACCTGGAAAATGGAATAACGAGTGAGGTTATCAAATTTGCAGATGACACAAAACTATTTAAAGTTGTTAAAACCCAAGAGGATTGTGAAAAATTGCAAGAGGATCTTGATAAATTGGAAGACTGGGCATCAAAATGGCAGATGAAATTTAATGTGGACAAGTGCAAGGTTATGCACCTAGGGAAGAACAACCCAAACTATGGTTACACGATGCAAGGTTCCACATTAGGAACCACCACCCAGGAAAAAGATTTAGGCGTCATTGTGGATACCATGTTAAAACCCTTGGCCCAGTGTGCAGCGGCGGCCAAGAGAGCAAATAGAATGCTAGGTATGATAAGGAAAGGAATGGAAAATAAAACAAAAGATATTATAATGCCTCTATATCGTTCCATGGTGAGACCGCACCTTGAATATTGTGTGCAATTCTGGTCACCGTATCTTAAAAAGGATATAGCGATTTTAGAAAAGGTACAGAGAAGAGCCACCAAAATGGTAAAGGGGATGGAAGTATACTCCTATGAAGAAAGGCTAAAAAGGTTAGGGCTCTTTAACCTGGAAAAGAGACGGCTGAGGGGAGATATGATAGAAGTCTATAAATTAATGAACGGAGTGGAACGGGTAAACGTAGATCGATTGTTTACGTTATCAGAATATAGAAAGACTAGGGACATGCAATGAAGCTACAGGGTAAACTATTTAAGACTAATAAAAGAAAATATTTTTTCACTCAACGTGTAATCAAACTCTGGAATTTGTTACCGGAGGATGTAGTAAAGGCTGTTAGTGTAGCTGGGTTTAAAAAAGGTTTGGACAAGTTCCTGGAGGAAAGGTCCATAAACCATTATTAAGAAGGGACCCAGGATATCAATGCTTGACCCAGTACAAGCATTGTGGAACCTGTGTCTTTTGGGGAAACTGCTAGGTACGTATGACCTAGATTGGCCACTGTTGGAAACAGGATACTGGGCTTGATGGACCTTGGTCTGACCCAGTATGGCATATCTTATGTTCTTATGTAGAAAAATTAAGGGATGGTGAAGGGGGGGACAAGAGAGTCTGAGAAGACAAATTAATGACATGGAGAATGAGGAAAGAGGTAGGACAGGTGTCGAAGAGATGGGAGGAAGGAAAGAGAAAGCAGAAGAGGTCCAAGAAAAGAGAAACACAGCAAAAGCAGAGGGGAGACTATCAGCTGAAAAAAAAGAAATAAATTTAAATACAGTATATAATTAAGTGTGTTTTACTAGCAGTTTAAAGCTGTACATTATTGCACATCGGATATGCCACAGCTGTACTCATTAATTCTAACATCTGCTTCACTTATTGAAAGTTATTTCTGATTTTCTCATGTTTCTAGGGTAGAAGAAATGGGGAGGCATGCATGCCAACTCTCTCTCTGTGCTTCCCACACTCCCTTGTCTCCTCCCATACTTGGCCTGTTCAGCGCAGGACACCACACGTTTGCACAACGTTTGAACAATTAGTATAAAATTTCTCTGCTTTTAAATATATTTTGCAAAATGTATTATTATTGCATTTTTTTATATAATCTGACAGAAGAATGAGAGAACCTTGATTGTTCATGCCTTTTATGTGCAATCTGTTTCCTCCAGTGGAGGGCACTCAGTGTATCACAAACCAGAGCATTAGCACAGAATAGCTCCAAAGCATCGCCAGTCTCCAGAAAGCCTTCAGCATTAGACAAGGGCTGCCTTTCAGCACAGCTACAGAACATTTTAAAGCAGACCAGCTAAACGGATAAAGCTATCCTGCGTAGCTTTTAAACTAGGATCTTTGCTGATCGCTGTAGGCCGACTTCTTCAAGAGCTGAAGAGGGAGAAGACAGGCTGCCTTAGCCAGGGATGGCAAGAGGCAGCTTAGCAAGGAATGCCAGGCATTATTTGACAGTGAAGTTGCCTACCTCTGCGATGTGCTGGAGCCTCCTTGTGCAGACTGCAGATTAAATACTGATGCTTTCCCTGACGAATTAAACAAAAACAATACTAAGAGCCGAGGGGGAGTCCTCCCCTCCCTTGATTTGTCTTCCCTTCTTCGTTACCCCCCTCCCCAAATTGTGTTGTTTCTCTCTGGGGTGGGGGGGGGGCCAACTTTGTATGGGATTGCTGGCATGCATGCCGGATCAGGATGGCGTGACTGACAGATCTGTTCTGTCATGAAGGTTGTAATATAGAAAACAGAAAAAAAGAAGAAACAGGCTGCAACGGGGGCAGACTACTCGATAATAAAGAATGGGTAAGTGAACTTTGGATGCTTGCAATTTACTGGTGCATAAATATGCTTAAGTCAGGTCAGTAGGCAAACAACAGCTGGGTTCTAGTTTGATAAGTGACTCATTGAACTTGCTGCTATAATTTGGGGTTCTTTTATTTTTCTATAGCACTTTTGCAATTAACTATGAGCTGAGAAGCTAGGGAGCTGATACCTCTTTGTACCATCTGTTAACACCGACACATGCACATTGGTACATACGTTCAGTTCCTGCTTTGTCAATTATAGGGAAGATTTCTTGTACATCAATATTGCTGGTATGTCTGGGTTATAAATGCTCAGTGTCAGGATGGCGAAGACTTTTCTGCAGGCAAGGAGGGATTTACTGTGCCCTGTCTCAGGTTTCAAAATTTAAAACAAGGTCTTGTTTTTCACCTGCGATTAGATCTTCATACAGTAGCTGAATTCCCTCCCTTCATTTGCCAAACATTTTTATTTTCTTTTTATTGTTTTCAAGAGTAAGCAGCTTAATTTTGTACACGGTAGCTGGAAAAATACTTCTTGCAGTCAATCTTCTTCATGAGGAATATCAGAAGATCAGGATTTGCCTTACCTAACAAAATCAGTGAAGAGAGAGAACCAGACAGTCTCAGGGCAGTTTGGTTTTCCTAGCCTTTCCTTTTATTTAAAAAAATATCTTGTTACACCATTGCTAAATTCTACCTCTATTCCTATAATGACTGCTAGATTTTGAGGGCAACTGTCACTTAAGATATCTAATTTAGTAGCCAAGAAAGAGAGAGGAGAGACCGACTACTAAATTATAAAATATATATAGTCCGTCTTCCAATAACATTACCTTCCTAATGGTATAGAAATTATTTGATACTAGTAAAAGTGTGTATGGAAGGAAGGGAGATCAAAAAGCACAAGGCATACAAGCGGTTAAGAGACACCCTGACCCTTCCTCCCTCTTCTCTATAGTCCATTCATCCAGAATCCATTCAGTTCGGAGTACCTTTGCCAACCATTTCTTCCTGTGAAATACAACATCGCAAAACTAGCAACAAGCATTTTTTTGCCAATTTAAACCTGACTTTTTCAACTTTACGGTGCAGATGAGCATGCAAACAAAACACCATTGCAGAATATTTAGGACAACAAAATAGCTCCTTGGTTCTCAAGAGAACAAAAGTGAGATTAGAATCAAAACTAATTGAAAAAATAAGTTAATTATCAATCCTTCCAGTATGCCATTTGCATTGATTTAACTGTGTTTGCCAAGGAATACTTACATTTGAATGAGCTGAATGGCCTTACTTTATTTCTATCTTTGTCAGACTTAAAACTAGCAGTTAACACAGTAACTCGACTAAGGAAAAAGTAATTATTTAAAATATTAGTCAATTCTAGTGAGCAGGTGTATAAAGTATTATTGCACAAAATTTAATTGCAGAAGCTGCCGAATTCTCAGTGACCTTGAGGACTGTAAATCATAAAAATGTAATGGAGCAGAAAGAGATGGAGGTATAAAGCAGAAGTGTACTCAAGGATTCCCAGACCTATTCAGGAGAATCCACAGTCAGTTGGGTTTTCAGGATATCCATAGAGAATTTGCACAAGATCGGTTTCATGCACTGAAGATTCAGTATATTGAGATTCATCTCAACTATCTTTATTCTGGATATCTTGAAAACCCAAATGAATGTGGGTTTGCCAGACAAATTTGAGAAGCTCTGCAGTAATTATTTATGTTGCAAATATTGCCAAAAAATAGAAAGAAAGAAAAAAGTCAGATGAGTTGCTTTCATAGGAAGTACATCTATAATACATTAGAAGAGGCACTGCTGGCACTCTTAATCTGCTACTAATTCATTCAATAGCTTTGCAATCTATATTTTATCTGCTTTTTTAATTTTGTAGGTTTTCATTTAGTTAAGCAGCTGAGAAGCACAACTGTGGTGATGGTGATATTTCTCTGCGTGCTGCTTGTTTTGGTGGTAGAGGCTCAGAGAGCCTGCCCAAAGAACTGCAGATGTGATGGCAAAATTGTGTACTGTGAGTCTCATGCTTTCAGGGACATTCCTCAGAACATTTCCGTGGGGTCTCAAGGTTTGTCATTGCGGTACAATAGCATCCAAAAGCTGAAGCTGAATCAGTTTGCTGGTCTTACCCAGCTCATATGGCTTTACCTTGACCATAATTATATCAGCTCCATACATGAGGATGCATTCCAAGGGATTCGGAGGCTGAAAGAATTAATTCTGAGCTCCAACAAAATTACAAATCTGCACAACAAGACCTTTCACTCGGTCCCCAACCTCCGCAACCTGGATCTTTCTTACAATAAACTACAAGTGTTGCAACATGAACAGTTTAAAGGTCTTCGCAAACTCTTAATTTTACATCTTCGGTCAAACTCATTAAAAAGTGTGCCAATAAGAGTTTTTCAAGACTGTCGTAACCTTGACTTTTTGGATTTGGGTTATAACCGTTTACGCAGCTTATCACGTAATGCTTTTGCTGGTCTCTTGAAATTAACAGAGCTTCACTTGGAGCACAATCAGTTTTCGAAGGTCAACTTTGCTCATTTTCCACGCCTCTTTAATCTACGTTCACTTTACTTGCAATGGAATAGGATTCGCTCCATCAACCAAGGTTTGACATGGACTTGGAGTTCCTTACACAACTTGGATTTATCAGGAAATGATATTCAAGGGATAGAACCTCAGACATTTCAATGTCTGCCCAATTTGCAAAAACTCAACTTGGATTCCAATAAGCTTACCAACATTTCCCAAGAGACAATCAATGCCTGGATTTCATTAACATCCATAACTTTGTCTGGAAACATGTGGGAATGTAGTCGAATTGTTTGTCCTCTGGTTTTTTGGCTTAAGAATTTCAAAGGAAATAAAGAAGGCACTATGATCTGTGCAGGCCCCAAGCAAATTCAGGGAGAAAAAGTCATTGATGCAGTGGAAACATACAATATCTGTGCTGAAATCCAAATTGTTGCTACTGAAAGAGCTTACCAAGCTCCCAAAACTCCCCCCAAACCTCAATTAATTCCTAAACCCACCATTTTCAAGCTGGAAAGCAAACCACCAACTGTTTTTTCTCCGAGTCCTTCCCCTGGCATGCAGACCACTGGGACAGAGCAAGAATATGAGCATGTTTCATTTCATAAAATTATCGCAGGGAGTGTGGCTCTCTTCCTTTCAGTTGCTATGATCTTATTGGTCATCTATGTATCCTGGAAGCGTTACCCAGCAAGCATGAAACAACTCCAACAACATTCTCTCATGAAGAAACGTAGGAAAAAGGTCAGAGAGTCAGAGAGGCAAATGAGTTCCCCTTTACAGGAGTATTATGTGGACTACAAGCCTACAAACTCTGAGACCATGGATGTATTGGTAAATGGATCAGGACCCTGCACATACACCATCTCTGGCTCCAGGGAATGTGAGGTATGAACCATGATCCTCCTAAAACCATTTCAGCTGCTGGGAAGGAGAGGTAAATGTTTGATGCTCTTGAGGTATCTAATCATTAGAAAGATTCATGAGACGTTTGACTTTTGTTTTGCTGAGTGTGAAAGTTTATTTAATGAAATTACTAGAAGAAAAGTGGTCTATATTTTTAATAACTCAGACTTGAAGGAAGCTCATTCAAGGGTGATAAGTAAATGTGAATAAATGGCTATTTTAATTTGCTTGCAGTTTCAAGTATTTTGATAGGGTTGGCAATTTAGTTTTCTTTTATGTAGGCATTTTTGCCAAATCACTTGTGGTTTATTTTACTTTTAATGGATAAAGGCATATATATCAAATAAAACATGTTAACATTATTTCTGGACCCAACCATTTTAGAAGTCAATGATAAGTTTCAGAGTACTAATTTTCCTTTAAAGTTCTACCATGTTATAAATGTAAAGCTTCATGCAAAAAATAGGTATCAATGTCCATGCTAGTCTTTAACATTGAAAACAATATCTTAGGGGAAAAGATACTTTATTTTTTAAACTAGCTGGATAAAATAGCCTGGGCTCTAGATCTGAGAGCATGAATATTTTTTTAAAAAAATGGTACACACTGGCAACTTGGTTTATGATTATTTAAAGCTGTGTGTGAAATAGCAATTAACTGTGTTAGACAATGATAAGGGTTTTAGTTATACCCCTTGGTAGTTTATCAGTCAAACACCAAACACACCACATACTATTGACTTCTCCACCAACTCAATGGATCAAACTGCACATTCTGCCGTAGATGGAGGTAAACTCAAGGATCTTCCATTGCTCATTCAATGGAAAACTGAATCTCCTTTACCCGCTTTTCTAGTTTAATGGAAAAAAAATCCACCCAAAAGTCATTTTAGAGCAGAAAATACATTGGGCTTTGTTGTCAGAAGGCACCCCTCCCCCCCCCCCCCTATTTTGTTCCTCCGGTAAAGATTTGTTTACCTGCATTGCCAACATGTACAGGAAGCACTTATTGATGAGTCCACACTGAAGATAAGTCTTAAGTGCTAGGTCGTAAAGCAGAGAACATGTCACACTAATTCGATTTTTAGGCTTTTTTTTACTGCCCTTTCCTTTTCTGAAACATTGTTAAAATGAGATTTTATAGCCAGATGCTCTCTTTAATGTCACTTACCAACAAGGACATGATCCATATGACTTTTGATAGTTTGCGCTGTGTGGACTCATACCTTTCCATAGACGTAGAGGTGTATCAAGCCCATCGGGAAATCTCACTGTGTCAGATACTGAATGATTACTTTGTGGGAAATTACAATAAGGGGAGAAATAATGGAGTGTACTACATATGCTAGTGCACCCATAGAAGAAAAGAGCAATCATCTATATAATAGTCATATATTATGGCAACTGTGACTAGTGAGGAATCATCTCAGGTCTAAATTAATAGGAACATATGTAATTTTCCTTCAGACAAACATGATTCGGTCAATTCCCCTAATCTTTTACCATATTAGACCACAGTCCAGCTTTTATATAGATGGTGATATTTAAATAGTGAGCACTCTGTGTACTCAGGCAGGAAGATAAAGAGAACAACTGGAAACCAGACTAAGTAAATATACAAACCATGATTCCAAATTCCCTGGTGTCATTGTTTTATTTCTTTGGAAACAAAGTTAACATGGTTAGAAAGGTATTTTTCTCACATAAGAGCATGCATCCATAAATCCACAACCAGAATCCTGGCAGCATGTTAATTTCCATGCAAGACACTACTATGCTTTCATTTTGTATTTGTAGGAGATGCTATTTGTCATTTGCCTATCTTCCTTCTATGCATTCTTGGATATAGGAGGTCAGATGACCACGGTCCCATCGCACTGCCTGCAACTATTTAGTGGTAGAATACTACAGAAGTGTACTATTGCATTCTGCAGACTATATTGCCCACTCTTCACTGCTGGCCCCTTTCTAGGTACCAACCAGGCCTCACCCTACTCAATATCTGATATCTATCAAGTTCAGGTTCTCCCAGGCTAATGTTCATGGGACTATATAGAAGGTAATTTACTTAAATCATCCTATACTTCGAACGTACTATCAGTTGTCATTTCACTTAGTTTTGATTCAAGCAGTTTCCCTTTGCTTTCTATAATTCTTACTAAATGATCAGTACATGGCATTTATTCCCCAATATTATTATTATTGACTGCATCTAGTCAATAAATCCCCAGAGTTGAAATAAATTTGTTTGCAAGAGTTTTACTGTGGTTTCTGTCTAGTTATGAAAAAGTTAAGGTTAAGTTTACAGTATAATCATTATTTCAGGACAGAGACTACATAAGGAAATGAATTTAAAGCCATAAGATGAAGAAATGAATTTAAATTAATAAGAGTTTTGGGAGATTCTGCTTTGAATATTCAGTGGTTGGGTAGCAGAATCTCAAGAGAAACGTATAGCATGTTTAATGACTGCACAAATTATATTTTAGCAAGATTGTGGGTTTTTTTTTTTCTCGCTCTCTCTATATTTTGTTATTAATTTCTATTAATTTATATGCTGTTATATCCATTACATTTCAAACTGATATACAAGAAACATAGAAATCATCTTGACAAAGACAACATAAATATAAGACATTCCACATCTCATGTTATTTTTAAATCAAAAGTGTTAAATTCTAATAACCTCAAAAGTTTGTCTCTATACAATTTGAATATCTCTTTGGAAGTTCATTTAGACTCATTACATTGCTAGGATATCTCATCTGCTATGGCTCCTTGTGACTTAAAATGGATTATAATATGGGAGAATTGTTATAGACTGTCCACCACCAAATCAGTATCATAGCACAGTGGCAAGGATAACGGGATTTAAGTTCTATTAAATTATATATTTTTTTAAATAAAAGTAAAATTGTCATCATAATAAGGAATCCTAGAATATATGCTACTGTAGAATCAGCAATTTTCTCAGGTGACACAAAACAAAAATATAGAAGATGTTGTTAGGAAAGAATTATTTGGTGCACACAGTCTAATGCCTAATAATGTGTGATTTTGCACCCTTCCTCCACTAATAAGGTCCAGTGAAGGCACATTTTAGGACATCTGACTTGGGATGTCCATCTCAAAATGGCTGAAATCTTGTGGGAAGGGCAACAGTGAAGGTGAACACATGTAAGCACCATCTATAATACAGCCATCTCCACCCCTAACAGATATTCATGTCTGCAAATGAAATACAGACAGGCTTATGCAGACTAAGACCCCAGACGCATGCAAGTTTCCATGTGGTTTTAGAAATGTGCTCATCAAATATAGATGTTACCAGTTTCTACAACATAGAGGTCTCTGCGATAGTATTTCACAATGCGACTCTAGATATGATGGTACTTGCACATCCCAGACTGCCATTTTACAAATTGGAATGTGCAGTGCCATGGCAAAAATATGACAACTATATTTATTTACCTGGATGTGTCTTTAACCAATCAAAAAATATTGGTGCAGTGAAAGAGCATTCTCCTCTACTTTCTACAGGTGGTGGTTTGCTGAAACCAGCACTTTTTTGATGTCTGCTCATGCCCTGAAGCAGGTATAGGCGAGAACATGTCAGCTGCTGGGTGCAGACATAGATGGGGCTGTTCTGAAATTGTGCGGGCATACAGTATGTATCTTTTTTGGCACCCCCTGGCCATGCTTCCACCATGCTCCTGTTGGACATGGACGTGATCGTGCTGCATACATGCATCTAAGGGATTTCTAAAATGGCTCTAGGGACATTTTTGTGAATGCCGCGTCTGAAATGCCATTTTCAGTTATGGAAATCATGAATAGAGTTTCTAAAATGTCCCTCTTTGTGTCTATCTTATGTGTATTTCTGTTCAGGTGCTTACCACTCTCTCAGTGCAAAGTATATTTTCATATTCCTTTTGAGTCATCTTCCTAGGATGACACTTTGTCCATGAATGTTTCATTCTATAGAAAATGGTTTCATCTGCTTTCATAGGGTACATTATTGAAGCTTGCTAGGTATTTGAACATTTGCATATTAACTTTCCTTCCTATTTTTTGTTCTAGAGAGTACATCTTGAGATACTTATTTATTTATAGCAATCTAAACAACATAATATACTAGATAAAAGCAATAATGATGAAGCCCAAAATATTGTTATTTGACCCTGTTTCCCTCTCCCATTTGGAGGAAGTCATCCACATCAACCTTACCATAGAAACAAAGAAGTTTCCAACTATTTCCTAACACTATAGAGAATGCCTTAGCCTGCTATCTCACCTTCTTAAATATATTTTTATAGATGGTACAGTTAACAAGGTGTCTTTGGAGGATCAAAGACATTTAGTCAGCATATATCTTACCAACCTTTCCAAGTTGACTTCTGAGTAGTCAAACCTTAGAAATCATCACCAAAATTGTAAACTTACATTTTTCTTTCACTACAGATTTCAGTCTTTGTATGACTTAACTGAGTATGTAACTCATGCACCATTTTGATGGTTTCCCCTTGAATAGTCTTTATCATCTCAACGTCTTTTTGTAGGTGTGGTCCCCAAAACTGCAAAACTTGTACGGAGGAAATATTATTATCTGCTGTCTACTAGTAAGACCTCCATTTACTCTCATGCCTCAAGGGTATGTTCATGTTTAAAAATAACTAGGAAAATAAAATAAAATGTATTGTTCCTTTATGTGTCATTTTCAAAATGAACATGCCATTTTGTTCTGGATCTAGCAATAATGCCTGAGGAAGTCTTTTCCCTGTGCAGGTCCCCCAACCACCTCACACCCTTCTAGCTTACCACCACTACCAACCACACCCACTCACCACCATCTGCTATTGACTCCAGGTCCTAATAGGCAAGCAAATATCTTCATTCGCTCATTCTTGATGACGCTTTGATCCAAAATGTGCCAGGTATACCAATAAGCTCATTTTGAATTATGGTATTAGCAGAAAGAAGTGCCTGGGGATTGTGCCTGCTTCATTAGGTCTCAAGCAGCATGAGCAGATGTTGGTAAATGGGTACAGTGGAAGTGAAATGATGTGTGCTATTATTGGTCAGGTGGTTGGGCCTTCTTGGGATAGTGTGCGTGTGGGAAGGAAGGGAGATGTTGTGCGAGGGCAAAGGAAGGGAAGGAGGACAAGGAAATGAGTAGTCTCTTAGGGCTTGTTGACACTTAAAATGAACAACTCTAGACAAATGAAATGTGGAAAAACAACAAAAATCCCAGCATTTTTTCATGAATACACATACTGGTAAAAATATTCAGTGATCCAGGGCGTGCTGATTTCTTACAAAACCTATACCTGATTGTACTTTACTTATTATATAGAAACACCAAAAATATTGACAGAAAAGGAACATTTTGGCCCACATAGGGGTATGTTTACTAAATGGCAGTAAAGGAACAAGTGTACCACTAATGTGTGCTAACAGCGTACTTGTGCTCTTAGCACAACTTAAATGTCACCTTAGCACACATTAACGGTACTGGCGGAGAGTAGGTGTCAGTGGGCGGGAACAAGGCACACTCCCTTATCGCTAGCACCTTAACATCTGGAACCTTAACACATATCAAAACCTGTCGGTAATGGTGCATTTTGAGGAGAGAGAGCCTATTTCAACGTCTGCAATGTGCTGCACAGACAGGTGATCCCAAGTAAATGATAGTAGTGCTCCATTAGCAGCAAAGCATAGTGCCCGAGTATGAAAGGGCACTATGTTGATGGTGAAAATGGGGCAAAGGAGAGTGCATGTGGGTCATGCAGTAGGGGCCTCTGCTTCACAAGGCAGACCAGGCAGTTGCCTAGATGACACATAAGAACATAAGACTTACAAATATGCCAGACTGTGTCAGACCAAGATCCATCATGCCCAGTATCCTGTGTCCAACAGTGGCCAATCTTGGTCACAGGCACCTAGCAGTTTCCACAAAAGACACACAGGATCCACAGTGCATGTATTGGGCAAATAGGGGATATTCTGGGTCCCTCATTAATAATGGTTTATGAACTGTTCCCCAGAAATCTGTTCAAACATTTCTGAAACTCTGCTACACTATGAATTGCAGAGTTTGAGTATGCGTTGACTGAGAAACCATTCACTCCCAGTAGTCCTCAATGACTTACACTGTAGCCACATTGAATGTCCCCTAGACCTAATACAGTTTGATGGCATAAACAATCAATCTGCGTTTACCCAATCCACTCCAGGCAATATTTTCTAGACATAACACCCCTCAGCCGTCTCTTCCACAGGTTGAAGAGACATAACATTGGCAGGCGCCTTAGGTTCATGTGCCTTAAACCCCTTGGGCACCTTAACGCTTGTCACTTTAACGTGAGATGTGCCGTTATCATGAGTTAAATGGTCAGGGTGCCCTGTTCCATATGTTTCATGGCCCATATCTCCTTTTATGCTGTTCCTCCCCCACCCGCCCATATCCTGATATGGCTTTGGGAACCTTAGAGTTGCCCTTACCGCCAATGACTTTACTGTGGTTTAGTAAACATACCCCATAGTCTACTCATTCATATTTTCTTGATGTTTTCTTGATGTTTTCTTGATGTTTTGCTGATGTTTTGTTGTTATCTCCCTCACTCTGCTACCAAAGTTCCTATGCCCTTTTTTATACAAAATACTGCTCATGAAGGTTTCTGAAAAGGAACTGATATTAGTACTTGCGCTTTAGTACACATACATTTTCTGGTTTATTATATGTATACACATATTTTCAAAGCATGCATATGAATGTAAACCTCTCCCCATCTTTATCTCCACAAACACCTCTGCATTTCATTTTCAGAATTTTTTTTTTTTAATTTTCATGTGCTTTTTTTATTCTATATAATTGGCTTGACATTTTTTTAAAATATACATTAGGACTTTTTAATGTGCACAAATTGGTTGTAAATGCATTAATTTGTAGATTAATAAACATTAAGGAAGTAAGGGGTTGATATTCAGCCTGTGGGAGTCAGCGTCATTCAAATCCCTGACCTCTGCAGGCAAAGATGCCTATTGTGCATCGCGCTTCTTTAAAAAAGTTTTTATTTCATTTTCCCCATCCCTGATAGTCAAAGTCAAACTCTAAAACCTACCTTGAGGTATGCACTTGCTGTACTTTATGAAAAATTATTTCTGCTGCTGTACTAAAACTTGCTTACAGTGGACTGTGCTGCAACAAAGTGGCATCGAACTCCCTACTTGCCGCTTAAAAACTTCCGATTCACTCCTACCGATTAAAACTCGCGGTATCCCTGGGGCCCTAAAAGAGGTTAATCTCTATCAGTGTTTTTATTTAAATATTTAATTTATTATTGAGCTTCCTGTCATGTAGCGTGCTTTGCTGAATAAAACTTTAATTCCATTCTCTCCACCTCCAATAGCCCAAATCAAACTCCAAAACCTACCTTAAAGTGTGCTAATGCTGCTCTCTCCAAAATAAATATTTCTGCTGATGCATTCAAGCCTGCTTTCAATGGACCATGTTTTACCAAGCAGCATTAAGCTCCCTAGTGGTTAGGACAAGGTACTTCAGGCCGGAGGGCCGGGGGTTCAAGTCCCACCTGGGGACAGCAATCTCAGGCCAGAGGGACTGGGATTTGTAGTTCTATAGGCACTCCTTGTGGTCTTGGGCAAGCCACTTAACCCTCCATTGCCCATGTTCCCTGTAAGTATTAGCGTATGTGTGTCATATCCCCTCGTGTTAAATGTATCTCCCAATTGACTGCTTTGACCCAGTGAAAAGCGGGATATAAATACAGCTAAATAAAATAAATAAATAAAAATACTAGCCGCAAAAGTACTTCAAAGCTCCCAGCCCCTTGCTGCCACTTGAAATTGACGCTGTCCCCATGGTCCTAAACTCCACCAAATTGTTCAATATAAACCAAAAACACACTCACCCTTGCAGCCAATCCTTGTAATGTCATACAGACCTATTTTATTTTATAATATCTCATTGAAATTTCCAAATGATCTATCGCCCCAACCCACCACTCAGGTTTCTTTTTCAAACACCCATGCTGAAAGTCAACTCGATATTCACTGCTATGCCTCAACCGAATCATTATAAAACAACAATTTCAATATCACCAAGAGCCATCCTTACCTTATTCTATCTGGTCTAAATTTAGTGCCCACTTCCCTCGCACCCCCTATCAATTCTGAAAACACTCAATGGACACACAGCTTGCCCAAACTACCCTAACACTATTCTGGATCAACGACATGTAAACTGAATATCCATTGTTCTCTCCTAAGCAGTGTCCTATTCCTGTCTCCCCTTCTAATGTTCAGAGGAATATGATCAATACAGAAGCATCATAAATCTTCAAATTTATGTTGTTTCCTAGACAGTGTTGTATCAAAGGGGCTTCTAATACTTGGCAGTTCAATTTACTTTTATGTCTAGTCATCCATACCTTAAAGGAACGTGTTGTTTTCCTTACATATAACATCATACTAGGCATCTAACAAATCTTCTGATTGCTGTAAATATGCTTGTCTCATACTACATTTATGCCTTTACCTTATAAATTGTGAAAATGGTAAGCTGTCCTTTAATGATCTAGGGTGAGCACTAGAGTAGTGTAACAGAGTATTCTTGTCTGTGGTCTTCTTATAGCCTGAAATCTGCATCCTTTCAGAATTATTTTTGATCAATAAATCTAAATATGAAATTTCTTTAATGCTATGCACCATTGAAAATTGGAGGTGACTATCATAAGAATTTAGTCACATTCCACTCTCTCAACTGTACTTAGTTACCTTTCCATAACAAGATGACATCATCTATAAAATGCAACCACGCCATTACATTCTCAGAAAATGAAAATCTGATGACCATTTCTTCTCAAATTGAGCCATAAACAAACTGGCTACTGAGGGTGCCATTGTGGCCCCCCATTCACACTCCTGTGATCTGTTGATAAAATTGCCCTTCAAACAAGAATAAATTCTTTGTCAAAGCTATCTCTGCTATTGATGTAATGAACTTTGCTCAATGCTCAAATCACCCCTAACTGTTAAGGGTGCTTCAATAACTCTTATCACTGCATCTTGGGGGATGCTACTTTATAAAGAAGCTATATCTAACATAGCCATAGTTAAATCCTGTGTCACACTAACTTCTTCAAACCTCTCTAAAATGTTAAGTAAGTGTTATGTATCTCAAACATAAGAGGGGATCTGAGACAGTAATGGACGCAAAAACAAATTTACATATGTTGAAAGGGTTTCTAACTTGTTGATACTATTGGGCACCCTAGTGGATTCACTAAATATTATGAATTTTAGGCAGTATATATAATACTGGAATCAATGGAAATGGCAGATTCAAGTATCAATATTCTTTTTCTGTTATGAATTTCTGGGTTAACCCAAAAAAGGGACATCCAAGTCGGGATGTTCCTGCTCATGTCTGTTTCAGTTATATTTGGGATCTTGGCATAGTAGCTATGACACACAATGAACTATGGACATTCAGCATATGTTGTATAGTCAATAAGATATTCTACTATCCAATACAATGGGGCCATTGTGTGATGGCGTCTACTCAAGAAAGGACTTTTTCTGAGCATGTATTCTGTTTTCATGTGTCCAGACTAGAAATTCCCAGCTCAGTGAATGCTGGTCCTTTTGTAATGTGTATAAGAATATACAGGAGAACATTGTTTTGCCAGTATGTACAGCAGAACAGACATTTTACCAACAAACATGCAAAAAAGAGTGGCTTCACTTGGGATGTTACATGTGCAAACATGGATTTTTACAACTTGCACATGTTAAGTGCCAGCAATTATCCATGTAAGTGCTGGATTCTGTAAAACTACATGTACAAAAGAAGCCAAAATTCTTAGCTTCAATTTCTTGGCTTTTTGAGATGGCTTTTAAGACCGGAGGGAGAACCAGAATTGTCCTCTCACTCACTCTTAGGAACCCTCAGGTCCAAATGAGCAGTTGGCTCATGTTTATGCATGATTTGGAGGAGATGTAAATGCTGACAAAGAAATTTGTTGGAATATATGTCTATTCCCCTTCTAAAATGCTAAGTACATGTATATTTGAAAGGTCTCCCCATGTCACACTGAGAACATGCTCCCTTCAAATCTGTGCATGCTATGAATATATATAGCAGCTGTTCTGAAACAATTACTTACATGTCCCAAGTGTGAATATCTCGTCACTCTTCTAAAATTCCCTCCTACATATTTTTACTAGTAAAAGATCTTGGAAAGTGGCGCTATGCTTTGAGTTATATAGATGTCTTTTGACAATTTTGTATGGATAATATTTTCTTTTATTTTAATAAACATTCCAACTTATTTCCTACAATAACAAAACAGAAAATTGCAAGGAAACAAAGTTATATAGCAATAATCACACATGACTGAAAGGAAAAAAAGTATATACTTCGTAGCCCATGTCAAGGGAGTGAACAAGAGACAGATCTTTATCAAATACCCAGCAAGATACAAAAATATAAATGCTGACAACCCCCTTCCAAAAGTCAAACTATAAAGAAATAATAACCTAAGGCAAAGAAAACAGACCTCCTTGGTTTGTAGGTACAGCTCATTTATCTAAAAGAACATTCTCCAAATGGACAGGATCTGAAAAAATATATCTAGTCCCTGGTATGTAAATAAACACTTAGGGATATGTTTACTAAATAGTGTTAAGGGAGCAGGGCATATTGAACGACAATGGCAGCGTTAAGAGTGTTTGTGGGTGATAAAGGCTCGGGGCGGGTAGTAGGCGTTCCGGCGGTAAGGGAGCAAGAGCCCACTTAACATGTGCTAATAGGACACTGGACGTTAAGGTGCCAAGCGTGCACCTCAATACCCCAAAATGGCACTTACCTTAATGCCGGATAAGGGAGCCCCAGTGAAAGGCGATGTAAAGGTGCTGGATGGAAGGACAGGTGTGAGCTGATGAACATGACATATCCTTGGCCATCCTATGTGGCAGTCAGGTAGTGGGATGAGCATGAGCTGTACTGAGTCATTGATGTGTGCCCACATAAAATGCTGTAATGTCAGTGTGTGGCATAGGATGTGGAAGACATGTCCCACTATAGTGCCATTATCGCCACGATGTGTGCATCAAAAGGATGATGGGGCAGGAGTGGTGACGTGCATATCAGTCATAGGAGAGGCAGGAGTGAGACATCAAAATGAGGAAAAAGTACCTGTGTGGTCCATGGTGCAGCAGCTGGCAGGAGGATACATGACTGCACAGAGCCAGCTGAGGCAAATGGATGGGCTGAAGGAAGGATGGTGCTAAATTAGAGGGTGGTATGGGTTTGCAGCACCGATGTACTTGATATAACATCACCATTGCAGTCGTAGTGTGTCAGAAAACAGTGTGGTCGCACCACGTGGGAGTCCCAATACCATCTACATTGGTCGCACAGCTGGCACAGACTCCCAACCACCATACAACTCTCCAGACAGAAGAGTTGTTCATACTGGTCATATGGAGCAATTAAGGAAGTGTGATTATTTTGCAGGTGGCCATCCCAGGGATAGGATGTGGGAGCATGTAATGAATACATGTGATGGAGTCAAAGCTGTGCAGTCACAGTGATGATGAAATACTTGAATCATGTTAGCTATGTATGTTAGATATTTATGTACATAATTGGTTGTTTGGATATTGCTGTATCATCTCAGTCAAAGCGCTTCACATTGTAGCATGTTAAAGCATGTGTTAAAGTACATTACAAACTTGGGCATTGATAACTTGGATTATGCTGAGGCAATAGAGGGTTAAGTGACTTGCCCAAGGCCACAAGGGGTAGAGGTCATGTTTTGAAGGATTATACATTCATAAAAAGCCTCTGTAAAATGTTCCTACCAGTCACAAAAGAAGTGCTAGTGGGAATCAAATGCTGCTCTCTTGATTCATGAGCTACTGCGCAAACCATTAAGCTACACCTCCACTCAGGTGGCATATATGTGTACAGACCCAATGTACTATTGGAACACCTAAAAAAGGCATACAACTGTTTATCCGCCAGTCAAAGCAGACCCTGAACTTGTTCTGCCATCAAAATGAACTAAGTATCCTATAGCCACTAAGAGAACAAGTAGAAATTGAACCCTCATCCATCATTTGTGGAACCAGTGCTCTAACCATTAGGCTACACATACACACCGTCCTGCACAGCAAAACCTGGACTCAAAGAAACCACAAATCCCTGCCTGTAATGGGTGAAATCATGCATATGAAACAACATGCCTGGCACATTATGAGACCATGGTACACCACACCTATATCCTGCCTACATTGGCACACATGCAGTACATAATGCACAGGAAACTCAGCACTGAAGCTGCTCAACAGACACACTGCTGCAGGATACAGTTCTTGTCCAAAGGCGAAGGCACATGTGAGGTCAAGATGCCCGTCCCTCCAATGTTCCCCCAAAGGGAAAAAATGTGCACACACATGGCTCAGCTGTGCCCCAGTGTGGCACATACCCCAGAGGCAGCACATGTACAGGGTGTGCAGACCCCTGTGACCTGCTACACATGCCAAGATTGGTACACCTGCACACACAGTGAATGCAAACAACATCAGGGACCCATGTGGTCCATTTCAGCCCATACTGCCCTCCCCGGGAGGTCATGCACATATGTCATCATAGATGACAAGCATGTACAGGACAATGCCCCTATGGTAACAGTCACCACTATGGCTACAATTTCAACTCTGTGTGCCTGTATAGGTTAGCCTTTCCATCGCCCATGATGCACTGCACATTTTGAACTGCTCTCTGCAAATGATCACCAAAGGGAGAATGCAGTGATCCATCATATCAGGCCAGGATTATGCAGGGACATTGTGTGCTTCTGGCACATAACAACTGCACACTGTGCTACTAACTGGTTTCAGGGGTTATCCTGAATGTGAGCAGGGGCACACATCACCTGGCCCCAGGCCCTGCACTACAATAGCTGGACCCTCTCTTCTCTGGAGCAGGTCTATATCACTGCCAGTATGCTACATGTATTATCTGCAATGTGTGCTGCTAGTCACTTGGTTGCTGCACAATCAAAGTATGCTGGTGTGTCCAGTCATATCTGGGCTTTGCATCCAGCTCCTTTGGTCCAGGAACTGTCCTAACAGATATCATTGCAATCACTAAGGCTGTGGCAGCTGTTTCCAAGAATCCCACATGCAGTGATATTGTTCCAGGCAGGGGTGGGGTGCTAATGCCAACCTGATGTCTCTACAAGGCCAATAATCATCAGCAATAGAATAGCTGTTAGCAGGATCTTCTGGGACTTCTGATCTACCACAGCAAGCACAGTCAGTCTGCATGTGTTGGCCACCACAGGGCAGCCAGTCACATCCCAACTGTGCCTAGTATCACACACTGCCATGTGCACAGAGCAACCATGTACACCCTGGCTTTGTACAAACAGCATGGATACCCAGCAGGTGGTGCAGTGATTGGACTGCCAAGAAAGGAACTGCACCCACATGACTACAACTTTACGCTATATAATACAATGTAGATACATAGCTGTGACATGGTCACAGCTCGGTCAGTGTGGCTTCTCAGCATGAAATGATATATGCATCCTGGTCATGTTTGTTGCAGACACATTAGGCTGGCTCTGCCATATACCTAACATCTGACTCACATACATCTTGTGCAAATGGCGCTGTTTCTGAAAATACCCAGAATCTTTTTTCTTTTATTTGTATACCCTTTAACTTTGGACTTGTATAACGGGAATGCAATGCAAGGTGCATTGGATATTGGGCCACAGACAGGCTGTCAGTTCATGTTGGGCCACAGTGGCCTACGTATGACACATCCTCAAACACTGTGGCCTACACAGCATGTAGCAGCGAGCATGGCACACAATGTCATGCTTGTACACCAACATCATGTTATGTCCCTTGCAATGGATCCTGCCAAAATGCCCCACATATGGGGCCTCACACTGTATGTAGAGTTGTTGAAGAGCTTACCTACAGTATGTTGTATGCACAGACATAAAGACTGGGCATCACATGCATGTGCAGTGCAGTGCTGCAGCTCACAGTCCTCCGTAGACACACACAAACATGACTGCGCTATCCAAAAGTGTTGCATGTTGTCAGTGTTACCTGCCCATGAGGCCTACTGTAATGCTCAACCATTGTGAATGCCTGTGCAGTGTACAGGCATCATTAATGCACTCTGAATGGCACAGGTGCTCTCAATACATGCTCAGTGTGCTGGTGCTCTGCCATCCTGCCTTACATTGTGCATTTGATCAGTTTGACATCTGGGTGTGAGAACCCATGCTAGACATGTGGGGAGTTGCATCTGCTGTTGCTGTTCCTGGAAGGTATGATAAAGTTAACACACCTGGACATACCATTCCTGATCTGTAGGCTAGCCTTGAACCCTCACTTATACACTAACTCGCCTTGTGTTTGGAGCCTTGTGGATTCATCAGTCCATGGGTAGATAGGTGGTCATTGTCAGGGTGCATGAGGGCATGACCTGGGGTGTGCCTATGTGTGCTTAGCTATCTGCAGTCTCTGTGCGATCCCTGTCTGATGGGTCTGTTAAGGAGATGTGAGAGAGGGACATCTTGTAAGGTCTGTATGTTGCAAAGTCTTGCTATGCAGCCGGTGCAACTGACATGCATCTTGAACATATAGGATCTGTTCTGTCAAAGGGGCAGGCCATGAAACCTGAACACACATTCCAGACCATAGATGTCCTAGCCTAATGATCAATATACCTATTACATGGTGTGTGCTTGTGGGCGAGTCATGGCCACTCTCATATGTTGCAGGCCACAATGGGTATTCATGATTCACATGTGGTTCAGATGGTTATGTCTGACTGAGTACTGCATTATTGAGGGGTCACCGGAGCACTCACAGATACTGGTCATCATTTGTCACCATGTGTGGGAGCAGGGTGCTCATGTTTTCCTCTGATATAGGCTGTTCTCATATTGCATATTATTCCTTGCTCAGTGCACTCTTTTCGCACCACAGCCACATATCCACTCAACATGTGCAGGTATGGGCATCCTGATCCTAGGCACAGCCCATTCAGTAGGCAAGTGTGCCCCCACCGCCGCCACCATACTGCTGCCAGTGGTCTTATTTAGGTAGCCCACTTGCAGCTAGTCACACCATGCTGATCCTGCCCCCTCCACGTGGGGCTGTAGGCACAGATTCTGCTGCCTTAAAACTCGGGAGGGGGAGTAGAGGATGTGCTCCACTGTGTCTGCTGCTGACATGCTTGGCATCCCACGGTGAGTTGCATCTGACATGTTGCACCTGTCACACAGTTCCAGAACACAGATCTCTCCAGATTCAGGCTGCACCCACTGCACCACCAGTCCCATACTCGCACAATGCTGACATGGCAGCATAGTGGCAGTGGGGGTGGCTGAACTCCATTCTGATTGCAACAGCATGTATGTGTGCTGCAGCTGTCACAGCAGAGTCATACCGGCCATCACAAATGTTCTCCCTAGGCAGCCACCTTGTCAGCGAGTGGACCTGCCTGCCTCACAGCATCACCCACATGACACCTCCTTTGCCACATTGGCATCATTAACATAGTGCCCTTTCATAATAGGGCACTATGCTGTTGCTGCTAATGGAGCACTACTATCACTTTCTTGAGATCCCCAGTGTGTGCATTACATTACAAACATTGAAATAGGCTCTCCCACCTCTGAAGTACCCCTTTCTACGAGGTTCTTAACTGGTGTTAGGGTTTCCAGCACTCATGATTGTGCAAGCTGGCAATAAGGGGGCACATGCTGTTAACGCCCACTCTCCGCCCCATTAATGTCTACTCTCCACCTCCCTTTCCCTTAATGCTGCGGGCCCCTCTAACACTCGTTATTGCAGCATTATTGGCACTTTTCATAGTGCTAAGGATGCAAGGGTGCCGATAACAGGTGTTAATGGCACACTTGCTCCCTTAACGCTCTTTAGTAAATATACCTCTAAGAGGCACATTTCACAATAGAACATCCAAGTGTAATCTGGGATATCAAAGTCAGAACTTCTGAAAAAAAAAGCAGGCATGATTTTGGAAACCTGGATGTACCCGACATGCATGTATAGCAAACATCTATATACAGTACACATCCCCAAGATAGTATCTCAGGACCCAGGTATTTAATAGTATAATGATTAGAGTAGTGGCTTAAGAATAGGGTGATGAGAGTTCAAGTCTCAGCACAAGCCTTTTTAATCTAAGGCTAGCCACTTAATTCTCCTTCTTCTCTACACTTTTGGGAAGTTTAAGGTGAAAACAAACACTTGCCTGATTCCTATTCATGCCTGGAGAAGGTATAAACATGCTTGTGTCTGCAGATGTCTCAGATGTTTCTGAGATCAAATGGGGACATGTAAGTCCATTGCCACTCCCCATAAATGCCACCACCACACCCCTGTGCCTACTTGGATGTCTGCAAACATCATTTGTGGAAAGGATGCAGAGACATGTCCATGATTTTGACATCCACATGCATGTCTTCAGATGTCCACGTCATGACTAAACCTTTTAAAATGACCCTCTTATAAGAACATAAGAACATAAGATATGCCATACTGGATCAGACCAAGGTCCATCAAGCCCAGTATCCTGTTTCCAACAGTGGCCAATCTAGGTCATACGTACCTAGCAGTTTTGTATTGTTATCACAGTTATGGTATTGTTTTTGTAGCAAACATGACATTTTTGTACAAATAGCACTACATTAGCTGCAAACACGAGGCACTATCTGTTGGGGGCATGCACAGCATTTCCCCAGCAAATAACGCACCGATATTGTAGAGAATGTGACCTAGAAGCACCATGGATACACATAATGCCACCCATTGAAGTGGTGTAATCTGCATCCGTGCTGTCTGCAGATTTGACTGTGACCATGTGCTTTTGATGCCCTTGATAATCGTGATTTGCAAACACCCACGCTCTGCCCCTGTCCTGCCCTACCCTGGAAGTTAGCACAATTTCTGCACATAGTGCAGAAAATGTCTGCACTGTCTGCATTTGCCCTTTGCTATCTGTTAACACGGGCCAAGACCACATGCTCTTGGCTATATTAACATAAAGCGCAGCTTAGGAAATATGGCTTTTACAGGGCACTCTGAGGAAGAAAAACACTCTTGCAGTCAAAATTCAAGGCTTAAGCTGCAGGACCACCCTTTTACACAACTGAGCTGCTCTAGACACATCTGGAAAAATAGAAATTTCTTGATCCCAAAATTGAAGATTTTTTTTAGGAAAATAAGCTTGCAAAATATTCACTTTATCTATCTCAGCAACAAAATAAAACAAAAAGTAGCCTGTATGGGAATGTCATCCCTAGATGATTCCCTAAGATCAAAAGTAGGATGGTCTTCAGGAAATGTTTCCAAGAGAGATCGAGGAGATACGAGTATATAATAAAATTAGCAATTGAAATACAGTAGACTCAGCATTAGGTAGCTGCAGTGTTTCAATAAAATATTTCCTTGGCAATATTATAGGGTACAAAAGATGGTTTGGTGAAAATTTAAACATCTTAAAGTTTTTGCTTTTAGTAGGTTTTCCAATGATTCAGTCTGCTTATGAATAAGCAGATTGTCCTTTATAGCTGAGGTGCCAGAGGCTTGTCAAAACAGCCACCTGGGATCCCAGCTGCACAAGATTATTCTCAGTAGTATCCAAACTTTTATTTATTTATTTATTTATTTAGACAGATTTGTATACCACCTTATCCTTCAATTAAAGTGGTCACAATACAAGTGGAAGGTTACAAATAACATAGGATAGATAAGACATTAACAGATAAAACTAAGATGAATTAATGTAATAAAATGGGCCTATTGGTAAAAACTATTAATTATATATCAAATTATAAGTTTCAGCAAATAGCAGGGTCTTCAAGGCCTTGCAAAAATCTTTGATATCAGTCATAATTCTGACAAGTCATATCCAAACTTTTGTACTGTTCTTGAAATTTATTAACAGAATCCTGAGAGAATTGAGCAACTTGTTGCACTAGTCCATGCAATAACTTACCCATATTAGAAACTACCTGTCAAATGTCTCCTAAAGTCACATCCAACAGATAAACAGGATGAAGTAGTGGATCATTAGAAGAAAACTGAAGGACTTTAGGCATTTAAGAGATTGAACTGCAGCTTGAGAAGTGTATAATGTGGAAGCATTACTCTCATCGACCATCTGATTGGAGGGTAAATTGCTAGACACACGTGAGAGTAAACTGTTCCCTGGAGGAGGAGGAGGAGGTGAGGTCCTATCTAGAGGGCTTAGTGAAACTCCCAAAGATATTGATGAAAATAACACATTAAACTCTGCAGCCAAAGAACCTCCATTACTAATCTCTTTATATGAATATGAAGATGTAGTAGCCTTCTTCAAACCTTTCAGAGCCTTCCCCTTCCTCTTTTTCATCTTCAGAGAGAATTCCCCAGGCCCAAGCACCAAATGAGCAATCTGACTTTGGCAGCGCAACCATGGAAGATGGAGTTTTAAATTGTCTGGCACTTCTTCTGACATCACAGGGGATGGGACTTCATTCTAGTGTCAAAGTCCTCCTAAAACTCTGGGCTATGAAATCTCTGAGGTACCCTGGAGCTTACTCAAGCTCAGGCGACTCTCTCCACCCTATCTCACACCTTGAGAAAATGGAGTTTTAAAGTCCATCACTCTTGCTGATGTCACATGGGGCGGAACTGCCTCCTAGTGTTGAAGGCTCCCAAAATTCCAGATTGAAACCTCTAAGGCAACCAGGAGCTTACCCAGGGTCAGACAATTCTTTCCACTCCCAGATCACCTTTTTTATGACTGTGAGAGAGGTAAAACATGAACAAACATGTTATAACTCACTTTTCAAGTAGGGCCAGGGAAAGTAATAGGCAGAATAAAAAAGTTTTGCCCAAGATATTCTAATTAGGAAAGAGCTTTAGATAACTATTTAATGATTTATAGAGATGTGCACATGAAAAAGTTTTGCTTTGTTTTTGGAGTCCTGGTTATTCAGATCTTTTGTTTCATTAGTTACCTCTCTACTCAACGGAGCAAGCAATTTTTCACTCTAACAGTGGTATTTTTCAACCATTTTTAATCTAACTTGCTAAAAATCTGCTGGCAGGCATCTTCCACATAGGTAACAAGACTGCAAGACATCCAAGAGTGACTGAAGACCCCATGGCAACATAATAAGAGAAAAGAGTACTAACAGTGGCATGAAGCCTGCAAGTTAATTGAGAGAGCCAAAGTGACACAGAATAGTAAAATGAAGGTCCCCAGGCATGGAAAGAAGGGGTTAAGCAGCATCAATATTGGCAGGAATATTTCAAAGCACTAGGAAAAAGATAAAGTAGTACCAACATTGGCTGGAAGTCAGCAAGGCACTGGGAGAATAGCAAAGTAGCATGAACGATGAATTCTATTAGCATCATTTTTGGAATCAGAAGTGGGCCATTTAAAGTTGTGTACCATCTGCTGCCTATCTTGAGAATGCTTAGCTAAAACGAGTCTGTTGTACACACATAAGCACATAAGAACATAAGATATGCCATACTGGGTCAGACCAAGGTCCATCAAGCCCAGTATTCTGTTTCCAACAGTGGCCA
This sequence comes from Ichthyophis bannanicus, assembly GCA_033557465.1. Classification (NCBI taxonomy): domain Eukaryota; kingdom Metazoa; phylum Chordata; class Amphibia; order Gymnophiona; family Ichthyophiidae; genus Ichthyophis; species Ichthyophis bannanicus. The sequence continues at coordinate 769,107,612 of CM066035.1, read as the reverse complement.
ATCTAGGTCATACGTACCTAGCAGTTTCCCCAAAAGACACAGGTTCCACAATGCTTGTACTGGGTTAAGCATTGATATCCTGGGTCTCTTCTTAATAATGCTTTATGGACCTTTCCTCCAGGAACTTGTCCATACCTTTTTTAAACCCAGCTACACTAACAGCCTTTATCACATCCTCCGGTAACAAATTCCAGAGTTTGATTACATGTTGAGTGAAAAAATATTTTCTTTTATTAGTCTTAAATAGTTTACCCTGTAGCTTCATTGCATGTCCCCTAGTCTTTCTATATTCTGATAACGTAAACAATCGATCTACGTTTACCCGTTCCACTCCGTTCATTAATTTATAGACTTCTATCATATCTCCCCTCAGCCGTCTCTTTTCCAGGTTAAAGAGCCCTAACCTTTTTAGCCTTTCTTCATAGGAGTATTCTTCCATCCCCTTTACCATTTTGGTGGCTCTTCTCTGAACCTTTTCTAATAACGTTATATCCTTTTTAAGATATGGCAACCAGAATTGCACACAATATTCAAGGTGCGATCTCACCATGGAACGATATAGAGGCATTATAATATCTTTTGTTTTATTTTTCATTCCTTTCCTTATGATACCTAGCATTCTATTTGCTCTCTTGGCCGCCGCTGCACACTGGGCTGAGGGTTTTAACATGTTATCCACAATAACGCCTACATCTTTTTCCTGGATGGTGATTCCTAATGTGGAACTTTGCATCGTGTACCCAAAGTTTGGATTGTTCTTCCCTAGGTGCATAACTTTGCACTTCTCCACATTAAATTTCATCTGCCATTTTGATGCCCAGTCTTCCAATTTATCAAAATCCTCTTGCTATTTTCCACAATCCTCTTGGGTTTTAACAACTTTAAATAGTTTTGTGTCATCTGCAGATTTGATAACCTCACTCGTTATTCCACTTTCCAGGTCATTTATGAATATGTCAAAAAGCAGCGGACCCAGCACAGATCCCTGGGGTACACCACTATTCACCTTTCTCTTTTGGGAAAATTGGCCATTTAGACTTATCCTCTGCTTTCTATCTTTTTACCAGTTCCTGATCCACAATAGTACACTGCCTCCTATCCAATGACTCTTTAGCTTTGCCAAAAGTCTCTGATGAGGGACCTTGTCAAAGGCTTTCTGAAAGTCCAGATACACAATATCAACCAACTTACCTTTGTCCACCTGTTTATTCACACCTTCAAAAAAACATAACGTATTAGTAAGACAAGATCTTCCTTGTCTAAAGCCATGTTGGCTGTCTCCCATTAGGCCATGACTATCTACATGCCAAATAATTTTATTCTTTATGATGGTTTTTACCATTTTTACCAGTACTGACATCAGACTCACCGGTCTGTAGTTTCCCGGATCACCCCTGGAACCCTTTTTAAAAATTGGTGTTACATTGGCGATCCTCCAATCTTCAGGTATTAGAGATGATTTTAATGATAGTTCACAGATTACTAATAGCAGGTCTGCAATCTCATATTTCAGTTCTTTCAACACCCATCCGGCCCAGGTGAATTGCTACCCTTTAGTTTATCTAATAGTTGTAATACATCTTCCTAATGTAGCGATATTTCCTTCAATTCTACCGCACCTTTAAATAGCACTTCAGTCATGGGTAACATCCCTACATCTTCCTCAGTAAAGACCGAAGCAAAGAATTCATTCAGTCTCTCCGCTATCGCCTTGTCGCCTCTAAGTGCCCCTTTAACCCCTCTATCATCTAATGGACCAACTGACTCTCTCACAGGTTTTTTGCTATGAATGTACTTGAAAAAGTCTTTATTTCGCATTTTTGCTTCCGCAGCAAGCTTCTTCTCAAATTCTCCCTTTGCCTGACTTATCAATGCCTTGCATTTGACTTGCCAGTGCATGTGCTGATTCCAGGTTTCGTTGTTTGGCTCTTTTTTCCATTTCCTGAAAGATGTTTTTTTGGCAAAAACAGCCTCTCTGACCTCACTTTTAAACCATGCAGGCAGTTTTTTGGACTTCCTTCCACTTTTCTTCAACATTTTTCAACAACACCCAAGCTTGATGTAAGTCTTTAACCTTTGCAACTGCTCCTTTTTGTTTTTTCTTAACTATTTTCCTCATTTTATCATAGTCTCCCTTTCGAAAGTTAAAAGGTAGTACTGTGGATTTCCTTACTATCCCTCCTCCACTAATTAAATCAAATGCAATCATGCTATGATCACTATTGCCAAGTGGCCCCAACACCCTTATCTCTTGCACTAGATCTGGTGTTCCACTAAAGACTAGGTCTAATATGGCTTCCCCTCTGGTCGGTTCATGAACCAGTTGCTTCAAGAAGCAGTCATTTATTTCATCTAGGAACTTTATCTCCCTATCATGTCCTGCCGTGACACTGACCCAGTCGATACCGGGGAAATTGAAATCACCCATTATTATAACTGTGCTGTAACTTTTGTTAGCTACCTTGATTTCTTTGAGCATTTCATCATCCATTTGTTCATTATGGCCAGGCGGTCAATAGTACACCCCCACTGCCATCGCTTTTCCCTTTTTACAAGGAATTTCAATCCATAGAGATTCTACAACAAATTTTGTTTCCTGCAAAACTTTAATCCTTTCTGACTCAATGCCATAGAGCGCAACCCCGCCACCAATTTGATCAGCTCTATCATTACGATATAGTTTGTACCTAGGTATCACAGTGTCCCACTGGTTGTCTTCCTTCCACCATGTCTCTGATATTCCAATCATATCTAACCTCTCATTTAGTGCTATATATTCTAACTCTCCCATCTTATTTTTTAGACTTCTAGCATTTGTATACAAGTATTTTAGAGACTGTATTTTATTCATATTAATTTGGCTATTGGTAGACATGGGTAATTTGAGATCTTTAAGCTCTGTCTGCTCCATACTCAAGGGCATTTATGCTACTTTACTCTTTTTTTTGAACCTCTCTGCTTTTGGTAGTATCCTTCAAGGATACATTCTTCCGAACCATGCGCTCTTGGGCGACTGTCGGCTTTCCCCTATTATCTAGTTTAAAAGCTGCTCTATCTCCTTTTTAAAAGTTAATATTTATTTTATTTATGTATTTATTTATTTATTTATAGTCTTTTCTATACCGTGCTATTCAGCATCAGCACGGTTTACAATAAACAATGAAATCACACATTTCCAATAGTACTTTGTGTTTACAGATGAACAGCAGCCTGGTTCCATTCCAGTTAAGATGAATCCCATCCCTACAGAATAGCCCCTCCTTTCCCCAGAATGTTCCCCAGTTCCTAACAAATCCAAACCCCTCATCTCTGCACCATTGTTTCATCCACGCATTGAGACTCCGGAGCTCTGCCTGCCTTTTGGGTCCTGCGCGTGGAATGGAAATCATTTTGGAGAACACTACCCTGGAAGTTCTGGATTTAAACTTCCTACCTAAAAGCCTAAATTTAGCTTCCAGAACCTCCCTACCACATTTTCCTATGTCATTGGTACTGACATGTACCAAGACAGCAGACTCCTCCCCAGCACTATCTAAGACCTTATCTAGGTGGCGCGTGAGGTCCGCTAGCTTCACACCAGGCAGGCATGTTACCAGGCGATCCTCACGTCCACCAGCCACCCAGCTATCTACATGCCTAATGATCGAATCACCAACTATAATGGCTGTCCTAACCCCTCCCTCATGGGCACATTGCCCTGGAGAAAGTTCCTCGGTGCGAGAGGGTTTTACATCACCTGGAGGACAGGTCCTAGTTACAGAATCACTTCCTTTCACACCAAGTTGATGCTCTCCTGTCACGTGACCTCTCTCCTCCATGGCAACAGGGATGCTGCCAGACTGGAGGTGGGACTTCAGGAATATATCCCTATAGGTCTCGTCTATGTACCTCTCTATCTTTCTTATGTTTTCCAAGTCTACTACTCTAGCCTCTAGAGAATGGACTCGTTCCCTGAGAGCAAAGAGCTCCTTGCACCTATTGCACATGTAAGACCTCTCACCAACTGGGAGAAAATCATACATGTGACACTCAATGCAAAAGATTGGAAAGCCCCCATCTCGCTGCTGGACTGCTGTCTGCATCTTAGTTTTAAGCTTGTGTTTAGATCTTTAAGTTCTTTACTTACTAAGGGTTGCTATGGATATTTATACTAATAAAACTGTACCTAATACGTTTAATATATCTTGTTCACCTGAAGCTTAATTAATCTAAGGTCCTTAGTGTATGACTGATTTGGGTAACGAGCTTTACCTGAGAGCACCTCCTGTCTTTTAAGTTGTATAAGTACCTATAAAGCTACGATTATCCCAGGGGTGGCTGGGTGTTGGTGAGGGAGGGAGGGAAATAACACTAATTAAAAGAGGGCTGCTACACAGTACCCTGTCCTGTGCTGCTGAGGTAAGCTATATTCTTATTTGATTTTAAATTTTAAATTATAGCTCTTTGCTGCTGCTAGGCTCTAACTTATTATGAAATTTAAACTACAAGCTCTCTGCTGGGTTTTAAATTTAACCAGAAAGCTCTCTTCTGTGTTTTAAATTTAAACTAAAAGTACTTTGCTGATACTAGGCCCTGAGTGACTATTAGATTTAAACTACAAGCTCTCTGCTAGGTATGAAATGTAACCAGAAAGTTTACTTCTGTGTTTTAAATTTAAACTTACTACTGCTACTAGGCCCTGAGTAATTTAACAAAAAAACAGTGGGTTCACAGATTAATTAGCTTTAATACAAAGAATTCCTTTCAGAAAATTCCCAGAAGTATATACTCACAATTGCAGATCTCTCTCCAGAAGTAACAGTCCCCTTTTCTAATCCTTCAAGACTGAGGATCACAGAGCTCTGGTTGAGCTATTTATGCCTGTGCTGCTGAGGTAAGCTGTGACCAACTTCCTGGGTGATTAACAGTCCTTTCTTGGATAGAAGGAGTCTTTCAAAATGGCCTTTTGACCTGCCACCTGTTGTTAACACCTATTGAAAACGTTTCACAGGTCTCTTGCCCCCTAGGTAGAAGGCCTCTTTGTAAAGGTCTCTAGAAGACTTTATTTGTTGCTCAAAGAGTACTGACCCTGTTTTGCCTTTTATGCTAAGCTATATTCTGATTTGATTTAAATAATAGTTCCTTGCTGCTGCTAGGCTCTAACTTACTATGAAATTTAAACTACAAGCTCTCTGCTGGGTTCCAAATTTAACCAGAAAGCTTTCTTCTGTGTTTTAAATTTAAACTAAAAGCACTTTGCTGATACTAGGTACTGAGTGACTATTAGATTTAAACTACAAGCTCTCTGCTGGGTATGAAATGTAACTAGAAAGTTTTCTTCTGTGTTTTAAATTTAAACTTAAACTGCTGCTACTAGGCCCTGACTGATTTAATAAAGAAAACCAGTGGGTTCACAGATTAATTAGCTTTAATACAAAGAATTCCTTTCAGAAAATTCCCAGAAGTATATACTCACAATTTCATATCTCTCTCCAGAAGTAACTGTCCCCTTTTCTAGTCCTTCAAGATCATGGGCACACCACATTGCTAAAGTAAGCCAGATGTTACTGTTGCACTGCAGCATCAGCAACCACTTCTGTGCACCCGCAGAGTGTGCCAGACTTTATTAGCAGCATGACTCTCCCTCCACAAAAACAGTATGGGGCTTGTTTACAAAGCCGCGGTAGCGATTCGCGATCGTTATCGGAGCCGCGGCCCCATTGATTTCAATGATTTCATTGATTTCAATGGGGCCGCGGCTCCGATAACGATCGCGAATCGCTACCGCGGCTTTGTAAACAAGCCCCTATGTGTGTTCCCCTTGCCCTGGCTTCCCCTCTGGTGTCTCTGCCAGTGCTCTGCTCTTTCAGAGTCAAGGTATCATATGTATATAGTCTGTGGTTGCAGCAGATATACTCTCAGGGCTTGGTTTTCCTGACAAACACAATGAATCAGGCTACCCAGGCCCTTCTCTGAGGGGCTGGGTTGCCTGAGCCCTGAGTGTGCTATTATGTACTTTATTTCTTCTAAGCATGATCATATTCTTCAACTTTTACCTTCTTGAATTCTTTTATCCTGAAAATAGTAAGTCACCCTATCCCTCTAAAACAAAAGTTCTCAACCCTGTCTACTAGGCGCATCCAACCAGTTGTGTTTTTAGGATATCTATATAGATTTGCATATGATGGAGGCAATGCATGCAAATATACCTCATGCATGCTGACGGTGGAAATCCTGATAGCCTGACTGATTGGGATGCCCTGCTCTAAAACAGAACTTCCCAAACTTGTATCCAACAGCAGACACTTACCCCTCTCATCCACATCTTCTGCCTCCATTTATAAGGTAGCAGCAAGAGCAGTGATGGTAACACAAGCAGCAGTTACCACAGGATCCTGTGGGTCAATGTACACTGTAAGACCACAGTATTATGCATAGGTTTCCAGACTAACTAGAAGCCCATATGCGAGAAGACAGCAGAGCCTTTAAAGGTTTAGTGACTCACAGACCCCATGTTGACTGAGGCTACTGGGCATAGATCACAGTGGAGATCCAAAGGGAAGGGGAGCAGGCCACAGTTTGAGAACCACTGCTCTAAATCCCAAGAAAGAAATGAACAGAAAATGGCGTTTGTTTCTGTCTTCCTGTTGACAGAATCAACCATGTGATATGGAAAATGTGAGGTTGCAATAGGCTTGTTAGATTGCTTGTCAAAACATTCACATGATTGTGAAGTGACTCCTACTGCTTTGTTGTTATCCCTCACCAAGATGGCTCTACTCTGTCTGAGTAAGGAGAGAGAGAGATTGTTTTCCTGGCATCACAGACTATAATGAATCCTTGGGAAGTGGATTCATTAATGCCTTAATTATTTTAGTGCACCCAGAAACAATTTCATCAGCATTATCCTACAAATTAATGCATGAACATTTTGATTTATTTGTATTAAAAAAAGGTTATTAAAATGAGTATGTTAAACCAACTAAAAAAAAAACACTCAAAATGGTCAAGAAAAGCCAAATTGACCAAAAATTAATTTGGATTTTTTAGTTCATGCACATCCCTAATGGATCAGAAAATAAATGAAAATGAATTATTTGTGGATAATAGGGCCTTTTAGATCATTGAAAAACTAAAAATGGTTTAATTTGTTATGTTTTATCATTTGCTTTAAAATGATTCAATCCTAAATGATTGTGCAATGTCTGCTCTTGCCAAGGACCCTTTATTTTGTGACACATCTAAATACCAGCACTGTTTCCTGGGCTCAGATTAGCCAGTAAATAATTTTCTTTTGAAGAGATCCACAGGAGCATACACTGAAGTCACATTTACGGGGCACTTCTGATGCCTGGACCTTCCTGTTATTCTTCATTCCATATGATCAAGTAGAGTAATACTTCTAAATAATTGGTAGATATGGATATCTTTATTTACCTCATACGTTTCCAGTAATAGGTCAAAGTGAGTTAAATTAGGTATTTCTCTGTCCCCTAAGGGTTTAGGATCTAAGTTTATACCTGAGGCAATGGAAGTTTAAGTGACTTACTCAAGGCTACAAGTTGTGTTATTGGGATTTCAACCCTGGTTCTCAGTCTGCTGCTGTAACCACTAGACTATTCCAGTACTCCAAATATGTAGCCATATGAATTGTGAGAAGAGGCTTAGGTATACAATTAATGTAGAATCTTGTGGTCAACCCCTTGACTCTTAGCAGTATGCAAAGAAACTGGAGTTCAGTTCCCAGTACATATGGAACAAAGCAGTGATAGAGATTACCAGGCACCATTTTTAAATTCATTAGTGGAAAGGAAGAGGGAATGGAATTGTGCTATCCCTTATCCTGCTTTTCTTCAGGATCTCATTGAAAGGGGTAGGCAGGGATGGGATATAATGGAGGATGAAGGGACCAGGAGGTCATTTGGGGCATGAAGGTCTCTTGACGATGACTGAGAGTGGAGATTAAGATAAGAGTATGTAACCTCCTAAATGGTCTGTGCTAGGAGGTTGAGGGGTTAAGAGCACAAGTTCCCTTTATTATCGGTCCTGATAGGGTGAGTGGGGATTAGTCCCTTGGCTTTTTCTTTTTCCCACTTCTTTCAGTGTGCCAGAGCAGAGGAATAAAGTGTCCCCTGTTAATCAAGTTAAGGCAAATGCTAAAAATCTTGTAGCATGGATTTTACTGCATAGGCTCCTTGGTCATTTACAGCAGGTTTCATTAAAGGGGTGCTTGCTCGTGCCAGAACAATAAAGAAACAAACAATGTGAAAGCCAATAATCAATAAACTTGTTATAGTGTTTGCTTAAAGGCCTTTTTGGTACCCACATATGTCTTCTAATGTCTTCTAACTGATTCCTGCTTACATCTCTTTCAGTTATTTACGGGACCTCGGTACAGTAGTTATGACACACAATGGACTATGGATACTCAGCATATATTCCACAGTCAACATCATCAATAAGATATTCTGTTATCAAATGCAGTGCCAATGAAGCCATTGTGTGATGACGTTTGCACAAGGAAGGACTTATCCCAAGCTCTGCATCCTGTTTTCACTGTGCTCAGGCTGGAAATTGTAAAAAAAAAAAAAAAAAAAGATATTAACCAGTAAACCAAATTCTAGGTACTTAAAAGGTGTCTTTCCATTTTATTTTGTGCAAAATTCACTATTTTCATCAGAAAGCCATGCGTGAGTTTTGTTCTCTCTGTGGCTTTCTCACAGTCAAGCAATTTAATTTTCCAATCAGCAGGCTCAAGATTTGAACTTGCAGCCCTCTGGCCTCGAAGCTTTCTACCACTAAGTTAAAATGAAGTTGTCATAACTAAAATGGCAGTACCTGTAGTTACATCTACTGTATATCTATGGAAATACAGCTGTAGATAATTTTTCAAACAGCTCATAATTGTAAAATATGGAGCATGTATTTTACATTGATTTTCAAAGGGAATAACACTGGCAGCTTGAACAATAGGGGGTCTTTTACTAAAAGGTGGAAGGTGTCAGAGTGCATTCTGGCATATGTTGAAGGTGCATTGGGACACATGTTGACAGCTAGCGTGAGTCCATGACAGTTAGCGTGGCTGGATTTCCAAGCTAACTGTCCATGGTGCTTTAGGAGAGCAAATGGATTGGTTTGGGTCGGAGAATGCACAGTTAGCTCGGAGTAAACACCGCACACTAACCAAGACCCTTGCATATTGGCATGAGTTCACACAGCACCACCTCAACGGTGGAGTTAAGTGTGCCCACAGTAATTGTACATGCCACTTGTGGCGCATTAAGGTACAGTTCAGTGTGGTAATTGATGGGAACATGCTGGAAACCCCCCTTGGTCGTTAGCACACAGCAGATAAAATTACCACCCATTTATAAAAGGGCTTCTTAGTATAGAATATGTGCGTTAATGGGTTAATTTTGTAGCAGGGTGCATATATGAAAAGTATAAAAAGGTACTTATTTTGAGGGAGATTTTTTAAAGGCTTTTTTTCATAGGTAAACCCTGCTTTATCCATGAAAAAGAGCTTTTATAAAATTACCCCACTATATATGCTCCTAAAACTACCTAAGGCAATATAAAGACACATACTTTTACACAACTCATTTGTATTGCTATTACTACTACTAATAATAATAATCATTTGTATAGTGCTACAAGGCACATGCAGGCTGTAGAGAGACATGTAAGAGACAGTCCCTGCTCATCAGAGCTTACAATCTAGTCAAGATAGACAACACAACAACTGGGGACTAGGACAGGGGTGGGCAATTCTGGTCCTGGAGGGCCGCAGATCAGTCAGGTTTTCATGATGTCCCTAATGAATATTCATGAGATCTATTTGCATCCACTGCCTTCTATTGTATGGAAATAGGTCCATGAATATTCATTAGGGACATCATGAAAACCTGACTGGTCTGCGGCCTTCCAGGACCGGAATTGCCCACCCCTGGACTAGGATATATCTAGGGGAGTGGGAAGGAAACACAGAAGATGAACAGGAGACTAAGCGGAATAGGATCCAAAAGCAGCCTTGAAGAGGTGAATTTTTAGCCTGGATTTGAAGAGGTCCAGAGATGAAGCCTGATGTACTGACTCAGGTAGTTCGTACCAAGTATAAGGAACAGCAAGGTGGAAAGATTGAAGTCTGGAGTTGGCAGTGGAAGAGAAGGGTACAGATACAGTAGAAGGGATCTGCCAGAAGAGCAGAATTCCGCAGGAGGACTGTAGGGAGAGATAAGAGAGGAAAGGTATTGAGGAGCAGCAGAATAAATGAACCATTCCCAGGATATAGTTTGGGTGGAGCATAGATAGAGTCATGAAATATGCACACAGCGGCATGTTTGCTAACCTGCGCTATAGTTTTTTAAATAGCATGTGTGGAGGGTAGAAATGAATATGCTGTACATGCAATAGTTTCTCACTAATGTTGGAGGTGTGTACAGCATGGCTTCAGCATATACACACTGATTCAAACCCTAACGTGTGGCAGTCACATGCGTACTGTGATGTAGAAGCTTCTCAAGAAGCAATGGAGATAGACGGAGATCTGGTGGAGAAAATGGGTACTGCAAGGGAAAGCAGGATTTTCTCTTCAGAAAAAAAAAACATGTAGCTGATCAGGAACCACACCTCACCTTAGGGGAGGAGATAGGTCAAATCCCTGATTGGGCACACCCAAGCAGGAGGCAGGCAGTGCAACACACGGGGAGCTTGTTAAGCAATCAAACATAGAAACAGTGGGAAGAGAGACAGGAAGAATTGGAGAAGGAGAGAGAGAAACAGCAATGGCAAGGAGAGCAACAAGGCAGCTGTGTTCCACGGAGGAGCAGTTGGGAGTCACGAAGCAAGTACTTGGGAGACTCAGGGGCAGTGAGAGACTTCTATGGGAAGAAGGGCTCAAAAGCACTGAGAGACCTGAAGATACAGCCCATGATTCCAGAGAACCAAGCAGGACCTTGGAGCAGAAACCAGAGGGATAAAGAGTTCTCTTGGAGACACTCTCAGCACAAGGTACGAAGTGGGGTTGAAGCAGCTAGCAGCTATAATATTGGGAAGCAAGAAAACTGGAAGGATAACTTTAAAAGCCAGAACAAAGTCAGACAAAACTGTGGCAGTTTGGTGCAGCCTGAAAAACATTCAAGCAGCACAAGATATTCTAATAAGCCAGCTGAAGCCTACAGCCTAGAAGCTAATAGAAAGAGAACTGCTGAGCCTTATTGGAGAGATGTGAGCCAAGATAAATCTGACGTTTCTACTTTTAAAAGCCTGTTCAGAAACTCTCCAGAGCCAGTTGAAGTTTTAAAGGAAAACCCAGCACTTACTTTTAAAGATAAGTGGGGGAAGGGTTTTATTAGCACACTGAACTGTGGTGCTGATAAAAGCAGCCTTGCTAATTACCATGAGATAGACATCTTAAGCCAATGTTTACCTGAAGCAGGAGAAAGACTTCAGCGTAGCAAAGGGAAAACGCAGGCTGAATTACTTCTAACAGAGTTCAGGGAATTCCTAGAAAGAAAGGCAGTTTCTCCTTCTAATTCAGCACAGCATGCAAACAGCTGTGAAGAGGAGATGCCCTTAGATGTTTCCCTGCCTTCCACAGAGCAAGAGATAGCAATGGATTGCTCAACTTGTATCATTGAAAAGGACATTAATTAAAGTGCTTTAAAAGTTATATGAAAGAAATATAACAGAAGTTACCTTACTTGTTATCATGCTGAGAAAACTTATGAAAGTTGGATAAGTTAAAGCGTTTTTCTGGATATAAGAAGCTTTGCTATTGTACCAGACTTTTTAGTTTCACTTCATGAAAGAGTCACATGACAATTTGAATGTGAATCCAGAAGCTAATGGACACTTAGCCCAGCATTGCAAACCCTGTATATTTTGGTTTTCTCACTCTTGTTTTTGTGCTATAAAACTTCTTAGCGTCTGTTTGCACTGAACTGCAAAGCGGGAAATAAACATCATAAAAAGAAATTTCTTTGCCTGCCTTTAACTACTTGAGCACACAACTACAATCTCAACCCCTTCAGGAGGCTCAGGACTACATCACCCAGAATCCATAGGGTCTCATCATAGTACCTTACCCCTGAAGGGCACCAAAGGCCACCTCCTCCTGGAAACCCTCAAGGTCCAGGTAGTGGGTGGGTGGCAGTACATAATGCGGATACATGTAATACTACCTATTGAGATGGAATTAAATGCACCCGTGCTCAACAATTAGTCATCCTGAATCTATTATTCTTCATTCCATAAGCTCAAGTAGAATGATATTCCTAAATAACTGGCAGAAAGGCATCCCTTTATTTACCTTCTACGCTTGCTGTCAACCCCCATGATAACCTCACTGTGCAGACATGCACACAATCTGTTCATTTCCCTGCTTGGTACACCCTAAACAGAATTAGCACCATGCTGTATGTTTAGCACGTGTAGTAACTTTTAGCACAGCCCATTAGCACATGGTCAAGCATGAATTAACAGCTAGCAGAGCTTAGTAAAAATGACCCTTAGTTTATAAAATGTGCATATACATGGATACTTAATCCATGTACATTTCCATGTACTCCTGAGCAGTTGGAAGTGCACTCAGGTGTATTTGAGCCATGATTTCTGCAGGTTTAGTGAGACTGTTTTATAAATGTACATAGGCGGCTATGTGTCTTTATGAAACAACCCCCAAATAGGTGCCCATTTGTACTTCCTTCCTAGGCATCCTGATACAAATGACCTAAAACAAATGGTTATTGTTATAAGGGGGTGCCCAGTTTAAGAGTGTTTTCAGGCATCTTTAATAAAGCAATTTTATAAAGATAAATAAGTGCCTACTTCTCTTCATAAAATGCTGGTTTAAGTGGCAGATCTCACCTGCACATTGCAGGTGTGGACTCTTATAGCAGCTCGGAAGCTAGGTGAATGCTCACATCCCTAATTTTTGTATAGCTATGTAAATTATAGTATTTTATAATCTACCTGTATACGTGAGCACTTCACCCACACTCTGCCCCTGTGCATAACTATTGGCAAAGGACGCACCATAGGAGGCCATTTATACCACTATGTGTCCACATATGCACATAAATGGCTTTGCAATTACCTCCTAAATGCCTATTTTATGAAGGCAATATAGTCGCCTATGTGCCTTTCTCTAATAGATGCTGAGAATGACCTATAGAAAGGCATACATGCTCTTGCACACATGTATACCTGCTCCAAAGAAGTAAATGCATACCTGTATGTTACACATCAGAACTCTGCCTCAGCCCCATCCAGTCTATGCCTTACAAATATTTATATGTGGCACCAATATAAGCATGTGCTGTCTTGTCTTGTGCATTCATACTTTTCCTCTGAGTGGGTGTCAGTGACTTTTCGGCACAGACAATGACCTCGGGCATTTATACACTAATATTTGTTCCTGCTCTTTAGTACACATATATTTTCTGGGTTATTCTAAGCACCTGCACACACATTTTCAGTGCACACCTCTCCACAAATCCAACACCTCTGTCCAGTAAGGATGTATAAACTAAAATTCTTTCATTTCCTTCATTTTCTTAGTTTTCAGGGATTTTAATTATTTCTTTCACACATTTAAGAGCCCTTTTACGAAAGCATGCTAAGCACGGATTTTGGCACGTGGTAACCATATGTTGAGGCCTGTGATAACTGTTAGTATGGGGGCAGGACAGTTACCGCATGCTGATTCACGGACTAACCAAATGTGTGCTAGGGAGTACACATCCCTTCCACTCAGTCTGCCTGAAGTTGCATGAGTAAAGAGAATATGGGAATATTTATTTATTTATTTAATTTTCTTCTATACCGCGCTATTTGTCATCAGTGCGGTTTACATTGAAACAATACAACAATTGGTCAGATATAACAGACCTATTACAAGTAACAGGAAAATTAACATGGAAGTAAACAGGGAAATCATTTATATTTCTAGAAAATATGCAGTCAAGTGCAGCATGCCATTTATAAAAGCCAATTTCTGCTCATAAATGCTTTTGAAAATTATTCTCTAACAGCGCAGGCATACTTTGCATCTATTCTTTTCTATAGGCAGCTGAGAGGAGGAAAGTAGCCCACGTACTTGTGAAAATGTCATAGTCATGTGATATTTTTCTCCTCACACCTAACATGCCTTGGGAATGTTTTCTTGCAACCCAGCTAAAGGCACAGTAAGTATCACTTATTTTTAGATAGAGAAGAGCAATTTTAGTGAGATAAATGGCTATTTATTCCACTAAATGGCTTTGAAAAGCATTCTCTTTAAGGTTAGTACAGACCTTCGTACATGAAGCTCAGTCTGAGTCCTTACTGGCAACCTGCCTTTTCAACATGTTAAAATGGTCTTAATGCTAATATAAGCAGCAGATAAGAAAAAAGAAAACATTTTAATTAATCCCCAAAACTCCACAGAAAATAAGATTTTGGAGAACATTTTAAGAAAGCCTTTTATAACATTCATCACCATATACATCTATAAAAGTATATGCAAGGAGTGATCGTGCAGATTCGTTTATATATAGTTAAAGTGGGAGTTCTTGGAATGGGGGTGGGGGGGGGGTGGCGGAGGTAAAAATGGCCAGAGTTTCTGTTTCATATGTAAAGGTATATGAGGTCTGTTTACTAAGCTACTTTAGTTGTTAACGCAGAAGAAAGAGCACACTATCCGGGCACATTAACAGATAACACAGGGAAAGTGTTATCTGATAACGCAGCAATATTCTGTACAATTTGCAGAAACCGTGTTATCTGCCAGGGTGGGCAGGATATGAGCAGAGAGTTGGCATGTCTGCAATGCACAGTTACCATGGGCACACTCAGCGCACAGTAACCATCAGATTTGCAGACAACACAGGTGCTCATAATGCGACCTCAATGGGTAGTGTTAGCTGTATCCAGGCTGCTGTCCGACCATGCTCTCTGCATTTTCAGTACATTATCTGCTTGGGGAATGCTATGAATGCTCCCAACCGATAATGCACAGATTTTGAAGCTAACACAATGCTATCTGCACTTTTTTGCCATGTTAGCTGCAAAACTCTAATGCACTTTAGAACGCATATCCCTATGCGTATAACTGGCATCCATACTTGTGCATATTTAAGCTTACCCCAGACAGGCAAAACAATATGCATTATGCCAGAGGTTCCAAATCTTTTTGGTTGTGTGGTCCTCTTATGAATCTCCAGAAATTTCAGGGACCCTCAGTTAATCTCCATCACTCTTCCCAGCCTCCCTCTTTATGTCCCTTCCTTTCCATCTCTACCATTCTTTCTCTATTTCTCCCTCTAGCCAGTCCTCACCAGTCTCAGTCACTTGCTTTCTTCATCTCACCAGCCAGTTCCCTCCAGTCTTTCTCACTTCCCACCAGCCAATCCCTGCCAACCTCTCTTTGTTTCCTCTTTTTTGTATCTTGCCTACTTGTCTTTTCTGTAATGATCTCACAGACCACTTGGGTTACATAAGAACATAAGATATGCCGTACTGGGTCAGACCAAGGTCCATCAAGCCCAGTGTCCTGTTTCCAACAGTGGCCAATCTAGGTCATACGTACCTAGCAGTTTCCTCAAAAGACACAGGTTCCACAATGCTTGTATTGGGTCAAGCATTGATATCCTGGGTCCCTTCTTAATAATGATTTATGGACCTTTCCTCCAGGAACTTGTCCAAACCATTTTTAAACCCAGGACCGCAAGTTGGGAGCCACTGCATTATACTTTTACTGCCAGTTGCACATATTAATGCATGCTAAATTGATTCTGGGCTTACTAACTTGCATTTTATATATATATTGTAGGTCTTTTTTGTTTGTTATTTTAGTTTAATATGTTTTATTTGTGGTTTTTATTCACTGTTGTGATGCCATTTGTACCGAGGGTGGTATATTAATCAATTATAAATAAATACTTTCCCTTTATAAATTTGTTCTTTTTTTCTATATTTAGAACCGCATCCACTTATATGGCCAGTTTTAAACTTATCCTTTTTGTGCTCTCAGATGTAGGACAAAACATAGAAGGAGTAGTTTTCTGTTCGATGATAAAATCCATAGTATGACATTTGTATAATGTCTGTGTGATTTGTTCTATGCTAGGGATAAATACAATGCAATAATGTGCATCTCCTGCGTGTGTAATTTACCTTGGTAATTTATCACACTTCCAAGTGCTGAAAGACATCACTTTGATTAGACAGCATATTGTATTGTTATGCATTTTCTAACTCTCGATTGGCCAAGAACAATGCTATTTGGAATCAATATATTTCTATTTTTACTGCCTTATAAGCTTAATTAGATTCCCAAGTGCCTGTATATTGCAGGGGATCTTAAATCTGTCCAGGTGACCCCATAATATCCATGATACATTAGGGATGTGCTTCTAATGGGTGCAATTTTGCTCTATGGCAAAATTTCAAAACAGCGGCAACTTGGAGTCAATTGACACCATTAGGAGAAAAAACACAAGTGGGTCAGGAACTACGTCTCAGAGGAGGTAAGAGGGCAGCTACAAGCCCAGAGATGGCTTTTAAAAAAATGTAGACTACCTTTGTTTTGTTTTTTTAATAGGGAAGATCCTCCTTATATATATATATTTAAATTAGGTTTGTTGTTTTTATTTTAAATAAACAAGGCAAAGACAAAAGAAATAAAAACAAAAATGAAATGCACGCCCTTACTATGAACACATATGAGTCAAATTTGCATTCCAATTTTACTTCCATATAGATAGGAATTAGGATATCCAGGTCAGGACCTGCACAATTTCCTGTGCATTTTACAAAAGACTCACTAAATGCAGATCTTTTTGTAAAATGCGGGTAAGGATATGGGAAATGCATGTTTATACTACAGTGCATATGGGGCACATATGGGGGAACGGCTATTTTAGCATCACTTGGGGCTTAGAATGTGCCAATGCCGATTTTACAACTTTCATGGGTAAGTGTTGGCATTTGTACACATGCTGGGTTTTACAAAACGGGATATCCAGGATCAACAATTAAGGAACTGAAAGAAAGATCTCATTAAAAAAATGGAGATGGTTTTAAACACCCAATTACTGGTGCAAACCCCAGGTCCAAGCAAGCCGTTAGCTGACACACCGGCCGTAGAGTAAGTGTAAATGTCTCTGTCTAAGGGTTTTTTTTTAGGGACCTATGCATTGCTGTATTGCTATTAAAAAACAAATGAAAATATATGCATACTTTTCAGGCTCAATGAAGCCACTCCCACAACATGCTCCCTTGAAATTTGTGTGCTGTGGATATAAATGTGTAAATTGTTATTTACATGTGTAAATATTGCTATTTATCATGAAAGTATCTCACAATCCTGAACTTCTAATCAGGGCCGTACCGAGCGTGAATCGCTCACTGTGCGACTTGCACATCGGGCACGCGCGCCCCCCTCGCATCTCAATCTAGCCACTTTCTGGGTGGCGGCGGGAGAGAAGAGGCATGCCCGATGTACAAGTTGCTGGCGCGCTAAGCAGATCTGTCCCTCCCTGCTCTTATGCCAAGTTAGAGGAGAGAGGGACCAGACCTGCTTAGTGTGCCGCGAGAAGGTTTAAGGGGCGCATTTCAGCTGTCTGCCATTGCCTTCTGCTGTTGAGAAGAAAAGTGGTGGTGGCAGGCAACGGCAGACAGCTGAAATGCGCCCCTTAATCCTTTGTGCCCTGTGCGGCCGCACCGCTTGCACAGGGCTAGGTACGGTCCTGCTTCTAATATCCCCAAGGTGTGCAGATTGCTCTAATGCATAATTATTTGGGGTGTGCATTCACTGAAGTTAATTTGATTTGTGAGGGCACGTAAACATTAAGGGGGTTATTCTGAGCCAGAAATAGCGGGGATGGACGGCCTGACAGGACGTCCATCCCCGCTATTTGTGCCCTTGCCTGCCCCCTACTAACTCTCCTGCCAGTTGTGCAGGGCAGTTAAACAGGGGCGGGAAGGGGCAGTTCAGGAGTGGAGTCTGAGTGGGCAGTGGGCAGTCGCCTGCCCTGGACATACAGGGCGGATTCTAATGTTGGCCCTGTATGTCCAGGGCCAGCGAAATGTCTGGGGAAGTTATTCCACCTCGGAGGCTGAATATCTTCCCTGGGAATTTTTTTTTTTTTTGGCAGCCCGGGGTGTGGATGGGGCAGGGGGACCAGGGTTTATTTTCCCACAGCCCGACCCTGGCTTTAGGAGGCCAGATCGGGTGTCAGGCTACAAGGGATAAACCCTTTTTGCTGGCAGCCGGCATTGAGGCTTTTAAATGGAGCCGCAGTGCCATGAAAACATGACGCCATGGCGCAGTGGCTCCATTTAAATGCCATGACTGAGTTAGCCGGGTGCAGTTCTGCATGTGCAGGCCAGACAGAATCGCTGTCCTGGCCTGCACCCGGCTAACTCAGTCAGGGCATTTAAATGGAGCCACAGCACCATGGCATCATGTTGCCATGGCAGCACAGCTCCATTTAAAAGCCGTGATGCCGGCCATCAGAAAAAAGCATTTATTCCCTGCAGCCCGACCCCCAATCTGGCGTCCTAAGGCCAGTGTCGGGCTGCGGGGAATAAACACTGGCCACCCCTGCCCCATCTGCGCCCCGGGCTGCCAAAAAAATTATCCAGGGAAGTTATTCCAGCTCGGAGGTGGGAATAACTTCCCTGGACATTTCGCTGGCCCTGGACATACAGGGCCAACATTAGAATCGGCCCTGTACATCCAGGGCCACTGCCCATCCAGACTCCACCCCCAGGCCGCCCATTCCTTGCCTCCATCTAACTTCCCCGCACAACCGGCGGGGAAGTTAGTAGGGGGCAGGGAAGGGCACGGATAGCAGGGATGGATATCCTGTTGGGCCATCTATCCCCGCTATTCGTGGCTCAGAATAACCCCCTAAGCCTGTGTACAAATCACTTTTGCATGTGTATATCTACAAATATATGCATATACAATCGGTTGTAAGCATGTTTCACTTTCTATGTGCAAACAGTGCATACGAAAATGAAAAAAGAAGTGAAACAACCATGAACCCACCCAAAAATTGGAAAAAAATTATTTATTTATTTAACAATCACTTATATACCGCACTTTCCCATGGATCAGGTGCGGTTTACAATAAACAAGTTAATGGACAGAGCAAAAATCTGTTTTTACATTGAACATCCATAAAACTATGTACAGGAGGCCTGAGCCTTAGTAACAAAACATACTTAGTTTCGAATGAAGCTGAATCTAAGTACAATAACAACAAACAACGTTCTGAGGTATTTCAACTATATACAAAATCTAAGTACAATAACAAAATAATGTTTTGAGGTATTACAACTATATATGATATATTGTATTTAAAAAATGATTTAAAATGAGCATGAACTGAAGTTTTTTTTTTTGGACATGCACATCTCTAATATATAATGTGGATCCTGTTAAAAAAACAAATGAATGTGAGGTCAAGAGCACAGGTTTAGGAAGTTCTGATATAGTGTATGGACAAGCTGAGGAAAAGGAAATAGGTAGTCTGAAAACCTTAGAATTAATATTCAAAAATATATATCCAGGAGTCAATCGGATAAATTTCTGTTTTAAAACATTTCTTAGACTACTAAATGCATAAATTCTGGATGCACATCTTAAGGCTCTGCCAAATTATCTGTTGGACATAAGGAGGCATCAGAGGTATGGCAAGATTGGGTTTAAACGTCAGCCAGATAATGATTATATGCATGTCCTCTGCATTCACAATTATTTGGATAAATCAGCCACAGATGCAGCCTGTTGAAAATATTTTTACCAGCTATACTCAGAGACTGACCTATCCATGTGTCTTTTTCAATATCTAACTAAAAATATTAAAACAACTTTTAGGGATATTCATTGTTTAGCTTGCATCCTGCTCATTAATTCACTTTAAAAGCTTTTGTGCACGCAAATTGATTTAACACACATTAACATAGCAATATGACAGCAGAAAAAAACATATGACCAGTCCAGTTTTCCCTATCATACTAACTACTATAGTCCCTTATTTCCTTTAGAAATCTTCTGTATTTGTCCTATGATTTCTTGAAGTCATATGCAATCCTCATCCCTACTACCTCCACTGGGAGACTATTCCATACAACTACCATTCGCTCTGTAAATAAATATTTCTGCATAGTACTTTCACCTTCATCCTTTGCCCCTTCATTGCAGAACTTTCTTTCAATGGAAAGAGTCTGCATTTATGCCATGGGGGTATTTAAATGTCTCTGTCAGATCTTCCCTCTCCTGCCTTTCCTCCAAAGTATACATATTGAGCTTTTTAAGTTTGTCCCCATATGCCTTATGACGAAGCCCACTGACCATTTTGGCAGCCACTTTCTGCACTGATTCTATCCCGTTTATATCCATTTAAAGGTTTGGTCTCCAGGATTGTACACAATACTCCAAATGAGGTCTCACTAAAAACTTATATAGAGGCACTATCACCTCCATCTTCCTGCTGGCTATTCCTCTCCCTATGCACCCATGCATCCTTCCGGCTTTCATTGTCAACTTTTCTACCCATGTTGCCACCTTAACATCATCAGAAATAGTCACACCCAGCTCCCACTCTTCTTTTGTGGACAGAAGCACTTCACCCCATATACTGTACTACTCCCTCAGAGTTTTGCAGCCTAAATGCATTACCTTGAATTTTTTAGCGTTAAATCTCAGTTGCCAAATTTTTGACCATTCTTCAAACTTAGCTAGATCTCGCCTTATGTTTTCTACTCCATCCTGGGTATCTACTCTATTGCAGATTTTGGTATCATCTGCAAAGAGGTAAACCTTACCTGACAACTCTTCTGCAATATCACTAACTATTTAAGTGTTACTTAGACCTAATGTTTAGTCATTTATTTTATACCTCTGTAAACCGCTTTGATTAAAGGATAAGGTGATATATAAAATCTGTTAAATAAATAAATAAAAAATAATCGGACCAGCATGGCCGCATAGGACCGAAGCCCACCAACCCTTTGGCCCTTCTTGCAATTTTTACTGCTCTGCTTGCTCGCTGTCGGCATACATGGTACATCTAGCATTGTCTCCTAACAGCAGAGGCTTCCCTGGTATGCAGCTTAAATGCTGACCATATTGATATTTATCCGCCCGAAGATGATGCCGGAGCTGTGGCTCTCTGTGGGCCTTTGTAATGGCAACCCGCCCTCATATGCATCTGTCTGAGTTGGTCTGCTCCCAATGACTCCATCTCATGTGTGTCTGTCTGAGCGTGGTCTGCTTCATGCTCTGGTCGTTGGCTTCTGGCAGCCCCACTTCCTTCACCTCCCTCTCTGAAGCTCACTGCTCCAACTGATCCGAAATGACTGGCCACATGTGGCAGAAGCCATGGCCTGCTGACGACTACGGCATGTGCTGGTGGTACACTGGGGAATCAGGCCACCCCCCCTCAGCTTGCTGCTGCAACACGGGTTGCTGACTGCCTAAATCTAGCTCAGCGCAAGCTCCGCTTCGACTTTGCACCAGACGGCAATGTTTGAGAATCAACGGGGCCAGAGATAGCAGTGAAAGCTGCGGGAAGATCAGAGTAGGCTGCTGCTAATGGCACATTTCCAGAAGAGGCCTGCAGAGGCCTAGCAGCCTGAGCGCAAACGAAATGCTGCAGCACAGTGACACTGAGACCCTGAGTAAAACCCTTTTGTCACGTATGGAGCCGGAAGGGAGGAAATAAGATAAGAGAGAAATAGTGTAACAGGAAACTTAAGGACACCCCTGTTTCTCAACAAACAGGGGTATCCTATACGGAGCGGTGGGTTCACCCCTAAACAAAGACACGGGGAGGGGTGGCCTGCACAGAGCGGCAGGTGCATCTACTCTTGCCATCTTACTGGGCAGACACGATGGACCATATTGGTCTTTATCTGTCATCATTTACTATGTTACTATGCTATTATGTTACTATGAATAAGGGAGTGGGAACTGAGAGTGAAAAATTGAAACCACAGCAACTAAGGACAAAAAAGAATATAGGGGAGCAGTCAAAGAGGAATACCGCCTCAATTAAATTACCCCTACATTCCTACTGTAGAACTGGTGCTACTGTGGTGCCCTTCACTTACTGCCAGCCTCTTCTTTGGAGTGCTGTTAATTTGAGGATGAGAGAGGAGACCTGTGACCACCGTGACCAACAAAGAATCATATGCTGCGGCCCTATCCAGATGATCCAGGACTGTAGAGTCTGCTGCAGCATCCAAGTTGCCCTCAGACCCAGCTCCAAGCTCTGGTACTATTCTCGAGAACTCCTCCGGTTCATCCTCACTGGCCACAAAAGCAGACCTCCTGGAGATCCTGCAGGAACTTAAGCTATTTTGACTGGATTTCTCCAAGGCGGTGAGTGATATACAAACTGAAATTAAGTCCCTAGATGACCATGTCACTCATAATGAAATGAACTTTGGTAAAAAGATAGATGCAACATCTCTCTTCCAATCAAAAATACATAAGTTTGATCTGCTCAGCAAGGACTTAAAGGAATGGCAGGACGATCTTGAAAATCACCAGTGGTGGAACAACATCAGTTCTGGGTGTACCAAAACACGCTGGAGATAAGGAGAACACCGAGAAACTAATTCAGTAGCTGTACACCTTCTGTGTCCCTGGGACTCCTGGACCAGTCAAACTTGAGAAAGCCCATTGATGTCTTGCACCGAAGACTGGCTTTGGATCCTACCCTTACCCCATCATAGCATATTTTGACTCTTTTTAGGACAAAATATGTCTTTTGCTCAGCCTTAAAGGGAAATGATCCATCGCCTTGCAGGGGCAAGAGATCAAGGTAGTTCAGGATCTCTCTCAATACAAGCTAGAGTGGAGGAAGAGCTTCAAACCTCTGATCCAACTTCTATAAAAGCAATCCATCCAATACAGATGGGGATTTCCCTTCGTTTTGATCTTTGAGTGGAACAACACACAGCACAAAATTAAAACTACATAATAGAGTAAAGCCAACAGTCGCCGAAGAGTGCATGGATACTAGCAAAAAAAGGAAATTAGGGCATCCCAATAGAGAGGTTCCAATAAAGATAAAAGTAACCCCGATACCCTTAAGAACAGAGCTGAAAGATTCCAAATTACCCCTATTAACTGATAACCAGATTAATATGAATAAAATGCAACCTCTAAAATGCCTGTATGCAAATGCTAGCAGTCTAAAAAATAAGATGGGAGAGCTAGAATATATAGCACTAAATGAAAGGTTAGATATGATTGGCCTCTCAGAGACCTGGTGGAAGGAGGACAACCAATGGGATACTGTGATACCTGGGTACAAATAATGTTGCAATGATAAGGTAGATCAAATTGGTGGAGGGGTTGTGCTCTTTATTAGGGCATTGAATCACACAGGATTAAAGTTTAGCAGGAAACAAAATACACTGTATAATCTCTATGGATAGAAATCCATATTAAAAGTGGAAGGCGATGACAGTGGGGGTGTACTATCGACCACCTGGCCAGAATGAACAGATGGATGATGAAATGCTAAAATAAATCAGAGAAGTGATTTCAACTACCTCAGTATCAACTGGGTCAATGTCACTGCACATCATACTAGGAAGATAAGGTTTCTAGATGAAATATATGAGAGGTTCTTGGAGCAGCTGGTTCATGAACCAACAAGAAGGAAAGCTATTCTGGACCTAGTCCTTAGTGCAACACAGGATATGGTGCAATAGTGGTGGTCACTTTGCAATAGTGATCATAGTATGGTCGTATTTGATTTAATAAATGGAAGAAGAACAGCAAGAAATTCCACAAGACTACCTTTTAACTTTCAAAAGGGAGACTATGATAACATGAGGAAAATAGGAAAAAACTAAAAGGGGCAGCTGCAAAGTTTAAAGATTTACATCAAGCATGGGCATGGTTTAAAAATACTATCTTGAAAGTCCAGACCAGATATATTCCATGCTTTAATAAAACTGGAAGGGAGGCCAAAAAAACTGCCAGCATGGTTTAAAGGTGAGGACAGAGAGGCTGCTGTAGCCAAAAAAAATCTTCAGGAAATGAAAAAAGGAGCCAAATGTTGAAAACTGGAAACAACATAAGCACTGGCAAGTTAGATGCAGGTCATTGATAAGGCAGGCAAAGAGAGAATTTGAAAACAAGCTTGCCGTGGAAGCAAAAATGCATAATAAAAACTTTTTCAAGTACATTTGCAGTAAAAAAACTATAAAAAGAGTCAGTTGACCATCAGAAGATTGAGGGGTAAAAGGGACGCTAAGGGAGGACAAGACCATAGTGGAAAAACTGAATGAATTCTTTGCTACTGTCTTTACGGAAGAAGATGTAGGGAAGTTACCCATGATTGAAATGGTATTTAAAGGTGATATACAGAAGAATTGAAAGAAATATTGATAAACCAGGAAGATGTATTACAACTATTTGATAAACTGAAGAATAGTAAATCACCTGGACTGGATGGTATACATCTAACGGTGTTGAAAGAACTGAAAGATGAGAATACAGACCTACTATTAGTAATCTGTGAACTATCATTAAAATCACCTGCAGTACCCGAAGGTTGGAGAATGGCCAATGTAATGCCAATTTTTAAAAAGGGTTCCAGGGGGGATCCGGTAAACTATAGACCAGTGAGCCTGACATCAGTACCAGGCAAAATGGTAGAAACCAATATAAAGAATAAAATGATTAAACATGTAGATAGTCATGGTTTAATGGGAGAAAGCCAATATGGATTTAGCCAATGAAAGTCTTGTATTACTAATCTGCTATTGTTTTTTTGAAGTTGGGAATAAACAGGTAGACCAAGCTAAGCCGGTTGATAGAGTGTACCTGGATTTTCAGAAAGCCTTTGACAGAGTCCCTCATGAGAGACTCTTGGCAAAATTAAAAAGTCATAGGATTGGAGGCAATGTAGTATTGTTGAAATGGTTAAAAGATAGAAAGCAGCAAGTAAGGCTAACTGGCCAATTTTCTCCATGGAGAAAGGTGAATAGTGGAGTACCTTAGGGATATGTGCTGGGCCCACTGCTTTTTAACATCTTCATAAATGACCTGAAAATGGGAATAATGAGTGAGGTAAGATTATTCAAAGTTGTTAAAACCCAAGGGATTGTGAAAAGTTGCAAGAGGACCTTGATAAATTGGAAGACAGGATGTTCAAATGGCAGATGAAATTTAATGTGGACAAGTGCAAAGTTATGCACCTAGGAAAGAACAACTCAAACTATGGTTACACGATGCAAGGTTCCACATTAGGAACAACCATCCAGGAAAAAGATTTAGGTGTCATCGTGGATAATATATTGAAACCCTCCGGTTATTCTTTTCTGTTGGGGAAGAGGGGATGATCCCCTCTGCTGGAGGAATTGTGGGAAATGGGGCAACCTTGAATCCTGTCTGTTGGGGTATCTTTCTCCAGATCTCTTACCCGAGGGTCCACGCTGCCTCTCTAACTGTCTGCTTTAGCAGCTCATAGCATTATTTCATGCTATTGAAAAAGGGCCTGGCTGCCTACACATGAGGAATGGTTGATTAAGGTCTGGGATATTTATCATATGGAGAAACGTACAGTGAAACTTTGTGGTAAGCCAGAGACTGTGGTCTGGCTTCCTCTACTTGGTGGTTTAAATCCCTTCTAGTTGGGACAGTAACCTGCTTACACTTACCCCCTATGCTAACAACTTTGGTAGCTATAGAGGTCCCTACAGACCTGACGCCTAGTATCACTGCCTTCGACCAGCTGCTGTTTGCTCTCCCCAGGTGTGCTTAGGATGCACTTCTAGAGTGCTAAACAGATAGCTTTGATCTGCCCCCCATTACCATCTGCCTACCCTATTGTACCCATGCAGTGCCTTCCATATCTCTTTGATAGGTACGTTTCAGGAGCTGGGGTAGAAGGGGAGAGATGGGGAAGTAGTTCAGGGAGGAGCTACTAAGGACAGGTCTAGGTGATGGGAGGGATGGCCGCTCCCCCTTGCATGACTGGATTCTTCCATTAGTCAGGCATCTCTGCTGCCCATTGGTCCTATCCTAATTTCAGGTTCTCATCACCTTCTAAGAGGCTACTCCACTAGTATTTCTTTTCTTACACCTTCTCACTGGTGGGGTTCTGTCTTGTTACCCTCTTATGTTTGCTCTGTCTTCCACCCTTGATGTGAGTCTGACTTCTGCTGGGGATGGGGGGAGGGGCGGGAGGGAGGGAGGGTGGGAATAGAGAGGGGAATAACTGTTGTTCCTAAGGTCATCTGGGTGTAGGATGCATCCTGAGGGGAATGGGGTGTATATTCTCGCTGGTGTAGGGTAATTACTCACGCACTTCTGTTTTCTATGACCATGTTTGTCACTTAAGGGCATGTTTACTAAACTGCGATAACATTACAGACCGTTCGTTATGTAACATTAACGATCGTTAGGTAACGTTAACGCGCAGTATGTAACGTTAACACGCGTTAAAGTTACCTAACGATCGTTAATGTTCCTGGCAACAGTAAACACCACAGAGGGTGGAGAGAGAGCAAGGGGAAGGGGTCAATGGGCGGGGAGTGGGCGGGGAGAGGCTCCCTTCACACTAACGCGCTGAACTGAAGGGCTGAATCCTACCGCGAATGAAAACCTGCCGTTAGATGCACATTTGCAGGAGAGAGAAACCATTTCAGTGTCGGCAATGTACAGCATAGACAGGGAGCCCAAGAAACGTGATAGTAGTGCTCCATTTCCAGCAACAGCATAGTGCCCAAGTATGAAAGGCCACTAAGCGCTTACAAACAATAGTAATTGTACATCAAAACAAACAGAAATAGTATCTGCGATACAGAATGATCATGTGACAGAGATTTACACAGATTTAAACAGTTAGATGAGAGCATTTAGCAGTTTGAACATAGTCATTGAGCATCTTCCATTTAGACAGGTGGTGGGGAGTCTGATCGGAAGAAGCTAACATACGAGGTATTTGCTCATATTTACTGTAGAGACAGACATGATTCCACCATTCATTGGGGCTCAGAAGGGAGCTATTTTTCCAGTATTTCGTAATTAGGGAAATAGCTATGCCCAGCATAAAGTCTAAAAGGAAGTAAGCCGATTTGGGAAGAGAGGGGATCCCCGCAGCTGAGCGGAGTCCCACTATCTTCCAAGAAAGGGGCTCTTGAAAGTGCAAAATAGATTGAATACGACCCCAGACCCGACTCCAGTAATACTGTAATGCGGGGCATTCATACATAACATGAGTTAGTGAACCAATGGCCGCATGGCATGTCCAGCATCTATTGCTCTGGGTGGCGTTCCATTTGGCTAACCTGTCAGGAGTATAGAAACATCGGTGGGCTAGAAAGAAAAGTGTCTGAGTGAGTGAGGCGGATCGAGAGACCCGTGTCACCTTGCTCCAGACTAGGCTCCATTGCTCCGGGGTCAAAGTTACATGCATTTCCCGCTCCCAGGATTTCTGTGCTGTAGGAGTGCCTCTATTTACAGTATTACATAAAGTTTTGTAAAAGTTAGATGCCACACCCGATAAGCTCCCGATAGATCGGATAATCTCCGACAATCCTTGGGTATGGGTTTCCGATGGCGGGAGCACCTTAGCACTCCGAAGACAATGCTGAAGCTGCACCCACTGAAAGTAATGTTTCGCTGGGAGACCAAATTCAATTTGTAATTCGCTAAAAGTTTTCCAGCGACCATCATAGAACAGCTGGTTAGGGATCCAAATGCCCCTAGTGTACCAGGGGCTCCACGCCATCGGTTTATTTTGTATTTGAAATCGAGCATTGTGCCAAAGCGGGAGTCTATCTAGCGGACAAAGTCGGGAGTCTAGAGATTGCTCAAGGGTATTAAAGGCACCTAAAGTGTCTAAGAGCATTGGTGGATAGTGGGAGTCTGATGGGAGAGTCATACCAGGGAGATAAGTAAGAGGAATTGGTTTGCAAAGGTCCTCCTCTATATCTAGCCACACTGGTCTACTCGGTGTTAGGTCTTCCAGCCAACGAGCGCCTTGTTTGAGAAGAAAAGAGTGGTGGTATTTCAGGAAATCAGGGAATCTGACACCACCATTTTCTTTATCTGCTTGTAACTTATGTTTCGCTATCCTAGGTGTCTTGTTTTGCCATAAGTATCTAGTCAGAAGACCCTCTAAATCTTTATATGTACGTCGAGGTAGGAGACATGGCAGCATTTCTAAAATGTAGTTCACTTTGGGAACAATCATCATTTTAATGGTTTCTAGGCGGCCCCACCAAGTAAGTGTTAAAGGAGTCCAGCGTTGAGTAAGCGCCCGGACCTTAGAGGTTAAGTCTTTAGCATTAAAGGTGATGGTGTCTTCCAAAGGAGAGCAGTAGTGCACCCCAAGGTATTTGACCATGCGAGGTTGCCATAAAAAGGGAAAGGATTGCATATCTGCCTGATGGATCAGAGGATTTAGTGGGAAGGCTACCGATTTGGTCCAATTTATCTTATAGCCCGAGAGTTGTGAATATTTACCAATTTGCTCTAGGACAGCCGGCACTGAGTCTAGGGAGACAAAGAGCATAAGGTCATCAGCATATGCTGAAATTTTGATTTCCCTATGAGAGAAGGGGACTCCATGAATATCCTTGGATTGCCGGATTAGTAAAGCTAAGGGTTCGAGTGCGAGATCGAAAAGAAGTGGAGACAGTGGACATCCCTGGCGAGTACCGCGTAGCAGAGGAAATGGCTGAGACTTTAAAGCATTAGCACAGATACTAGCTGTAGGCTGTGCATACATGGTTTGGAGACAACGGAGAAAGCCTTCTCCGAATCCGTACCAGCGGAGAGTTGCAAACAAGAAGGGCCATTCTAAGCGGTCGAAGGCCTTCTCAGCATCAAGTGAGAGGCCAACCAATGGTCGATCAAGATTAACTGCGGCAGTCAGTACATGACATAGGGTCCTAGCATTATCAGCAGTTGATCTACCGGGAATAAAACCGCATTGATCTGGGTGTATTAAAGTAGACATCTTGTCAGAGAGCCGGGTGGAGAGAATGGTGGCAAATATTTTATAGTCTGCGTTTAGTAGGGAAATTGGACGATAATTAGCTGTTAGTTGCGGATCTCTCCCCTCTTTCTCAAAAACTACTACATTTGCCATTGAGAAGGATCCAGAAGGAGATCCCTCTTCGGCCAGAGCAGAAAAATAAAGTTTCAAAAACGGAGCTAAGTCAGCGTTAAAAGTTTTGTAAAATTCAGCTGGGAGGCCGTCCGGGCCTGCGGCTCGACCTGTGGCACATTTCTTGAGTGCAGATTGAATTTCTGATAAAGTGAATGGTTTATCCATGGCCTCTCTATCTTCGTCAGATAGGGTCGGCCGTTGTACCCCTGATAGTAATCGTTCAAATGCTTCTGGTTCGAAGTCACATTCAGATTGATAAAGCCGAGTATAAAAATCACGAAAGAGTTCTAATATTTCTGAATCTTTAGTGACCAAGCTCCCCCCCGACGGATTACGGAGAGCGGTAACACGCTTGGCTTCTTTTTGACCTTTCAGGGCATTGGCTAACAATTTGCCAGCACGGTTATTTTCCCGATAGTACATCCCTTGTTGTGATTCAATATTTTTAGCAGCAGCGGTATATAAAAGCTGATTGTATTGAAAACAAAGGCGTTGTAAGCGAAGTAAAATACATGGGTCAGTGCGGGACGTGAGGAGACGCTCTCCAGCTTGTATCTGTTGTTCTAGAATCAGTAAATGTTGCTTTCTTTGTTTCCCCTGTCGAATTTGATAGCTAGTTATAGTTGCACGGATAGACGCCTTAAAACCCTCCCACCAAGCCCAGCTCGCAGTGTCATGGGGTGAATTAAAATGAAAGTAGTTTTGGATAGCGGCCTTTATGTCAACCTGAAAATCTTTTTGGTCTAGTAGGGATCTATCAAAAAACCAAGCACGGGGATGTTCACCTTGCGTAGTGACATGTAATGAGAAAGATATGGCAGCATGATCTGAAATATGGAGAGGATGAATCCTAGCCGTGTCCACTTGGGATATCAGTGCTTTGGAGATAAGAAAAAAATCTATTCTAGATTGTGAGTGATGGGGGGCTGAGAAAAAGGAGAACTCTAAGTCGGAGGGGTGAAGCAGCCTCCATATATCTACTAACGCAAGATCTTTCATCAGAGCTGTAAGGGTATCAAGACTCTTGGGTGGACCATTCGTTCTAGGCGGCAGTCTATCTATCAAAGGATCAAGTACTTGGTTGAAATCGCCGCCGAGTATTAATGGAGTATTGGCAGAGGCCTGTGCCAACTGCGCAATACTTGCATAGTAAGCAGGGTTATCCACATTCGGAGCATAAATACAAATACACGTGAATTCACTATCTCCAACCTTAAGGTGTGCACGGGCCCATCTACCCTCCTTATCAGAGCTAGTATCCATTACAGTAGCTTGCAAAGACTTCTTAACCAAGATGGCTACCCCACACCGTTTGGAAACGGCGGGAGAGTAGGCAGCCACCATGTAAGGCTTAGCATTAAGTTTCAGTGTTTCAGCGGAGTTTAAATGCGTTTCCTGAAGAAACACTAAATCAGCATGCTCATGATTAAGATAGCTAAGGATTTTCTTTCTTTTGATTGGACTATTGATGCCTTTTACATTCAGTGATAGGATCTTACATAAGGCCATTCAGAAGGGTTAAAAATTCTGAAAAAGAACATGATAGCGCACATAATTTCACAATGTCCCTCATATTAACTGTATATGGCTGTACACATGACATGATAGAAAATAAGCTAATGAAAAACAATGAAGCGCCCCATATAAAAAAATAAGCACCGAAGTGCATTAGAGAAGAAGCAGAACCCCAGAAATTACTGGCGACCATGTGTCTGCGGGGAGAAACCCCAGAGAAGGCCTAAATTGAAACATATAACCTGTATAGCTGTGCGTGTTCCGAATCCAACCGAGGTGCACATCATGGAGGGATAGGAGACCAAGAAAGTTATATATAGAAAGAAAGAAAAGTCCAGGCAGTCTCTGTTCCAGGCTGTGATCACCGCGTCGGGCCATTCAAAATGGCGGGCAGGTCCGGCGGATTACAGATCCAAGTTGTTGGATTAGCGCATCTGGTCTGCTTCTTTGGAATCTAAAAATGTTGCTAGTAGATCAGGATCTTCGAATGTTCTAGTTTGGTTATGGAGAGTCACTCTGAGCTTCGCTGGATACAATAGGCCAAAGCGAGCCTGTAGCTGTTGAAGTCTGGGGCGAAAAGCAAGGAGTCTCTTCCGACGGTCAACTGTGGGCTTTGCCAAGTCAGGGAAGAAGGAGACTTTATGACTTTCCAACTCCAGATGATGATTCGCCCGGGCAGCATTTAGAATTTGCTCAACTTGCTGATATCTCAGTAATCGAAAGATGATAGGCCGGGGGGTCGTCCGATTGAGCGCCATGTTGGTAGGAACACGATGTGCTCGGTCAATTTCCAGATCTCTGTGAAAAGTGATCTTCAGCAAGGAGGGAAGAGTTTTGACCAGGAATTCTCTTATATCTCCTGCTTCTGCCCCCTCCGGTACTCCAATGAGCCTTACATTGTTGCGACGGGCTCGATTATTGCTATCCTCTAACTCTTTTTGAAGATTCTGTATCTGACGCTCAGCCCTGTCCAGTTTCACCAAGCGCACCGCGTGCGAGTCGAGGACCCCCGCCATGTCGTCCTGCCGTAGTGAAAGACCTTCAAGCCGATCCTGAAGCATACCGAAGTCTTCTCGCATGGCTCGGAGCGCTTCGCCGTTGGACTGTACCAGTTCCTTCACACCGCGTATTTCCTCCAAGATCTCCTGTTGCATTTCGGGGTTTTCCCGAAGTGGAACTATCTTTTGTGGGGAAGACAACTCTGTTTTGGAGCGTTTTCCGTGTGAAGAAGAGGGAGACCCGAAGTCTAAGCGCGCTGGTTTGTGGGCCGCCATCCCCCCCGAGGTACCCCGGCAAGTTCGGAGCAAAATATTAAGTTTATGTAGGTATTAAGTCAGGATTCTGAGTAGGCCTCTCGGGAGCTTCAGCGCGAAGCGTCTAACCCGCTGGACATCAGGCTCCGCCCCCATTTACCTGTACTCTTTATCACCTCCCATTCAACTAAATTCTAACCCAGCCAGTCACATTAGTGTCCATCCCTAGGGTACTCAATTTATTTATAAGTTGCCTGTGCGGAACAATATCAAAGGCTTTATGGAAATCTAAGTACACTATATCTAGAGGTCTCCCTTGGTCCAACTCTCTGGTTGTCCAGTCAAAGAAATCAATTAGTAAAACCATGGTGCCTTTAATCCTACAGATTAACATGCATATAACACTGGTCAACATTGAAATCATTACTGACTTTCAGGCCCTAATCTGTAGTACCTTGGTGAGCTGAACACAAATATAATATTTAAAAAAATATATTGGTTCTCGTTTTGAAGATATTGCATCTAGTTCATTTTTGACGTTTCGCCATGTAAATGTATCCAGTAGGACATCAACAACATCCCAAATAAGCCTTGAATGATGTAATATTGCATCACATTGCATAATACCAGCATGCACACATCATCCAGAGTAGATTGCATCATTTTCTGATGCAATGCAATACTACTGCCAGACGGCTGCTGAAGCCTTCTGACGTCAGCAGTGTATTATACGCAGTCAGAAAGGAAAGTAATCTGGTATTCTGTTCCGATACTGAAAGCCTCATGAATGCCTTAAAAATCACTCATGACCCACAAGAGACTATTTATAGACTCTTCAAAACTGATTCTGAAGGCTGTGCTTTTGAACAATGGAAACCGTCTTCCATCTATTCCAGTAGCGCATGCCGTCCACATGAAAGAGACATGCGATAACTTAAAGCATCTACTGACTTCCATTAACTATAACAAGTACAGCTGGCACCTCTGTGGTGACTTGAAGGTAGTTGCCCTTTTAATGGGACTGCAGCAGGGATATAAAATACATGTGCTTCTTATGTGAGTGGGATAGCTGAACAAGGGATTGGCTCTACTTGCGGAAGGAATGGAATCGCAGACAAAATGTAACAGTTGGAGAGAAGAATATCCAGCACCCAGCTCTGGTTGAGGCTCACAAAATCCTGCTACCACCCCTTCACATCAAACTAGGTTTGATGAAAAACTTTGTGAAAGTCATGGACCGCACTTCGCCAGCTTTCCGATACCTGCATGAAAAATTCCCTCGACTCAGCGAAGCAAAGATTAAAGAGGGAGTTTTTGTGGGTCCTCAGATTCGAGAGCTCTTCAAAGATGACCGGTTCAACAACTTGCTGCAGGGTGATGCGAAACAAGCATGGAATGCTTTTCGCCTAGTGTCAACAAACTTTCTCGGGAATGTTAGGGCAGAAAACTACAAGGAACTGGTAGAAGACATGCTGATGCAGTATCAGAAACTTGGCTGCAATATGTCTCTAAAGATCCATTTCCTTGATTCCCATCTCGATTTTTTTCCTGACAACTGTGGTATGGTTAGTGATGAACAGGGCAAATGTTTTCACCAGGATATTGCAATGATGGAGCAAAGATACCAGAGAAAATGGTCCACTACAATGCTGGCTGACTACTGCTAGACACTCCCCAGAAAAGCTCCCGAACAGCTGTACAAGAGACAGGCGAAAAAATCTAAGAAGTAGTCTATGACTTGTTTTTTTACAGGTATTAACCGAAGGCCTATTATATTTACTATTGACATGTATTTTGTGATGTAAACATTAATTCTTGTAGATTACAAATAAACTAGAGCCAACTTTGCAATTTCACTGTCATATTCGTGTTCAGCATATAAAAATTGATAAGAAATGACTATTTTTATTTCAGTAACATGACTTTTGTAAAAATTTGTTGACCAGTGTAATCAATTTGTACACATTAAAAGTTCTAATATATGTTTAAAAATATTATTAAAGCAAATGTATGAAGCAAACAAAAGAAACCCACCCAAAAATCAAGAAGAAAAGAACAAAGGGCCCAAATTTCAGTTCGGTGGCGCTATGCGCTGCATCGGCGCATAGCCCACCCACCTCCCACCTATCCCAGATTTTCCATACCAGGGTCATATGTGGCACCGGCATTGAAAATCCAGGTGTTACTGCAGAGACAAGTAGCTGCCGGAGCTACCCTTGTAGCACTAATTTTCGATGCTACACGGTTAGCTCCAGCGCTTTAAAGATAGGCAAGATAGAAAAGATAGTTTTCCCACGCCTATCTTTAAGGTGCAGAGCGCTAACCGTGTAGCATCGAAAATCAGTGCTACATGGGTAGCACTATGGCCCGCCTCTGCTCCGCCCCAGAACACCCCCAACACGCCCCATATGCAGATAGCATCTGGGCAGGTTAGGGACATATCTAGGATTTTCAAAGGGCACCACTCATGTAGGTGCCCTTTGAAAATCCCGGATAAGGCCTTTACATGTAACTAGGGAAGTTAGCCGTGTAAAGGCCTTCGAAAATTGGGCCCAAAGAAACCAAAACGTTTTTGCCTGTGCATATCTATATTGTCTTTATATGAATATCTTTATCCCATCATCTTTTAGCTGAATATTGGTCCCCTCATGTATATAACATCACTGCTTGATAATTCTTATCCTAGGCTATTAACAAACATCATAAATTTGCAAAGACTCCAGCTTTGATAGCAGGACTATCACTTATGTAAAAAATTTACATAAGTGATAAATTGCCAGTTACATAAACTTAGCAACATTTCATTTATAGAAAAAAAGAACACCTCTTCAACATCCAGATGCTGTTTTCTTATAAATTGAATCCCTGTTATATTCTTTCTGTAAAGGGATTTTAATCCGATCCCAGGGGTGTTAAATGAAGAATGTCTACTAGGAAAATACCATTATCTTTTGTATCAGTAGGAAATCATTCACACTTTGCTATGGTATGTTTGAAATATTTGAGAATATGGCCACATCTAAGCAGGCACTGACTAAACATTTGGGTTTCCAAGGTAACCCGCACCACTCACAAATCAGCTTCTGTTGCAGCTGTGATGTCATGAGCAAGTTATCTGCTGCAGGCTGCTGCTGTAGTCCGTGGCTCTTTCATGTATAAAAAAGACTGAACAGATCAATTTCCAGTGAACTTCGGAAAGCTAGATATTCCACTGTGAAGTATCTTTTGAGGCCTGTATGAGGAAGGAACAGGTTGGGAAAGGGAAGCAGAGAACTTAAAAGTGGTTACTCCAGATGAGAAGAATAACTGAGCCATGAGGTATCCGTAAAACTCGATAGTATATTTAAAACCAATAGGAAATATTTTTCTCTGAACATATAATTAAGTTTTGGAACTCACTGCTGGTGGATGCAGTAAAAGCTGATAGTGTAGCCAGAATTAAAAAAAAAAGGCTTGGACAAATTCCTGGAGGAAAAATCTATAAACCATTATCAAGATAGACCAAGGGAAAACTACTGCTTATCCCTGGTGATAAGTGTCATGGAACGGGCTAGTTTTGGGACATACAAGGTACTTTTTACTTTGATTGGTCACTATTGGAAACAGGGAACTGGGCTTGATGGACCTTTGGTCTGACCGAGCACAGAAATTCTTATATGCTTAGGTTCCAGTCCTGTTCAGTTCTATTCTCCTTCCCCAATATTCTCCTCCATTAATGCAACCTTCACCTTTCTCTCCAAGAACATCACATCTTGAACACTGTTCCTACACCTGCACTGTCCTGAATGCTCTCCTCTTCCTCCTATCAGCCAGTGATATTAATCCCAATTCTCACCCTTCACTGCCAAATCACAACCCTTTCAACCTGAATCCTATTCTCCTTTCCCTTTCTCTATTCCCATTGCTTTCCAAAGCTGTTTCATTTATTTCCCCTATAATACAATTCCCTGTCATAAATTCTACTACAGATTCCATTACAGATTTCAAGGTAACCAGCCATCTGTTACTGAGTGAAAGGGAAGAACCAAGAGAGAAAATGCCTGTCTAAGATCCTTACTACAACTTATGATCCATGTTTCTTCTTTACCATTCAACTCTCCTTAATCTCTTCTTGTTCTCAGTGTCTCTCTGTTGACTATACAGTAAACACTACTGAGCGGCATTGTCTATTTTATGTGTCTCTGATGTACACCTTGTAACAGTATATGAATGTTCAATAGCAGCAGTAGCAATACGAAGACAGTGGTGAGAGGGGCACCTTTCAATTAAAGCATATATGTGTAGCATGCGGATACTATTTTCACACTGGTTTGACTTCGTTTTTCAAAGGTAAATATTACATTTAAAAACTGACTCGAGAAAAGGTACTTTTCTGTGAAAACACGCATGCATACTTTTAGAAATCTAAAATTATGCATCTAAGTGCATCCTCTTCCCCAATACTGCCTTGGGAAAGCCAGAGCACCGAGGTAAAGTGAGCAGGAAGGTGGCTATTTTGGTGCCATTCTCTAAGAACACATACTGTAGGTGACTATGTGACTTATAAAACACCAGCACAAATCCTGCAGCAATAGTGCTTAAGTTATGAGAAGGCCGCGGGCAGCATCACGGCGGACGCCGGTAACCGGCGGTTCCAGCCGGGCGCGGGCCCATCGGTCGCGGGGGGGGGAGGGGGAGAATGAGAGCATCATTCAAAAGGATTGGATGCTGGCTTCGCGAGTGAGCCAGCATCCAATCGGAAGAGTGGACGGGCCATGTGCTTCGGCGGCGCGGGTGCGCGCAGAGCACATGGTCCGTCTGCGGGGAGCCGGCAGCGTCCCGCCCTCCCACCCTTAAGGTTGAGGGTGGGTTTCGGGGGATTTTGGGGGTGTCGCAGCTGGGGGGGGATGGGGGTGGCGGGATCCCGGAGGTTTCCGGGGTCCGGAGACATAAGCTACTTGGGGCGGGGGCAGGGTGCCCACGACCCGGAGAACCCTGAGCTTACTTTTGCTAGTGATATGGCGAGGTTGAGCAGGGGTGGTTCGAGCTGGACCGGTGGTTGACCGGACCAGGGGCGGAAGCGACGTCACCTTGCTAATAGTAGGGTGGGTGACGTGTCGCTCTGCCGGTGGTGGGGGGGGGGGTGAATTCATGGTTAAGTTATTGTTGACTGTTAAAATGTTAATTGTATGGGCAATAAAGCTGCGACCTGGTTTTCTTTCCAAGCAATTGTGTCTGTGTAATTGTATGGGGAATGTTGAGGGGGGAAGGGGGGGGTGACCTAGGAGGGTGGGGGAGGATGGCGAGCGCCTGGTATGGATCCCCGGTTACAGACATTATGCTTGCTCAAGAACAGGTGTAAATGTTAACATGTACGTTACTTTTATGCGTGCATACCTTATAAAGTACACATGCAAATCTTGACTCTATCCACATTCCACCCAAACTGCTCCTCTGCACACTCTACATACATGCAATCTTGCTCCATGCGCATTTTCTGCATGACCCAGTTTTGCAACAGCCCATTTACACACATAGGATACTATTCCATGCGTGAAAATGGTTTACAAAATTTCCCTCATAGTAACTAAAAGTGCATATGCACAAGCCCATATGTGTGTTGGGAAAGTATCAAAAGCCATATTTTGAGTTGTAGGTCCTCTGGCAATTAAGCCAAGATTCCACTTCTGAGATAAAGAAAAGCTCTTATTAGTAATATAGTGACAGATAGATCGATACCCAACACATACATAGAGATCATTTTGAAATATTTTACATGGTTATATAGTATGTAGGTACTTTTAAAGTAGATGCTTTATATTAATTTTTAAAGATAAACAAAGCAGAGTTTTTCTTTGAAAATTTGTGTAAAGCATACGCATTAAAGAGACAATTTTCTAACTGCATGCACCCATAAAGATTACGATAGTAACATTCCAACTCTGCAGTCAGCGTTCCCGTTAAATGCTAGCTATGGCACTTAAGGATATACCCGAATATTCAGCACTGACTGCTATCTGGATAACCGAGTATATTGCCAACTGCTGCTACGATCTGATAATGGCGATATTCAGCGACATCCACAGAACTTGGGAGAGTTGTTTTGCTGTTCCAAGTGGACAGTGGCACTAAAAATCACTGCTCTCTGGATAAGTTGTCATTCCATCCTGACTCCGCCCCCACACTACCCTGGCATTATGCGGATAGTGCTAGGGCACTCTGCAATGATTTTCAGTGGCATCATTTGGATCAAGCCACTGAAAATCAGTTGTAGGCCTAGCTCAGAGGCATTTATGTCTTAGACTATTGGACCCAATGTGTGGATATCTACAAACTTTTCAGAACAAAAGTAGGCTTTTAGTTCTGCTTTAAAAATGATCCCCGTGCTTTACCTCCTTTAAATAAGGTTTATTTTTTTCCTACTGGGAAGCAACAGGAATCACTGGGAGAAAACTTAATGGATGTCTCAGATTGATTGGAAACTTTGGTTTCAGAAGTTCTAGCAAGATTTACATTATTAGTGGCATTTGCTTTTGAGCATGTTCTGAGTTCCGTTTTACGTCTTTAGTTTAAGAAGAATGGGGAACTGTTTTTTGGCCAGACTATTAGGATATTTCCAGATGTCACACATACAAGTATAACACAGGAATGATGGGAACTGTTTTGTTATGAGACAGGAAACAGTACTGTAGCTATTGGAGCTACTTTTCTCTTCACCCCCCATGTATGTGCACTGTAAAATATTTGAATTTGAAGTATATGCCTTTCCCTTTCGAGCAATATTACACTGTGTCAAAAAAGTTAGCGATGCCAGTCATTTATTCTGCTGCCGGCGATGCAAAAGGATGAGTAAACGGACATGTTCCTCGAAGGATTGTGCCTAGCACCAAAGTTTTCTCTTGTTCTTTTTTTCTTTTTGTCTCCACCTATCTTTCTTCCTCAACACCCCTCGCCATTATTTGGGATCTAATATCATATTTACTGATACTCTCTAGGATAGTTTGCTATCTGTATGCCTTTTGTCTTTTCATCCTAGTTATTAACATGGCCCATTCTACTAATAAATGCTTGACTATTGTAAGAGACACAAAGGTCCGACAAATACAGTTTCTTAATTTTGCTGTGTATTTAGGAAAGGATTCATTGTTGATTGACAATTATTAAAATAAGCACCTAATTGTTAGGTATTGTTAGGGCACACAGAAAACAATTTTCAAAGGCCTTTTCCAAGTAACAAAATATTTATCCAGGTAAATCCCCTAGATGATAATTTTCTTCCCCTTAGCAGGTAAAAGTATGTGTGCTATTTCACAATATGTATTTTCAGCAGAGGGTGGAAGAAGTAGGCCCATGGATGGGGTTTGAACAGAGAAGACAAATATGTGTGGTGATTTAATTTTGTAAAATTCTTTACTGCTCCAAATTTTCTGAGAATCATAGTAACATACATGGTAACATTGTAGATGATGTCAGAGAGACTAATTGGCCCATCCTGTCTGCCCATTTCTTTTTCTAACATTCCAGGGGGATTGTAGTACTAAATCAATTTTGACTTCGGTCATTGATGAAGTCCTGCATTATATGGATGGAATGGACTCTATCTTCTTGGTTCTCCTGGGACAATGTCTCCAAATGGGTTAATTTTGTGCATATCATGACAGTAAGGAACTTCACTGCTAACTCGGGATATGTGAAGTATGATGTCTATCTCTCTAATTTCCTACTAACACTCCCCATAGGACTTGCATTGTGTCGACAAGAGCTTCCTTCTGGAATTCATAGGCTGTAACGTATAGGCAACCTATTGGTACGATTGAACATTATTTTTAATTAGGCATGTGGCATCCAGTATGATGGGTAATAGTTCTCTATGTTTCTGCCACATTTCTTGTTATTTGACAGCATTTCTTGGTAGTTGAAGATCTTCTCGCTTTACACCCATTCACAGAATTATCACTTAGAACTGACACCTACTGTTCTGATGTTTTTCTCCTTTAAAATCATGCCCAGTTACCTTGCATCAAGTTTTTTATTGGTGATATAACCTCTTAATTTTCCATAGTTTTCTTAGGGTCATAATCCCAATGCTTTTTTTGATATAGCAATGCAATGTTTACAAACTTTCCAGTGGATAAGACGTGCCTACTACTACTAATTGTTTGCATAGCACTACAAGGAGTATGCAGCACCGTACATATAGATGTAAGACACAGTCCCTGCTCATCAGAGCTTACAATCTAATCAAGACACAAAAGCAGTTGGGGACTAGAGTATGGTAAGATACAAATAAGCAGTGAACAAGAGAGTGAGGACCATCAGGATCCAAAAACAGCTTCAAAGAGGTGGGTTTTTAGCCTGAATGTGTATAGGGCTAGAGAAGAGTCTGACGCACAGACCGAGGTAACTTGTTCCAATCGTATGGAACAGCAGGAGAAGTTTGAACTGGATACAGATACTGATAGGGAGCCAGTGAAGTGGCTTGAGAAGAGTGGTTACGTGGGAATAGCGACACTAGTATAAAATAGGCCATGGGAATTTAGAGCTTGACAAAGTAATTTGCCCTAGGTCATAGTTGCCCTCTGCACTCCTGGATGTGGTCTAATTGCAGTACATATATTTTTTTCTTTTTGGTAATCCTTTGGGGATATGGTTCCCCTTGTTTTTTTTTTCCTTCTTTGATGTATTTTGCATATTTCTTTGTATATGTTTCTGTTGTATTAAATATAAATTCTTAATAAAAAAAATAGTCCATGCAGCTGAGTTCTGAACAGACTGAAGCAGAGAGAGATGATTCAGAGGGAGGCCAACAGGTTACAATAATCAAGGCAGTGGATACTGAGTGGAAAAGGGTCTACTGAGTGGATAAGGGTCTTAATAGTGTGAGTAGGAATGAAGGGATACATTTTGATGATGTTATAGAGAAAGAAGTGGCAGGCTTTAGCTATCAGTTGGATGGGCAGAGAAAAAGAGAGTAGAGTCAAAGATGACGCCAAGGTTTCGAGCTGAGGAAACAGGGAGGAGTGTAGTGTTATCCACAGAAAGAGAGAAGGGAGGAAAGGGGAAGGTAGGTTTAGGGGGAAATATAAGGAGTTCAGTTTTGGCAAAGTTCAATTTCAGGGGATGTCTTTCTGGGGTGGGGGAGAGGAGATCAGCAAAGGCAGTCAGAGCCCAGGAAAATTCTGCCCTTGCAATTTCCCAATTGGCAACTGCTTACTTTCTAAGCATCGGCTGAAGTTGTGTGTACACTTTATTTGTAGAAGACAGTCAGTAGCAGTGGAAAAAGACAGGTTACTGTATCTAATCAATCTATT
Source organism: Ichthyophis bannanicus (assembly GCA_033557465.1). NCBI lineage: Eukaryota > Metazoa > Chordata > Amphibia > Gymnophiona > Ichthyophiidae > Ichthyophis > Ichthyophis bannanicus. The sequence continues at coordinate 769,066,440 of CM066035.1, read as the reverse complement.
CTATTGCACAAACAGAAGATATAGTAAAATAAGTTTCTTATAGCAATCATGTTCACCTCACTGTCTGCAACTACACATGTGGAGGAAGGAAGTCACCTTGCTGTATTCTACCTCATGTTCATAAAATACAGTTAAATACAGCTAAAAAAAAAAGTTAAAATCTATTAGAGAAGCAGTCTATTAGCAGTAGTAGCCAGGAACCCTCCCCTCCCAGTTTTCAGGCTGGAAGAGTAATTAGGCAGTGCAGAGTCTAACTCAGGCCAGGCTGGTGACCTGGACATAATATCAGAGGCGGTACACTTTGGGTGCATGCACTCCAAGACTACATAGGCCTAGTTGGCACAGGGAACCAAAAAAACAGACAAACCCTGCTGCAATTAGCTGGAAATCCAGTCCAACAAGCATTAGTCAAGCAAACTCATCTGCCCTCTCCCCAGTCCTTTGAAGAATGTTAGCAGGAAGGCAGGGCAACTGGGAAGTGCAGAGCCTACTCCAAGCCAGATAGGTGACCCCTGGAACATTATCTGAGGTAGTGCACTTGAGATGATGGTACTTCAGGGTCACACAAGCCTGCTGGTTGCTAAAAGTCACTAAAAGATAGGCCCTGCTCAAAGGACCTGGGAATCCAGTCTAATAGGAACATTAGCTGATGCAATATATCCCTTTTCTCCCTAGTCCTTTGAAGAGTATAAGCATGCAGGAAAAGTAACTGGATAGTGCAGATCCTAACCCAGGTGGGTGACCCCAGACATAGTATCTGCGGCAGTACACTTTTTACAACATTTGCATTGGCTTCCAATTTTCTACCGCATACAGTTCAAAATTCTCACTCAAGTTCATAAAACACTACATTCCAGCACTCCCTCTTATCTCTCCTCAACTATCATATTACATATTCCTCCTCAATCTCTTTGTTCTCTTCACTTGAATCACCTTTTTTCTCCCATCTCCCTCTCAGGCCTGTTTGGAAGCAGCACATCATTCAGTTATTTATGTCCTGGCACCTTTCTTATGGAACAATCTCCCTTTTTCACTCAGTCTAGAACCAACCTACTGTAAGTTTAAATCAACCCTCAAGACGCATCTGTATTGGTTAGCTTTTAGCTTACCATCAGAACTTCACTGATCCTCTATAGCGACTAAACATCTACCTGCCGCTATATGTTCCCTTTTGTTTCTTCTCTCTTCCCTCCCTCATGTTGTCTTGTTATCTTGAATCTCTCTTTCATCTCAAACTATGGAGTTCTTTTCTGACTTTTATTAAATTTTAATATTTTATTGTAAACTGCCCACGAGGGGCAGTATATCAAGTTTTAATGAATTAATAAATTAATAACATGGGAGCTAGTTACAAATAGCACGTGTTAACCATTAGCCCAGCTTAGCAAACCTTCCCCTTTCCTTTTTCCTGTCATCAATAGTGTATAGCATTGCACAGCATTTTTCAAATAGTACACATACCATTACCTTAATAGTGCACCCTGCTGCTCGATAATGCACCTTATTGCTCCATAATGCATACTGTGGGGCGTGTTAACTAAATTGTGTTAGCTGTTAATGAGGCAGACAGAAGGGTTGCCCCTGCTGTTCATTTGCAAAAATTATGTGCCCAACAGTATGGGCACTTAACCCTCCATTGCCTCAGAAGAATCCAAATTATCAATGTTCCTGTTTAATGTACATTACCAAGTTTAAGTTACAATGTAAACCGCTTTGACTAAAATGATAAAGCAGTATAAAAAACTTGTTAAATAAATAAAAAGATTTGCTCACACCTTGGAAAAAATAAGACGGAGCATTGTTTATCCCCCTAAACAAGTTTACTGTTTGAAACCAATAATCCCTATGAATATCATATGCCTTCTAAATGCTGTTATACTTTTAGCCTCCAACACCTGTTTCAGAAGAGCATCCCAGGCTTCTACTACCATTTCCATGAAAAAGAAATCCTGGAATTACTCCCAAATCTACCCTCTTGAAGTTTTGTATCATGATCCCTTGGTTCTAGAATTTCTTTCTTGGAGAATGGTTTTCTTTTCGTGAATTATTAATACTTTTCAGGTATTTAAATGTCATTCATTTTAAAACTGAGTTAAAATGTAAATTATATGCAGAAAAAGAAAAATATATTTTACCAGATGTTTATGGACAAAGCCTGTGCCTTCATTAGGCATGCCTTGTAAAGCAAGACTATGTCTGGTCACATTAAACTTTTAATGAAGGGTCTATAGGAGAAAGTCTTTAATAATTGGAAATGCATTTTATCATTTCATTAGGAGCTGAACTGCTGATTCTGGAGGTTAAGGCTCCTATATTAATGCCCATTCAATGCTCAAGAAAAATCACAGATCTTTCTTAAGGATGCAACTTTTGCTTTTCTTCAGGTTTTTAAAATAGCCAATTTTTAGCCATAGGGAAGGTAATTTTATAACAAGATGCCTTGACAGGAGAGACACACAGGCAAGCCTTATTTTATAAAGCTAAGCTTGCTCTTAGGCTATACAAAAATAAGCCTACTCTAAGGCAGAAGTAGCTTCATGCCCTTTATGTGCTGGTAAAAATTGGCATATACATATACATTTTATAAAATATGAGCATAAGTGCCGATCCACATTTGCTTTACCCATTCTCTGTCCTTGCAAATGCTTATGAGTACATTGCATACTGGGGAATGTTTACTAAACCATGCATTTTGAAAGAATCCCTCTATCCAAGCAAGGGCTGTGTGAATCACCCAGGAAATTAGTCACAGATTACCTCAGAAGCACAGGGCAGGGTACTGTGTAGAAGCCAGCTTTCAATAACTCTTTCCCTCCCTCCTTGACTCTCACCCACCCCTGGGATAATCATAGCTTTATATGTGCTTAAACCTCTTAAAGGGAAGGAGGTGCCATATTCACTCTCAGGTGCAGTTGTTTATCCTCATCAGGCATACATTAAGGACCTGAGATGAATTAAGCTTGGGATGAACAAAGTCCATTAAACGTACTGGGGGTCATTCTGAGCCACAAATAGTGGGGATGGACGTCCCGTTGGGAGGTCTATCCCCACTATTTGTGCCCTTTCCCTGCCCCGCCCTTCTTCCCCATGCATTGTACAGGGAAGATAGATGGGGCGGGAAAGGGCCGGATCAGGGGCAGTGTTAGGGCGGGCAATGGGTGGTCATTGGCCAAAGACATACAGGGCCGAATCTAATGTCTGCCTTGGTTCATGAACTGACCAGAGGGGAAGTCATTTTGGACCTAGTCCTTAATGGAACACAAGATCTGGTACAAGAGATAAGGGTGTTGGGGGCCAATTGGCAATATTGATTATAGCATGATCACGTTTGATTTAATTAATGGAGGCGGGGTGGTAAGGAAATCCACAGTACTACCTTTTAACTTTCAAAATGGAGACTATGATAAAATGAGGAAAATAGTTAAGAAAAAACTAAAAGAACCAGTTGCAAAGGTTAACGATTTACACCAAGAATGGCTGTTGTCTAAAAATACTATAATGGAAGACCAAACCAGCTGTATTCCACACTTTAAGAAAAGTGGAAGGAAGTCCAAAAAACTGCCAGTATGGTTTAAAGATGAGGTCAAAGAGGCTGTTGTTGCCAAAAAAGCATCTTTCAGGAAATGGAAAATGGAGCCAAGTAACAAAAAATGGAAACAACATAAGCACTGGCAAGTTAGATGCAAGGCATTGATAAGGCAGGCTAAAAGAGAATTTGAGAAGTTTGCTGCGGAACCAAAAATGCATAATAAAGACATTTTCAAGTACATTCATAGCAAAAAACCTATGACAGAATCAGTTGGACCATTAGATGATACAGGGGTAAAAGGGAACTAAGAGGGGACAAGGCCATAGTGGAGAAACTGAATGAATTCTTTAATTTGGTCTTTACTGTGGAAGATGTAGGGATGTGACCCATGACTGAAATGGTATTTTATTTATTTTATTTATTTATTTAACGGTATTTCTATACCGCCTTATCATACAATCAAGGCGGTGTCACAGCAATACAATCAAGGGTAGTGGAAGGGTATTTCATGCAGTGAGAAAATGTCATGGATTGCGTGTAAGAGGGTAGTGTAACAGATTAGGTTGAACTATGTACATTGTAAGCTATAGTACAGCATGAGCTATAATACATTGATCTATACAATTAGGGTTTAAGATATATCGTGTGCCGTTGAACATTTTCTTATCACGGTTGGGAGGGGAAGGGGAGGCCACAGAAGAATTGAAAGAAATATCAATACACAGGGAAGATGTATTACAACTATTTGATAAACTGAAGAGTAGCAAATCACCTGGACTGGATTGTATACATCCAAGGGTGTTGAAAGAACTGAGATATGAGATTGCAGACCTACTATTAGTAATCTGTGAACTATCATTAAAATTATTTGTAATACCTGAAGACTGGAGGATGGCCAATGTAATGCCAATTTTTAAAAAGGGTTCCAGGGGTGATCCAGGAAACTACAGACCTGATGTCAGTACCGGGAAAATGGTAGAAACCATTATAATGAACAAAATTACTGAACATGTAAATAGTCATGGCTTAATGGGAGACAGCCAACATGGCTTTAGCCAAGGAAGAAACCCAGTCAAAAAACATGGACAGCAAAGGAAGGATGTTCTTTATTGGTCAATAAAAGCCTATGGCCAAGGAAGGTCTTGTTTTTCTAATCTATTATACTTTTTTGAAGGTGTGAATAAACAGGTAAACAAAGGTGAGTCGGTTGATATAGTGCATCTGGATTTTCAGAAAGCCTTTGACAAGGTCCCTCATGAGAGACGTTTGACGAAATTAAAAAGACATGGGATAGGAGGCAGTATACTATTGTGGATCAGGAACTGGTTAAAAGATAGAAAGCAAATGTCAGGGCTAAATGGCTAATTTTCCCAATGGAGAAAGGTGAATAGTGGAGTACCCAAGGGATCTGTGCTTGGTCAGCTGCTTTTTAACATATTCGTAAATGACCTGGAAATAGGAACAATGAGCAAGGTAATCAAATTTGTAGATGACACAAAATTATTCAAAGTTGTTAAAACCCATAAGGATTGTGAAAAATTGCAAGAGGACCTTGATAAATTGGAAGAGTGTGCATCCAAATGTCAGATGAAATTGAATGTGGACAAGTGCAAAATTATGCACCTAGAAACAAACAACTCAGACTATGATTACATGATGCAAAGTTCCACATTAGCAAACACCACCCAGGAAAAAGATTTAGGCATCATCGTGGCTAACATGTTGAACCCCTGTGCCCAGTGTGCAGCGGCAGCCAAGAGAGCAAATAGATGCTAGGTATCATAAGGAAAGGAATGGAGAATAAAACAAAGGATTATAATGCCTCTGTAGCATCCCATGGTGTGATTGCACCTTGAATATTGTGTGCAATTTTGGTCGCTGTATCTTAAAAAGGATATAGCATTATTAGAAAAGGGTCAGAGAAGAGCCACCAAAATGGTAAAGGGGATGGAAGGATACCCCTATGAAGAAAGGTTAAAAAGGTTAGGGCTCTTTAACCTGGAAAAGAGACAGCTGAGGGGAGATATGATAGAAGTCTATAAATTAATGAACGGAGTGGAACAGGTAAACGGAGATCCATTGTTTACATTATCAGAATATAGAAAGACTAAGGGACATGCAATGAAGCTACAGGGTAAACTATTTAAGACAAATAAGAGAAAATATTTTTTCACTCAACGTGTAATCAAACTCTGGAATTTGTTACCGGAGGATGTAGTAAAGGCTGTTAGTGTAGCTGGGTTTAAAAAAGGTTTGGCCAAGTTCCTGGAGGAAAGGTCCACAAACCATTATTAAAGGGGCTCCAGGATATCCACTGCTTGCCCCACTACAAGCATTGTGGAACTTGTGTCTTTTGGTGAAACTGTTAGGTACTTGTGACCTAGATTGGCCACTGTTGGAAACAGGATGCTTTGCTTGATGGACCTTGGTCTGACCCAATATGCGATATCTTATGTTCTTATGTTGTTAACCATTAGCATGGAGTTTTTTGTAGCTAAGTGTATGCTATTAGCACAGGATAATGCAGTAACATTTTCATGCAAACAGGTTAGGGTGGGTCATGACAGTGCATCACTGTTAGCGTTGGTGTTATGGGCATGTGATAACTGCAAATGTTGCCTTTAGCATAGGTACACTTAAGGCCACCTCAAGGAATAGCATTAAGTGTACTTGCATACCAGCTCAATACCTACATGCTAATGACAGGGAGGTAGGCATACATACCTTCAAAGGTTAGCATGGAATTCCATGTTAGTTTTGGGGCTCAAATGCACCCTTTAGTAAACATATCTCTTTTTCAGTGTCATTGAGTCAGTGCTGATTCCTGACAACCCAGCAGCCATGGGGTTTTCTTGGCAACTTGTGATCTGAAGTAGGCTTCTAGGCCTTTCTTCAGAGACAATGAAGAGTACAGTGACTTACCCAAGGCCACAAGGAGTGCCAGTGGGAATGAAATACTGGTTTTGTGGTCATCAGCTCACTGCTCTACTCCTCCACTCCAATTTGAGTTTATAAAATTCTGATCCATATTGTTCTGTTAGAGCAGTCCAGACAAGTGGAGGAGTGGCCTCGTGGTTAGGGCAAGGTACTTCAGGCTGGAAGGTCAGGGGTTCAAATCCCACTAGAGGACAGCAACCTTGGGCTGGAAGGACTGGGGTTTCTAGTCCCACAGGTGCTCCTTGTGGTCTTGGGCAAGCCACTTAACTCTCCACAGCCCATGTTCCCTGTAAAATAGTTATCTCCAAGTTATAATGCCCTGTTCATTGTAAACCACACTGATGCAGAATAGCACAGTATATAAGAGAATGTAAATAAATAAATATTCTCTTACAAGCAGATTGTTGCAGAGAAAGAACCAATGAAAAGCTCAGATTTCAATAACATAAGATATGCCATACTGGGTCAGACCAAGGTCCGTCAAGCCCAGTATCCTGTTTCCAATAGTGCTCAATCTAGGACATCACTCCATTGCCTCTATCTGGTTCAGCCACCAGAGGTCCCTTCAATAATTTTTGTCTGCAGCAGATAGTAGAAAATATGAAGATTGAGAGGAAAAGAAATTGATTAAACACTTGGGAACAACCACCTCAAGCCCTAAAGGGGTGATTCTCTCACTTGAGTGTGATGTGGGAGGCTCCACTAGACTGCAGTCTTTTTGGTAGCCATAGGAGGAGGGAAAATTGGTTCATCCCCATGTTTTTATCATGATAAGGGCATGTTGAGCAGCCACAAATTGGACGGATTTGGAAGATTTTGGAAGAGTATAGCAGCATCACACAACCTCAGCACCACCTCCCTCCTCCCCCATCTCTGATCCCTGCCCCCCCACCCCCCACACTCGCTCCCAAAGATTTCAGAAGACTCTCAGAGTGATCTGCCTGCCAGCCATCTTTCATACAGTCCTGCTGAAAAATAAACTCAAGCCAGTGAAGCAGTTTTAGGGGAGTAGAGCTAATCCCGGCATGGATCCTATGCCTGGGGCTCTCAAGGGGTGAGTACCAAGGCTTGACCTTGTCATTGTCCTTGTTTGGGGCTCTCAGTTCTGTCTCTGAAAGAGGCAATTTGGGGTAGACTGCTAGTGACTGTTAATGATGTGTGGGGATTTCCTGCTCTTTTCTGCATGCATTAGTAATGTTTTTACCTATTGTGCACCTGGGGGTCGAGCGGTCCTAATATGCATTTTGCCCAAGTGGCTCCAATGCACGCTTCTTCCCTAGTGCCTTTAACGCACATTCAGTAAAAGTGCAATTAACACATTCTTGCGGGCTAACACATTCTTGCGGGCCATTGCAGCCTTAACACCTGCTCTGGTGATACTTACCCTAGCTCTATATGTCTTCTTCCAGGAAATGTTGTTTGGCCTGTGGCAAACAAGGATCATCATTTTTGGATTCTGGACTGCCTTTCCAGTATGGCAGCTTCTTAGTTGCCCCTGGAGGGCATGCTTTCCCTCTCTCTGACAGTTAGTCCGCTTTTACATGACTCAGGTGCAGGATGGCGCTAAGGGTAAGGATGATCAGCCAGCCGGGGGCTCCAGCGACCATGCTATGAGCGTTCTTCATCCTTTAGGGGATCTGTGGTGGATATTTATTTTATTTATTTAGACAGTTTTTGTATACCGCCTTATCCTTCAATCAAAGCGGTCACAACACAATTGGGGGATACATTTAACACGTGGGGATATGAGACACATACACTAATACTTACAGGGAACATGGGCTATGGAGGGTTAAGTGGCTTGCCCAAGACCACAAGGAGCATCTGTGGGACTAGAAACCCCAGTCCTTCCGACCCAAGGTTGCTGTCCTCTAGTGGGATTTGAACCCCCGACCTTCCGGCTTGAAGTACCTTGCCCCAACCACTAGGCTACTCCTCCCTCTATGTCCCCTGTTGTCAAGGAGCCTTTTCCAAGAGGAGAGCTTCCAGAATCTGTATTGTCCTCCCCATAGTTCTTTTCCTTTTTTCAACAGCCTGGTCCTTCTGGCATGGAAATTCAGAACCTGTGGCCTCTGGGTGCCCCCTGAGGCAGTTTCATACTAGACAGGCTGGAAGCAGAAGCCCTGCTTGATTGCTTTTGGCTAAGTGTCCCCAGCATGGGACACTCCCTGAAGATGAGGAACACTTGGGACCTGTTGACTATGCCTCGGACCCAGATGAATCAGCACTGGGCTCTGATGTGGAGGAGGACCCCCTATCACCTTCAGAAAACTATAAAGAGGCCGGCATGATCTGCCTGCTCCAGAAGGAGGAACCGGCAGCATTGATTTCCAGAGTCTCATCCACCTTGGACTTCCAGCACAGAGCAGGAGTCGAAAGACACTCGCTTCTTCAAGGGGTATGGAAATCAACTACTCTCTTCCCATTCCCAGAGGTGATAAAAGATATAACCTGGTCTGAGTGGGACTTGCCCAATTCCCTGCCTAAAGGTATAAGGGTCTATAAGAAGATCTATGCTTTCCTGGAGGAGGAGCATGGTGATTGGTTTGCCATTTCCAAGGTGGATGCACAGGTCACGGCAGTTACCAGATGGACTACCATTCTCATGGGAGGTGGATCAGCCTTAAAGGATGTTTTATACCACAAGGTTGATTACTTTCTGGGAACCAGTTTGCCATGGTGGCAGCTATTCTATAGCTGGGGGCATGCACCAGCTTGACTTCTCGAGCCCTGCTCCAGTGCATTCGATTTCTTCCACTTGATCATATTACTTCTCTTTTGGAGTCAGCTATGACTTTCCTTTCTGATGCCATGCATGACCCAATTCAGATGGCAAGTTCAATGTGTGGCTCCTAATGAATTCATCGTAGAATCTGCTTTTTCCATTTGCATTATTTGGTTCATGCTTGCTAACCAGTTGCAGCAGGCCTGTACCCCTGATGAAGGCAGTGCTGAAACACGGCTGTGTCTGGTCGTGTTGGTTTAGTGGTTTCCTCAATAAATTGATCCTTGTTTATCACCTCACCCTAGACTGGTTCACTTGCTGGCCAGGGATGGTGCCCTGACTGCATTGTTTTTGGCTCCATCACTGGCGGCAGACATGTCCTCCAAAGCCCAGTTGATTCAACTGGCCTTTAAGGGGAAGCTCCTATTTGGAACAAATTTGGAGAAACTGATGAAGAACCCAGGCAAGACAAAATCTTACTGCCTCCCAGAAGATGTCCAGGGGTCCTGTGAAGTGGGCAAGTGCTACTTTCTTGTCAGCTTCCACCTGACCAGCAAGGGCATGTTGGCTGGATTCCTGGGGGTCTTGGGACTATCGCCATTACCAACCTGGAAAACCTTTCTTCCCCTCTGCTTCACAGCCTCAGGCTCATTCTCAGTCCTTTTGTGGAGCACATGGACCCAGGGACATGGCCTCCTCTAGAGGAGGACCATCCTGGGCCATTTAATGAAGGTTTGGGGGCCCATTCCCTGGTACCTCAAGTAGGTGGCAGGATTTGCATTTTCTTTCAAGAATGGACCCATTCAATTTGGCTATTGTTGGAATGCAAGGAGTTGATTCCTGATGCCTTCTTTATCTCCCCCTATGGGTCTGCGATCAAAGGTGCCATGGTGTGGACTACCTTGGACAAGTTGCTTTGCCTGAAAGTGGTGGTGCCCATCCCCCTCCCCCCATGAGCGAGGCAAGAGAAGATACTCCATCTACTTTGTAGTGCTCAAGAAGGACTGTCCCTTGTGGCCCATCCTGAATGTCAAAGGGGTCAACGAGCATGTGTGCGTCCTGCATTTTCGGATGGAAACCTTGTACTCTGTGATTCAAGGAGTGCACCGATGAGAATTCTTGACTTCTCTGGATCTGGCTGAGGCATATTTTCATATCTCAATCTGGGTGGATCAGTAAAGATATCTACATTTTGCAATATTTGGCTCCCACTATAAGTTTGACACTCTTCCTTTCAGTCTCTCCATCACCCCAAGGACTTTCTCCAAAGTTATGGTAGTGGCGACTGCGGTAACAGGGGATCTGTATCCAGCTTTATCTGGGCAACTGGTTTATCTGAGCCTGATCCTTGAAAGAAGTGTCTCGGGTGATGTCCCAAGTGGTATCCTTTTTGAAAAGCCTTGAATGGATGATCAATCAGGAAAAGAGCCAGATTTTTCTTTCCCAGTCCTTGGAGTTTCTGGGACCATGTTTTGACACTTGAGTGAGCAGAGTTTTCCTGCCAGAGGAGAAAGTCTGAAGACTGTTGAATTGTCTGGTGATGTTCTGTGCACAGCAGACCCCCAGAGTCTGGGATTATCTTCAGTTCCTCAGCTTGATGGCAGCGACCACAGAGATGGTCCCATGGGCACGTGCTTATATGCAACCATTTCAGCAGTCATTTTTGACTCTATGTTTCCCAAGTTTTCAGGATTCTGAGCATAGGCTACCATTCCCGTTGTTAGTGAAGTCTAGAGTGGAGGAGTAGCCTAGTGGTTGGGTCAAGGTACTTCAGGCCGGAAGGTCGGGGGTTCAAATCCCACTAGAGGACAGCAACCTTGGGCCGGAAGGACAGGGGTTTCTAGTCCCACAGGTGCTCCTTGTGGTCTTGGGCAAGCCACTTAACCCTCCATAGCCCATGTTCCCTGTAAAATAGTTCTCTGTGTGCTGTGCTTTCCTGTCTAATCAATGTGTTTATACCTCAAAAATTTCCTGTCATGATTTGACAATTTCCAATCTGTAATCAAAAACCACTGCTGATCACTGGAAGTAGCGGTATACAAATGTATACTAAATAAATAAATAAATAAATAAGTCTAGTCTGAGGTGGTGGTGGCAGCCCTATCAGCTGAGGAAGGGTGTTCCACCGGATGATTTCTCCTGGATCCTGTTAACAATGGATGACAGTCTACTGGACTGTGGAGCTCATTGCCAAGGCCGTACAGCCCATGGCCATTGGAACTACAGGGAAGCATGTGGTTCATCAACTGCCTTGAGGTGAGGGTCATCAGGCTGGCTCTTCTGCATTTCCAGACCCTGGTCATAGGCCATACAGTTTGAATGTTTTCAGACAATGCCACGGTGGTGGCTTACATCAATCGGCATTGCAGAACAAGAAGCGCCAGAGTAGCCCTGGAGATGGATCTCCTGTTTGCCTGGGCAGAGAACAACCTCCTAGCCTTGTCAGCTCTGCACATTGCTGGAGTGGATAATGTGGAAGCAGACTTCCTTAGCCAGCACTCCCTGAATTCCGGTGAGTGGGTGTTGAGTCAAAAAGCGTTTCAGTTGATTCTGTGCTGCTGGGGTGGTCCCTAAATGGATCTGATGGTGACCTGCTCCAATGTCAAAGTGTGCCACTTCTTCAGTCACTGCATAGAAATAGGCTGGGTCTGAGGGCATCAATGCCCTGACCAAGCCTTGGCCCATTCAATGGCTGCTTTACGTGTTTCCTCCATGGCCCCTGGTGGGGTGTGTGATTCGGCATATACAGCGTCACTCAGGCAGGATTGTTCTGGTGGTGCTGGATTGGAGACCTGATGAGGCCCCTTCAAGCAGCTCCTCTTCAGCTGCCTCTGATTTGGGGGCTATTGTGGTAGGGACCAAACATCCTGAAGGATCATGCTCCCTTCTCGCTTACATCATGGCTATTAAAAGGAGACTGCTAGTGCATAAGGGCTACTCTCTAGCAGTAATGTCTACTATACTTAGTGCCCAGATAAGGTCTACAAAGCTAGCATGCATATGGATTTGGTGCCTTTTCGAGCGCTGGTATGGCACCCGGCACTTGTCCCCTGAAGCAACCAAGGTTCCTCCCTGTTGGCCTTTCTGTAGAATGGCCTAGACAAGGGCCTCTCACTTAGCTTTGGCCTGTTTCCATGATCTGGTGGCAGGCAAGTCCTTGATCTTGCACCTGGACATCTGCGTCCCCCTTTCCGGTATGTGATCCCTTCCTGGGATCTCTCTCTGGTGCTCAGGGCCCTGATGGCGGCCCCTTTTGAGCCTCTGAAGTGTGTTGCCTTGAAGGATTTGATATTCAAGACCATCTTCTTGGTTGTGATTTGTTCCACAAGGCAGATCTCCGAGCCTCAGACTCTGCCTTGCCAAATCCTTATCTGTTCTTTTCAACTGAGACTGTTTCCATTCTGCCTGTGCCTTCCTTCGTGCCTAAAGTGCTGTCTCCCTTTCACGTGAATCAGGCAGTTTGCCTGCCTTCCTTCTCTAAGGAGCAGTGCCGGGGAAAAGATAAGGATCTTCGCCTTCTGGATGTCCGGAGGGTGCTTTTCCGGTATTTGGAGTTATGAATTCCCATCGTAAATAAGACCATTTTTTTCTGCTATTTGCTGGCCCACACAGTGGCCAAGTCGACATTGGGATGCTAGATTAAGGAGGCTATTGTCTCAGCTTATCTGTTACATAACCGGCCAGTTCCTGAGGGTTTGCATACCCATTCTACATGAGCACAAGCTTCCTTGTGATCGGAACAGAGCTCGGTCCCCTTTAGACATTTGTTAGGCAGCAGCATGGGCATCTCTTTCCAACTTTGTCAAGCATTACCACTTGGATGTCCACGCGCGGGCAGACCCAGCCTTCAGCTCGAGAGTTTTGCGAGCTGCTGTGTCTTCTTCCTGCCCAGTGGTATTTTAGCTTTGTTACATCCCACTTGTCTGGACTAATCTAGCAGGACAATATAGAAGGTGACATTTTATTTACCAGATAATATCCTTTCCTTGAGTCCTGCTAGCCCAGTCCAGGCCCTGCCCCTGAAACTGTGTTGCTCTATTTCTTTTCTCCTGTGGTACCCTTGGGACCACCATGATTTTATATTCGGCTCTGCAGGTTCATTTTCTACTGCCAGCCTTCTGTTTCTATTTTCCTCTACATAGACCTAAAGACAAGCTTTAAACTAAGATGCAGATAGAAGTCCAGCAACGAGATGGGGGTTCTCTGGTCTTTTGCATTGAGTGTCACATGTATGATTTTCTCCCAGTTGGTGAGAGGTCTTACGTATGCACTAAGTGCAAAGAAATCTTTGCTCTCAGGGAACGAGTCCGTTCTCTAGAGGCTAGAGTAGCAGACCTGGAAGACATAAGAAAGACAGAGAAGTACATGGACGTGACCTACAGGGATATAGTCCTGAAGTCCCACCTCCAGTCTGGCAGCATCCCTGTTGCCATGGAGGAGAGAGGTCACGTGACAGGAGAGCATCACCCTGGTGTGGCAGGAAGTGATCCTGTAACTAGGACCTGTCCTCCAGGTGATGTAAAACCCTCTCGCACCGAGGACGTTTCTCCAGGGCCACGTGCAAATGAGGGGAGGGTCAGGACAGCTGTTATAGTTGGTGATTCAATCGTTAGGAATGTAGATAGATGGGTGGCTGGTGGACGTGAGGATCGCCTGGTAACATGCCTGCTTGGTGCGAAGGTAGCGGACCTCACGCACCGCTTAGATAGGATCGTAGATAGTGCTGGGGAGGAGTCTGCTGTCTTGGTACATGTTGGTACCAATGACATAGGAAAATGTGGTAGGGAAGTTCTGGAGGCTAAATTTAAGCTTTTAGGTAGGAAGTTGAAATCCAGAACTTCCAGGATAGCGTTCTCCGAAATGCTTCCTGTTCCACGTGCAGGACCCAAAAGACAGGCAGAGCTCCGGAGTCTCAATGCGTGGATGAGACAATGGTGCAAGGATGAGGGTTTTGGATTTGTTAAGAACTGGAGAACATTCTGGGGAAAGGGGGGGCTCTTCCGAAGGGATGGGCTTCACCTTAATCAGGATGGGACTGCTCGCATTAACCTTTAAAAAAGAGATAGAGAAGCTTTTAAACTAGAAAATAGGGGAAAGCCGACAGTCACCCAGGAGCGCATGGTTCGGACGAAGGTATCCTTGAAGGATACTACCAAAAACAGTGAGGTTCCAAAAGGGAGTATAGTAGCCGAAATGCCCTTGAGTAAGGAGCAGACAGAGCATAAAGATTCCAAATTACCCATGCCTACCAATAGCCAGATTAATATGAATAAAATACAGTCTCTAAAATGCTTGTATGCCAATGCTAGAAGTCTAAACAATAAGATGGGAGAGTTAGAATATATAGCACTAAATGAGAGGTTAGATATGATTGCACTCTCAGAGACACGGTGGAAGGAGGATAACCAGTGGGACACTGTGATACCTGGATACAAACTATATCATAATGATAGAGCTGATCAAATTGGTGGAGGGGTTGCGCTCTATGTTAGAGAGGGCATTGAGTCAGAAAGGATTAAAGTTTTGCAGGGAACAAAATTTGCTGTAGATGGATTGAAATTCCATTTATGAAGGGGAAGGTGATGGCACTGGGAGTATACTATCGACCGCCTGGCCAGAATGAACAAATGGATGATGAAATGCTCAAAGAAATCACGGAAGCTAACAAAAGTCACAACAGAGTAGTAATAATGGGTGATTTCAATTACCCCGGTATCGACTGGGTCAGTGTCACGGCAGGACAAGCTAAAGAGATAAAGTTTCTAGATGGAATAAATGACTGCTTCTTGGAGCAGCTGGTTCATGAACTGACCAGAGGGGAAGCCATACTGGACCTAGTCCTTAGTGGAACGCCAGATCTGGTACAAGAAATAAGGGTGTTGGGACCACTTGGCAATAGTGATCATAGTATGATCATGTTTGATTTAATTATTGGAGGACAAATAGTAAAGGAATCCACAGTACTACCTTTTAACTTTCAAAAGGGAGACTATGATAGAATGAGGAATATAGTTAGGAAAAAACTAAAAGGAGCGGTTCCAAAGGTTAAAGACTTACAGCAAGCTTGGGCGTTATTTAAAACTACTATCCTCGAAGCCCAGACCAGCTGTATTCCACGCATTAAGAAGAGTGGAAGAAAGTCCAAAAAACTGCCAGCATGGTTTAAAGGTGAGGTCAGAGAGGCTGTTGCTGCCAAAAAAGCAACCTTCAGGAAATGGAAAAAAGAGCCAAATGATGAAAACTGGAAACAGCACAAGCACTGGCAAGTTAAATGCAAAGCATTGATAGGCAGGCAAAGCGGGAATTTGAGAAGAAACTTGCTACGGAAGCAAAAACACGAAATAAAGACTTTTTCAAGTACATTCGTAGCAAAAGGCCTGTGAGAGAGTCAATTGGACCGTTAGATGATAGAGGGGTAAAAGGGGCAGTAAGAGGAGACAAGGCTATAGCAGAGAGACTGAATGAATTCTTTGCTTCGGTCTTTACTGAGGAAGATGTAGGGATGTTACCCAAGACTGAAGTGGTATTTAAAGGTGATACTGCAGAGGAATTGAGAGAAATATCGCTACACCGGGAAGATATATTACAACTATTTGATAAACTGAATAGTAGCAAATCACCTGGACCAGACGGTATACATCCCAGAGTGTTGAAAGAACTGAAATATGAGATTGCAGACCTGCTATTGGTAACACAGGTACACTAAAATATATTTTTTTAAACTGCCTCTAATGTTTCGATTGATTTTTACGTTTTTTGGTGCGCTGAATCCAAATCTGGTAACTAATTTGCTCCATCACGTACAGATTTTTTGCTACATTGGGTTAGCAGTTTGAAGTGAACGTTTCAGATTGAGTGCGATCGAGATAAAAGTTTCTTGGATGAATTCTTTATACTAATTGTTTAGTAGTTATTCAAATAAGAATAAAGAAAATTGTAACAAGCCAGCACATAAAAATAGAGCAATGTCAACAAAACACACTGTGATGGTAGCAAAATTGTCTGCACTTAAAACAGCCACATACATGTGCACAAACATTGAGCATATAAGAGCGAGGTTAGACACAAAGCAAAGCAAAGAAATGTGCAAAAAATGTTGTACAGGTATGTATGTAAGAATAGAAAACGCAAACCGCACCATTGCAATACATGAAGACAAACACCCGATGGTGTGAAAATAAAATTCTAATAAATGAGATCCGACACTGTGGTAATAACTAGCAAATTTTTATTTCAAAGTTTAGTAAAAACACGATATTTGT
Source organism: Ichthyophis bannanicus (assembly GCA_033557465.1). NCBI lineage: Eukaryota > Metazoa > Chordata > Amphibia > Gymnophiona > Ichthyophiidae > Ichthyophis > Ichthyophis bannanicus. Next base: position 769,049,987 of record CM066035.1, on the reverse strand, counting down.
CAACACAGTTTAGATTTTAAAGTCATTCTTGGGTCAATCAATCTCCTGGTGGGCCCGTTTCTTCTTCCCCCAAATACTTCTCTTGGTGCGCTGCTTGGCGTATTTTTCATCTGGGGTTTCCCGCAGCAGCAACCAGCAGAAATCAGCCATCATAGTGGTGTTCCATCTTCCTTGGTACCTTCTCTCTGCGTCCTTGATGTCCTGGTGAAACCTTTCACCTTGTTCTTCACTGTACGCCCCCAAGTTTTCGGGAAAGTAGTTCACATGGGAGTGCAAGAAATGGACTTTCAGGCTCATGTTACAGCCTTGTTCTTTGAAGGCATTGAGCATCCTGGCAACAATATCCTTATAGTTCTCATCCCGCCTGTTCCCCAAGAATTTGAGAACAACATCCTTGAAGGAATCCCAGGCTTCTTTTTCCTTCTCAGACATCGTTTCAGCGAATGCTCCATCTGAAATGAGTTTCCTTATATCAGGGCCAACAAACACTCCTTCCTTTAGCTTTGCTTCAGAAAGTCGGGGGAACTTTGAGCAAAGGTACCGAAAGCACTCACCATCTTTTGGAAGGGACTTGATGAATTGCTTAATGAGACCCAACTTAATGTGGAGAGGTGGTAATAGAATTTTATCACGAGGTACCAAGCTCTCATGAAGAACATTTTTCTCACCGGGTCTCAAATACTCCCGAATTGGCCAGTCTTTTTTCCCCCAGTGTAGGTCGCGGGCCCAGCTATCCCACAAGCAAAGGAAGCAGGGATATTTGGTGAAACCGGATTGCTGCCCTAATAGCATGGATAGAATTTTAAAGTCTCCACAAATCATCCACTTATGCTCATCATAACGAATCTTCTGAAGAATCAGGGCCAAATTCTCGTATTTTTCTTGGAGAATAACAGAGTGAGCAATAGGAACTGAAGCGAATGTGTTGCCATTATGAAGAAGAACACCTTTTATGCTGTCTTTTGACGAATCAATGAACAGCCGCCATTCAGCAGGATCATACTTGAGTTTAAACTTTTCCATCACTCCGTATATATCGTTGCAAAATACCAAATCTTCCTCTTTGCTGAAATACTTCAAAAATTGTGTCTCGCGGTTGCGGTACCAATAAAAAGTTGTTCCTGGTGACAATAGATTTTTCTGTTTAAGCCGAGAACCTAGCAGTTGGGCAGCATCTTTTGGGAGTCCTAAATCCCGGACTAAATCATTCAATTCAGCTTGAGAGAAAAGTTCAGGTTTCGGATCTGGTTCAGTTTCAAACTCGGAAGTACTGGACTCATCAGGAAAAGCCATCTGATGAGTCTCATCATGATCAGAACCGTCCACACAAATATGATCCAAAGATTTTGGTGGTTCAGGCACAGGTACTTCGTTGCTATGAGGCATAGGCCTAATTGCTGAGGGAAGGTTGGGCTAACTTATTACGTTCTTATTTTTTAAGTTGTATCCCTTCACAATGCAAGAGCAAAAATAGCAGTCACTGCTGTGGTCTCTTTGTTCACGCCACATCATAGGTATTCCGAAACGAAATGCTTGTTTTTTATCTTTCATCCATAAGCGTAGATCTTCCTCACATGTCTTGCACACTTTGTGAGGAGCCCACGGTTTGTCTTGATCACCTAACTTCAAACCGAAATAGGCGAAATATACTTTTTTAATAAATGCAGAAATGTTCCTCTGCCGCTTTTTCACGGTATATTCCCCACAAATAAAACAAAAACTGTCCGGAGAGTTGACGCAACCTCTGGCTCTGTGAGCCATCACAAATACACAGCACTGCAAACTACAACTGTAGTGAACCACTTCGGAATAAAGCTGGATTACGACTGAGCAAACAAAAGGTAATAATGAACTTGCAAGAAACTGAAATTTGACAGGAACGTTCATGTCGCAACCACCGTGTTTGAGCGAGCGAACGAGGCGAGGCGAACAGGAAAGAACATGCGCCAGCGCGAGTACTGGATTTAGCCCCCCGCCTCCCAATTGTCCTGTTAATGTATAAAATGAATACAAAACACTCTAAAATATCATGAGGGAGTGTTTCTAGTTAGTTAACCATTACAACCTCTATTTTGGGCCAAGAAAATAAACTGCAGTCGGCTAAAAAGAAATTATGTGAACATTCCTTATATGGGTAAGAAATCTAATTTTGCAAGAAAACGTGACGTGATGGAACATTTTGGCTATCTTTCCTGGATTCAGCACCCCAAAATCTATAGGAATCAGTTGCAAAACTGGAGGCAGTTTTTTGGTAGTGTACCTGTGTAATCTGTGAACTTTCATTAAAATCATCTGTAATACCTGAAGATTGGAGGGTCGCCAACGTAACACCAATTTTTAAAAAGGGTTCCAGGGGTGACCCGGGAAATTACAGACCGGTGAGCCTGACGTCAGGGAAAATGGTAGAAACCATCATAAAGAACAAAATTACACAGCATGTAGATAGTCATGGCCTAATGGGAGACAGCCAACATGGCTTTAGACAAGGAAGATCTTGTCTTACTAATCTGATATGTTTCTTTGAAGGTGTGCATAAACAGGTAGACAAAGGTGAGTCGGTTGATATAGTGTATCTGGACTTTCAGAAAGCTTTTGACAAGGTCCCCCATCAGAGACTTTTGGCGAAGCTAAAAAGTCATGGGATAGGAGGCAGTGTACTATTGTGGATCGGGAACTGGTTAAAAGATAGAAAGCAGAGGGTAGGGCTAAATGGCCAATATTCCCAATGTAAAAAGGTGAATAGTGGAGTACCCCAGGGATCTGTACTGGGTCCGCTACTTTTTGACATATTCATAAATGACCTGGAAAAGGGAATAACTAGTGAGGTTATCAAATTTGCAGATGACACAAAACTGTTTAAAGCTGTTAAAACCCAAGAGGATTGTGGAAAACTGCAGGAGGATCTGGATAAATTGGAAGACTGGGCATCCAAATGGCAGATGAAATTTAATGTGGACAAGTGCAAAGTTATGCACCTAGGAAAGAACAACCCACACTATAGTTACACGATGCAAGGCTCCACATTAGAAACCACCACCTAGGAAAAAGATTTAGGAGTCATCGTGGATAACATGTTAAAACCCTCCGCCCAGTGTGCAGCGGCGGCCAAGAAAGCAAATAGAATGCTAGGTATCATAAGGAAAGGGATGGAGAATAAAACAAAGGATATTATAATGCCTCTGTATCGCTCCATGGTACGACCGCACCCTGAATATTGTGTGCAATTCTGGTCACCGTATCTTAAAAAGGACATAGCGTTATTAGAAAAAGTACAGAGAAGAGCCACCAAATTAGTGAAGGGGATGAAAGGCTACTCCTATAAAGAGAGGCTAAAAAGGTTAGGGCTCTTTAACCTGGAAAAGAGACGGCTGAGGGGAGATATGATAGAGGTCTATAAATTAATGAATGGAGTGGAACGGATAAACGTGGATCAATTGTTTACGCTATCAGAATATAGAAAGACTAGGGGACATGTAATGAAGCCACAGGGTAAACTATTTAAGACAAATAAGAGAAAATATTTTTTCACTCAACGTGTAATCAAACTCTGGAATCTGTTACCGGAGGATGTAGTAAGGGCTGTTAGTATAGCTGGGTTTAAAAAAGGTTTGGACAAGTTCCTGGAGGAAAGGTCCATAAACCACTATTAAAAAGGGACCCAGGATATCAATGCTTGACCCAGTACAAGCATTGAGGAACCTGTGTCTTTTGGGGATATTGCTAGGTACGTATGACCTAGATTGGCCACTGTTGGAAACAGGATACTGGGCTTGATGGACCTCGGTCTGACCCAGTATGGCATGTATTATGTCCTTATGTTCTTAGTTTGCTACTGTTGATTACTCATTGTTTCCCACATTTGTGGTTGTTTGAGGCTTGTTCTGTCTCTCCCATATGCTTTTGGATGAATACAGAAGGGATCTCTGGTAACTGAACTGGATAAAAGCATGGGAGTGATGTCATGGAAACCTGGGCTTTGTCTCCACCAATTTGCTGGTAGGGGGAAATAACCCACTGGTCTAGTAGCACTCAAGCAATGGACATTAACTGGTAAGTAAAATGTCAACTTCTAAACATTCAATCACTTATAAAATTACCCTGGTATAAGTTTAATAAGATGTATTTTTAGATGCTCCATTCATTCTCTCAGGGCTGGCCTAAGGGTTTCTGCCACCCTAGGCAGAAACCCCCGCTTCACTACCCTCCTAGCTGCCACCATTCTCCCCAGCTTCTGCCGCCACTGCCAATTCCATCTCTGGAGGGGGAGGTGGGCAGCAAAATTGGCAGCATTTCCAAAAGGGTTATTTTTATGCTGCCGCTTTTGGAAATACTGCCGCTGCTTCTCTCCCCTCCCCCCCCAAACGGAATCAGCAGTAGCTAGGGGGATGGCACAGCCACTCAAGTGTGCCGCTGCTGCCACCGCCACCCATCCCAGGCGACCACCTAGAGGACGGGCCGACCCTCCATTCCCTACCCCCATATTTATCACATTAAAACAGGTGCTGTTTTTCTAGCACTTTCTTTTAGCACCAATTCTTACTGGCTCATAATACATGCACAAAACTTCACATGTCTCAAAACTGGTGTAACTGTACAGAAGCTCTCCGGGTGGCTATTTTAAAAGAGGCACAGATGTTTTGCCTTTATGAAAATGGCACATCATATGCACCTATATGCTTTACCTGCCTAGGAGATTTTCTAAGGCATTTTTGTGTGTAAAACAGTGGTTTACATGCAGAAATGGCCTTTTCTAAAATTGTATGGGCTATCTAAGCTTAAACTCATTTGTGTAGGCCTCCATATATGAGTATGTTTATCCAACCTAGACAAAGGTATTCCCAAAGACGGGGATGGAGAGGACTTTTGTACTTACTTCATAAAATGCACATATTTGCATGCAAAATAAACAGGGACATTTTTGAATAGCATAAAGCAAGTGTAAAAGTGTGTTTCCAAAATTTAATTTTCAAATTACCCTCATAGCTAACATAAGTAGCACCAATACCCGCCCTGCTTCCCTTTAACCCAGTTAAGTTTACTATGTATTGGTGAGTCACTTCCAATCTACTGTAATAACAACTGGAGTATTGGGAAGATGATTAGAATAATTTTCTATTCATCATGAATACCAAATGAATGGAACCGTTTAATATTCTCGTATCTCTGGAACTTATGATGCGTCTCTCGAGGGACATTTGAATTTTGCACATTTGAGTCTGAGGCAAATGAGAATGAATGCATTATTACAAAATATTAGAAAAGAACACTGCAGTATATAGAAGAAATACAATATGTGGTTCAAACTGAATTTCCAGCTTGCCGAGTGTATTCTGACAAAGGGAAAACATGAATAACATCATCAATAAGAATAAATGCATTTTGCCTTTCCTAATAGGAGCTGTAGCCTTTTGTCAGTTTATGTTTGCAAAATCATAGTACAATTGAAGCTTCTTTTGAACGATATCTTATTGATGCTAAAGTTTCTCTTCCCTGCATGTTTCATTCCCAGTGAATAAGTGTTATTTTACCAGTTACCAAGTAACATCTGTAACCTAGGAAGTATTCCAACACCCAGTTGATATTGTCTTCCAAACATGTAATTTCTGTAATTTAACTATAGGTACATAGATCCTCACTTGTTGTTGTTAAGTGCCGTCGAGTCGGAGTCGACTCATGGCGACCCTCTGGATAGCTATCCTAAATTGTGTTTGGTCTTCAGTCAGGCGGCTCATTGTTGACAGACTGGTACCCGCAGCTGCTGTTATTGTATCGATCCATCTCATTGCTGGCCTTCCTCTTTTGCTTTGACCTTCTATCTTGCCAAGCATAATGTCTTTCTCTAATGATTTCTCTCTTCGCATGATGTGTCCAAAGTATGAAAGTCAAAGTCTTGTCATCTGAGCTTCTAAAGAAAGCTTAGGTTTGATCTCCTCTAGTACCGACTGGTTTGTTCTTCGGGCAGTCCATGGTATAAACAGTATTCGCCGCCAACACCATAATTCAAAGGCATCAATTTTCTTGCTATCTGTCTTTTTCACTGTCCAGCTTTCACATCCATATGATGTTATTGAAAATACCATGGCTTGAAGAAGTCGAATCTTTGTATGGAGAGAGACATCTCTGCTCTTGAGAATCTTATCTAGGTCTTTCATAGCCATTCTGCCAAGAGCAATGCGTCGTCTGATTTCTTGACTGCTTGTTGCTTCTTTATTGATAGTTGATCCAAGTAGGTTAAAGTTGTTCACAATTTCAATTTCTTCTCCTTCAATGATGAACCTGTTGATTATGCCAGTTGTCATGATCTTTGTCTTCTTTACATTAAGGTGCAGGCCCATTTTGAGACTATGTTCTTTGATTGTGAGAAGCAAATGTTTCAGATCATCTTCACTTTCAGCCAGTAATGTGGTATCATCAGCATAGCGAAGGTTGTTGATGAGTCTTCCACCAATCTTCACACCTCTGTTGTCTTCATACAATCCTGCTTCTCTGATGATTTGTTCTGCATATAAATTAAACAGGTAGGGGGAAAGTATGCAGCCTTGTCTTACACCTTTGCTTATTTTAAACCATTCTGTTTCTCCTTGTTCCGTTCGAACTGCTGCTTCTTGATCAATGTACAAATTGCGTAAGAGAACGATCAGGTGTTCTGGTATACCCATGCTTCTTAATGTGGTCCAGAGTTTCTCATGGTTTACACAGTCAAAATCTTTGCTATAGCTGATAAAGCACAAATAGATATCCTTTTGGTATTCTTTAGTCTTTTCAAGGATCCATCTCACATCTGCAATGATGTCTCTCGTTCCTCGCCCTTTCCTGAACCCTGCTTGCACTTCAGGTAGTTCTTGTTCCAGGTATGGTTGTAGTCTCTTTTGAATAATCTTCAGTAGAATCTTGCTGGCATGTGGGATCAGAGCGATTGTGCGATAATTTCCACAGTCAGTTGGATCACCTTTCTTTAGCATTAGTATAAACACAGATCTTTTCCAGTCAGTTGGCCATGATGTTGTCTTCCATATTTCTTGGCAGAGCCTTGTGAGTACGGTAACAGCTGCATCAGATTTATGCAATACTTCTATGGGAATGCTATCAATGCCTGGTGCTTTGTTCTTTGATAAGGCTTCCAATGCAGCTTCAACTTCTTCTTTCATCACCAATGGTTCCCGATCATAAGGTACAGGTTGAAACGGCTGTTGGTCCACTTGATCTTTATCATATAAAAACTTTGTATATTCCTTCCACCTTTTCTTGATCTTCTCAGCATCATTCAACATAGAACTTTGAGTATCTTGTAACATTCCAATTTGAGGCTGGAACTTTTTCTTTAACTCTAGTAGCTTTAGGAAAGCCGATCTTGTTCTTCCTCTAATAGTTTCTGCTTCTATTTCCTTGCAAGTGTCATTGTAGCACTTTTCCTTGTCCTGTCTTGCTGCACGTTGGAAATCTCTGTTGAGTTCTGCGATTGTCTTTCTTTCTCCTCTGGCTTTAGCTTCTCTGCGTTTCTGGGCAATTTTCAGAGTTTCTTCCGTCATCCAGTTTGGCCGTTTTTGCTTTTTCACCTTTTGTAGAGACTTCTCGCTTTCTTCCAACACAACGTTCTTGATGTCATTCCATAACTCTTCCGGAGCTCTGTCATTTGTATCTAAAGCAACAAATTGATTTTGCAGGCAGTCTTTAAATTCCAGTGGTATATTCTCAAGGTCATATTTTTCTGCATTCATGAGTGGTTTGCTCTTCTTCAACTTTAGCTTGAGTTTGCATACTAGTAGTTGATGATCTGTACCACAGTCAACTCCAGGTTTTGTCTTTGTTGACGTTACAGAGCTTTTCCATCATTGACTTCCACAGATATAGTCAATTTGATTTTTATACAATCCATTGGGTGAAGTCCATGTGTACAGTCACCGCTTGTGTTGCTGGAAGAAGGTGTTTGAGATGAATAGATCATTGGTCTTGCATAATTCTATCAGTCTTTCTCCAGCTTCATTTTTGTTGCCAAGTCCATATTTTCCAACTACTTTGCCTTCTTCTTTGTTGCCAGCTTTTGCGTTCTAGTCACCCATGACTTTCAGGATATCCTGTTTGCATGTTCTGTCAATTTCAGCTTGTACTTGTTCATAGAACTCTTCAATTTCATTCTCTTCTGCAGCTGTTGTTGGGGCATTTACTTGAATTATAGTTGTGTTGATAGGCAATCCTCGTAGATGAATAGAGATTAAGCGTTCGCTGACTGCATTGTATTTCATAACAGTTCTTGCAAGTTTCTTTTTAATTATAAATGCAACACCATTTCTTCTTTGTCTTTCATTTCCAGCATAGTAGACCATGTGATCATCTGATGCAAAGTGCCCCATGCCAGTCCACTTCAGTTCGCTGACACCCAACAGATCAAGTTGTACACGTTCCATTTCATTCTTGACCACCTCCAACTTCCCTTGGTTCATGCTTCGTACGTTCCATGTTCCAATGCGTAAGACATCTTTACAGTTTCTGACTCTCATTTCATGCAAAACTACATCAGCAGTCAGACTTCCCGAGGGCTTTGATCCAACCACATCATAAATGCTGGCTTTACTCTGAAAAGTCTTCAGCTCTTCCCCAGTAGCTAGTTGAGTGCCTTCCGACCTGGGGGTCTCATCTTCCAGCACCATAGCACAATTTGTTTTGTTGTAACTATCCATTGGGTTTTCATGGCAAGATACAGAAGTAGATTGCAGGGCCTTTCTTCCGCGCAGTTTAAGTTTGGTGTTGTTGCCGTTGTCACAAAAATGTGATCCTCCACCGTCAACACTGTCCCATTCTGCTACTGCCCAGATGGGTGGTTTGTCTTGGTCTGGCACCTCAGCTGAGATCTGTCCATCTTGGGAGACCCTGCCAGTAGTTAAACTACTGATAGTTTAGCTCTCAGCATCACTGATGCACGCAAGCCCTCTCAGCATGACAAGCTGCAAACCAAGTGAGAGGATCCTCACTTTCTAAGCTGTATTAATGTGTGTTAATGCAATTTAATTCATGTTCAATAATCCTAGTCTCATTATTTTCAAAAGGGCCTATCTTCTAACTTTGCTCTTACATTAAAGTGGGTTAATGTGCATTAAAGCATTTTCAAATGTTAATGCGCCTGAATATATGAGGGCCATGGAATGTGTAGGTTTGATTATTCATTATTTAAACACTGCATTAGGGATATGAATGTTAAAAAATTCTTGTGTTCACCATGATTTATCTGCGAGGCCCATTCTAATAGAGTCCAATTCTGATCGGGGTCTGTCCGGACATCCAAAATCTGGATGGGACGGGTTTGCTCCCAATTCTGATGCCACAGGGGCTAGACATCCTCACGGGATCAGAATCGGGTGCAATGGGCCTGGACGGGCAGGATGTGCCTCAATTCTGGCTCACAGCACAACCTGGTATTTCCCCAGCTAGTTCAGCCTGCCTACTTCACCCTGCCCAGACGTACAAGGCATTTACTAAAATAGGCCCTTTATGTCTGGGTTGAGGATCATGCCTCTGGCCCACCCTCGCTCCTCCCTCGGGCTGCTCCTCCCGCCCTCAACAGAGCTTCCTGCACATCTCTGCTGTACATGCGGGGAGCTCTATGGCTGGAATAGGACCCAGGTGTTTAGCGTGGATTATATGTCCAACCAGGACATATATCCCCACTAAACACAGGCCAAAATCTACCCCTTAGTGTTTCTATGCCAGATCATTCATGCATTTGTTCCATTTATCCCCATTAAAGTCTATCAGGAAAGGTCCTATACTATGCAACAGTTAGATTTGCCATCCATTTGCAATCAAATTAGCTTGAATTGTGCTGGCAGGTATCTATAACAGAGGCAACGACAATAAAAGCAATCAAGAGTGTCTCAAACACCCCGTTGTACCAATTGAAGGAAAGGGGCATAAACAGTGGCAGGAAGGCTACAAGCCACTGTTAAAAGGGCAAAGTGACACAAAGAGTGGAGTGAACACTTTGGAGGGTGGAAGAAGGGAAAATAGGATGAATATTGCTGGGAAAATACTATGGAACCCTGAGAGGAGTAAAACATCTGCAGGAAGACTCTAGGGCATAGGCAAAGGGGTAACATGACAACAACATTATCCTGACAACCCCAAAGGTAGTGTGAAAGAGTTAAGAACTTTGGTTACAGTATTTGGTGAAGATATCCTCCCCCCCCCCACCCCAGGCTGGGGGAAGACTTGATAGAGTGTTCAGAATGAGATCCTGAAGGATTTAAATAAAGATCAGAGGATACACTGTGAAGAAGGCTCCAAAAGCAGTAGCAGGGAGTAGAAGAGGTGCAGGACTAGCTATGAGAGTCTAGGACAGTGGAAGAAGGGCCAATTTAACTGGATATCTGAAAAACATCTGAAAAGGGCCAACATTGCCTTGAAGCAGTTTTCTCCAAATAAGTGGTATAAAATTCCATTGCAAATTTAAAATTATATTAAATAAACTCAGTACCAAAACAGACTGGAAGACTTTGCCACCCCAACTGGAATATCTGATGGCACTGAGGTATGCACTTTAATCATTGAGAAAGAAAGGCACTGACAAAGGAGCAAGAAAGCCTGTGTTCTCATAGCGGGGCAAAGTCAGCAGGTCAATATCATAATGGAGATTTCAAAAGAACTTTGAAGAGATTGTTTAGGGCTTGTTAATGGAGTTAGGCCAGTAATGTCTCCCTGCTGCACCGGGTTCAGTTCTTTTTGTGATTGAGTGGTATGGCATCACAGCCCAAAGCGCTTGGTAGAACACAAGGTGTGTTCCAACACAGCAGTAAATTAGGTTGGATTTCTCTAAACCACCCAAAGGGGATAAACACAGCATATAGATCAGCTACAAAGTCCAAAGACACACAAGGAGGATCAGCACAGTCCCTAGATATCCTGGAAGAGTGTAGGCAGTGAGAGTGGAGTGACATCAGCTTCAGCTGTGCCTGCAAGTAGAATTCCTGCCACTTAGGACTTTAGAGCCAGTATGAGACCCCTTGAAGAAGATCTCCCTAGGCTGGCTGAAAACCTAATGGAGTGCTTGGAAAGAGATCCTGAAGGATTTAAAAATAAATCTGAGAATTCACTTTGGTGAAGAAGGTCCCGAAAGTAGTGGCAGTGGGTGGAAGAGGCAACAATACTGGCTGAGAGTCCAGCATACCAAAGGAAGGGCCAACACATTGGCAAAACTGGTTGGATAGGCTAATGATATTAGTAGGAGAGTGATAGCAAATACAGCAATAGATATTTCAAAATAACTTTGAAGAAAGAGTTTAAGCTCACTGATAGTGTTTGGCTGATAGTATCCCCCCACCGCACTGAGTTAAGTTTTTCTGGCCATCAGGCTGTTTGGCATCGTATCCCAAAGCATTTGGTAGCAAACTTAAAGTATACCATCACAGAACCTAGGCAGGTTCTAAGGCCTAAAAACACCCATAGAGGACTAGCACAGGAGCCAGACATGCTGGAAGAGACCAAGCAGGGGAAGTGGAGGTCAGCCAAACTGTGCGCCTGTAAATTAGATTCCGGGCACTGAGGCCTTTAGTTCCAGTATAACCGTTTTTGATTAAGATGCCCCCAGGCTGAGGAAAGACTTGATATAGATATACGATTCTAAAAGGATCATAGGATACATTGTGGTGAAGAAGGCTACAAAAACAGTGGCAGTGGCTAGAGGGGTGACATGGAAACACTGGCTGCATGAGCCCAGGACACTGAAGGAAGGATCAACACAGTAGCAATATAGGTTGGAAGCCCCCAAAACACCTGAACAGAGCTGACACGGCACCTAGATAGGCTAGAAGGCCCCAGAACACCTGAACACTATCAACACAGAAACAATATAGACTGGAAGGCTCAACCACACAAACAGCAATATCTGAAGGCAAGGCACTGAGGATTTCTGTCATAGAAAACTCCTCTAGTTTCTCTTAATAAGGATGTTTTTTAGATAGGGAATATGAGCTCTGTAGGAGTGGGGAAAGCTACAGCAGGGTTGAATGAACAATCTTTCCTGAGCAAAAGAGTTAAAATGGGAATAACAACAGTACAATTAAGATTCTAGATCAGGGCTGTCCAACTCCAGCCTTAGAGAGCCACAAACCAGTCAGGTTTTTAAGATATTTCTAATGAATATGCATGAGATATATTTGCATACAATAGATGCAATGCATGCAAATGTATCTCATGCATACAGTAAGATATGCCACACTGGATTAAACCAAGGGTCCATCAAGAACAGTATTCTGTTTCCAACAGTGGTCAATCCAGGTCACAACTACCTGTCAGGTTCCCAAAAAGGTACACAGTTTTCCATGCTGCTTATCCCATGGGCAAGCAGTGAATTTCCCTAATTAATAATGGCTTATGGACTTTTCCTCCAGGAACTTGTCCAAACCTCTTTTAAACCCAGCTACACTAACAGCTTTTACTACATCCTCGCATAATGAATTCCAGAGTTTGATTACGTGTTGCATGAAAAAATATTTTCTCCAATTAGTCTTAAATGTGCTACATTGTAGCTTCATTGCATGTCTCCTAAACAACCGATCTATGTTTACCTTTTTGATCCCATTCATTATATTATAGACCTCTATTATTTCTCCCCTCAACCATCTTTTTTTCCAAGTTGAAGAGCCCTAACCTTTTAAGCCTTTCTTCATAGGGGTATCCTTCCGTTCCCTTTATCGTTTGGTGGCTCTTCTCTGTTCTTTTTCTAATTCCGCTGTATCCTTTTTAAGATATGGAAATCAGAATTGCACACAATATTCAAGATGATACATAGGCACTATAATATCCTTGGTGTTATTCTTCATTCCTTTCCTTATGATTATTAGCATTCTATTTGCTTTCTTGGTTGCCACTGCACATGGCCAGAGGGTTTCAACATATTATCCATGATGACACCTAGATCCTTTTCCTGGGTGTTGATTCCTAATGTGGAAGCTTGAATCATGGATGGAGTCAGTACAGAGGGTGGCTACCAAAATGGTCAGTGGACTTTGTCATAAGGCATATGGGGACAGACTTAAAGATCTCAGTATGTATACTTTTGGAAGAAAGGAGGGTGAGGGGAGATATGATAGAGATGTTTAAATACCTCTGTGGCAAAAATGCACAGGAGGAGACCCTCTTTCAATTAATAGCTCTGCAACGAGGGGGCATGGGATGAAGGTGAAAGGGAATAGACTCTGAAGTAACATACGGAAATAATTTATTTACAGAAAGAGTGACAGATGCATAGACGTGTCTCCCAGTGGAGGTAGTAGAGACAAGGACTATATCTGAATTCAAGAATGTATGGGAAAAACACTGAAGATCACTAAAGGGAAAAAAGTTACTAGAGTAATTGGTATGGAAGGGAAAGCTGGATAGACCATAATCTTTTTCTGCCATCATTTCTCTGATTCTATCTGCCATTTGGACATCTAGACTCCTACTTGTTCAAGGTCCTCTTACAATTTTTCACAATCATCTTGTGTTTTAACAATTTTGAATAATTTTGTGCCATCTGCAAATTTGATCACCTCACTTACTGTTTCCATTTCCAGGTCAGTTATGAATATGTTAAATAACCGAGGTACCCGTAAGCCCACCCTGCACTTGACCATCCCAATAAACCAATCCACACTAGATTATGGTAAACAGATGCTTGGTCGCAGCTTTATTAACAACAGTTAAATTCCGGCCCAACATGGGCCAACTTAATATTGCCCAACATTGCAAACATACCCCCCTACCCCCCCATTTCCGGATGATACCCCACCAGCCATTTCTAGCAAAGTGGAGCACCATCCACCCCCCCATTTCCCTTCCGCCCGCCTCGCCGTTATTAGCAGAGGCAGGCTCCCGTTGCCATCACCGGGTAGAGACCCCCAACCGGGACGTCTCTCCCACCCCGGGAGCTGAACCGCTCCCACTCCAGGCGGCAACAGCCTCAAGTGCCCCCCGGGTCGACGAGCGCCCGCTCGTCACCCCACCTCAAACGCTAACCAGAAAACATACCCCCCCCAGCTGCGACAACCACCCCCTTTATGAGCAGAGAGGGAGGGAGGGAGGGACCTTTCCACCGGGCAAGCAGGACGAGAGAGGGCGAATAGACAGCGCGCACCCCTCTCGTAGCCTGCCGCCCCGCCTCCCACATCTTGCAGCCAATCGGGCTGCACGCTCCCCAAGACGCGGCCCGCTCCTGCTCCCTCCAGCGATCCCCCCCCCCCCAGGAAACCCTACCCACGTGCAGGGTAGTCGGGCCCCGGGGACCCGGTTACAAGGCCGGCCTCGGGACCCGGCCCTGCGGCGACGGCGGGATTAACCGAGGTACCCGTAAGCCCACCCTGCACTTGACCATCCCAATAAACCAATCCACACTAGATTATGGTAAACAGATGCTTGGTCGCAGCTTTATTAACAACAGTTAAATTCCGGCCCAACATGGGCCAACTTAATATTGCCCAACATTGCAAACATACCCCCCTACCCCCCCCATTTCCGGATGATACCCCACCAGCCATTTCTAGCAAAGTGGAGCACCATCCACCCCCCCATTTCCCTTCCGCCCGCCTCGCCGTTATTAGCAGAGGCAGGCTCCCGTTGCCATCACCGGGTAGAGACCCCCAACCGGGACGTCTCTCCCACCCCGGGAGCTGAACCGCTCCCACTCCAGGCGGCAACAGCCTCAAGTGCCCCCCGGGTCGACGAGCGCCCGCTCGTCACCCCGCCACCGGCACAAGGGAAAACTAACCTTGTGCCGCCCCCACCAAAGAAAGCTGCGACCAGCACCAACCCTCTAAAGCTTCCTGCCAATCATTCAATAGCAGGTCCTGCCCAACAGGGGCAAGGTGCACCCCATCCAGTCGGTACAATCCGGCACACACCGAACATCCGCCCACGGATGCAACACCTGAAGCCCCCCAGACTGCTGGACCCAGCGCCCGATCTGCCTATTAATCTTGATGAGGCCTCGGGACCAGCGCCGCTGAGACCAGCAGGCAGGACGCGGGATAATATCCGACCATATAATGGCCACGCCTGGGAGGAGCTCCCGCACCAGTTCAATGTCTCGTTGCACAGTACGGATGATCTGCAGACACGGCAAGCCCGCCAAGTCATTGCCACCCAAGTGTAGCAACAATCCTGCCGGGCGCTGCCGCTGAACCATCTTCGCCTGTAGGCAGGCCAGCAACTGCCACCATCGCATGCCGCGGTGCCCCATCCAGTGCAGCTGTACTCCAGAAGACTCGAGACCGAGGTGGATGCCCAGCGGCCGGACCGCCGCCCGACGCTCCGCCCAATAGACGAAGGAGTGTCCAACGATCCACCAGTCTGTCCAGTCGACAGCATCTGAAAAAGGGGAGAAGCCGCACTGCCACCAGTAGCCCACTCTGAAACAATAAGGACAACGTTAGGCACCCCCCCCCCAACCAGGGCACGCCACCGCCCCACCGCCGGGAGAGCACCCCTACAGGCGGATATAGCCCTCGTAGGCCCCCGAACGCCAACGCCCGATTCGCTGGATAACCCGGGGTTGAAGACCCGCCGCAGCCGCGCTCGTGGCCGCCCCGATCCGAAAAGAATGAGACGCGTAGCTGCGCTCGGGAAGGCCCAGAAACCGCAAAACCTTCCTCAGCACCGCCGTGAACTGAAACTGGGTCGCGGGCCGGCCATCCTCATGCAAGAAAAAATTGCCCCGCGCCCCCGGCCGAAGCCGCGCATAATGCTGCAGAGCACGCACCGGGCATGACGGGACCGGGGCAATCGCAGTGAGAATCGCCCAACCCCCTCTTCCAGCCTGATCAGTCTTAGAACGCGAGACGTAAATACGCACTACCGATTCTGTCACTGTCACATGCTCAACACCGAGCCCACCAACGGCACCCTGCCGCGCCGACCGCGGGACGAGCTCACTAACCCGAAAAGCCCCGAAAAACGCGGTCACGAATAATGCACGGAAAAGACTGTACTCAAAATCTGAGGATGCGATGCGGGATAACACCTCGCAAATCTGTAAAAGTAAGTCATGGGAAACCGGCCGCCGCCAATCCCGCGGCTGAGGCTGCACTCGAGCCCAACCTGCCAGCAAACGCCGGACCAAGAAGGACACTCGTGGGTTTCCCCAACCGGCCGCCTTGCAAAAGAAGGAAAAACCCGCCAACGCGGCGACGACCGCGGACCGCGCCCAGCCAGCGCCCCTCGCCCACAAAACAAACTGTCCGACCAGCCCGTCCGGGACCCGCCCGCCAACCCAGCCCCTGTTGCCCAAGAACACACTCACCTGGGCATAACCGCGCCGATACCCCGCCCAGGTACCACGCGTCACCGAAGCCGCCAGCAACGCCATTACTTCAGGGTCCCAACACTCCAAAGATGTCCCGGAACCCGCGACGCCAACTCCTCTGCCTCGAGCGCCAGGCGCCGAAACTGCTCCCACTGGAAACGGGACAGAGCATCAGCAATGGAGTTCTGCGAGCCCGGCACATGCCGCGCTCTAGCCGCCACATTAAGGCGCAGACAAGCCAGCACAAAAAGTCTCATCAACGAGGCGACCCAAGGACAGCGAGGCGCATGCCGATTGATCACCTCGACAACCGCCGCATTGTCACACCAAAAGACCACTCGCCGATTCCGCAGGCGATCAGGCCATACCCACAGAGCGACCACTAGGGGGAACAGCTCCAGAAAAGCGACATTGCGTACCAAGCCCGACTGTACCCAAGCCTCCGGCCAGGGTTCCGCACACCAAGCCCCCTGACAGTACGCACCGAAGCCGGAACTACCAGCGGCATCAGTGAATAAGTGTAAATCCCGGTTCGATATCTCCGGCAATTGCAACACCGAGCACCCATTGAAGGTGGCTAAAAACGAGTCCCACACCCGGAGATCTTCACGCATGCCGGCCGACACACGAATCCGGTGCTGCGGTAACCGCACCCCAGCCATGGCCAACGATAAGCGCCGCGAGAACGGACGGCCAATGGGCATCACCCTGCAAGCGAAATTAAGATGCCCCACAAGGGACTGCATGACTCGCAAGGTCGTCCTGGTCGCAGACCCCACGGATGCCACCAGCTCCTTCAACCTCTCAACCTTCTGGGCCGGCAAGCGGACAACCATGGCGACAGTATCAATCTCGATCCCCAGGAAAGTGAGACAGGTGACCGGCCCAACGGTTTTGTCGGCCGCTATGGGAATGCCGAACTCCCCCGCCAGGCCTTGAAAAGCCTCGAGCAAGATAGCGCAAGCGCGGTCACCCCTGGAGCCCACGAACAGAAAGTCGTCAAGATAATGAACCACCCCGCTAAGGCCCGTCCTTCGTTCCACCACCCAGTGGAGGAAGGTACTAAAGGCTTCGAAGTATGCGCAAGAAATGGCGCAGCCCATAGGCATGCACTTGTCGAAGTAAAACGCCGACTCGAAACGGAAACCCAGCAATGGGAAAGCAGAGGGGTGGACCGGTAACAGCCGGAAAGCGGATTCGATGTCAATTTTCGCCAACAACGCCCCAGCCCCAAACCGCCGGACCAGTAGCACGGCTGCGTCAAAGGAAGCGTAACGCACAGTGCACCGCTCACGAGGGATGCAATCGTTCACCGAAGCGCCCGGGGGGCAGGAAAGGTTGTGAATCAACCGGAACTTGCCTGGCTCCTTCTTGGGAACCACCCCCAGAGGCGAAATGGTGAACGGCGAAAAGGGAGGGTCGCGAAAAGGCCCCGCGACCCTGCCCAACGCGCACTCCTCCGCAATCTTACGACGCACAACCTCAACGTGGGCCGTAACCGAACTGGCGTTACGCGCACCCCCCCCCCCCCGCCGGGGAGCCCTGGCAGGGAATATGGAAACCCTCCGAAAAACCTTGGAAAAGCAGCCGCCCCACTCCACCCCGCCGCCCGCGCCCGTAACTAACCAGCCAAGGCCGCATCGCAGACACCCTGACCGGCGTGGGGGCCAAGGTGCCGCGAACCACCTCACTTTCCCCCGGCGGGGGCACCCGCCACACCTTTGCGACTGCACTTAAGTGCCGAGTGCCCACTCCCACACAAGGAGCAGACATGTCTAAATTTACAGTCGGGGAACGGGCACGACGCCTTGTTGAAACGCCAACAGACGTCACCCCCCCCGGCACCCCCTTTATGCATGGCCTGCGCGGGAGCAGGGGCTCGAAAGGACCGCACCCCCCCCGCCGAAGAAGACTCCCCCGACCTGCCACTCCCCCCTCCGGCGCCCCCTCCCCGCGGGCGGGCGGACATCTGCGTTAACCAAAGATTGATGTCCTTCTGACCCCACGATAACTGCACATTCTCCTCCATCATGTCCCGAAACTCCTCATCGTAATTTAACCAAGCCCACCCCTCGTGAGCCTGGGACGCTGCCAAAATCGCATCCGCATATGCCAACAGGGCCCCAGCCTGGTCAGGGAAATAATGACCCCAGACACTAGCTAAACGCAAAAAGGCACGAGTCCAGTTCAAGGTGTTGCGAGACGCCCGCCGCACCCTGCCCGCCTTCTCATCCTCCTTGCGCTTCTTACGGCTTTCACCAGAACGCTTTCGGCCATCCAACAAGCGGAAAATATCGATGTACCTACGCCGCTTAATCCGATGACGCAGCTTCCGAGGCACGCCCTCCCAGAGTTCCGCACAGCGCACCACCGCGGGTCCCCCTCCGTCGCCCCTCACACCCCCCGCCGCCCCCGAATCACTTGAAGAAACTGACGAAGACGACGATGAGGAGGACGAGGAAGAGCGACGACGGCGACGCCCACGCTTGCGCTTCGATCTCGCCTTCGTAGCCGCACCACCTCCCGCCTCAAGGGCCGGCGCCACCCCCTCCCCCCTTTCATACTCACCGGCGGCAGAGCAGGAAGCCACAGGAGCATCTGCAGGCTGGGGCGCTGCCGCCACGTCGGACCGCGCCTCCGAGGCGCCGGCCTGTCCCGAACCCGTCACCGTGCTTTCCATAGGCGCCCGATCCTGTGACGTCTGGTGAATCTGTGGGGGAAGAAAAGAAGAAAGACCAGCAGCCAGATGCCCAGACGAGCCCTGTGCAAAGGCCGTCCCACCGCCCCAACCCCAAGCGGAGGAGCCCAGACCACCCGCTTCCCACGCCGCGGGGCCGCAAGGCCCGGCGCCGCCAGACCCACCATGCCCTGCAGCAACCCACTCGCCCCAAGGACCCCGCCACGGCCCCATGCCGAATGCCCACGGGCCCCAAGACCCGAAGCCACCCGGAGGCAGCAAATGTCCTGCAGAAATCCCGCCGGGAGGCCCAGGGGGGCCGACAGATGCGGCAGTGCCCCCAACCTGCACCACGGCCTCAGGTGCCCCCCCCGTCAACACACCCATGGCACGCACGCCCCCCATAACGTCGAGCCCAGCTCCGCTCGCTGCCCCAGTAGCCAACTGCCCTGGGCCGCACAACCCAGAGTCCCCGTCCCCCCCCCCAGGCACCCTGTCCTGGACAGCCTCTCGCAATGCCCCTTGGCCCCTCCCCCGCTTTTCTTTCCCCCTGCCCCGCTCTCTGCGCGCAACCCCGGGGTCCCCGCCCAACCTGGCCCCCCACTAGAAGCCCTCACCCCGTTGGATCCCGAGCCACGACCCGGAGGAGCCCGAGTCCCTTTTCGCGTACCGCCAGTGCGCCCACCGGTCCGACGCGGAGCAGCGCCTCCGCCCATCCTGCTCAGGCAAATAAGCAGCCCCCCAGACTCAATCCCCGAATTAAGTCCCCCACCAACCCCAACCCAGCCACCCCCGGCCCGGTTGAACCGCACGGGCCCACAGCAGGAGAGCCGGCAAAATTAGCCACAAACCCCCCCAACAGACCGACGCCGACCTCACCGAAAATCCGGCCACCCCACTCCCGAGCCAGGAGCACGGCCCGACCCCACAGCTCCAGCCCACCTCTACACAGTTAAAAAGCAGGCCGCCGCACGTGCAGCAGGCCCGCAAAGCACGCTCCCTCACCGCCGAGCACACACCCCCTCCCAAAGGCCCGAAGGCACCGGCAGTAAAAGGAGGAACCGGGCTGAACTGGCCGGCGAAAGCCCCCCAAGAGTCTCCCCGTGAATGAAGAGGACGGCGCAAAATATCCCCGGACCCCCGGCGCACTCTAAACCCACCTTTCCACCGGGCAAGCAGGACGAGAGAGGGCGAATAGACAGCGCGCACCCCTCTCGTAGCCTGCCGCCCCGCCTCCCACATCTTGCAGCCAATCGGGCTGCACGCTCCCCAAGACGCGGCCCGCTCCTGCTCCCTCCAGCGATCCCCCCCCCCAGGAAACCCTACCCACGTGCAGGGTAGTCGGGCCCCGGGGACCCGGTTACAAGGCCGGCCTCGGGACCCGGCCCTGCGGCGACGGCGGGATAAGCAGCAGACCCAGCACAGTTCCCTGGGGTACTCCACTAGTCAACTTTCTCCATTGACGAAAGTGGCCATTCAGCCCTATTCTCTGTTTTCTATCTTTTAATCAATTCCTATTCCACAATAGTATGGTATACTGCCTCCTATCCCATGAGAGAGAAGAAGTTGTTGGGAACATTGTGCAGATTAAAAAAGAGAATTTGGAAGGGATAAGGGTAATTTTATAAGTACGTCCTTGAGCACATAAAATATGATTTTATTCTCTGAAGCCACTTATAAAATTATTCACCTGCTGCCAAAACTTAGTGCTAAAAGCTTAACATTCTTTCTCACTCTCTCCATTGTTGCTCACTTTTTGGCATTGTAAGTTCAAGTGCCAATTGAAAATAAGGTCATAAATTGATGAACTGTCCCATATTCATGTTTCTAATTCACAAAGTTTGGCCCCCTAATATATGTCAGTAGACATTTAAGTAATAACCTCACACATCTCATTTTGATGGAGTCTTTTTAATGGTAACAAAATAGATAATGGCAAAATATACCAAATGGTCCATTTCTTCTGCTATTATTTCCTATCCAGTCAAGAATATATCCCAGCTCCAACTATTTGAGGGCCATCACCTGGAGGACATCAGTCCTCATAAAAGACACTTTGAGCGGGATTCTGAAGTTACAACTAAATTTCCACATGCAAATCATGGAATTTTAGTGGTTTACATGTATAAATGACCACTTACATGCAGAGCTTAATCTGTTACTATTCTGAAAGTATGCACAATGGACCGAAGGCTTTCACTGTGGTTGTGCAGAGGGGTGGAATTTGGGCAGAGGCAAACTTACATGCGTGCTTTACTGAATATGGCCCACTGAGCATAAGATTCACGTAGTCATTTACACCTGCCCTAGAGCTGATGTTACCATGGCTTCATTTACACACAGTTATGGCTATTTACACTTGTAATTTATAAAGTTGAATCTATGAGAATTTGATGTTACAGAATAGTAATCATTAACACACATAAATATGTTGGTAAATCTAGCTGCTATTTATATTACCCCCTTTTTGTCATCTTCCATTTTTGTATTACTCTTTGATAAGCAAGCAAGATTGTCCCTCTAGTTCACACCCATCTGCCTTCCTATGTTTAACCTCAAAGAACCACAATAACCCAAGCAACCATCAATAACAGCATCGTGGTTACCTAAACATTCATCCTCCTAGATTCCTGTGACCTTTGCAGATGGTGTCATGCCAGCCATGGTCAAGATACGACTGATATCTAGTGATGTTTCCATGTACCCTGCTCCAAAAAGTGTCTTTAAGTTTCAGTTCCAACAGAAGTTGGTGGCCAGGAGAGCAGATCATAATGGTACAGTCACTGGCAGGTCAGAAGTACTGACAACAGAGTCAGGAATGAGGCACAACTTTCCAGTATTCAGGAACCAGGTGGGGTAATTCAAGGGTCAGGAACTAGGTAAGTCAATCGACAAGTTAAGAGCAGGTATATGAACCTTTGCAACACAAAGCCTCTGTTGATTCTGGCCTTTTATCCTATTGTTCAGAATCAACCCTCTATTTTGGGGTATTTCCCAGAGTTGCCACTCGTATACTTTGGCATATCTGCTTGCTTAGTGATTCTGTGCCTCTGCTGCTTGATCTGTTACCCTAAGTACTGAGGTATGCCAGTCCATGTCCTTGAGGTTTCTAATATCACCAACCTTGCTGCACTAATGTGGTTGACACAAGGGGAGCATAACCTATAAGACATCAGCCCTTCATTTCCTCTAGACTTTTCAAACATTTCATATTAGATACTTTGCAATTTATTTTGGCCACCTCAGCACCCTATGTTGAATCATTTGATTAGGACACTTTAAACATATTAGGTCAAGCTTCCCCATATCTTAACAATTTTGCAACTAAGGATCTTCTGTGCTTGCCCCAGACCTTTATGTAAAAATGCTATATTGTTGTTGCCAAAGTCAATACAGGCATGAGAAAAGCTGCCAGACATTTCCAAAACAACAACCATCCTGCTCTACAATAGTTCCATTAACCTATTAGGCCAGAACAATCTGATGTGACTCACAAAGTAGAGGGCATCTAAACTGTAAAAGAACCAGACTGATGCACATACTTGCTATTGCTGATCTGTTTTCTTCCGCTCTATAATATGGACTAGGGATGTGTATTTATTAGCACTTATTCAGTTTGCTAGTATGCCATAAAATATTCAGTGCATGAACAATTTATTAAATGTATTTTACACTACAAATAAGCATCTGTACAAGCGATTTGCGCACATTAAAAAGATCTGAATATTCATTTTTATCAACATGAATATGTGAAGCGAACTGAAAAAAGCACAGAAACTGGAAAAAGTCTGAGAAACTAAAAAACAAACAGAACGAGGGTCATTTTGAAAGCCTTATTCACAATTTGGATGTTCAAAACAGGAATGTGGGTGTCCAAATCAGGAAGATGTCCCTGAAGCTGTTTTGCAAATGCTATTTAAAGATGTTCCTGTCAAGGGGACATCCAAATAGATGGGGGAGAGGTGTGACGGAGACATGTCTGGAGATTTATTATGAATTTAGAGATCCCCACTCAGTTTCAGCAACATCGGGACAAGTTTAGACCTGCTCCAGGCATGAATAGGCATTGGGAAAGTGCTTGTTTGAGCCGTTAAACCTTTGGAGGGTATAGAGAAGAATGTCACTACACTTTCCTTGGTACTCTCCAGAATCACTATAATATTTATGGGTAACTTTTGTTGTGTTTGTATATACCATACCAGGGATGTCTATGTGGGCAGCCCCACAGACGTCCATATCGGGCATGTCCACATTTTTGAAATTATGTGCAAACTTGGACATTCCTGGCTTTTTTCCCCCCTATGTTCTGCCTTCCCATGTTTCACCTGTAGACATCCCTAATATGGACTTTCATGTGAGCTATGGTTAGAGAAAGCTTGGTAAGCTTGAAAACTGCATAAGATCAGCATCAGGAAGTACTGGCTGTGACCACTCATTTTGAATATGTTCACAGTAAGGAGAAGATTGGTCAGTGGTAGTTCACAGCAGAAGTCCCCACCACTCTACCAAGCTCACTCCTTCATTTATTCAGCTAGGCCTGGTTATCTTCATCAGTCATGTTGCTCCATTCAGTGGTCCCACTCCCTCTTTGTTGATGGGGCTTCAATGGAGAATTTTTGTCTTGTAACCCCCCACCCCAAAATTCTGGTGCTTGTAGATGTCTAGTTCTCCTTAATTAAAAAAGAAGGAATAACTAAAAAAAAAAAAAAGAGGAAAGAATAGAAGGCCAAGGAAGATTGACAAAATCAGAGGTGTTATTTATTTATTAACATTTCTTATATACCGCACTATTTGCCATCAGCGCGGTTTACACAGAACATAAACATCTGACAATATACATATGTCTGGTCATTACATTTAACAGGAAATGGAACTTGGAGAACCGGGTAAACTATATATATATGAAGTTGAATGAGAACGGATACTGTTTGGTGTTTTACATTGTTGGGGATGCCTGAATTTTGGAATGGTCGACGCTCCGTCCCCATACAAGGTGAATGATCCCACAGAAATAGCACTGATCAGGGTGGGCATGTCGGAACGGGCAACTGGACAGATGCTGGAAAAGGGGACACAGAGGGCTGCAGGCGGCACATGCTGTGTTGCAGCTGGGCCACAGTGCAGACTAGGCAGATGCCTAGGTGGCCCATAGGAATGCTGAAACTGTACAGCAGCCAGACAGCAACTGATGAGGGCCCAACATGGGCACGAGTGTATTTCCCACAGTGTCACTGGGGATAGTACCCAGCGGGTACCCCCAAAGGCACAGAACATTGGCAGGCAGAGCTTGGGGGACGCGTGGACAGATATGTAGGCACCCCTATCCCAGAACCTGCACAATAGGCAGCTGCCTACCTGCACACTGCATGGCCTGAGACTGTGCACCACCAGCACCAGGGCATGTCAGCATGGTGGTAGAGGGGTACTGGTGGTGGAGGGGGCAGTGGCAGCTGCCCACAGCAGTCCAGGCCCAGTCCTGTGTAGGTAGCTGCCATTCACTGCAACAGACAGGCTCTGTCGGATATACAGTCATGGACTCCCCAGGGAATATGCCAGATCTGAGGCAACACGGTGGTGCAGTGCACACAGACAGTGTGTTCAAGAGAAGAAGGTCACAGGTTCAAGTCCCAGCTGTGGCTCCTGCCAACCCACTCCCCTTATTTTACCCATGAAGAAAACATGGTAGTAAAGACTGAAACCTTTATTGCTGAGAACATAAGCATGGGTCAAACACCTATATTTTACCCTACACAGCACACACACCATAAAAATGCGCATTACCTACAGCCGAGTCCCCAAATGCAGTCCTGGAGTGGCACAAATCAATCAGGTTATATGCTGTTTCCAATATAAGGACATGTCAGCATGTTGGCGGAAGGGTACAGGTGGTGGAGGGGGCAGTGGCTGCAAGCCACAGCAGACAGTGGCCTAGGCCTGTGCAGGCTGGCACCGTCCACCGCAACAGACAGGCTCTGTCGGATGTACAGTCATGGACTCCCCAGGGAATATGCCAGATCTGATGCAACACGGTGGTGCAGTGCACACAGACAGTGTGTTCAAAAGCAGAAGGTCACAGGTTCAAGTCCCAGCTGTGGCTCCTGCCGACCCAGTCCCCTTATTTTACCCATGAAGAAAACATGGTAGTAAAGACTGAACCTGTATTGCTGAGAACAGAAACATGCCTCAAATGCATATATTTTACCCCAAAGAGCACAAACACCATAAACATGTGCAGTACCTAGAGCAGAGTCCCCCAAAGGCAGTCCTGGAGTGCCAAGCACCATTCAGGTTCCATGCTGTTTCCAATACATATGTCTGTGCTGCATCTCCATGCACCGCCCCCATGGTATGCAGATGTATCTCATGCATATTCATGAGGGACAGCATGAAAACCCGAACAGTGTTTGGCCCACCAGGACCGGAGTTGGGATCCTCTGCCCCAGCACAGCGGACAACAGGGGCAGACACGCCTGCACCCACAGGCCCCATTATCCAAAGCCACCTGGAGAGGCAGGGCTTTGGGCCCTGTTTCCTTCCCCGAATACTAGCACTTGCATACCTTAGCAATGCCACCCTACACTTGGGAATACGGTACACATCTATCAAAAGGTTGCCATGAGTAATGGTAGATAGCAATTCCTAAGTTAAGCACAATTTGCTGAGTGAGCTGCATCATAGCAATCGTTCAGATGCCTGTGGAGTGTGATACAGGTCCTGTGTCTGACAGTGTTTACCACCCTGGGGGGTGACTCCTACAGTACTGCGTGCCATAGCCATGCCTGCACTGTGCCCAGGACTGGTGTGGTGGCCAAGGCTGCCAGACACCTCTATAGTTGCTCAATGCTGGCATAGGTGAGGGGAGTGTGCGTCCGTCTATCCAGTGTGTGGTGGCTGCTAACACCCTCCTCAGCCCACACTGCTAGCACTGTTGCCAGTATCAGCCTGCCGATGTGCATAATGAGGAGCAAGGTACTGTGGGTATAGCCCGGACAGGGCGGCCTGTGCAGGATGCATCTGCACATGGCTGGGACATTGTAGTGCCCGGGTGGCCACAGCATGTCCTGCTGGGAGGTCACTCTCACCCTGACTGAGCAGTGACCACGGCATGGCTAGGTTCCACCATAGCGCTATATAGAATATCTGTCAAGTGATATATATGGGTTCCCTTTTTTGGGGCCCAAACACTGACATATCTGCCTGGTGGGTGTGCTCACATCCAAGTTTTGGGTGCACACATCCCCTCCGGTGACATGTACTATGGACTAGCTAGCAGATTGTCTGCAGTTGGTATGTGTATGGCTGGAGCAGGATGCAGCAGCTGGCGACTCACTGTGCTCGCTGCTGGAAAATGTCAGATGGTGGTGGGGCAGCTAGGCATTACAGGCCCTACTGTCTGTCTGCTATTGAAGTATGGATGCGTACAGAACTGCATAGAGTGCCCTGTAAGTTGTCTGTACCACAGCCAGACTGAGGTTGATGGTCCCCTCTAAATCAGAACACAACTGGCACATTCATCTTTATTTTATCACCTGTCTCTGTGATCTAGAATCTACAAAACTCATTTCACAGATATCCTTTTATAGAGCAATATACCTATTAGCTGGAAAATACAATAGACGATGCTGGTATGCAGAGCACATTTATCCCCTACATGAACCTTAAGCTTATCGCTCTCATCCCAGCAGCATTTGCAATGTCATGCCTCTGCAAACCACAAGTGCATCACATTATCTCTCTTATGGCCACACCATGTACGTTTACCATATCTCAGGTCTGTGGAGGATAAGCTGTAAGCACAGATTGAATACTACTGACCCACTGCCAATATGAGTAAGGTTATATTTAAAGGGTTGTGAATTATTATGTTTTAATATAATTGTAAATTACCCTCAAACCATGTACTATCACAAGATGACATTTTAGACAAATCCTCTACTTTAAAAATCAGTGTCATATACTGAATTTTAATTTCAGATTTAATTGCTCACCTTTCTAAATCCAAGCTCAAAACAAGTTACAAATTTTAAATGATGCGGTAGGTCTCTTCCCCAGACAATTTACTATTTAAACTGAGGCAATAGAGGATGAAGTGATTCACCCATGGTCACAAGGAATCTCAGAGGGACTCAAACCACATACGTACACACACAGGGGGTTATTCTGTGCTATGAATAGCGGGGATGGACGGCCCAAAGGGATGTCCATCCCCGCTATTTGTGCCGGCTCCTGCCCCCGACTAGCTTCCCTGCCGGTTGTGCAGGGAAGTTAGGTGGGGCAGGGAATGGGCGGCCTGGGGGTGGAGTCTGGGCAGGCAGTGGACGGTCGCTGGCCCTGGATGTCAGGGCTGATTCCAATATCGGCCCTGTATGTCCAGGGCTGGCAAAATGTCCGAGGAAGTTATTCTACCTCTGAGGTGGAATAACTTCCCTGGATGTGATTTTTCGAACAGCCTGGGGTGCGGATGGAGCAGGGGGAGCCAGGGTTTATTCCCAACAGCCCAACCCTAGCTTAGGAGGCCAGATCGGAGGTCGGGCTGTGGGGAATAAACCCTTTTATTTGGCGGCTGGCATCGTGGCTCTTCAATGGAGCCACGGTGTTATGACAACATGATGCCATATCGCCGCAACTCCATTGAGGAGCCTTGACTGAGCTAGCTGGGGGCAGTCCTGTATGTGCAGGACTGTTCACGATTCTGATCACACAGGGCTAGACGTGCCCCGCAGGATCAGAATCACAATCTCCTCTGTGCATCCAGTTCAGAGTGGATGCACAGAGGGGATCTACATGTGGGACGGAATCGGGCCCACAACTTATAAAGAGTTGCAAGATAAAAAGATGTGTGACAGATGGCACTGCAGCTTTGAAAACACCCCCCCCCCCCCACACACACACACACACATTTCCATGTACTACTCACTTGTGGGCTTCTCTGAGCCCGGGACCGACCTGGCAAGAATCTACCTTGGTGAAAGAAAAGAAGAAAGCATGTAGAGTTTCCCTTGGGCAGGTTCCATTGACCCCTGAACATTTGGCACCTGCTGTCTTCACCTGAGGGAGAAGGATGCTTACCTCATCCCCAAGAAATACAAAAAAGCATGAGTGTGAACAAGGCTGGCCAGCAATCTTTACAAGTTTTGTTAACCTCTACAGCTATAAGTTTATATAAAGAGTCTACACTGTGTCTAATCAATCCATGTATTAATCCTCCTGAACCATAACCATTCAAAGAACAGCAAAAATCTCATATACTCCTCCAAAGCACCAGATAATATTCAGTACTAATTCCCAATTGGTAATATCAGTTAGCTAGGAGAAATTCCTTTTTTACCATGTGCTATTACCAATTACCACCTTTCCTTCCCATATGTCTCATCTATGTGCTGCCAATAAAATGTAATCGTTCATTATTAACCAACAGGGAAGCAAAAGGTTCAAAACTTATCCAAAAATATTTGTCCTCAAAGGAGCAATTAATTGCAAAGAAGGTCTCAGTACCCCATTGGCGTTATTGTGCAGACTCTTGCCAATGCACAAAAAATACACCTAGTAACATCAATGACCTTCTATTAAAAGCTAGTGCCGCTGAACTAAGTGGGCAATTTCTATTTTTGATTTATTGTTATTATTGTTGTTATTGTTTCTCAAACACATCTCCCATAAATATAAGAAGAGTGTTACTTAGCTCCTCCGTTCTCAGCACACAGCTGTGTTATGCTTCAAATCCCGACGCCATTCCCCGGTACCGATCTTGCGTTTCACTATGTTGGTTTCTTCAGGGGATCGGTCAATACAAAGTGGGTAGTGCGGAACAGCTGCCCACGCTTATCATGGCTCTAAATTCAAAACCTGTGTTCCAAACACATCACTCTCCTCATTCGAGCCAGAAAACGCCGCGCATTGAGGACAAATATTTTTGGATAAGTTTTGAACCTTTTGCTTCCCTGTTTGTTAATAATGAACGATTACATTTTATTGGTAGTTTAAGCGTTCTGAATCAGACCATTCATTTTGTGGATTCACCTATGTGCTGGCAAGGGTATTTGTAAGTCCTGCAAAGATCTGTTGTACCTGGCCTCATCTGGCCTGTCTCTGCTGCTGGGCCTCCTTCTGCCTGGAAGCCGGAAGCAGCAGCAAAATTCAATTGCTGCTTGGTTAGCTTCAGTGGCAAATGTTAGGACACCTTTTGCAGTGCCTAACACTTGCAACTGAGAGATAACCAAGCGGCGGCTGAATATCACCATTGACCGGTTATCCCTGGGTAGCACCCCTGGAACACCCCGATGCTAATCGTATAGCATCGGGGCATATAGTGGCTGGAACCAGGGATATTCAGTGGCACTAACCATGTTAGTGCCGCTAAATATCACACTTAGAGGCAGCTACATGGTTTACAGGTCTGTAAACCACCATCTTCTCCTCCATACATTGTCCTCACTTAGATTTAGGGATTCTGTTCTGTCCTGGTTCTGCTCTTATCTCTCGCTGTGCTCTTTCAGTGTTTGTTCTGGTGGTTCCTCTTCCACTGCTATCCCTCTCTCAGTTGTTGTACCCCAGGGAGCTGTTCCGAGTCATCTCCTTTTCTTTCTCTATACCAAGTCCCTTGGTGCTCTCATCTCCTCCCATGGTTTTCAGTATCACTTTTATGCTGATGACTCTCAAATCTATCTGCATCTGATATTTCTTTTACACTGCCTGCCTATCTGACATCGCTGCCTGGATGTCTCACTGCTGTTTGAAATTGAACATGGCCAAAACCAAACTTATTTTTCCCCCTAAACCCTCTTTCTCCCTTTCTCCTTTCTCTATCTCTATTGATAACACTCTTTTTCTTCCTGTTTCCCCAGCCCGCAAACTTGGGATCATCTTCGACTCCTCCCTGTCCTTGTCCACACATATCCAACCAAGCAAATACCTGTCGTTTCTTTCTCTATGCAGTAACAATCAATCTACACGCTCCACATTCTCACCATATGAGGTATACTTTCTTTGTTAGCAACTGGGTCTCAGACTAATACGGAGCTGATTTATCGGGTTTTAAAGAAACTTCAAACCCAAAGCTCACATTTGCATCAATGACCCATACATGTTGCTGATAGTGAATTTGATAGTGCGAGGCTCAAAACAGATAATATCACCACTAAATGTTTTTTCCAACTTGACAATGTTTCTTGAAAAAGTGGTACTTATCTGAATGAGCTGTATTTCCCCAATGCCAACCTTTGCGCTGGTGCGTTTCACTCCAAGGTTTTCTCAAGGGGTTTTTTTTGCACTATGCCCGTCTTTCTATGAGTAAAATAACAAAGCATTTGACGATATACAGTTGTTACCTCGGTTCATTTTAACCAGTGTATCCATATCACATCGAAATTAACTTATAATCTTTTTTTTAAAAAGTCTTTTTGAAAAAGAAACACTCACCGTCATTGATGCAAATGTGAGCTTTGGGTTTGAAGTTTCTTTAAAACCCGATAAATCAGCTCCGTATTAGTCTGAGACCCAGTTGCTAACAAAGAAAGTATACCTCATATGGTGAGAATGTGGAGTGTGTAGATTGATTGTTACTGCATAGTATTTTGCAGCTCCGAAAGGTGATCACACTAATCGTTTCTTTCTCTATGACATTAACAAAATTCTCCCCTTCCTTTCTGAACACACTACTAAAACACTTATCCACTCCTTAATCACCTCTTACCTCGATTATTGCAACCTCCTCCTTGCTGAACTTTGTCTAAGTCATCTTTTCCCCCTTCAGTCTGTTCAAAACTCTGCTGCACTGCTAATCTTCTGCCAGTCCCAATATACTCATATAACCCCTCATCTTAAATCACTTCATTGGCTTCCCTTCCATTTCCGTATCCAATACAAACTTCTCTTTCTGATGTATAAATGCATTCATTCTACTGCTTCTCAACTACCTTTCCTCCCTCTTCTCTTTCCACACCCTTCCTCGTGAACTCCTCTCCTCCTCTGGCTTGCTTCTCTCTATGCCCTTTTCGTCTCCTGCCAACTCCAGACTTTGTTCCTTTCACCTTTTTGCTCCTTATGGCTGGAACGAACTACCTGTTTCTTAACGTCAGATTTCATCTCTCCCCCTTTTCAAATCCATGCTAAAGGCTCACCTCTTTCAGGTTGCTTTTGGATCTTAATCCTTTGTTCTCCTTCTGTCTCCTTACCCTTCCCTATTGTACCCTTACTCTCACTTTTTGTACTGATTAGATTGTAAGCTCTTATAAGCAAGGACCATCTTTTATATGTGTCTGTGCAGTGCTTTGTATGCCTTATTGTGCTATACAAACCATGTAACTGCCTTTGAACACTGGACTCGAAGAAATTAGTGGCTTATTCCAGCATCCTAGTTATTGTCTTTCACCCAGGGCTGATGCAAGGGTATTTAATGCCCTAGGCTAATCTTCAGCCTTGAGCCTCCTGGCAATCAACTTTTAAACCACTAGAACCCCACCAACAAGATTTTGATAACTCAGTAATAATCATCTCATCATCATCTTGCCTAGAACAATTATACAAAAATACATATTTGGACACCGTGGGCCCAATATTTAACTGGGCAGGCTATGCATAGCCCTGCCCGCCGACCCTTAACACCGGCTATTCAATGCCATGGCATCATCCTTGAATATCTGGCATCGCCGCACATGCCCCAGAGCCACCCAGTTAGCATCTGTGGCTAAAACTAGGTGAGCCAAAAGCTGGCCTAGTGCTAGCCATGGATCATTAACCAGCTAGCGGTGCAATATCACACTCAGCGCTGGCCCATCCATTGAGTGAGAATGTTTTTTTGCACAGGGCCCCACGTTTCAGGGGGCCCTGCGCAAAGAACATTCTGCTTTAAAAATAAATAAAAAATTTTAAAAAAAGCTGGCTGCTGCTGCTGCCGCGGCGGCAGCAGCAGCGGCAGAATCGAGTGTCCCGTGGACCCCCCCCTGCCTGACTGAGCATCTCCACGATGGCTTTCAGATCCGTGAAGGGAGAGCGTCTCCCTCGCGTCTCTGTTAAGCCCGCAGGGGCTGATGGGAAATTTCCCATCTGCCCCTGCGGGCTTAGCAGAGCTGCCAGGGAGGCGCTCTCCCTTTGTGGATCTGAAAGCCATTGCGGAGAGGCTCAGACGGGCAGGGGGCCCCCGCGGGACACTCGATTCTGACGCAGCAGCAGCAGCCAGCTTTTTTTTTTATTTTTAATTTTCCCTGGGCCGAGGGGGGTTAGGACTGGTAATGGGCTGTGGGCTGATGGGGGGTTAGGACTGGTAATGGCCTATGGGGGGGGGCTAGGACTGGAAATGGGCTGATGGGGGGTTAGGACTGGAGGTGGACTGATGGGGTTAGGACTGGTAATGTGCTGTGGGCTGATGGGGGTTTAGGACTGGTAATGGGCTATTGGGGGGCTAAGACTGGAAGTGGGCTGATGGGGTTAGGACTGGAAGTGGGCTGATGAGGGGTTAGGACTGGTAATGGGCTATGGGGGGGCTTAAACTGAAAATGGGGTGATGGAGGGGTTAGGACTGGAAGTGGGATGATGGGGGGCTAGGACTGGCAATGGGTTGGGGGATTGCTAGGACTAGAAATGGGCTGAGTGGAAGGGGAGGCTTGAACTGCAAATAGCTGATGGGGAGGGGGCTTGGAATGGAAATGGGCTGAGTGGAAGGGGGGCTTGAACTGCAAATAGCTGATGGGGAGGGGGCTTGGAATGGAAATGGGCTATGAGGGGAGGGAGCTAGGACTGGAAATGGGCTGAGTGGGGGGGAGCTAGGACAGGAAATTGGCTGATGGAGCAGCTAGGATAGGACTGGAAATGGGCTGTTGGGGTGAGCTAAGATTGGAAATGGGCTGTGGTGGGGGATTTGGATTGAAATGGACTCATGGAGGGTCTAGAACTGGAAGTAGGCTCATGGGGGGCTTGGATTGGAATTGGGCTGAGTGGAGGGGAGCTAGGATTTGACATGGGCTGATGGTGGGGCTAGGAAATGACTAGAAATGGGCTGATGGGGTCTGGGATTGGAAATGAGCTAATGGAGGGACTCGGATAGGACTGGAAATGGATGGGGGAGCTAGGACTGGAAATGGGCTGATGCAGGGACTAGAAGGGAGCGGATGCTGGGTGAGGCTAGAACTAGAAGGGAGCTGATGTTGGGGAGGATTAGAATGGGATGGGGCTGGGAGAGTGAAATGGAGAGGGGAAAAATATTTTGTGTGGGAGGGATGAAAAATCTACAATTGGCCGGGTATTGGGAGAGTAAGTGGGGATTGAGGATGGAGGGGTAAAATTTGAGTGGATGAAATAGGAATGAGGAAAGAGCAAAAGGAGAAAGATTAGTATGTTAAAGCAGATGTAGAGAGAGAGAGAATGGAAAAAAAACTAGAAGAGAGAAGAAAGGACAAATGGACAGCAGACGATGGAGAGTTAGCAGAAGACACGAAGAAACCAGAAGAAAGTGGTTGGAGCAATTGCAACTGAAAAAAAAAATGCACAAAAGGTAGAAAAATATCTCTTTATTTTGAATTTATTAACTGGAATATGTCAGCTCTGGGAAATGTGCATCATTAACGTCTGTGCTTTGTTTAGTACAAGAGGAAATTAATTTATAGGGTTTTTTTTACAGTGTTGTTGTACATTCCAAGTTTGGCTTTTGGGATTCCCAGTTTAATTATTGCCTTCCTGTTTCTAAATTGTGATTCCTTGTTTGGTGATGGTCTATGTTCTGCATGTGTAACTGAGCTGAGGTATTCTGTTTATGTAATTCCTATTTGACATTGCCACTTGTTCTCTTTCCCCAGTAGGTCATGTAGTGTTATTCTCTGAAATGTATTGGTTTAATATTTGCAGTGTTGCCTTTTGATAGGTAGGGTTTGGTGCTTTATGAGTCATGGTAGTGCTGTTATGATATGGTGGGTTTGCTATGGGTTCTAAATGGGCAGCATTTGTAGTAGTTCTTAATGTGCCTGGCAGTTGGCACTGGATTATAGTAATGTAGAAATCTTTTAGTCTTTCTTTATCCATACATTCATTAAGAGACATGTTTACTAAAAGTTATTGTATGGTAACATTATGCAAATATTTATGCAAATGAGACCACTTATGCAAATGAGGCCCCACACCGAGTCTCCGCAAATGGCCCCGTACGCCCCTTGGGCCGCCCCTGATCACACTACCCGGTTAGCAGCAGTCTCTGCCTCTGCTCCAACTTGGAACGCCCCCAACACACCCTGATGCTAACCACAGAGCATCGGGGTGTGAAGCAGGCTTTAAAGGTGATATTCAACAGCACTGATTGTGTAAATGACCTTGAATATTTAGAGCATTTACACAGTTTACTGGGTTTTAATCGTGTAAATGCCCTTCAAATATCAGGCCCTATACTTTTAAATATTAAACCTTGTTTTGCAACTATATACAGAATGAGAGTTCCAAAAGTCTCTTGCAAGGGTAAATGGACTATTTGCACATTGCCCATTCTTCCTGCAGGTAAAAGTAAGCACGGTTGAGTCTTTGAGTTTCGGTGGCTGCCAGAACTCATTGTTTTGCTATGACTGTAGTTGCTCTTTTTGCTGCCCCCAAAAAGCTACTGGCCCTAGATGGCTGCCTAGTGGTTAGGCCAGCCCGGAAACCACCTCCCCCCACAGCTTCTATGTTTTACTCTCCGTATCGCATAATGTGACTACCACTCTTGTATTATACACGATGATTAGATTTACAAAACTGAAATGAGCCACCCATCTGCCATCCTAGGTCGATAATGTTTGTTAATGCTATAGATTATACATCGGAGAAAACTTTATATATTTATTTGTTTCCTATTTGAGTCTCATTACCACCTGCAGCAGTTCCATGGTAATTAAATCATCATTGCTTTAGTTACTTAAGACTGGCAGGTTATAAATAGCTTCTCCTGCAGTAATTGGGCCCTGAATGACAAGCAAAACACTATTCTTTTAGGAGAGAAACCATCCACCTGACAGGCATTTCTTATTTCAGAAGCTGTCAGACTTTCTCTGCAGCAATGCATAATCATCAGGACATAGCCAGCATGGCTTTAAATGCTTTCATAGTTATCTTGTGCATTTCGACATTACGTGGGAATGAAACAAATTACAGTCGGGTTTGTTTCATCATTTTTAACATGACAAGGGAGAGAGGGAGAGAGTCAAAGGGTCGGGCTTGCAAGGCAGGGAAATAATTGGCCATGTTTGCAGTTGGCAAAAAATGAGCAAAAATACCTCATCCTTAAGTTGACAGAAAGGTATTTGACCTGCAATGTTATTTTTAAGAACAGAAGTGTAAGCATAGAAGGTGTGTTATTCTGGTGGTATGAATGTGAATTATTTCTTAGGACTCAAGCACTCACTTCTAGCTGGGCTAGAGAAACTGTGATCTATCATTTATTTTAGCCTGGAGAAAATATTAAACCATGCGTGCCATTTGACTCCCTAACACAAGAGGAAGGAAACCTTGCCCTTTTTCTTCTTCCCTCAAAGTGCAGCAATATTTTGAGGATGAAATCACTCCATTTTACGATGATTTAATTCACTATCATTCTTTTCTGCTGGGCAAGGTAGTCCAGAGTTCATTACCTGAGGGGAAAGATGGAACAAGAATGTAAGGGTCACCTTTGACTCTCGTTTATCGTTCTAAATATATATCACCTCAGTGGCATATGCAGCCTTTTTAAAACTTTGTCTAATTAGAAGGCTCAATATCTTCTTCACTTGACTGCATTAAGGTCAATGGTCAAGGCTTTTGTACTTTCACGCCTGACTGCTGGAATGTAACGTTTATTGGTTTGCCAAAAGTTTAATTAAAAGAATTGCAATTAGTCTGAAATGCAGCTGCCAGATCCTCACAAGATGTGATTACTATGTCTATACCACTTACTTTCTACCGAAATTACATTGCTTCTCAGTTCTGAGCCAGATCAAGATTTTCACACTAGTGGGAATCCCACATTACTTAAGGAGTATTTTGGAGGAATATGTGTCTCAGAAGATTTTCTATTCTTCCAATCAAGCCTTACTTTGTTTGCTTACCCCAAGGATGACTAGGTTTGTGTAGGCACATGCCAAGTCCTTTTCTATCAAAGTTATAGGAGTTAAGGGAGTTTGGCATTTCAGAACAGACCGGACATGCTTCTTTTCCAAGAGACATTTGATATTTAAGAGGAGTTTGTAGTAATTGGAGAAGTGAATATGAATATAATCCTAGGAGCCACTTTTCAGGAATGTTTCATATGAGGCAAAATCACCTATTTATTTATCAGGTCTTTTATACCATTTCAGTCAAAGTGGTTGACATTGTAACTTAAACTTGGTAATGTACATTAAACAAAGACATTGATAACTTGGAATTTTCTGAGGCAATGGAGGGTTAAGTGACTTGCCCAACACCAGAAGGAGTGCTAGTGGAAATTGAACCCTACTCCTCCACTCTGCTATTGTTGAGTCAATTCATCTGTCTGTCTATCCATGTGCATAGCTTGGTTAGCACATGTGCAAACAAGTTATGCCTACAAAGACAGAATGCAGCAGGCTACATGCCCCACCCTGCACCCGAAACAAACATATCACACCCCACATTACAGATATCCACTCACACATACACAGATACCACACTTCCATAGCACATATGCCCACACGCTTTCTCAAATATATAAATGCCATCAGTCATGAAGTTATCTCATACAGCCCTACAACCCCTGCCATCCTAAGAAGACACACTTTATCATTTATTTAAAGGTTTTTCTATACTGCCTTATCATAAATTCAAAGCAGTTTATATTGTAACTTAAAGTGGAACCTACATTATAACAGAGGTACAGAACTTAGAGAATAACAGAGTCCAATATTGGGGATTGGGCAAATTTGACTTGTGACGGGGTGAATTCAATGGGTCCGCGGCTCCGATATCAGGCGGAAGCCGCTACCGTGGCTTTCTAAACAAACCCCATAGTCTTAGGTGTTATGGGGCATTTCGGGTACATGGGAGGGATGACAGTAGGTGATATTATCTTGACTGTGTAGTAGACAGAGGTGAAGACAGGGGGCATCGGGTGATATTATCTGTGAACATCATTCAGTGTGCCCATAGTATTCTGTGAATAGGAGTATTTTTAGTATTCTTCTGAAGTACAACAGGTCATTGGTGGCTCTCAGGCATTCTGGCAGGGCATTCCATAGAGATGGAGCATATAATGAGAAAGCTCTGTTGCGCGTGGATTGATTGAGCACCCCTACCTCCATCCCAAGCATTCACCTCCAGGCACTGCCTTTCCATATGGTGGTAGGCGATACAAAGACCATGACATCTTAGAAACATAGAAACATGATGACAGAAAAATCTTGTGCCACATTCCGACAGCTGGAATTGTGCATGCACAATTCAGAGGTCAGTGTCCCACTGTCATAATCAGGCAAATAGATGCATTTCTGCTATCATTTGGGGTAATAGGGAATGTACTGCTGAATGCTTTGGCCAATGATCAGTAGAGAGTGTTGAGATGGTGTTTCTTGTGTGCAAATTTGCCTGTTATGGATCTGCCTGTATGTGCATGCACCCCACAGACCCTACACATGAAGGGGCCATATTGGACTTGGTGCTTACCAATGGTGAAAGTGTTTCTGATGTTATAGTGGGAGATCATTTTGCATTCAGTGATCACCAGATGGTGTGGTTCAGTATTAGGACTAGGGCTGCTAGAATCCATTCAAAAGTGAGGGTCTTAGACTTTAGAATAATTAATTTTGCCAAGATGGGCCAATACCTCAGGGAGTCGTTTGCAGGATGGGAACAGCTGGGGGATGTAGAAAAATAGTGGGCAAACTGAAAGGTCTTTATCGGTTCACCCCTTGGTGTCCTGCTTCCTCAGAGGCTTGCTCTTGCTGAAGCCTTTTCTCCGTCTACCAGCCCCTGAGTGGGAATTGAATGTGGTCTTGCAGCAGCTTACTCGCCCTCCCTTTGAGCCGATGGCTATGTGTCCTCTCCGCTTCCTTTCTTGGAAGGCTCTTTTCCTAGTGGCACTAACCTCGGCCAGACGAGTGAGTGAACTTCAAGCCCTGGTCTGTGACAGGCCATACACTGGTTTCTATAGGAACAGGGTAGTCCTTAGGACTCATCCTAAGTTCCTCCCAAAGGTAGTCTCCTCTTTCCACCTCAATCAGAACATAAGAACATAAGATATGCCATACTGGGTCAGACCAAGGTCCATCAAGCCCAGTATTCTGTTTCCAACAGTGGCCAATCTAGGTCATATGTACCTAGCAGTTTCCCCAAGAGACACAAGTTCCACAATGCTTGTACTGGGTCAAGCATTGATATCTT
Source organism: Ichthyophis bannanicus (assembly GCA_033557465.1). Lineage (NCBI taxonomy): Eukaryota > Metazoa > Chordata > Amphibia > Gymnophiona > Ichthyophiidae > Ichthyophis > Ichthyophis bannanicus. The sequence continues at coordinate 769,011,717 of CM066035.1, read as the reverse complement.
CGGTCACTTCTTAATAATGGTTCATGGACCTTCCCTCCAGGAACTTGTCCAAACCTTTTTTAAACCCAGCTACACTAACAGCCTTTACTACATCCTCCGGTAACAAATTCCAGAGTTTGATTACACGTTGAGTGAAAAAATATTTTCTTTTATTAGTCTTAAATAGTTTACCCTGTAGCTTCATTGCATGTCCCCTAGTCTTTCTATATTCTGATAAGGTAAACAATCGATCTACGTTTACCCGTTCCACTCCATTCATTAATTTATAGACTTCTATCATATCTCCCCTCAGCTGTCTCTTTTCCAGGTTAAAGAGCCCTAACCTTTTTAGCCTTTCTTCATAGGAGTATCCTTCCATCCCCTTTACCATTTTGGTGGCTTTCTCTGTACCTTTTCTAAAATTGCTATATCCTTTTTAAGATACGGCGACCAGAATTGCACACAGTATTCAAGGTGTGGTCTCACCATGGAACGATATAGAGGCATTATAATATCTTTTGTTTTATTTTCCATTCCTTTCCTTATCATACCTAGCATTCTATTTGCTCTCTTGGCCGCCGCTGCACACTGGGCCGAGGGTTTTAATATGGTATCCACAATGACGCCTAAATCTTTTTCCTGGGTGGTGGTTCCTAATGTGGAACCTTGCATCGTGTAACCATAGTTTGGGTTGTTCTTCCCTAGGTGCATAAGCTTGCACTTGTCCACATTAAATTTCATCTGCCATTTTGATGCCCAGTCTTCCAATTTATCAAGATCCTCTTGCAATTTTTCACAATCCTCTTGGGTTTTAACAACTTTAAATAGTTTTGTGTCATCTGCAAATTTGATAACCTCACTCGTTATTCCACTTTCCAGGTCATTTATGAATATGTCAAAAAGCAGCGGACCCAGCACAAATCCCTGGGGTACACCACTATTCACCTTTCTCCATTGGGAAAATTGGCCATTTAGCCCTACCCTCTGCTTTCTATCTTTCAACCAGTTCCTGATCCACAATAGTACACTGCCTCCTATCCCATGACTCTTTAGTTTTGCCAAACGTCTCTGATGAGGGACCTTGTCAAAGGCTTTCTGAAAGTCCAGATACACAATATCAACCGACTCACCTTTGTCCACCTGTTTATTCACTCCTTCAAAAAAACATAACAGATTAGTAAGACAAGATCTTCCTTGTCTAAAGCCATGTTGGCTGTCTCCCATTATTTTGTGACTATCTACATGCTGAGTAATTTTATTCTTTATGATGGTTTCTACCATTTTTCCCGGTACTGACGTCAGGCTCACCGGTCTGTAGTTTCCCGGATCACCCCTGGAACCCTTTTTAAAAATTGGTGTTACATTGGCGATCCTCCAATCTTCAGGTATTAGAGATGATTTTAATGATAGTTCACAGATTACTGATAGCAGTTCTGCAATCTCATATTTCAGTTCTTTCAACACCCTTGGATGTATACCATCCGGCCCAGGTGATTTGCTACTCTTCAGTTTATCTAATAGTTGTAAGACATCTTCCCAATGTATCAATATTTCCTTCAATTCTTCCGCACCTTTAAATACCACTTCAGTCATGGGTAACATCCCTACATCTTCCTCAGTAAAGACCGAAGCAAAGAATTCATTCAGTCTCTCCGCTATCGCCTTGTCGCCTCTTAGTGCTCCTTTAACCCCTTTATCATCTAATGGACCAACTGACCAACTCAGGAGGTGGTTCTTCCAAGTGGAGTGGAGTGGAGGAGTGGCCTAGTGGTTGGGGCAAGGTACTTCAGGCCGGAAGGTCAGGGGTTCAAATCCCACTAGAGGACAGCAACCTTGGGCCGGAAGGACTGGGGTTTCTAGTCCCACAGGTGCTTCTTGTGGTCTTGGGCAAGCCACTTAACCCTCCATAGCCCATGTTCCCTGTAAAATAGTTATCTCCAAGTTATAATGCCCTGTTCAATGTAATTTCATTTTGTTCAATGTAAACCGCACTGATGCAGAATAGCACAGTATATAAGAGAATGTAAATAAATAAAGGGGATATTTTAAGGGCAACCAACCTTTTTGTTATAATGGTAAATAAAGGTAAAAGGAAAAGGAGACCACTATGGCTTTTGAAAGAAGTAGCTGAAAGGTGAAGAAAAAGAGGGAGGCCTTCATGAAATACAAGAGATCAAAGAGAGAGGAAGACAGGCAACTATATCTGGAAAAAACTTAGAGAAGCTAGCAAAGTAGTCAGGCAAGGAAAGATTCAAAAAGAGGAGGAAATAGCCAATCCAATAAAATGGGGGGGATAAGACATTTTTCAGATATATTAGTGAGAAGAGGAAGGGAAAAAGTGGTATTGTCAGACTCAAGGGTGAAGGGGAGGAATATGTAGAAGATGATGAAGATAAAGTAGAATTGCTTAACAAATATTTCTGTTCCGTGTTCACAGATGAAGAAACAGGAACAGGACCTCAGAAAACACCCACAAACAGGAACAGAAGTTAGAGGCGTCTTGAACAATTTTCAGAAGACTGTGTTCGTGAGAAACTCGATAAACGTAAAGTAGACAAAGCGATGGGACCGGATGGGATACACCCTAGAATGCTGAGGGAACTTGGGGACATTCTAGCAGCTCCACTGACTGACCTTTTCAATGCCTCATTGGAGTCGGGAGTGGTGCCAAAGGCCTGGAGAGAGGCTCATGTGGTGCCTTTACACAAAAGCGGATGTGGTTGAAAAGTACAGGCCGGTTAGTTTAACTTCGGTTGTGAGTAAATTATTGGAAACGCTGCTGAAAGAGAAAATAGTGAGTTTTCTGGAGTCCAGCAGATTACAGGATCCGAGGCAGCATGGATTCACCAGAGGCAGGTCTTGTCAGACAAACCTGATTGATTTCTTTGACTGGGTGACCAGGGAGTTGGACCGAGGGAGAGCCCTAGATGTGGTGTATTTAGATTTCAGTAAAGCCTTTGACACCGTTCCTCACAGGTGACTTATAAACAAACTGAGCACCCTAGGGATGGACCCTAAAGTTACTGTTTGGGTTAGAAATTGGTTGAGTGGGAGGCTACAAAGAGTACAGGTAAAAGGAGCTCACTCTGAAGAAAAGGAAGTTACCAGTGGTGTGCCCCAGGGATCTGTCCTTGGTCCGATTCTTTTTAAGATATTTGTTAGTGATATAGCGGAAGGGCTGTTGGGTAAGGTTTGCCTCTTTGCGGATGATACCAAAATCTGCAATACAGTAGACACCCAGGAAGGTGTAGATAACATGAGGAGGGATCTAGCTAAGCTTGAAGAATGGTCTAGAATTTGGCAACTGGGATTTAATGTTAAAAAATGTAAGATCATACATTTGGGCTGCAACAATCCAAGGGAGCAATATAGTATAGGGGATTAACTACTGTTGTCCACTAAAGAAGAGCAGGACCTAGGCGTGGTTGTGTCTGATGTTCTTAAAGTGGCTAAACAGGTAGAAAAGGCGACAGCAAAAGCTAGAAGGATGCTTGGGTGCATACGGAGAGGAATGGCTAGCAGAAAAAAGGAGGTGATAGTGCCTCTGTATAAGTATTAAGGATCTTAATATGTACACATTAGAGGAAAGGCGGGCTAGAAGTGATATGACTGAGACGTTTAAATACCTCCATGGCATAAATGCACAGGAGGAGAGCCCCTTTCGATTGAAAGCAAGTACTGCTACAAGGGGATATGGGATGAGGGTGAAACGGGATAGATTCAGGAGTGATATGTGGAAATATTTCTTTACGGAAAGAGTGGTGGATCCGTGGAATACTCCCAGTGGAGGTGGTAGAGATGAGGACAGTATCTGAATTCAAAAAAGCATGGGAGAAACACAGAGGATCTCTAAAGGAAAAAAGGGGACTGTTGTAGTTGTTGATATGGAAGGACATACTAGACAGGCCATGTGGTCTTTTTCTGTCATCATTTTTCGATGTTTCTATGCTTCTGGTTCAACTGACATTCATGTCTTACATATGGGATCTGTCAAGTCAAAGGGGCAAGCCATGATACATGAACACACACATTCCAGACCATGGATGTCCTAGCAGAAGGACCAATGTACCCATTTCCTGGTGTGTGCTTGTAGTGCAATCATAGAATAATCTCATATTTTTCAGACCAACATAGCTAATTTGGATTCACATGTGGCTCAGATGGTTGTAATTGACTGAGTACTTGCTTGTGGAGGACTCACTGGTTCATGCACAGATTATGATCATCATTTGGCAGGTGAAGGGGCAGGGTAGTCAATTTTCTTCTGACATGGGCTGTTATCATATTGCACAGTTTTCCTGCCTCAGGGATATATTCCCCCCCCCCAAACACACATACACATAAACACTCAATATGTGTAAATGGGGGGCTTCCTGATCCCAGGGTCAACCCATCCACTCGGCAAACCAGCTGGGTGCCAGGGTCCACTGATCATGGCGGGCAGCATACCTGCCAATCCCTCCCTCCCTGTCATCGTGGCACAGCCACCACTTCAGTGCTGCAAGTGGCCTTATTGAAGTTGAACACATGCAGCTAGTCACACCATGCCACTCCTGCTCCCTCCAATGGGGGATGTGGGCATTTGTGAGGCTGCCTTAGACCTCAAAAGGGAGGAATTACTATGTGCTGTGCTCTACCTGCTGCTGTCATGCACGCCATCCTATTGACAGTGGCAACTGCAGTACTGCACCTGACACACAGGGCCGGGACACAGATTTCATCTGCATCAGGCTGCAGCCACTGAAACTGCCACCCCCACCATCACACAATGCTGACATGGCAGCATGGTGACAGTGGGGGTGGCACAAATCCTTTTTCACTGTGGCAGCATGTATGTGTGCTGTCACAGTAGAGTCATACCAGGCATCAGAGATGCACACCCTAGGCAACAGCCTTGTCAGCCTAGAAGACAAAAACATATTAGAATGTCACTCAATTCGTATCATAAAGAATTGGGATATCAACCAACCAGGTATCCTCTTTAACTACTCACTATTATGGTCAAAAACTCTTTTTTAATCCATGCCAAACAACTTATCATATAGAAGGTGTTAATGAGAAGGTCTCAGACTTAATGGCACTGTTTTCAGACTTTCAAATGTGTCCAACTCATGTGCCCATTTTGCATCAATGACCTATATTCTCAACACCATTCAATATTAGAGAACAGATATCACAAGCCCACTCATAACTGGTGAACCAAATTATGATTAACACTCTGCCAAAAGCACTAGTAACCAGAAAAGTAACTTAACTTCTCACTGTAACCACATTTCTGTTACGTGCGGGATCTGGCTTGGTTCCCACTAGTGTGCTTAGTGAATCCCAGTGAATCCCAATGCCTTTCCAAGGCGCCACCGTCGCGTTTCACTTGTCAAGTTTCCTCAGGGGATTACCCAGACTAATCTCTCAATAAAATATACAAAAAAGCATAAAAACTGACCATTGGTGATTTAAACACTCTCCATTACTATGTGTCCCTTTGACATATCTTTCATATCAATGTCAAACAAATTACAAAAAGAAGAAGAATCATCTCCTACCAAAACGGCAATCGCTCCTGCATGCATCTTATTAATGACTGAACCTGGATCCTCTCATGAACTTGATCCTTAAAAATGCCACACATGCAGACTACTAGCGACTACCCTTAATTTAAACCCCTATGTGCGTCTGTCTCTTAATGACGTCAATACGATCTCTAAATGAGAGTGAAACACGCAAAAAAAACGCTCTCATCCGACTTTATCTTATCATGCCCGCTCACTCTATGTTGTCCTTTATAAACATGGTGTCCAGTGTATGCACATATTCAAACTTTCTGGCATAACTGATTTCAAAGTAAAAATCCATTTTTGTTCCCTTATGAGCAATGATTGTTCCTGTGACTTCCCCGCTATACCTGACTTTATTTGATCTATACAGAAACATCTCAACAGAAACTGTTCAAAAAGATGACCCATTGCTAAACAATGCTGTACTAATGGTGCCTCTTTAACTTTGCATTTTAACCGACTTTTATGTTCCCCCATTCTTGTCTTAAAAGATGAAATTGTTTTTCCCACATAAACCAAATCACAAGGACATTTAATGATATACACCACAAAAGTGGAATTGCACATTGTACATTCTTTGAAATAATATCTGTGCTGGGTCTGCTGCTTTTTGACATATTCATAAATGACCTGGAAAGTGGAATAACGAGTGAGGTTATCAAATTTGCAGATGACACAAAACTATTTAAAGTTGTTAAAACCCAAGAGGATTGTGGAAAATTGCAAAAGGATCTTGATAAATTGGAAGATTGGGCATCAAAATGGCAGATGAAATTTAATGTGGACAAGTGCAATGTTATGCACCTAGGGAAGAACAACCCAAACTATGGTTACACAATGCAAGGTTCCACATTAGGAACCACCACCCAGGAAAAAGATTTAGGCGTCATTGTGGATAACATGTTAAAACCCTTGGCCCAGTGTGCAGCAGCGGCGGCCAAGAGAGCAAATAGAATGCTAGGTATCATAAGGAAAGGAAGGGAAAATAAAACAAAAGATATTATAATGCCTCTTAACCGAGGCACGCCGGTCCATGCTCGTCCTTCACCCCCACCCCCCTGCTACTCGTCACATTCCTTCTCAGACCCCCCCCCCCCACCCCAACCTCCAAAAAACAGTCTCACACCTGGTTGGGAATTCAAAAACCGGTCGCAGCTTTATATGAACTTGAACATTAACCAATGCTATTCAACATAACTATAATTCTGGCGAATACGGCCACACCCACCATGTGATTAGCAAGGCGAGCCTCTACTCCGCCACCGTCGAGGACAAGCCCCACGACTAGCTCAACCACACCGCCCCTTACACGGCTTAGCCATATGATTAGCAAAAGCCCAACGGGGCTGCCCGGACGGGGGCCCCTCACCCCCGCCCCATTATCACCTCCGGCTCCGGACCCTGGATCCTCCGGGTTCCCGCTACCAGCAAGGGAGACGTCCGTCACCCTGCCGCCCCACTAAGTCAGCTGCGACCGGTTACTTCCCTGAGCCAGGACACATTCCAGCGCCTCCTGCCAATCATTCAGCAGGAGGTCCACCCCCACCGGGGATAAATGCACCCCGTCCTGACGAAACAACCCCGCACACTTAACATCGACCCATGGGTGCATGATTTGAAAACCACCATGTTCACACACCCATTGTCCGATCTGCCTGTTTATCTTAGCTAAACCTCTGGACCACCTCCGCTGGGCATGACAGGCAGGCCTTGAAATAATGTCAGACCACAATATCACAGAACCCCAAAACATTCACAGCACAACCGTTAAATCCCTAATTGCTGCTCGGATTAACTGCTTGCAGGTCCATGCACTCAAATCATTTCCGCCCAAATGCAGCAAGATCAGTGCCGGGGCTTCCTTCTCTCTCCCGAGGTGCCAAAGCAAAGGCAAAAGCTGGGGTCTCTGCAGCCCCCTCTCACCCAGCCATAAGACGGTCACCTCGCCGACGTTGAATCCTAGATTGGCCCCCACCGGACACTGTGCAGTTCGCTGCCCTGCCCAATACACGAAAGAGTGCCCGACGACCCAACAATGCCTTGGACCCTGCTCCACATCTGCAAAAGAATTAGACAGTTAGGCCACCAATCTACCCCACCTCTACCCCTTTTTTTTCTTTAAGTCCATTTTCTTTATTTATTTTTTATAACCACACATACCCCTGAAAGGCTTGTGACCTCCATCTGCCGATTTTCTGAATCTCCCGACTCCCCAGCCCAGCCCCGGCCGCGCTCGTAGCCGCGCCAATCCGGAATGAATGCGGGGCAAAGAGTCGCGGATTCTCCCCCATGCTCGCCAAAGCCATACGCAACACCGCTGTAAACTGGAAGTGGGACAAAGGCAGCGAATCCTCATGCAGGAAAACCCGCCCCCCCAACTGAGGGCGGCTCCGCAAATAAACCTCTGCAGCTGTAACCGGGCATGTTGGCGACCCCTTAATCGCAGCCAAGGTTATCCAACAGCCTTTACCCTTCTGATCTGTCTTGGAATGCGCCAACCAAATACAGAGCCGCCCGGCTTTCAATTGGACATGCTTAAACAGCAATCCCCCCCCTGGACTCTGCTCTGGAGGAGTCAGCTACCAGTTCACCCACACGAAAAGCACCAAAAAAGGCCATAACAAAAACTACCCTAAACAGCGTTGCCTCAAAGACGGAATTAGTTACAACTGGCAACACCTCCACCAAACGGGCCAGAAACCCGTGATCTATTGGAAGCCTACCATCCCCCGGGGCCGGGCAAGAACGCTCCCAGCCTTGCAACAACCTTCGGGTCAAGAACCAGCCGCCCGTGGGCTCCCATCCCAGAGCCTTGGCAAAAAAGGTGAACCCGGCTAGATGGGAGCGTATTGTTGCTCTGGACACCCCGGCTTCCTTGGCATACACCACATACTGCCCCAAGAGCTGGTCTGAAACCCCCCCAGAGCGTATTGTTGCTCTGGACGCCCCGGCTTCCTTGACATACACCACATACTGCCCCAGATGGTCCGCAGAAAGGCCATCACGCTATGACACCCTCGCTGATAGGCTGCCCACGTCGATGAGGCCACCGAACTCCTCAATAGGCTCAGCATCCTTTCAGGCCAACCCGCCACAATCTCTCTGGAACTGTCCGTCCCACGTCGTCCGCCGCTGGTGCCAAAGCTCTGAACCGGTCCCACTTGAAACGAGAGAGAGCATCCGCAATCCGATTAGTACAACCCGGAATATGCTTAGCCCTAACAAACACATTCCCCTGCAAACAAGCCAGAACCACCTCCTGCATCAGTGCCGTCACCTGCAAACATCGCGGAGAGTAATTATTGATCACACCACCGCTGCATTATCACCTGACCATATCACTTTCCGATGCTGCAACCTCTCCGGCCACAGCTCCAGCACCACCAGCAATGGAAACAACTCCAAAAATACTATGTTGCTAGTCAGACCTCTATCCCTCCACTCCTGCGGCGATTCTCCAGCGCACCAAGCCCCACTGAAGTAGATCCCCATTCCGCCCCCCCCCCCCCGCCGCATCTGTGAACAGCTCCAAATCCACACTTGACACTTCCTCCTCCCGCAGCACCACCATGCCATTAAATTCTTTCAGAAAAGTGTCCCAAACTAGCAGGACGTCCCGCATGGCTTGCGAAACGCGAATCCTATGATGCGGCTTGCACACGCCCGCTGTGGCAAGAGCCAATAGTCGTGAAAACACACGCCCCATCGGGATGACTCTACATGCAAAATTTAAGGATCCTAACAAGGCCTGCATCTCCCGTACTATCAGCTTCCTGGATGCTACCGCATTAGCCACTAACACCTGTAAATGCTCGATCTTACTTTTTGGCAAACGAGCCACCATCTGCACTGTGTCCAACTCAATCTCCAAAAAGGTAAGCATGGTGGTGGGGCCCTCTGTTTTATGAACAGCTAGGGGGACCCCCCATTCCTTGGACAAATCCGCAAAACCGGCCAACAACTCCATACACTTAGAGGACCCCGCCTCCCCAACAAATAAAAAGTCGTCAAAATAGTGGACTACATTCGTGCAGCCCACCCTCGCAACCAGCACCCAGTGCATGAACGCACTAAACTTTTCGAAGTAGGCACAGGACACCGAGCAACCCATAGGCATACACTTATCATAATAAATGTGCCCCTCGAATGCAAAGCCCAGTAAGTGAAAAGCCAAAGGGTGCACTGGTAATAATCGAAAAGCTGACTCAATATCGACTTTGGCCCATAGGCTCCCTTTACCGCATTTTCTTACAAGAGCCACCGCCGAATCAAAGGATGCATACCGAACCGTGCAGGACTCCCTGGGGATTTGATCATTTACCGACAACCCCTCCGAGAATGAGAGATTGTGAATTAATCTAAACTTCCCCGGCTCTTTCTTAGGGATAACTCCCAAAGGGGAGATCACAAGGTTCTCCAAGGGATCCTCCACAAATGGATCGGCGATCCTGCCCAGCTCAATTTCCAATCGCAGTTTATCCCGCACCATACTCGCAAAGAGCCGCACCGACTGCGAATTCTTTGCCCTAACCCCCACCACTTCCTCGAGCACCTTCCTATCTCTATGCCGGGGATACTGCCGCAACCACGGCCGCAACGCCTCCAGTTTTATGGGCGTTGCCGCCACTGTCAGTAGCTGATCACAACTTCATGGGCTGTCCCTCGACGGGGGGAGGGCCTTTTTTAACACACTTGACTGCTGCATAGGCACCATTACACACTGAACATGCGTGGTGAAATTTGCAATCAGGGAACGGGCATGATAGCTTGTTGTAACGCCAACACACGTCACCGGCCCCTGGACTTTTTTGTTGCTGCCCACTCCCCCCAGCACGAAAGGACCGCCCCACGCCTGTGGCATTAGCCGCCCCGCCTCTGGACCCCCCCCCAACCCTCCACTACCCGCCTTAGCCGACATCTGGGTTAACCACAGGTTTATGTCCTGCATGCCCCACGACAAGGATTTACTCTCCTCCATCTTATCTCTGAACATTTCGTCATAGTTCAGCCATGCCCATCCCTCATGCATCTGCGCAGCTTCCAATATGGAATCCGCATACGCCAACAACCTCCCGTAATGGGAAGGATGCTTATGCCCCCACACACTGGCCAAACGTAAAAAGGCCCTTGCCCAATTCACTACATTTCTGGATACCTTCTTAACCCGGCCCGCCTCTCATCCTCCTTCCTCTTCCTTTTGCTCTCCCCAGATCGCCGTCTGCCTTCCAACAACCGAAATATATCGATGTAACGTCTCTTCCATATCTTCCGGCAAAGCTTTCTTGGCACTCCCTCCCACAATTCCGAATAGGAAGCCGTTGCGGCCACCGGGCCGACAGCTGCCTCCCCCAATCCTCCACTACCAGCATGTGACCTCCCCCCACCCTCCACCCACAAACCCGAGGACTCAGTCTCCCCAGATGACGAGGAGGAGGAACGCGAACTCTCAAGCCGTTTACATGAGTATTTTCTTTTCCTGCGTGACTTCTTTCCCGACCGCCCATGCTCTCGAATCCCTGTCCATGACTCACCTACTACACCGTCTCCAACCCCCCAATAGGCTAGCCACTGGCTGTTGGTCTCTAGCCACCGGCTCCTGGTCACCCGATGCCGATCCACGCTGCCACTGTTATTGCAAGGGCTCTGCATACACTTCTGCAGTCTGGCACCGGACCGCCTCCCCGGTCTCCTCTCTCCTTTCTGCCGTTGAGCCACTCCTTTCGGTCACTCCCTCACTTCCAGCAGACGCTGTTCCCTGAGGGGGCAAATATGAAAAAACAGGAGGGGGAGAACAGGCTGCCATGCCGGCCACCAGGCATCTACCCAATCCCCCCGTGAAGATCCTTGTCCCCTTCCCGCCAATGCTCCCAAGCCTCAGCCCCACTTAACCCCCCCCAGATGCCGCGCTCCTTCGCTGCCAACCCCCAAACCCCTCCTCCCCCCAACCACCTCCAGAAGCCCCTACCCACTGGCCCCCACCCCCCCTGTCCAAGGCCAATGCCCTTGAAATTGACCAGAAAGCTCCATGCCCGGTGCTAAATCACACCGCGCATCAACCTCTCCAGCCAGCCCTGCTCCAGTCTCCACAACCCCTGAGCCCTGAGAAGCTGCCACCCTGCCCCCCCTGCTTCGGGCCCCCCACTTCCCTCTGCCAATTACTCTTGGCGTCTCTCCCACACCCACACCCCATGTGCTGCTTTGTTGAGAGCCCCTGCCTTGCTCCCAACCGCCCCTCCCCCCACACTCCCCCACAATCCTGGTTCTACTTCTCCCCCTAGCCCTCATCCCCCCTCTTAATGTCTCCTCTTCCCTGCTCCCACGAGCCCCTCCTGCCCCTCCACGTGCCCCATCAGCCACCCTGCTATTGTTAACACTTTTTTTTTTTTTAATTTCTATTTATTGCTTTTTTACAAATAATCCAAGTATACAAACTTGAATGGAAATAAAGATACAGATAACAAAGGTCAGTAAAACATCCAACCCAGTAGGAAATCAAACATAGCAGGAAATTAAACAAAACCTGTTCCTTCTACAGCCCTCAAAAAGATGGAGGGATCCAACTAAGATATAACAATACACTATAAGTGAGTAAAATAAACTGAAGGTTAACAGCCAGGTAATATCCTATGCAGTAGAACCTACACTGCATCGGAGGGGTGGCGGGCACTAATGAAGGCGAGCAGTTGGGATGGATCATAAAAAGCAAATGTAGCGGAATTAAATTTAAAAATTGTTAAATTGTTGCTATTGTTAATACTGGTTCTACTGCGGCCTGCCCTAACACCACTTCTCTCCCCCATACTTTCCCTTGCCTGTCTCCGTGGCATGGCCCCACTGCACTCCGCCGTCTCCTCCTGCTCTCACAGATGTCTCGGCACTCGGAAGTCAGCCACGTGCTGCAAGGCAATGCTGCCCCTAAACTGCGCCTCGCCACCAAATTGTACCACCTGCCGCGTGCACTGTTCTTGCCTCTTCTTCCTTTATCTTTTATTACTTTTCTTCTTATTTTATTTGTCTTATTTTTATTTTTCTGCCCTTTCTATAATCCTCCACCCACAGCCGCCACACCCGAGCTCCTCAGCCTGCCGGACGCAACTGCCCACTCCAACCCCCCCCTCCCCCCGCACGCCAAAAACACTTGCTCGCCTGTGCGAGCCTCCTCATTGGTTCCCGCGGCTCCCCTCAAGCCGCGGGGCCAATCCCTTTAAATCCCCGCATCGGACCGCTCCCACGGCGTGCGCGTGCGATCCCGCGCCGAGCACTTTTTCCAGCCCGCGCACATCCGCACGGCCCGGTTACTGCGGCCCACGTGGGATTTCGTCCCGGGGCCTCTAATTTATCGTTCCATGGTGAGACCGCACCTTTAATATTGTGTGCAATTCTGGTCGCCGTATCTTAAAAAGGATATAGTGTTATTAGAAAAAGTTCAGAGAAGAGCCACCAAAATGGTAAAGGGGATGGAAGGATACTCCTATGAAGAAAGGCTAAAAAGGTTAGGGCTCTTTAACCTGGAAAAGAGACGGCTGAGGGGAGATATGATAGAAGTCTATAAATTAATGAATGGAGTGGAATGGGTAAACGTAGATCGATTGTTTACGTTATCAAAATATAGAAAGAAGCTACAGGGTAAACTATTTAAGACTAATAAAAGAAAATATTTTTTCACTCAACGTGTAATCAAACTCTAGAATTTGTTACCAGAGGATGTAGTAAAGGCTGTTAGTGTAGCTGGGTTTAAAAAAGGTTTGGACAAGTTCCTGGAGGAAAGGTCCATAAACCATTATTAAGAAGGGACCCAGGATATCAATGCTTGACCCAGTACAAGCATTGCAAAACCTGTGTCTTTTGGGGAAACTGCTAGGTACGTATGACCTAGATTGGCCACTGTTGGAAACAGGATACTGGGCTTGATGGACCTTAGTCTGACCCAGTATGGCATATCTTATGTTCTTATGTTCTTAATATGTAACCCCATGCTGTTCAAACCTATCCACTTCCATGGTAATATTGCATATCACACACAACCCACATTTTTATGCCCTTTTTCCAGATTCTGTTGGATTAACGATAATCCGGGGGAACGTAATACTGCTGGACTCAATTTTTCTTTTAAATTATAATTGCGTCGCCACACGCACCGTATCTTCTTGTTCTCAAGACCTGGGACCGCTTTTAAAACATTCCCATGTTTCCTTAATATACGTTGAATTCCCCCACTCAGTGGAGAATATCTAGTAATTAAATTAACGTTATCTACACTTTCATCTACAATTTGTGTCTTGGGTTCCAGTAGTAAACTTCGGTTATTATACAAAGCCCTAAAATAGGCTCTCTTAATAATTTGTGAGGGATAACCTCTCTCTCTAAAGTTGCAGACTAGCTGCCTTGATAACTTCTTAAACTCCCCTTCACTGGAACAATTCCATCAATACCTCAAGAATTGAGAGAAGGGAAGACCTTCCTTTAATCTGGGGGGATGTGCACATCCACAATGTAGGAATGTGTTTTGATCAATAGGCTTGCGAAAAATTGATGTTGCCCATCCCCCCTCTCCTCTAGTAACCACCACATCTAAATACGACATTGTGTTCCTATGATAAACGTAAGTAAACTGTATATTACTGTCACAGCTATTTATCCATTGAAAGAAAGACCCCAAACGCTCTTCCGAGCCTTCCCACAACATAAATAAATCGTCTATGTACTGACACCACATCTTTACATTTTGAGCATACAAAGACCGTACCATCCATTTATCTCAAATTTACTCATATACAGATTTTCTATTGATGGGGCACAAGTGGCCCCCATTGCCACCCCAGAAATTTGGTGATAAATTATTTTTTCAAACATAAAATAATTATGGAAAATGGTCATGTGTGCTAACCATAATTAAAAACCTTATTAATTGTTCAGATAAATCCCCCATTTATGTAAAAACCAGTCTACCACCTCATCTGCTGCCGATTGGGGGATACTCGTATAGAGAGATGTAACATCCATGGTTGCCAAACATATGTCACTAGAATTGGCCCTTTGTGAATGGTTACTCAAAATGTTAAGAAAATGTGTGGTGCCTTTCACATAAGAAGGAATATCCACCAACAATGGACGTAGATACAAATCTATGAACGTTGAAAGTGGTTCTAACACTGTTCCCCTGGTAGAAACTATAGGTCTACCCGGGGGTTGATCCAAATTTTTAGGTATCTTGTGGACTGTATAGAACTTTGCTGTAATAGGAGATGCCTTATTTAAATAAACCCACTCCTTCCATGAAATCAACTTGTTCAGTAATGCTACATGAATTATTTCCCTAATTTCTAACTGCAGGGTTTTCTGTGGATTTTCTGCCAATACACGATATACTGTGTGGTCTGTAAGTTGTCTCATTGCATCTGCTACATAATTTTCACGGCTTAAGACCACTATGGCTCCTCCCTTATCAGCCCTCCTAATAACAATGTCCGTGCGTTGTTGTAATTCTTTCAATGCTACTTTTTCCAATTTTGACAAAGTATGACAATTCCTATTTGACAAATCTTCCAAAACTCGTATTTCTCTTAAAACTAATTCTCTAAAGACTACTAAAGCTGCATGTAATGGACCGGGCGGGGACCAGGTAGATTTCAAAAGCAACTATACCCTTTGTATAGGATGATCTTCTTGCACTTCCTCCTGTGATGTCTGAGATGCAAAATAATTCTTTAAATTAAGCTTTCTAATTAAATTTTCAAAGTTAATCCTAAACTGAAATGCATCAAAGCTGGTATACGGGACATAGGACAGTCCTTTATTCAGTAAACTTGTATGAGCTTGAGAAAGTGGGATCCCGATATATTTACTACTAGATTCACCTGTGTATCATATGGACTTGTTATTTTCATTTTTCAACTGGGCGATCTCGATATTTCCCTTGTCCTGGTTCTTTTTTCTTGACCTTCTTCTCGTCCTCCTCTTCTAAAAAATCCTCCCAAGATGATTTACTAGATTCAGTATTGTTGCTGTCTTCTGAGGAGCCTTCAAAATGTACTTGTTTTTGATTCTTCTTTTTCTTACGATTACTATCCATCCAAGGGTATACATATCCCACCGTACAATCAGCATGATCTCTTTTCAGTTTTTTGGACTTCATTAATTTCACTTCTTGACAAAATGTATCTACTTATTTCTTTCATTCTTCCATTTTTTTATTATATCTATCTTCCATTTCTCTAGCTTTCAAACTACTTTGCATTGTTTCTAACTCTTCAGTAATTTTTATCAGAGTTGTTTTAGTTGTATCAACTATTAATACCATTAAGTCCAAGGAACATTTGTTGAGTATTCTATTCCATTCATCCAAAAATGCTTGATCTGTTGTATGCATATGGGGCTCCTTATACATCCGTAAGCCACATGGAATCTGTTGTCGACTGATATATTCTATTAAAGATAATCGATGTAATTATGATCTCACTAATCTTTTTTGTAATTTCAGTACCGACTCCCAAGTTACTGCATCTTAAACATTCATATCCAGTTCTCCATGTGTAAAGCACAGTTACTTACCTGTAACAGGTGATCTCTGGGAACAGCAGGAATAAGTCTTCACATATGGGTACGCTGGTACCGACGGAGTCTGCGCGGGAACGCTTCCCAGTGTCCAATCAAGAGCTTTTGGAAGCATCCCAGCATGCCTGCGTGCTGCCTTCCTGCCTTTCCCAACTGCCTCTCCTCAGTTAAGTTTTAAAGCTGAGACAAAGAGAGAGAGAGAGGAAAGGAAAGATAGATAGAGAGACAAATCCTGGGGCGGTGAGTGGGTTGTGAAGACTTATTCCTGCTGTTCCCAGAAATCACCTGTTACAGGTAAGTAACTATGCTATCTCCAGGAACAAACAGGAATGAGTCTTCACATATGGGGACTCCCAAGCTGAGATGCCTGGAGTCCCAACATGTCATAGGTTGGAACATGCTATCTCCCAGAACACCAGGCATCCTGAGGATGGAGGGTAGGATGTGAAGAAAGAAAGATGCTGTGGAACAGCTAACCTAGTACAGGACTGCAGAGAAGGAGTCCATGTGTGGATGATGATTGTCATCAATGATATTGCAAAGAATATTGCAATATGGACCTCCCCTGATAGGATTTCACAGAAGTATGGAGGTTCATGGATCTACTGGGGAACCCAGCAGAGGAACCGTGAAGAGGACCTCACTGTAAAGTGGAGGTAATAAACCTGTAGGAAAACAGTGGAGGTCAGAATTCTGAAAGGTAACAGGTAACCCCAGTAGGAAAAACTGGGGTAGTACAAAAACGGTGGGCCTTCAGCGGAAGGCTGTATGACAAAAACCTAACTCTTTTGGCGGCAGAGTGGCTCACTCTTAGGAGCAAAAAGAGAAAGGCTAACCAATTTGGACAAACAGGCACAGTCCTTGTGGGGAGAAAGGGTATGGGAACCCCTTGTATCCCAAAAAGAGAGGACAAATGCCTGAGGCGTTAAAGCCTGTAATTAACTGAAGATCCACAATGTCTCTCCTAACTGGGGTAAGCTAGGAGAGATATTGGGCACGGAGAGCTTCAGAGGTACCTAAACCCTTAGGTTATGGTATAAAAATTGTTGACTACCACAGGAGTGGTTGTGTGCATAGAACCCCAAACCTGCTGGATAGCATAGGTATGGGTAAAGCCCCTCTGTCAGAAACATATAGCTATATGAGCATAGACAGTCAGATAGATAAGTATGTGGAGACATATCTATCTATAATGAAATATCTCGACAGATACATATATATATATATATATATATATATATATATATATAGATAGATATATATAAATATATATATACATATAGATAGATAGATATACATATAAGAATATATCTATAGTGAGATATGGAGGGGCATAAAATACACACAAAAGATAAATATGAATCTGTAGGCCTAAATATGGGTGTCTGTAATTAAACAGACAGAGATATGCCTACAGCATGGTATTCACATAGGATATGTGGAGAGGAAAGATTCATCTAATAACAAGGAGGTGGAACCTACTTGAGAAGATATATAGAGAATCTATTCCCCCTGGTTATGATCTGCAAGGATGCTAGCTAGTGAAATAACCAGGATGGTTACATGAAAAACAGAGGATAATATCAATCTGCAGCCAGGAAGTCCCGAGTCTTCCAGGACTCTAGCATGGTAAGTAGACAGAAGACACATAGAGATGAGATACCATGTTGACCTGCTTAAGGGCAAAACGTATCATGCGTTCTTACCATGAGGACGAGCTGCAAGGAGAAAGAGCATATCCCCGATTGGGAATGCTATGGACCAAATCAGGGAATTGGCAACTCCTTAAGCCTTTACGTAAGAGAAGGCATATGTCCTTTATATCAAAAGGAGATAGTAAAAGAAGGGAGAACCTTCGAGTCATGGGAGACATGACTGAAAAGCCTTTTCCAACCATCTAGGATAGCTGTTGGAGAAAAAAAACCCATGCTCTCTAGCAAGGGCCCATAGTGGAAAGCTTCTCTGTAGAATTGCAGAGAGCATGATGTAGGAGAATGAGGAGATAGAACTGGTTGCTAGAGAGCCAGTATCTCTGCCAACTATACTGCCAAACCCAGGGGAATGAAGATGGCAGAAATAGAAGACCAATCCAGAAAGCTTGTAGTGAGATAATCTCCAAGATAGATGAAAGCACTGACTTGGAGCCACTACTAAGACTAGACAGAATGTTAGTGGAGGACAAATCTGGTTGTTTGTGGACAAGAACCAGTGGACCAAACATTAAGGCTCCTGTATAGGCAGCTGCTAGCAAGACAGCAGAAAGAATCTTACTGTTCAAAAACAGAAAGAACAGACAGAACAGGAGTAGAAAACTCTGTACATGTCTGATAAACTGCCTCAAAGTAAGATTGAAACAGGGGAGGTAACTCAGAGAGGAAAACTCCGCACTGGAAAGTGACAAAAACTAGAGAGGCTGAAGAAAAAGTCTCCCAGCGAAGTAAATCCGCTCTTACAGAGGAAAAACTTGGTAAGAGGGTGAAGAGAATGAAGCTGAAGAAGACTTACCAAGTAGTAAGTCCATAGAAAGGAAAAAAATACATGCTGGCACAGGAACTATCATTTGATAGTGGTGAGACCTCTTTCCCTAGCAGGAAAAAGAGGAGAAACCTATGACCTATAGGCATGAACATCCTGACAGCTCATAGAAATATAGAAAAAATGGATGTCTTTTGGAAAGAGATCCATGTGTAGGGGTTAGAATGAAGTGGTGGATTGCTTCTATTGAGAAGAAGCAACTGTAGATTCTAACCCCAAGAGTCACAAGCATCTGATGATGATTGATCAGAAACCCTGCAGCTGCTGGGTTTACTGAGCCTGGTGAGAGGTTGGATTCTTCAGACCAGGACGATGCCTCCCCTGTTGGGGAACATCTGTATGATGGGCAAGTGATGAATAAAACCTTCTTCTCCTGTGGGAAGAAAATTTGGTAGGACATTTGCTACCTACTGGGACAGAAGAAGGTGTAGAACAACCCTTAGGAACAGGGAAATCAGTGGACAACTGAGTAACCTGACGTAAAGACTCCTTGTTGAAAAGATTTTCTCCAGTGCAAGGAGTATGTCCCAACCGTTGTTGTGCCCATTTGTCCAAGTCTGAAGCTCGGAGCCAGGCTCTACGTCGTGCCCCTATAGCTATAGCAGAAGTCCTGCTAACAGACTCAAAAGAGTCTAGGGAAGCACGAGAAAGAAACCAAGAGATATTCTGGATATGCTTAAGCAGTGAGGAATAGTCTGAACTCCTGGAATCTGGAAGGAAAGGAGTGAAAAGATGCAATTGCTTTGTGACCTCCTCAAGAGAAAGACTCATATGGAAATATATGAGAGAATTCTTGCAGAAAGCATAGATGTCTGGAAGGTTTGACATCCAAAGGCATCTAGTGTCTTAGACTCAAGACCTGGCGGATAAGAAGAGTGCTTTTTCTGACTCTTTACCCGCCTCATTGCTGATTCCACTACTATGGAATGATGAGGAAGTTGAGTCTTTTGAAACCCTGGAGAAGGGGGCACCTGATATAAGAGATCAGTTGCCCTGGGAGGTGGGGGTACCCTTAAAGGTGTTTCCCACATTCCTAGAAGGAGATCCTGCAAGGAATGATGCAAAGGAAGCATTATGTTGTACTTTGCTTTGGTAGAAACAGAGCCTTGTGCAGGATCATGTCCTGGAATAGGAATGGCAAGGGATCTTGCTATATCCAGGAGGAAACTCTGAAAAGAGGGATCCCAAACAGGAATCTCCCTTGGACAGGTTAGATCTAAAGAACTAGCCTGAGCACCCACAGAGTTATCCAAATATATAGGAATAGAAGATCCTGCAGAGTGCAGTGTGGAATGCTTAAGGGATGGTTGCAGGTACTGGCTGTCAGGAGCAGCAACCGTCCTTACTACATTGTCCATGCCAGGTATCGACTCCAAGCTTGGTATAGAATGGAGCGATCCTGTTGAAAAAAGCATGGCAGGAGTTGGCCACGATGCTACTGTGGATAGCGGTACCGATGCCAATACCAGTATCGATGTCGGAGTCGAGCCCGACAAAGACATCGGAGCAGTCATCAGTGACAGTTCAATCGGTACCGAGGTAACCGAAAACCTCCGGCTACTATCCTTGGTACCGAGCCACCGGTATCGATCGGAGTCGGTACCAAAACCTATTGGTACCCAGTCTTCCAGACTAGAAATCGATTCCAAACTCGGCATCGAGGGCAGAGAGCCTGATAAGCGAAGCATGGAAGGCACCGACCATAAGGGTAATGAGGACATCGGTACCGACTTCGGTACCGTGTCTGATACCGGTGAATGAAGGTCAACCAGTGGCAACTCAATCGGCCTCGGGGGAACCGAGAGGAAGTGAGGCTGTCGATGCACATCTGGAGGGTACCGACGTCGGTGGTAGTATCGGTGTTAGTACCAATAATGGAAAGTCAATCTGGGGAGTATCCACTGGTCCCGAAGGCACCGAGGATGCCAGATGACGATCCCTGGTGAGGAGTGTTTCATCCAACACCAGTGACGATGCCGGGGTATCGGTACCGCTCGAAGCGGATGCCACCACCGTACACGGCTTAGGTATGTTCTGTGGGGGGTGAACCCCAGGAACAACCTGAAACCCCTTATATGCTTTGGAGACCGAAGACTCCCGCCGGGGTTTTGAAGCCAATGGGCCGTCGAGGGCAAGGCCGGAGCCGTCTACATGCTGTGCATGAGACCTACCACTCGAGGACTGGCTAGTCTTAACAGACTGTTTGTGGGTTACCTGATCCTGTGTGGAAGAAGAAGGGGACGGTGCCCCGAAGTTGGAGGGCAACCGTGTATCGAGGGAACCGCGATGTTGAAGACGTCTTCTCACCAAACTGTTGTCAGGACCCAAGCAGGTTAGACACCGACTTCGAGGGTCTAAAAATAAAGTTGTACCGCCACAGTCTGAACATTTCTTGGAGAAAGTGTCTGGCGGTTCCATGAAGGAAAAAGAAGAGGCCTAAAAGGCCTAAGAGACCGTGGGACACTATGAAGAAAAAATATCCCGTGGAAAAGGAAGATTTTACAAGAAAAGAAAAGAAAACACCGGCGGTACCGGTGGCGTCGGGAAGACAGCCGCGACCACAAGAAAACTAAGAAATAAGAACAAGAATTTTCTGCGGTGACAGCTCCGCGGAAAAACGAAAACTAAGGAGAGGCAGTTGGGAAAGGCGGGAAGGCAGCACGCAGGTGTGCTGGGATGCTTCCAAAAGCTCTTGATTGGACGCTGGGAAGCGTTCCCGCGCAGACTCCATCGGTACCGACGTACCCATATGTGAAGACTCATTCCTGCTTGTTCCTGGAGATAAAGGTTTTTTTCTTTAACCAATTCTGTTATATAATTTTGTGGAAAACTGAACGTTTTCTTCCAAACTGCTTGACCTTCCATTCTTGTGTTGAAACAACTATAAAAAGGTCTACTTCTTTGAGTGATATAATTGTCAAAAAAATTAGAATGTCACTCAATTCATATCATAAAGAATTGGGATACCAACCAACCAGGTATTCTCTTTAACTACTCACTCTTATGGTCAAAAACTCTTTTTTAATCCATGCCAAACAACTTATCATATAGAAGGTGTTAATGAGAAGGTCTCAGACTTAATGGCACTGTTTTCAGACTTTCAAATGTGTCCAACTCATGTGCCCATTTTGCATCAATGACCTTTATTCTCAACACCATTCAGTATTAGAGAACAGATATCACAAGCCCACTCATAACTGGTGAACCAAATTATGATTAACACTCTGCCAAAAGCACTAGTAAAAAGAAAAGTAACTTAACTTCTCACTGTAACCACATTTCTGTTACGTGCGGGATCTGGCTTGGTTCCCACTAGTGTGCTTAGTGAATCCCAGTGAATCCCAATGCCTTTCCGAGGCGCCACCATCGCGTTTAACTTGTCAAGTTTCCTCTGGGGATCACCCAGACTCATCTCTCTATAAAATATACATAAAAGCATAAAAACTGACCATTAGTGATTTAAACACTCTCCATTACTATGTGTCCCTTTGACATATCTTTCATATCAATGTCAAACAAATTACAAAAAGAAGAATCATCTCCTACCAAAATGGCAATCGCTGCTGCATGCGTCTTATTAATGACTGAACCTGGATCCTTTCATCAACTTGATCCTTAAAAATGCCGCACATGTGGACTACTAGCGACTACCCTTAATTTAAACCCCTGCGTGCGTCTGTCTCTTAATGACGTCAATACGATCTCTAAATGATGTGAGTGAAGCGTGCAAAAACCACTCTCATCTGGCTTTATCTTATCATGCCCGCTCACTCTATGTTGTCCTTTATAAACATGATATCCAGTCTATGCACATATTCAAACCTTCTGGCATAACTGATTTCAAAGTAAAAATCCATTTTTGTTCCCTTATGGCCAACAATTGTTCCTGTGACTTCCCTGCTATACCTGACTTTATTTGATCTATACAGAAACATCTCAACTGTTCAAAAAGATGACCCATTGCTAAACAATGCTGTACTAATGGTGCCTCTTTAACTTTGCATTTTAACCGACTTTTATGTTCCCCCATTCTTGTCTTAAAAGATTGAATTGTTTTTCCCACATAAACCAAATCACAAGGACATTTGATGATATACACCACAAAAGTGGAATCGCACATTGTACATTCTTTGAAATAATATGTAACCCCATGGTGTTCAAACCTATCCACTTCCATGGTAATATTACATATCACACACAACCCACATTTTTTATGCCCAGTTTTTATGCTTTTTTGTATATTTTATTGAGAGATTAGTCTGGGTAATCCCCTGAGGAAACTTGACAAGTGAAACGCGATGGTGGCGCCTCGGAAAGGCATTGGGATTCACTGGGATTCACTAAGCACACTAGTGGGAACCAAGCCAGATCCCGCACGTAACAGAAATGTGGTTACAGTGAGAAGTTAAGTTACTTTTCCTTTTACTAGTGCTTTTGGCAGTGTTAATCATAATTTGGTTCACCAGTTATGAGTGGGCTTGTGATATCTGTTCTCTAATATTGAATGGTGTTGAGAATATAGGTCATTGATTCAAAATGGGCACATGAGTTTGACACATTTGAAAGTCTGAAAACAGTGTCATTAATTCTGAGACCTTCTCATTAACACCTTCTATATGGTAAGTTGTTTGGCATGGATTAAAAAATAGTTTTTGACCATAAGAGTGAGTAGTTAAAGAGGATACCTGGTTGGTTGGTATCCCAATTCTTTATGATATGAATTGAGTGACATTCTAATTATTTTTGACAATTATATTAATCAAAGAAGTAGACCTTTTTATAGTTGTTTCATGACAAGAATGGAAGGTCAAGCAGTTTGGAAGGAAATGTTTAGTTTTCCACAAGATTATATAACAGAATTATTTAAAGAAAGAAACCCTTTTGCACATGGAGAACTAGATATGAATGTTCAAGATGCAATAACTTGGGAGTCAGTACTGAAATTACAAAAAAGATTAGTGAGATCAGAATTACATCGATTATCTTTAATAGAATATATCAGTCGACAAAAGATTCCACGTGGCTTACGGATGTATAAGGAGCTCCGTATGCATACAACAGATCAAGCATTTTTGGATAAATGGAATAGAATACTTAACAAATGTTCCCTGGACTTAATGGTATTAATAGTTGATACAACTAAGAAAAATTACTGAAGAGTTAGAAACAATGCAAAGTAATTTGAAAGCTAGAGAAATGGAAGATAGATATAATAAAAAGATGGAAGAATTAAAGAAACAAGTAGATACATTTCATCAAAATACTGAAAAGAGATCTAACATTGAATGGTGTTGAGAATATAGGTCATTGATGCAAAATGGGCACATGAGTTGGACACATTTGAAAGTCTGAAAACAGTGCCATTAAGTCTGAGACCTTCTCATTAACACCTTCTATATGATAAGTTGTTTGGCATGGATTAAAAAAGAGTTTTTGACCATAAGAGTGAGTAGTTAAAGAGGATACCTGGTTGGTTGAAATCCCAATTCTTTATGATATGAATTGAGTGACATTCTAATTTTTTTGACAATTTTATCACTCAAAGAAGTAGATCTTTTTATAGCCTAGAAGACCAGACAGGTCCACTGTATCACCCACATGATACCTACTTTGCCAATTTGGCACCAACAACATAGTGCCCTTTATTAATGGGGCACCATGCTGTTGCTGCCAATGCAGTACTACTATCTCTAATTTGAGAACTACGGTGGATGGAGCACATTGCATACATTAAAATAGGCTCTCTCCCCTTGGAAATAGCCCTTACCACAAGCTTTCAGATGGTGTTCGGGTATCCAGCACTAGGGGCTTTAATAAATGCTAACACAAACCGGCATTAAGTGAGCACACACTCTCTCCACCCATTCTCCACCCCATTCATCCACTGTCCACCTCTTTTTACCTTAACACTAGGGGACCAGTTTCCACAAGTTAATCCTGCATTATAGGCACTTTCAACAGCGTTAATCACTCACGGATGCTGATAATGATAGTTAAGGGCATTTTTGCTCCCTTAACACTCCTTAGTAAACATACACCTTGTTCAATTTGGTTAGGGTGGAATCGCTGTGTTCTGGTTTTGGTTCCTTGTATGATTGGGATTGATTGTGTTATGTGTTGTGTAGTAATGTCTACAACATTTGTTTGTAGAAGGTGGAGCACGAGGCATACATTAAATTAATTAATTAATTAATTAATTAAGGACCTGAGATTATGTACCTTGTTCACCTGTAGCTTAATTAAAAGTATTAGGTATAGTTTTATTAGTATAAGTATCCCCAGCAACCCTTAGTAAGTAAATAAATTAAATATCTAAACACAACCTTAAAACTAAGATGCAGACAGCAGTCCAGCAGCTAGATGGGGGCTTTCCAATCTTTTGAGTGTCACATGTATGATTTTTTCCGTTGGTGAGGGGTTTTACGTGTGCACTAGGTGCAAGGAGCTCTTTGCTCTCAGGGAACGAGTCTGATCTGGAGGCTAGAGTAGCAGACTTGGAGGACATAAGGAAGACAGAGGTACGTAGATGAGACCTACAGGGATATAGTCCTAAAGTCTCACCTCCAGTCTGGCAGCATCCCTGTTGCCATGGAGGAGAGAGGTCACGTGATAGGAGAGCATCACCCTGGTTTGGCAGTAAGTGATCCTGTAGTTAGGACATATCATCCAGGTGATGTAAAATCCTCTCACAATGAGGAGGTTTCTCCAGGGCCATATGCCCATGACGGAAGAGTTAGGCAAGCCGTTATAGTTGGTGATTCGATCATTAGGCATGTAGATATGTGAGTGGCTGGTGGACATGAGGATCACCTGGTAATATGCCGGCCTGGTGCGAAGGCAGCAGACCTCACGTGGCACCTAGACAAGGTCTTAGATAGTGCATGGGAGGAGTCTGTTGTCTTGGTACATGTCAGTATCAATGACATAGGAAAATGTGGTAGGGAGATTATGGAGGCTAAATTTAGGCTTTTAGGTAGGAAGTTGAAATCCAGAACTTCCAGGGTAGCGTTCTCCAAAATGCTTCTCGTTCTACTCACAGGACTCAAAAGGCAGGTAGAGTGCCGGAGTCTCAATGTGTGGATGAGACGATGCAAAAATGAGGGTTTTGGATTTGTTAGGAACTGGGGAACATTCTGGGGAAAGGAGGACCTCTTCCAAAGGAATTGGCTTCATTTTAACCAGGATGGAACAAGGCTGATGGCATTAACCTTTAAAAAGGAGATAGAGCAGCTTCTAAACTAGATAATAGGGGAGAGCCAACAGATGCCAAAGAGCACAAGGTTCGGAACAATCCTTGAAGGCCACTACCAAAAGAATGAAGTTATGGCATATCAGCAAAGAAGTTCCAATAAAGACAAAAGTAGCCCAAATTCCCTTGAGTGCAGAGCAGACAGTGCTTAAAGATTCCAAATAACCACAGCCTACTTATAGCCAGATTAATATGAATAAAATACAGTCTCTACAATGCTTGTATGCAAATGCTAGAAGTCTAAAAAATAAAATGGGAGAGTTAAAATATATAGCACTAAGAGAGGTTAAATATGATTGGTATCTCAGAAACATGGTGGAAGGAGGACAACCAGTGGGACATGGTGACACCAGGGTACAAACTATATTGTAATAATAGAGCTGATCAAATTGGTGGAGGGGTTGCGCTCTATGTTAGAGAGGGCATTGAGTCACAAAGGATTAACGTTTTGCAGGAAACAAAATTTGCTGTAGAATCTCTAGGGTCTGAAATTCCATGTAAAAATGGGGAAGGTGATGGAAGTGGGGTAGTACTATTGACCTCCTGTCCAGAATGAACAAATGGAAGATGAAATGCTCAAAGAAATCAGGGAAGCTAACAAACGTTACAGCACAGTAATAATAATGGGTGATTTAAATTACCCCGGTATCGACTGGGTCAGTGTCACGGCAGGACATGCTAGGGAGATAAAGTTTCTAGATGAAATAAGTGACTGCTTCTTGGAGCACTAGAGTGAAAGCCATTTTAGTCAATTTTCCTAGTGGTTCCTTAGTGGAACACCAGATCTGGTGCAAGAGATAAGGGTGTTGGGGCCACTTGGCAATAGTGGTAATAGCATGATTGGGTTTGATTTAATTAATGGAGGAGGGATAGTAGGAAGTCCACATTACTACCTTTTTAACTTTCAAAAGGGAGACTATGATAAAATTAGGAAAATAGTTAAGAAAAAACTAAAAGGAGCAGTTGCAAAGGTTAGAGACTTACATCAAGCTTGGGTGTTGTTTAAAAATACTGAACTATCTTGGAAGCCCAGACCAGCTGTATTCCAAGCTTTAAGAAAAGTGGGAGGAAGCCCAAAAAACTGCCAGCATGGTTTAAAGGTGAGGTTAGAGAGGCTATTGTTGCCAAAATAGCATCTTTCAGGAAATGGAAAAAAGAGCCAAATGACCTAAAGTGAAAACAGCACAAGCACTGGTAAGTTAAATGCAAGGCATTGATAAAGCAGGCAAAGAGAGAATTTGAGAAGAAGCTTGCTGTGGAAGCAAAAACACATAATTAAGACTTTTTCAAGTACATTCGTAGCAAAAACCTGTGAGACAGTCAGTTGGACTATTAGATGATAGAGGGCACTAAGAGGGGACAAAGCCATAGTGGAGAGACTGAATGAATTCTTTGTTTCGGTCTTTACTGAGGAAGATGTAGAGATGTTACCCATGACTGAAGTGGTATTTAAAGGTGATACTGTGGAAGAATGGAAAGAAATATCGATACACCGGGATGATGTACGAGGGTCATTTTTTAAGTAAGAACCGATTGTGCATCGTGTCTGCGCAATCTGTCAAGTGACGGCAGTTCAAGGTCAGCCACTCTTGGCCAGTCTCTCACTACACCGCCATTACGTTTCACGTCTCTGCCGGTGTTGGTTGTATTGTTATACTGCTTCGTTTGTCGCCATGTCAATCAGTAATCCAGCCGATTGTGAAGTGCGCTTGGTTATTCGGTTTTTAAATGCAAAACAAGTTTGTCCTGCTGAAATTCACCAGCAGCTTGTTGAAGTTTATGGTGAAGGTGTAATGAATGATGGAAATGTGCGGAAATGGTGTAGGCTGTTTAATGAAGGAAGGACAAATGTTCATGATGAAGAACGATCTGGACGGCCTACTGTCATGAATGAAGACTTGACAGAAAAAGTTGATGAGGAAATTTGCCAAAACAGGCGCTTCACTATTGACGAGCTTCATCAGAAATTTCCACAAGTTTCAAGATCAGTAGTTTATCACATTGTTACTGACAAACCTCACTACAAAAAAATGTGTGCGAGATGGGTGCCGAAAATGTTGACAGAAGAACACAAAACAAAGCGAATGGCACATTCTTTGTCCTTTTTGGAGCGCTATCACAAGGATGGTGACGAGTTCTTGAGTCACATTGTGACCGGTGATGAAACGTGGATTGCGTACTACACTCCAGAGAATAAACGTCAATCCAGTGAGTGGCATCATTCACACTCCCCGATGAAACCACGAAAATTCAAACAAGAACCTTCAACACGGAAAATCATGGCCACGGTTTTTTGGGACCGGAAAGGCATTCTTCTGTTAGACTTTTTGCCAAGAGGAATGACAATAACTGCTGAGAGGTACTGTGAAACATTATTAAAGCTTAGGCACGCTATTCAAAATCGCCGGCGGGGACTGCTCTCTAGCAGCATCGTTCTGCTTCATGACAATGCTCGGCCTAATGTTGCAGCAAGAACAAAGACGCAACTGAACAAGTTTCATTGGGAATTACTGGATCATCCACCATACAGCCCTGACTTAGCACCATCAGACTTTCATCTCTTTCCAAAACTTAAGGAATTTCTTGGTGGAAAGCGCTTGGAAAATGATGACATGTTGAAAGACACTGCTACTAACTGGTTTCACGGTCAGGCGGCAGAGTTCTTTGATGCTGGGATCCAAAAGCTGGTGCCACGACTTGACAAATGTTTAAATGTTAATGGTGACTATGTTGAAAAGTGACAAAATGTGCACATTGTAGTTTGTGATACAATTTACGTTCATAAATAAAGTTTCTTTTACTCCATTACAAAACGGTTCTTACTTAAAAAATGACCCTCGTATTAGAACTATTTGATAAACTGAAGAGTAGCAAATCACCTGGACCAGATGGTATACATCAAAGGGGGTTGAAATAACTCAAATATGAGATTGCAGACCTGTTATTAGTAATCTGTGAACTATCATTAAAATCATCTGTAATACCTGAAGATTGGAGGATGGCCAATGTAACGCCAATTTTTTAAAAGGGTTCCAGGGGTGATCCGGGAAACTACATACTGGTAAGTTTGACGTCAGTACCGGGAAAAATGGTTGAAACCATCATAAAGAACAAAATTACTGAACATGTAGATATCCTTTGCTTAATGTGATACAGACAACATGGCTTTAGACAAGGAAGATCTTGTCTTACTAATCTGTTATGTTTTTTTGAAGGTGTGAATAAACAGGTAGATGAAGGTGAGTCGGTTGATATATTGTATCTGGACTTTCAGAAAGCCTTTGACAATGTCCATCATCAGAGACTTTTGGCAAAACTAAAGAGTCATGGGATAGGAGGCAGTGTACTATTGTGGATTAAGAACTGGTTAAAAGATAGAAAACAGAGAGTAGGGCTAAATGGCCAGTTTTCCCAATGGAGAAAGGTGAATAGTGGTGTACCCCAGGGATCTGTGCTGGGTCCACTGCTTTTTGACATATTCATAAATGACCTGGAAAGTGGAATAACGAGTGAGGTTATCAAATTTGCAGATGACATGAAACTATTTAAAGTTGTTAAAACCCAAGAGGATTGTGGAAAATTGTAAGAGGATCTTGATAAATTGGAAGAATGGGCATCCAAATGACAGATGCAATTTGATGTGGTCAAGTGCAACGTGAACAACCCAAACTATGGTTACACAATTCAAGGTTCCACATTAGGAACCACCACCCAGTAAAAAGATGTAGGCATCATCATGGATAACATGTTAAATCCCTCCACCCAGTGTGCAGCGGTGGCCAAGAGAGCAAACAGAATGCTAGATAACATAAGGAAAGGAATGGAAAATATAACAAAGGATATTATAATGTCTCTGTATCGTTCCATGGTGCGATCGCACCTTGAAAATTGTGTGCAATTCTGTTTGCCATATCTTAAAATGAATATACCGTAATTAGAAAAGGTACAGAGAAGAGTCACCAAAATGGTAAAGGGGATGGAAGGATACCCCTATGAAGAGAGGCTAAAAAGGTTAGGGCTCTTCAACCTGGAAAAGAGACGGCTGAGGAGAGATATGATTGAGGTCTATAAATTAATGAATAGCGTAGAACAGGTAAACTAGACTGATTGTTTACGTCATCAGAATATAGAAAGACTAGGGGACATGCAATGAAGCTACAGGATAACCTATTTAAGACTAATAAGAGAAAATATTTTTCACTCAACGTGTAATCAAACTCTGGAATTTGTTACTGGTGAATGTAGTAAAAGCTGTTAGTGTAGCAGGGCTTAAAAAAGGTTTGGGCAAGTTCCTGGAGGAAAGGTCCATAAACCATTATGAAAAGAGACCCAGGATATCGCTGCTTGACCCAATACAAGCATTGTGGAACCTGTGTCTTTTGGGGAAACTGTTAGGTACTTATGACCTAGATTGGCCATTGTTAGAAACATGATACTGGGCTTGATGGACCCAGTATGGCATATCTTATGTTCTTATGTTCTTATTGTCATGGAAAGATTGGCATTCAACATACCTTGAGGTGCTATGCTGACTCAGTAGTTGTTTGCTTCCATCCCAGCTGTCCATTCCAAGGGCCACATCTAAGGGCCCTTTTGTGTGGCCCTTAGGCATGAGTCTGCTAGGCACAAGCATGCCTGGAAGACTCTGCCTTTTGAATGCTTGTAAGGCATTGCATTGTTAGGATTTTATTTATTTATTTAGCCATGCATGATCAGGGGCATAGAGCTTACGATCTTCCTGATATAGGCCAAGAGGTCCTCGCTGGTCATGCTGCTGGCAGAGTCGGTAGTGGAACCGGATGTTCTTTGGCATCCTGGTGCAGCCAGCAAGGGTTTTGTTACCCTACCCAACTCCCACCAGGCATGCATGAGTTTGCAAAGGGAGGAAAGAAAAACACACTGTTTTATCACACTAAAAATTCATCAATACACTTGCAAGCCTTAAGAGCCCCATCTACTCACTCACATGTGGCAACCATATACCCCATGAATGAAACATACTTTTAGCAGTGCTTATTTTCCTGAGTCAGGTGTAGGTTTGGTTTGTTTTGTTTCATTTTAATAATTTTTTATTTTGTTTCATTTTTATAAATTTTCATTTCAGGGTAATTGTATTAAAGAGGTAGCTGTGTCTATTGCCCAAATAATAAACATCACAGAAAGGTTACTAGAAGTTTCAGGCAAATAAAGACTCAATTGGCTTTTTTTTTCCTCACAGTCAGAGGTGGCTTCAAAACAGTGAACTTTGGGTTAGAAGATAGCAGAAAAGCTATTGCAACTCCATGTAGGCTGTTTTTAGCCAGCCTACTCTTTTCTATATTCTGCAGTGCTATTAACCCAAAGTTTGTCTGGTCTGGAGCTCTATGGAAAATGATAACTGGATTTTTTGCCATGTGAATCTATTGACTCCGGTGATAAGAGATTTACTCCAAAGATTTTTTCTTTTGCCATCTTCGTGTACCAGAAATTCTGTGAAACCATGTCTAAGCGGTATGTCTACTAAAGCACGTTAGCTGCTACTGTGGGGCTAATGCAAATTTATTGCCCTGTGGTAGCATCTAACATGTGAGAAAATGAGATGTCGCAGCCACTTTTCAGCGAAATTGTTTTTTGCGCAGTGCAGGATCATGGCAGATCAAGGCAAGGAATGGAGATGGCAATGGTTGGCAGCCACCACGTGAAACATTTTCACTTTACCCAATGGGCTAAAGTGCACCCCCGACAAATCTAATATCACCGGCTAAAGTTGTGATATTAGATTTGTCGGGGGTGCACTGATCCACCCTGGGCAGTTCCAGAGGGGGATCAGGAGCTGTCCGGGGGGGGGAGAAGTGTTGCAGGGTAAACTGAAAAGCAGAGAAGTTCACATCCTAGAGATGAATGCTTGGATAATGTCACTGAGAGCACTTCGGTTTCCTAATCCATGGGATTATTTTCCAAGGCTTTTAACTAAGAGGCAGCTTCCATATAGGCGGGTTATCTCCGGCATACATGTTTAAATCTGGCACAGGCGTGATTCAAGCCTAATTACACATCCACGGGTATAGACGCGTCATTGTTTATGAAATTGGCATGGCATGTCCAACATGCTGTTCAGTTGACCCATGCAAGTGTTCAGAGAAAAAGCTGTGCACAGGTGCAGGCACGGGCCATAGAGTGAAACGGAGAATCTCACCCCTGCTAATATTACGGGGCACCGGTAGGTATTGAAATGGTTTTGGATGCCCCTGGGCTCACCGTATTCTGGACAGCTGCACCTTTCTGATCGTGCCTGTCTCTGTGATATACCCACGGATAGCTCTGATGGCCATGCCCCTTCAGTTAAAATGTGCATCTCCTAGGGTGCTGTTCTCACTGACAGTATTTTG
This sequence comes from Ichthyophis bannanicus, assembly GCA_033557465.1. Classification (NCBI taxonomy): domain Eukaryota; kingdom Metazoa; phylum Chordata; class Amphibia; order Gymnophiona; family Ichthyophiidae; genus Ichthyophis; species Ichthyophis bannanicus. The sequence continues at coordinate 768,979,477 of CM066035.1, read as the reverse complement.
CTGATGCAAACTAGACATAAATACTAATGATAAATGAATGCTGATGCAAACTAGATTATGCACTAGTCTTTTTCATGCCCAGAAAAGTGTTAAGTAATTTCAGGGCACTCTAATATATTATAAGAGAAAGTAAATATTAACATTCTTGTCATGACATACCTTGCATCAAAAAGTACTTGGCAGTATGAAAATGCTTCAGTCATTCTTGCTTTGGTCATCTCTAAAAACACTCTTTAAAATGCTAAGTATGGACTCTTACCAAGTTCACAAAAACCTTAACTAACTGCAATTCCCTAAAGGATGCATAATATTGCTGAACTACAAAAGTATGCTTTTTTAATGACTATGGCCTTCTGGCTATAACATCTGTTTCCCACATGTGCAGCAGCTTCTACATGTGGCTACACCTGTCCCCTACAATGTTCACTGTCTGTCTTGGCTTATGTCAGTCTGTATACATCCACTATCTGGGGCAATCCTGTCTGCCTTCCCACTGTCTGTTTTGTGCCAATGCTCCCCTGGTCAGACCTGTGTAGGCATGAGAAGGAGGATCCCTTTGCCATTATACCAAGTAGCCAGCCTCCAGATATATCACCACTCTCTCAGCTTGCATACATCCTGGGCTGGGTAAGGATGTAGGCCTTTGGCACAATCTGGGGAATGTTGGCACAACATCAGTCATGTCTCTCCCAGTACCTGGCACAGTTGATGCATGGCTGTCCTATCACACTGGCACCTGGTGACATTGTGGTCATCCATAAGATCTAGGTACTGGCCAGGCATTCATGTCCTCCCTGAATTGCAGATAGTACACCAGCAAGCCTCAAACCACACATATACACTTCCACTTGCAGGAACTAATTGTAGAACACAGCAGAAAATTTTCTAATTATTGGCCTTATTCCACATCTACTGCAGAATACGGGCACGTCTGCGGGGAAGCAAAAAAACATTCACGGGCCTTCCCAGAATATGTTATACATGTCTCTGTGGCAAATCACACCCCAGTGCCACCTCTTTTGGCCATGGGCTGAGATCCCCATGCAAGTGTCTTGGAAATCCCCATACGCTGTCTACTGGAATATGCCCACAGATAGTTTCACGAGATACATGTCTCCAACGCACATGCAAATGGCCTATTCAGGTACTGGAATGACCCCCTAAGTTAATTGAGGATGGGTGAACAAAACCACCTATGTAAATGAAAGCCCTCAGGTATGTAAAACATTAAATGCCTCTGTAGAAAAGGGTAAAAGGAACATCTGGAAAGCAATGTGTACTAATGCCTGTAGCAGGGGAAATAAGATTCTGGATCTAGAGGCTATAATAGAAGAGGCTGACTTTGAATTAGTTGCAGTCAAGGAGAACCATGAATAAGATATAATTATACTGGGATATAACATATTCAGGAAGGACAGGGTTGGAGGAAAGGGAGAAGTGTTATACTATATGTAAAAAGTAGCAACAAAACTGCAACTAAAGCAACAAAACTGCAGGTTTTACAAGGAAAGGAGGAGTCATCATGGGTTAATCTGGCTAGAAGCAACGGAACATCCATTTATACTGGTGTGACATACAGACCTCTTTCACAGGCAGAACAAGTGCATAGAGATGTTGATTAGGACATTCCTGATGCAGTGTCATCTAGAAATAAGGAGATCCTGGATTCTCTACAGGTAGAACTATTCCAGTAATTGGTAATGGAACCCATGTGAGAGGGGTCCATACTAGACCTAGTGTTTATGATGTTATAATGGGTGATCATTTCACATCCAGTGATCATGCAATGCTTTGGTTCAGGATAAGGATGGATATGGTTCATTCAAAAGTGAGGTCCTAGATTTTAAGAAAACTAACTTTGTCAAGATGGGAAAAAACTTCAAGGAGTCTAAAGTTGAATGGAAACAGCTGGGAGATATAGAAAAGCAGTGGACAAAACAGAAAGAGAATATTTTAAGAGCAACAAACATTTTGGTTAGAAAAGTAAATAAATGTAAAAGAAAAGAGGACTTTATGGTTCTCAAAGGAAGTAGCTAAAAACACATAAAATACAAGAGATCACAGATATAGGAATGGTAAAGGGGATGGAAGGATACACCTATGAGGAGAGGTTGGGGCTCTTCAACTTGGAAAAGAGACGGCTGAGGGGAGAAATGATAGAGGTCTATAAATGAATGAATGGAGTGGAATGGGTAAACATACAGTAGTTTGGTTTATACCATCAAAAAGTAGAAAGACTAGAGGACATGCAATGAAGCTACAATATAACCCATTTAAGAGTAATAAGAGAAAATATTTTTTTACTCAATGTGTAATCAAACTGCAATTCATTAAAGGAGGATGTAGTAAAAGTTATTAGTGTAGCTAGCTTTAAAAAAGGTTTGGGAAAATTCCTGGAGGAAAAGTCCATAAGCCATTATTAAAGAGAACCCAGGAAATCACTGCTTACCCCCTGGAAGAGCATTGTGGAACCTGTGTGCCTTATTGGGAACCTGCCAGGTATTTGTGACCTAGACTGGCCACTGTTGGATACAGGATACTGGGTTTGATGGACCTTGATCTGACCCAGTATGGCATTTTTTATGTTCTTATGTTATCATAAAGCATATAGAGATGGACTTAAAGATCTCAATAAGTATACTTTGGAAGAAAGGCAGGAGAGGGAAGACATAATAAAGATGTTTAAATACCTCCATGGCATAAATGCACAGGAAGTGAGCCTTTTTAATTGAAAGACAGCTCTGAAACAAGGGGGCATAAGATGAAGGTGAAAGGGATAGACTAAGGAGCAATCTGAAAAAAATATTTCTTTATAAAAGAGTGTGGATTCTTGGAATAGCCTTGTAGTGAAGGTGGTAGAGAATAGAACTGTATCTGAATTTAAGAAAGCATGGGACAAACCTCGAGGATCTCTGATGGAAAAGAAGACGACACCGTTGCGGACTGGATCACAGTCACAGGCTAAAGCTCAACATAAGCAAAACTGAAAATATGTTTTTCTCTAACGCCCTTTCCCCCTCGTTTCCTCTTCCACCCTCCATTCATGGGGCTCCTCTTCCTTACTGTGACACTATTAAGATTCTTAGTGTTTCCTTTGAATCCTGGCTCTCCTTTTCACACCACATTTCTTCCACTGTTCAGAAGTGTTTTCCATTCTCTGACAAATCCGTTCCATTCGGAAGCTGCTTACTTATCATCCTCTCGCCTGCTTATTCTTTCGCTAGTAATCTCTCATCTTGATTATGCTAACTCTTTATTCCCTGGACTCCCCCTCTATCAGAGCCACTGATTACAACTAATTCAGTACACTGCCATAAAACCTCTCCGTGGTGCCCATAAATATGACCATGCGACTCCCCTTTTTATCATTGAACATTGGCTTCCGGTTGTCTACCACATTTGATTGAAGCTCCTCATTCTTACAAATCAGATTCTTCATTCTGGAAATCCCTCTCTTCTGTCACAATTCCTAGTTCTGTATGCCCCTCAGTGTACCCTGCTTCTGGCTCATTTGCTCTTCCACTGCCCGTACTTCTTTTCAGGAGGCCGCCCCTACCCAATGGAACTCCCTCCCCTTGGTCCTGCATTGTCAGCTACCTTTCACCTGTTTCAAATCACACAACTGAAAATCCATTTCTTTCTCTTGGCCTTCCCTTCCACTGTCTCCCCTTGACCTTTGCTCACCCTTCAACACAAAATAACTGGAATACACATCAATAACAAAATGACTTGAAGCAATGATAAAATGGCTCAACCAACAAAACTTAACCTTCAACTACAATAAAACAGAAATCCTATACATCACCAAGTACTTTACATTAACCCCACCATTAACCATAACCACCATTAACCATAAAAATACTATACTCAGAACTATCAGTCAAGCCTGAGGTAAAATACCTGGGGGTCATATTAGACCAAAATTTAAGTCTCCAAACACAACTAAAGTAGCATACCATAAAATGAGAATTATGCAAAACCTTAGACCTCTTCTCAGCAACAATGACTTCAGACAGTATGCCAAGCAACAATAACATTGATCCTAGACCACTGCAAAGTGATCTACCAAGGCCTCCCAAAACACACAGCACCCCCTCCCCCGTCCAGATAGCCCAAAATACAGCTGCATGCATATCAGGAACTGCAAGACACAGCCACATAATGCCCACACTACAGCAATTACATTGGCTCCCAGTGCATATACGCACTAAATTCAAAATTCTACTCACCGTCTTCAAGATCATACACCAAATATCTCTAGACACCCTCCAATCACTGATACATAAAGACCCAGGAAACATAATAAAAAGAACTAACAGCAAAAGCTTGATGGCCATCCTAAACATAAAAACAAAATCCAAGCAAACAACATGTAACAGGGCATTCTCTATATATGCACTATCCCTTTGGAATCTCCTCCCGGAAAATGTAAGATCCATTAAAGACCTTCGAGATTTCACAAAGTCATTATGGACCCAGCACATGACACACCAACATCACGCCACATTTCCACGCCTACCTGATGTTCCAATATGTATAATCCAAATTCAATAGTTATGTACGAGTATAATCCAAGTTCAAATTCCTTGTTATAATGTAAGCCTCTCAGTTTAAGTTACAATGTAAGCCTCTTTGAATATATGATGTCGATATAAAAAGTCTGTTAAATAAATAAAATAAATAGATAATTTGTTCCAGAATGGAGTGGAATGGTGTTCTGGCACTTCTTGAGCCCCCCAGAGGAAGTGACATCAGGTTCCGCTCCAGTTGCCTATATGAGTTTCCTACTCCAGCGGTCACTGTCTCACTTAGCTCACAATGAGGCTGTCATCATCTTCTCTGCTGCTGTTGCATGTATGTTTTTTCTTCTCCCTGCTGTCTGTAAGGCTGCTGGATGCGTGGCAGTGAAAAGAGAGAGAAGGCATGGGACCATCAAGACTGCATGTACTGCGAAGGCTCTGTCAGTCCCTCCCCCCTCTGACAAACACTTCCTGTTCCTAAAGGGTCAGATGGCGTACGTAAGCTCAGTAGCCCCATGCCTTCTATCACTTTTGCTGTTGCCATTCATCCAGGGAAGCAGAAATGACAAGACAGGCAGTAGAGAAAAGAGAATAAACAGTCAGTGCAGGGGCAGGCAAAAGGAGATGCTGGATCGAATGAGAACAGAAACTTGCTCAGAGGAGAAAGGAGGGGATGTTGGACACAGTGAGAAGGGAGATGCTGGACTAGTATGGAAGGCAAAACAAGAGGTACTTTGGGAAAAGACTGGGGGGAAAGGAAGATACTGATTTGGGGGAAGGGGAAAGAAAGAGGAGATGCTGGATTAGAAGGAGAGGGCAGTGGTGAATAGGGGAGGGGAAAAAGACCCAAAGGACACAGGGATACTGGGACGGAGGGTGTTGAGTGACAGTGGAAATGTTGGACATTGGGGGGGGGGGGGGTGTTATAAGAAGGCAGGAGATGCTGGACCAGGGAGGAGGGTGTAATAAGACATGGGATAATGAACATAGGAGGGGGACAGGAATAGAAAAAGGGAATGCTGGATATCAGAGGAATAGGGAGATAGGACAGATGCTGATTATTGGGGGAGGAGTATGAAGATAGGGGAATGATGCAGGACATTGGGGGATAGGAATACAAAGAAGGGATGCTGGATACTGGGAGGGTAGGGTGATAGGAGATGCTGACACGGGAGTGGGGGCAGGACAGAGATGTTGGAGATAGGAGGGGGATACAGACAGAGAGTGAGGATGCTAAATGTGAGAAGAAATAAGGAAATAGGGGCAATAGGAACATAGAAGGAGGATACTGGATATAGGGAGAGTAGAGAGACCAAGGAGAGATGCTGGACGAAGGGGGAGAGAAAAAAATATGCTGGACAAATGGGAGAAAGAGAAGATGCTGGACAAGAAGGGGCATAGAGAGAGAAGATGCTGAACAAAAGGTGGGAGAGGAAGAGAGAAGATGTTGCTTAAAGGGTGGGAGAGAGTTAGCAAAGGACCGGGGAAGAAAAAGGAGAATGGGAGGGTTGAGATAAGGAAAAGCTGCAAAGCTGTAGCTAGTTGCAATAAAAAGAGGGAGATTTGAGAAATGCTATCTGAGAGGATCAAGGCAGAAAAATAAATGGAAGAAAGCTGAAAGGAAAAGAACAATGCCAAAGATAGATGTACGGGAAGAAATGAAGAAGATAGAAGACGAGAAAAGTAGTAGCAGACCGGAAACTCCAGAAAGACAGTTAGAAGACAGAGGAAAGCAGAAAGAAGAGACTGGTACCTACATAACTAGAAAAATAAAATGGCCAGACAACAAAGTTAGAAAAAATAATTTTATTTTTAATGTAGCAATTGGTATATATCAATTTTGAGAATTCATATATTCTTCTATTTTAGGTTTGTGGTTACTTATTCTGTACTTGGTGAAAATCTATGTATGTATGTGACCAAGGCCAGGTGTTCTGTTACATGATCTAGGGATCTGTAGTAATTCCCATTTGTTGCATTGATGTAATAGGGCCCACTGCAATATTAATGGTGCTGCCTTTTCCTAAATAGGGCCTCATTATGTGACTTCTGTAAGTTAGTGCTGTTATAGTATGTTAGATTTGCTGTATGGGCCCTGAGTGACTTTTGTAGGTTTTTATATTACTTCACAATATGCCCTGGTAGTGGAGATGGTTTATGTTCCTCTTGCTGAGGTTATACCAAAATCAGATTTTTTTTTTTTTTTTGTATGGTGAGCTCTCAGGAAATGTTCTATTTCTGCTCGTTAAAATAAAAAGAAGGAAAATAAGATGATACCTTTTTTATTGGACTAACTTCATACAATTGTAGACTAGCTTCCAAAAGTCAAAATCTTCTTCCTCAGGTCAGAGCAGTATGAGCAACAGATATAGTATCAACATCTGCTGCTCATACTGTCCTGACCTAAGGTTTTAACATTCAAAAGCTAGTCTGTGAATGTATGAAGTTAGTCCAATAAAAAGGCATCACCTTATTTTCCTTTTTGTTTTTCTTTTTTATTTAACTACCATTATAGTGGACTAACACAGTTATCACACTACTTTATCCTAGTTCTGCTCTGCACCCATTGTTAGCGAGGGTCCATGGGGATTTCTGTGGATATATATATTTGATTTCTTGTTCATTATTTACATTTCTAAGGAATTTGAATGCTTCTTCATTCTTCATTCCCCACCATCACCATGTGCGGAATGTGTATGTGTGTGTGTGTGTGTGTGTCATTTGAGTGCGATGTCAATTACGTCTTTGGCCCCACCCACAGCCGAAACTCCACAGTTCCACTTCCTTTCACTTGCAGACCGATGCAGAAAGCCGGCGCTAGACCTGTGTTGGATCAACATTCCTGACAATGCACACATTTTAACGTGCGATGCAGGAAGGTTAGGGTATGCAAATGCCCACTGCGGTAACCCTGCACATGCAAATGACCACTGCAGTGTTAAACTGGGAGAGCAAGACAAACACATGCACACAAGAAGCCTGTACTAGTCTGGCTTGCTCTTCAAGCACCTGTGGCTAATTTCCATTTACTCTAGTGGCAAAATGAGATTAATATGAAAACAGAGGTTCTGCTACAAAAATGCTCATATGGACCTATTGCTGGCTACAGGGAGCAGAAAAAGCCGATTTCCAAAGCTGCAGTAGACGATCTCTCTGTCTCCAATTGTCGGGGGGATGGGGCGCCAGGGATTCTTTTTTGTCGGCACGGCCCCAACAGTGTTTTGATGGCATCAGGGGCTTTGTCTGATCCCTGATCATCTGGGGAGAAAGTGATCTAGACATCGGGGAAAGCACCCAGTGTCATCAAAATACTGTCGGGGGCAGCGGTAGAGGTTTATTTCTACTCAGACCCTGCAGTAAAAATGTTGGCGCTATGGCTGGTTGTGAAATCATCTACGCCTGTCTCTGCATCGGGTGTAGCCAAGATTTGCATATCAGCCCAGCAGATTAAAACACAATTAAATACATTTAAATAATTAGTATTCCTTTAAATATATGTGGCATTAATTGGGTGCTAGTTTTTCCGTTGGTGTTTACGTCTATTTCCTGCATGGAAAAATGTGCTTAAACATGCTATTGTATTTTTCCAACTAGACTATTATAATGCGATGCTTGCTGACTCCAGCCAACTGAATGTCAAACAATTATAGACAGTCCAAAATACTGCAGTATGACTCCTATCTCATGCCTGTCGATATGATCATGCAACACCATTGCTTTACCAGTACCACAAGTTACCAGTTTTCTTTAAGAACCGGTATAAGATACCATTCCTTATTATAGAGCTTTGAAGCAAAGCTCATTCCCTTCTTAGCTTTCAAGATTGTACCTTATGCTCCTGCTCGACTCCTCTGCTCCCTGAAAGAACACAGACCAACCATACCTCTAGTAACTTGGGCCCACCTTAAGTCCACCCATGAGACATCTATGGAGCATTCACCCCACCCACTCCCCACCCCTAACCCTCCCATTTGCCACTCTAACATGTCATCAACAGTTAGCACCAAAATCCAGTAGCACTATCAATACATGTCCAAAATGTGACTTTAGCACATGCCAGAACCACGTTGACAATTAACGCCTTTTAGTAAAAGGGCCCTTTTGAGTTTGTGTGGCTGGTAGGATCCAGTGCTTTGTTTTAATTGTAGCTGCTTTTTGCAGCCCCCCCACCCCCACCCCCACACATGCTGCTACCCTAGGTAACCGCCTAGTCTGCCTAGAGGTCATGCTGCTCCAGAGTTCAAAGCCTCCCTTAAGATGCACTTTTTTACCCTAGCCTATGACTGCATCTGGGTGCAATACTGAGCTCCTGGCTGAGGGGGTCGGGGGCTCACTGGCTGCATTTCTCTCACCATTTTTGGCTCTTCTTCCTTCTGTCTGAATTCCCCCTCCCCTCTACCCATTCCTCCAACTTGCTTCCTTGGTTAGACTTTCCTATTGTACCATGGAGTTTCTTTTTGCTCTGTTTATACTTTTAGTTTTGCAAAATGTGAGACGGTAAAGCCAGGGCTGGTGGAAGGGTATTAGGCATGCTAGGCAAACCTTCAGTCTTTTGTCCCATCACAGTTAACTATCATACTTCTAGTACCTCCCCCCTATAAGATTTTGATAATTACACTCATTCATAGTCATCTCTACGCAATCTCTCCCAGATCAATCCTATAAAAACACATATTTGGACATCAAGCTTTTAAATACTAAACTTGTTTTGTAAATATATACATAATAAAGGAGATTTACAACAACCACTTACTGTACTAGGGTAATGGACTATTCTTCCTCTGGTAGAAGTATGCACTGATGGGTCTTTTGAATCTGTGTAGCTCTTAAGATCCTTTTTTTTTTTTTTTTTGCTTTGACTGTAGCTTCCCTTTGTGACCCCCCAAGAAGTGGCTGCCCTGTGTGACTGTCTAGTCTGCCTGGTGGTTGGGCTGGACCTGGGTATAGCAAATTCCAATAAAACATAAACATAAAAACACAGGCATAACAGCAAAAGTGCATGGTATGACTGGAGCACATCCATGAATGCAAAGAAATGAAGAGAAAGCTGAAGACCAACTGAGTCCTGTGGTTATGCAGAAGGAATGAAACTACAGACAAGATGGCCATACAGTTTAAGGATGTGCATTTATTAAAGTACATTCATTTAATTTAGACACCTTTAAAAAATGAGTGTGTGTAAAATTGATTTAGGGGCTTGTTTACAAAGCTGCGGTAGCGGTTCGCGATCGTTATCGGAGCCGCGACCCCATTGATTTCAATGGGGCCACGGCTCCGATAACGACCGCGAACCGCTACCGCAGCTTTGTAAACAAGCCCCTTAATGTGCATTACCTTTCAAAGTAATGCACATGTGGAACCCGATTCCAAAAGTGGCATGTCTGGGCAGTCTGGATGTCCCCGTGCTGGACAGGCCTGATAGGACCTGATTCTGGACCGTAGGAACAAAACATCCCGTGGTACATGGAATCGGGTCTGAGGATGTCCAAGCATGCTCCTGCCTGCCTGTAGAGACGACTTCCCCCCAGGTTCCCTTGGCTGCCGCGGCTCAGCCCCCCTCTTCCCCACCACCCGACCCATGGCTGATCAGCCATGACCTGGATTGGTTGGCAGGGACCCCCCCGCACCCAGCACCAGCCCTGGGGGGGGGATCCCCGGGCATGATCGCCGAGTCGGTGCTGCTTATTCCACCTTCGAAGTAGACTAAGAAGCACATCCCCTGTGACGCAGCAGGACATCCAGGGCCTGTCCCTGCTCCGCCCAAATCCCGCCTCCTCCTGCCTCTCTTCAGCTCTCCCCGTCCTTCTGCTCAGGATGTTCAGGGAGAGCCGGAGGGGGAATTGGGCTCCGCCAGGATGTGCAGCCCCACAACCAATGTCTCTGCATCAGGCCCAAAGTCAATTTCCATATGTTAAAATGTTTTAGTGCACATTTAAAAAAATTATTGACAAAATGTTTGAAATAAATTGGAAAAGAAGTCCAAAAAGCAAGGAAAAATTCTGAAAATAAAATATATGTTTTTTGGCATATCCCTATTATGGTCTCTCATCTGCCTTTGTTTTCTGTTTTCTCTGCTTATCAAAAGATTATTTTGCCAAAGCAGACAGAAACAGTCAATCCTGTCAAAACAGGCCCTCCGACCACTGCAGATGGCTGAGAACACTGCCGCCCGCATAATAATAGGCTGCTCAGGACATGACCACATCACACCCATCCTGTACCACCTCCACTGGCTCCCAATCAGCTCCTGCATACGATACAAAGGTATCCTAAACATATTCAAAATAAGACAGAACATCTCAGCCGACAGCCTGCAACCTCTCATCAAAGCAGACCTATGCACCAGACCCGGAAGAAGGAGAACCACTGACACCATCACCACCCCAAGAGAATTCACCAAATCCAGACAGGACACCTCAAGAAGAGCTCTGTCCCTGGCCGCACCCACCCTGTGGAACTCTCTCCCCGACGAGCTGAGATCTGCCACGGACCTCAAAGATTTCAGAAAGCTGCTTAAAACAAAGCTTTTCATGGATCACTATAAGGACTTCACCTGAACTAAACTCTGCCCTAACCAAACCGAAGTCTTCAATCTGTATATAGACTGTATATAGCTCAATTGTATATAGCTCACTTGTCTTAATACCTGTACATAGTTCACTTGCATATAAAGCAAACAAATCGCTCACACCCCCCAAACACACTCTTTCAGATGTTTCCACTACATGTTGCGCACTATAGCCCGCCCTCTCGATTGTTTGATGTGGAAACTGCTTTGATTTAGTGATAAAGCGGTATATTAAATCTGCCTAAATAAATAAATCCTACATCAAAGCACATTGTGGTATTCCTTAAGGCTCTGTCTTGGCTCCACTTTTATTCAACCTCTTCTTGATCCCACTCACACTCTTGATTCAACAACATGGTGTTCTGGCTCACTACTATGAAAATGATATCGTCTTATTTTACCACACCAACCCAGTGTCTCCTGATCTCTCCCCACTCAATGCCTGTCTTTCTTCTATCTCAACTTGGCTTGGCAACAATTTTCTCCATCTTAACTCCACTAAATCTGCAGCAATTTGGTTCACTTTCAGTAGTCCCCCCCTCCCAATCTTGGCCCCTTTTTTCTCTGGCTCTGCAATCCCCCTCGTTGATTCTAATAGATACTTAAGTGTTACCTTGGACTCATTTTTGTCTTTCCATGCACACTTTTCTTCCCTAGTCTGCTGGTCTTCTCTTTCTCTTTGACAGATTTGAGCAATTCGGCCTTTTCTCTCTTCTGCCGCCTTAACTACTCTTCTGCTTACACTTGTCATGTCTAGATTGGATTATTGCAACATCATCTTTCTTGGTCTCCCTCAGTATCAACTTCACTGGTTACAACTCATCCAGAACACTGCTATCCGTATTCTAACTCATCTTTCATGCTTTGATCATTAACCGGGTAGTCAGACCCGATGCTCCAGCCCCCACCACCCTAACATCCCCACCCCCCATCTTCATCCTCCCCTTCTGTCCCACAAACTTCACACATAAACCATTCTTTGGAAACAACTAGTCGCAGCTCTATTAACATTCCAAAATGTTGAACATTATAAACCAGAATATTCATCTAACAAACCAGAGCACAGCACTGCTCACCAGCCATGCGACTAGCAAGGTGAGCTCGCCTCTGCTCCTGCCGCGGTCTGGCCACCGGCAAAGTTCCTACCACCCTGTCCCGACTTTGCCGTATCAATAGCAAAAGTCTGCCAGGGTTTTTCCAGGTCGTGGGCACCCAGCCCCTGCCCAAGTATAGCCTAAGGCTCCAGACCCCAGAAACCTCCGGGATTCCATCTACCCCCCCCCCCCACAACACCAGCTGCGACACCCCATACTCCATCCCACCCTCCCCACTAACGGGAGGGCGGGCGGGACACCGGCCCCGCTGATCCCATGGCCGCATGTGCTCCGGCGTGCTCACAGCTGCCCGAGCACATGCAAGCGGCCTCTCCCATTGGCTCCTCCACGCTCGTCCCCGTGGGTGGAGCCAATGCATTTGAAGGACGCCTTGTGCGGCTGCCAATCGCAAGTATAGCCTCTGGGATGCCACCACCAGCATGGGCTCCTTAAGTGCCTGTGTCGCCCCCCCCCTCTCAAAGCAAGCTGCGACCAGGGAGCATCACACTGCACTACCCGCTCCAATACCTCCTGCAAGTCATTCAAGAGTAAATCAACCCCCGCCGGGGAAAGATACACCCCATCTTTCCTATACAATCCGGCACAACCCATTCAACCCATGCATGCTGAACCTGGTACCCACCCATCTCACACACCCAATGCCCTATCTGCCTATTAATTTTCGGCAGCCCCCGGGACCAACGCGGTTGCCCGCTGCAGGCCGGCCTTAGGATGATATCTGGCCATATTAAAATCACTCCCAGAAACATTTTGTGGATCGCACCAAAATCCTTTTTGGCTGCTCTGATCAGCTGCTTACAGGTCCATGTTGCCAAATCATTGCCCCCCCCCCCATGTGCAACAGTATAATCGCCGGCTGCCTCTCTATGCTCCCATGGTGTTGGAGCAAAGGCATCAGCTGAGTCTATCGCAAACCACGTTCACCCAGCCATGAAACCAACACCACCACAGGATCCAGTCCCAGATTTAGCCCAACCAGCCGCATTGCTGCTCGCTGACCAGCCCAATACATGAAAGAATGCCCCAGCATCCAACAACCCCGAACGCTCTTTCCAAAATCTGCAAGAAAAAAGGTCTGTTAATGATGCCGCTTGTCAATCTTCCTCTTTTTATTTTATATAAGTCATAAACGAACATATCCGAGAAAAGTCCTGGACCGCTATCTGCCAATACTCTGTATCTGCCCCCCCCCCCCAACAGTCCGGCCGCCGCTGCACTCATAGCCATGCCAAGGTGGAAGGAATGCGCGGCATACAGGCTAGAGTCTTCGCCTATGTGCCGTAGAACCATCTGGAGAACTGCAGAGACTTGAAAACACGTAACAAGGGGGGGCGGAGCCTGATGTCCAGCGGGATGGTCGCATAACGCTGAGGCTCCCGAGAGGCCTACTCAGAATCCTGAATTAACACCGTACATACTTGGAACTTCTACTCTGATCTTGCCGGGGCACATTGGTGAGATGGCGGGGACCAAACCCACGTGCCTGGAATTTGGATCTCCAGCGGCTTCTCACGGCAAACATTCCAAAACTGAACCTCCGTCCCCGCAGAAGGGGCTGGCCTTGCGCGAGGGCCCCGAAATGCAGCAGGAAATCCTCGCAGAGATTAGAGGGGTCAAAGACCTCGTGCAGTCAAACGGTGAAGCACTCCGAGCGCTGCGGGAAGATTTTGGTGTGCTTCAAAGCAAGCTAGAAGGGCTTTCTTCGCGTCAGGACAAAATGGAGAGCATATTGGACTCCCATGCGGCCCGGTTGTCCAAACTCGACAAAGTTGAACGTCAGGTGCGGGCCTTGCAGAAAGAAGTGGAAGATGGCAATAATAGAGCGCGCCGCAACAACATACGACTCGTGGGCATACCGGAGGGAGCGGAATCGGGAGACATGAAAGAGTTTTTATGCAAAATCCTCCCTTCCCTGCTCCAAATCACCTTTACCAAAGATTTGGAGATCGATCGCGCTCATCGTGTACCCACAAGCATAACGCTCAACAGGAAGACCCCGCGGCCTATCATTTTTCGACTTTTGAGATATCAACACGTTGAGCAAATTCTAAATGCCTCTCGGGCAAAGGGCCATATGGAGTTTGAGAGCCACAAGATCTCCTTCTATCCCGACTTGGCTAAACCCACGGTCGACCGCCGAAAGCGCTTTCTGGAATTCCGGCCGAGGCTTCAACAACTACAAGCACGCTATGGCCTGATGTACCCGGCCAAGCTCCGAGTCACGCTTCACAATCAGACCAGAACATTTGAGGACCCTGATCTACTAGCGAAGTTTTTGGATTCCAAAGAAGCCGACTTGATGCGCTGACTTCCAGAATATTTCCTGCAAGTATTCTCATATCCGCGGTGCCTGCCATATTGGATCTGCCGCAGCCCAGCAAAGAGTCTGGCGAGGGCAGTTTGCTGCCTTACTTTTGATGATATCTGTGACCCGACTCCATCTACCCACAGTAGCCTCGATGAGTATCAGAGACAGTGTTAATTATGGACTCTGGTGTTTCTTTTCTTTTTTTTTCATGTCTTTCTATTTCCTCTCTAGGGCCTCCTCCCGCAGACATATGGTCGCCATATTCTTTGGGGGTTTTGCTTCTTCTCTAAGATACTTTGGTACATACTTTTCGAAACTTTTATTTTCATTTTGCAACAAACAAAAGAAACAACACACCAAAAGAGACAAAACAAGTATACAATAAGGAAAAGTAAACCCATTACCCCCCACCCCGGTGCTTCTTCTCTACCCGTTTGTATCAGCATGTGAGCGCTTCCAATTAACAGTGATTATACATCAAACGATCAAAAAAGTATCCACAATACAGCATGATCATGAGACAGAGATATATACAAAGTTAGACAGTCAGATGAGAGCATTTAGCAAAATGTACATATTCATTGAACATCTTCCATTAAGACCAATGAGAAGGAGTCTGAACGGAGGAAGCGCACAGACGAGGTATTTGTTCATATTTACTGTAGAGACAGGCATGATTCCACCATTCATTGAGGCTCAGATGGGAACTAATTTCCCAGTATTACTTAATGAGGGAAACAGCAATGCCAAGCATAAAGTTCAAAAGGAGATAAGCCATTTCTTGGGAGAGAGGGGATCCCCGCAACTGGGCGAAGTCCCACTATCCTCCAAGAAAGGGACTCCTGAGAGTGCAATATAGACTAAATACGACCCCAGACCCGACGCCAGTTATACTGTAGTGCGGGATATTCATGCATAACATGAAATGAAGTAATAAACCAATGGCCACAGGACGTGTCCAGCAACCATTACCCTGAGTAGTGTTCCATTTGTCTAAACTGTGAGGAGTGTAAAAACACCGGTGGGCTAGAAAGAAGAGGGTCTGAGTGAGTGAGGCGGGTCGGGAACCCGTGTCCCTCTGCTCCAGATAAGGCTCCATTGCTCCGAGGTTAAAGTCACATGCAATTCTCTCTCCCATACTTTCTGCGCTATAGAGGTATCTCTAGTGATAGCATTACATAAGGTTTAGTAAAATTGGATGCTACACCCGGTAAACTACCGAGAGATCGGAAGTTTCCAATCAACCTTATGCAGAGAGTGCCGATGGCGGGAGTACTCTAGTGCTCCGAATGCAATGCTGAAGTTGCACTGACCAGAGTCGGGAGTCGAAAGGTTGCATAGGAGTATTAAAGGCACCTAAAGTGTCGAAAAACATTGGTGGTTAGTGGGAGTCTAATGGGAGAGTCATACCAGGAAGTAAGGTAAGAGGAATCGGTGAGCAAAGGCCCGCTACTATATCTAGCCACACAGGTCTGCTCGGTACTGGAGCTTCCAACCAACAAGCACCTTGTTTGAGAAGAAAAGATTGAGGGAACACTTGAGTAAAATCGCCACCAAGTATTAATGGAGCATTGGCGGAGGCCGAGGCCAACTGCGCAAAACTTGCATAGTAAGCAGGGTTGTCCACATTCGGGACATAGTGCAAATACACGTGAATTCACTATCTCCAACCTCAAGGTGTACACGGGCCCATCTACCCTCCATGTCAGCGCTAATATCAGGTACAGTAGCGTGCAAAGACTTCTTAACCAGAATGGCTATCCCGTACCATTTGGAAACGGTGGGAGAATAGGCAGCTACCATGTGAGGCCTAGCATTGAGTTTCAGTGTTTCAGCAGAGTGTAATGCGTTTCCTGAAGAAACACCTAATCAACGTGCTCGTGGCTAAGATAGCTAAGGATTTTCTTTCTGCTGAGTGGACCAGCAATGCCTTTGACGATGAATAATAAGATTTTACATGAGGCCATTCAGAAAAGTTAAAATTCTGAGCATGATAGCACACATAATTTCACTGTGTCCCTCAAACTGACTGTATCTGGCTGTACACATGACATAGGAAAAATAAGCTAATATAATACAATGAAGCGCCCCACATTAACAAAGAAAACCGCAGTACGGTAGAGGAGAAGCAAAACCCCAAAATTACTGGCGACCATGTGTCTGCGGGGAGAAACCCCAGAGAAGGCCGAAATTGAAAAAACATATAACCTGTAGGACTGTGCGTGCTCCGAATCCGACCGAGGCACACATCATGAAGGGATAGGAGACCAAAGACAAAAGTCATACAGAGAAAGAAAGAAAGTCCAGGCTATTTCTGTGCTGGGCTATGACCGCCGCATCGGGCCCTTCAAAATGGCGGACAGAGCCGGCAGATAAGAGTCCAAGATTTGGGATTAGCGCATCTGTTCTGCTTCTTTGGAGTCCAAAAATGTTGATAATAGATCAGGATCCTCGAACGTCCTGGTCTGGTTGTGGAGAGTCACTCGGAGCTTCGCTGGATACAACAGGCCAAAGCGAGCCTGTAGCTGTTGAAGTCGAGGGCGAAGAGCAAGGAGTTTCTTCCGACGGTCAACGGTAGGCTTTGCCAAATCAGGAAAGAAGGAGACCTTACGACCTTCATATTCCAAATGATGATTCGCTCGGGCAGCATGTAAAATTTGTTCCACTTGTTGATATCGTAGCAAGCTAAAGATAATGGGCCGGGGGGTCGTGCGGTTGAGCGCCATGCGGGCAGGAACACGGTGTGCTCGATCGATTTCCAGTTCTCTGTGAAAAGTGATCTTCAGCAAGGAGGGAAGAGTTTTGAGCAAGAATTCTCTTATATCTCCTGCTTCCACCCCCTCCGGCATTCCGAGGAGCCTCACATTGTTGCGACGGGCGCGATTATTGCTATCTTCCAACTCCTTTTGAAGATTCTGTATCTGGCGCTCAGCCTCGTCCAGTTTGCCCAAGCGCACCTCGTGCGAGTCGAGGACCCCCGCCATATTGTCCTGCCGTAATGAAAGACCTTCAAGTCGGTCTTGGAGCACTCCAAAGTCTTCTCGCATGGCTCGAAGCGCTTCTCCATTAGACTGCACCAATTCCTTCACGCCGCGTATTTCCTCCAAAATCTCCAGGTGCATTGCGGGGTTTTCACGAAATGGAACCATCTTCTGCGGGGAGGATACCTCTGTTTTGGAGCGTTTTCCGTGAGAAGAAGAAGGAGACCCGAAGTCCAAGCGCGCTGGTTTGTGGGCCGCCATCCCCCCCCGAGGTGCCCCGGTCAGCTCGGAGCGAAATAGTAAATTTATATAGGTATTAAGTCAGGATTCTGAGTAGGCCTCTCGGGAGCTTCAACGCAAAGCGTCCTACCCGCTGGACATCAGGCTCCGCCCCCCCTGGTACATACTTTTCAATATGGGGTGTATTAGCCAGAATACTCGGTGATTATGTCATTGTTGCACAGATTCTGATTATGTTGTATGTTTTTAAGCGCCCTTACCTAAAATGTCTATTACTGATTGATGGCACCATGTAAGATTTTCTCATTGAACGTAAAAGGAATCAATAATCCGATAAAACAGAAGAAAATCCTAAGCTACCTAAGTCAGGAAGCTGCGGATCTGATTTTTCTCCAAGAAACGCATTTAAATTCGAAGGAAACTCTTAAACTTAATATTAAACCTTACATGGTGGCCGCCTATTCCCCAGCCGTTTCTAAGAAATGTGGGGTTGCCATACTGGTTAGGAAATCTTTGCATGCTACTATTATTGCGACTAGTTCAGATACAGAAGGTAGATGGACCAGAGTTCACCTCAAGATAGGTAGCCTTGAAGTTACATGTATATGCCTTTACGCTCCTAATGTGGATGACCCTGCCTTTTTTGCTACCATTGCTCAGGTTGCGCAGGCCTCTGCTAATACTTCATTGATAATTGGGGGGGATTTCAATCTAGTCCTTGATCCCCTGATTGACAAACAGCCGCCTAGGACAAGTGGTCCCCCCAAGAGTCACACCACGCTTACCTCCCTGATCAAAGATCTTGCTTTAGTTGATCTATGGAGGTTACTACACCCCAATGAGCTTGACTTCACCTTCTTCTCTTCCCCTCATAAATCCCAGTCTCGCATAGACTTCTTTCTAATATCAAAACTGTTAGTTCCTCAGGTGGACACTGCAAAGATTCACTCCCAACATATTTCAGATCATGCTGCCATTTCCTTTCAATTACATACTACTGCACCCCAAGGGAATTCGGGGGCCTGGTTCTTTGATAGAGCCCTGTTAACTCAGCCAGAATTCCAGTTAGAAATTCGAGCAGCCATACAGGATTACTTCCACTTTAATCTACCCCAGGATACTGCGAATTGGGCTTGGTGGGAGGGCTTCAAAGCGGCCATTCGAGCAACGATCACTAGCTATCAAATCCGCCTGCGAAAACAACGCAAACAGCAGCTACTCATACTAGACCAACAAATAAAAGCAGGCGAACGAGTTTTAACTTCACGCACTGATCCATGTGTATTAATTCAATTACAGCGTCTCCGTTTTCAATATAATTCAATCCTCTCAACTGCAGCTTCTAAGAGTATTGAGCTTCAGCGAGGGACATATTATCGTGAAAATAACCGAGCCGGTCGACTCTTAGCCAACGCCTTGAAAGGTCAAAAAGAAGCCAAACGCATAGCGGCCCTTCGAGCTCCACAGGGAGGGGGCATAGTGACCACAGACTCCGACATTGTAGAGCTCTTTCGGGATTTCTATACCCGCCTATATCAATCTGAATGTGAGTTCTCGTCAGAGACATTCGAGCGATTGCTTTCTGGCATTCAGCGGCCGACCCTCTCTGAAGATGATAGGGATGCGATGGATGAACCCTTCTCTACTTCAGAGATCCAATCTGCCCTAAAACGAACAGCCTCGGACCGTGCCGCAGGGCCCGATGGTCTTCCGACCGAATTCTACAGAACGTTCAGTGCAGATTTAGCTCCCTATTTAAAACTCTATTTTACTGCCCTTGCGGTAGATACATCCTCTTTGGGATCCTTTTCTGCAGCTAATGTGGTAGTATTTGAGAAAGAAGGCAGAGACCCGCTACTAACCGCCAACTACCGTCCAATCTCCCTACTTAATGCCGATTATAAGATCTTCGCAACGATCTTGGCCACCTGGCTATCTGACAGGATGGCCACCCTAATTCACCCCGACCAATGCGGTTTTATACCCGGCAGATCAACTGCTGACAATGCTCGGACCTTGTGCCATGTGCTATCCAGTGCTGCCAATCTGGATCATCCATGGGTGGGTCTTTCCCTGGATGCCGAAAAAGCCTTTGACCGCCTAGAATGGCCCTTCTTATTTGCAGTTCTCCGATGGTATGGCTTTGGGGAGGGTTTCCTCCGATATCTCCAAGTCATGTATACTCAACCCATCGCCAGTATTTGTGTAAATGCCATCAAGTCTCAGCCATTTAATCTCCAAAGAGGTACGCGTCAAGGTTGCCCCCTATCACCAATGCTCTTTGATCTAGCTCTTGAACCCCTAGCCCTCCTTATCAGACAGTCCGCACGTATTCGAGGTGTCCCCTTTAGTCATAGGGAGATTAAACTCTCTGCATATGCAGATGACCTTATGCTTTTCGTATCCCTCGATTTGGTTCCAGCTGTCTTGGATCTGATTGACGGATACTCACAATTATCGGGCTATAAAATTAACTGGACCAAATCTGTAGCATTCCCACTGAACCGCTGGGTACATGAGGCTGACATGCAGGCCTTTCCCTTCCTTTGGCAATCCCGCATGGTGAAGTATCTCGGGGTCCATTACTGTTCTCCTTTAGAAGACACTATCAGTTTTAATGCCAAAGAGGTAGTCTCCAAAGTCCGTGAGCTCACGAATCGTTGGTCTCCCTTATCTCTTACATGGTGGGGCCGCTTAGAAACTGTGAAAATGATGATAGTCCCCAAAGTGAACTACATTTTAGAAATGCTGCCATGCTTACTCCCGCTACATACTTATAAAGATATTGAGGGCCTTCTCGTCCGTTATCTCTGGCAGGGCAAGCCACCAAGGATAGCTAAACAAAAACTACAGTCTACAAAGGAAAGAGGGGGTACCAGATTTCCTGATTTTCTTAGATATCATCAAGCCTTCCTACTTAAGCAAGGTGCCCGATGGCTAGATGCCTCAACAGACAGCAGACCAGTTTGGCTTGACATAGAAGAGGAGCTTAGTAGCCCAATTCCGTTGACCCATCTCCCCGGTATGTCCTATCAAGTAGACACCCGCCATCCACCAAAGATTGTCGATACTCTTGCGGCCTTTAACACTCTCATTCTATCACTGGGCCCGAACGTATGTCCTCAGGACGGACTCCCGCTATGGAATAACCCCAGAATTCAAGTCCTAAATAGAACGATAGCATGGAAACCCTGGTACTCAAGGGGGATCTGGACACCCCAACAGCTTTTCTCTGCAGCTCGTTGGAAAACCTTTTCTGATTTACAAAAGGAATTTGCGTTACCAGCGAAACACTACTTTCAATTGATGCAGCTTCAACACTGCCTCAAAAGTGCTCGAATCATGCCGCCCTCTGCCCCTACTGAGGACGGGCTATTAGAGATAGTTCACTCTATTAGTAGTACACATGGGGTAGCCTCTAACTTTTATAAAATATTATGTCAGGGTACAGACACGGCCACTTTTAGAGCCCAACAAGCCTGGGAGCGCGAACTGCAAACCACTTTAACCCCTGTGCAATGGAGCGTTTTCTGGAGCAAAGTAGTGCGGGTTTCCCGGTCTGCCTCTGTTACCCAAACTCTCTTCTTTTTTGCACACAGATGCTTTTATACCCCAGAAAAAATAGCCAAATGGAACACAAATGCTAGGGACCAGTGTTGGTCTTGCCATACTGCTGTGGGAACCTTCGCTCATGTTATTTATGAATGTCCTCAACTACAGGTTTATTGGGGGCGGGTCTGGGGTCGTATTCAATTTATCTTACACCTTCACGAGCCTCTCTCTTGGAAGATCGTGGGACTCCGCTCTGTGGCGGAGGTCCCCTCTCTTCCTAAGAAGGGTCGTTTTCTCCTTGATTTCATGCTGGGTATAGCCATATGCTTAATCACGAGGAATTGGAAGGATAGCTCTCGACTTACTGTCAATGAATGGTGGAACCTCGTCTGCTTATATAGTAAATATGAGCAGATACCTCGGAGAGCTATTCCCCATGACCAACCTCACTCTCGCTTGTCTAAATGGCAGATGCTTAATGATTATGTACAATCTGCTCATTGCTCCAACATGCCTGTATAATGTGCACTCATCATGTTTCAGATCACCGTTAGGTTTTGTAACACAATAATGTAGTACACGCCCGCTTCGGGAATGATTAGTTTTCTAGAGAAGAAGCAGGGGGGAGGGGGGTGGCAGGGGTTTACTTTGTTGTATGTATTACATTTTATGTATCTGTCTTTTAGCTGTATGTCTTCCTTTCCTTTGTTGTTATAAAACGAAAATAAAGAATTTAAAAAAAAAGAAAACACGTAACAAGCCGTGAGTCACTATAAAGAAATATCCCTTCCTCCGCCACTGGGTGAAACCAAAAATAGTCCCTCAAAGTGGCTACCGGGCACGTTAGCCCGCTAATCTCCTTCAGGCACACCCACAAACCCTTTCTGTGCTGGTCCATTTTAGACTTCAGCAGCAGAATCCACATTCTACCACTTTCTATGTGGACGTGCTGGTTCCACAAGTTTCCCCCCAGCCCCGCCTTAGCAGAGTTCACCACCAATACCCCCACCCAGAAGGCCCCAAAAAAGGCCAAGCAAAAAACTGCCCTGAAGAACACAGCTTCATAGTGGGACTCTGCAACCTTTGGCAAGGCCTCACACAGTCTGATAAGTAAGTCGTGCGTAACCTGCCGCTGATGGTCCCGCGGTGTCGGCTTCGCGCGCTCCCATCCTTGCAGTAAACTGCGAGCAAGGAAACCGCCCCCTGCGGTGCCCCATTCCATAGCTTTGGCAAAAAAAGGTGAAACCCGCCAAATGGCTGCGCACTGTAGATCTTGCAACCCCTTGTGCTTTGGCCGAAATTATATACTGTCCGAATACCTGGTCCGGCACCTCCCCCCCCCCCTTGCCCCCTCCCCCGCGGGCTTCCACGAAGCCCCAGACTTTCAGACAACGTTGCCGATATGCTTCCCATGTCCATTCTGAAACTGAACTCTGCAGCAGGCTCCTCATCTCCGTGGGCCAACGCTCCATATGTTCCAAGGGACCGCCTTCCCAGCCGCATCCACTGCCGGTGCCAACTTCTGAAACCTTCCCCACTGCAAACGGGAGAGAGCATCAGCAATGCCGTTAGTATGACCTGGTATATGACGCGCCTTTAAAGAGACATTCAGGCGCAAACACGCGAGAACAACCGCCCGCATTAAAAACTGTGGGGGGGGGGGAACTGTGCAACCACACTGGTTGCCAGGCACCTGCCCAATCTCTCCGAGAAGGACCTTGCCCTCCCCCTGAAGGACCTTGCCCTCCCCCAATCCAATGATCCCATGCCGCCTGGTGCCCCACATGACTATATGCTAGCATCCTTGAAGGCCCCCCCAAGGGGAAGCTATCCCCGACCCATCTCCGTGAGTGTACCATATATTGGCCCTTCGCCATCAAGCACTGCGTGACCCGGCCGGGATGGGTTCACCGCCCCATGCCCCTGCTCTGCCCCTCCTCTTACTTCACCAGCCTCCACCCCTGCCCCTGAACTAACTTGTGCCCCCTCCGGTGGAGCATTTCCGAGGCCCAGCCCCATGTTCCGAGACTCCATATGTCCACCCAACCCCCTGCCCCTGGGCTCTGCATCCACCTCCCACCCCCCTATGCACTGTTGTAGACCACGATGCCCCCTTGCTGGCCTTCGCGCTCCTTCAGCCTCTAGGGAGTCCCCTTTGTCTCACCCTGCTTGCCCCCCGACCTCCCCCCGGCCTTCCCACCCCCACCTTATCCGCGCCATGCCCTTTGCGCTGCCTACTCTTCCCTCCAGGCATCCTGATGCTACTCCTTTCTCTCTTTTTTTTTTTTTATTTGCACTGGGCTGCAGTACTCGCTTGTATTGGAACCACTGAGCTGATAGCCCTGCAAACAGCTGCTGGCCGCCCACACACCCACGCTCCCGCCGAGCCTTTGGGCCTCCGTGTGCTCCCGTCGATGATGGACGTCTGCCCGGCTTCTCCGCTTGTGCCGCAGCTCCCCGCAGCTCCGAACTCGTGCTCCCTGTTCCTCCGCCGCTGCAGTCAAGCCGCCGAGCATCACGCTAAGACCCGAGGACCCGAAGAAGACACCGGCCTCACTGAACCCACGGCCACATGTGCTCCAGCGCGCTCACAGCTGCCCGAGCACATGCAGGTGGCCTCTTCCATTGGCTCCCCTGTGCTCGTCCCCGCGGACGGAGCCAATGCATTGGAAGGATGCCTTGTGCGGCTGCCAATCGCAGCCCACCCCACCCCTTCTACACCAGACACGTGCAGGGTCCCCACACCGGGCCGAGCACCCGGTTACACGCAGGCGCCGGGACCCTGCCCGTGCCCCTTCATATCTCCCCCTTCTATTTCATTATCATTGGCTTCCCATTAGGTATTGAATTCAATACAAGCTCCTTGCATTGGTTCATCATGCACTCCACACTGGCTCTCCCCGTTATTGGGCAGATGTTGTTACTTCACTCCCACCACTGTCCCCTCCATAATATTCATGTAAATCGGCTTCACCTCCCCTCTGTATCCCAAGGCCGATTGGAAACTGCCCATTCTGCTTTCTACTTTCTTGCCCCCGCTTTATAGAACTTTCTCCCTTCTGCCCTCCATCTTGAATCTTCATTTCCCTAATTCAAATTGCTCCTTAAAACGCACCTCTTCAATGCAGCTTATGACTTACAGCGATCTTGACTTAATTTTTTCTGTATTTACCCTTCCCTTTCCCCGACTTCCCTTCCTTCTTCTTCCTCTTTTTCCCCCTCCTACCATATTATGATTGTTGTTATCTTTCCTGTTGTAACTGGTGTCCCTTTCCTTTCTTCTGACTTTTATTGATTTTATGATTTTGTACACCACCGTGCTGCTACTGTGAAGGGCAATCAATCAAATTTTAATAAACATTCATATTGTGCATCACCTTTTTTTTCTCATAGCATGGTGACTGCAAGCTTAGCTGCTTCTTTTCTAAGCAAAAACAGCATTCATGGCCTCTTCTGTCTTTCCCATATGCTCAACTTTGGTTTCTCTCTTCCCCTCAAGACATCCTCCAACCTATCAACAATTTCAGCAGCCAGTTCAGAAGCAACCTCAGCTAAATAAGTTCAGTTGCAGTGTGGCATGGTGCTGCAATCTCCATCATATGGCATGGTTACAATTTGCTCTCGCTAATGCCACTGCTATAATGAGTGACTCGGGCCTCTTCTTTGATGCAGCGTAGGCATGTTTTTCTGTCAACTAATTAATGAGCAAAACAGTTCCTTTCCTGTCCGCTTCTGCCTTTTACATCGTCTTTCTTGTCTGTCATCAGCAGCATTAGAAGAATGGATGTGGCACATTTTGTGGCTGACTGAAGCCAAAATCTGGGGCTTTGCATAGGTTAACAGAATCAAATGACAGTGTAATTATTTGTGATCCTAAAAAAAGAAAACAATGCTGAAAACTATTTACCAATACATATTCTAGACAGAAGAGAGGCGTTCACAAGTACAGTGCACTCGACAAATGTCTACATCTAAGGGAAGATAATAGCCTAAAGAAATAAAAATCCTAAAACAATCTTATTTTGGAAAGGAAAGGAGGCAAATGGTCTTTTGATGCTGACAGGTATATTCTAATGCTCTTTCTCAATGGTAATGCAGCTAATAGAATCTCTCTGAATGGACATGTTATAGTTTGTGACTGTGACCCCATGGAATGGGCACCATAAAAATTAGTAGTGAAATAGATTTTAGAGGTTTCATCAGCATCCAGCTGTGTTAATATCAATTAACATGGCTATATTGCCCATTTGAAACTTCTCCCCTACCCACCAATGTAGAAAAGAAGGGAACATATGCACGGGGAGTTCATTTTGATGTCACTGCAGTTACTTTCCCAAGTGGAATTTGCACCTACAGGAAAGCAATGGATAAGTTTACACATACATTTCTACCCACAAACTAGACTGGCCCATACTTTCAAAAGGAAACTCCATGAGGGGTTCTCCTTTGAAAGTGAGCTTGCATGAAAACCTCCATAGCCACTTTCAAAATCGCACCCTCTAAACAGTCATCTTTCCCCTTCGAAATTTGAACTTGTGATTCTTCCAACATATATTTATTACAAATCACTCTAACTAAATGTCCAAATTGGAATTAGTAGAACCAATTGCCATGAGCTGACCTTTCAGCTACCATCAATCTTGTTGCATTTTTAGGCTAGAGTCACCAGCATTGTATTTCCACACTAGTAGATATTTTAAATTGGGCCAAAACCAGATTATTGCAACTTCTGAAATGGAGGCTTAACAATTAGAACTATTTATTTAACAGGTTTTATTATACTGTCAAAGTGGTTTGCATTTTAACTTAATCTTCATAATGTACATTAAACAGGGATGTTGATAACTTGGATTCTTCTGAGACAATGGAGGGTTAAGTGACTTACCCAAGGCCACAAAGAGAGATAATTGAAAATTGAATTCTGGTCTCTTGGTTCTAAAGCCAGTGCTCTAACCATCAGGCTACTCCTCCACTCCAGGTTTAGTAATGTGAGGCATCAGTAACTAGAGAGATCTAAAACCGCAAACTAGCACACAACTAATATTTGGTATCTTATAAGAGTCATAAAAAATGATAGCCTGCCAGAAAAGGTGGTGGAAGATGGTTCTTTAACAGATTCAGGAAGAGTTAGAAGATCTTGTGCAGACAAATCTGGGTCACTTATACAAAGTGTGTGAGGAAGGGATGGGGGGGGAGGGGAAGAAAGGGAACCTTAATTTCATGTTAGAACATAAGAACCTATGTGGTTCTATTTGGTTGATATGGAAAGGCAGACTAGATAGGCCATGTGGTCTTTTTCTGCCATCATGTTTCCATGTTTCTAAGATATGCCCTGCTGGATCAGAAGAAAGGTCCATCAATCTCAGTATCCTGTTTCCAGGAGTGAACAATCCAGGTCACGAGTACCTCTCAAGTTCCCAAAAAGTTGACAGATTCCATGCTTCTTATCCCAGGGGTAAGAAGTAGATTTCCCTAGTCAACTTCCCCCTTCAAAATTTGAAATACTGCAATATCTTACATATATCACATAAACATCTTTGATTTCTCATCTGGATTCTCTGTTCTTCTCCTGTTCATATGAAATTACTAGTACTGTGCTCACACAGAGCTGAGCCTCCTGTTGAATCTTTTTGTTTATTTCCTGAGATCCATTGATCTATTTCCCTTTCTCTGCAGTCCATGTCAGGCTTCTCAGTGAGCTTCCATTGATGTGTCTCTATTACTGCTTCTAGGACCATCTTTTTCTGAGTAGCAGTTTTTCCCAGTGTTTCTTTGCTCTGATCCTGGCTCATTCCTGATGTATGGATCTTCTCCTCATTCAATGCGGAATATAAACTCAGGGGTGAGAGTCAGAGAGCCAATTCCCAGTGAGATCAGGATGGTCTCATCCTGTTGCAGAGTAAACAGTGATGGATTTTTGACCTTAAGACTGTTGAACCTGATGGACTGAATTCTGCTATTGATTGGGGAGTATTCCTGTTAGTTTAAAGGGAATAGTTATATCATCTCTCCTCTCCACCTCTTTGATTGGTTCAGAAAGGCATTTAAATTGAATGTTGATGTCATATGGTATAGCCAAAAAGATCAACAGTTTGGAGTAGTAAAGTTCAGCCCCGGATGAAGCGATTTGTTTGTGAAATGGAGATCTTCGTAGGGCATTCGTGGAAAGAAGTATATTCTCCTGGATGACACTTCAAGAGATAAGTAATTGATTGAGACTACTTTAAAATTTTGGTGAAGTGTTCTGGCTTTTAGGTTTGCCTTCTTCTGTGGGGTCGATGAGAATGCTGTGGACCCTGGAGTATTGAGCTGTTAAGATGGGGATGTCCTCTACTTTGATGCATTGAGCTGTTTAGTAATACATATGCAGCATTTTAGTCTTTTTGATTGTAAGGTTTTGACCTAAATATTTTAGGGAGGAGTTTTTTATACCTTTGATGGTATTCCAGAGTGGTTCCCTTTCTGACAAGCATCGATTGCCACATAGAGGGAGAGCAGAATTACTGAGGTCTTTTCTCCTTCCTGTTAGGGTGTTCTTCCAGAAGTATAGTATTAAGGTAGGATTATGGAGTATATTAATTAGTAAGGTGATACTGAGGTTTTCTCTTTAAGTGGATTATGGACTTTTCCACCAGGAACTAGAAAGAGGGAATGGGAAATCCATTTGCATTGGTGTGATATACAGATCTCCCTCACAGGGAGAAGTGGGCAGAGATTTAGTAGAAGACATACGTAGTATTGCCATGAAAGGAGAACTGCTACTGATAGGTGATTTCAGTATGCCAGATGTTGATTGGTATATCCCTGCTGCAGTGTCATCTAGAAGTAAGGAGATTCTAGATTCTCTACAGGGAGAACTATTCCTGCAACTGGTAACAGAACTCATATGTGAAGGGCCATACTAGACTTGGTGCTTACCAATGGAGAAAGTGTTTCTGATGTTATAGTGGGAGATTATCTCACATCCAGTGATGACCACTTGGTATGGTTCAGTATTAGGACAGGGGCTGATCAAGTTCATTCAAAAGTGAAGGTCATAGACTTTAGAAAAACTATCTTTGCAAAGACGGGACAATACCTCAAGGAGTCGTTAGCAGGATGGGAACAGCTGGGGGATGTTAAAAAGCAATGGGAAAAACTGAAAAGGGATATTTTAAAGGCAACAAACCTTTTTATTAGAAAGGTGAATAAATATAAAAGGAAAAGAGGCCACTATGATTCTCAAAAGAAGTAGCTGAAAAGCTGAAGAAAAAGAGGGTGATCTTCATAAAATACAAGAGATCACAGAGAGAGAAAGACAATCATCAATATTTGTAAAAACGTAGAGAAGCTAGGAAAGTAGTCAAGAAAGCAAGGGTACAAAAATAAGAAGACATAACCAATGCGATAAAATGGGAGGTCAAGTCATTTTTCAGATATATTAGTGAGAGGAGGAAGGGCAAAAGTGGTATTGTCAGACTCAATGGAGAAGGGGAGGAATATGAGGAAGCTGATGAGGATAAAGTTGAATTGCTTAACAAAAATGTTTGTTCTGTGTTCACAATTGAAGGGCCAGGATCAGGACCTCAGAAAATACCCACAAATAGGAACAGAAGTGAAGGGGACCTTGAATATTTCCAACAGACTGTTTGTGAGAAACTAGCTCAACTAAAAGTAGACAAAGCAATGAGGGTAAATGGGATACATCCAATAATATTGAAGGAACTTGGAGACATTCTAGTGGCTCCTCTGAATGACCTTTTCAATGCTTCTTTAGAGCCAGGAGTGGTCCCAGAGGACAGGAAAAAGCACCTGTGGTCCCTTTAGAGAAAATTGGAAGTAAGGATGAGGTTGAGAACTACAGGCCAGTTAGTCTGATCTCTGTGGTGAGAAAATTAATGGAAACACTGCTAAAACAGAGGATAGTAAGGTTTCTGGAGTCCGATGGATTGCAGGATCCAAGGCAGCATGGGTTTACCAGAGGCAGGTCTTGTCAGACAATTCTGATTTAATTCTTTGACTGGGAGACTAGAGAGTTGGACTGAAGGAGAACCCTAGATGTGGTGTACTTAAATTTCAGTAAAGCCTTTGACACCATTCTGCACAGGTGACATAAATAAATTGAGCACAATAGGGATAGACCCTAAAGTGACTGTGTTAGAAACTGGTTGAGTGGGAGTGACAAAAGGTACAGGTAAATGGAGCTCACTCTGAGGAAAAGGATGTTACTAATTCTTTTTAACATCTTTGTTAATGATATTGCAGAAGAGCTGTCAGGTAAGGTTTGCCTCTTTGTGAATGATACCAAAATCTGCAATAGAGTAGACACCCAGGAAGGAGAAGATAACATGAGGAGGGATCTAGCTAAACTTGAAGAATGGTCAAGAATTTGGCAGCTGAGATTTAATGCTAAAAAATGCAAGGTCATGCATTTGGGCTGCAAAAATTCAAGGGAGCGGTACAGTGTAGGAGTGCGAAATACTTCTGTCCATGGAAGAAGAGCAGGACCTGAGCATAATTGTTTCTGATGATCTTAAAGTGGCTGAACAGGTAGAAAAGGTGATGGTGAAATCTGGAAGGATGCTTGGGTGCACAGGGAGAGGAATGGCCAGTAGAACAAAAGAAGGTGATAGTGCCTCTGTATAAGTCTTTGGTGCAACCTCATTTGGAGTGTTGTGTGGAATTCCGGACACACCTTCAAAAGTATATAAACAGGATGGAGTCAGTGCAGAGGGTGGCTACTAAAATGGTCAGTGATCTTAGTTATAAATCATATGAGGACAGACTTAACAATCTTAATATGTATACATTAGAGAAAAGGTGGGATAGAGGAGATATGATAGAGATGTTTAAAGACCTTTGTGGCATAAATGCACAAGAGGAGAGCCTCTTTAGATTGAGGGGACATAGGATGAAGGTGAAAGGGGATAGACTCAGGAGTAATATGCAGAAATATTTATTTATGTAAAGAGTGGTAGATGCATGGAATAGTATCCCAGTAGAGGTAGTAGAGACAAGGACAATATCTCAATTCAAGAAAGCATGGGACAATACGGAAGATCTCTAAAGAAAAAAAGGGACTATAGTAGTTGTTATGGAAGGGCAAACTAGATAGGCCATATGTTTTTTTTTATGTCATGTTTCTATATTTCTATGAACTTGTTCAAACCTCTTTTTAACCCAGCTAAGATAGCAGCTTTTACGATATCCTCTGGTAACAAATTCCAGAGTTTAATTATGCAAAACTCTGGAATTTGAGTGAAATAATAACCTTTTAAACTTTTCCTCATAGGAGTATCCTTCTTTCTCCTTTATCATTTTGGATGTTGTTCTCTGTTCAAAAAGGCATAGAGAAGACAAAACAATATCACTTCCAGGCAGACAAATCAACAGAGAAATGGAAACAGTGATGCATTTTTTCTATACTGTTACAATGGATGCAAATTCTAAAAACTGGTATATTCATGTCAGTAATTTTAAAATACACCTAGAGTACCTCTTCTGTCCCAATTGCTGAACTCAGGAACAGGAGGCTGCCAAACAGATAGGAGTCAGGGAGGCATCTCTGAAATGGGGGACAATTCCTGAAAATCAGAGACCTGGTAACATTAGATTTGGGGTATATTTGGAACTGATATAGAGGTCAGTGGTAGTAAAGTGGATGAACGTTTAGGTAACAGGCATGTGGATAGGGGAAAGG
Source organism: Ichthyophis bannanicus (assembly GCA_033557465.1). Lineage (NCBI taxonomy): Eukaryota > Metazoa > Chordata > Amphibia > Gymnophiona > Ichthyophiidae > Ichthyophis > Ichthyophis bannanicus. Next base: position 768,948,514 of record CM066035.1, on the reverse strand, counting down.
GGAGGGAGCTGGTGATGGTGCTGTGATAAGTGCAATTGACATCCTTGTCTACCCAAAGTAGAAGAATCACAACTGTAGAGATGCCAAAGGGGACAGGTATTTAACTAGGAGATTTTGACCCTAACTCCCAACCCAGCACAAGCCCCACCCTATTCTATGAATGTCCTGCCCCCAGTTTGCCCCCTCATCAACAGCTCCCTGCCAGCATTGTGACCCAAAGAGCTCCAGATCTCTTTCTGCCTGTTAATTGTGCAGCAGCGAGTGTCAGCATTGAGATTTGAGGATACTATGGATGCATGCAGGCAGATAAAAAAGGTAAGTGGCTGGTCCAGGGCTCCCAAGTTCTATGGGAGTGTCCTCCATTTTATGCTGGAAATGGTCCTCTGAAACCAGAGTTTCCCACTCAATACATGAGACTTTACAGGTCTGGAAGTGAGCATACTTGATGGGGCAATTTTGTCTTTTAGGAAAAAAAAGTATTTTTTAAATTTTTTTTTTATTTTTGGCACTTTTCCTGATTTCTGAAAGGTTTAATGGTTCATTCCAGGAGAATGTAAGCCAAAAATGTTAATTTGTTCAGTTTCCCATGTTTTCTTATAGGAAGGTATAGGCCAAAAAATATAATTTTGTTTAAATTTCAATGTTTTTTTTTATTTTTTTTATTTTTACATTTATCTTTTGTTTCAGAGGCAACATCATCAGAAATGGACCCTACTGATCAAATAGTGTGCCTTATTGCTGAATAGTGCACCTTATTACTCAAATAGGGCAAACTATTGCTGAATAGTGCAATAATGAACATTATGCTCCAGTGGTTATCCTGTTGATAAAAGTGTGCATTACTGAGCAATAGGGTGCACTAGTTAAGCAATACTGAGTACCACTGATGTTCTGGGAAAAACAAAATATCAAGGGTTTTGTTTCAGTCATTTTAAAAATGACACATGCGGTTTCAAAAGAATGCACTTCACTAGTTAGTTATCTGTTTCTGGAGTCTTACATTTATACCTCATGTTTCCCATCTAAAGATCTAATTTAGGATGTCTTGTTCAAATTGTTGCTCTAAGCTCATTGCAACTACTGAAATAGCACATACTGCTAGGCAGTGGAGAATCTAAAAGCAATAGCAACAGAAATTGTAGAGGGTGCCACACTTATTGCATCTTGCATGATTTGAAATGATGAATGATAATGATTATATGAAAATAGACTGCATTTCCAGCTGATAAATTTAATATATTAATGTTTGCACCATAAATCTACAATCATCAAGTAACAATCTGGCAATAAGAATTTTGATATATTATTAAACACGAAATTCCAGCTAAGTCACACATAGGTATTAGGAAGCTTCTCACTTCACATTTGTATAAAGATTCTTGATTTATCGGCTAATCCTGCACTGTTTCCCTATCTATTTAATGATAATACCTCACCAGTTAACAGCAACCATATTATTTCAGGAACATTAGTTTTCTATTACTAAAATTTCAACTTGAGATCTGTGTGGGGTTTTTTTCTTCATCTCTCGCTTTAATTTTGTTTCTTTAAAAAATATATTTTTTTTCAACAATTGCTGTGCAATGCCAGGTTTCTTCCCTGAAGAAGTATCTAACTAGTATCCCTACAGCACCAGTACCTGAACACTAATATACTGTGTAGTGACATATACTGGTATTTATTCATGTGAAGGATGACATCGTAGAGATCATCTAGGTAGAAAACTGGATGGTTGTTTCCAGGTTTCAATGGCTGGTTACAGGGGCTGTTGGGGCCCAACTGCTCATTTGGCGAGGGAGGGTGGGGGGGGGGGTAAAGGTTCAGGTTGTGGATTTTGAATTAATAGACTCCTCTCTCTGTTTCAGAAATGGAGCCAATTAGGAGGTTCTGCGGACCGTCGGGAGGGATAGGCGGGGCTGGGGAGTCTACTTAACACCACCGTGGCTGTCTCCCTCCTCTTCTGCCTCAAACTGCTTTGTTTGCGGTAGTGATAGGATAGGTTACAGGGGCTGTTGGGGCCCAACTGCTCATTTGGCGAGGGAGGATGGGGGTGGGCAAGGGTTCAGGTTGCGGGTTTTGAATTAATAGACTCCTCTCTCTCTTTCAGAAATGGAGCCAATTAGGAGGTTCTGCGGACCGTCGGGAGGGGTAGGCGGGGCTGGGGAGTCTATTTAACACCACCGTGGCTGTCTCCCTCCTCTCCTGCCTCAAACTGCTTTGTTTGCGATAGTGATAGGATTTTCTTCTATGCGGCTGGGTTTTTTCCTTTGGCAGCTGTGTCGCTAGTGGGTTCCTTCCTGAGTTGAGTTTTCGGCTCTATTTGAGCCCCTGTTTCTGCTCACGTGCTCATTAAAAAAAAAAAAAAAAAACACAGAGCGTGGCATGCTGATGCATTGCGGAAAGTCAACTTTGGCTTTGGGGGCTGCTCTCCGTTTAAGCTGTGGTAGTTGGGCTGCTGGGTGGACGACTGGCAGAGAGTGAGCTGGTCCCCACGGGGCCACTTCTAGTGTCCAGGGCTTCTGTTGAGGCAGGGGTATGTCCTGGGCCATTCCAGACTATAGAGGGGCATTTGGGGGAGTCTGAGACTCTTGTATGGTTCCAGGAGTGTTTTCTAGGGCAAGGGGGGATGTAGGCAAGCCTTCACAGGGCCAGGGAAAAGGACAGGCCAGAGACCTCTCACGCTCCAGGGGGCCTGAGTTTGTAGACCTTTCTGCTGCTGGACCTGTGGGCAGGGGGGCTGGGAGGGGCTGCAAGTCTGCCAGTACTCCCTCTGTAGTGGATTTGGATTGGGAGGCAGCTGGAGGCTCTGGGGCAGGGGCTGGGGTCTTAAGGGTGGTCACTGCTGAGCCTTCTGGTGTGGGAGGCTCATGGGAACTGCCACACTATTCAGGCTTCCTTTTAGCCCCAGGTTCTCCTGAGGGTTTCTGCAGGTGCTTTGAGATGGTTATTCCTTCTCAGGGGGCAGCCTCCTTTGGGAGTGGGGTTGTGCGGGGCCCCCTGCTTATCCAGCTGGTTTTCTGGAGCTACTAGTCTAGGAGGAGGTCAAGTCCCATTCAGGACTTCTTGGCCTGGGTGGTCAGCAGCGATGTCTGTTGCTTGGCCTGCTGCTGTTCCTCCTGACCCTTTTTCTCCTTTGGTCTCTCCTCAGGTGTCTTCAGAGTTGCAGCATCACCTGGACCATGAAAGAGGAGATCAAGGGGGGCCAGACAGCAGTGAAATGCTAGGTCGACCCAGACCTCATCATGTGAGTGACGGGTCCATTGCAAATGGTGATGCAGTTCCGCAGCCCAGACCAGCTCCACCTGCCCCAGTTCCAGTTCTGGATGCAGTGCCTACTTCCTACTGCCTACTGCCTCTGGTGAAACGCTACCTGTATTTGGGGAAGGCAATGGGGCAGGGTAGGAGTGTGTTTCAGGGAAGCATGTTGCAGATAAATCTTCCAGGAAGTACAAACATACTCATCGGTGCTGCCGGGATTCCAATTCCTTTTCTTCTATCTCTTCCGATTCATCCTTGGTTCTGCTAGTGCTGTTCCTGCTTGTGGGGTGGGGTCCTGACCTCGGCAGCTTTTTCAGAGTTATTGGAGAGCATTCCATGGGCTCTTCACCGTAAGATTTGGACGAGGCTATACATTCAAACGAGAACTACCTGAATTGCAAGCAGGGTTCAAGAAAGGGGGAGGAGCGAGAGACATCATCGCGGAGATGGATCTTTGAAAAGACAAAAGAATACCAAAAGGATATCTATATATTTTTTATTGACTACAGCAAGGCTTTTGACTGTGTAAACCATGAGAAACTCTGGGCCACATTAAGAATTATGGGTATATCAGAACACCTCACCTTCTATTTTCCAGTCTTCTGGAACACACTCCCAGATAGCCTAAGGGAAATAAATGACCTAACCATGTTCAGAAAGAGATTCAAGATATATCTATTTACTGAATATTATCAAAACATAATTGAAAATCAGAACCTATACTCCACATAAATCCTGAATCTGCCACATTCATATACCTCCCCCCGGTATATCCTACATATTATACGTATTATCCATAATGATATACTTCATTACACTGTAAGAACCATAATACAGACCTCCTCAATGTACATAGATATCTGTAAAATGTTTGGCCTAATCTCTCTGTAGCCTAAAGCCCAATGTTTAAAATATTGAATTTGATGATATTCACTGTAATAGTTCATTGAGTTCCTTGTAAACTCCCTTGATTACATGGATAAAGCGGTATAAAAAAACATAAATAAATAAATAAATAAATAGATAATAGTTCCCTTGCACAACCTTTACATGGATCAAGAAGCAACAGTTCAAAAGGAATGGTTTAAAATTAGCAAAGATGTATGACAAGGCTGCATACTTTCCCCTACCTGTTTAATTTATATGCAGAACAAATCATCATAGAAGCAAGACTGTATGAAGACAACAGAGCTGTGAAGATTGGTGAAAGACTCATCCAGAACCTTCGCATTGCTGATAATACCACATCCCTGTCTGAAAGTGAAGATTTTCTGAAACATTTGCTTCTCAAGATCAAGGAACAAAGTCTTAAAATGATCCTGCACCTTAATGTAAAGAAGATAAAGATCCTGACAAATGGCAAAATCAATAAGTTCATTATTGATGGAGAAAAAATTGAAATAGTTGACAACTTTAACCTACTTGGATCAACTAGCAATAAAGAAACAACGTGCAGTCAAGAAATCATATGAGGCATTGCTCTTGGCAGAACAGCTATGAAGGACCTAAACAAGATTCTCAAGAGCAGAGATGTCTCTCTCCATACAAAGATTTGACTTGTTCAAGCCATGATGTTTTCAATAACGTCATATGGATGCGAATGTTGGACAGTGAAAAAGATAGACAGGAGGCAAATTGATGCCTTTCAATTATGATGCTGGCCATAAATACTGAATATACCATGGACTGCCTGAAGAATATGCCAGTCAGTACTAGAGATCAAACCTAAGCTTTCTTTAGATGCTCAGATGACAAGACTTCAACTTTCATACTTTGGACACATCATGCAAAGAGAGAGACCATTAGAGAGAGACATCATGCTTGGCAAGGTGGAAGGTCAATGCAAAAGAAGAAAGCCAGCAATAAGATGGATTGATACAATAACAGCAGCTATGGGTGCCACTCTGTCAACAATGAACCACCTGACTGAAGACCGAACAAACGCAGTTTAGGACAACTATTCAAAAGGTTGCCATGAGTCGACACCGACTCAATGGCACTTAACAAAACCAATATGCAGTAATATGTTCCACCTTCTTGAGGGGAGGAAGTGGTCCGGTGAGAGCAGAAAGAGGAAGAAGGACAAAGGCTGGTGGATTCAAGGTGGTTTCATATAATGTAGTGAAATGGACTAGCACTTTCTTGTGTTTAGCTAGTGTCTGGGGGCATCATAAACTGGAACAGTACAGGCTGCTCCTGGAATATGCTGACTCGATATTGGAGGCTTCGCAGACCTACAGTATGAGAAGTGGGTCTGGTTGAATTATGATGAAAAATGAAGGGGCAAGATGGAGAAGAACTCACACTTGTCTTGGAGGACTCAGGACATTAATTTGTGGCTGATGCAGATGTCAGTCCAGGTGGTTCAGTGGGCAGTTTGTCTACAAAGGTCGGGCTGGCCACAGCAGTGGCAGCCGGTTGTTCCTTTCAGACAGGGGCTGCGCTATCACAAGAGAGGGCGAGTGGAGGCAGAACCGGCGACATCTGTTGGAGGTTCAACAAGTCCTCCTGCCTAGTTGCTGACTGCAAATTCCGCCATGTCTGCTCCTTGTGTGGAGGGGAGCATTTGGCTCTCAAGTGCATCTGACAAGGGGCTCCGAGGGCACCCAATGCATCAACAAAGTGATTCTGGAGACTTGGCCCGTACTCCTATGTAGGTCGTGGCTGCTTCGCTACCCGCGTCAGCATGACAAAATTATTTTTGAGAGAGGTTTTTGTTTTAGTTTTGTGACACCAGTTCGGGGGATGGTTAGTACTGCAATGGTGCTCAGTGCACCTTTGATGTGTTTTTCGTTAGTGGTGCAGGATAAGCTGTCCGGGGAGTTGGGTTTGGGCAGGATTGCCAGCCCCTTTTGGTGAGCAGCCTTTCCTGAGGTTTGTCATCTCTCCTTTGGAGGTGGTGCCCAAGAAGGAATCTGAGAACTTTTGCTTAATACACAATCTTTCTTTTTCTTACGGGGGTATCAGTCAACGACCATATTCCCAAAGAATCAAGTGCTGTCCACTATGTATCCTTCGACTGAACAGTCACTCTGGTTCAACAATGTGGCCCTGCTGCTCCACTAGCTAAGGTGGATATTGAGTCGGCTTTCCATTTACTACCGATTTATTCGTCGGCTTTCCATTTGTTCATTTATGAGTTGGGGGGGGGATCATTTAGTTACTAATTCTGCTCTCTTTTTCAGATATTCAGAGGCAGTCTCTGCACTGTTGACTGCTCAGCCATTCTTTTTTTCACTGGGCTAGTCAGCGGGCTCCAGTATGATCAGTGGGTCCTAATTTGGGCCTTACTTTGGCCTAGGTATCTGTGATGTTGCTGGGTGAGCCCAGCCTACATTGGAGCCAACTCTTGCCGTTACTGTGATATCACACCCAGATGAGGAGCCACCTGACTGGGATCCTTCTTCATCTGGGAGGCAATGATTCATGGACATGTAAGCAGGTCACCAGAGCTGCAAAGAGGGACTTGATAGAGGTTTTGCGATTATTTCTGGGAGTGATGGTGTTATGGTCGGACATCATTTCAAGGCCTTCCTGTATGGACCAGAGAGGCTAGTCTGGAGAATTAGAAAAGATTAAACACCAGATTGGGAATTGGATTTATGAGCAAGGGGGCTATCAGATTATGCACCCTTGGGTAGAGGTGGAATGCGTGGGCCTTTTCAAGTAAGATGGTATTCACTTGTCCGCAGTGGGTCAAGATTTATTGCTCAATGATTGGCAGGAGGTTTTTGAATTGGTTGTTCAGAAGGAAGCCCGCTGGTCACAGCTTTAAGTGTGGGGGGGGGGCATGCAGGAGCATTATTTTCTCACCCTGTGCTGTGGCAGGTAACCGGAAGTTTCCGGGGCCCAGAGTCTTTGACTTGTTTCTGTTGGGCCATGGTCAGTCAGTCATGACCCAGAGATACGTAGTTGGGGTATGGTTCAAGAGAGAGTACACCCGGAAGCTTTCAACCTTTGCTAGTAGCACAGTGAGGTCGGCATGGCAGGGGTGTTGAGTTGCCACTGGTGCGACCACGACAGAGGGTGCATACTGTCTCACCTTGCTAGTAGTATGGCAGGTGAGATACTGGATCCAGTTTGGTTGTTGTCTATTGTTGGCTGTTATTCCATTCTGTATTATGGAAGCTCTTATGTTTGGAGTTTAATAAAGCTGAGACCAGTATGTTCCCAAATATATGTCCATTCAGTTCTCTCCGGGTGGTTTGGGGGAGCGGGGGGTGTAGCGTGAGGGGTCTGATGAGGATGGAAGGGAGGATGGTAAGGAAGGTTGGGGTAGGGGAGTCACCCAGATCCATGCTACCCTGGTTAAGGTCTGTGCATTTAAAATGATGCTAGTATTATTAAAAAGACTCAGCAAACAGAAAGCCTTTCATAAACTGTAGTATATTTTAGAAACCTTAGGTGCCATTTCAATGTCTATAATGAAGATCTGTACATGTATATCATCATGTACATAGAGACAGTGGTTTGGAAAAGGCATTACTTATATGTATTTGTGATGACACAGAGATTTAAAGGAGGTGTTTCCAGTGTGGTTTACATGGTCTTTCAAAAAATACATGTATTCAACATTTTCAAGCAACAATATACTTATTAGGCTGTGCAGGCCAAATATTTTTAGTTTTGCTTAGTTTTCCATTTTGTTTACTGGATTTTTAATTTTGTTTTATTTTTTTTTTTCTTTTACAATTTTATTTCATGATGAATGTCATTAATTGCAAGTATTATCACTTAATAGTATACACTACTGAGTAATAGTGCACTATATTAAGTGGTAGTGCTCACTATTGTTCAATAGTAGATACTATTCATCAATTCTGAGCACTATCTCTCAATAATGTACACTATCTGCCCATTGCATGCACTATTGCTCAAGTGTGCATTATAAGCAATAGTGCGTACTATCAAGTTATAGTGTGTGCTATTAATGATAGACAGAAAGTGCCACATATTCAAGATTTCTTCTTCCATTTTCATTTGAAAATGACATAAAACTATACAGAAAATGTTGTTGACATTTCCCATACACAACCGTAATAATTATACCTCAGGAAAGTTTCCCATCGTCATTTGCATCTACATCAAATCACACAGAACACCTTCAGCTAGCTTTGTGTTTGGAGCAGAGGTTAAGAATGCTCGAGCGGAGTTTGTTCTTACCTCTCTAGAGTTTGAAACCATTTCCTTTTGCAAACTATTTGCATTTTGGAGGATAGATCCTTAATCAGCTTCTCATTGGCATGCGTGCTTGCAAGCTTCCTGCCTGATACTCAAAGCAGTGCAAGTTTATTGTCCTACTTGGTTTGCTGCCTTATCAGAATCATCAACGCAATTTACAAAATTTAAAAGGAATATATACAAATAAAATTGCACCAAAAATGAAGATAAAATGGTTACAATATAACACTAAAAAACATAGCTTAACTCAGAGGTCAGAGGATGAAAGAATAGGCAGGAAGGAGGGTACTCCAAAAGTAACCCAGTGTATACCGCCACGAATGGTTTTTTTTTTTGGCAAAGTATGACTAGAAATACATTGCCAGGCTTTTATTCTGAGGCAATGGAGAATTAAGCAACTTGCTCAAGACCACAAGTATTGCTACTGAGAACTGCATCTTGCTCTTCTGAGCACCAAGCCACAGCCCTAACCACTAGGCTACTCCTCCATCTTAAGGGTTTGTTTCGCATTTCTTAAATGATTTTTCTTCTCTGAGGTACGGGGGTAAGGGATTCCAGAGCTGAAGGGACAGACAGTAAAATACTGAGGTGCGAGAGGACTCCAGGTGTGCCTGGCATTTGTCAGACTAACTAATATATACACATTTTGAGAGTGGAGCGTTTGGCAGGAGGAGTATGGAATTAAGTGTGCTGCTGGTATAAAAAATTTTATGTGATAAACTGAGTACCTTGAATTTTATTCTGTACAAAATAGGAAGCCAGGGTTTATCTATCAGGAGCTGAGTGTCATGATCATATTTGTTTGCATTATAAATAAGTTTGAAAGCTGCATTTCGGACACATTGGAGTCTGGTAAGATTGGAGCCAGTGATCCCATTGTAGATGACATTGCAGTAATTGATACATGACATGAATAGTGTTAAGATAAGGGGTGGAGCAAAGTGATCAGCATTGGTGCTTAAATATCTGCTGGATAGTCAGCGGCATTTTCCAGAGAGTCGCTGTACAATCTAGTGTGAACCTTACTTGGATAGTGGCGATTTTTAGCTGACCTTATCCAGATAGTAATATGTACCTGTTTTTTGGGCAGCCAAAGCGATCTGGATATGTTGGCTGTAAATCATTGATCTCTGGACAAAATCAGCATTTATCCTGATAATGGCCATACTGCCCTAGCTCCGTCCATAGATCACCCCTGCACTAACTGGATAGGACCAGGATAGTCTGTGGATATATTCTCCAACGATACTTCATCAGATCGGTTCCATCAAAAGCAGGGGGTCCCACAAGGCTCCTCCCTCTCTGCCCTTATGTTCAATATATACATGCAGCCTATCTGCAACCTGATACGGTCCTTCAGTATCAACTGCATGATATACGCGGATGATGTGCTGTTATACATGCCTTTTACAACAGAGAACCCCGACCTCACTCCATTAACAAACTGCATAAATGAAGTATCCAACTGGCTGCAATCTCAAAACCTCAGGATCCAACACAAGAAAACGGAGGTTTTGTTCATCACGAAGGACCGAAATTTCACCACCCCATCCTTTTTGAAGGTGAAGGATGCAGACCTCCAGATCAAACCCACTATCAGATACCTCGGGGTCACCTTAGACCAGCACTTGGATATGAAGGCGCACATAGGAAACATTGTAAGAGCGGTCTACCATAAAATCCGTTCCCTTAGACACCTATGATCCCTGCTAGAGCCGGATGATTTCAGAACCATCTATCAGGCCCTAATCATACCACATTTTGATTATACAAACTCTATCTTACAAGGACTCCCTCAAGCCACTTTACACCCACTGCAACTGGCAATGAACTCCGCAGAAAGAGTCCTTCACGGAGCATCCAGGAAAGATCATGTCTCACCCATCTTAAAACAACTCCATGGTTTCCGATATGAAGTAGACTCACTTACAAGCTATTACTACTTACATTCAAGGCCATCAATGGACTCACATCCGCGTCACTAACGGACCTGATCCAGATGACACCTCAAAACAGGGACAGACGGTCAGTAACACTCAACACACTAGTAGTCCCAAAATCCATAGCACAATGCACCAAAGCAACAGCAGACAGAGCTTTCAAGTTCTGTGCACCAAGGGGTTGGAACAGCCTCCCTCAAGGCATCAGAGCAATCCCAGATCTATTGTAATTCAGAAAAGCCTTGAAACACCACCTCTTCCTCTTGTATTACCCAGTAACCAATGCAGACACCTCAACTACCTCACAGTTCTCCCAAAACCCCTAAGACTGAAACAAGAAGAGTTCATGATTATGTTATAAATTGTAAATAGTTACCCCTGTTATCCAAGTTGTTTATGCCTGTTCAACTGTAAACACAAAGTACCATTGGAAATGTGTAAATTCTTTGTTTACTGTAAACCGCGCTGATGCTGAATAGTGCGGTATAGAAGAGACTATAAATAAATAAATAAATATAAATAACACTGACATTGAAAAAGCAAAATTGCTAAACAAATACTTCTGCTCTGATTTTACTAAAGAAAATCCTGGAGAAGGACCATCTGTGACTCTCAAATATAAAAATGGGAATGAAGTAGATACCACACCATTCACTGAAGATGATGTGTTAGAACAACTTGCAAAACTGAAAGTGAACAAGGCCATGGGACCGGATGGGATACATCCCAGGATACTGAAAGAGCTCAGAGAGGTTCTTACAGGGCCATTAAAGGATGTTTTCAACAGATCCTTGGGAACGGGAGTAGTTCCTCAGGACTGGAGAAGGGCAGATGTGGTACCTCTTCACAAAAGTGGTGACAAGGAAGAATTGACAAACTACATGCTCATGAGCCTTACCTCAGTGGCGGGAAAAGTAATGGAGGCGCTTCTGAAAGAGAGAATAGTGGACTTTCTCAAAGCCAACAGGTTGCATGATCCGAGGTAACATGGTTTTACCAAAGGACCATCTTGCCAAACAAATTTGATTGAGTTCTTTGACTGGGTGACCAGAGAACTAGATCAGGGGCATGCGATGGATGTCATCTACCTGGATTTCAGCAAAGCCTTTGATACTGTTCCTCATAGGAGGCTTATCAATAAACTCAGTAGTTTGGGGATGAGTCCCAAGGTGGTGAACTTGATCAGAAATTGGTTGAATGACAGACGGCAGAAGGTGATGGTAAATGGAGCTCACTCAGATGAAAGGAGGGTGATTAGCGGAGTGCTCCAGGGTTCGGTCCTGGGCCCAGCACTGTTCAATGTATTTGTGAGTGATATTGCTGAAGGACTGCATGGAAAAGTCTGTCCTTTTGCAGATGACACGAAAATTTGTAAGAATGGACTCCCTTGAGGGAGTGGATAACATGAGGAAAGATCTACAAAAGCTGGAAGAATGGTCTAATGCTTGGCAGTTAAGATTTAATGCAAAGAAGTGCAGTGTCATGCACTTGGGAAGCAGAAATCCAGAAGAAACGTACACGATAGGGGGAGAGAGAGATTGGTGTGCACGGACCAGGAGAAGGACCTTGGTGCGATTATTTCTGCGGATCTCAAGGTGGCAAAACAGTGTGACAAGGCGGTGGCAAAGGCCAGGAGGATGTTGGGTTGCATACAAAGAGGAATTGCCAGCAGAAAGGAAGACGTACTAATGCCACTGTATAAGTCACTAGTGAGGTCTCACTTGGAATACTGTGTTCAGTTTTGGAGACCATATCTTGCAAAGGATATAAAACTGGAAATTGTTCAGAGGAAGGCAACCAAAATGATTTGGAGCCTGCTTCAGAAGCCTTATGAGAAGAGACTTGAAGACCTAAATATGTACACTCTGGAGGAGAGGAGGGACAGGGGAGATATGATTTAGACTTTTAAATACTTAAAGAGAAATAATGAACAAACAAACCTCTTCCAAAGATGGGGAAGCTGTAAAACTAGAGGGCATAACATGAAGCTGCAAGGGAGTAAATTGAAAGGCAATGTCAGGAAATACTTTTTCACTGAAAGCGTGGTGGATGCTTGGAATGCGCTCCCGATGGAAGTGGTGGGGGCAAACACAGTGAAAGAATTCAAAATGGCATGGGACAGATACAATGCATCCCTTTACAGCAACAGGATAAAATAAAAATAAACTTAACTAATTTCTCAACATACAGGGGTGTCCTACATGGAGCGGTGGGTTCACCCCTAAACAGACATGGGGAGGGATCACTCCTAAAACAAAGACATGGTGAGGGGTGGCCTGAACGGAGTGGCAGGTGCACCTATTCTTGCCATCTTACTGGGCAGACAAGATGGACCTTACTGGTCTTTATTTGCCGTCATTTACTATGTTACTATGTTACTATCCAGATAGTGCCTCTGAATATCTCCTTCCAGATGTCCCCCTGTCTGGCCCCTTTGATGCTTACATATATAAGTGGTGCAACTCATAGGCATTAGTTGCAAAATTCACATCTTATATGTATATATAGTGCTCCGATTGATGGTGCTCTATTTTCAAGCATGTTCATCTAGAAATGGCTTTCCCTGTTATATGTGGAACCAAATGTAGATGTTTCGTTGGTGACTTTTGTGTAGGCAGGCGGGGGAGGTGCTCACAGCAAAATGATGGGCCTGTGAGGACCACAGTTATCAACCCAAAAACAGCTGACAGCCTTACCTTCTGGAATTTACAGTCTATACCAGTAAGCACAGTCAGTCTGCATGTGCACAGGGTTGTGTCAGCCATTCATATCGCAACTGTGCCCAGTCTGTTAGTAATCACAGAGTACCCAGTCTGCATGTGCACAGAGTGACCATGTACACCTTTGCTTGGTACAAACAACATGGACAGCTTTAGATGATATAGCACAATGTGGATATATGAGTATGACATGGTCACAGCTCAGTCAGAGTGAAAGTGGCCTCTCAGCATGACCTGATGTGTGCACCTTGTCTATGCTTGCTGCACACATACAAATTCTGTGCAAATGGCTCTGTTTCTGACAATACCCAGAATCCTCTTCCCTTCATTTGTGTACCCTTTGACTTCGTAGTTTTGTAATGCAAATATAATGCAAGGTGCACTGGAAATTGGGCCACAGACAGGCTGTGAGTGCATGTCAGGCAACAGTGGTGTACGTCTGACACATCACCGAACACTGTGTCCCCCTACACAGCTTGTGGCAATGAGCATGGCACATAGTACTATGCTTGTACACAAACATTATTTTATGTCCCTTGCCTTGGACCCTGCCAAACTGGCCATTGCAGCACATGCACTCACCCACACTGCAGACAAAGTGTGTACCTTCCACAAGAGCACATCGAAGCATGGCAGCTTGTACATGGGGCCTCACACTATATGTAGAGTTGCCGAACAGCTGATCTGCAGCATGTATGCACAGACATAAAGCCCGGGCATCATATGCATGCACAATACATTGCAGCAACTCACAGTCCTCTGGGCATAAACACACACAGCCCCACTGTCCAAAAGTGTTGCACATTGTCATTGTTACCTGCCCATTAGGCCTCCTGTAATGCTCATCCAGTGTACAGGCATTTTTAACACCCTCTGTGCTACACTGCACAGTACGGGTGCTGGTGCTGTTAGTATGCTCTGCCATCCTGCCTTACATTATGTAATTGATCAGTTAGACATGTGTGTGAGGACCCATGCTGGCAGAAATATGGGTGGTTGCACATGATGCACCTGTTCCTGAAGTTATGATAATGTTAACACACCTGGACATACCATTGCTTATCTGCAAGCTGGGCTTGAATCTATTACCCTTCACTGTGTTTCAAAGCAAAGCACACTAGCTCTGTGTTTGGAGCCACACAGCAACCACATGGAGCCATCAGCCCATGAGTATATAGGTGGTCATTGTGAGGGTGCATGAGAGCATGACGTGAGTGTGCCCATGTGTGCTTGGCTGTCTTCAGGCTCTGTACCATCCTTGTCTGATGGTGTCTGTTAGGGATGTGTGTGAGAGGGACGTCTTGTGAGGTCTGTATGTTGCACAGCCTTGCTATGCTGCTGGTGCAATTGACATGCAGCTCAAACATATGGGATCTGTCCATTCAAAGGGGGAGACCATGGTACTTAAACACACACATTCCAGCCCATGGGTGTCTTAGCATAATAACCAACATACCCATTGCATGGTGTGTGCTTGTTGGTGAGTTATGGACCACTCTCATATGTTGCCAGTCACAATTGGTAATCTAGATCCACATGTGTCTCAGATCTTTGTGTCCAATTGGGTACTGAGTTATGGAGGGGTCACCGGAGCACTCACAGAGTCTGGTCATCTTTTGGAATGTGAGATTGCAGGGTGCTCATGTTTTCCTCCAATATGGGCTGCTCTCATATTGCATAGTATTCCTGGCTCAGTGCACTTGTTATGCACCACAGGCAAATATCCATTCAATATGTGCAGTTGAAGGCATCCTGATCCTTGGCCCAGCCCATCCAGTAGGCATACTAGGCATGTCCCAGGGCCCACAGATTGTGGTAGGCAGCCTGGCAGCCAATCACTCACTCCCTGCAAGTGTGATCACGCCACCACTGCGGTGCTGCCAGAGGTCTTTTTTAGACTCTGGCAGCTGGTCACACCCATGCCGCTCCTGCCCCCTCTACTGGGGGCTGTGGGCACAGATGCTGCTGCCTTAGACTTCAGGAGGGGGGTGGAGGATGTGCTCCAGTGTGCCTGCTGCTGACATGCTTGGCATCCTACTGACAGTGGCAACTGCCGTGTTGCACCTGTAACACAGCACTGGAACACAGATCTCTCTAGCTGCAGGCTTCACCACCACCCCCGCTCTCACATAATGCTGACATGACAGCATGATGGCAGTGGGGGTGGCAGAACACCCTTCTGACTACAGCAGCATGTATTTGTGCTGCTGCTGTCACAGCAGAGTCATACCAACCATCAAAAATGTTCTCTCTAGGCAGGCACTTTGTCAGCCTAGAAGACTTGCCAGCACCACAGCATTATCCACATGACACCTCCTTTACCACATTAGATGTGTCTATTATGACATAGTGACCTAGGGAACATTCTAGCAGCTCCACTGACTGACCTTTTCAATGCCTCGTTGGAGTCAGGAATGGTGCCAAAGGTCTGGAGAGAGGTTCATGTGGTGCCTTAATACAAAAGCGGAAATAAGGATGTGGTTGAAAACTACAGGCCGGTTAGGTTAACTTCGGTGGTGAGTAAATTATTGGAAACGCTGCTTAAGAAGAAAATAGTGTGGTTTCTGGAGTCCAGCTGATTACAGGATCCGAAGGAGCATGGATTCAACAGAGGCAGGTTTTGTCAGACAAATCTGATTGATTTCTTTGACTGGGTGACCAGGGAGCTGAACCAAGGGAGAGCCCTAGATGTGCTGTATTTAGATTTCAGTAAAGCCTTTGACACCGTTCCTCACAGGTGACTTATAAACAAACTGAGCACCCTAGGGATGGACCCTAAAGTTACTGCTTGGGATAGAAATTGGTTGTGTAGGAGGCGACAAAGAATACAGGTAAATGGAGCTCACTCTGAGGAGAAGGAAGTTACCAGTGGTGTGCCCCAGGGATCTGTCCTTGGTCTGATTCTTTTTAACATCTTTGTTAGTGACATAGCGGAAGGGCTGTCGGGTAAGTTTTCCCTCTTTGCGGATGATACACCCAGGAAGGAGTAGATAACATGAGGAGGGATCTAGCCAAGCTTGAAGAATGGTCTAGAATTTTAATGTTACAAAATGTAAGGTCATGAATTTGGGCTGCAGCAATCCAAGGGAGCAATATAGTATAGGGAGTGAAATACTTTTGTCCACTAAAGAAGAGCGGGACCTAGGCGTGGTTGTGTCTGATGATCTTAAAATATCTAAACAAGTAAAAAAAGCGATGACAAAAGCTAGAAGGATGCTTGGGTGCATATGGAGAGGAATGGCTAGCAGAAAAAAGGAGGTTATAGTGCCTCTGTATAAGTTTTTTGTGCGACCTTATTTGGAGTATAGTGTGCAATTCTGGAGACCGCACCTTCAAAAGGATATACAGTAAACAGGATGGAGTCAGTACAGAGGGTGGCTACTAAAATGGTTAGTGGTCTTCATTATAAAGCATATGAGGACAGACTTATGGATCTTAATATGTACACCTTAGAGGAAAGGCGGGATAGAGGTGCTATGATTGAGATGTTTAAATACCTCCATGGCATAAATGCATAGGGGGAGAGCCTCTTTCATTTGAAAGCAAGTTCTGCTACGAGGGGACATGGGATGAGGGTGAAGGGGATAGATTCAGGAGTGATATGCGGAAATATTTCTTTACGGAAAGAATGGTGGATCCGTGGAATAGTCTCCCAGTGGAGGTGGTAGAGATGAGGACAGTATCTGAATTCAAAAAAGCACAGGAAAAACAAAGAGGATCTCTAAAGGAAAAAAGGGGACTGCTGTAGTTGTTGATATGGAAGGACAGACTAGATAGGCCATGTGGTCTTTTTCTGTCGTCATTTTTCTATGTTTCTATGTTTCTATAATATAGCACTATGCTGTTGCTGCTAATGGAGCACTACTATCACTTTCTTGGGATTCCCTGTGTGTGCAGCACATGCATACATTAAGGTAGGCTCTCTCATCTCCAAAGTACCCTTCTCTGCAAGGTTTTACTTGGCATTAGGGTTTCCAGCGCTGAGGTCTCTAACATGCAATTGTGCAAGCCAGTGGTATGGGAGCACACGCTATCAACGCCCACTCTCTACCCCATTAACACCCACTCTCGACCTCCTTTACCCTTAATGCTGCGGGCCCCTCTAACACTCGGCAATGTGGCATTATCATCTCTTTCCCTTGCGTTAAGGTCGCAAGGTTGCTGATAACAGGCCTTAATGGCACACTTGCTCCCTTACCATCCTTTAGTAAACATACCCCATACAGTAGATTCTTAGGTCTAAAAGTAATCAATTTCTATGGATCGAAATGGACAAATACGATGACTCCATACTGCTAGACATGTGCAGTAGAAAATCACATTTGGACCTTACATCAAAATTTATTGTAGAGGTAAATGAAAAGAATCCTTACTGTTCATCCATCTTGATAACATTTCAGGGACAGAAAATCAAAATCTGACCTGCCATCTCCAGCAGAAATGAATAGATAGTACAAACTGATCACTGAGCTGGATATGACTGTAAACTCTGAACTGGATTAGAGTGGATTTACACCGCATAATCACAAGTTCCTGCTCCACTTGCAGAATATTTGCGGTCAACACATTAAAGAATTTAGCCACATAATAGGCTTTTTGGAATAATGACTTGAATTCTGCTAGATTGACTTGATTTTCAGTTAGCAAAAATATGTTATATGCTTGCCAATGATGGTTCTGCAGCTTACCTATGAGGTGATATAAACGTTCCTTGAGGAGAAGCTGGTGCCAAAAAAACTTCCAAGATTCTCAGACTTGGCAACAAAGGTCTGTTTGACCCCTCTGCTCTCAAGTAATTAATTAGATTTTTTAATTAGAGTTCTGTAGTAGCTGTGCTATATTTGATTCCATGCAATTAAATGTTTGAACCTCTGCTGTACCCATATGCTGCTCTCTGATAAGCTTTCTTCACGGTGCCAACACTACTAAGAATTACACTAGATTTAATTCTTTTGTTTTGAAGTAATGTATCCTACAGTAAAAGTCATGCCTCCTTTACCAAACAATGGCCCTTTGTCAATGAAGAAAAAAAGATTCCTAACAGCTCAAAGCAAATATGTTAAGTTTTACAGTGCTTCCTGGCCTATATTATACATAATTGCTCTGCCATAAAGATATATGGCATTGCACCTTGATGAATGTGAGCAAATTTCTTTGGAAACGCCCCTTCCTCCCCCATCCTCCATCAAGAACCCCATTCTAACTACCATTCAGTTCATTGTATGATTTCAGATCAAGTCTTCGGGCCAAACCCTAATAACAATACCGAGTTGCTTTCTTATCTCCAGAGAAAAATTAACCCTCTCTGTATCCTTAGAAAGGAGACATGTTATTTATTTTCCATACTGGAAGGCAATGTCTTCGTTAATCAGAACCCCAGGGGAGTTGTGAAAGGTCCTAATGGAAGGAGGATACCACTGCTGCTCAGTGTTTCAAACAATTGCAACTGACAGTGACAATTTCTTGCAACCATATTAGGTTTATAGAAAACTGGATTTTTTCTAGGTCATGATCCTTTTTCTTGCGCCAGTGTGAGAATTATCCAAAGATGTTGCAGCACCTGAGCTTTCACGATCTCCAAGGACTTATGAGACCAGTGTGATCTCAAAAGTTCAGGCACTATATTATACTTGGATTTTCCATTACCCACAAAGAATCAATATAATACTAATATAATGTGAATGTTTATGTTTTATGTCTATGTTTATGTTTATTTACATTTGCTTAACCGCCCTTCACAACAGCAGCAGGGCGGTGTACAAATATTTAAAAACAATTAATATAAGATATAAAAAGATAGAGCAGAACGCCATACCATAATAGGATAGCTAGGGAAGAGATCAGTTAAATGGGGGAGAGAAGGGGGTCATTCTGACCTGCAAATAGCCGGGACGTACATCCAGGTTGTACATGCAACCCCCACTATTCACAGGGAGCGTATTCCATCTCCCTGGCTCCCTGCACGCACAGAGGGCTTGTGCAGGAAGTATTGGATGGGGGCAGGGCCGGGGGCAGAGAGTGACAGAGGAGGGGTGGGCCAACTCACCCGGATGTACAGGGCCTATTCTAATCAGGGCCCTGTACGTCCAGCATCGGGAAGATGGACGTGGGACTTATTCCACCTCACAGATGGAATAAGTCACACCAACAGTGGCGATCAGGCCAGGCAGCCCCACCACAGTGCAGGAGCAGGTAAGCCTTCACCTCCCTATCCTGGCCCTGGCTGCCCCTGACGAGGGTCAGGTGGCAGAGAAAGGAAGCCTGCAGTGTTATCAGGTCTTCTGAACTCCAGCTGGGTGTCCCGGTGCCATGGCGACAGGAGGGAGGGACTGAGGACTTGAGTGAAAAGAGATCTTGTGGAACGTGGAGGAGGTATTGGTGCATTTTATTTATCCTTGTAATATAGTACTCTGCTTAACAGAGCAATGCCAGGGTCGATAAAATAAAAATCTAAAAAGCACTTGATGCATGTACCATCAGGGTCAGCCCAAGATATCTGATGTCCTATGCAAACCTTCTGCTATGCACCCCTCCCAAGGTACCCAGCAATGCCTCTTCCTACCCCTCCCCGCCCCCTAGCATCTTCCTCTTCTCTTTCCTCCTCTTGTCAAGCATCTCCTCTCTCTCTGCAGGGTGACTAGTATCTCTCCCCTGAGGTGTCAACATCTCTTCTTCCTTCCTCCCCAATGTTTCCAGCATCTTATCTTTCTTCCTCCAATACCACATAATGTTTCCAGCATCTTCTTATTTCCTGCACCCTTTCCCCTGCAAGATCTACTTATCACCACTTCAACTCTACTGCTGCTGCTGCACCACTACTACCTGGGTCTGCAGCACTAAATCAAAGTCAGCATGGCCAGCATGGGGCCTTGAGCATCTGCACATGCTCAAGGCCTGCCACCTCCCACCCTCTCTGAAACAGGACCCCACCCTGCCACATTGACTTCTGTTAAGTGCCATTACTGCTGTGCTTATTTCTCCCAACAAATTTTGGCACTTTAGGTGGATGTCTAGTGTGCCTAGTATTTAGTCCAGCTCTGTGTACTACAGTATGCTGGTGTGGCAGAAGAAACATGGAACATTGATGCAAGAAGATTGGCCTATACTAGCAAATCAGCCCATGCTCAGTTACTGCTCAAAATTTGATACATCACTTTGAATATCTAAAATCTTCTACCCTGGCTGCAAGCATAGGTCAACCATCATGGGGTATCTTATTATGGCACAACTCGATACTCAAGTAGTCCCTAGTCAATGTGGTCATTCTGATTTTCAGGATATCATCAATGAACATTTATAGTTGCACTAGAATACAACGAAAGCAGCGCGTGCAAATATATCTCATGCATATGTATTGTAGAGATCCTGAAAATTTGATTGGCCATAGAGCTGTTAATGATCAGTTTGAGAACCATTAATTATATTATAAAATAGGGGGTCATTCTGTGCCAGAAATAGTAGGGATGTACGAGGGGGTACCCAAAAAAACCAGGAATTATTTTTTAAAAGCTATTTATTTCAAATTCTTTACAAAACAACCTTATCCCCTTCAAAATACTCTCCATTACAACTGATACATTTGTCCCACTGGTGCTTCCACTGTTCGAAACATTTTTTGTAGTCATCTTTAGAAACGGCTGACAGCTCCTCTCTTGTTTTTTTCTTGACTTCTTCAATGTCAAATTGGTGTCCTTTCATGCCCCTTTTCATGCGTGGAAATAAGAAAAAGTCGCACGGAGCCAGGTCAGGCGAGTCAGGTGCGTGGGGCAGCGGAACCATGCCATTTTTAGCCAAAAACTGTCTAACAGAGATGGCTGTGTGTGCAGGTGCGTTGTCGTGGTGGAAGAACCAGTCTTCTGTCTGCCACAAATCGGGTCTTTTTTGACGAATACTGTTGCGCAATCTTCTTAAAACTTCCAAATAAAAGGTTTGATTGACGGTCTGACCTGGGGGAACAAACTCTGAATGAACTACCCCCTTGGCATCAAAAAAGCAAATCAGCATTGTTTTGATGTTTGATTTGACTTGACGACATTTTTTTGGATGGGGTGACGATGACGTCTTCCATTGGCTTGACTGTTGCTTTGTTTCTGGGTCGTAACCATAGCACCATGACTCATCACCTGTAATGACCTTTGACAGAAAATCTGGATCAGTTTCAAGCTGTTGTTTCAAAACACGACATGTTTCAACTCGATGTTCCTTTTGATTGTCAGTCAGAACCCGAGGAACAAACTTGGCAGCAACCCTTTTCATTCCCAAATCTTCCGTTAAAATTCGCTGAACCGAGCTCCAAGATAACCCACTAATCTCTGACAGTTGATCAATTGTCTGTCGACAGTCTGTGAGCACAAGATCTCTAATTTTTTCAATATTTTCGTCGATTCGGGCAGTTGATGGACGCCCAGAACGAGGTTTGTCATCAATCGAAATGTCGCCATCTTTAAACCGAGCAAACCACTGGTACACTTGACTTTTTCCCATAGCGTCATCTTGATAAGCTGTTTTCAACATTAAAACAGTTTCAGCAGCATTTTTACCGAGTAGAAAATAAAATTTCACAGCTGCACGTTGTTCACTTAAACTTGTCATCATAAAAAAAGAAACAAGAACAAAACAGCGCTAGCAAAAACAATCACTGCAGATGAACAGAACAAGCCAGGTCAACAACACAGGCGGCACTGAACTGACAATGAATTGCACTATACATGCCTAGTGGCAGAAGTGCGTACTACACAATCTCCGCCCACGGCAATGCTATTCCTGTTTTTTTTGGGTACCCCCTCGTATGTCCTGCCTGGACGTATATCCCCGCTATTCATCCCCCTGCCATTCCCAATGCAAAGTCTCCCCGTATGAATAGCACTGTAATATGGGGAGCCTTAGATGAGGGCAGGAGGGGGCAGTCTGGAGGTGGGGCAAGGGCGGAGCATGGGCAGGCCATGACCCCAGATACACATGGCTAATTCTGAGGTTGACTCTGTATGTCCGGGGTTGGCTACATAGATGGAGGACCGCAGTGCTGGGCCAGGACAAAATGGTGAGGGGTGCAGGAGGCCGGATTGGGGGTTGGGCTGCGGGGAAAGAGCAATTTGGGTCAGCGGCCAGGGAACATGGCTCCGTAATGGAGCCACGGTGCCATGGCAACAAGACGCCATGAAACTGCAGCTCCATTATGGAGCCTGGCTGTTAACTGGGGATCTGCTGGGCATGGTGCCCATCAGAATCAGGGCCCAGCCTGCACATCCAGGCCGGTAGACCCGATTCTGATCTCATGGGCACGTCTAGCCCACGGGCTGGACGGACGGAATAGTATTGGCCTCATACTGTACATATTGTAATTTGTCAACAACATAGTCATTGTCCAGTTACTGTTATCCTTTATGATCTTCATTAAAAAACAAAGAGGAAAAAGATGAAAAGCTGAAAGAAATGCAAGGTGATAACAAGAAAGATCCTTCAGAAATTTTGTATTCCCTGTTTTTCCAGCTCTGACAGCATCCCTTTTAAGGGAATGTACTTAACCGGTCAAGAGGGACTGCTCTCCAGAGATAAGCTATAAGGTGACAAAAATAGGAGTTTTAAAAAAGCCTCTTACTGAAAGCACTGACACTTGCCCTGGAGTTCCAAAGTGTGTCATAAAACATCAGCCTTGCAAGAATGAGTAAGATGAATGAAAAACTCTTTAGAGAGTTCAAAATAACATTATTATGCTAGAGGAGAAATTCTCGAACCTTACCTGGGAACTCTTGCTATTTCAGTTTTTTGGATATTCACAATGGATTATACATGGGCTTAAACTCACATATACTGGGTTTCTACTATATGTAAATGTATGTACAGCCAATGTGGATATCCTAAAACCTAGCAGCTCTGGGGTTTCCAGTCCTATTTTGGAGAAGTGTTTGTATGCTAAAGATCAAGAAAGAGGAAAGATCATCTACTTTTCCTTTTTTTTTTTAATGCCATCAAGTCACTGTTGACTTCTGGTAATCCAGCAGCCCTTGGGTTTTCTTTGGCAAGGTATAACCAAAAATAGATTGTCAGGCCTTTTCTTCTGAGACAAGGGAGGGTAAAGTGACTTACTCAAAGTCACGCCACTGGGAACAAAACACCAAGCTTCTGGGTGTTAGGTTGTTGCACTAACCACTAGGCTACTCCTCTACTCACTTGACTTTTACATTTCAGTAATTTTCTCTTTCATTTGTTTCTTTTTTTTATTTCATTGCATGTATGTCTATTAAAGGGTGTTAGCTGTCAATGCGGTGCAAATGCAGGACATTTGTGCCATGCAAAATGCAATGTGTGCCTTCGAGTCAGTCCTGACTCCTGGCGACCCAGAAGCTCCTGGGTTTTCTTGGCAGTGTCACCGGAAGTAGATTGCCAGGCCTTTCTTCCAAGGCAATGGAGGGTTAAGTGACTTTCCCAAGGCCACAAGGAGTGCTAGTGGGAATTGAACCCTGGTTGCTTGGTTACCAAGCCAGTGTTCTAACAGCTAATATGGGACAAATGCAGCTACCAAAGGCAATTTTCTGCGATAGCTACATTTTGTATGTTAGCAGTACAATTGGCAGGGTGTGGGCATGCCTGTACCATGCTGTTACCACGAACGTTGACAGTGTGCAGTAGCCTCACATTTTGAGGGTGGCATTAGCTGCATCAGTTTTGAAGGACTATAAAAGGGAACTGTTACTTCTGGAGAGAGATTTGCAATTGTAAGTATTTACTTCTGGGAATTATTCTAAACCTTGGGGAAAAGGAATTCTTTAGATTAAAGCTGATTAATTTATGAACCTAGTATATTTGTTAAATCAGTCAGGGCCTAGTAGCAGCAAAGAGCTTTCAGTTTAAATTTAAAACAGAGCAGAAAGCTTTCTGGTTAAATTTAGAACCCAGCAGAGAGCTTCCAGTTTAAATGGAATACTCAATCAGGGCCTAGTAGCAGCAAAGAACTTTAATTTAAATCAGAATATAACTTAGCATAAAAGGCAAAACAGGGTTAGTATTCTTTGAACAATAAATTATTTCTAGAGACCTTTACAAAGAGGCCTTCTACATAGGGTGCAAGAGACCTGTGGAATGTTTTAAATAGGTGTTAAAGCCAGCTAGCAGATCAAAGAAAGACTCCCTCTATCCAAGCAAGGACTGTGTCAATCACCCAGGAAATTGGTCACAGCTTACCTCAGAAGCACAGGCATAAATAGTTCAACCAGAGTTTTGTGATTCTCAGTCTTGAAGGACTACAAAAGGCAACTGATACTTCTGGAGAGAGATCTGCAATTATAAGTATTTACTTCTCAGAATTTTTCTAAATCTTGGGGAAAAAGAAATTCTTTAGATTAAAGCTGATTAATCTGTGAACCCACTGTATTTGTTAAATCAGTCAGGGCCTAGTAGAAGCAAAGAGCTTTCAGTTTGAATTTGAACTACAGAAGAGAGCTTTCTGGTTAAATTTAGAATCTAAGTCTCCCTCTAAGCAAGCGCTGTGGGAATCCACCTGGTAATTGGTCACAGCTTACCTTAGAAGCACAGGACAGGGTACTGTGTAGCAGCCAGCTTTTAATAAGTCTTTTTCCTTCCCCAACACTCACCCACACCTGGGGTAATTGTAGCTTTATAGGTGCATAAACCTCTCAAAGGAAAGGAGGTGCCATATTCACTCTCAGGTGCAGTTGTTTGTCCTCATCAGGCATACATTAAAGACCTGAGATTAATTAAGCTTCAGGTGAACAAAGTACATTAAACGTATTAGGTGTAGTTTTATTAGTATATATCCCTACCAACCCTTAGTAGGTAAAGAACTTAAATACCTAAACACAACCTTAAAATTAAGATGCAGACAGCAGTCCAGCAGCAAGATGGGGGTTTTCCAGTCTTTTGCATTGAGTGTCATATGTATGATTTTCTCCCAGTTGGTGAGGGGTCTTAGGTGTACACTAGGTGCAAGGAGCTCTTTGCTCTCAGGGAACAAGTCCAATCTCTGGAGGCTAGAGTAGCAGACTTGGAGGACATAAGGAAGACAGAAAGGTGCATAGACGGGACCTACAGGGATATAGTCCTGAAGTCCCACCTCCAGTCTGGCAGCATCCCTGTTGCCATGGAGGAGAGAGATCACGTGATAGGAAAGCATCAACCTGGTTTGGCAGGAAGTGATTCTGTAGTTAGTATCTATCCTCCAGGTGATGTAAAACCCTCTCGTACTGAGGAGGGTTCTCCAGGGTCATGTGCCCATGACAGAAGGGTTATGACAGCCGTTATAGTTGGTGATTAAATCATTAAGCATGTAGATGGCTGGAAGGCTGGTGGATGTGAGGATCGCCTGGTAACATGCCTGCCTGGTGAGAAGGTAGCAGACCTCATGCACCACCTAGACAAAGTCTTAGTGCTGGGGAGGAGTCTGCTGTCTTGGTACCTGTCGGTACCAGTGACATAGGAAAATGTGGTAGAGAGGTTCTGGAAGCTAAATTTAGGCTTTTAGGTAGGAAGTTGAAATCCAAAACCTCCAGGGTAGCATTCTCCAAAATGCTTCCCGTTCCACGCGCAGGACCCAAAAGGCAGACAGAGCTCCGTAGGCTCAATGCATGGTTGGAACGATGGTGCAAGGATAAGGGTTTTGGATTTGTTAGGAACTGGGGAACATTCTGGGGAATGGAGGGGCTCTTCCAAAGTCATGGGCTCCACCTTAACTGGGATGGAACCAGGCTGCTGGCATTAACCCTTAAAAAGGAGATAGAACAGCCTTTAAACTAGATAATAGAGGAGAGCTGACAGTTGTCCAAGAGCGCATGGTTAGGAACAATGTATCCTTGAAGGATACTACCAAAAAAATAAAGTTATGGCATATCAGCAGAGAGATTCCGATAAAGACAAAAGTAGCCCAAATGCCCTTGAGTATTGAGCAGACAGAGCTTAAATACTGCAAATTACCCCTGCCTATCGATAGCCAGATTAAAATTAATAAAATACAGTTCTCTAAAATGCTTGTATGGAAATGCTAGAAGTCTAAAAAATAAGATGGGAGAGTTAGAATATATAGCACTAAATGAGAGGTTAGATATGATTGTTATCTCAGAGACATGGTGGAAGGAGGACAACCAGTGGGACACTGTGATACCTGGGTACAAACTATATCATAATGACAGAGCTTATCAAATTGTCAGAGAGGCCATTGAGTCACAAAGGATTAAAGTTTTGTAGGAAACAAAACTTGCTGTAGAATCTCTATGGATTGAAACTCCATGTAAAAAGGGGAAGGCAATGGTAGTGGGGGTGTACTATCGACCGCCTGGCCAGAATGAACAAATGGATGATGAAATGCTCAAAGAAATCAGGTGAATTAACAAACATTGTTGTTGTTGTTGTTATTATTAAGTGCCATCGAGTCGGTGTCGACTCATGGCGACCCTCTGGATAGTTGTCCTAAATTATGTTCTGTCTTCAGTTAGACATCACATTGTTGACAGACTGGTACCCGTAGCTGCTCTTATTGTATTGATCCATCACATTGCTGGCCTTCCTCTTTTGTGTTGACCTTCTACCTTGCCAAGTATGATGTCTTTCTCTAATGATCTCTCTCTTTGCATGATGTGTCCAAAGTATGAAGGTCAAACTCTTGTCATCTGAGCTTCTAAAGAAAGGTTAGGTTTGATCTCCTCTAGTACTGACTAGTTTGTTCTTCGGGAAGCCCATGGTATACACAGTATTCACCACCAGCGTCATAATTCAAAGACATCAATTTTCTTCCCATCTATCTTTTTCACTGTCCAGCTTTTGCATCCAAATGATTTTATTGAAAATACCATGGCTTGAACGAGTCAAATTTTTGTATGGAGAGAGACATCTCTGCTCTTGAGAATCTTGTCTAGGTCTTTCATAGCCATTCTGCCAAGAGCAATGCGTCGTTGGATTTCTTGACTGCTTGTTGCTTCTTTATTGACAGTTGATCCAAGAAGGTTAAAGTTGTCCACAATTTCAATTTCTTCTTCTTCAACAATGAATGTATTGATTTTGCCAGTTGTCATGATCTTTATCTTCATTACATTACGGTGCAGGTCCATTTTGAGATTATGTTCCTTGATCGTGAGAAGCAAATGTTTCAGATCATCTTCACCTTCAATCAGTAATGTGGTTTCATCAGCATAGTGAAGGTTGTTGATGAGTCTCCCACCAATCTTCACACCTCTTCTGTCTTCATACAATCCTGTTGCTCTGATGATTTGTTCTGCATATAAATTAAACAGATGGTGGAAAGTATGCAGCCTTGCCGTACACCTTTGCTTATTTTAAACCATTCTGTTTCTCCTTGTTTCGTTCAAACTGTTGCTTCTTGTTCAATGTACAGATTGTGCAAGAGAACAATCAAGTGTTCTGGTATACCCATGCTTCTTAAAGTGGCCCAGAGATTCTCATGGTTTACACAGTCAAAAGCCTTCCTGTAGTCAATAAAGAACAAATAGATATCCTTTTGATATTCTTTAGTCTTTTCAAAGATCCATCTCACATCTGCAATGATGTCTCTCGCTCCTCGCCCTTTCCTGAAAGCTGCTTGCACTTCAGGTAGTTTTTGTTCCAGGTATGGCTGTAGTCTCTGTTGAATAATCTTCAGTAGAATCTTGCTGGCATGTGGTATCAGAGCGACTGTGCGATAATTTCCAGTCAGTTGGATCACCTTTCTTTAGTATAGATATAAACACAGATCTTTTCCACTCAATTAGCCATGATGTTGTCTTCCAAATTTCTTGGCATGGTATGGTAACAGCTGCACCAGATTGTTGTAATACTTCTATGGGATTGCCATCAATGCCTTGTGCTTTGTTCTTTGATAAGGCTTTCAATGCTACTTCGACTTCTTCTTTCATAACCAATGGTTCTGGATCATAAGGTACAGGTTGAAATGGCTGTTGGTCCACTTGATCTTTATCATATAAAAACTCTGTATACACTTTCCATATTTTCTTCTTCTTCTCAGCATCATTCAATATAGAACCTTGAGCATCTTGTAACATTCCAATTTGAGCCTGAGATTTTTTCTTTAACTCTCGTAGCTTTAGGAAAGCCGATCTTGTTCTTCCTCTAATAGTTTCTGCTTATGTTTACTTGCATGTGTCATTGTGGTAATTTTCCTTGTCCTGTCTTGCTGCACATTGGAAATCTCTGTTGAGTTCTGTGATTGTCTTTCTTTCTCCTCTGGCTTTAACTTCTTTGCATTTCTGGGCAAATTTTCAGAGTTTCTTCCGTGATGCATTTTGGCCGGTTTTGCTTTTTCACCTTTTGTAGAGACTTCTCACTTTCTTCCAACACAACCTTATTAATGACATTCCATAACTTTTCTGGAGCTCTGTCGTTTGTATCTAAATCAGCAAATTGATTTCGCAGGCAGCCTTTAAATTCCAGTGGTATATTCTCAAGGTCATATTTTGCTACATTCATTATTGGCTTGCTCTTCTTCAACTTTAGTTTGAGTTTGTATACTAGTAGTTGGTGAACTGTACCACAGTCAGCTCCAGGTTTTTTCTTTGTTGATTTTACGTAGATTTTCCATCGCTGACTTCCACAGATGTAGTCAATTTGATTTTTATACAATCCATTGGGTGAAGTCCATGTGTACAGTCGCTGCTTGTGTTGCTGGAAGAAGGTGTTTGAGATGAATAGATCGTTGGTCTTTCTCCAGCTTTATTTCTGTTGCGAAGTCCATATTTTCCAACCACTTTGCCTTCTTCTTTGTTGCCGACCTTTGCATTCCAGTCACCCATGACAATCAGGATATCCTGTTTGCATGTTCTGCTTGCACTTGTTCATAGAACTGATCAATTTTGTCCTCTTCTGCAGCTGTTGTTGAGGCATTTTCTTGAATTATAGTTATGTTGATATGCATTCCTCATAGACAAATAGAGATTAAGCATTCACTGACTGCACTGTATTTCATTATAGTTCTTGCAAGTTCCTTCTTGATTATAAATGCAACAAAATGTCTTCTTTGTCTTTCATTTCCAGCATAGTAGACCATGTGATCATCAGATGCAAAGTACGTGATGCCAGTCCATT
Source organism: Ichthyophis bannanicus (assembly GCA_033557465.1). Classification (NCBI taxonomy): domain Eukaryota; kingdom Metazoa; phylum Chordata; class Amphibia; order Gymnophiona; family Ichthyophiidae; genus Ichthyophis; species Ichthyophis bannanicus. The sequence continues at coordinate 768,919,371 of CM066035.1, read as the reverse complement.
TCAGTTCGCTGACACCAAACAAATCAAGTTGTACATGTTCCATTTCATTCCAACTCCAACTTCCCATGGCTCATGCTTCATGCATTCCATGTCCCAATATATAAGACATCTTTACAGTTTCTGACTCTCATTTCATGTGCCGCTACGTCAGCAGTCAGATGTCCCAGGGGCTTTGATCCAAAAAAGTATTCAGCTCCTCCCTAGTAGATAGTTGAGTGCCTTCCGACCTGGAGGGTCTCAACTTCCAGCACTATAGTACAATTTGTTTTGTTGTGACTATACATTGGATTTTCATGAAAGTAGAAGAAGATTGCCAGGCCTTTCCTCCGTGCAATTTAAGTTTAGTGTTGTTGACATTGTCACAGAAATGTGATCCTCTGCTGCCAACACTGTCCCATTCCGCTGCTGCCCAGATGGGTGGTTTGTCTTGGACTGGCACCTCAGCTGAGTCCTGTTCATCTTGGGAGACCTTGCCAGAAGTTAAGCTACTAATAGTTTAACCCTCAGCATCACTGATGCACACAAGCCCTCACAGCATGACAAGCTGCAGACCAAGTGAGGGTAACAAAATTTACAGCACAGTAAAAATAATGGGTGATTTCAATTACCCCGGTATTGACTAGATCAGTGTCATGGCAGGAAATGCAAGGACATGGTGGAAGGAGGACAACCAGTGGAACACTGTGATACTTGGGTATCAATTATATCGTAATGATAGAGCTGATCAAATTGGTGGAGGGGTTGCACTCTATGTTAGAGAAGACATTGAGTCACAAAGGAATAAAATTTTGCTGGAAACAAAATTTGCTGTAGAATCCCTATGGATTGAAATTCCATGTAAAAAGGGGAAGGTGATGGTAATGGGGATGTACTATTGACCTCCAGGTCAGAATGAACAAATGGATGATGAAATGCTCAAAGAAATCAGGGAAGCCTAAAAGGTTACAGCACAGTAATAATAATGGGTGATTTCAATTACCCTGGTATTGACTGGGTCAGTGTCACAGCAGGACATGTTAGGGAGATAAAGTTTCTAGATGAAATAAATGACTGCTTCTTGGAGCAGCTGGAGCAGAGGGGAAGCCATTTTGGACCTAGTCCTTAGTGGAACACCAGATCTGGTGCAAGAGATAAGGGTGTTGGGGCCACTTGGCAATAGTGATCATATAATGATTGCATTTGATTTAATTAATGGAGGAGGGATGGTAAGGAAATCCACAGTACTACCTTTTTTTTTTTTTTTAAAGACTTTATTTAAAGTTTCAACACAAACAATATCATAACAAGCAAACAGAAAACCAAACAAAATACAAGATCAATACAAACACAACATCACCCATCCTCCCCCTCCCCCCCATCCCCAAGGTCACTATACAAGGCATCAGGCTGCATGGGACAAAACAAAACAAAACAGCATTAAGGCAATGTCAAATACAAGGTGAATATACATCCAGGGGACTTCTAATAGCTGGCCATCTCTCCAAAATCTAAAAGGGCTTTCCACTTCACTTTATAATTAAGTGATTTGAGGTCTCCCCGACGGGGCATGAGTTCGAATTTAGAATAGGTGCATACCAGTCCCCACCAGACCTGCCAATGCAAGGAGGCAACATTCTTCCAGTTTCGAATCCGACAACATATGGCAAGGCCCAAAAGAAAATCTAAAAGGAAGCCATCTTTAGCACTCTGTAAGGGGACACCCGAAAGAGAGCGAAAGACCAGCACTTCCCATGTGAGGGGGGCAGTAATGCCCAATATCTGCTGAATGTGATGCCAAACCGGCAGCCAATAAGCCCGGATCTGAGAGCAATCAAAAACAACATGTCGAAAGGTACCAAGATCAGCTTGACAGGTCCAGCACTTATTGCCCGCCGCAGCATCCCATCGACAAAGGCACGCAGGGGTGATATAAGCTCGATGGGCGAAAAAGAATAATGTTTGGGTGACAGAGGCAGATTTAGTGATTCTTACATGAGAAGACCAAAACTTCCGCCAACCCCTGGCAGGGAGGGCAATCTCAGTGTCATTTGCCCATGCTCCTTCCATGAGCCCAGGAGGCCCAGGGCCAACCCGCTTCAATACTTTATACAAGAAAGAGGCTGCGCCCGTGAGACCCTGAACATTCTCAATAAGCAGATCCAATATCCCAACATTACCCAGCTGTTGAAGATTACCAAGAACTCCCCCCAGACAGTGCCGCAACTGGAGCCACTGAAAATAGGCTGAGTTCGGAAGGTGAAATTCCCCTTGAAGCTTCTCGAAACTCTTCCAAGCACCATTGGAAACTAATTGACCGACCGTCCAAATATTCCTACTATACCAGGGCTGCCACGCAAAGGGTTTATGTTGTATCTTGAAGAAAGGGCTGAACCATAAAGACAAACCGCCCGACAACACATCCTTAGACGGATGAAGATTCACCAGAAACTGAAAAGCCTTCTGTGTATCCACAATCATTCGAGGTTTCAAGGGCCCAATACAAAAAACCATGCTAGACAACAGCGACAATGGGAAGGGAGCTACAAGCTTCTCCTCAAGCTGGAGCCAAACCGGGGACTGAGCGCTGAGTTGCTCCAACCATCTCACCCCCTGCTTCATTAAAAAAGCGTTATGGTAAAACCAGAGATCAGGGAAATTCACACCCACATCTTCCTTTTCCTTCTTAAGCTTACGAAGGGCAATTCTAGGAGGCTTATTATTCCATAAAAACGAGACCAAAAGCTACTCCAACTGCCGGTAAGTCTGCACCGGGAGGAAAAAAGGGAGCATCTCCAGCATGTATATTATTTTAGGGACAATGGCCATTTTAATGGTTTCTAGGCGCCCCCACCATGTTAACCGCAGTGGGGTCCATTTAGCAGTCATCGACTGCACAATGGAGAGTAGAGAGCTAGCATTAAAGGTAATCACTTCCTCTAAAGGAGAGCAATAGTGGACACCGAGGTACTTTACCAGGCCGGAAACCCAGACAAAGGGAAACTCCGAAAGCATAGCTTTATGGGCAAAGGAGTTAAGAGGAAATGCGACAGACTTCGCCCAGTTAATTTTATATCCCGACAAAGCAGAATAGCGTTCGATCTGCTCAAGGATGTGGGAGATCGAGTCGGGGGCAGTAAACAGAAGAAGGTCATCGGCGTAAGCAGAGAGTTTGATTTCCAGACCCAAGGTAGCAAAACCCTGTATAGTAGCGTTCTGGCGAAGTAACAAGGCAAGCGGTTCCAACGCGATATTAAACAACATTGGGGATAAAGGGCATCCTTGCCGCGACCCCCGAGCCAGTAAGAGCTCCCGGGACTGGATGCCATTGACACAGACGGACGCCAAGGGGCGGGTATATAACACCTTAACAAAATTAATAAAGCCAGAACCGAAACCAAACCACTCAAGGGCAGAAAACAGAAAAGACCACTCTAACCGGTCAAACGCCTTCTCGGCATCTAATGACAAACCCACCAGAGGGCCCTGCACCTTCTCCGCACCGGCCAAAACATGACAAAAAAGCCGGGCGTTATCCGCCGTGGATCTGCCCGCTATAAAGCCACATTGATCGGGATGTATTAGAAGGGGTAACACATCGGCAAGACGGCGCGCCAGAATTGTCGCATAGATTTTGTAGTCCACATTAAGCAAAGAAATTGGGCGGTAATTGCCAACCAACTGCGGATCGCGCCCCGCCTTTTCAATCACCACTACCTTTGCTGAAGCGAAAGAACCCAGCTGGGAACCGTCTCCCAACAGCGTCAAATAATATTGTTGCAAGTATGGACCCAGCTCGGCTGCAAAGGCCTTAAAGAATTCCGCGGGCAGCCCATCTGGGCCCGCGGCCTTCCCGACCGCCAAGGAGGCAATCGCCTGCTGTATCTCCACCAGGGACAAGGGCTCATCGAGACATTGTGACACGTCCGGCTCCACCACGGGTCGTTGAATCCCCGATACTAGCTGAAGAAAAGCATCCGAGGTACATACCACCTCCGAAGCATAAAGCTGCTCATAAAAGGCCCGAAAGGATTCCGCGATAGCTGAGTCAGCTAGCAATAAGGTCGAGCTCCCTTGGTCCCGAATTGCAGCAATCCTACGCGTGCCACCACGGGCTCTGAGGGTATTGGCAAGCAGCCTACCAGCCTTATTCCCTTCCTTATAATAGAGGTTCTCCTGGGCCTTAACGCTTTTGGAGGCCTCCGAGGTAAGGAGCTGATTATAACTAAAACGCAGCCTCTGTAACCGCAACAGCACACAAGGGTCAGAGCGTTTAGATAGAACACGCTCCCCAGCCTGGATTTGTGAGTCCAGGGCCTTAAGCTGCGCCGTACGTTGCCTGGCCTGTCTAATACTGAAACTGGTGATAACTGCACGCAATGAAGCTTTAAGCCCCTCCCACCGGGCCCAACCAGCAGACAAGTGTGGAGTGTTGAAAATAAAATACTCCTGGATTGCCTTCCGAATCATAGAACAGAAGTCCTCATCATACAGTAAAGCTCTGTCGAAAGACCATCCAGGAGTGGGAGTAGGCACCCCCCCATCTCCCAGTACCACTGAAACCGCAGCATGGTCAGACACATGAGCTGGGTGTATCGCAGCCGTCAACATGCTGGGTAGCAGGGGTTTAGACAGCAAAACATAATCGATTCGTGACAGAGATTTATGGGGAGGGGAGAAAAAGGTAAACTCCAATTCATTGGGGTGCAGCATACGCCAGACATCCACTAGACCCATCTCACCCATTAGAGATGTTAAAACCCTCTGAGCTCTAGTGGGCCGTAAAGTTCGCAGCGGCTTTCTATCCACGAGATCATCCATAACTAAATTAAAATCCCCAGCCAGTATCTTAAAGGGCAGCGGGTCTGCCTGCAATTCGCCCGCAATCATGTGGAAGAAATCCGGGCAGTCCCTGTTAGGAGCATATATATTCATCAATACCAAATCCAAAGCCCCAACAGACATACTCACTTTGACCCATCTCCCTTCCTGATCAGCTCGGACGTTATGGACCACAGCATTAAGGGATTGACGGGCCAGAATAGCAACCCCATTACGCTTGCCCAGAGCGGCAGAGTAGGCTAGCAACGTAAAAGGCTTAATGCTTAATTTTAAAGCCTCCGACCCACCAAGATGTGTCTCCTGGAGAAGGAGAATATCACACTTCTCATGCTTACCGTACAAAATAATTTTCTTCCTCTTAATAGGATGATTTATGCCCTTAACATTTAAAGAAAGGAGTTTAAGGGGCGCCATATTTCAGGTTTTAACTACAGGCCAAGTCCGAGTGAACCAGCTGTGACATGCTGACAAAAAGACAAACAACACATACATATACAATGCCCCAGCATATTGTACCCAGTCCCCAAACCTTGTCTGCGAAAAGAAAACAAACAATACAATCAATGAGTAGCAGCCCATAGCAGAAAACCACTAACAAAAAACAGCTAGGAGACCCCAGGGCGGGGGAGAAACCTAAAACAATACTAGGTAAACCCAGAGTGAGCAAGGTAGGTACAGAGTGCCTCTAAATAAGTGTAAAAACATATAAGCAATTGTGCAGTCGAACAAATAACAGAGTAGACAAGCTAACAGCAATGAAGGAAGAAGTTCTGCAGACAATGGCTCGAATTAGCGGAGCCCCGCAGAGCACCACGCACAGGCCCACCAGACCAATGGTTAATAACAAGACAATACACACGGGCCTCAGCGCATCAGTTCCTGCTCCTTCTCTTCCAGGTAAGCAGATAGTACAGTAGGATCCTCAAAGGTCCGCGTGACATTATGAAGGGTAACCCTCATCCTTGCAGGGTGAAGTAATCCAAAGCGCGCCTGTAGCTTCTGAAGCCTGGGCCGCAACTCCAGGAAACGCTTCCGTTTGTCTACGGTGATTTTGGCAAAATCTGGAAAAAACTGCAGCCTATGCCCTTCAAATTCAATAGGTGCACGAGCGCGGGCCGCCGTCATGATCTGCAAAACCTGCTGATGCATTAATACTTTAAGGATGACCGGTCGCGCACGCTGGCTACCAGGCTGGAGCTGCGAGGGCACCCTATGTGCTCTTTCAAGCTCGAAAGGTAGATCAAAAGACAAACGCAGTGCAGAAGGAATCAACTTGCCAAGAAAGGTAAAGATGTCAGTCCCCTCGGCCCCTTCAGGAATGCCGATGATGCGAATATTGTTCCTGCGGGACCGGTTGTTGTTGTCCTCCAACTCTTTCTGCAGCTGCTGGATTTGCCGGGCTTGCTTGTCCAAAACTTTGAAACGCTCCTCATGAATTTGCAGTCTCTGCTCCATCTGCTCCTGACGAAGGCCGAGCTGTTCCATGCCGCTTTTCAGTCGGCTCAGATCCCCCTGCACAGTAGCTAAAGTATCGCTATTCGCAGTTACGATCTCTTTGACTGCACGGACCTCCGCCAGCAGTTCTTGCAGGGCCTCCGGATACTCTCGAGCAGCCGCCATTTTCTGAGGGGAGGGGGGCTCCGGTTTGGATCTCTTCGTGCCAGTAGTTTGCCCCGGAGTAAACTCCAATCGCGCAGGTTTAGGTCCCGACATCTCACACACCTCGGTGATCAGGTCTCACAGGCTTCCACCCCCGAAAAGAATGCACAATTGCAGGATTCCTGACAAGGCCTCACTGGAGCTAAAGCTCTACACAGCCACCCTGCTCCGCTCCAGGCTCCGCCTCCCACAGTACTACCTTTTAACTTTCAAAAGGGAGACTATGATAAAATGAGGAAAATAGTTAAGAAAAAGACTAAAAGGAGCAGTTGCAAAGGTTAAAGACTTACATCAAGCTTGGGTGTTTTTCAAAAATACTATCTCGGAAGCCCAGACCAGCTGTATTCCACACTTTAAGAAAAGTGGAAGGAAGTCCAAAAAACTGCCAGCATGATTTAAAGGTGAGGTCAGAGAGGCTGTTGTTGCCAAATAAAGCATCTTTCAGGAAATGGAAAAAAGAGCCAAATGATGGAAACTGGAAACAGCACAAGCACTGGCAAGTTAGTTGCAAGGCATTGATAAGGGAGGCAAAGGGAGAATTTGAGAAGAAGCTTGCTGTGGAAACAAAAACGTACAATAAAGACTTTTTTTTAAAGTACATTCATAGCAAAAAACATGTGAGAGAATCAGTTGGACCATTAGATGATAGAGGGGTAAAAGGAGAACTAATAGGGGACAAGGCCATAGCGGAGAGACTGAATCAATTCTTTGCTTTGGTCTTTTCTGAGGAAAATGTAGGGATGTTACCCATGACTGAAGTGGTATTTAAAGGTGATACTGCAGAAGAATTGAAAGAAATATCAATACACCAGAAAGATATATTACAACTATTTGATAAACTGAAGAGTAGCAAATCACCTGGACCGGATGGTATACATCCAAGGGTGTTGAAAGAACTGAAATATGAGATTGCAGACCTGCTATTAGTAAACTGTGAACTATCATTAAAATCATCTGTAATATCTGAAGATTGGAGGATGGCCAATGTAACACCAATTTTTTAAAAAGGGTTCCAGGGGTGATCCGGGGAGCTACCGTCTCATGAGCCTGATGTCATTACCGGGAAAAATGGTAGAAACCACCATAAAGAACAAAATTACTGAACTGTGTGACGAGGAGAGCTGCCAGGAGCAGATGGAAATAGAAGAAAACAATGTTTGTACCTTTAAAATGAGTGACAGACCAGCTTTGCACAGAGTTTGCAAGGCAAGCATGAAAAAAAATCCTGTCTCTGCTGAGGCTAAGCCACACCCAAGCTCTGATGTGGGGGCAGGCTTGGGCACTGATTGTAAACACCTGTGCAGAGGTAAGGGAGTGGCAGGCAAGAAACGTTTTTTAAAACCTGAATCAGACCAGAAAGAGAGATCCTGGGGAGAGGAGAAAGCCTTCAAGGAGAAAGGATTCCAGGAGAGATTCCAGGAAGGAAGGAGTGGAGAAAGGCATAGGAAGGCTGACTTCCAGCTGCTGAATGAGGCCAGTAAGAAAGGAAGCAGTCTGCGTCTGGAAAATGCTCCTAAACTTGAAGCTAGCAGACGGTTAGCTGGAAAGCTTACAGATCTGGTGGAACAGATTGCAGTACCTAGTGTTCAAGAGCCACTGCCGAGGACTTCAACTGCTAGAAGGTGGGTGGATATGCTTGTCTGGGGAAAGAGCCAGAACTCACCTGAGAGCAGAGAAGCTGAACCAAAAACACTAGAGACGTTAAGGCAAGGGTTCCCAGGGAAGAAAGCTCACTCTCCCAGAAAGAACAGCTATGGAGCAAATTTCAGAAGTTCTTACAAGACAGGAAACCTGAAAGACGTTTTTGAAACCATAGAAAGGGATAAGCATTCTGTTGCCCAAGAGGATATGCAGATCGATTCCTTTGAGCCGGAGTCTAACCTGGGGGAATCCCCGATGGATTGCTCTTTTTGTTTGAAAGAAAACTAGACGCTGGTAAACAGGACTCAAAAAGAAAAGCAAAACGTGGTGAGAAGCAATGTTTGCCTAACTCTGTAACTGATAAGAGTTTCTTCTGAAGCAAAGAAGGTTTTGTTGTTTAACCAAGGGTTTTGAAAAGTAAAGCAGCAGTTGTTAGAAGAAGAAGTTTACCTTTTGTTTGAATGAACACAAGAGACTACAATGTGCATGTTACCTTGTTTGATGAGAACAGCTGCCAGGGTTAGAAAGATTTTTGTTCATCTTTCTTCAGTCTCAGTTGTACATGTTTTTCTCTTATGTTTGGAGAAGTATCCTAATGCCTGCGTTCTGAATTTAATGCTTATGGAAATCCCACAAAAATAAATATTCTTGTTTGCCTTAACCCACGGTTTCACACTATTTTTGTCCTTGGATAAGAAAGCCAAACTTAATTAATTTTTATACATTATAAGTTCTCTGTACACATATAATTTTTTTTTCATTTCATGTCCTGTGTTACATTAATTTGGACACGAGTAATTTATGTTTTTAAATTTACTCATTTTTATGTTTTTAATCTTCACAAAGTTCTTAAATGTTTTCAAAGTTTTTATTATATTTTTGTCTATGATTTAATATTATTATTATTGTTATGGGTTTGTTTTTTTCTCATTTTTGATATTCCAGCTGTTACCCCCTGAGGAAGGCAATGTATACCGAAACGCGTTGGGAATTATTTTAATAAAGAACTTCAATTCATTCTTACGTTCTTTGTCTCTTGCTCTTTGTGCATTCTGTCATTGCTGGAGACAGAGGAGGAGGAGAGAAAGCATACATGAGACGAGAGGGGGAGAGCAAATCTGTCCTCTGCACCCAATGTAAATTTGGCTGGAGTGTAGAGAACACTGGGTGCATCTTTAACCCATTAATCCACCGAGAACTGGAGGAGACAAGGTACCATCGATTATTTTCCCCTACTGCACTATTTGGTCTTGCAGTCTTCACGTCCGTCAACTAGATTGCAGGGGGCAGGGACTCTCTTTTTTATATGTGTATACAGTACTGCATAACCTTTATAGCATTATCCAAATATTTAATAGTAATAGTAGTTCATAAATTAAACTTCATAAGAAAAACGGATAACCCAAGATGTATGACCCAAATACAGAAAAGTAGAAGGAATGGCATTAGCTTTTCTGAGACTCAGGACTGAAATGAATGTGAATGGCAGCATTTTCTGATCACTGATGTTGCATAGCTTTATAGCTGTATTAGCAAAATCTTTTAATGATTATTACTTACCACAGACATTAGGCTTTCTGTTCCCTTTCAGATCTTTGTTTTCTCAAGAGTATTCCCTGATCAATAGAATGAGCCATGGCATGCATATAAAGGGGAGATTAGCTACATAATCTGTGGGTATTTGCAGGATGTGCCACCTGTCTTGTTTTCATTCAGCCAATGCTGCTGTTCCAGCTTCGGAGTTGCAGTCTTTTGACACCTTACCACACAGAGCAGTCATGGCCTCCCCTGCCCGCACCTGCTGAGCAACAGAGTGTGTCTGGAAGGAGGGAATTCTGTTTCTTCTAGAAAAAAGGCTTCTGCAGCATATTAAACACCAAATGCCTAACATAAGTCTCGGCTTTGATCCTGTGAAAGTTTTAGACCTAATGAGATTGATTGGCTTTAGGTTTATATCTTTAGGAGCGGGAGTGGGAATCTAGGCTATTGATAGAAGCTCAGAAGATGTGAAGGGTTGTATTGGCTTCCATTTTCGTGGAAGGGATTTACAAAGTTAATAGATAATGAGAACACATTGTGATGTTATATACCAGATGAGTTACCAGGTGAAAGCACTGATATATTATCACAAATCTTGAAATTTGTACACTATTAGTAGTATCTAGAAACAGAATAATTATCTAATCAAGAAAATCAATGACCATAGATTATCAGTATAATGATAGTGAATGCTTATCCTTCAGTATTTGATCTCAATATTACAACATTTCTGAAGTGCTTGAAAGACTTAGAGAGGCATTTTAGAAAGGATTCGAAGTGCAGTCTGGGATGTCTCAGCCATAACGTCTGAAAAAGAAGCAGGCACATCCAGGTGCAGACATGATTTCACAAAGGTGGACATGCCTGATATGGACGTCTGCCGGGGCATCTACATAGATATCCCCAGAATAGTATTTCAGAACCTAGATGTCTAGCAATAGTGTAATGATTAGAGCTGTAGACTAGAGCAAAGAAAGCCAGGATTTAAATCCTAATGCTACTATCACTGTGATTGTGCTTCCTTCCGGATGATTTTCAGCCAAAACAAGCACTTTCCCAATGCTTATTGGTGTCTAGAGCAGGTCTAAACTTAGATGTGACTCCAGACACTTCTGAGATCACGCAGTGATGTACAGGTTCCTGGAAATGCCCCAGTCATGCCTCCACTATTTCCCTATTCAGACTTGAATGTCCACAGAACCAGCTTCTAAAATGGCTTTAGACGTTTCTATGCCCATTTTCAGAGATCTAAAGCATGGATAGGATTTTCAAAATAACCCCCTTAACCTTTTGCTTTATATTTCATATCCCTATAGCTTATAGTTAAACCACTCTCCTCCTCATAATGAATGTATATTGCTAGCAACAGTATTGGCCATATTTTGCATAGCAACTTACTGCATGAATAATTTCAACATGCTTCACAGCTGTGTGAACTCCTAGACAAGAGTGCATCAAGCTCAGGATGTTTCTTCCTCTGATGTCATAATCCTTCATCTATATAGTGTTATTGAAAAGACTCCAAAGTTTTCAAGCTATTAATAAAAACTTAAGGGGCTCATAATCAGAACCCTTAGATGGTCAGCCAACAGGAGGCTAGCCACTAAGTGTACTGAGAATGACATTCAGTGACACTATCCAGATAGTGCCACTGACTATCTCCACAGGCCTTCCTGGCACTATCCAGTCAGTACAGGGATGATCCAGAGGTGGAGTGAGAGTAGTATTGGGCTATCCAGAAAAATGCTGACTTTATCCGGTTAGTGAGCTTTTCAGTCAACATTTATTCAGTCAATATAGGCTGCAGGAAAAGCAGGCCCAAGTTGCAATCCTCATAGGTCCAGACTGAAAATCCCATTCAATGAATAAAGTCATCACTTATCCGGATAGTGCCATTCAGCCCCAATATTCAGTGGCAGACTGCCGCTGAATATCTTGCCAATATTTATGCAGCATGGCTGACCACAATGGCGTTTAAACATCAGACCCTTGGCGGCTATGGAGGTCATTCACAAATGCAGGTTGTGGGGCTGAACGTCCCGGTGGGACATACAGCCTTGCAAGCTCTCCGTGCCCGATTCCCCTCTGACTCTCCCTGTACATCAGGATGAGGAGAGCCGGCGAGGGGAGGAATGGGAGGGGAATGGGATGGAGTGGGAGTGGACCAGCCCGGCAGCACGTACAGAGCCGATTCAGGTCATGGCCCAGTACATGCTGCTGGGCCTGTGGGGACATGATGCTTATACCACCACAAAGGTGGTATAAACCGCACTTTTGGTCCAATGGGGCCCAAGGATGTCTACCCAGCCCCCCCCCCCCCTGAGGCCAGGGCCAGATTTGGGGAGGTCCCTGCCGCCCGATCCAGACAACAGCAGGTCAACTGTGAGTCGGGTGGTGGGGAAATGGGGGGCTGGAGCCACAGCTGTTGGGGCTGCTGCATGGAGGACATCCCAATAGGTGTAAGGTGCACACCAGGTCATCCTCGGGCCCGATTCTGGCTACTACAGGAACGTTTTATTCCCACAGACCAGAATCGGGTCCACACAGCCCCATCTTCTTCAGGACTATCCAGACAGCCCAGACGTCCCGCTCCATGAATTGGGCTCCATGTTTCATGATGAAAATTCACCTAATTTAGGTACCTAAATTTATATATCTAAGTTAGGGACCTTGCACCGCAAATTAGTATTGATGGTAATTTTATAGGACATTTCTGTATATAAAAGAGAATTTTGAAGGTAATTTTAAAAGTCATGATTATTAAACATGCATTTTCACGTACATATTGTATGCCTATTTTTTTTAAATTCAAGTATGTGTGTACTTAACTTTTTAAAATATTAGCATAAGTGGCTAAGAATATGCCTTATGTTAAGGCGCGATCACTTACAAGAGCCCTAGAGCTTTTTATAAGTATGCATATAAATTATAGCATTATACAGAATATACAATGTGCTACTTGCTCACGCCATGCATGCTGTTCCCAAACTCCATTCATATGCATATCTACAGTGAAAGGTCGTAGATACAAACAATGCATACTTTTACACTAGTCAGTATTTTATAAGAAGTCATTTACATGTGTGTCTACTTCCACACATAAATGAGAAAATACCAACATTTATGCACAATATCGGTGCCTAAAACAAAGGTGCCTTCTTATAAAATGACCCCTTTGTGGGTCATTTTATAAGGAGGCGCTTAGTTAAAGCACCGTTTCATGTGCTTAAGTTAAGTCTGTTTTGTAAAAACAAGCAGTCTTTATAAAATACTAGCACAAGTGGCAGATATTTCCCCTTAAGCTAAGGCATAGACATTGTAAATGCCTGCACCTATGTTTTTCAAGAACATGCATACATTCTAGTCTTTTTTTAATCGACATATGCACTCGTGTGTTCTGTCCACGCTTCACCCAAACTCCACATGGTCTTGCAGTCTTCAACAGATTCAAAGCTGATTGAAAATACACTTTTTTCAAAATGGCCTTCAATGTGTAACTGGGTGAACGTCCTCGGTCTGGTGCAAGAAAAGGCAAGTCAGCTCTTCTACCTTATAGTTATCTAGGGGGATGTTTACTAAACGGCGGTAAAGTCACCGGCAGTAAGGATAGCGCTAAGGTACCCAAAGTCATATAAGGCTATGGGCCATGTAACACATGGAACAGAGTGTCCTGACCATTTAACTCACGCTAAGGTGACAAGCGTTAAAGTGCCCAAGGGAGTTAAGGCGCTTCAACCTAAGGTGCCTGAGTTTAAGGCACCCTGAGGAGTTAAGCTGCATGAAGCTAAGGTGCCCTGAGGGGTTAAGGCACATGAATTTAAGGTGCCCTGAGAGTTTTAAGGCACTTGAGGTTAAAGCACCCTGAGGGGTTAAGGCGCATGAAGCTATGGTGCCCCGAGGGTTTTAAGATGCCTGAGGTTAAAGCGCCCTGAGGGGTTAAGGCTCATGAAGTTAAGGCGTCCTGAGGGGTTAAGGCGCTTGTGGCTAAAGCACCCTGAGGGGTTAAGACGCATGAAGCTAAGGCGCCCTAAGGGGTATAGGCACCAAAACATAAGATGGCCAAGGGTTTTAATGTGCTTCAAGTTGATAAGCATGCATCTAAAGGCAGGAAAACAGCTGTAGCCCTAACGCTGGATAATGTACCACGGAAAGTCAATGTAAAGGCGATGGAAGGAAGGACAGGTGGGAGCTGATGGAGCTGCCATATTGGTGGGCACCCTATTTGCAGCCAGTTAGGTGGACAAGCATGTGTGAGGCAGCTGTTCCAATGCACAGAGTGGTGCTAATGTAAAGTATTGCAATGTCAGTGAGCGGCAGAGGCAGCAGGATGTTTGCAACCACAGGAGCACAGAGTGGGAGTGGTGACGTGAAGATCAGGCACAGGAGAGCCCTGACTATCACAGGCATGAAAATGACCTGAGTAGCACACATTCACAAAAAGAAGAAGTAGAAATCAAATCCTTGTCTCCTGCCTATAGGGGCATTGCACTAACCAGTATGCTACATCTCTTGAGTCTGCAGGCTGGAAATGAAGAGCCTGCAGGTCTCTGCCTAACTTGTCTGTTGTGCGTGCTGGTATAGGCAGTCTGCAGCTGAGCACCAAACAGAGAATGGACAGATACAACATATCAGCTCAGTACGATGCACTGACAGTGTGTACTGCAATCACATAACAGCTACAAACTGCTACTGTGAAGTTTCAGCAGTCACCCTGAGGGTGAAGATGGCTGCCCAGAACCTGGTCCCCAGGACTTGCAATGCTAGATACTGTATCTGTTGCTTGTGCTACAGATCCCTATCACTACTAGTGTGTTCAGTTAGTCACTTTGCTGTAATAGTCACATCTGGTCCTGTAATTTACCCCTGTTGCAGAGTGATCCTCCTAAAATAGTGCATGTTAATACCCAATATTAAACAGCTGATGCTACCTACAGTGGGGCATCGATGCTTGCAGGGGAGTGTCACTAGAGGTCTGTTGGGCCTACCAATACCACAGGAAGTAGGGCTGAAACATATCCTCTCCCAACAACCTAGATCTAACAATCACCGACAGCAAGCACAATCAGCATAAACCAGCAATGCACATACCAACTGCAGACAGTCCACTGATCAGTACACATTGAATGTACACAGAACAACCATGTGCACCCAGCAGTTAGTTAAGCGATCAGGCAGTATAGGTAGTGCACCCACATCACTAGAAACAGACACTGTATAGCACTATGTGGATACATCGTCGTGCCATGGTTACTGCTCGGTCAGGGTGAGAATGCCCTCTCAGCAGGACATGCTGTGGCCACCCAGGCCATACATGTTGCAGATGGGCACTACAGCATCTCAGCCATTGACCTTACCTTCAATGCAGACCCATTCTGGCCAATCCACCTTGTTTCAGGCCATACTCACAATACTTTGCCCCTCATTATGCACATTTGCAGATTAACACTGGAAACAGCTTAGGCCAGTGATGGCTAACCTTTTTGAGCCCGAGTGCCCAAACTGCCGCACAAAACCAAAGAATTTCCTCAAAGTGCCAGCACGTCAATTAAAGCTCCATTTGCATAAGGTGCTTCATTTGCATAAATATTTGCATAATGTTACCATACACTAACTTTTAGTAAACATGCCTCTTAATGAGTATATGGATAAAGAAAGACTAAAAGGTTTCTACATTACTATAATCCAGTACCAACCGCCAGGCACATTAGGAACTACTACAAACGCTGCCCATTTAGAACCCATAGCAAACCCGCCGTATCCTAACAGCACTACCAGGACTCACAAAGCACCATACTCTACCTATCAAAAGGCAACACTGCAAATATTAAACCAATACATCTCAGAGAACAACAATACATGACCTACTGGGGAAAGAACAAGTGGCAATGTCAAATAGGAATTATATAAACAGAATACCTCAGCTCAGTTACACATGCAGAACAGACCATTACCAAACAAGGAATCACAATTTAGAAACAGGAAGACAATAATTAAACTGGGAACCCCAAAAGCCAAACTTGGAATATACAACAACACTGTAGAAATAAAACTATATATTAATTTCCTCTTGTACTAAACAAAGCGCAAAAATTAATGATGCACATTTCCCAGAGCTGACATATTCCAATTAATAAATTCAAAATAAAGAGATATTTTTCTACCTTTTGTGCATTTTTTTTCAGTTGCAATTGTTCCAGCCACTTTCTTCTGGTTTCTTCGTGTCTTCTGCTAACTCTCCATCTGCTGTCCATTTGTCCTTTCTTCTGTCTTCTTGGTTTTTTTTTCCATTCTCTCTCTACATCTGCTTTAACATACTAATCTTTCTCCTTTTGCTCTTTCCTCATTCCTATTTCATCTACTCAAAATTTACCCCTCCATCCTCAATCCCCACTTACTCTCCCAATACCCGGCCAATTGTAGATTTTTTATCCCTCCCACACAAAATATTTTTCCCCTCTCCATTTTACTCTCCCAGCCCCATCCCATTCTAATCTGCTTCATCTCCTTCACCTGCCAATCACATCAAGGCAGCAACGATGTTAAAAGCCGCCATTCCAACGGCGATCGGGGCCACGGAGGACTCTAAAGCCGACATCGGGGCTGTGAGCAGGAGCTCTGCTTCATCTCCTTCACCTGCCAATCACATCAAGGCAGCAACGATTTTAAAAGCCGCCATTCCAACGGCGCGCCCGCGCCTTGCGGGCCCGCGCCTAAGGACCACGCCAAAGGGCCCTTTGGCGTGGCCCTTAGGCGTAGGACCGTGGGGTACCAGGGTAACGGCTGATCTATGTTGGTTATGTTTGTTGCCTTGTTCTGTGTAGTTAATTGTAATGTAAGGTATTTACTGTATGTCCCTATGTATGTGTCTATGCTCTGATGCTTGTCTCCTTACCTGTTTGTGTAATATGTGCTGTATTAACCACTTTGATTTAAGGAAAAGGTGGGATACAAAACTTATTATATAAATAAATGCCATGTATGTACTGTAATGTACTCCTTGTGTTATGTAATCCCATTTACTACTGCTCTGATGTAACGAAGAGTGGTATGTTTCCCTCACCTTTGTACAACCTGGTATTGTAATGTATTGTATTGTACTGTGACCGCTTTGATTGAAAGAAAAAGCGGGATATAAAACCTGTTTAAATAAATAAATAAATAAATAAATAAATCCTCCCCCAACACCAGCTCCCTTCTAGTTCCAGCCTCACCCAGCATCCATTCCCTTCTAGTCCCTGCATCAGCCCATTTCCAGTCCTAGCAGCCCCCCAACCCATTTCCAGTCCTAGCAACCCCCCAACCCAATACCAGTCCTATCCCCCCCTCATCAACCCACTTCCAGTCCTAACCCCCCATCACCCCATTTTCAGTTTAAGCCCCCCCCTATAACCCATTACCAGTCCTAACCCCCCATCAGCCCACTTCCAGTCCTAACCCCCCATCAGCCCACTTCCAGTCAGCCCCCCATAGCCCATTGCCAGTCCTAACCCCCCCCATCAGCCCACAGTCCATTACCAGTCCTAACCCCATCAGCCCACCTCAAGTCCTAACCCCTCCCCATCAGCCCATTTCTTGTCCCAGCCCCCCATAGCCCATTATCAGTCCTAAACCCCCCCATAGCCCATTACCAGTCCTAACCCCATCAGACCACCTCCAGGGTTAACGCCCCTTCAGCCCATTTCCAGTCCTAACCCCCCCCAACAGCCCACCTCAAGTCCTAACCCCTCCCCATCAGCCGTCCTAACCCCCCTAGCCCATTAGCAGTCCTAACCCCCCCCATAGCCCATTACCAGTCCCAACCCCCCATCTCCCCATTTCCAGACAGCCGCCATCAGCCCACCGCCCATTAGCAGTCCTACCCCCCCAGCCCATCAGCAGTCCTAACCCCCCCTAGCCCATTAGCAGTCCTAACCCCCCCAGCCCATTAGCAGTCCTAACCCCCCCTAGCCCCTTCGCAGTCCTAACCCCCCCCCCTCGCTCATTAGCAGTCCTAACCCACCCCCCATGGCAAATTTAAAAAAAAAAAAAAAGCAGCTGGCTCTGGCTTCTGCCGCGGCAGCGGCAGAATGCAATGTCCCGCGGGGCCCCCTCCGCCCGCTAAGCCCCTCTGCAAGGGCTTTCAGATTCGCGAGGGAGAGCGTCTCCCTCGCGTCTCTGTTAAGCCCGCAGGGGCTAATGGGAAATTTCCCATCAGTCCCTCTAAAGGGGCTGATGGGAAATTTCCCATTAGCCCCTGCGGGCTTAACAGAGACGCGAGGGAGACGCTGTCTCCCTCGCGAATCTGAAAGCCCTTGCAGAGGGGCTTAGCGGGCGGAGGGGGCCCCGCGGGACACTGCATGCTGCCGCGTCCGCGTCCGCGGCAGCAGCCAGAGCCCGCTTTTTCTTTTTCTGCGGACCTTCACGCGTGCCAGCTGCAAGGCCTTCGCGTGCCACAGCTGGCACGCGTGCCATAGGTTCGCCATCGCTGGCTTAGGCACTGCAAGGCTCAGTGAGGTGGACAAAACAATGGATAGACACACACACACACACACACTCATATTGCCATGCTGTGCAAAAATGGGGGTGGTTGGTATTCCTGCCTGCTACTTTGGTTCCGATATCAGCTCAAACATTGTTAATGCGTGCTCCTTGTGCAGGAGCTAGTAGCGTGCTCTAATGTTAATGACTGCTCAGTGTGCAGGTGCCGTCAGCCTGACTTTCCTTCCAGCTGAGGATAGTAGAGCCTGTCTGTGTGAATGATGGGTGTTTGTGCACTTGCTGGCCGATTCATTTGGGGTTGCACATGTTGGTGTTGTACCTGCACTGTGGGCTAAAGGTTAGACACAGGGACATGCAATGCATAATCCACAGCCCAGACCCAAACCTGTGACCCTCCACTCATACGCACACCAACTGTGTGCATAGAGCCACAGTTCTACCTTGTGTTTATAACACTCCCTGGGGCTGACATACTTCGCATCAAACAGACCTTGGCACATGTTTCATTGCGCACTGTGCACAGGACTAGGGTATGGCTTTGGTCTGCTGCAGGCGGCTGCTGCTGCCCCCTCCACCAACGCCCCATACCATGCTGACATACCCGTGTGCTGCCTGTATTGATGGTGTGCAGTCCCAGCCCATCCAACATACAGGTTGGCGGGTGCCTAGGGTGCAAGGTCCAGATGGGGGGCAGAGGCATACATGGATGGTCACACATCTCCCCCACAACCATCTGCCTCTGCAGGGACCACATCACCGCCAGCCAATGTTATGTCTCTTCAACCTGGGGAAGAGACGGCTGAGGGGTGCTATATTAGAGGTCTCGAAAATATTGCCTGGAGTGGATTGGGTAAACGTAGATCGATTCTTTGTTGTTGTTAAGTGCTGTCGAGTCGGAGTCGACTCATGGCGACCCTCTGGATAGCTATCCTAAATTGTGTTCGGTCTTCAGTCAGGTGGCTTATTGTTGACAGACTGGTACCCGTAGCTGCTGTTATTGTATCGATCCATCTCATTGCTGGCCTTCCTCTTTTGCATTGACCTTCTATCTTGCCAAGCATGATGTCTTTCTCTAATGATCTCTCTCTCCGCATGATGTGTCCAAAGTATGAAAGTTGAAGTCTTGTCATCTGAGCTTCTAAAGAAAGCTTAGGTTTGATCTCCTCTAGTACAGACTGGTTTGTTCTTCGGGCAGTCCATAGTATACACAGTATTCGCCGCCAGCACCATAATTCAAAGGCATCAATTTTCTTCCTGTCTATCTTTTTCACTGTCCAGCTTTCACATCCATATGATGTTATTGAAAATACCATGGCTTGAACAAGTCGAATCTTTGTATGGAGAGAGACATCTCTGCTCTTGAGAATCTTATCTAGGTCTTTCATAGCCATTCTGCCAAGAGCAATGCGTCGTCTGATTTCTTGACTGCTTGTTGCTTCTTTATTGATAGTTGATCCAAGTAGGTTAAAGTTATTCACGATTTCAATTTCTTCTCCTTCGACGATGAACCTGTTGATTAGGCCAGTTGTCATGATCTTTGTCTTCTTTACATTAAGGTGCAGGCCCATTTTGAGACTGTTTATGCCATCAAATTTGTAGTAGGACTAGGGGACATGCAGTGTGGCTACAGTGTAAGCCATTAAGGACTACTGGGAGTGAATAGTTTCTCAGTCAACATGTATTCAAACTCTGTAATTGATTTCCGGAGGATGTCGTAAAGGTTGTTAGTGTAGGTGGGTTTCAGAAATGTTTGGACAGGTTCCAGGGGAACGGTCCATAAACCATTATTAATGAGGGGCCCAGAATGTTCCTTGCTTGCCCAATACATGCACTGTGGATCCTGTGTGTCTTCTGTGGAAACTGCTAGGTACCTGCGAACTAGATTGCCACCTGTTGGACAGAGGATACTGGGCATGATGGACCATGGTCTGACACAATCTGGCATATTTGCAAGTCGTATGTTCTTATGTGGCACTTAGGCAACTGCCTGGTCCACCATGTGCACCAGTGGCCCCCACTGCATGACCCACATGCATCCTCCTTTGCCCCATTTGCACTATCAACATAGTGTCCTTTCATACTTGGGCACTATGCAGTTGCTGCTAGTGGATCCCTACTATCATTTACTTGAGCTCATCTGTCTGTGCAGCACATTGCAGACATTCAAATAGGCTCACTCCCCTCAAAATGCACTCTTACCGACAGGTTTTGATATGCGTTAAGGTTCCTGACATTAAGGTGCCGGTGTTAAGGGAGTGCACTTTATTTTTGCCCTTTCCCCGCCCATTGACCCCTACTCTCCATCCATAAGTACCATTAACGCGCACTAAGGTGACATTTAGGACACATTAAGGGCGCAAGTACGCCGTTAGCGCATGTTAATGACACACTTGCTCCTTTACCACCTTTTAGTAAACATACCCCCTAGTCTGCTATCCCTTCTGCTTTACCTGAATTTTAATTGAGTTCCCTTAGTCTACGTTCTTTTTTCTATTTTTATTGGATATGCAAAACACTTTGGTGTTTGCTTAAGAAAGTCGGTATAAGTGGTATAATGAACATAAACACATGCACACCCACTGGCAAAGTCCACGCTGTCATGCAATGTGTGCACTTTTATGCTGGTCAGAATTGTATAGGAGGTCATTAGCACATGTAGATAGCCATATATACATATCAATGGATAAAATAACCTGAAGTAGATATGCCTGAAAAGTACACACCCCTTTATAAAATTGTCCCCTTTATATGCAGGCACAGATATAATTTATTTTTTTTTATTTATTTATTTAACAGGGGTTTTTTATATCACCTTTAATCCAAGGCAGTTTACACAGAACAAGAATTTCCAACCTCTGTGAATTGGGTTACATAGAACATGGGAATGTAAACTTGGAGTTAAATACAGGCATCAACAGTAGGTGAATGAGTTATGATGTATACAATTAAGTGATATCAATAGGCAGGGCCGGATTTACCTTGAGTGAGGCCCTACGCCAACAAAAATTGTGGGCCCCCAGAAAAAATAAAAACGAGATCAACTTACCAAAACAGAAATGGCAATAGATGTATAGAATTGCCTGACAAAGAGGCAATAGGGACAAAATCAGCATCGGAATTCAAGAAATACATTAAAAAAGACATATTCCAGTTAATAAATTCAAAATAAAAAGTATTTTTCTACCTTCTGTTTGGGCATTTTTTCAGTTGCAATTGCTCCAGTCACTTTCTTCTGGTTTCTTCGTGTCTTCTGCTAGCTATCCATTTGTCCTTTCTTCTCTTTTAGATGTTTTCCATTCTCTCTCTATTTCTGCTTTAACATACTGATTGTTTCCCTTTTGCTCTTTCCCCCAATTCTTTCCTTATTCCTTTATCATCCATTTAAATTTCACCCTTCCATTTTCAAGCCCCTCTTACTCTCCCAATACCCAGCCCATCATAGACTTTTCTTCCACACAAAATATTTTTCCCTCTCCATTCTCATTCCCCATCCATTCTAGTCCTCCCCCAAAATCAGTTCCCTTATAGTTCTAGACCCACCCATCATCCACTCCCTTCTAGTCCCATTCTCCCATGCCCCACATCAGCCCATTTCCAGTCCTATTCTAGCTCTTCATCAGCCCATTTCCAGTACTAGCCTTCACATCACAGGCCATTTCCAGTCCTAGCCCCCCCCCATCACAGCCTATTTCCAGTCCTAGCCCCCACCATCACATCCCATTTGCAGTCCGAGTCCCCCTGCACCATCACAGCCCATTTGCAGTCCTAGTCCCCCCCCCCACCATCACAGCCCATTTTCAGTCCAAGTTACCCCCCCCCCATAGCCCTTTTCCGGTCCAGGTCCCCCCACCCATCACAACCCATTTCCAGTCCAAGTCCCCCCCCCCCCCATAGCCCTTTTCCGGTCCAGGTCCCCCTCCCCATCACAACCCATTTCCAGTCCATGTCCCCCCCCCCATAGCCCTTTTACAGTTCAGGTCCCCCCCCATCACAGCCCATTTCTTTCCAGTCCAAGTCCCCCCCCATAGCCCTTTTCCGGTCCAGGTCCCCCCCCCCCTTCCCCTCCCATTTCCAGTCAACGTCGCCCCCCCCATCTCCCTTTTTCAGGTCAGGTCCCCCCCATCACCGCCCATTTCTTTCCAGTCCATGTCCCCCCCCCCCATAGCCCTTTTACGGTCCAGGTCCCCCCCATCACAACCCATTTCCAGTCCAAGTCCCCCCCCCATAGCCCTTTTACAGTTCAGGTTCCCCCCCCCCCCTCCATATCCCCTCCCATTTCTTTCCAGTCCAAGTGCCCCCCCCCCCCGCCCTTTTCCGGTCCAGGTACCCCCCCCCAATCACAGCCCATGCAGTCCTTGCCCCCCCCCCCCCGACCAGCACCGCAGCTCTCTGAGAGGCTTCAGAGGGAGCCGGGTAAGCTCGCGCGAGGCCCCGGCTCCCTCTGTACAGCCGCCAGCGTGAAGAGCCTTTTCCTTCACGCTGGCGGCTGTATCTGTGAAGCCACGAATGCTGGGAAAGGTTAAAGTGCATTGCCTTTAACCTTTCCCAGCAATTGCGGCTTTACAGATACAGCCGCCAGCGTGAAGGAAAAGGCTCTTCACGCTGGCGGCTGTACAGAGGGAGCCGGGGCCTCGCGCGAGCTTACCCTGCTCCCTCTGAAGCCCTGCGGTGTGTGGGCCGGCCCCGGGTGGGCCCTTGCCAGCTGTAGGCCCTATGCCATGGCGTACATGGCATATAGGTAAATCTGGCCCTGTCATTAGGACCAAAATGTTCAGTGAAGAGATGTGTTTTTAGATGTTTCTTCAGGTCTTGTATGGACTTTGCAGATCTGATATCTGCTGGAAGTGAGTTCCAAATTTTTGGGGCAAATAGGATGAGGGCTCTATTGTTTGCTGTGTATATTTGGTCTTGAGTGGGGGGGATGGTAAGGAGATTCTGGTTTGCTGATCTTCTGGGCCTTGTTGTTCTTGTGATAAGGTCCTCAAGACAGGGATTTGATAGGTTGTGGATGATTTTACAGATGGAGTTGTGATCCTGTATTTTATCTTTTGAGCAATTGGTAGCCAGTATAGGCTCCTGAGAGTTGGTGTGATGTGTTGGTGTCTTGATGTTCCCATTAGGTTTCTGGCCACTGTGTTTTGCACTAATTGGTGTGGGTATAGTGCCTGGTAGAGTATTTAACTGTAATCGAGGTGAAGTGTGATGATGGCCTGAAAAACTGATCTGTAGACATTATATTGGTGTATTGGTCGTAGTTGCTGGAGAGATTTAAGTTTTAAGTATGCATTATTAGTTGACTTCTTGATATGAGAGAGCATGTTCAGATTGGTTTTAAGGATTATACCAATGTATTTTACTTCACTTTTTATCATAATCTCTGCATGTTGGAGTATGAGTTTCTCTGGCGGAATGAAGGAGGGTCTTTTGAGACTAGTAATGCTTCTGTCTTCTTGTTATTCACTACTAAGTTTAGATCTGCAAGGTGGTTTGTAATGGCTGTAAAACAGTCCAAGATGACTGAGAAGTCTGGGGTAAGTATGTGGAAAGGCATGTAGACCATGATGTCATCAGCATGTAGATGAAAGTGCATATTCCATTTTCTTAGCAGATTCAAATAGGCTGCATGTAAATGTTAAATTGACAGGCTGATAGGGCTGATCCCTGTGGGATGCCTTGCCCTAGGTTGAATTGTTTGGATTTGAGGGGTCCGACTTTTACTTGTAGCATTCTACCAGAGAGGTATGAATCCTTGATCAGGCTTATCCAAACCTCTGATTAGTGTATCGAAGAAAGCAGTGAAGAGAGTGTCTATGCCATGCTGAGGGCAGAAACCATGTTGATGGGGGTCCAAGGAGGGCATGGGTATCGATAAGTTCTTGGAGTTGGTGCTGTACTGTCTTTTCGATTATTTTGGATAGGAATGGAATGCTGGTGATCGGTCTATATGAAGTGGGATCAGATCAATCCAATGATGACTTCTTCAAGATGGGTAGTATCGAGGCCTGTTTCAGGGCAGGAAGTAGGTATCGTAGAAAGAGGGAGGTGTTAACTTTCTTAAGTGTAATTGGTGCAAACGCAATATGAAGGGATTTTATCCATGAGACTGGGGAGGTTGTGGTATTGATGCTGCGGATGATGTTGGTGAGTTCTCTCTGTGTAATCCGTCTAAAGGAGTGCCAGATGTGAACTTGGGATGGGTTATCTTTTTATTATAAAATGTTTGAGAGATATGCATATTAAAGTATGTTTTAATGCCTCTTAGTGCCTACTTTTACCCAGAATAAACAGAAACATTCCCATGGTGAAGGTGGGGGGCAGTTGTGACTTACATACATGTGTTATGCACACAGAAGGGCATAAAACTGGACTTGCAACAAGCATCAAAGCAGGTGTAGCTCTGTGTAAGTACTCCCTGGTGGTGGTGGTTGTTGTTATAAAGGCAGAAGCATGCATCAATTCCCTGTACAAAACAGGCATAACGTGCATTTCTGCCAGTCAAGGTAGACACTCCTGACCTGGATCCGCCCAGTTTTAGAACAATAATGTAACAACCTAATAAACATAGGAGCCTACATGTAGTTGCTTAGTAGGAGCACATTTTCATTTCACTTCTTAAATCAGGCACTTAGATCCCCTTAACATGCTGCCTTGCAAGCTTAGGAAGCACTGTAAAGTTACATGTCAACAACCTTTGTAAGTCACATATCTTCAGTGATTTACGTGCATGGATGGGCCATTACACACACACCTTAGCCAGTCATAATTGTGTAAGTATGCATATCAGACTGAAGGCGCATAAGTCCGGTGCAGGCATGCACAGGAGCCGAGCATGGGTGGAGTTCAAATCTATATGTATAAGCTATAAAATACTCAAATTTATGGACATTCTTCAAAAACCTAGGCGCAGGCATTTACACCATCCCTATGGCTTGCATCAGTGCTCATGCTAGATGTAATGCAGGTAGTCAGCCACTTGCTCCCCTATTTTATAAAGAAATGTTGGCGCCTGCTTTTCTTTATAAAACAGGCATGCGATAGGTGCATTCTGGAATCGGGCTGTACAGAGGTAGACCCAGTTCTGATTGCATGGGGGCTAGAAGTGCCTGTGGGATCAGAATCGGGTCTATGGCCTGTACGTTCAGGTCGTGCCCCGATTCTGATCAGCCACATGTCCAACCCACATATCCGGCTAACTCAGCCAGGCTCATGAATGAAGCTGCAGTGCCATGGCATCCTGGCGTCCTGTCGCCATGGCACCGCGGATCCCCTGCCAGAGAAAACAAATCTTCTTTTCCCACAACCCGACCCCCAATCTGGCCTTCCATGGCCAGGGTCGGGCTGTGGGGAACTCCTGCACCCCCTCGCTCTCCTTACCGGGCATAGCCGCATTGTTTTGCTCCATCCAGGGAGACTTATTCCACCTCTGAAGTGGAATAAATCCCCTGTCTCCGTGGCCGACCCTAGCTGTATGTCCAGGGTTGTTCTCCACCCACCAAACGCCCTCGCTCTGCCTCTGTCCTGCCCATGAACAGAGATCCCCGTACAAATTGCCTGTTCGTATGGGGAGCTCTGTCCCCAGCAGACTGCCTGGCTATTTAGTGGGTCTGGACATCTGGATTGGATGTCCAGACCTGCTAAACAGTGTTCAGGATGATCCCACCAGAGAACTATATTAAGAAGACATTATTTTCAATTATATTCTTCAAAATAGAAACATTTCAAGTCAGTATCAGCAAATCTATGCTTGAATCTCTAGGACCTGGGAATGGAAAGGAGAGGTAACTTTCAAATATATAAGTAATGCATTAGTCACCCTATAATATTATAATTTATTTAATACGTATTTAATTTTCAAGGATTGTGACATTTCATAAACCACCTGGGAAGTTTTTCTATAGTCATGTAATATCACTAATCTGTTTGAGAGACTCACATTCTTTTATAGTCCACTATGGCTCATTTCTGGAAATATTTCTACATCTTTGGTGATCTTTTATATATATATTTTTCTGGATGATTAATTCAACTTCTAGCAAACTGTAATGTCTGTTTACAAGCACTTATTCTAAGGTGCTCCTGATATATCAATGGCTAGGTGGTGAAATTCAGCCATGAAGAGGAAAATCATTTTGACTAGTGTATGTCAATTTTTATTCCATGTCCGGATGTTATTTATGGAGGTTGAAAACAGAACTGTATCTTTTGAGTGGAGGCTGCTCTCTGTGGGTGAGAACTATAAATGCATCCCTTTGCTCTTCCAGACTTGCTGTGTACCTGGAACCTGATTGCTAAGTAATGGAAACAGTGCAGAGCATCTGATTGCAATAATTTATGAACATTTGATGAAAAGAGATTCTTAAAATAGATTCTCATTAAGGAAAACGAATATTCTTCAGTCTTCTGCATTCTCTGTGACTGTTAAAGAGGTTTTTTTTTTCAAACACAAAATGGGATCAACACTTATGTTGCCCCACTCCCCTTTTATTATCCTTCTCCCATTGGTGACCCATATGCAAATCTCCTAGTAGAATGTGCATTTATTAACACACTTTTTGGGGACATGTTTACTAAAGTGCATGCCGATAGTGCTGCCAAATTAGTGCAGAGACCCATGTTAAATTTAGGATGCATCTCTTCCCCTGCCTATAGCATGGTGTTAACTTTCAGCACTGTGCTAATCAGCACATGGGTACACTTAATACCACTCACTGAGATTGTGTTAAGTGTAGCTGTACCCAAAAAGTCTGCACTAACTGTGATATGCCATCAATGGTCATGCTATGTCCCAACTCATCCTATCCCCACCCAATCATGTGCTAACCAGTTAGTGCTCTAAGCGTACCTCACTAACAGTTAAGACATGTCCTTTGGTTCGATAGTGTCTTAAAAAAACGTAAAGGCAAATTTTAGATAGTATGTGGAAATTGAAATTGAGATGTCAAAGTCAGGACTACATAATTGCATCAATATTTTAGAAAAGCCTCTGCCAAACTTGGAGCCTGTTCTAAAATAATGCAGGAGTGCAGATATATTTACCAATAACTGGAGCTAGGGTATTAATGAAGGAAACGGGGCAACTTGCACACATGTGAGCTGTTCTGCAAACCTACACCTACAAATGCTATCAATTAACTAGATACCACTATATTTATTTTCAATTTGGAGGGAGAAATAAACAACTGAGGATTAAGGAGGATAACTGCTCTAATCCGTCCAGTAAAGGGCTGGCTGAAAAGGTACTTTCTCAAAATCTATGCGTGCCAGGGAACAGCTGTAAATCCTGAGGTAGATAATGTTGGTATCCACAGTTCTAGCTTCTAAAAGCACTCTGGAGACGTCTCTATGCCTGTTTTTGGAGGTCTAAAGCTCAAATAGGGCTTCTAAAATGATCCCCATATAATTCAAGAATAAGAACATCCAGGATTCAGATGTTCTTTTAGTTTGCCTCTCCCCAAATACCTTTCAGATGGGTGGAAAGAAAGCCAAGCCTTTCTCATAGAAATGCAGCCACTCAGGAGTCAATGCTATTGTGAAAACACTGTCTGCAAATTTGCCTGCTTACCTGGTAAGCCATTTGCCAGAGCTGCTGCTTCTGCCTATTCTTTACCCCACACCATGCAGGCAGAACTACCAGTCCCTGCATTCACCAGCGTCAAGCCAGCACTGATTCAAGCAGATCGAGACTGTAGGATGTAAGAAAAGCCCACACATGATCAATGCAGGTCCAGTTGTCTGTGTCATTAGACAAGAGACACAGGTATAGGTCATGACCCCCTTTGAAGACACTAAACATGTCACAGATAACACCAGGACAAAAGCTAAGACACACAAAAGACCATCTTTGCAGTTTTTGAAGATATGCACCATGATATGCATTATTTTTGGTTGCTCCCTGGAAATGGTTATCAGGACAGAAATTTACTATATTTTCATGACAAATACATTGGATTGGAACTTCATTATACTAAAGATCCAGTGTACTTGCAATTTTATCTTGAAGCTTCAGCCACCATTGCTGCTTGTAGGCCTCTACAGCTCATTTGATAACTCACTAACAAGGAAAGTAGAGAAGCTCAGAAAGCTTAGTCTGAAGGAGCACCAGTAGACATTTGGAATCAGGATAGTGTCTGGCTTTGAGTTGAATCATTTATCCCCAATTTCTTCTGCTGGTGCTAGAAAATGCATCATGGTGCCCTTGCCAGTACAGAAAAGGGATTTACCTGATGAGCAGAGCTTCCAAGATGTGTAGGGGGAAATTAGAGATGAAAGGTAATGAGAAACCACAGAATGAATGCACGTGTAGGTCAATAGGAGATGTTTGAACTAGATGCGGATACAGATAGGGAGCCAGTGAAGTTACTTGAGAAGAGGAGTTGCTTGAGTGTAATGATATTGGTGAAAGATTAGCCATGCAGCTGAATTTTGAATGGATTGAAGGGGAGAGAGATAAGTCAGGGGGAGACCAGCAAGGAACAGGTTGCAATAGTCTAAGCAGGGGGTAACTAGAAACTAGGGAAGAGGTGTTTTTTTGGGGGTTTTTTTGTTTTTGTTTTTTTTGTGGAGTGGAGGAGTAGCCTAGTGATTAGAGCAACAGCCTAGTAGCCAACAGAACAGGGTTTGATTCCTACTGATGCTCCTTGTGACTTTGGCAAGTTACTTTACTCTCCATTGCTTCAGAAGAAAAAGCCTGGAAATATACTTTCAGTCATACTTTGCCAAGAAAACCCAGGGGCTGCTGGATGGCTAGGAGCCAGCATTGACTTGACAGTACTCATAAAAAAATGTAAAAGAGTCTTGTAGTATGTTCAGGGGTGGGGGTGACATTTGGTGATGTTATAGAGAAAGAAATGACAAGTTGCTATAACTCCTGAGCTAGATGTCATAGTGCAACCTTTACTGATGATGGAGCCATTTAAGTATCTATGGAATGTTATTCATTAGATGGTCTGGGTTTTGCTGTTCTTTTAATTAGCATCCCTATGTATGAGATATCGTATATTATCTGTTCTTTTCTCTTCCACTGCCAACTCCAAACTTCATTTGTTCACCTTCCTGCACCTTATGCCTGGAACATACTTAATGAGTCAGTACTTTAGACACCATCTCTGGTTCAAATTCAGACTGAAAACTAATCTCTTTGAGGTTGTTTTTGGATTCTGAATTCTTATTCACCTGTTTACCACCAATGTGTGATATACCATTTCTACTTACTTCTACCCTAGTCCCTTGTTTGTTTTATTCATCTGTCTTGGGTAGATCATGAGCTCTTTTGAGTAGAGACTGTCTCTTATATGTATGTGTATGGTGCTATGTATGCCTTATAACTCTATACAAATTACGATAAGTAGTAGTAGCAATTAAAAGCTGCAGAAAAGAACTAGTTAGGAGGCACAGGCAAAAGACTTTCCCATTCCCAGGGGCCCAAACTGTCGCAAGACAACAAAAAAAACCCTTGCCTAGGCAAAAATAGATCATCAGCTTTTAGAAAAGTTGAGTTGGCTGAAGCTATTGGGATGGATGTCAAGTGCATGTTATAAAGCATACAGCTAGGAATAGAACTGGCTAAAGCAGACTTATTTATTTAACTAGGCTTATATACCACTTTTCTACCAGTCAAAGCAGTGTACTTTCAGGTATTGTATATATTATTTTTCCTTGTCCCTGAAGGGCTCACAATCTATGTTTTTGTACCTGAGGCAACAGAGGGTTAAGTGGCTTGCCCAAGGCCACAAGGAGTACCTGTGGGACTAGAAATACCAGTCTTTCCAGCCCAAGGTTGCTGTCCTCTAGTGGGATTCAAACTTCTGGCCTGAAGTAACTTGCCTCAACCACTGGGCCACTCCTCCCTCTAAAGGACTTATAGACTGCAACTTGACTTGTACACCCCTATTTTATAACTGCGTGCCCAATCTATACAAAGCACATGCACAAATGCTGCCAAGAGAAGAACACCTCCCAGAAATAAGTGCTCTGCTCCCTGGGAAGATGTCCTCCTGATGAAGGAGGAGATGAAGCATCTGAAAGTCTTATGTTGGCCAGGCTCCATCAAAGTCACGGCAAACTGAACGTGTGGTAGGATATTTGTATCAAGCCAAATACGATCTTTGCTACTAAGCAAATTGTTTTTATAAATTTTGTGAACCGCTGTGATTGACTGATTTATCTATAACATTTTTATACCATATTAGGGGGTCTTTTACTAAAGGGCACTAGCTGTCAGTGTGGGTCTGGCATGCACTAAAGGAATGCATTGGACATGTGTTGAACAGCTAGCATGGGACCATGACAGTAAACGATTCCAGAACTTGGTGCTAACTGTCCATGGAGCATTAGGGTTGCAAGTGGGAGGGTTAGGGTCAGAGAGTATGTGGGATGAGTGCCGTGCAGACAGCATACTCGTGCAAACCAGCAGGGCGGGCTAGTAGTGTTGGTGCATTCACTGCCACCTCCCTAGGTGGTGGTGTGCATACCTGCCAGGAACATAATGCTTTCCAAGTTCCCGGCAGTTAATGCTGTGGTGTTGCCCTAACATGCTATGGAATTGCAAGTTATGGGTGTGTCTGGTGCAACACCACAGTGCCCTTTAGTGACCCTTAGTGACAAATGTCATATAAAATAATTGACAATGTAAATAAAATAATACAGATTGAAAAGGTATGGAGAAGTACAGAATTACGATAGTTCACCTCCTTATCAGAGTAATAGATTAGAACATAAGAAATGCCATACTGGGTCAGACCAAGGTCCATCAAGCCCAGTATCCTGTTTCCAACAGTGGCCAAATCAGGTCACAAGTATCTGGCAGGTTCCTGAAAAGGTACACAGGCTCTACAATGCTTGACCCTGGAATAAGGAGTGGATTTCTAGAGTCCTTTTTTAATAATGGTTTATGGATCTTTCCTCCAGGAACTTGTCCAAACCTCTTTTAAATCAAGCTACACTAGCAGCTTTTACCACATCCTCCACTAACAAATTCCAGAGTTTGAATACGCGTTGAGTGAAAAAATATTTCTCTTATTAGTCTTAAATGAGTTACATTGTAGCTTCATTGCATGTCCCCTAGTCTTTTTACTTTTTGGTGGTATAAACTACCAATCTACATTTACTCTTTCCACTCCATTCATTAATTTATAGACCTCTATCATATCTCCCCTCAGCCGTTTTTTTTCCAAGTTGAAGAGCCCTAATCTTTTAAATCTTTCCTCATAGGGGTATCCTTCCATCACCTTTATCATTATGGTGGCTCTTCTTGGTACCTTTTCTAATTCTGCTATATCCTTTTTAAGATATTGTGACCAGAAATACACACAATATTCACACCATGGAACCATGGTGGTCACACCATGGAACAATATAGAAGCATTATAATATCCTTGGTTTTATTCTCTGTTCCTTTCCTTATGATTCCTAGTATTCTATTTGTTTTCTTGGCTGCCACTACACAATGGGTGGAGGGTTTCAATATATTATCTATGATGTTGCCTAAATCTTTTTCCTGGGTGGTGGTTCCTATTAAGGAACTTGCATTGTGTAACCGTAGTTTGGATTGTTCTTTCCTAGGTGCATAACTTTATACTTGTCCACATTCAATTTCACCTGTCATTTGTAGTTCCAATCTTCTAATTTATCAAGGTCCTCTTGCAATTTTTCACAATCCTCTTGTGTTTTGACAACTTTGAATAATTTTCTGTCATCTGCAAATTTGATCACCTCATTCATTATTCCTATGTCCAGGTCATTTATGAATATGTTAAAAAGCAGCAGGCCCAACACAGATCCATGTGGTACTCCGCTATTTACCTATCTCCACTGAGAAGATTGGGCATTTAGCCCTACTCTCTGCTTTCTATCTTTGAACCTGTTCTTCCTTATCGTCCCTCCAGTCCAGTCCTGAACCTTTGAGTTTATGCTCCTTCTCTAACAGCTTGGAGACTGAGAAACGTCACATCTGTGATGTCGCTGGTGTATATCCACAGGAGGCTTCTGTTTACTCCAGTTATCTCAGTCTCCAAGCAGCTGGAGGACTAGTGAGCCTAGAGGTTTGGGGGCTCACTTGAGGAACCATTAAGAAAGAGCTATATAGGAAATAGGATAGAGAATTTACAATTTGTCTATTCAATTGAGTGTTAAAAAAAAAAGAATTAATTAATACTAGTAAGGTACTCCCTCCCCCCCTCCCGTTTCTGGGCCCACCAGCGTCTTAGAGGACTCTTTTGACATCCGCGGGAGCAGCAGCGGACTGCGGATGGGTTCCTGATCTCTGAGGGAGGCTCCGGTTGCAGCTCCAGGTATGCGGAGGACAAACCGGCGGTAGCTGCTCTCAAGCGCGAGCAGAGGGTCTGCCTGCTAGCGCGCTGAGGCCAGAAACAGACACAGTGAGACCTGAAGGCACTAGGCAGGCAGAGAACTGGGCTTCTCGGCTGGAGTCCAGCGCTGCAGCTGGTTGAGTTCGCCTCGGAGCAGGCACGGCAGAGTACTTCACTCCCGGCAGTAAGAGCATATTTGCTGTCATGGGAGGGGGTGAGGGAGCTGCCAGTGGCAACGAGTAGAGTGCGTAGGCCGCGCCTCGTGGCTGACGCGTGGGAAACAGCCCGGTGGTGTTTGCAGATTCATGAGGGTCTGTAGTGCGAACAGAGCTTCATTTTGCATTTGTTTATTCAGGGTTTGTCTAGGAAAGTCTTAGAGACGCGTGTTGCAGTTAAAAAAAAAGGGACAGCCGTAGCTGCACGTTCTGCTGACATTGGGGGACTTCTCTAGGCTTCCTGGTTATTGTGTCCTGTACAGGTTCCTGTGCAGAGCACAGGGGCTGTCAGCAGAATGCCTGCTAAGACGCACTGCCTAGTCTGTGGTGCTAGAAGGGGGGCAGTATCCGAAGCTGGCGTCTGCAGTGGCTGCAGTCAGGAAGCAGCAGCAATGGAGCAGACCTTAGAGACAGGCGGGTAAAGTCTAGATGGGGGTCTAGACGGGGGTCTAAGTCTAGATGGGGGAAGGGCCTTCGTCGGCTCAGGGTCCTGCGTTCTCCCAAACATCATTGCCTGGAGGGCTAATAGCGATTTTTTCCCAGAATTTGTGTCTCTTATCCATCAGGCATTTGGGGATCCTCCATGTAAATCTGTTGGGCCCGCGGCAGCAGTGGACCTTTGGGGAAAGAGGCCCGGTACGCCTTTGGTCATGGAGGTGACCGGTGTCGTGGCTAAGAAGCTCAGGATGGATAAGGAGTTCTCGGAACCTTTGGTGGCCTCGGAAGATCCTCGCTTGGAGGGGGAGATCTGGACATGGAGTTGGACGAGGAGTTAGAGGACGGTGAGATAGCAGAACATGAGGAGCAAGTGAGGGTGGTTCGGGTATTTCGCAGGGAGGAGTTGCCAGCCCTGATCTAGGAGACCATCAATGCCCTTAATATGCTGGCAGTGGGGCCGGCAGACGATGTATCCTTGGAGGATCCTTTATTGCAGGCATTTCAGAAGACTAAGAGAGCCTTTCCAGTCCATAGAGTCTTCCGGGAAATGATTCAGGAGGAATGGGATATGCCAGAGACAGTCCTAAAGGGGGCCAGAGTCATGAGCCGGCTTTATCCTTTACTTGATCAAGATCGGGAGTTGTTTAAGCCTCCGAAGGTGGATGCAGCCGTATCGGCAGTTACCAAGAAGACCACTATTCTGGTAGAGGGAAATGCAGCCCTTAAGAATCCCCAGGATCGGAAGTTAGACACCTTGTTGAAGCAAGTCTTTGAAGTGAATGCGCTCTCACTCCAAGCTTCCATTTGTGGAGCATGGGTGGCGAGTGCCTCACTTAGATGGTCACAATGACTCCAGGGCGAGCAGGTGGAAGGGACCACTGAAGAAGCTTCCAGATTGGAGTCGGGGTCTGCTTATTTGGTCGATATTCATTATGACCTTATCTGCAGCTTGGCAAAGAGTATGGCATCCGTGATAGCGGCCCGGCAGTACCTGTGGCTGTGCAATTGGGCAGCAGATGGTTCGTCTAAGGCTAGGCTAAGCAAGTTTCCATTTAGAGGTAAGTTGCTCTTTGGGGAAGATTTGGAAAAAATGGTAAGGGATTTGGGTGAATCTAAAGGCGGTTGATTGCCGGAGGACAAGCAGAAACAGAGTCGACCGGCTCTGCAGCCAAAGAGCCAGCAGAGGGACTTCCGGCGTTTTCATTCGCCCAGGTTCAGACAAAGTCAGAGAGGACAATTTCCCTACAGAGGCCAGACTTTTTGAAGTTTCCGGGTTGCGGGCAGAAGATTTCAGGCCTCTTCCTCCGCAAGCCTTAAAAAGTCCCAATGAGGTCAGGCGGACCTAGGTTGGGCTGGTGCCCGTAGGAGGCAGGTTACAGGAATTTTACCCAGCTTGGGTCCAAATTACTTCAGACCAGTGGGTACTGGAGGTAATTCGAGAAGGATATGCTCTAGAGTTTCAGCGTCCCATGAGGGATTCCTTTGTACAGTCACCATGCAGAGCTCGGGTCAAGCGCACGGCAGTGCGGGAGACTATACAAAGGTTTCTAGAACTCAGAGCCATAGTCCCAGTGCCCTTAGACCAGTGTGGATCCGGTCGATACTCCATATATTTCATTGTTCCAAAGTAAGAAGGAACCTTCCGTCCGATCTTAGATCTCAAGTGCGTAAATCGCTGTCTCCATGTCTCCCACTTTTGGATGGAAACATTGAGGTCGGTCATTGTGGCGGTAAGGGCAGGAGAATTTCTTACTGCACTGGACCTTTCCAAAGCATATCTGCACATTCCGATTCGGTTGGAGCATCAGAGGTTCCTCAGGTTTGCGGTGCCAATGGGCCATTACCAGTTCCGGGCATTGCCATTTGGTCTAGCGACGGCACCTCGGACGTCCACCAAGGTGATGGTGGTGGTAGCGGCGGCCTTGCACAGAGAAGGGGTGCTAGTGCACCCTTATCTGAACAATTGGCTCATCAGAGCAAAATCGAGGCAAGAGAGTGAAACGGCGACAGCCCGGGTGGTCAGCCTGCTTCAAAGTCTCGGTTGGGTGGTCAATCGGGAGAAAGGCCGGCTGGCTCCATCGCAGAGGCTAGAATACCTGGGGGCCTGTTTCAATACAAAGGTGGGAAGGATCTTTATTCCATGGCTCCAAGCAGAAGGGTTGCGATTGCTCGTACGCAAATTTCTCGACAGGGCAAGCCCAACGGCATGGTATTATTTGCATTTGCTCGGGACCTTGGCAGCGACGCTCGAACTGGTTCCATGGGCTCGGGTCCATATGAGGCCATTGCAGAAAGTGTTGCTCCGGCGCTGGTCGCATCAAAGAGACCAGTTGTCGCAGAGGCTGTCATGTCCACCGGAGACACGGCAGGCGTTACGCTGGTGGTTGCGCCCAGAATGTCTGGAGAAAGGGATGCCATTAGAAACTCCGGAGTAGATATCCTTGATGACAGATGCCAGTCTGTTCAGCTGGGAAGCCCATTGTCAGGGGCGGTTCGCGCAAGGAGAATGGACAGAGACAGATAAAGGCTGGTCAATCAACAGGCTGGAGCTACGAGCGGTGGTGTTAGCACTCCAAGTGTTTCGGCCTCATCTCCAAGGGAAAGCAATTTGGGTGTTTTCCGACAATGCGACAGCGGTGGCTTACATCAACCGTCAAGGGGGCACCAGAAGTGTTGCGTTGGAGGAAGAGAGGAAGAGGCCGAGGGGCTGCTCGACTGGGACGAAGTACATCTAGTGGCGCTGTCAGCAGCGCATGTGGCAGGAGTGGACAATGTAGAAGCCGATTTCTTGAGTCGCACAAAGGTGGATCCAGGAGAATGGGTTCTTCATCCGGAAGTGTTCGGGTTACTGGTGCAGCACTGGGAAACACCGGTGATGGACCTGATGGCGACATTTCGGTTGGCAAATGTGGAATGCTTCTTCAGCAGAAGATGGGAAAGAATGTCAGAGCATCTGGATGCCCTCATTCAAGCATGGCCCGAAGACCAACTCCTGTACGTGTTTCCGCCGTGGTTGTTGATAGGTCGGGTTGTGCAGCAGATAGAAAGGCACAGAGAACTAGTAATTTTAATCGTGCTGGATTGGCCAAGGAGGCCGTGGTATGCGGATGTGATGAGGCTCGTGGTGGAGAGCCCATGGCATCTTCCCGATCAGAAGGACCTGTTATCTCAGGGTCCTCTGCAGATGCCTCAGGTGGATTGATTCTTGCTTACGGCTTGGCTATTGAAAGGGCAAGGTTGAAAGCATGTGGCTATTCTGCGGAAGTTATTTCAACTCTGTTGAAGGCGCGACAGTGCTCTCTCATTGGAATACGTCCGGGTGTGGCGTATTTTTGAGGCATGGTGTTGGGACAGAGTAGTGGAGCCATTAAAAGCGGCAGTGCCTCAGATTTTGTCATTCCTGCAGGACGGGTTTCAGAAGGGCCTGGCGACGGCATCCTTGAAAGTGCAGTTGACAGCGCTCTCCTGCTATAGGGGAAAGATAAGAAGGGGGCGCTGGGACACCATCCAGATGCTAAGCGGTTTTTAAAGGCCATGACTCTCTTGAGACCTCCAAGGAGGCGAGTGGACCCGGCATGGGATCTCTCTGTGGTGTTAGAGGCGCTGAGCCGAGAGCCCTTTGAACCTCTGTCGAGAGCAACGCTAAAGGATCTCACTCTCAAAGTGGTGTTCCTGGTAGCTATCTGCTCGGCCTGAAGAATTTCTGAGTTGCAGGCGCTATCCTGTAGGGAACCCTTTCTATCTTTTCAGGAGGCAAAAGTAGTGCTGCGGACCATGCCTTCTTTTTTGCCCAAAGTAGTTTTGGCATTTCATATGAGTCAAGTGGTCTCCTTGCCGGCATTCCGTGGAGGCAAGGACGGCTCTGCGTCGGAACGGTTACGTCGGTTGGATGTCCGTCAAGCCTTAAAGAAGTATATGGGTCGGACAGTGTCTTTCCGCAAATCAGATCGGTTGTTTGTGTTATTTGGTGGTGCTCGCAAGGGAGAGATGGCGTCCAAAGCGAGCATTGCCAGGTGGCTTCAGGAGGCAATAGCGTCGGCTTATCTGTTGAAGGGCAGAGCAGTTCTGGAGGGCCTCCGAGCACATTCAACTAGAGCACAAGTGGCGTCTCTGGCGGAACGAGGGCTCGTGTCAGTGGAGGACATTTGTAAAGCAGCGACCTGGTCATCCTTGAATTCGTTTGTCAAACATTACAGGCTGGATGTCCAGGCAAGAAGAGATACCTGTTTTGGATTGGCTGTGCTTCAGGTGGGTCTACCAGGTCCCTCCCAGTGAGTTTCTTTGTACTGCTCTGTTACAACCTCAAAGGTTTGGGACTGGACTAGAGGGATGATAAGGAAGGTTAAATTAGACGTACCTGCTAATTGTTGTTCCTTGAAGAACTCCAGTCCAGTCCCAAATCCTACCTGGTTTTTTGGACTTAGGGTTGATGGCCTGAAGCAGGAGAGTTTCACAGGTAAGCTATCAGGTTAGTGGTGAGGGGCCAGTTCCATAGGAGCGGTCTCTTTAGTGCGGGATGTTGTAAAACCCACATTCTCTATACAGAGGGGAGGTAGGACCTGATCTGTTCTGAGAAATTTAGTCTACAAAGTGCGTCAGCGCTTCTAGATGGGTGGTCTTTATTGTATTAGTTTGTTAACTGTTCAATTGATTGCATGTTAAGTAGATTCATAGCTATGCAGTTACTTTTACTTAATTGTTGCTCTGGTGAGTCTGCTTTGTCAATAGGTTACTAGAGTAAACAGGAGCCTCCTGTGGATATATACCAGTGACATCACAGATGTGACGTTTCTCAGTCTCCAAGCTGCTAGAGGAGGAGCATAAACTCAAAGGTTCGGGACTGGACTGGAGTTCCTCAAGGAACAACAATTAGCAGGTAAGTCTAATTTAACCTTTATCCACAATAGTACACTGCCTCCTATCCCATGACATTTTAATTTCATCAAGTCTCTCATGAGGGAACTTATCAAAGTCTTTCTGAAAATCCAGATACACTATATCAACCTACTCACCTTTGTCTACATGTTTTTGACACCTTAAAAAATATATAATATATTAGTAAAACAAAACTTTCCTTGGCTAAATCCATATTAGCTTTCTTCCATTAAACTATGACTATTGTCAATGCCCTCACCACTCGCCTCTAGTTTTAGAGGGGTGTGGTTATTGGAGGAACCTTCTCCTATCAGCCTTAGCAGCCTATTTCCTTGTGGTGACTTCTGGGAAATGTAGTACTGCTAAGATGTGTTTGTGCTTCAGGTAGAAAGTTGTAGTTAAGGCCACCAAGGTAAGGCATATAACAAAAAATTTATTTCGCACAAAAAGATTCAAAGTACCAAATACAGGATTATTTCTGTAGGATTTGCTCAAGGTACAGCAGATGGTTGTCAAAGTAAACAAAAGAACCCCAAAATGGCTATTTAAAGTCTTCATACTTTCAGAAGCACAGCCTTTGATAGCAAGGCTGCCACCTTCCTTTTTGTCCTTGCTAATTACAGCAAAAAGTCCAAACAAGCTTAATCTTCTGTGGCAGTTTGGCTTCTATCAGCCTCAATTCCTTCTAGGCTGCATTTCAGGTACAACTGAACTCAAAACAAGAAGCAAACATTCAGACTGCCATCAAAAACTCTCAACAGGCTTTTCACATAACAGAGGAGCAAAGAAAAACTCTTCTAGCAGGTAAATTGGCTTCTGTCCGTTTCACAGTTCAAAACAACAGGTGGATAACAAACATGAATCACAGCTTCCTGCTTATCCTTAAATTTCAGTAAACTTCCCTTTTAAAAACATATGGGAATTTACCACCACACTGCCTGTTTCTTATGGTTACCTTTTCAAGGAGGATAATTCTTTCAGGGCTGGCTTTTCCTCAAGACTTCATGTCTAAAGCTTGGCACAGAGAGCAATCCATAAGAATGTCTTCTTCCCACAACTCTGCTACTGGCTCTCCCAGCTGCATGGGTTCTGACTCACACACCCGGTCAGACTGCTCAGCTGACAACCTCTCCGGTGCTCTGAGAGCTTCTCCACTTCCTGGCTCCAAACTCTGCTGCCAACCTGTTGCAGGGAATTCAGCCCTCTCAGCTCCTGGTAGCTCGGCTCTTCTGCATGAGTCAGCACCTTCTCTACCTCCTTCTCTTCTCCGGTCTCTGCCTTCTCCTCCCTGTCCTCCTTTCTCTCTTCCTTTCTTCCTCTTCCTTTCCCTCCCTCTGTATAGTCTAGCATAGGCTTATACCTCCAGGGTTCTAGCCCCACCTCCTTCCTTCCCAGGTGTTGGCAATCCCCCTGCCTTCTGGTATTTGAGTAATCAGGGAACTTGTTGAAGTAAGGGTTTTGGACCTCGTGCCCGTAATCTCTCTCTCTTACTGTATTAGACACTGCATGAAACCTGTTCCAGCTGGGGTTTTCCTGGTTTTTAGGTGTGGCTGTGGTTTTCTCACCCTGCACTCCTAAAAGGGCCCCTTTACTAGAGTGAATTCTTTACGTTTCTCACTTCCCCCATACTCAGGATAGATGACCTTGCCACATACCCCCCTACTTAAGATATTACTGGCTGTCGGAGGTTGTTGGATTTCCTCCGAACAGTCTGTAATTTGGGATAAGGCATCTGCATTTTGGTGTAGCTTTCCTGCCCGATGTTCTACCCTGAAGTCAAAAGCTTGCAGGGCCATGTACTACCTAGTTAGTCGTGCATTGTGGTTTTTCATCTGTTGGAGCCACTTCAAGGGTGCGTGGTCTGTGATTAGTAGGAAGTTTCGCCCTGTAAGAGAGAACCGGAGCGCATCTATTGCCCATTTAATGGCAAGACACTCTTTCTCAATGGTGGAATAGTTGCGCTCTGCCGGGGCTAACTTTTTACTAAGGAACATTACAGGGTGCTCCTCTCCTTCATGCTTCTGGGATAAGACCGCACCTAAACCTGCTTCTGAGGCATCCGTTTGTACAATGAAGGTCTGCATGAAGTCCACTCCACATAATACCGGGGCCGTGCATAGCCTCCCTTTTAACAGGTTGAAGGCCGTCTCAGCTTCCGGGGTCCAACTAAGACGGTTCGGGTAATTTTTCTTCAACATATCAGTGAAGATGGAACTCTCCTCTGCAAAGTGAGGCAGGAACCTCCTGTAGTAGCCGAACAGGCCTAGGAACCTTCTCAATTGCTTCTTTGTTGCTGGCCTTGGAAAATTCCTGATGCTATCGACTTTGTCGACTAAGGGCTTGACCTTGCCCCATCCTATCATATGCCCTAGGTACTTCACCTCTCGCCTGGCAAAGGCACATTTGCTTGGGTTCAGTGTAAGGCCTGCCTGCCTCATAGACTGCAGGACGGTTTCAACCCTCGGGAGGTGCTCTTCCCAGGTGTGACTGTAGATAATGATGTCATCCATATATGCAGAAGCATATTCTTGATGAGGGCGCAGGACTTGATCTACCAGTCTCTGGCAGGTTGCTGCGGCGCCGTGGAGGCCGAAGGGCATCCTCTTAAATTGGAATAGTCCAATCGGGGTGCTGAAGGTGGTCTTTGGCCGAGACTCCCTAGTCAGGGAAATCTGCCAATACCCTTTTGTCATGTCCATGGTGGTCAAAAACTGGGCCTGTCCCAACCGATCCAGTAGCTCCTCGATCCTGGGCATTGGGTAAGCGTCGAATACCGAGATAGCATTTACCTGTCTGAAATCTATGCAGAACCATAAAGTACCATCTGGCTTTGGAACAAGCACTATTGGACTGCACCATGGGCTCCTTGACTCTTCGATGACCCCCATCTCCACCTTTTTGCGTACCTGTGCGACTACCTCCTGCTTCTTAGCCTCTGGTAACCGGTAGGGTCGTTGTCTGATCACCTTCCCTGGTGTAGTTACAATCTCATGGGCGACCAATCGGGTTTCACCAGGAACTGGCATCAGAACATCTGGAAACCTCTGTAATAGATTGGCCAACTCCTGCCTCTGGACCAAGGAGAGCTCCTCACCCACCTGGGGCTCCTGATGTTTCCTCCACTCTGTTACTTGTGGACTCAAGTCCTCCTTCTCGACTTCCTCCACCCTCTCTTCCGAGGTGGCTGTCAGGCCTTCCATCCCGGCCCGTCCAGTGAAACCAAATCCACAGGCTCCTCGTTCCGTGGGAGTCAACATGGGGACCTCTTCCAGTGGGGGAAACCCTACTCTCTCACACAGCAGCTGGGCAATCCAGTCTCCGACCTTCACCGGGAAGTCTTCCTTACCAAAGTTAAACAATAATACCTTTACACTCCTTCTATAATCAGGGTCAATCACGCCAGCACCGATGTCCAGGAAGTGTTTTAATGCCAGACCCGAGCGAGGGGCTATCTGCCCATAGCAGCCAATGGGGATCTCAATTTGTAGGCCAGTATCAATGAGAGCCTTTCCATGGCTGGGCACCACTCCATCCACGGTGCTACATAAATCATATCCCGCGGCTTGCGGGGATGCCCTCCTTGGACTCCTGGCCTTTTCAGAAACTTTACAAAATTTTAATATGAACTTCTGTTTAACGTGGGGACTGCCTCCCGGGGACTTTTCACCTGGCTTCCCAGTCTGTTTTCTGGGAATCCCAAACAGAGGACCAGAGACCACCGTTACCATCCCCTCTGCCTTTTTCCCAAGGCCTTTCTCTAACCCTTTCCTAAATTGGGGCCAGTCCCTTCCTAATACCAGGTCGTGGGGAAGTTTTGGTACCACAGCCACGGGAATTATTTTCTGTGCCCCTAACCCTTTTATCTCCACTGTATACACGGGGTAACACGAGGCAGCCCCGTGGATGCAATGGATGTGGACATGACCTTCTGGTCTCCACTGGACATACTCATTCTGAGCCTCAATTGCCCGCCAAAGCTTCTGGGATACCATGCTCTGGTTAGCCCCAGAGTCAAGCAAAGCATTGGTAGTGATCCCCTGTATATTAACACAAGAGGAATCCCTCTCCTAGAGGTTTCACACTTGTACCAACCAACCCAGTGCGATCCTTGCATCCTCTCTGTAGGTGTCCCATCTCCCCACAATGATAGCACTTCTTTCCAGCCCACTTTCCCTCCTGAGCAGGCACAAAAGTTCTCACAAACTCTGTTTTATTTCCCTATTTCCTTTCTGATGAACCAAAACTGGCCTCGGCCTTCACTTTTGGAGCGCCCCCTCTTGGCTGACATGCTAATTCAGCTTCCATGTAGTGCTCGGTCAAAAGGGTTGCTTCCCCTGTGCTCTGGCAGTTTTACTGAATCAGAAATGATTGTATCTCCTTGGGCACTGCAGCCATAAACTGCTCCAATACTATCATATCTAGTACCATATCCATAGTTTTTTTCCTCCGGGGTCAGCAACTTTAATGCTAGGCCCCGAATCCTCTGGCTTAATGCCTTAGGGGTTTCTCCGGTCTTAAGGGCCGTGGCTCTAAACATACGGTGATACACGCTTTCTGTCAACCCCAAACGGTCTCTGATTGCTATTTTTACCGTATTATAGTCCAGGGCCTGGGCAGCTGGCATAGCCCTATATGCAGCCAGTGCTTCCCCTGTTAAGGAGGTTGCTAATCGTACTGCCCATTGGCTAGCTGGCCATCCCACAGCTTGCGCTACTCTTTCAAACGATTCTAAAAAGTCATCTATATCATCCTCAGATGAAAGTTTGCCAAAGTTAAAGGCCCCACTTGTGGATGGGCCTACCAGACTGTTTGAGTTATTGATGGTCCTGCTGGTACCGGTTCTCCTCCACTTTCTTGTCTTTGGGATGCAATCAGGACTGCCACTAAGTCCAAGACAGGTTTCTGCTGCTCCTTTATAGCTGCAGCT
Organism: Ichthyophis bannanicus; assembly: GCA_033557465.1. Lineage (NCBI taxonomy): Eukaryota > Metazoa > Chordata > Amphibia > Gymnophiona > Ichthyophiidae > Ichthyophis > Ichthyophis bannanicus. The sequence goes on along the minus strand of CM066035.1, from coordinate 768,876,475 downwards.
GCACTCTCCTGTGCTTGCTGTGCCAACTCTTGCTGGTGCTGGAATTGCGTGGCCATCCATTGAATCAACTCCTTGGGATCCATCTTCAGGGATACCTGAAAGAGATAACAAAACACCAAGGGCGGCACCACTCAACAGCCTCCTTTTCCCCTTTTCCTCAAAAGCATTCACTTTTTTTTTTTCCTCTTACTTTTATCCGAGCCAACCCCCGCCTTGGTACCCTTTACCTGGCTCAGGTGTTGACTCCTGCTTCAAAAGGGGTGTCTTTGTGATGCTCCAAACTGGACTGCTCCGTCGTCTGGCCGACTCTACCAGCAAATTCCACGTGAAGCTTCCAGCAGCCATCTGTGCTGTGCACCTTGTTGCTGTATATCCTTATATATCCTGAATGGCAAAATCTGTACAACTATGCCACTGTCAATGCCCTCACCACACGCCTCTAGTTTTAGAGGGGCATGGTTATTGGAGGAACCCTCTCCTATCAGCCTTAGCAGCCTATTTCCTTGTGGTGACTTCTGGGAAATGTAGTACTGCTAAGATGTGTTTGTGCTTCAGGTAGAAAGTTGTAATTAAGGCCACCAAGGTAAGGCATATAACAGAAAATTTATTTCGCACAAAAAGATTCAAAGTACCAAATACAGGATTAGTTCTGTAGGATTTGCTCAAGGTACAGCAGATGATTGGGCAAAGTAAACAAAATAACCCAAAAATGACTGTTTAAAGTCTTCTTACTTTCAGAAGCGCAGCCTTTGATAGCAAGGCTGCCATCTTCCTTTTTGTCCTTGCTAATTACAGCATAAAGTCCAAACAAGCTTAATCTTCTGTAGCAGTTTGGCTTCTATCAGCCTCAATTCCTTCTAGGCTGCATTTCAGGTACAACTGAACTCAAAACAAGAAGCAAACATTCAGACTACCATCAAAAACTCTCAACAGGCTTTTCACATAACAGAGGAGCAAAGAAAAACTCTTCTAGCAGGTAAATTGGCTTCTGTCCGTTTCACAGTTCAAACCACAGGTGGATAACAAACATGAATCACAGCTTCCTGCTTATCCTTAAATTTCAGTAAACTTCCCTTTTAAAAACATATGGGAATTTACCACCACACTGCCTGTTTCTTATGGTTACCTTTTCAAGGAGGATAATTCTTTCAGGGTTGGCTTTTCCTCAAGACTTCATGTCTAAAGCTTGGCACAGAGAGCAATCCATAAGAATGTCTTCTTCCCACAACTCTGCTACTGGCTCTTCCAGCTGCATGGGTTCTTGCTCACCCACCCGGTCAGACTGCTCAGCTGACAACCTCTCCGGTGCTCTGAGAGCTTCTCCACTTCCTGGCTCCAAGCTCTGCTCCCAACCTGTTGCAGGGAATTCAGCCCTCTCAGCTCCTGGTAGCTCATCTCTTCTGCATGAGTCAGCACCTTCTCTACCTCCTTCTCTTCTCTGGTCTCTGCCTTCTCCTCCCTCTCCTCTTTTCTCCCTTCCTTTCTTCCTCTTCCTTTCCTTCCCTCTGTATACTCTAACATAGGTTTATACCTCCAGGGTTCTAGCCCCACCTCCTTCCTTCCCAGGTGTTGGCAATCCCCCTGCCTTCTGGTATTTGAGTAATCAGGGAACTTGTTGAAATAAGGGTTTTGGACCTCGTGCCCGTAATCTCTCTCTCTTACTGTATTAGACACTGCATGAAACCTGTTCCAGCTGGGGTTTTCCTGGTTTTTAGGTGTGGCTGTGGCTTTCTCACCCTGCACTCCTAAAAGGGGACCCTTTACTAGGGTGAATTCTTTACATTTCTCACCTCCCCCATACTCAGGATAGATGACCTTGCTACACTATCTACATCTTCAGTAATTATATTCTTTATAATGGTTTCTACCATTTTGACCATTACTGACATCAGGCTCACCAGTCTGTAGTTTCCTGGATCACCCCTGGAACTCTTTTAAAAATTGGTGTTACATTAGCCATTCTCTAATCTTCAGGTACTGCAGATAATTTTAATGATAGTTAACCGATTTCTTGAAGTAGATCTGCAAATATATTCCTCTAATAGGAATACAATTGATTCCTCTAATGTGAATAAAACTGTCTACCCCCTTTCTAAAGGTCATCAGGTTTCTCTCTGCATGCAAAAATATGGCTAATTTATTCCAGCACTCTAGATCAATCACATTAAAGGCTTTTGTCCGCAAAACCATTTTCTGAATAACTGAAGTTCCTGGAACCTCTTATTATTTATTTATTTAGATAGATTTGTATACCACCTTATCCTACAATCAAAGTAGTCACATCACAATTGGAGGGTTACATTTAACATGAGGGTACTTGATAACATTCTCCAATGTTGTCATACAATGGCATACAGGGCCGGATTTACGTATACGCCATGTACGCCATGGCGTAGGGCCCACAACCGGCAGGGGCCCACCAAAAATAGAACCAGTTTTTTTTTTTTAACTCGATTAAAAAAAAAACCTGGTGGCTACCGCCGCGGGGCCCCCTCTGCTGCCGCGGGGGCCCCGTCTACAAGATGGTCTGGTCTGGTCTGGTCCGGTCGGGTCGGGTCGGGTCGGGTCTCGTCTCCCTCCCTCCCTCCCGGCTGCGAGAGACGCGAAGATAGAGCGTCTCCTCGCGTCTGTGTTAAGCCCGCAGGGGCTGATGGGATTTCCTGCGGCCTTAACACAGACGCGAGGAGACGCTCTCCCTTCGCGTCTCTCGCAGCCTGCAGCGAGGGAGGGAGAGAGACCCGACCCGACCGGACCCGACCAGCTTGTAGACGGGGCCCCCGCGGCAGCAGAGGGGGCCCCGCGGCGGCAGCCACCAGGTTTTTTTTTTAAATTAAATTTTACTTTAGGCCGGGGGGGTAGGACTGGTAATGGGCTATGGGGGGGGGGGGGTAGGACGGGTAATGGGCGATGGGGGGGTAGGACTGGTAATGGGCTATGGGGGGGGCTGGGGCTGGAAATGGACTGGGGGGGGTAGGGCTGGTAATGGGCTATTGGGGGGCTGGGGCTGGAAATGGACTGGGGGGGGGGTAGGGCTGGTAATGGGCTATTGGGGGGCTGGGGCTGGAAATGGGCTGGGCGGGGGGGTTAAGGCTAGAGGTGGGCTGATGGGGTTAGGACTGGTAATGGACTGTGGGCTGTTGTGGGGGGCTTAGAACTGGCAATGGGCTTTGGGGGGGTTAAGACTGGTAATGGGCTGTGGGCTGATGGGGGCTGTCTGGTAATGGGCTATGGGGGGGCTAGGACTGGAAATGGGCTGGGGGGTTAAGACTGGAGGTGGGCTGATGGGGTTAGGACTGGTAATGGGCTGTTGGGGGGGGTTAGGACTGGTAATGGGCTTTGGGGGGGTTAAGACTGGTAATGGGCTGTGGGCTGATGGGGGTTGTCTGGTAATGGGCTATGGGGGGCTAGGACTGGAAATGGGCTGGGGGGTTAAAACTGGAGGTGGGATGATGGGGGTAGGACTGGTAATGGGCTGTGGGCTGATGGGGGGTGGTATAGGACTGGCAATGGGCTATGGGGGGCTGACTGGAAATGGGTTGATGGGGTTAGGACTGGAAGTGGGCTGATGGGGGGTTAGGACTGGTAATGGGTTATAGGGGGGGCTTAAACTGAAAATGGGGTGATGGGGGGTTAAGGACTGAAAATGGGGTGATGGGGGGTTAAGGACTGTAAGTGGGGTGATGGGGGGGCTAGGACTGGAAATGGGCTGATGGATGGCTAGGACTGGAAATGGGCTGATGCAGGGACTAGAAGGGAATGGATGCTGGGTGAGGCTGGAACTAGAAGGGAGCTGATGTTGGGGGAGGATTAGAATGGGATGGGGCTGGAAGAGTAAAATGGAGAAGGGAAAAATATTTTGTGTGGGAGGGATAAAAAATCTACAATTGGCCGGGTATTGGGAGAGTAAGTGGGGATTGAGGATGGAGGGGTAATATTTGAGTGGATGAAATAGGAATGAGGAAAGAGCAAAAGGAGAAAGATTAGTATGTTAAAGCAGATGTAGAGAGAGAATGGAAAAAAATCTAGAAGAGAGAAGAAAGGACAAATGGACAGCAGACGATGGACAGTTAGCAGAAGACACGAAGAAACCAGAAGAGAAAGTGGCTGGAGCAATTGCAGCTGAAAAAAAATGCACAAAAGGTAGAAAAATATCTCTTTATTTTGAATTTATTAATTGGAATATGTCAGCTCTGGTAAATGTGCATCATTAACATCTGTGCTTTGTTTAGTACAAGAGCAAATTAATGTATAGTTTTATTTCTACAGTGTTGTACATTCCAAGTTTGGCTTTTGGGATTCCCAGTTTAATTATTGTCTTCCTATTTCTAAATTGTGATTACTTGTTTGGTGATGGTCTATGTTCTGCATGTGTAACTGAGCTGAGGTGTTCTGTTTATATAATTCCTGTTTGACATTGCCACTTGTTCTCTTTCCCCAGTAGGTCATGTATTGTTGTTCTCTGAAATGTATTGGTTTAATATTTGCAGTGTTGCCTTTTGATTGGTAGAGTATGGTGCTTTGTGAGTCCTGGTAGTGCTGTTAGGATACGGCGGGTTTACTATGGGCAGTGTTTGTAGTAGTTCCTAATGTGTCTGGCAGTTGGCACTGGATTATAGTAATGTAGAAATCTTTTAGTCTTTCTTTATCCATACAATCATTAAGAGGCACGTTTACTAAAAGTTAGTATATGGTAACATTATGCAAATATTTATGCAAATGAGGCCCCTTATGCAAATGAGGTCCGCACCCCCCTTGGGCCGCCCCTGCTGGGGGCCCACAATTTTTGTTGGCGTAGGGCCTCACTCAAGGTAAATCCGGCCCTGATGGCATACAATTAATTACCTTGTGGTGATTGTAGAGCTCTCCTAAGGATATAGGGAATTGGATTTAGCTCCTGCCTTTCTCAGGGTTTAATGTAAGTTACATTCCAGTGTAATATGCACTTTCCTATCCCCAAAAGGGCTTATAATCTAAGCTTGTACCTGAGCTAATGGAAGGTTAAGTGATTTGACTAAGGTTACAAGGAGCAGCAGTGGGATTCAAACTGGGCTTCCCTCTCTTCTTTTCAAATACTGAGGTATGGAATTATCCATCACTATACCAGCAATCTAAAAACATTGCTCCTGAATAGGTAAGCAATGTAACTTCCTCAATATACCATAATGGCAGTATAGAGATTTTTAATAAATGAAATGAAATGTCTTGTTCTTTTCTAGCAAACCTAGCAGTCTGTGGCTTTGCACAATTTTTCCCTTCCCTGTGTCAATACCTCTGTCTCAGAGCTGTCAGGGTCCAGCCTGCCTCTCCAGGGTGCCAGCCTTCTTGCAACCTGAGGTTAGAGCTATAAGACCTCTCTAACACATGACTGCAAAAGTGTAAGAGCTGCTATCTGACTCTTGACGGAAGGGTGTGTCCGGTAGAGGTCCTGACGTGAAGACTTGGGGGAATAAGCATAAGTAATTCCACAGGATGAGCTGTGTAGACAAAGCTGCTTACTGCACTCTTAGCAGGTTGCTGTTTTACTAAAGTCCTGGCCTTCCCAGGGATTCCATGTACATGGCAATAGTACAGGTTTACCACCCACTTTCATGCCTCAGCTACTATGTAACTTTGTTCTTCCTTCCTCCATATGTACTAGGGAGATGCAGAGAAACAAGCAAACAGGCAGGCAGATGGAGAGAAAGAGAGAATAAAGTAAGAAAGAGAGGTAGAAGAAAGAGAGCAGATCAAAAGGTTAAACAAAGGGAGCTTCCCTGGATCTGGGCTAACCTAATAAAGCCCCCCATGGGCAGGCGTTATGAATCCCTGAACACTTAGGACTTTGTGCCTACACCTAAGGAAAGATGTTAGTGGGTAATATTTGCTACCCCCCCCCCCCCACCTATAAAAACCATAGAACAGGAGTGTCTCTGAGCAAGGTAGTATATATGTTTTATTAATTTATACACCTATGGGCCCAATATTCACTTGGGCAGGCTATGGAACACTACGGTGCATAGCTGTGCCCGCCGACCCTTAACGCTCGATATTCAGTGCCGGGGTCATATGCGACCTCGACATTGAATATCCAAATTTGTCGCACATGCTGGAAGCCACATTAGGTAACCGGGCAGCAACAGTAACCGGGCAGTTAACAACCTGCGCCTAAAAGATAGGTGAGGAAAAACCTCACCTATCTTTTAGGTGCGGGAGCTAACCTGGCAGCATGCAATATCGCTGCTGCCTGGTTATTGATCATCTCCGTCTCCGCTCCTTCCCGTAATGCCCCCGACATGCCTCGATGTTAAGCGGTTAGTTTCGAGGCACCTGAGGGCCATAATCGGCAATATACAGCTGAATATTTCTCTCACTAGCAGTTACATGGTTTACATGGCTATAAACCATGTAACTGCACTTTAATTATTGGGCCCTATAAATTCATAGAAACTATCAACAGTGTAGTTAAACAATTGATGTGTTCATCCCCATGAAGCATCATTATTCAAAGAACCGAAGAAATCTTATACATTCATAGAGAGTATCAAATACCCAGCTAGATAATTTGGGGTACAAATATATACAAGATATTATCAGGTAGATGGGAAAACTCGCTTATCTCCTCCATATTTCATGAATAGTTGTCCTCCTACTGTTTCATTCACATTTTACTCCAAGTTTCACCCATAAGCAGGAATACAACTGAATGCTGCAAGTCATGGAAGGTTTTGTTGTGCCTGGCCTGTCTCTGCTGCCCTGCTATCAGGTTCAAAAGATCCACCTCTGTGGCCATCCACCCCTTCTAGGAGTCATTGATTTTCTGCTTCTCAACTACTGGACCCCACTGAACCTGGGGCTGTTGCTCCATTATCTTTCAGCTGCTGGACCCCACTTTGCCTCAGGGCCATTGCTTCACTACCTCTCAGCTCCCGGGCTCCATTCTGCCAAAAGCCTTTGCCTCTTTCTATCAACTCAAATTCTTGGAGTGTCTTCCTTGTTGGTAGATGTTTCCATAACCTGGGGTTGCAATCCTAGGTCCATGGCTCAGTAATTCTAGCTCTTATTGATTCCAACTTTCAGTGTTTTTAGCTTAATGGTCTCATGGATGAACCCCTCCCTTCTCTACCACAAGGCCAAGGTCTTAATAGGAAAATACCGAGAGAATGTTTAAGTTCTTCTTCTTCCTGCTTAACCTTTATGTCCAGCCTGAAATGCACTTGACCAAAAGTTTCATTCCTACACTTTTTAGTCAGGGTCAGAATCTACCTGATCAGTGAATGTATTTCTAAAGCTTTGTCTCATGTTGTTGTTAAGTGCCTTTGAATCGATCTCAACGCGTGGCGGCCCTCTGGATGGTTGTCCTAAATTGTGTTAGGTCTTCGTTCAGGTGAATCATTGTTGAAAGAGTTGCACCCATTGCTGCTATTATTGTGTTTGTCCATCTCATTGCTGGCCTTCCTCTTTTGTGTTGACCTTCTACCTTGCCAAGGATCAGGGCCGGATTTACCTTGAGTGAGGCCCTACGCCAACAAAAATTGTGGGCCCCCAGCAGGGGCGGCCCAAGGGGGGTGCGGAACCTCATTTGCATAAGGGGCCTCATTTGCATAAATATTTGCATAATGTTACCATATACTAACTTTTAGTAAACGTGCCTCTTAATGAGTGTATGGATAAAGAAAGACTAAAAGATTTCTACATACTATAATCCAGTGCCAACTGCCAGACACATTAGGAACTACTACAAACACTGCCCATTTAGAACCCATAGCAAACCCGCCGTATCCTAACAGCACTACCAGGACTCACAAAGCACCATACTCTACCAATCAAAAGGCAACACTGCAAATATTAAACCAATACATTTCAGAGAACAACAATACATGACCTACTGGGGAAAGAGAACAAGTGGCAATGTCAAATAGGAATTATATAAACAGAACACCTCAGCTCAGTTACACATGCAGAACATAGACCATCACCAAACAAGTAATCACAATTTAGAAACAGGAAGACAATAATTAAACTGGGAATCCCAAAAGCCAAACTTGGAATGAACAACACTGTAGAAATAAAACTATACATTAATTTGCTCTTGTACTAAACAAAGCGCAGACGTTAATGATGCACATTTACCAGAGCTGACATATTCCAATAAATAAATTCAAAATAAAGAGATATTTTTCTACCTTTTGTGCATTTTTTTCAGCTGCAATTGCTCCAGCCACTTTCTTCTGGTTTCTTCGTGTCTTCTGCTAACTCTCCATCGTCTGCTGTCCATTTGTCCTTTCTTCTCTCTTCTAGGTTTTTTCCATTCTCTCTCTACATCTGCTTTAACATACTAATCTTTCTCCTTTTGCTCTTTCCTCATTCCTATTTCATCCACTCAAATTTTACCCCTCCATCCTCAATCCCCACTTACTCTCCCAATACCTGGCCAATTGTAGATTTTTATCCCTCCCACACAAAATATTTTTCCCTTCTCCATTTTACTCTTCCAGCCCCATCCCATTCTAATCCTCCCCCAACATCAGCTCCCTTCTAGTTCCAGCCTCACCCAGCATCCATTCCCTTCTAGTCCCTGCATCAGCCCATTTCCAGTCCTAGCCACCCATCAGCCCATTTCCAGTCCTAGCAACCCCCCAACCCAATACCAGTACTAGCCCCCCCATCAGCCCACTTACAGTCCTAACCCCCCATCACCCCATTTTCAGTTTAAGCCCCCCCTATAACCCATTACCAGTCCTAAACCCCCATCAGCCCACTTCCAGTCCTAACCCCATCAACCCATTTCCAGTCAGCCCCCCATAGCCCATTGCCAGTCCTAACCCCCCCCCCATCAGCCCACAGCCCATTACCAGTCCTAACCCCATCAGCCCACCTCATGTCCTAACCCCATCAACCCATTTCCAGTCAGCTCCCCATAGCCCATTGCCAGTCCTAACCCCCCCATCAGCCCACAGCCCGCTTCCAGTCCTAACCCCATCAACCCATTTCCAGTCAGCCCCCCATAGCCCATTACCAGTTCTAACCCCCCTCAACAGCCCACAGCCCATTACCAGTCCTAACCCCATCAGCCCACCTCAAGTCCTAACCCCTCCCCATAAGCCCATTTCCTGTCCTAGCCCCCATAGCCCATTATCAGTCCTAACCCCCCCCATAGCCCATTACCAGTCCTAACCCCCCATCAGCCCACAGCCCATTACCAGTCCTAACCCCATCAGCCCACTGCCAGTGTTAGCCCCCCCCCATCAGCCCATTTGCAGTCCTAGCCCCCCCATAGCCCATTACCATTCCTAACCCCCTCCCAACAGCCCACAGCCCATTACCAGTCCTAACCCCATCAGCCCACCTCCAGTCTTAACCCCCCAGCCCATTTCCAGTCCTAGCCCCCCCATAGCCCATTGCCAGACAGCCCCTATCCGCACACAGCCCTTTACCAGTCTTTACCCCCCCCAGAGCCCATTACCAGTTCTAACCCCCCCAACAGCCCACAGCCTATTACCAGTCCTAACCCCATCAGCCCACCTCCAGTCTTAACCCCCCCAGCCCATTTCCAGTCCCAGCCCCCCCAATAGCCCATTACCAGTCCTACCCCCCTCCCCCCCCCATCGGCCTAAAGTAAAATTTAATAAAAAAAATAAAACGCTGGCTGCTACCGCTGCCGCCGCGGCCGCAGCAGCGGCAGCATGGACTGACCCACGGGGCCCCTCTGCCTGGCTGAATTCCTCCCTCCCTCCCTCTCTCCACGATGGCTGAGCCCCTCCGTGCAGGCTTTTTGAGGCGCGAAGGGAGAGTGTCTCCCTCGCGTCTCTGTTAAGCCCGCAGGGGCTGATGGGAAATTTCCCATCAGCCCCTGCGGGCTTAACAGAGACGCGAGGGAGACACTCTTCCTTCACGCCTCTCAAAGCCGGCACGGAGGGAGGGAGGGAGGCATGGATGGACGGATTCAGCTGGGCAGAGGGGGCCCCGCGGGACAGTCCATGCTGCCGCGGCAGCAGAGGGGGCCCCGCAGGATAGTCCATGCTGCCGCGGCGGCAGCCAGCGTTTTTTTTTTAAATTTAATTTTAAGGCGGCTAACAATTTTTTAAATTTTTGTGGGCCCTTGTCAGCTGTGGGCCCTACGCCACGGCGTAATTGGCGTATAGGTAAATCCGGCCCTGCCAAGGATGATATCTTTCTCTAACGATCTCTCTCTTCGCATAATGAGTCCAAAGTATGAAAGTCAAAGTCTTGTCATCTGAGCTTCTAAAGAAAGCTTAGGTTTGATCTCCTCTAGTACTGACTGGTTTGTTCTTTGGGCAGTCCATGGTATACAGTATTTGCTGTCAGCACCATAATTCAAAGGCATCTATTTTCTTCCTGTCTATCTTTTTCACTGTCCAACTTTCACATCCATATGAGAAAATTCCATAGCTTGAACAATTCAAATATTTGTATGGAGAGAGACATCTTTGCTCTTGAGAATCTTGTCTAGGTCCTTCATAGCCGTTCTGCCAAGAGCAATGTGTCGTCGGATTTCCTCACTGCTTGTTATTTCTTCGATAGTTGATCTAAGTAGGTTAAAACAATGAACTTATTGATTCTGCCAGTTGTCAGGATCTTTGTCTTCTTTACATTAAGGTGCAGGCCCATTTTAAGGCTATGTTCCTTGATCCTGAGAAGCAAATGTTTCAGATTGTCTTCACTTTCAGCCAACAATGTAGTATCATCAGCATAGCGAAGGTTGTTGATGACTCTTCCACCAGTCTTTCCACCTTGGTTGTGTTCATACAGTCTTGCTTCTTTGATGATTTGTTCTGCATATTAATTAAACAGGTAGGGGGAAAGTATGCAGCCTTGTTGTACACCTTTGCTGATTTGTCTCATACCTGCCAATATATATTCCAACATATATTTATATCTTCAAATCTCAACCTTATATTTGTATGTGCGTATTTGTGTGTAGTAATCATGATATGCTGTATTAGATTAGTGAAAGTCAGGAATTTGCATGTCCCAATTCTATGAAGATCCCTTTCATCTAAAACTTTCTAGATATTCCTTTCCAGATTGCAACTAAAGAATCATCCTTTCCTCTACCCCCTCCTCCAACCCTGAGAACTGGGGAGGGGGAGGGGGCAGTTATTCCATGTACATAGAGACATCTTGATTGACCACTAACTCTCAAGCTAATCTCCAGTATCAACCAGTAGCCCATGACTGTTTTGTCTTGTGTATAGAGGTTGGTGTTACCAGTGAGTGTTTTGCATTTTGCCTACGGGATCTGGAGTCTGGTTGGGTTTGTATGAGAGTAGATAGGTATGATGGGGCTATGTTGTTGATCAGTTTGAATGTTGTTATCAGCAGCTTGTATTTTATTTGGCTCCCTACTGGGAGGAAATGAAGGTCGTATAAGATCGGGGTTATGTGTTCAGTCAGTCGGGCCTAGTATACTATTCTTGCTGCTAGGTTTTGTGCTTTTTGGAGGATTGTTAAGGTTTTGACTGGTAGGCCCAGTAACAGGCTATTACAATAGTCTACATGGGGCGTAATGAGACCGTGGACTATTGACTTGAAATCTTGGGTATGAAGTAGGTGTCTTAGGTGTTGGATAGTTTTTAGCATGAAGTAGACAGCTTCTGTTTTTTTGAGGTTTATATTCAGATTGTTGGTGATAAACCAGGATTTAGTTTCTTTGATGCATTCTGAGAGTATGTTGTAGTTAATGTTGTTTATGTCTATTGGGAGGGACAACATAATGTCATCTGCGTAAATGTAATATTTGATGTTGTATTTTTGAAAATGTTAGTAACTGGCTGTAGGTATAGATTGAAAAGTAATGCTGAAAGTGCTGATCCTTGCACTATCCTTTGGTCTTGGGGGAATGTATCTGATGTTTCCTGGCCTACTCGGAAACGTAGTTTACGATTTGAGAGGTATGATATGAACCAATGTAGGACTGTGCCTCCTAATCCTATTTGTGACAGTATTGTAATTAGGGTGGTGTGGTTAAGGTTATCAAACGCTGATGCAGTTTCAGTGAAAAGGAGGATAAATGCTTGATTAATGTTGTCTGTGCCTGATAAGATTGTCCATTAGGGATATCAACAGGGATTCCATGCCGTGGAAAGGGCGAAATCCAAATTGGTATGTATCTAGGGAGGCATTTAGATCAATGAAATCCTGAAGTTGTATTTGGGTTACTTTTTCAATTATTTTCGTAATAAATGAGATATTGGTTATGGGTCTGTATGCATTCAGATCTTTTGTATCTAGTGACTTATTCTTTAGAATAGGGTGAATGGATGTGCATTTCAGATCAGTAGGCATAATACCTTGTGAGAGGGATTGGTTGACTATGTTTAAGGGATAAGGCACTAATTTAGGTCTTTGTGGTTTTGATCCATGAAACTGGGCATGGATCGAGGGGGGAGGTTGTAGTGCTTATTTTAGAAATTATGTGTAGTAAGCATTTTTGGTCAATTTGGTGTAGTAAGCATTTTTGGTCTGCCAATTGTTGATATTTGTTGTTCAGTTTGAGGGAGGATACGGTTGGGATTTTTATTTCTTAGTTTTTCTGCAAAATGGTTGGCAAGAGTTTGCGGGTGAATATTACCCATTTCTGATTAAGCCTGACCAGTTCTTGTAAGTGATCTGACAATTACGAATAGTTCTCTGGGACAGTTTAAGGAAGAGTTTATTATCTTAGTGTGGTATTCGCTTTTCGCATTATTAATGACATTTTTGTAAGTTGTAAGTAGGTTGAGGTAGAGTGTTTTGTTTTCTTGTGTTTTTTCTTGCTTTCTTAGTTATCTTTTTAGTTTAGTAAGCTCATGGGTGAACCATTTTTCTGATCTTTTTGTTGTTTGCCTGGTGGGTCTGATGGGGGGAGTGGAAGCATTTTGTATGGCGTTGTTCCATGTAATTATAGAGTTGTTAATGTCATTGGAATGGGTTGTAAGCTGTGGCAGAACTTTATTTAAGAATGCTTCTTTATTGTAATTGTGTGTTTCTTGTTTGTACAAAAGATCTTTTGTTATCTGTGAAGAGAGGAGGAGGAGAGTGATTATGAATACTGTTTTAGGTTCCATTGCAGTGGTATAGATGGCTTAGCGATGATTGAGGACTGTGTGGTAATGTAGTGTTTGATGTATTAGATTGGGGTGCGTGCAGTAGGAGGTTTTAGTTTAAATTGGTGGGCCGGGGCTCAAGGCAGTCCAATGGGCTGGAATAACAGATGTCTTCGCTATTCCTTTAAAATGCCATGAGTTAGAGGGAATGATACAACAAAGTTATGCAGAAAATGTGAATGATACAACAAAGTAATGCAGAGAATGAACAACAGAGTGGTTACCACTGAGCTTTGTGGAGTAGTCTTAATCGGTATCTTCTCTTATGTGCAGACGTTTTGAAATTTTCATGTTGAAGAAGGTGCTGTCGCGGGAGGTGAGGATAATTTCAGCAGCATTTCCACCTAAGTTCCCCGCCTAAGGGCCACGCCAATTTCTACTCTTCTGCTTGGCACATAAGCTTTATAAAATTACCCCCAACAAGGACAATTTCTAAAATCCATTCACCTGGTAAATGGGCTATTAGAAAATTGCCAACCCTCCATCTGGTAGAAGTATGTGCTGATTCTTCTTTTAATTTATTGACTCTCAGGACCTATTGTTTTAATTTGGCTGCAGCTATCCTTGGTCAGCCCAGGACCAGTGCAAGGGTATTGGGCACCCTAGGCAAACCTTCAGTTTAACACCCCCCCTCCAAAAAAAAAAAAAGGTTCAGGCTTCTAGCATGCTCCTCTCTCCCCCCCCCCACACAATATTTTTGACTTCTCTTTGTCACCCTTAAGAAACTACCACCCTAAGCGACCCCTTAGACTTGCCTACTAGTTGTTAGCCCTGGATTAGCCCCCAAAAGCGTCTGCTCAAGATGACCACCTGATCTTCCTAATGGTTAAACCAGTCCAGGTTCTCTAAGACAAATATAGCTTTGACAGAGCTTTAAAAAATTAAGAAGCCAGATTTAAACTGCTCTACTGGAATGGGCAACCAAAACAACTTCTTCAGAAGGGGCATAATATATTACCTCCTGCTGCTATCTAAAAGAAACTGTACTGCTCTGTTCTGGATCAATGGCAACTGCCTTATCGGGTTACTGCTATAAAGAAAGAGAGAGAAAGCTTCACTGTTTAAATTTAAGTCTGTTTCAGCTAACTTGTTTGTATATAACACACTCGAGATTTACAGGTTCAAAGATCAATTTCACCTGCCATCCATCTGAAGAAAATGAAATGATCATAATAGTGAATGGTATGATAATCATATATAACTGTAACCCATGTGTACGATATGACGTTCCAAGAACTTAAGATGCGAGGGACTGTGAAAAGTCAGTGGAATAAATTTCAATCGAGTCTGTATTATTGGCTTCGCTCTGCTAAGAATCCAAGGCGGGGGAGCTGAGTCACTTCTGAGGCACTGATGTGCTCAGAATCATTATTTCACTTCCAACTTGGTCTTTTGATATCTCCTCCCCTCAGGCCTGTAATCCATCTCAGACTGTCCCAAGAAAGATAATTGCTTAGACATAGGTTGTTCCAGATCACTAATCAGTACTGAACTTATAGATTGAGTTTAGCTTCAAAATGACAACCATTGGCCGGCTCTGGACAGCCATTAATTTATTTTCTTTATTTGTTAGTGAGTTACATGGATATTAGAAAATTGAACTGCAATATAGTTTCTGTTATAGGAAGGAAAGACAATTTCAAGTGTCCCTTTATGCAAATGAGGCCCCTTTTTGTCTTAAAAAGTAAACAGGCAAGCACAGTCAGTGTAAGAGCATTAAAAATCCTTGGGAAACTTTCTGCATTACAGCAATACTTCTCTCCCCTAATTGTACTGTGTGTTGGAACCTAAGGCCCCCCTGAGACTTTTCTAATGAAACTCAGTAATCATGATTACCCTAAAACCTTCCCGAAATGATCCTGTACAAATGCATAACCAAACATCATGGGCATGCTATTCAAAGGATTTTGAGTCATCAGCCCTGAACTTTAATCCCCGGATATTCGATGCCAGGGTCATATTCGAGCACTGGCATTGAATACCTGGTTTGGCTGCAGAACCCGGAAGCTAACAGGGCAGTGGCAATATTACTTTAGCCAAGTGTCACAAACTGGGCAGTAGCTCGATAACTCCGCTGCCTGGTTAGTGACGGGTGCCACCACAGGACGCCCCCCCACTTGCCCTGATGCTGGTCAGTTAACATCAGGATGTGTAGCGGCGACACATGGATGTTCAGCGGTACTAACCATGTCAGCATCACTCAATATCCAGCTCAGCAGCATTTACACAGTTCGCAGGTCTGCAAAGCCTTGGAATATCCCCCCATGCTCCTAAATTTGCCTTTTTGAAAATTCACTACTACTGAGTGCCTACATTTTACTTAAAATGGCACTAAGAGGACATGTTCAGCAGCAGTGGTAAGCACTCTTAGTGGCTTGCCATCTCCGCTTTAATTTACACCCAGATATTTAATGCTGGGGCATATCCGATCACCAACATTTGATATCCAGGTTGCCAGGATAGCATTGTTAGCTATCTAGTCAGTGGCAATATTCAATTGCTGGCCAGATAGCTAAACCAGCTAAAGTTAGGCCAGCTTTATTTTTCCTAATTTCAGCTGGTTTAAGTTCATTGGTGAGTGGCTGAATGTCGACACTGACCAGTTAACTATGGTGCTGCCCCGGCTATGTTCCTGGAATGTCCCAATGCAATGCAGTTAGCGCTGAGGCATTCAAACCTGGTAGCAGGAGATATTCAACGGCATGGACCTGTTTAGTGGCGCCAAATAACCCCGGTTAGCAGATCTACTTACTACTTAAACCGCTTTGAATATGTCCCTTTAAATTCCTAAATTTTGGAGCAGAAAAGTGGGTGCAATGGGGTGGATTTAGAGCATGGAAAAAAGTTAAGAGCTTAGTACAAATTTTCAACATTAAGCACCTAAATTAAGCTTTGAAATCTAGGCAAGTGAATGGTAGTCCTAAATTTTGAGCACAGGGGTGCATATGCAAAACAGTTTAGCTAGTTAGCAGACCTACTAACTGGCTAAACCATGCTCAACAGACTATTCAGTGGTACTAAAGTGGTTAGTGCTGCTGAATATTCCTGCCTACCCGGTTTAAATACTCCAACGCTAACTGCTTAGTTTCAGGTCCTTCTGGAGGCTGAATACTGCAGCTGATGAGTTGGCTATACACTAACTGGGCAACCCTGATTTTTAATGCCGATGGCTGCATATGGTCATAGCTTTAATATCCAAGCATAATTTAAAGCAGAGATAGCCAATCATTCTAGGGGTGTTTTTTTGAAGCCCCAGCCGTGCTGTGGACGTCTAGAAATGAGCATGGAGATGTCCAAAGAATAAACATGTCTGGAGAGTCATTTTATAAGCAGACTCTGTCCCTGGGGTGAGGGCATCCAAGTCTGGATTTGGGGCCATGGAATAGGCACATCCAGGGTATTCCCAGAACTTGGACCTCCTTGCCTGATTTCAGAAATGCCATGGATATCCCAAGCTTATACTTATTTATTTAGTTAGGCTTATATACCACTTTTCTACAATTCAAAGTAGTGTACATTCAGGTACTATATATTGTCATGAGGTGGATCAAATAGTACCTATGGAAATAGGAAAATCTGAGCAGAGCAGTTCTAATAGTGACAGGTTAGAACAGCACATGGACCAGGGTTGCTATGGGCAACGAACACAAACTGAAGTACCGGGTGTAAGAGCACGCCCAAGCAGTAGATTACCTTATAGCCCATTAGGTAATGAGGGACAGTTGGGGAGAGGTGAGGCTCAGAGAAACACCAAGAGTGAACGCAGTTAAAAATCACTCACCAGAGGTCAGAGAGAGAGCAGAGGCAGGAGCTGGTTGGGGAGCCAACAGGAGAGATGATTGCAAACTTGACCAGAGAGCTGGACACGAGGTCAGAGCTTCACACGGAGACTCACACAGAATCCTACAGGAAGAAGCCCAGGAGAGAATACCAGGGATTTGTTTCAGGGAGCAGTGCAGGACTGAACAAAAGCCCAGTGGTCTGAGCCACGGAGGTATTTCTGAAGGCAAGCTGAGAAAAGCTGTGGGAAAGAATCTTCCTAAGAACAGGTACCAGGAGGGCAAAAGATTTTATCTGGAGGATACTTTTGTGCCCAAAGAGAAATGGAAAGAGAAAGGCAGTGAGAGGCTTTCATTTGAGAAAAGCTCCGTTAAGTTTCCTGTGCCCAGAAGCTCCGTGAAAACCAAGCCAGAAGGTAGGCTTATTCCTCATAATAGAAGGGAAGCTGAAAGTCAGAGTTTTTCCTACACTTACCCAAGAGTGTGTGGCTCTCAGGAAGGAAACTCTGCAGTGTGTGGTAACCTCCCATTTTACTCCGGTAGAGAGGAGGAGGGGAGCCCTCTTAACAGAGAAGAGGGATTGTTTAAAAGTAGCCTGAGTTACAATCCTATAGAAGATAGCTCCAGGGAAGCATGTGAGGATATGCAATGTGATTTTTGTGATGAAACATCTGCTGAATCCTACATGGATTGTACACTAATAATTTCAGATGATATTTCTTCACTGTGCTGACCTGGCCAGAGAGAGAATCTGTTTCAGGAAACAGGCTGAAGATACAAGCATTCATTTTTGTTATAGTAGTTTGCCTTTATTTCATACCAGAAGTATGGTTTTTGTCCTTTGTTCATATGTGCTGAAATTCACCCGGGACGGGTAAATAAAAAGACCTCTTTTGAAGCCTTGCTACTCGACTGCAACTACACTCTTAGATTAGCTTGTGGGACTACAAATCCCAGGGGGCATTTCAACACCTGCTTGAGACACCCTCGCTGTTTAAGAAGAGGCCCCACTGTAGCTCCCATGCTTTATGCCTCTGGGACCCTAGAGGTGGGTGACAATATATATATTTCCCTTGTCTCCAAAGGGCCTTATAATCTACATTTTTGTATCAGAGGCAACAGAGGGTTAAGTGGTTTGCCCAAGGCATGCCAGGAGGACTGGAAACCCAAATCTTTCCAGCCCAAGTGCTGCTCTCCAGTGGGATTTGAACCCCCAGCCTGCTGGCCTGAGGCAACTTGCCCCAACCCCTAGACCACGCCTCCCATAATGCATGAATAGGAATCAGAAAAGTGCTTGTTATGTCAGACAAACATCTGGAGGGTGTAGAAAAGGAGGTCTGCTCGTGTCCCCTATATTTTCCATGTCAATAACAAACACTGATGGGGAATAAGGGCTTATGTTTGAGTTTTGCTACACTGCTGGACATCTCCTTATGCTAGCTTACATGAGATGGACATCCTCACCCCACACATTCCTGAGGGGGAAGACTATGTGGCCACCAGCCTGGATGCCCACATCAGAAATGTCTATGTTATTAAAATCAGTCATAGACCTAGACATCCATGACATTCATGCTCTTCTCCTTCCAATCAGCCATTGCACTTGCCAAACAAATATATTTCACCCATCTGACTAACTCTCTTGTCTCTAATCCTCGTCGTCTTTTTTATACACTCAATTCTCTCCTCAGTGTGACCCCACCTCTGGCTCCTACCTCCCTTCCTGCCCAAACCTTGGCATAGTACTTGCATGACAAAATCCATAAAATCACCCTCCATTTCACTACCTCCTCTTCTCCCCCCCCCCCCTTTTTCCCAACTCTCCCTCCTTACTTCTGCTTCCCTTTCTTCCTTCCCTCTGGTCTCTGATGAGGAAACAACACTCCTCCTTTCTTCCTCTAAGCTGACTACCTGCCCTTCTGATCCTATGCCCACCCACCTTCTTAGCTCCATTTCTTCCACTATCGTCCCCTCCATCACTCATATTCTCAACCTATTGCTCTCTACCGCTACCTTCCCTTCTGACTTCAAGCATGCTATTGTTACACCCATCCTCAAGAAACCCTCACTCGATCCCTCCTGTCCTTCTAACTATCGTCCCATCTCTCTCTTTCCCTTCATTTCTAAATTACTTGAGCGTGCTGTCTACCACCACTGTCTCGACTTCCTCTCCTCTCATGCCCTCCTAGATCCTTTACAATCCGGTTTCCATCCCCTACATTCTACCAAAACTGCTCTTACCAAAGTCGCCAATGATTTGTTTCTGGCTAAGTCTGGCTAAGTTCTGTCCTCGTTCTTCTGGATCTCTCTGCTGCCTTTGACACCGTTGACCACAATCTTCTTCTTATCACCCTGTCTTCACTCGGTTTCAAAGGCTCTGTACTTTCTTTGTTCTCCTCCTATCTCTCCCACCGCTCCTTCAGTGTGTACTTCAGTGGCTCCTCCTCCTCTTCTACCCCTTTACCTGTGGGTGTACCTCAAGGTTCTGTCTTAGGTCTGCTCCTTTTCTCTCTCTATACCCAATCCCTTGGTGCCCTTATCTCTTCCCATGGCTTTCACTATCATCTCTATGCTGACAACTCTCAAATCTGTCTCTACGCCTGTTATCTCTCTGGAAATTCAAGCTAAGATCTCGGCCTGCCTCTCTGACATTGCTTCCTGGATGTCCTACCGCTGCTTGAAGCTGAACATGGCCAAAACTGAACTTCTTGTCTTTCCCCCTAATTCCTCCCCTCCTCCTTCCCCTTTCTCAATCTCTGTGGATAACTCTGTTATCCTTCCTGTCTCTTTGGCACGGAACCTTGGTGTTATCTTTGACTCATCTCTCTCCTTCTCTTTACATATCCAAAACATTGCTAAAACATGCCGTTTCTTTCTTTACAATATCTCCAAAATTCGCCCTTTTCTCTCTGATAACACTACTAAACTGATTGTCCACTCTTTAATCACCTCCCGCCTTGATTACTGTAACCTTCTCCTTGCTGGCCTTCCTGCTAACCACCTCTTTCCTCTCCAGTCTATTCAACATTCTGCAGCTCGTCTGATTTTCCGTCAGTCTCGTTTTTCACACATTACTCCTCTTCTCATGTCACTTCACTGGTTCCCCATCCGCTTCCGTATCCAGTTCAAACTCCTCCTTCTAAACTATAAATGTATTCATTCTTCTGCCCCTCATTACCTTTCACCCCTCATCTCTACCTACATCCCCTCTCGCCTACTCCGCTCATCTAATTGTCTTTGTTTATCTATGCCTTTTACTCGTAATGCTAATTCTAGACTTCGCTCCTTTCAACTGGCTGCACCCTTTTCCTGGAATTCTCTACCTGTCTCTGTCCACCAAGCTTCCTCCCTGGCCATCTTCAAATCCAAATTGAAATCCCATTTCTTCACTATTGCTTTTTGTTCCCAACTCGTCCTTTCTTGTTCTCTCCATAAACATTTATTCTTGTCTTGTTAATTGTTATTTGTATTATCTAATTTATTTCATATTTTGTCTTGACTAGATTGTGAGCTCTAACGGGCAGGGACTGTCTCTTTTTATGTTTTTACAGCGCTTCGTATGTTGCAGCACTTTATAAATGCTTAGTAATAATAATAATAATAATAATTTCTCAGAACATTCTGCCTTGGTCATTCCTTATTTGACCTGAATGTCCTTTCTAAAATGACACTTTAAATGTGCTTGCCACCACTGTTGAATAGCCGCCCCCCCCCCCTTCCCGAAATTTTAAGATCCCAAGTTAGGATGAATTTTCAACTAAAAACCTAGGCTCCTTTTCCTTGCTGAAAATGGAGCACAAATTTAGGGGCTCAGATTTTTTTTTAATGTTGGGTTCAATGCTCCTAACTTGGCTTCCTTGAAAATTTACTAGGGCTGAGTGCCCACATTTATATTCAGAGGGTCATGTTTACTAAGAGGTGCACCCGAGTAGCATGGGGTTAGTGTAGGGCATCAGCACCTCACTACAATGTAGCATGAGTCCTCACACTAAAAACTCCATGCTACCCAGGTAGCGCAAAAATGGATGGTGACTAGGTGGGATGGGAATGTTCCCATTGTAGCATGAGTGGCAGAAGCCTGCGCTGCCAGTGCTCCGAACAGATAGCACAGGTGCAACTAACACCATCGCACTGGGTGGCATTAGTTGCTCCCATGTTGGGTTTACCACAGTGACCTGCACTAACTTTGGGGGATGGCTGTACCCATCCCCCTTGAAGATAGCGCAAAGTCCCATAAGAGTAATGTGGCCTAAATCATCATTACTAGTGTGAGGCTTAGTAAAAATGCTCCTAAATTTCACCTAATTCCTAAATTTAGGAACATAAAAAGTTTGTGGCAAGAGGGGTGGATTTAGGGCCAGAGAAAGATTGTTAGGAACATAGCACTGATTTTCAGCACTAGACTCATAAAGTAGGTTCATAAATCTAGGCTACTACTACTACTAATCATTTGTATATGAGTTAGGGCTACAAGGTGTACTCAGCAGGACTAGAGTATGGTAAGATATACATAAGGGAGGAGTGGCTCAGTGGTTGGGAAAGGTTACCTCAGGCCAGAAGGCCGGGGGTTCAATTCCTGCATGGGGACAAGCAACTTCAGGCTGGAGGGACTGGGGTCTCTAGTCCCATGGCCACTCTTTCTGGCCTTGGGCAAGCCACTTAACCCTCCATTGCCTCAGGTACACTTAGATTGTGAGCCCTTCAGGGACAAAGGAATAAAAAGTACCTGTTAGTATACATGTAAACTGCACTGATTCTAAATAGCACGGTATAAAAAAATAAATAAATAAATAAGTAGTAGACAAGAGAGTGAGGAGCATCAGGATCCAAAAGCAGCTTCAAAGAGATAGGTTTTTAGCCTGGATTTGAATAGGGTTAGAGAAGGGGTCTGATGCACTAATTCAGGTAGTTTGTTCCAGAATATGGAGTGGCAAGATGGAATGAACGACATCTGAAATTGGCAGTGGCAGAGAAGGGCACAGATAAAAGGAATCTCCCAGAGGAGCAGAGTTCCCAAGGAGGGGTGTAGAGTGAGATAAGAGAGGAAAGGTAATGAGGAGCCACAGAATGAATGCACTTATAGGTCAGTAGCAGAAGTTTGAACTGGATGTGGAAACTGATAAGGAGCCAGTGAAGTGACATGAGAAGAGGGGTTACATGAGCACAGCGACACTGGTGGAAGCTGAGTTTTGAATAGACTGAAGGGGAAGAGATGATTCAGAGGGAGACCAGCGAGAAGCAGGCTACAATAGTCAAGGTGGGAGGTGACTAGTGAGTGAATAAGGGTCTTAGTAGTGTGAATAGAAAATAAATGAATGTCAGGCCTAAATTTATAAGCATGGGGGGGGGGGGGGTATTCAGCAGTGGTGGCTAGCCATTCTAACATGGCTAACCAACACCGCTGAAACGTAAACCTGGATGTTCAATGTTGGGGTTGCCCGGATTGGCAGAAAGCTAAACAGGCAATAGCAATATTCAGTTGCTGCCTGGCTAGCTTCCACAGCAAAAGTTAGACCAGCCTTTGCTGATTTTACTTATGCCACTGTGCCATAACCGGGCAGCCGCTCAATATTGCCATTGCCCAGTTATGGCTGGTTACACAATGCAAGGTTCCATATTAGGAACCACCACTCAGGAAAAGGAACTAGGTGTCACCATGGATAATACATTGAAACCCTCTGCCCGATGTACAGTGGTGGTTAAGAAAGCAAATAGAATGCTAGGAGTCATAAGGAAAGGAATGAAGAATAAAACCTTGGTCACCATATCTTAAAAAGGATATAGCAGAATTAGAAATGGTACAGAGAAGAGCCACCAAAATGGTAAAGTGGATGGAAGGATACCCCCATGAGGAAAGACTTAAAAGGTTAGTGCTCTTCAACGTGGAAAAAAGATGGCTGAGGGGAGATATGATAGAGGTCTATAAAATAATGAATGGAGTGGAACAGACAAACGTAGGTCGGTTATTTACTCCTTTGAAAAGTAGAAAGACTAGAGGACACACAATGAAGCTTCAATGTAGCACATTTAAGACTAATCTGAGAAAATATTTTTTCATTCTACACATAATCAAACTCTGGAATTCGTTACTGGAGGATGTAGTAAAAACTGTTAGTGTAGCTGCATTAAAAAAAGGTTTGGACAAGTTCCTGGAGGAAAAGTCCATAAACCTTTATTGAAGAGGACCAGGGAAATCCGCTGGTACACATGTGGAGTGTGGTGTGTGATTTTATAACAGGGCACTTACGTTAAGACAGCGAAAATACGCCTATTGTAAGCTTACTTTATAAAAACAGGTAGGAACCTACTTGTCTTTATAAAATACTAGTGTAGGTGGCAGAGACCATGTCTTAAGGTGTGGACATTCACACTGATCTATAGCAGATATAAATGAATATTATCTTTGCCACTCCTCCAGGAGCTGATGCCAAGTTTGGGTAATGATTAAGCTGGCTCCACAGACAAAGATGTATGTGTGCATGGGTGAGGGGAGTTCCATGCTCCCACTAAGTTGCATAGGAAATCTGTGACTCCTTTCTACCCTCCTGGCACTATTCCAGCTCTGATCTGAGAATGGCAGAGGCTCTCTTGTCCATTGAGAACTCCTTGCCTATGGCTCAGGCCACAAGATGGCCAAAGTGATATCAAGTGGGTAGGAGGGAATCAGCGATCCCCCATGTGGGTTGCAGGGAGCATTTCTTCTAGTCCCTCTTGTATGCAAAGAAGAGTCATTCCCATATATTTTCCTTTTCTTTTGGTCTTACAGTTTTCTTCTGCCCCTTTGGGCCTCTAGCTCAATCAGAACTGCCTCTACTAGGGTCTTAGTACTATAAGCCTCCACTTAAAATCACTGTTTTCTCCCCATTTTTAACATTGTTGCTTCAATGGCTGGAAGAGAATTTTTGCTCAAGGACCACAGACATGCCTCCCTTCAGAATCCAGTATGTGTTCATCTCATGTCTGGATTATAGATGGCACTGTTGTATGATGGTTGGACTCTCTCCTACCCTCAGGGGTTTCTTATTGCCTCTGCAACATTCTCAACACCAGCTGGCCTATGGTGCAGAAGCAGGTTTCAGGAATCAAATCCAGGTCTTATTCATTCATGCAGCGTTGCCACTAATCCACTGGATGAACCTGGATTTTCTCTATTTGATACACCTTATCTGGTTCAACTGTACTCTAGTACCATTAAGAAACAAAAAAAATCAGGAACTGTTCTGAATGCGCTGAACACTGTTTTTCATCTCAGTAGACAAGATTCCAAATGAAAGCAATCTCCTATCTGAAACAAAGAAAATACCCCCACATATCAATAAGAGTTTAAATGTAGATGGATACCACTAACTCTTCCTAGAGAGAACAGATTTTGATTACTCCTGAGTAAATTTGCCAGAAGTGTATCATTGGCCTATGGCCCTCATCAAACTCATCCCTTCTGCTTATGATGATTAAGCCCTTCAGTGCACAGTGTCAGTGAGAGTTTTGCTGACTGCCCAGAGCAAATGTTGAGAGCTTTTGAAGCAGGGTCTGTCTCCAGCTGCTCATTGGTTCCTGTTTCCTTCTCTTCGGTGGGTTTAATACCCTTTCTTTACTTTCTCATTCTCAGTTCAAAGCTTTCAATTGATTTGCAGATATCTGGGGATGACTCCAAGTGGTGTCGCAGGGAGGAAAGAATAAAGGTCTGCAGGTGATCGATGGATGTCTACTGTGAAATTTGGCTTTCAAAGTTTTTCCTCCCCCCCCCCCCCAAGTTTAGAACAGGATCAACCTTCTCAAAAACAGGGTCCTGCCCAATTCAGCCCTTCAAAGAAGACCCAGTTAGCAAATGTTTAGCTTAAAATGCTTGCACTGCGATTCACTGAAGCTATTTTTCAGAGATGAAGGGACCTTGGACAAGTCCTTTTTATGCTTGGCCTAAACACCTACAACTGCAGCAGAGCAATGATTTCAGAGGCATCCTTGAATCCTCTGGTTAGACACTGCCAGATAGTGTAAAAGGCGCTGAAGTAGGTGGTTGCTTGTGTACTTTCTGAAAGCCATGGCTAAAAAGTATACTGCAACTGCAATTTTGCTTGAAGAAAAAACCACTATAAATTAGCATTGGTTTTTTTTTTTTTTCAGCCAGAGATGCCTTTGGGTTTTATTTTTGTGCTTTCTCTTTGAGACATTCGACGACTGTTTTCTCTGAAGCATTTTCTCTTGGGTATGCGTGGCAATGACTGATGACAAGATCACAGAGTATGAAATATTAGCTTAATAAATACAGTACCTAGTGCATTTGCCTATACAAGTCAGGCAAGTGTAGCATAATATTAGAAAGCAGATAATAGACTGGAATGTAAGGTATAATACATTAGAATTTAATTTTAGTTCTGGCAAATACTTAGCACAGATGAATTATAAATTAAAAACATTGCCACAGATGCTATATCAATAGCCTATACTATTAGAAGTGATACATAAACAAAGCAAGTAGCTCATTCCATACTGATGAGAGCATCTAATAGTGATGTTTCTGCTTGAATAAGTGCCTGTTAATGTGGTGTTTTTCTGCTCTGTGTTATGGGGTGGCCCTAACCCCTATGCACTGACTTGGTGTCACAAACCTAGGTGCGACCTGAGCTAAGGTTTCTATCTCCGCAATCCTATGGGTACAGAAAAACGTCCACCCACCATATGCTGCTAATATTACCTGATAGTTGTAGTATAACTAGTTCTGTGCTTTGGATTCTGGGCACTGAAAATTATAAATTTCAGAAAGCAGTGAACATGAAACTTATATAGGCTACTCCTTCATGGCTTCATACCATTCGGTAACCTTGATATTATACAACTGAACATGTCCAGTCTAGACTATGAGAATACCAAATACATGGTTTCACTTTCCAATAATTTGTCAAGCTTTATTCCTAACACCTCATATTAAAGAAAAATTGTTCTCTTCATTGAGGTGCTCTATTTACAATTGCACTGTATGGCTTATTTCTCTGTTGAGTTATATAAGGATGAAGTATAGCACAAAGTGTACAGTTTGTTGCACTTCCTTTTCCCAATATGGTAGAGACACAACATCCTCTATCCGTTAATCAAGACATTCCTTCCCCTAAGATCTGTTGTCTGAAATCACGATGGTTATAATCTCTGATCATACACAGAAGAAAAACCCTTATGAGGTTCTCTAAACAATAAGAGCAATATGCTTCTTTATAGAGGAAAATTTAGAATGAGGTCATTCTGCATTAATGTCAGTAACTATGAGAGACTCAAAGGTGAGAACATTAGTTACCAACAAGAAATTGAGCATTTCTGGTCTTTTGCCAAGGTAAGAAAATGATGCTAGATTTGAATACAAAGGTCAAACAAAAATCGTAAACATTTTAATGAGGATTTTTTTTTTTTTTTGCAAAATATTTTTTTTGGTGCTTTTCATAAGTAATCATTTTATTTTCTTCTTTTTAAAGAAATAATCCCCCAAAATGAGCATCAAATGACTGAAAACAGGGAAAAGCCAAAACTGGATCAACATGTCTTGGAAATGGGAGGCTTTTATTTTAAATAAAACTGTACTGATTCTAAATAGAGCGGCATAAAAAAAAATAAATATATGCTCTCTTTTCTTCTTAGTTGCTCTCTGAGGAAATGTTTTGTTGCTTAGCGGATCCTGTTTACTAACCTGTGATAAGGATTTGCAGTTAACTTGGGTTAAATACAAAAGTTAACCTATGGTTGCTGCAGAATCTCCATGGTAACTGTTGGGGACTTTCCTGGCATTCAGGGGATGGTAGCCATGCTCTAATGGGAGGAAGAGATCTCTATCATACATTAATAATATGTCTGCTACAGAATGTTCTTAGCTACACCTTTGGACTGTCACTTGGTTTGCAGCTTGTCGTGCTGTGAGGGCTTGCGTGCATCAGTGATGCTGAGAGCTAAACTATCGGTAGTTTAACTACTGGCAGGGTCTCCCAAGATGGACAGGTCTCAGCTGAGGTGCCAGACCAAGACAAACCACCCATCTGGGCAGCAGCAGAATGGGATAGTGTTGACGGCGGAGGATCACATTTTTGTGACAATGGCAACAACACCAAACTTAAACTGCACGGAAGAAAGGCCCGGCAATCTACTTCTGTATCTTGCCATGAAAACCCAATGGATAGTTACAACAAAACAAATTGTGCTATGGTGCTGGAAGATGAGACCCCCAGGTCGGACGGCACTCAACTAGCTACTGGGGAAAAGCTGAAGACTTTTCAGAGTAAAGCCAGCATTTATGATGTGGTTGGATCAAAGCCCTCGGGAAGTCTGACTGCTGATGTAGCTGCGCATGAAATGAGAGTCAGAAGCTGTAAAGATGTCTTACACATTGGAACATGGAACGTACAAAGCATGAACCAAGGGAAGTTGGAGGTGGTCAAGAATGAAATGGAATGTGTACAACTTGATCTGTTAGGTGTCAGCGAACTGAAATGGACTGGCATCGGGCACTTTGCATTAGATGACACATGGTCTACTATGCTGGAAATGAAAGACAAAGAAGAAATGGTGTTGCATTTATAATAAAGAAGAAACTTGTAAGAACTGTAATGAAATACAATGCAGTCAGCGAACGCTTAATCTCTATTCGTCTATGAGGATTGCCTATCAACACAACTATAATTCAAGTATATGCCCAAACAACAGCTGCAGAAGAGAATGAAATTGAAGAGTTCTATGAACAAGTACAAGCTGAAATTGACAGAACATGCAAACAGGATATCCTGATAGTCATGGGTGACTGGAAAGCAAAAGTTGGCAACAAAGAAGAAGGCAAAGTAGTTGGAAAATATGGACTTGGCAACAGAAATGAAGCTGGAGAAAGACTGATAGAATTCTGCAAGACCAATGATCTATTCATCTCAAACACCTTCTTCCAGCAACACAAGCGGTGACTGTACACATGGACTTCACCCAATGGATTGTATAAAAATCAAATTGACTACATCTGTGGATGTCAACGATGGAAAAGCTCTGTAACGTCAACAAAGACAAAACCTGGAGTTGACTGTGGTACAGATCATCAACTACTAGTATGCAAACTCAAGCTAAAGTTGAAAAAGAGCAAACCACTCATGAATGCAGCAAAATATGATCTTGAGAATATACCACTGGAATTTAAAGACTGCCTGCAAAACCGATTTCTGCTTTAGATACAAATGACAGAGCTCCGGAAGAGTTATGGAATGACATCAAGAAGGTTGTGTTGGAAGAAAGCAAGAAGTCTCTACAAAAGGTGAAAAAGCAAAAACGGCCAAAATGGATGACGGAAGAAACTCTGAAAATTGCCCAGAAACGCAGAGAAGCTAAAGACAGAGGAGAAAGAAAGACAATAACAGAACTCAGAGATTTCCAACGTGCAGCAAGACAGGACAAGGAAAAGTACTACAATGACACTTGCAGGGAAATAGAAGCAGAAACTATTAGAGGAAGAACAAGATCGGCTTTCCTAAAGCTACGAGAGTTAAAGAAAAAGTTCCAGCCTTGAATTGGAATGTTACAAGATGCTCAAGGTTCTATGTTGAATGATGCTGAGAAGATAAAGAAAAGGTGGAAGGAATATACAGTTTTTATATGATAAAGATCAAGTTGACCAACAGCTGTTTCAACCTGTACCTTATGATCGGGAACATTGGTGATGAAAGAAGAAGTTGAAGCAGCACTGAAAGCCTTATCAAAGAACAAAGCACCAGGCATCGATAGCATTCCTATAGAAGTATTGCAGCAATCTGATGCAGCTGTTACCATACTTACAAGGCTCTGCCAAGGAATATGGAAAACAACATTATGGCCAACTCACTGGAAAAGATCTGTGTTTATACCAATACTAAAGAAAGGTGATCCAACTGACTGTGGAAATTATCGAACAATTGCTCTGATCCCACATGCCAGCAAGATTCTACTGAAGATTATTCAAAAGAGACTACAACCATACCTGGAACAAGAACTACCTGAAGTGCAAGCAGGGTTCAGGAAAGGGCGAGGAACAAGAGACATCATTGCGGATGTGAGATGGATCCTTGAAAAGACTAAAGAATACCAAAAGGATATCTATTTGTGATTTATCGACTATAGCAAGGCTTTTGACTGTGTAAAGCATGATAAACTCTGGGCCACATTAAGAAGCATGGGTATACCAGAACACCTGATCGTTCTCTTGCGCAATCTGTACATTGATCAAGAAGCAACAGTTTGAACGGAACAAAGAGAAACAGAATGATTTAAAATAAGCAAAGGTGTAAGACAAGGCTGCATACTTTCCCCCTACCTGTTTAATTTATATGCAGAACAAATCATCAGAGAAGCAGGATTGTATGAAGACAACAGAGGTGTGAAGATTGGTGGAAGACTCATCAACAACCTTCGCTATGCTCATGATACTACATTACTGGCTGAAAGTGAAGATTTTCTGAAACATTTGCTTCTCACAATCAAAAAACATAGTCTCAAAATGGGCCTGCACCTTAATGTAAAGAAGACAAAGATCATGACAACTGGCATAATCAACAGGTTCATCGTTGAAGGAAAAGAAATTGAAATTGTGAACAACTTTAACCTACTTGGATCAACTATCAATAAAGAAGCAACAAGCAGTCAAGAAATCAAATGACACATTACTCTTGGCAGAATGGCTATGAAAGACCTAGATAAGATTCTCAAGAGCAGAGATGTCTCTCTCCATACAAAGATTCGACTTGTTCAAGCCATGGTATTTTCAATAACATCATATGGATGTGAAAGCTGGACAGTGAAAACGACAGACAGGAAGAAAATTGATGCCTTTGAATTATGGTGCTGGCGGCGAATACTGTGTATACCATGGACTGCCCGAAGAACAAACCAGTTGGTACTAGAGGAGATCAAACCTAAACTTTCTTTAGAAGCTCAGATGACAAGACTTTGACTTTCATACTTTGGACACATCATGCGAAGAGAGAGATCATTAGAGAAAGACATCATGCTTGGCAAGATAGAAGGTCAACGCAAAAGAAGAAGGCCAGCAATGAGATGGATCGATACAATAACAGCAGCTACGGGTACCAGTCTATCAACAATGAGCCGCCTGACTGAAGACCGAACACAATTTAGGATAGCTATCCAGAGGGTCGCCATGAGTCGACTCCGACTCGATGGCACTTAACAACAACACCACCTTTGGAAGTGAAGTAAAATTGCCATTCTCAAACATCCACCATCCAATTGGCCCACTTTAACTGCATTTAATTCCCTTAACAGACACCGAAGGTAGTGGCAAAACATGGTCATAGCTTTAGTCTCAGAATGTTGATCCCCAAATGAGTGTAATAAGAAATGGATGTATCATCCTATCTCATCTCACTAATTCAACTTTCCCTTGCATTTTTCAGCCTGAAGTGATGACAGGCTAAGTCCAACGTCAAGAACTATAAGAACCTTTGGCAGCCTACTCTACCTGTTTGAATGGAGTCTAAGGTCCTCGGCTCCACTTCTCTCTCACCAAGCAATTCTAGGAGCCAACAGGCAGAAAAAGAGGTTCCTTTCCCACCTAAACACCGCTCAAGCTATGACAATCCCTTTCACTTTCCTCTTCTCCCCATTGTTTCCCAATGCACCATCTAAGCCTTATCTTCAGCTACCCTTTAGCCCTCTGTAGGGATAGGCGGGACAATCAATGCTGCCTGCTATGATTCATGCCCCACTAGCTTGCCAAGATCTGAAGCCCGCCAACACAGGTATCTCTAGTGCATATTCAAATCCTCCTGCTCCTATGTTTCTCCACATCTAATTATATTCCTGCCTGGAACTTCCTCCACCACCTTCCCCCCCCCCTTATCCCATTCCCCCTTTTAACATGGTGATGTTTTAGTGGGGCTCAGCTTTGTTATGATCCTACTCCCATCTTGGATGAGGAGATGGGCTTACTTGACTGCAAAAAGTTATCGGCTGTGTTAACACTTAACGTATAGTAAGGATCTACACGAGGGGAGTAATTTTATAAGAGGTGCCTAGCTAAAGCACTATTTAAGTTACCTATGTTAATCCTATTTTATAAAAAATAGGAAGCACCTACTTAGTCTTTATAAAATCTATAAGTTGCAGAAATTGTTCCTCAAGTTAAGGAGTGAACATTTATACCAGCCCTATTGCTGGTAGCAATTTTATATTCTATGCACATGCTGTACTTGCGCACTCTGCCTATGCTCTGCCCAAACTCAGCCCATGCACATGCCCACCAGCAAAGTATGAGCCATCATGTGACATGCATACCTTTCAGCTATCCTAAGACGTTGGGGATCAAAGCGATCTTGTTCTTCCTCTAATAGTTTCTGCTTCTATTTCCTTGTCTTGCTGCATGTTGGAAATCTCTGTTGAGTTCTGTGATTGCCTCTCTTTCTCCTTTGGCTTTAGTTTCTCTGCGATTCTGGACAATTTTCTGAGTTTCTTCCGTCATCCATTTTGGCCGATTTGCTTTTTCTCCTTTTGTAGAGACTTCTCGCTTTCTTCTAACACAGTCTTCTTGATGTCATTCCATAACTCTTCTGGAGCTCCGTTATTTGTATCTAAAGCAGCAAATCGATTTTGCAGGCAATCTTTAAATTCCAGTGGTATATTCTTAAGGTCATTTTTTGCTACATTAATGAGTGGCTTGCTCTTTTTCAACTTTAGCTTGAGTTTGCATTCTTTTCCATCATTGACTTTCACAGATGTAGTCAATTTGATTTTTGTACAGTCCATTGGGTGAAGTCCATGTGTTCATTCGCCGCTTGTGTTGCTGGAAGAAGGTGTTTGAGATGAATGGATCATTGGTCTTGCAGAATTTCATCAATCTTTCTCCAACTTCATTTCTGTTGTCAAGTCCATATCTTCCAACCATTTTGCCTTCTTCTTTGTTGCCAACATTTGTGTTCCAGTCATCCATGACTATCAGGATATACTGTTTGTATGTTCTGTCAATTTCAGCTTGTACTTGTTCATAGAACGCATCAATTTCATCCTCTTCTGCAGCTGTTGCTGGGGCATATACTTGAATGATAGTTGTGTTGATAGGCTTCCCTTGTAGATGAATAAAGATTAAGCATTCACTGACTGCACCATATTTCATTACAGTTCTTGCAAGTTTCTTCTTTATTATAAATGCAGCACCATTTCTTCTTTGTCTTTCATTTCCAGCATAGTAGACCATGTGATCATCTGATGCAAAAATGCCCAGTACCAGTCCATTTCAGTTCACTGACACCTAACAGATCAAGTTGTACACGTTCCATTTCATTCTTGGCCATCTCCAACTTCCCTTGGTTCATGCTTTGTACATTCCATGTCCCAATATGTAAGACAACTTTGCAGCTTCTGACTCTCCTTTCATGCACAGCTACATCAGTAGTCAGATGTCCCAAGGGGCTTTGATCCAACCACATCATAAATGCCGGCTTTACTCTGAAAAGTCTTCATCTCCTCCCCAGTAGCTAGTTGATTGCCTTCCAACCTGGGGGTCTCATCTTCCAGCACTTTGAGCAATTTGTTTTGTTGTGACTATCCATTGGGTTTTCATGGCAAGATACAGTAGATTGCCAGGCCTTTTCCGCCATGCGGTTTAAGTTTAGTGTTGTTGCCGTTGTCACAGAAATGTGATCCTCCGCTGCCAACACTGTCCCATTCTGCTGCTGCCCAGATGGGTGGTTTGTCTTGGTCTGGCACCTCAGCTGAAATCTGTCCATCTTGGGAGACCCTGTCAGTAGTAAACTACCGATTGCTTAGCCCTCAGCATCACTGATGCACACAAGCCCTCATAGCATGACAAGCTGTAAACCAAATGAGGGTGTCTAAAAGTATGCACACCTTATACAATTACCTCCATTAAATGCAAGGCATAGTTGCCATCCTTTACAATCCTATTCCCCACCCCTAATAAGAATTTCCAAGTTAGATGGTTCATGAAGGAGTTAGAACATGCTAATGGTTATCATGCTGTGTTAACTGTTAGCATGGCAGCATGCTAACTATAAGCATATAGATATTAGAACCTTGCTGGCGGAATGCCATAATTTCCCACCTTTCTGGCTAAAAATTCAAATTTCCTGCTTCAAACCCACCAATCCGGTTTGAGAACCACTGTATATAAGAACGGACATTCTTTGCATAACCACTTTATCCTGAAGAAAGCCACAGAATGATGACTGAAATGTTGGTTTCACCTACCAAGACATGGCATGACCCGGAAAGCTACAAAAAATCATGATACTATCAATGGAAGCCTAAGAGAACAATTATGGAATATTTTACCCTTGGATACATGTACTGAGTCACCTTACTTCCAATTTTGGAAACTATTACTATTACTACTACTTTTTATTTAAAGACATGTTACTTTGCACAGATGAAATCATTTTATTATATAATAACTAATTATAATAAAATAAAAATCATAAAAACAGTCAAATTTATTTTTGACTGATAATAATTATTATATTTGAAAAGTTAGGATTTTTGATATGTGATCCACATTAACCCTCAGTGGAGGTATAAGCAGGATATAAATGTCTTTTTAAACTGACTTGAATTGAGTTAGTACCTGTGTTAAATTCTTAACTTGGCTTAGTAAGTGAGCCTTATTATGTTTAATTTCTATCCTAAAATAGAAACAATTTTGATCCAAGTGTTAGGACCATCCAAATGTTTAAGGATATGAATGTTTGAACTTGATGTTTTAATTTCCACATTTTCGGGCACATTTACTAAATCACTTCATAGCATGCTGGTTGCATGCTAACTTCATGGGGATACATGGAGTCCCGAAGAACACACTGAACCCACTTCAGCTGGCAATGAACACCGCTGCCAGAATACTACATGGAGCTTCAAGGAGGGATCACATAACACCTCCACTGGCTGCCTGTCCACTGCCGACTCTCCTTCAAAATACTAATACTAACCTTCAAAGCCTAAAGTCTGCTGGGGGGAGTGGGGCGGACGAGGTCCTAAAGTCTAAGACCCTCACCTTTGAATGGATTCTTTTTTTTTTTTTAATTTTTTTATTTATCCTTTTCATCACATACATATACAACAAATTCTTACAAATTCTTAAACACACAAAAAAAACAAAAAGCACCATAACAACCAACACTGGCTATGAAGTACATTGTGTAGTGACAGACATAAATCAATATGGATATATATACAGACATCCTAGCTTATGTGTCACTTATGGTTAGAATAGGAATATATACGATAACTTATATCAGAGCACTCGGCGATGCATGCTGACTCCCAGAGTCTAACCCCGTTAGTTAGGTATAATCTTGGAATCCAGGGCATGCCATTTTAGCAGTCGAGCAGAGAGATAAGGATGCTGTTTAACATAAAGATGATCATAGAGGCGGTGGGCGCATAACAAGTTCCACCATTGTTCAAAAGTTAGTGCAGCAAAGTTTTTCCAGTGACTCATCAGGGTTTTCAAGGCGAGTCCCAGGAGCAAGTCTAATATGGGATGATCGTCTTTCGACAGACCCGGTATTCCCGCTCTTGAGCGGAAGATAAGTATTCGGAATGTTAGAGGAACATGCAGTCCCAGCAAAAGGGCAATTTTCTCCCAGACTTGTCGCCAGTATCTTTTCAACTTTGGACAGGCGTATAGCATGTGTTCTAGTGTGCCAGGTTCTGCATTGCACGACCAGCACAGGTTACTGGAAGGGCTCTGCCATTTCGCGACCTTCACCGGGGTCATATAGGCCCGATGTGCCAGAAAAAAGAGCGTTTGCGTTAAAGAGGCAGAGCACAATATCCTAATCTGAGACTGCCAAAAATGGTTCCAATCGTCCAAACCCTCCATGCAACCCGCTTCCTCTTCCCAGATGGACTGCACACTCGTACACTTCCTGGCCTGTCCCTCTCGTAGAATGGAGACTATTTTTGAGACAATCCGTGGTCCTTCCCGCAATTCTGCGATTTTCATCTTCCACGAGCTAGAAGCAGGTAGTCCTACAGGCGTCACTTCGGCTTTCCCCAAACAATGGCGCAGCTGACACCATTGGAACAGTCCACAATTGGGAAGACCAAACTCTTGCTGCAACTCTGGATAAGTCTTAAAGCGACCCCCTACGATCAAGTGCCCAAGGGTGTAAATCCCATGTTGGAGCCAGAGAGGCCATATAAAACATTCCCCGGCTATCTTAAATCCAGGATTTAACCAGATAGGAGTTTCAGCTGTGTGTCTTTTCCAATCCGCGACTGAAGTCTGGAGTAGCTGATATGCCTGTTGCGTTGCTTGGACAACTGCATTAGACTTCCACCCTTTGAGGCTTGCAGACCCAATGCAGGCAGACAGTGGGAGTGGCTTACAGGCTGCAGCTTCTATACGTAGCCAAAGCGGTCCTTCAGGGCCTGGCTCTTCATCACTCCAGTGGCAGCCATGGCGCAGTAGGGCAGCCACATGATACCAGTAGAAATCTGGGAATTGCACTCCACCGTATTTCTTAGCCATCTTAAGTTTCCAGTGCGCTATTCGGGGAGTTTTATTGCGCCATAGGAAGGTTAGTAAGAGCTGACCCACTGCCCTGTAAAAGCGTGATGAGAATAAGATTGGTATCATACTTAAGATATAGTTGATTTTAGGAACAATCACCATCTTTATAGTCTCGAGTCTGCCCCACCACGTCAAATGAAGGGGATTCCATTTGTGAATGCACTCTCGCACCAGCTTCTCACACTGCATCTCATTGCGCAGTGCAGTTTCTGGGAGAGTAGTACTGTAGTCAACTCCCAGATATTTAAAGTGACTCGTTTCCACTTTAAACGGGAACTTGTCCATCATATCCTCAGTGACCAGGTGATTTAGCGGAATTACAACTGTTTTAGTGAGATTCAGTTTGTATCCAGAGATTTCCGAGTAAGATGTTATAGTGCGTAGCAATGTGTCAAGAGACTGTGTTTCGACAAATATGAGTAAGTCATCCGCATATGCCGACAGCTTGTACTGGTGTCCATGAATCTCAATTCCCCTGATGTGGTCCTGCTGCCGTATGCATATGGTTAACGGCTCAAGGGCAAGGTTAAAGAGCAACGGTGACAGTGGGCATCCTTGCCTGGTGCCCCGGTATAGCTGAAAGGTAGATGATAGCACCCCATTTGCGAATATCCGTGCCGTGGGCTGGGTATACAACAACTGAACACGTTTCAGGAAGCGATCTTGAAAACCAAACCACCGCAGAGATCGGAAGAGAAAGGCCCATTCTATCCTGTCAAAGGCTTTCTCAGCGTCTAAGGCCAGCCCAACAATGGGAGAAGTGGCTTTGTGGGACTCCAATAACACATGAGCCAGCAGCCGCCCATTATCGACTGTCGATCGTCCGGACATAAAGCCGGATTGATCCGGATGTATGAGAGAGCTCAGTACTTTGTTTAGTCTGTTGGCCAGGACTTTAGCATAAATTTTATAGTCCGAATTGAGAAGAGATATGGGTCGATAATTCTCAACTCGTTGAGGGTCTCTGCCCGGTTTAGGATGTATGACAATAGTGGCCTCAGCGAGCGCACCGGTTTCAGGATGTTCCTCATATAAGTGACTGTAGTAAGTTTGCAGCTCGGGGACTAGAAGAGCAGAAAAGGTGAGATAAAATTCCAAAGGAATGCAATCGGGACCACACGCCTTCCCCTTAGCCAGCTGATGCATTGCTGCATCGATTTCAGCACAGGTGATCTCAGTCTCCAGCATCTCCGTCTGCTGTTGAGTTAGTTTGGGTCCCTGGAGATTGGTTGTCAGGCGTTGGAAGGCATCCTCATTCCATGTTACTTCAGACTTATATAGATCTCGGTAGAACTCTCTGCACTTCTCCAAAATATCATCATCTTTCACTAACAAGTGATCTCGCGCATCTAATAAGCCTGCGATACGCCGAGACGGCCGACTCGCTCTCAGAGATCTTGCTAAGAGGGGACTGGCTCGGTTACTCTCATAGTGATAAATACTGCGTTGCACGCGCTGTTGGAGCTGGGCTTCCTCACTCAGAATAGCATTATAGTGATATCGCAAGCGTTGCAGCCTAAGCAGAATCTGCGGGTCAGCATTCCGGGCAAGAAGCCTCTCCCCGGCCCCTATTGAAATCTGCAAGTCCATCAACTTCTTCTTTCTCAACTTCTTCTGTTGGATATCGTAGGTGGTCATATAACCTCTAAGGGTCGCTTTGAGGGCTTCCCACCAGGCCCACGTGGCCGTATCGCCAACTTTGTTACAAGCCAGATACGTGTCTATACAGGCACGAATATGATTTACAAACGTCGCATCTGTTAGCCAGGCTGTATCCATGCGGAATCTCACACTCGACTTCCCACTGGCTTGGTCCCCCAGCGTCAAACTTACTGCAGCATGATCCGAAATGGTTTTAGGCAAAATCTCTGCACTTGTGAGCCGCGGTAGCATTAGTTTAGGTATGAGAAAATAGTCAAGTCTGGTTTGTGTTTGATGCGGCATGGAGTAGTACGTATATTCCCGAGCACTGGAGTGTAGAAGGCGCCATGGGTCGACAAGTTCAAAGGTCTCCATCAATCCCTGTAATACTCCAAACGATCTGGGTTTGTTTTGAGAACGGTAAGGGGTGCGATCTAGCAGGGGGTCCTGAATCACGTTAAAATCTCCCCCGATCACCATATGTACAGAAGTTGGCATCTTCATTTCAGTCGCAAGTCGCTGGAAGAATGTCGGATCCTCATTATTAGGGCCATATAGGGCCATCAAGAAATATTCCTCGGGTCCGATCTGCACTTGTGCCCTGGCCCATCTGCCGGCGGGATCTATCCTGGTCTCCCGAACTATGGGCTGCAGAGCTCTACGAATAAAGATGATAATGCCACCCTTCTTTTTTAACGCGGGAGATGCCAATATATTCTGATATACCCCACTCTGCACCTTGCAGGACTCGGCTAGGGTCAAGTGTGTTTCTTGCAAATATACAATATCAGCACCTTGCTTCTGGCAGTACAGTAAGATTTTCGTGCGTTTAATGGGATTGTTGATGCCCTGAACATTTAATGACAGAAATTTAAGTCCACTCTTAGCCATCCGTTAACTTGCCAAGATCACTGGGGTCACATACATCGCCAAGTGCTTACAAAACATACATTCATTGCTGTCAATCCATTGTACACATAGCCATATAACATACCAAACCATTAACAACAGATTCCCTTGTGTGGTGGAGTACCCCCCCTTCGCAGTCAGACCACCCAGTCCCACCCCCCTGCAATTATCCCCAACACAACCCATTCCCGTCCCCTCCTTCCTTTTAGCACTTCCCGTACTCAGTTATATAGGATCATATTATTGCCGGACCCACATCATGGGCCGGCATCCAATTAAACACATTTATTACTATGCCTCCCACAACTAAAAATACAATCAAACAATGCAACTAAGGGTTAATGTTGTGGGACCTTTAAGTCTTTGCAGGCCCAGCATCACCCGTCTCCTCCAGACATAGCCCGACAGGGCATACCGACTCCTCCGGGCTCCTGTGGCGCGGGGCTCATGAGCTCTGTAGTGTAAATCGTCGATCACACGTAATCAGCGGCTAACCTCCATCTGGGAGTAGTCCAGCAGGAAAGAGCGTAGCATTGCTGCATTATCAAAATTACTGGTGACATTGTCCACGGTGACTCGCATTTTAGCTGGGTAGAATAGCCCATAGCGCGCTTGAATCTTTTGTAGCAGAGGCCGACAGTCAAGAAGCTCTCGACGCCGGTCTACTGTCTTTCTAGATAAATCTGGAAAAAAGGCAATCTTATTACCATTTATCTGCATGGAGCTCCTCTGTTTTGCCGCTTGCATAATTTGCAAAACTTGGGGATATCTCAGGATCTTGATCAGCATAGGCCGCGGTCGCTTCGCTTGCACTGTACTCATTATGGGGAACCGATGCACCCTCTCAATTTCAAAGGGGGCCAAGAATTTAATTTGGAGGAGTTCGGGTATGATCTTTTCCATATAGCTAATCGGATCGTTTCCTTCAACTCCCTCCGGAAGTCCAATAACCCGCACATTACTTCTCCGTGACCTGTTGCTCTGCTCTTCCAGTTGCGCTTCTAGCGTGTTTACTCTCTTTACAAGAGGGCCTATCTGTGAGACCATGCCCTCGTGCTTCTGAGCCAAGGCCTCAACTTTCACCAATCGACCATCCATGCCGCTCAGTTTCTCACGAACCGCATGCAGTTCCTCCTGCATTTGGGATAGTGTTTCCCCATTGCTCTCCATCATCTCCTTCATGGTTCTCAGCTCCGTGAGGATCTCCTGAATGCCATCCTCTGGCTCCTTTTCCGGTTTCACTTTTTGCGGGGAGGCCGCATCATGTTTTAGGCGCTTATGAGCTTGGCCCGTGGATGGCGGAAACTCCAACTTAGCTGGCTTTAATGACGCCATCCTCTTATGCACTGCCACCAGAATTAAATCTTTTACCGGCCGGGTAATCGGGAAGAAGGGGTGGATTCCATTATGCAATGCAGGAGCTAGTTCTTTAGGCGGCCATCACGCTTCGTGGCAAGCTCCGCCCCCACCTTTGAATGGATTCTAACAGCCCTAGTCCTAATACTGAACCATACCATCTGGTGATCACTGGATGCAAAATGATCTTTGTGAAGATGGGGCTAATACCTCAGGGAGTATGATTTTCTCCCAGTTGGTGAGAGGTCTTACGTGTGCACTAGGTGCAAGGAGCTCTTTGCTCTCAGGGAACAAGTCCGTTCTCTAGAGGCTAAAGTAGCAGACTTGGAAAACATAAGACAGACAGAGAGGTACATAGACGAGACCTACAGGGATATAGTCCTGAAGTCCCACCTCCAGTCTGGCAGCACCCCTGTTGCCATGGAGGAGAGAGGTCACGTGACAGGAGAGCATCACCCCGGTGTGGCAGGAAGTGATCCTGTAACTAGGACCTGTCCTCCAGGTGATGTAAAACCCTCTCGCACCGAGGAAGATTCTCCAGGGCCATGTGCCCATGAGGGAAGGGTTAGGACAGCCGTTATAGTTGGTGATTCGATCATTAGGCATGTAGATAGCTGGGTGGCTGGTGGACGTGAGGATCGCCTGGTAACATGCCTGCCTGGTGCGAAGGTAGCAGACCTCACGCGCCACCTAGATAAGGTCTTAGATAGTGCTGGGGAGGAGTCTGCTGTCTTGGTACATGTCGGTACTAATGACATAGGAAAATGTGGTAGGGAGGTCCTGGAGGCAAAATTTAGGCTTTTAGGTAGGAAGTTGAAATCCAGAACTTCCAGGGTAGCATTCTCCGAAATGCTTCCTGTTCTGCGCGCAGGACCCAAAAGGCAGGCAGAGCTCTGGAGTCTCAATGCGTGGATGAGACAATGGTGCAGAGATGAGGGTTTTGCATTTGTTAGGAACTGGGGAACATTCTGGGGAAAGGAGGGGCTCTTCCGAAGGGATGGGCTTCACCTTAACCGGGATGGAACCAGGCTGCTGGCATTAACCTTTAAAAAGGAGATAGAGCAGCTTTTAAACTAGATATTAGGGGAAAGCCGACAGTCGCCCAAGAGCAGATGGTTCGGAAGAATGTATCCTTGAAGGATACTACCAAAAGCAGAGAGGTTCCACAAAAGAGTAAAGTAGCCCAAATGCCCTCAAGTATGGAGCAGACAGAGCTTAAAGATCCCAAATTACCCATGTCTAACAATAGCCAAATTAACATGAACAAAATACATTCTCTAAAATGCTTGTATGCAAATGCTAGAAGTCTAAACAATAAGATGGGAGAGTTAGAATATATAGCACTAAATGAAATGTTAGATATGATTGGAATATCAGAGACATGGTGGAAGGAGGACAACCAGTGGGACACTGTGATACCTGGGTACAAACTATATCATAATGATAGAGCTGATCGAATTGGTGGAGGGGTTGCGCTCTATGTTAGAGAGGGCATTGACTCAGAAAGGATTAAAGTTTTGCAGGAAACAAAATCTGCTGTAGAATCTGTATGGATTGAAATTCCATATAAAAGGGGGAAGGCAATGGCAGTGGGGGTGTACTATCGAGCGCCTGGCCAGAATGACCAAATGGATGATGAAATGCTCAAAGAAATCAAGGAAGCTAACAAACGTTACAGTGCAGTAATAATAATGGGTGATTTCAATTACCCTGGTATCGACTGGGTCAGTGTCACGTCAGGGCATGCTAGGGAGATAAAGTTCCTGGATGAAATAAATGACTGCTTCTTGGAGCAGCTGGTTCATGAACCGACCAGAGGGGAAGCCATATTAGACCTAGTACTTAGTGGAACACCAGATCTAGTGCAAGATATAAGGGTGTTGGGGCCACTTGGCAATAGTGATCATAGCATGATCGCCTTTGATTTAATTAGTGGAGGAGGGATAGTAAGGAAATCCACAGTACTACCTTTTAACTTTCGAAAGGGAGACTATGATAAAATGAGGAAAACAGTTAAGAAAAAACTAAAAGGAGCAGTTGCAAAGGTTAAAGATGTACATCAAGCTTGGGTGTTGTTGAAAAATACTATCTTGGAAGCCCAGACCAGCTGTATTCCATGCTTTAAGAAAAGTGG
This sequence comes from Ichthyophis bannanicus, assembly GCA_033557465.1. Lineage (NCBI taxonomy): Eukaryota > Metazoa > Chordata > Amphibia > Gymnophiona > Ichthyophiidae > Ichthyophis > Ichthyophis bannanicus. The sequence continues at coordinate 768,835,036 of CM066035.1, read as the reverse complement.
AAGGAAGTCCAAAAAACTGCCAGCTTGGTTTAAAGGTGAGGTCAGAGAGGCTGTTGTTGCCAAAAAAGCAACTTTCTGGAAATGGAAAAAAGAGCCAAACGACGAAACCTGGAAACAGCACAAGCACTGGCAAGTCAAATGCAAGGCATTGATAAAGCAGGCAAAGAGAGAATATTAGAAGAAGCTTGCTGCGGAAGCAAAAGCGCGAAATAAAGACCTTTTCAAGTACATTCGTAGCAAAAAACCTGTGAGAGAGTCAGTTGGTCCATTAGATGATAAAGTGGTTAAAGGAGCACTAAGAGGCGATAAGGCGATAGCGGAGAGACTGAATGAATTCTTTGCTTCGGTCTTTACTGAGGAAGATGTAGGGATGTTACCCATGACGGAAGTGGTATTTAAAGGTGTGGAAGAATTGAAGGAAATATCGATACATCGGGAAGATGTCTTACAACTATTAGATAAACTGAAGAGTAGCAAATCACCTGGGCCGGATGGTATACATCCAAGGGTGTTGAAAGAACTGAAATATGAGATTGCAGACCTGCTATCAGTAATCTGTGAACTATCATTAAAATCATCTCTAATACCTGAAGATTGGAGGATCGCCAATGTAAGGTCAATTTTTAAAAAGGGTTCCAGGGGTGATCCGGGAAACTACAGACCGGTGAGCCTGATGTCAGTACCGGGAAAAATGGTAGAAACCATCATAAAGAATAAAATTACTCAGCATGTAGATAGTCACAACCTAATGGGAGACAGCCAACATGGCTTTAGACAAGGAAGATCTTGTCTTACTAATCTGTTATGTTTTTTTGAAGGAGTGAATAAACAGGTGGACAAAGGTGAGTCGGTTGATATTGTGTATCTGGACTTTCAGAAAGCCTTTGACAAGGTCCCTCATCAGAGACTTTTGGCAAAACTAAAGAGTCATGGGATAGGAGGCAGTGTACTATTGTGGATCAGGAACTGGTTAAAAGATAGAAAGCAGAGGGTAGGGCTAAATGGCCAATTTTCCCAATGGAGAAAGGTGAATAGTGGTGTACCCCATGGATCTGTGCTGGGTCCGCTGCTTTTTGACATATTCATAAATGACCTGGAAAGTGGAATAACGAGTGAGGTTATCAAATTTGCAGATGACACAAAACTATTTAAAGTTGTTAAAACCGAAGAGGATTGTGAAAAATTGCAAGAGGATCTTGATAATTGGAAGACTGGGCATCAAAATGGCAGATGAAATTTAATGTGGACAAGTGCAAGGTTATGCACCTAGGGAAGAACAACCCAAACTATGGTTACACGATGCAAGGTTCCACATTAGGAACCACCACCCAGGAAAAAGATTTAGGCATCATTGTGGATACCATGATAAAACCCTCGGCCCAGTGTGCAGCGGCGGCCAAGAGAGCAAATAGAATGCTAGGTATGATAAGGAAAGGAATGGAAAATAAAACAAAAGATATTATAATGCCTCTATATCGTTCCATGGTGAGACCGCACCTTGAATATTGTGTGCAATTCTGGTCGCCGTATCTTAAAAAGGATATAGCGATTTTAGAAAAGGTTCAGAGAAGAGCCACCAAAATGGTAAAGGGGATGGAAGGATACTCCTATGAAGAAAGGCTAAAAAGGTTAGGGCTCTTTAACCTGGAAAAGAGACGGCTGAGGGGAGATATGATAGAAGTCTATAAATTAATGAACGGAATGGAACGGGTAAACGTAGATCGATTGTTTACGTTATCAGAATATAGAAAGACTAGGGGACATGCAATGAAGCTACAGGGTAAACTATTTAAGACTAATAAAAGAAAATATTTTTTCACTCAACGTGTAATCAAACTCTGGAATTTGTTACCGGAGGATGTAGTAAAGGCTGTTAGTGTAGCTGGGTTTAAAAAAGGTTTGGACAAGTTCCTGGAGGAAAGGTCCATAAACCATAAACACCTAGGTCCCGCTCTTCTTTAGTGGACAAAAGTACTTCACTCCCTATACTATATTGCTCCCTTGGATTGCTGCAGCCCAAATGCATGACCTTACATTTTTTAAAATTAAATCCCAGCTGCCAAATTCTAGAACATTCTTCAAGCTTAGCTAGATCCCTCCTCGTGTTATCTACACCTTCCTGGGTGTCTACTCTATTGCATATTTTGGTATCATACACAAAGAGGCAAACCTTACCCAACAGTCCTTCCGCTATATCACTAACAAAGATGTTAAAAAGAATCGGACCAAGGACAGATCCCTGGGGCACACCACTGGTAACATCCTTCTCTTCAGAGTGAGCTCCATTTACCTCTACTCTTTGTCACCTCCCACCCAACCAATTTCTAACCCAAGCAGTAACTTTAGGGTCCATCCCTAGGGTGCTCAGTTTGTTTATAAGTTGCCTGTGAGGAACAGTGTCAAAGGCTTTACTGAAATCTAAATACACCACTCTAGGGCTCTCCCTTGGTCCAACTCCCTGGTCACCCAGTCAAAGAAATCAATCAGATTTGTCTGATAAGACCTGCCTCTGTTGAATCCATGCTGCCTTGGATCCTGTAATCCGCCGGACTCCAGAAACCTCACTATTTTCTCTTTCAGAAGTGTTTCCAATAATTTACGCACCACCGAAGTTAACTAACCGGCCTGTAGTTTTCAACCACATCCTTACTTCCGCTTTTGTATAAAGGCACCACATCAGCCTCTCTCCAGTCCTTTGGTACCAGTCCCGGCTCCAATGAGTCAATGAATAGGTTAATCATTGGAGCTGCTAGAACGTCCCCAAGTTCCCTCATTATTCTAGGGTGTATCTCATCCGGTCCCATCGCTTTGTCTACTTTAAGTTGAGCTAGTTTCTCACGAACACAGTCTTCTGAAAATTGTTCAAGATGTCCCTCGCTTCTGTTCCTGTTTGTGGGTGTTTTCTGAGGTCCTGCTCCTTGTTCTTCATCTGTGAACACAGAACAGAAAATCTGTTAAGCAATTCCGCTTTATCCTCATCAGCTTCTACATATTCCTCCCCTTCACCCTTGAGTCTGACAATACCACTTTTGCCCTTCCTCTTCTCACTAACATATCTGAAAAAATATCTTATCCCCCCATTTTATTGCATTGGCTATTTCCTCCTCTTTTTGAATCTTTGCTTTCCTGACTACTTTGCTAGCTTCTCTAAGTGTTTCCAAATATAGATGCCTGTCTTCCTCTCTCTGTGATCTCTTGTATTTCATGAAGGCCTCCCTCTTTTTCTTCACTTTTTCAGCTACTTCTTTCGAAAGCCATAACGGTCTCCTTTTCCTTTTACCTTTATTTACCATTTTATCAAAAAGGTTTGTTACCCTTATATACCCCCTTTCAGTTTTGCCCACTGATTTTCTACATCCCTCAGCTGTTCCCATCCCGCAAACTACTCCCTGAGGTATTGGCCCATCCTGGCAAAGTTAGTCTTCCTAAAGTCTTAGACCCTCACCATTGAATGGATTCTAACAGCCCTAGTCCTAATACTGAACCACACCATCTGGTGATCACTGGATGCAAAATGATCTCCCACTATAACATCAGAAACACTTTCACCATTGGTAAGCACCAAGTCCAGTATGGCCCCTTCACATGTGGGGGTCTGTTACCAATTGCTTGAATAGTTCTCCCTGTAGAGAATTCAGGATCTCTTTACTTCTAGATAATACTACAGCAAGAATGTGCCAATCAACATCTGGCATATTGAAATCCCCTATCAGTAGCACTTCCCCTTTCCTAGCAATGCTGTGTATGTCTTCAATTAACTCTCTGTCCACCTCTTCCTCTTGTGAGGGAGGTCTGTATATCACACCAATGCAAATAGATTTCTCTTTCCATCTTTCTAGTTTAACTCACAATGCCTCCTCTCTCCCTTTTAAGCTCTGTAATTCCTAAGCTTTTATAGTATTTTTTACATATAGTGCCACTCCTCCTCCCCTTCTTCCTACCCTGTCCTTTCTGAATAAAGTATAGCCAGGTATAGTTACATCCCAGTCATGGTTTTCTGTGAACCATGTTTCTGTAACTGCCACTAAATCCAAGTCAGCCACTCCCACCAAAGCTTCAACATCAGGGATCTTATTTCCCATGCTACGGGCATTTATACACACTGCTTTCCATATGTTACCTCCGTTACCCATTTCCATAAAGGTATTTAATGTATCACTTACCTGGGCGCTTTCACTTACCTGGGGGCTTTCACTTATATTAGACTCAAAAATATTTTATGGTAACCAAGAAAACTTGATGTGGTTTTAGGTAGAGCTTGAGAGTAGATTCTACAATTTTCTATGGAGGCAGTACACTGGACTCCACCCCCCCATTCCAAAAAAAGTTCTGTTCACTCACTACTGGCATCACAGGGAACAGGTCTCAGATTTACTCACCAGAAAACAAGTCATTTTACCCTCCCTCCTTCCTTCCCACTGGAAGAAGGAAAGCACCCACACTAGGTGTGTGCCTTCTCTCATGGATTCAATCTGATAAAGCCTGGGATTCTGTTATTTTGCAGGAGCCGCTAACCTCATATATTCAGGCATTGGATTGAAACCAGCAGAATGAGGAATCCAAGTAACAAAAATTGTCGTCCTTCCACTGGTGGGAGGGGGTTTAAGGATCACACAAAATTTGGTTTGTTGTGCTGTGAGGATTGAATGGACTCAGAAGTGAGCCACACAATGAAAAATGTTGAGCAGTACTGATCTAGTGTTCTCAGACTGTTTTTTCAGAGCTACTTTGGTTTTCAAGATACTCCTAATGAAGACGAATGAATGGCTCATGAGAATCATCATAATGTTACAGAGTCTTTACCTCTACGTGACTGGTTCAAATCCATCTTAGGTCAGTAGGGACTTAAAAAGGTGACCTGTGTGTAATGAGATATTTGTCTCAGTCCAGTTCTAGAAGCACAGGCCAGGACACACTGCAGCCACTGTCAGACTCCTGCAGATCTATGTATCTTACTGTATGCATTATCACTGAAATGGGACAAGCATCATGAGGAAGGATTTGTATATAGAATATATTTAACAATATACATTGTGCATAATCACTGTGGATGGAACAATACTGGGCAGTTCCTGAAGTCTGGCTTCAGAATCACTGGCCTAGGTTTATTTTCCTGCCTTTAGGAAGGTTCCACTGTACTTATATTATCCCAAATAAATGTTTTTTGCCTGCTGTAAATATTAAGGAAAAGAAAACAGTGTTAATCTGATTGCATATCATTTACTGCCATTGCTTCCCCTATAATTTCCTTGATGAATACAAGTTAAAAAGGAAAATAAAATGAGACCTTTTCATTGGACAAACAATTTTTTAACTATCTTTCAAGGTTAAAATCTTTTTCCTCGGGTCAAAACCTTCTTCCTTACATCAGGACAGTATAAGTAATTAAGTTAGCCCAATAAAAAACTATCACCTTATTTTCTTTCTCTGTGGTTTTGTTTTTCTTTTTAATTTATCAATATTAAGACCAAAAGGCTAAAACAGCAACAGTTCTGCAATACAGTGTGCTCTAAAATTTTATTAGAAGCTATGACCAGACATATATAAGTAATAAAGAATCTCAAAGCTTTTTAGTGACATCAGATAACAGTTTATTTTTATTTTTTAATATAAAATTAAACCACATTTCCTATATTACTAGGCAATGTTATCTTATGGTCTGCTATCTTTAATAAAAAAACAAAACAAAACAGTATTCCAGAGTGATAGAAGAACATTAATAGGATCAAGATGGAGTGGAGATGCCATCACATGTTAAATTGTTCTGTGTTCAAACATATCATACCTCATTATTGAGGCAGTAGCTTCCTATAACACTGCACTCTCCTCTGCTCTCTATGCTCTTGTCCTGCCCATGCCCCATCCTGTGAGTTGTACTGTACCTCATCCCTGGCTGTCTTCCACTACCCCCTATCTATGTTCCTGTGCCTGCTTAGCTGAGCACACTTGGCTCAAATCCCGCACCCTTACGGACTATCTACACTTCATATTCATGCTTGCTTACTTCCAGTCAGCCATAGCACTTGCCAAACAAGACTATTATGTCCATTTGACTAACTCTCTCCCCTCTGACCCTCGTCATCTCTTTAAAACTCTAACTCTGTTCTTAAGGTGCCTCTGCCACTGACCCCTCCTTCCCTGTCTACCCAAACCTTGGCTAACTATTTCCATTACAAAATCCAAACAATCACACTCCAATTTTCCACAAGGTCAGCCCCATCCCCTCTTCCCCACTTCACTCCCATTTCCCCTCAATCTCTGCTACCCTTTCTTCCTTTTCTATGATCTCTGATGAGGAAACCACTCACCTTCTTTCCTCCTCCAAACTCACTACCTGTTCTTCTGATCCTATTCCCACTCATCTGCTAAATTCCATCTGCTCCACTGTAATCCCTTCCATTTCTCATGGTAGAAACCATCATAAAGAACAAAATTACTGAAAATGGAGATAGTCAAGGCTTAATGGGAGACAGCCAATATGGCTTTAGACAAGGAAGATCTTGTCTTATGAATCCGTTATGGTTTTTTTTTAAGGTGTGAATAAACAGGTGGACAAAGGTGAGTCGGTTGATATTGTGTATCTGGACTTTCAGAAAGCCTTTGACAAGGTCACTCATCAGAGACTTTTGGCAAAACTAAAGAGTCATGGGATAGGAGGCAGTGTACTATTGTGGATCAGGAACTGGTTAAAAGATAGAAAGCAGAGGGTAGGGCTAAATGGCCAATTTTCCCAATGGAGAAAGATGAATATTGGAGTACCCCAGGGATCTGTGCTGGGTCCGCTACTTTTTGACATGTTCATAAAAGACATGGAAAAGGGAATAACGAGTGAGGCTATCAAATTTGCAGATGACACAAAACTATTTAAAGTTGTTAAAACCCATGCGGATTGTGGAAAATTGCAAGAGGATCTTGATAAATTGGAAGAATGGGCATCCAAATGGCAGATGAAATTTAATGCGGCCAAGTGCAAAGTTATGCACCTAGGAAAGAACAACCCAAACTGCGGTTACACGATACAAAGTTCCACATTAGGAACCACCACCCAGGAAAAAGATTTAGGCATCATCGTGGATAACATTTTAACCCCCCGCCCAGTGTGCAGTGACAGCCAAGAGAGCAAATAGAATACTAGGTATCAAAAGGAAAGGAATGGAAAATAAAACAAAGGATATTATAATGCCTCTGTATCATTTCATGGTGCGACCGCACCTTGAATATTGTGTGCAATTCTGTTCTCTGTATCTTAAAAAGGATATAGCTTTATTAGAAAAGCACAGAGAAGAGCCACCAAAATGGTAAAGGAGATGGAAGACTATCCCTATGAAGAGAGGCTAAAAACGTTAGGGCTCTTCAACCTGAAACAGAGATGGCTGAGGGGAGATATGATAAAGGTCTATAAATTAATGAATGGAGTGGAACGGGAAAACATTGGTAGATTGTTTTATGTCATCAGGATATAGAAAGACTAGGGGACATGCAATGAAGCTACAGGGTAACCTATTTAAGACTAATAAGAGAAAACATTTTTTCACTCAATGTGTAATCAGACTCTGAAATTTCTTACCGGAGGATGTAGTAAAAGCTATTAGTGTAGCTGGGTTTAAAAAATGTTTAGACAATTTCCTGGAGGAAACGTCCATATACCATTATTACAAGGGACTCGGGATATCACTGCTTGACCCAATACAAGCATTGTGGAACCTGTGTCTTTTGAGGTAATTGCTAGGTACTTATGATCTAGATTGCCCACTGTTGGAAACAGGATACTGGGCTTGACGGACCTTGGTCTGACCCAGTATGGCATATCTTATGTTCTTATGTTCTCAACCTATTGCTCTCTATTGCAAGTGTCCCTGCAGTTTTTAAGCATGCTGCAATCACACCTCTACTTAAGAAGCCCTCACTTGTCCCTACTTGTCCTAATTGACCCATCTTCCTCCTCCCCTTCATCTCTAAACTACTTGCCTTGACTTTCTTTCCTCTCAAGCCCTTCTGGATCCCTTGAAATCTGGCTTTTGTCCCTTCCATCCTACTAAAACAGCTCTTGCCAACGTCTCCAGTGACCTGTTCCTGGCAAAATTCAAAGGACTTTACTTGATCCTCATCTTTCTTGATATTTCTGCTGCTTTTGACACTGTTGACCACAACCTTTTCCTCGATACCTTGTCCTCACTTGGTTTTAAGGGCTCTGTGCTATCCTGGTTTTTGTCCTCTCTCTCCCATCATAATTTCAGTGTCTGTTCTGGTGGATCCTCCTCTACTGCTATCCACTCTCAGTTGATGTACCCCAAGGGTCTGTCTTGGGTCCACTCCTTTTTTCTCTATATACCCAGTCCCTTGGTATGCTCATCTCTTCCCATAGCTTTCAGTACCATCTTTATGCTGATGACTCTCAGGTCTACCTTTCTACACCTGAAATCTCTCTGGCCATTCAGGCCTGGATCTCTGCCTGCCTATCTGACTTTGCTACTTGGATGTCTCACCGCCATTTGAAATTGAATAAGGCCAAAACCAAACTTCTTATTTTCCCCCTAAACCCATCTCTCCCCTTCCTCCTTTCTTAATCTCTGTGGATAATGCCCTACTCCTCCCTGTTTCCTTGGCTCACAACCTTGGGATCGTCTTTGACTCCTCCCTCTCCTTCGCCACACACATCTAACTGATAGTAAAATTTGTTGTTTCTTTCTGTATAACATCAGCAAAATTTGCTTCTTCCTTTCTGAACACAATACTAAGACACTCGTACACGCTTTAGTGACCTCCCATCTAGACTACTGCAGCCTACTCCTTGCTGGTCTCCCTTTGAATCATCTTTCTCCCCTTCAATCTGTTCAAAACTCAGTTGCACCAGCCTCGATATGCTCATATAACCCCTCTTCTCAAGTCGCTTCACTGACTCCCTATCCATTTCCGTATCCAGTTCAAACTCCTCTTACTAACCTATAAGTGCACTCATTCTGCTGCTTCTTACTACTTTTTCTCTCTTATCTCTCCCTATACCCCTCCTTGTGAACTCTGCTCCTCTGGTAGAGCACTTCTATCTGTGCCCTTCTCTTCTACTGCTAACTCCAGACTTTGATCCTTTCATCTTGCTGCTCCTTATGCCTGGAATAAACTACTTGAGTCTGTCAGTCAGGCTTCATCTCTGTCCCTTTTCAAATCCAGGCTGAAATCTCACCTCTTCAAGACCGCTTTTGGATCCTGATCCACTTATTCTCCAGTATATTTCCTTACCATTCCCTAGATGTACCCTTGTCCTCAACTGTTGTGCTGTTTTGATTAGATTGTAAGCCTCATTGAGAAGGGACATTCTCTTACACATGTAATGCTGCCTACACCTTGTAGCATTATACAAATGATCAGTAGTATTAGTAGTAGTAATATTGTCCATAAAACACCAAATCCTGATATCTTTGAGCTCTTGTCCATTATCTAGTAATAATACTGTCACTGTTTCCTTTGCAAAATGCAGAGGCAAAGAGCAAGTGACCATTGGTCTTAAGGCTGTTAAAGGAGCCTGACCATTTAATGAAAAATTAATTGTAGAATGTGTGTTGAGACATACGTTCTGATTCATGTTCCGATGTCCAAACAATTCATTTTTCCCGCCTCTGGAATCTCCTGTGATGATTTTTGGTGGTGGCAGGAGGGGGCATCCCATGCAAAGAAGGTGACTTGTGATGCTGAACTATACACAGTGATGTGATTGTCCTTGAGTCCTCCTCTGTGGCAATGGGCAGGAAGCCATAAATGCAATGTCTAGTTTTCCTGGTACCTAGCTTGCCCAGGCTGTTGTACTGAAACATAAACACACCAATGACATTTGTGATATCATGTAATTTATCATTCTTACAAAATATCATTCTTTTTCTCCTTTATGCATTTTAGTACATGGGTTTTTTTTTACAACCTGCATGCTTTTGAGAAAGATGTGCATTAAAATGCTTTACCATGAGCTACATTATTCAAATGCATAGAAACATAGAAACATGATGGCATATAAAGACCATACGGCCTATCCAGTCTGCGCTCCCATACCAACTACTAAGCTCTGCAGTCCCTTTTTTCCTTTAGAGATCTTCTGTGTTTGTCCCAAGCTTTCTTGAATTCAGATACTGTCCTTGTCTCTACTTCCTCCATTGGAAGACTATTTCATGTATCTACCACTCTTTCCATAAAGAAATATTGGCACTTAGTACATAATAACACACTTTGTATAAAATAGCATGCATTTAAAAGGACATGATTAACACAGATGAAACAACAAATAGATGGAAAAGCCAAGAAAAAATCAAATAAACAAAAAACATATTTGTCCATATGCACTCGTAGCAGGCTGTAATTCAGAGTTGTATAATACTAGCTAGTGGGTTGTGCTGTGTATCCTTGGTGGCCAATAAAACAGGTTTTCCACATGGATTCATATCTGTTAGAGTCTCCACTGTGTTAATGCCATAAAAATATTGCTGGCCATTCATTCTTTTGGTTTTAAGAGAATGAAGCAACCCAGAAGCAGAGAAAATGATCGCATCACACGGTACAGCAGCTGTGCCCTGCAGCTACAAACAATTTTCTCTGTAAAAGTGGTTACAGTAAAAGAGGAGGAAACATGAGAGTAATAGCAATAAAAATCAACACAGCAAGTATACATGGAATGTGGATAGTTATAAACAAAAAATTGCATTACCTCTCTGTATAAAATAATTACATTGTTTGTCAATGTAGAAACAAGTGATGTATTTATATGATAGGTGATATCCCTTATGCCTTAGGTTTGTTCTAGCATGCAAAATGACTAAGAAAATAAATACACGCTTTATTGGTTACAGGTTCTGTGTATTCAGTTGCATATATTTTTTTTTGTTTTGTTTTATTTTGGATGGGGGACTATATAAGTTAAAAAATACAAAATAGCTTGAAGCATAAAAAAAACAGCATTTCTGGTGTTTGAGAATTTTTTCATGAGTATGGGCAATCAGAGCTAAAATAGCCCACTCATAAGTAATACACTTTTCTCATGCAATTTGCTACATGTGAAAGTTTACTAAAATTATGTCCATGAGTTGCTGTGATACAATATCATGCAAATGAGCTCATTAACTCAGTATTCAGCAAAAACTAGCATCTGAAGGTACCTCAGAGGCCAGTTTTCACAAGAATAGCTTTACTTCAGTGATGTGTCATTATCTTTTTTCAGCTGTCCTGAGAGCTTAGGTTTATTCAAGTTCAAGTTTTTACTCACCTCATTGGCAGGCATAAGTAGTAAACCTATACATGAATGAGGCAACAAACCTGAGCAAAATATGGATTTTTTTTTAAATAAGCTGACTGATTCAAACTTCTAGCATAGCCAAACAGTAAAGAATTAAGTCCAAGAAAATCAAATTTAAAAACTTGATTGGTTGCTGACCTCTCTGTACTTCCTTCCTGGAAGCGCATGAGAATTAAACTATTTGGAAGCTAAGCAATAAAGGGGCCCTTTTACTAAAGTGCGCTGTGCTTTTGCATGTAACGTGCCAATAGCAAATACAATCACAGACGCGCTAAGGGCAAAGCCAACAAGTTACCTGTCAAGGGCATGTACAGCATTTCCCTATTAGGTAATGTGTAGCTCAGTGCTTAACTTGGGTTGGAAATATCGTGGGTTCAGTTAGCTTCACCTATTGAGGTGGAGGTAATTGAATTGGTGCTAATTGTAAGATGCGCCATTAGCACACATGAGAACCAAGAAAACACAGTGTCATGGACTCCAATGTTGTGTAATCTAGATAGCAGTAAAGAATGATCAACAGTATCGAAAGCGGCTGAGATATCTAACAGTATTAATAAGTTTTACCCTGATTGAATCCAATGAGAAAGTTTTCCATAAGGGTTAAAAGAAGTGCTTCAGTCCCATGATGAGGGTGGAAGACAAAATCGTAACTTGAGAGAATATTTTGATCATCAATAAACTTTGAAGTTGTTTCAAAACAATCTTTTCAAGAATTTTCACTAAAAAAGGCAACAAAGAGATTGGTCGGTAATTCAGTGGTTCATCTTTGTCAAGTGAAGGGTTTTTCAATAATGAAAAAACTGAAGCTGTCTTAAGAACATCGGGTAAAAATCCAAGAGATAAAGAGCCATTAACAATCACTGTAATAGAGCTACTAAGGGATTATTTTAATGATTTAAACAATTGGATAGAACAGGAATCCAAAGGGCTAAAAGTGTTATTCAATGAAGCCAAAACTTCAAGAATATGAGATTCAGAAGTCATCTCAAAGGTAATCCAGAGATTATCTTCATTACAGCTATCAGAAGAAACCATAATAAAATTAGATGAAGATTCTGATCACAATTGTGATGAAGTAGTAAGGTATTCTTGGTCAATGAAATTTTATTAGAAAAAGAAGTAAAAAATAATTGAGGATAAATTGACATGGATTGAAGAGTAAGAAACAGATGTAGATAAGCGCTTCGCAACTGAAAAAAGGTTATTATGAGCTCCTAGTCGTGTATGAATCTGAGTATTATATTGTTTCTGATAGTCAAGTACTAGCTGCTAATATAGAGTGAAGGTGTAAAGATAGTCTCATTTAAGAACAGGGTCAAAATTGGTTCTCCAGAGTCTCTTCTTACGACAATTTTTGCCTAAAGCTAATTACTTCATCAATATTCCATAGAGATTTATTATATTTAACATTGATGGTACAAACTTTCAATGGCACTACAGTTTCTAACAAAGCATGAAAGGAATCCATCCAAGAACTAGTAGCTTTAGAAATATCTTTAGCAGCTACATTTTCAATGTCACTAGGCGAGGAAGCTCAGGACTATAAGAAGGCCGTGTAACCATCTTTAAATTACCATCTGGATATTCAGTGCTGGTCACTCTCCATATACCAGAGCTGAATATCCTGATTTTTCTTTAACAACAGCAACTGGCATTTAAAACGACACCGACAGCCATAGCTAAATATTGACCCATAATTGTTCTAGTGCTAATTTTATAAACAGATAAATTCTGGCGATCTCTCTATTTAGCAACATTTATATACCGTTATATCTACAAGTCACAGCAGTGTACAGGGAACAAGAACGTGAGTAACTTTACATGAGACATGGTTGATAACAGGTTAAACAATTTTAACAAGGGAATAACGTGTGAATCTTAACATTGCATCAGTGGGTGGGGGAAATTATTATACATGGTGAAAGACAAATGCATGGGGAGCTGGGGTAGGAGACTATGGGCCCAATTCTGGGACGCGGGTTGCAGGACTGTATGACCCAGTGGGACATGCAGCCAGGCAAGCCATCCGGGCCCAATTCTCCCTCTGGCTCTTCCCATACATCCTGAGCAGCAGGATGGGGAGAGCCAGAGGGAGCATGATTGGGGCAGAGCAGGAGTGGGCCTGCCCGGCAGGACAAGGTAGAATATGCAGCACCAATCTGGTGATCAGATCCGGGGAGGTCCACGCTGCCTGATCCAGGTCCTGGCAGACCAACTGTGAGTCAGGGGCAGGGAAGAAGGGGGCCAAAGCCACAGGAATTGGGGGTGTCTGCGGGGAGTACATCTCCACAGGTGGCAAGGGCACACTGGGCCATCCATGGGCCTGATTCTGTGCACGGTGGGAATGTTCTGTTCCCACATCCAAATGGGCCCATTCCAGTTCCAAATGGGCCTGTCTTGCTCAGGGCTGTCCGCATGGTCTGGACGTGTCCCTACGTGAATCGGGCTCTGTGTGACAGATCCAAAATTTTCCGGGAAGAGGCGGGTCTTTAATTTTCAGCAAAACTCTCCAAGATCTATTAAGGAGAGGAAGTCTGGGGAGAGTGAGTTCCAGATGGTGGGTGCATAGAATGAGAAGGCTCTGCTGGAGGTAGACAGGTTAGATCAAGAGAATGCAGCTGAGACCGCTAGCAGGTTGTCGCTGGCCTTTCACCTAGATCTCTTGTTGGGAGGTTCGAGAGTGAAGTGTTGAAGGATGTTTGCTGAGAGGCCGATAAGGGTTTTAAAGTTGGTCAGGGCAACTTTGTATTTGACTCTTATGTGGACAGGGAGCCAGTGTAGCTCCTTCAGGAATGGGGTGATGTGTACCTGACTGGTAACTGAGATGATTCTGGTGACTGTGTTATGTGCAAGTTGTAGGGGGAGTAAGATGAATTTTAGGAGACCCTGGTATATTATATTGGCATAGTAGAAATTGGGGTGATGAGGGCTTGATAGACATTTCTGAAGCCAGTTAGTTCCAGAAGAGGTCAAAGATTTCAAACTATCTTCATATGGAAGTAAGCTGTTTTGGTAACTTGTTTGATGTGCCAATGGAAGTTTAAGTTCATGTCAAGGACTATGTTGAGGTATTGTACTTGCTCTTTTACTTGCAGAGTGAGGTTGGCTAGCTGAAATTTGGGTGGTAGGGTGAATGAGAGGTTCTTGGTTATGTAGAGGACTTCCGACTTGTTGAGACAGATGTGCATGTTGTGCTGGTTGAACCATTGAATGATGGCTGTGGGGCATCGCCCAGTTATGGTATAGTCAGGAATGAGGATGGTGAAAGGTGTGTAGATTAAAATATCATCGGCGGTACAGATGGTAGAGGATGTTGTGGTTTTGGATTATTTTGTATAATGGCTGGATAAAAATATTGAAGAGGAGGGAGGCAAACTACCCTGGGGTAATTTAATTAAATTCTTAAATTTAGGAGCATGAAAAGTGAGCAGTAACAGGGACAGACTTATGGCAGGAAAAAAAGTAACACTGATTTTCAGCATGAAGTTATAAATACGACTCATAAATCTAGGCGAATAAAAAGCAGAACAAAATTTATAAGCATGACATGGCATTTTAGAAGCGACATTTAGCAAGCATCTGGAATGTCCAGAGTACAACATCCAAAAATCCAGGGGAGTGGCGTCAGGGAAAGGAGGCATGTGTAAGAGTCTTCTGAAATTGCTCCATCTCCACCTCAAAAGATGAACATCCTAGTAACTGGGTATGTTAATGGGCTTGTGTGGATATCAGATCTGGCTACATGTACGGGTATAGGCCATTTCACAAATGTGGATGTACCCAAATTGCACGGCTGCAGAACCAGGTACTTGGACATCCCCACCTGGGTATTTCAAAAAGGGGGGGGGGGGGCAAGTATCTTATGAGTCTAGCATGTCCTGGCTTGCCATTTCAGATAATCAGATGAACAGTGGCAGTCCAGTCATATTGTTGTAATATGCATTTACATACAGGTTTCATCAGTCAGGATATATTAACTGTGGCCATGAATGTTCATTTTGATCTTCCCCTGGAAGCACTGCAGCCATGAAACAGGTAGTTTTTTTGTACCTTATTCATGGTCAGGAGCAGGTATAGGCATGGATGACTCAGCATCCAGGGCACCTAAAGTTCACAAGTATTCACGTAAAGTATTTTATAACCAACACATGTACTTGCTGACTCTGCCCATATTCCACTCCCATTGTGCTCCTGGCCATGTCTCCTGAAAGTGAACGTGCACAGTTTTATGCTGGTCAATCTAAGAAACCATTCATATGCACATGCGCCCACATATGTGCATAAAGGTAGGCATGTTCATTACCATTTTAAGTATGCCCCCTTATAAAATTACCCCATACACATAAGTTCCATGAGTTACATGTAGAGGTTGTAAATTCACTACTTCCTTGTATAAGTGCTGGCACTTCTCTGTGGAAGAAGCTGAGTGATGCCGCTCTTGTTTATCTACATACATTTTTGCCAAATATGCCCGAGGCCGCCGGGCCGGGACCCGCGGCCGACGGTAACCTGGGCCCGGGCCCGGCCTCGGCCGTGTCACGTGGCGGGGGTTTGCGGGGGGGGGGGGGGGGGAGGGAGGAGAGCGGCATGCTGGGATCGCACCACGGTATTGTGGGGCGATCCCATTGGCCGCGAGGCAAGGAAGGGCGGTCCTGAAGACTCCGAGGAGCCGCGTGGCTCTGTCTTTTCGCTGCAGCTCCTCGGAGGGATCGGGCGTGTTTCCCGCCCACCCTCCCTATAATGGGTTAAGGGGGGATTGTTGCAGCTGGGGGGGGGGCGGGGTAGAGGGCCAGCGCTCGCACAGGCGGCGCGGCGGTAACTGATTGAGGAGCTGGTGGGGAGCGAAGGAGCTCCCCGGAGTGGGACGAGACATCCCGGTTGGGGGGTCTCGGCCCGGTAGCGGGGTGGGTGTGCCGGCCTTTGCTACTAGTATGGCGAGGCAGGCGGTGGGGGGGTGGTGAGGATGATGCTCAGCCTTGCTAATAGTATGGCGGGTGAGGGCATCGTCCGGAAAAGGGGTGGGGGGTGAGGTTGATCATGTGTTGCCCATGTTGGGCGGGTTGTTATATGTATTAATAAAGCTGCGACCAAGGTTCTACCATATTATTGTGTTGGTATATTTGTTAAGTGTAAAAGAGCGGGGGGAGATGGGGGAGGAAAAAGGGGTGAAGGAGGACGAGGAGGGCCTCCGGGTTACCAGAGTTACAGTCTTTCCACTGTACATGCAAGGAAGTATCAATGAACTGGGAACACCCCAACCAGGGTGTACTACTTCCTACATTCAGCTTCTTGCTTTCCCTCTGGTTGCATGGATAAGTGGCTATTTTATAAAGGAAACTAGGCATATAATTTTCCCTTTATAAAATTGCTGTTTTTACTGCATATCCCGACGGCATCCACGTCTAAAATTATTTTCTTACTTTCAGATGAAGCAACGGAAGCTAAAGCCCAACATTACAAAAAGCATCAGTGGGAAAAGCAGGATTTGAATGCTGATTCTTATCCCACTTGTCGAATCATGAGGCTGAAAGCTACGCCCAAAGCAGGGTCTTTACTTTGAACTTCACAGAAAGGCCCAGTGTTTGATGTGGGCAGCAGAGAGCAATCTTTCCTCTTTTCTCGCAGGCTCTTAAAAAAGAAGGGCCTGATATTCAGCAGCGGTGATGGCTAGCGCTTCTAAAGCACATAGCCATCGCCGCTGAACCTTATCCCCGCGTTTTCAATGCTGGGGCCAAATCCAGCCAACGGCATTGAATATCCTGGTCTGCTGCATGGTACCTCATGGCATGGAAGCTAACCAGGTAGAGGCGATATTGAGCCGCTGCCCGGTTAATTCCCACGGGTAAAGATAGGCCAGCTTTTCCTACACCTATCTTTACCCATGGGTCGCTAACTGGGCAGCGGTTTAATATCGCTGCTGCCTGGTTAGCGATGGGGCCACCTCTGCTATGCCCCGGAATGACCATGACACGCCCCAATGCTACACGGTTAGCGCTGGGCATGTAGCAGCAGAACCTGTGGATATTCAGCAGCACTAACCGTGTTTGTGCCGCTGAATATCCCTCTATGCGGCACTTACACGGTTTACAGTTCTGCACACTGTGTAAATGCCTTTGAATATTGGGCCTGAAATCATTATGCCTCATATCCCATGCATGAAACTCCACAGCACCTGTAGTCTTGTTTGCTTCAAAAATCAGACCTCGCCCTTCTGCACAGCCTTACAAATATTTGTGCTGGCCAGTGTCCAAGGTTTCGTTTATGTTTTTACCATGCATTGCTTAATGAGAACTGTAGGAAAGAAAACCTGAGCATTGATGCTGTGTGTGGGAGTTATTCAACCTGACTTTAATTTTACTTTTTAATTGAGGTATTGTCACCTTTGCACAGCAGTTCCCACACCACAATGAGTTCCTAATCTAGCTGACATTATCTAATCAAATGAAATACAAGAGTCTTTAGCTCAGACATTTGTATGCATCTGGTTTTAAATTTATAAGCAGTTATCAAGGACAAGAAAGAAAAAATTGATAATTTATATATATTACATCCTAAGGGAGATGTGTTCAAGTGCATACATTCTGCTACTAGATTTCCTTTTTCCTAGGAGTGTGCAGGCAAGAAAAATAAGTAAACATTGTTTGATTTTGTTTACTGTTTCATTTGCAGTTTTTTTCATTGCATTTCCTTTTGTTTTAATACATTTTAATTTTGCTTCATTTTGTAAAATAATTGTTTAATGGTTAATTAAAGAGGTAGCTGTGACTGCTGTCCAAATGAAAAATATAGCTGAAAGGTTACTAGAGGTTTCATGCAAATTAAAAAAAAACAGGCTGTTTTCCTTATGGTCAGAGGTTGGTTTTTGATACAGTGACCTTTGAGTTAGAATGCAGGCAACTTGTGGAAGAGCCATCACATCTCCATAGCAGCTGGCTTTAGTCAGCCTGCTTTTTTGCTAGTGATCTTCCATCCTGCTTCTTGATTGACCCAAAGTTTGTCTGCTCAAGTGCTCTATGTAAAATGCTAACTGGAGTTTTTTTCCTTGTGAATCTATGGACTCCTGTTGTAGAGATTTACCCTGAAGTTTTTTCTTATGCCATGTTCTTGTGCCAGAAATTCAATGAAAGCATGTGTAAGTAAGCTATCAGAGATATTTATTGAGCCTAATCCAGATTCCTGGTTGTTCAATTAGTGGCGATTAACCAGAATCTGGATTAGATTTGGAAAACGCCTGTACAGTTTATTTAGACATAGAACTGATGGCACAAGAACACAGCAAAAGAAGAATCTTTGGAGGAAATCTCTATAGCAGAAGTCAATAGAGTCACAAGGCAAACTATCAAGTTACCATTTTACATAGAGTTCCTAAGCAGACAAACTTTGGGCCAATTAGGAATCAGTAAGGAAGATTATGAAAGAACAGCAGGACCTAGTGGTGACTGTTTCTGATCCTAATGTATCTAAACAGGTAGAAAAGACGATGGTGAAAGTCAGAAGGATACTTTGGTGCATAGGGAGAGGAATGGCCATCAGGAAGGAGGAGGTGATAGTGCCTCTGTATAAGTTTTTGGTGAGACCTCATTTAGAGTATTGCGTGCATTTCTGGAAATTACACCTTCAAAAGCATATAGACAGGATAGAGTCAGTGCAGAAGATGGCTACCAAAATGGTCAGTGGACTTCATCATAAGGCATATGTGGACAGGCTTAAAAATCTCAATTTTGGAAGAAAGACAGGAGAGGGGAGTTACAATAGACATGTTTAAATACCTCTGTGGCATAAATGCAGGAGAGCATCTTTCAAATGAAAGAAAGCTTTGAAATTAGGGAGCATGGGATGAAGGTGAAAGGAGATAGATTCAGGAACAATTTGCAAAAATATTTCTTTATGGAAAGAGTAGTAGATGTGTGGAATAGTTTCCCAGTGGAGGAAGTAGAGACCAAGACTATATCTGAAGTCAAGAAAGCATAGGACAAACAGAAAATCTCTAAAGGGAAAAAAGGAACTGTAGAGCTTAGTAGTTGGCATGGAAAGACAGACAGGACAGGCCGTATGGTCTTTATCTGTTTCTGTGTTTCAATGTTTCTATCATCAGCAGAGTTTGGAGAAGACTGGCTAGAACCAGCCCCCAATGAAACATGATGAATGTTCTGCTAGATGTCTGCAATGTTTCTGGTTTGAGGCCAGCCTGTGATGAAACTGGTGCGGAAAATAAATTTCAGATTTTTCAATGTTATTTCAGATTTAAAACAATATGAAATTAAATAGGGAATTTCATTGATATTTCCCATGTTGTTTCAAATAAATGTATATCCCTACCTTTTCCTTCAATTGGCCTTCCCTATACCACTTTTGCCAACTACATCAATTTCCACAAATTCTACTTTGGGGCCTTTTTACTAAAGGACACTAAGTGGTTAATGCAAGGTTACAGCACCTGCTAACCTCATACTGTGATATTTACCTCACTTCTATTAGAGGATGAAATAAACATTGGGGACTCATTCCATCCTTGATGTCCAGCCCTTCTGTACCTCCGGTCTGAGCTGAATGTACAGAGGAGCTCACGATTCTGATCCCGCGGGGCACGTCTAGCCCCACAGGACCAGAATCGCAATCAGTCATGTATGTGCAGGCTGGTACTGTGATTCAGTCCCAGCCTGCACTTACATGACTGATTGCGTTGGGACTTCCATCTCCATTGGGACGTCCATCCCCACTATTCATGGCACAGAATAACCCCCTGGGGGATTAAGGGTAATATCACCCTTAACATAAGAACATAAGATATGCCATACTGGGTCAGACCAAGGTCCATCAAGCCCAGTATTCTGTTTCCAACAGTGGCCAATCTAGGTCATATATACCTAGCAGTTTCCCCAAGAGACACAAGTTCCACAATGATTGTACTGGGTCAAGCATTGATATCTTCGGTCACTTCTTAATAATGGTTCATGGACCTTTCCTCCAGGAACTTGTCCAAACCTTTTTTAAACCCAGCTACACTAACAGCCTTTACTACATCCTCCAGTAACAAATTCCAGAGTTTGATTACACGTTGAGTGAAAAAATATTTTCTTTTATTAGTCTTAAATAGTTTACCCTGTAGCTTCATTGCATGTCCCCTAGTCTTTCTATATTCTGATAACGTAAACAATCGATCTACGTTTACCCGTTCCACTCCGTTCATTAATTTATAGACTTCTATCATATCTCCCCTCAGCCGTCTCTTTTCCAGGTTAAAGAGCCCTAACCTTTTTAGCCTTTCTTCATAGGAGTATCCTTCCATCCCCTTTACCATTTTGGTGGCTCTTCTCTGAACCTTTTCTAAAATCGCTATATCCTTTTTAAGATACGGCGACCAGAATTGCACACAATATTCAAGGTGCGGTCTCACCATGGAACGATATAGAGGCATTATAATATCTTTTGTTTTATTTTCCATTCCTTTCCTTATCATACCTAGCATTCTTATCTTTATCCTTATTGCAGAGGCTGGCCGAAACAAGCACTTTGTAAATGTCAGTCTATATCACAGAGCAGGTGTAAATTCGTATGTGTCCAATTTCAGCCTTAAAAAAACCATCCCCTTTTATCCCACTCAGACCACACCTTCATGCAACTTGGATGGATCAGCCTAAAATTGTGCGAAATTGGGCCCTTCTAAAATGGTTATTTGCATGTGGATGCAGTTTGCACTTGTGCGTTTCAATATATTCACATGCAAAATGCATGTAAAGCATCGCCTTGTCCATGGACTTGCCTGTGGAATATATCTTCCCTGCACCCCATAGGAATGTGCAACAAAAAAGTCTTATTTCTTTTTTCTTTTTTAATTTCAAAATGAAATATTTAAAAAATGCAAGTTTTGTTCTAAAAATAGCATATTCTGTTTCCTCAAAGAAATAAAAGATCAAATGAAACATAAGAAATTGACAGGGATGTGCACTGCCATAACAAGTTTGGTCTATTTGCAGACATCCTGAATTTCTTCTGAGTTTTGTTTTGTTTTTTAATTTCTTCATTTTAAATGTGCACCTTATATGGATGCTACAATGTTTGTGCCATTCGATTATACACACATTAATTTGTAGGTACACACATTATAAGTGAGTTGTGCATACTTAAAATGTTTAAGTGCTCAGACCAAACAAATGTGTACTCCTGAATGCACACTTCTGGAAAATGGGCCCTGAAAAAAGACACATGAAATGACTTGGCCCAGAGCATGAAATGAACACAATTCTATTTATTTATTTATTTACAGAGGAATTTAGGGGCTCTTTTGTTAAACTGTGATAAGGTTTTGTAGTGTCACAACGCCGCCCTGGTGGTTAAAGGTGGCCAAGGCAGGTCGGACATAAATAAAAGTAAAGTTGGGTTTGGTATGTTTCTCTTTCTAGGGCCCAAGGTTGTATAGCCTCGGTAGCATCCTGTATTACCAAAAATACCCAGAGAATAAAAGGTCATCGAGTGTAGGGAAAAATAAGGCTTTATTTCCCCTGGTTTGCACAAAGGTTCAAAGGATCGGCTTCAAACACCAACAGAAATCTCCTTACATCAGGTTATAAAAATCACAACTCAGATTCAAAACAAAAACTGTTCTTTTCACAGAAAGGTTACAAAAGCAGGCATTCCTATTTACACCGGTTTTAGTGCTCACTGGTTACACAAGCATTCTACGCTTCCCATGATGCAATAGCTGCAATCCATGTCTTCCTATGAAAGGGATTCTACCTCTTCCACTTGCATCGGTTCCTCCAGCAAAGTATCTGAGACAAAGTCAACAGTTCCCGGCAAGCTATAGTTAGGTTTCTCACCCAAATGCTGTATGACCTCCCAGGGTTTGGAGTTTAGCGTGGGGCATCGGCCATGAGCATTTTTACAGTGTGAATCTCTCTTTCTTCCCAGGGTTTATATGCACTTCCTGCAAACCTGGCTTACTTAAAAGTTTCTTATTCAATAAAAACTTTTCATACCTTTTCTTTTGAGCAGTGGGACATGTACAGGGAGCTTCTGTCTCTTGCCCTTTCCATAGGCTGTTTCCAATACAATATGGTTTACCTTGTAACTCTTGCTTCTTTCCTGAGGATGAGGCTTGTGGCCTACTCCTAGGGAGATTCTGCCTTGCTCCAGCAATCTGGCTTGGGTTCTGCCCACAGCAATCACAATGCAGCTTTTGCGTACCTGAATCTCTTGGACCGTTCTGTAGTCTCTGTCCATTCAGGTTCCTTTGGCTTGTACCTCTTTCCTGCACTCCAGCAGTGTCTGTAGCTTCTGCAGCTCCTGCCGCTCCTTCGGCTTCTGAAGGTTCTGCAGCTTCTCTGCGGCCTTCTCTGCTGCTTCTGGCTTTAAGGCTACTTCTGCCTGTCCAGTCACTTCTGCTCATCACAGCACTTCTTCCAGAGCTCTCACTGCTCCTACTTCTCCTCCTGCTCCTCCTGTACTCCCTGCTCCTCCTGCTCTCCTTGCCTTCCCTCCAGTCTTCCTGACTTCCTTTAAAAGGAGTTCCTGTCTTCCTGGATTGGAGGCTGGCTGGTTTCAGGTTACACCCTGTAGGGCGTGGATCCTCAGTCTTCCAGAGGTCCCTCTTGCTCCCCCTATCAGGCTCCTGCAAATACTGCAGCTTGTGCACGTCTTTTTTCAAGTTTAAAACATTTTCTTCTATGCCCTGCTGGTCTGCTGCATCACAGTAGTTACAATGCATTAGCTGCAAAAATTAATGCAAACTAAGTAAAAGACTCTTTCGTAATTGCTGGGGGCATGACCAATATCTGTCCTGTAGTTACCTCATAAGGCAAACATTTATAGCATGGTAAATGCATTGGCAGATAACACAGTAAGTGCATCTATGCTATCTGCCGATTCTGGTACTACAGCCCATGCTGCAGTCAAAACCAATACAAAAAAGCCCCCATGTGGCATCACAAACTACCCCCCACCCCCCCACCTCAGCATCCCTGTTATATTTAAGCGACTGCAATCTATTGCAAAGCCAGAAGGTGGCATTGTTCTATTTTATGGATTCAGGTAAAAGTTAAAAAAAAAATATTCTGCTGCTTCTCCTTTATATTGTGTTTTGGTTACTTTATTATTTGATTACTGTTCTTATTGATCTTCTACAGGAAAGGTATATCTCACCTCTAGTCTTATTCTGTAACAAGATATAAAGGTCTATTTACTAAGCTGTGCTAATGAGCACTACTGGCCAATTAATGTTGCTTTTAAAGCAAAATAAAGCAGGCCTATTTTGCAGCAAAATAATGGGTTAAGTCCCATGCAAATGAATGCAAAGTAGCTAATTAGTAAATAAACCCTGTTAATCTTTTTCCCATGCATGAGGAATGTTTACTACACCACTTGAGGTGGAGAGTAGATAACTTTCCCTAGAAGCACTGGCTCACTAATGTGAGAGCAGATGCTCCTTAGGACAATCTTAGAGATCAGTAGCATCTGAAAGCAAAATCTCCTAGCATGACTGCCCATTACTAATGTTAACTAACCATGTGTGCCAAGTTTCTCTTGCCCCCCGTCCCAACACACACCCATTATAAAAGTGCCCCTTTTCTGGAAGCCCTCAGATTCCTAGAGAATTAGTTGCCCAAACAGCACCTCCTGTAGTCCTGATGTGGGACAAAAGTGGGAAATAGAAGGGGAGGCCTTGATAAATCCAATACCCTGGACTCCAGTTCAGCCATACACTTAAAGTACTTGAGGGACAGGAACAATCCTTATTAGCTCCTTTCCCAGCTGCTGCTATTTTTCTAATTGACAACAATTGACCCCTAGTGGTACATCTATTATTTTGCAGGTTGACTTCTACTGGTAAATTCTTAAACACTGATTGGAGTCAGCCACTGCTATTTTGAAACATGGTGACATTCAAAGCAGGAGCAAGTAGGTATTGCTTGTCCCTCCAAGAATTTTCAGAGTATAGAGATGGGTCAGACACCAAGGAGGTGGGGAGGGATTAAAGAGTTGGTCTCTTTGTGGGGATAAGGCCTATTATTAGTGCTACCACTACCAATCATTTATACAGTGCTACAAGGCATATGCAGCATTGCACAGAGACATGTAAGACATGGCCCCTGCTCATTAGAGCTTACAATCTAGTCAACGGACAACACAACAGCTGGGGACTAGGATATGTCTAGGGGAACATATATCTAGGCCTGGGAACATGGAGGGTCAGGGCTTATAAGCAAACCTCTTTTACCTAGTTTCTATCTTTGTTCCACAGTGGGGCTATGGAGGTTAACTGTTTGGACCACAAGCCAACCAGGGATTTGAGGACTTCCTGAATGAGGAAACCTTTGATACAGAATGGGGGAAAGAAGGGGCTACTGGCCCACAAGGGAGGTTGTATCAGGAGAAGGTGCTGGAGAGGAATTTGATTTCAAATGTTGTAGCTTCTTTAACAGAGGATGGGCTCACTATCATGCATTTCTGCGGCTGGAAATGTCCAATGTTCATAGCTGCAGGAATGCACGTACAAGTACTGCGAGATAAGATCTAGTTACCTCTGGAACTGCAGTTTAGGAAGACTGAGGATTCTGTTAAAAATGTTCTTGTGCTTAAATTGTAGTCAGTGCACAGTTTGACCTATGTCTAAATTTGATGTCCTTGTGTATCTGGGGTTGCATAGCTCTGTATTGGTATCCCGTTTTTGCTCTGTTATTTGTCTCCATTGAGTTATGTGTTAGAAAATGTGTTTAGTTATATCCTTTTTATCTTCTATTTACTTTGTAAACCTCGTTGCTGGCCGATTACCAACATGTGGTCAATCAAATTTACTAAACCTAAACCTATTTTAGTGCACTTCAACAGATAACCCTATATGCAAAAGATAGCCCAGTTTTAGATTCCTACTATGCCTTGTTTTTATTTAATGTTGGAATAAGTGAATTCTGCAGCACCATTACAGACTATATACTAAAATTTAGGATATACTGTGCATTCAAGATTATTGCATTGATTATATATGAGTGACATGCACTTCAACCTAATAAACTTTAACATGCACACTAGCTGCGTCTCAGAATTCTCCATGCTAATGAGCCCAAAGGAAAAGATACAAGAAGTCTTTTTCCTCACTCCTTTCCTCAAATAGCATGGGCTCCCAAGACATCTCTGATCTTGAAAAAGATGATCCAAACTTCCCATCATATCTTATAGCTCAAGTTAATCCTCCCCACAGGCCAAACCCCACAAGCCCCTGACTCCTCATCAATTTTCCTGAAATGAATGCTCCCCATTCTGGAGGGCCTCAATTATCACCAGCACATGTGACTTGAATCTGCTGATGGCACTGTTGCCATACTCAATCACTGGTACAGATGTTGTACTGTAAGCACTGGTAGCTACACATGCAGATGCTGAATCTGGAATCTGCACTGCAATTGCTGGCAATGACATCACCCATTACAGGCATCTCTCCTGATCTCAACCCAAATCCACCCTGAACTGCACAAAATCATCACCTGCCCCAACCCCCTGACACACATATCAAACCCTATTCCCCAAATCCCATCCCACAAAACTAATATTCTTACCCTCCATGACCCTCCCCCCCCAACATCATCCCTATCCTTCCCCCATTCTCTGGATCTCCCCTAGCATCAACACTACTCTCCCCCCTCCCAAACACCCCAAAATAATCACTGCCCTCTCCTCGACCTCCTGAATCTTCACCACTCTCCCGCCTAAACCCCATACTCTTTCTGGTGGTCTAGTGGAGAGCACAAACAATTCCCAGGTACTCCGGCTCCATTGGATGCCTGGGTTCAAAATGGCATATCTGACACCTCATGGTAATCTCATAGTTCTACACATTTATTTTTAATTTTTTTTAAGTTTTATAAACCACCTATCAGCACTCCTAAGCAGTATTACAATATAACATACATAATAAAAGAACAAATACAACAAACTAGTAAATAGACATTGATTCAAGTAATTCCATAAGTCTCCCTAAAAGCAGTCTTCAAATTTCTCCCAAAAGAATTATCATGATCATTATTTATTTATTTATTTATTTATTTGCAGTCTCTTTTATACCGCGCTATTCGACATCAGTGCGGTTTACAATGAACATAAGAGTTGCACATCTCAATTTCGTGATTTGTGCTTACAGTGAAACAGGTATAATAACTTGGGTATACATTAAACAGGAAAATTAAACTTGGGTATGCATTAAGCAGGTATAACAGGTAAAATAGGGTATAAATAACCAGTCCCTTATGAAGTCTAACAGGCAGGGCATTCCAAAACTTTAGTTCAATAACCGAAAAAACTCTTGAGTGCACAGACTCTTTCCTTATCACTGCCAAAGTGGGCACAACAAGCAAGAACTGATCCCCAGATCATAGATCCCTCTTAGGAACATAGGGCCCAATTTTCTCCCACATGTAGATCCCCTCTGTGCGTCCGGTCTGAACCGGACGCACAGAGGGGATTGTGATTCTGATCCTGCAGGGCACATCTAGCCCCGTGGGATCAGAATCGCGAACAGTCCTGCATGTGCAGGCCGAGACTGCAATTCAGTACGGCCTGTATGTGCAGGACTGTCCCTGGCTAACTCAGTCAAGGCTCCTCGATGGAGCTGCGGTGCCATGGCATCATGTTGGCATGGCACGGCGGCTCCATTGAAGAGCCACGATGCTGGCCGCCTGAAAAAGGGGTTTATTCCCCTCAGCCTGACCCCCAATCTGGCCTCCTAAGGCCAGGGTCAGGCTGTGGGGAATGTCCCCTGCCCCCCCCCCCCGCCCCATCTGTACTCCAGCATGGTAACAAAAACATGTCCAGGGAAGTTATTCCACCTTAGAATTGGCCCTGTATGTTCAGGGTCGGTAACCACCCAGATTCCACCCCCCAGGTCGCCCATTCTCCGCCCCTGTCTAATTTCCCTATATAACCAGTGGGGAAGTTGTAGCGATTGATATGGAAGGACAGACTAGATAGGCCCTGTGGTCTTTTTCTGTCATCATGTTTCTATGTTTCTATATAGATTTTATACCAAATAAAGACACATGCTTATTTGGTATCATGACTGCAAACCGTAGTACTGCAAGACTACTGCTAGGGGTCAGAAGTACTATTTTGAATTTAGGCACCCAACAGAGCAGGAGCAACTAGGGATTTCTCCCACTTTCCACTAGGGAGGATCCTCTGGCAAGACCCAATGGGACCCAGGGAAATGTGGGAAGGTGATAATATTGAGGGTTATCTTTATCTTTATTTGTGAAACTTGATATACCGCCCTTACCAGAAGCATCAGGGCGGTGTACAGTACAGTAATACAAATTGGCCACGGAAAATAAAGAGGAGAAAGGAACGCCATTAATAGACAGGAAAGTAAATGAGAAGGAGAAGAAAAACAAATAAAGTAAGACAGGAAAGAAACACAGGGCAGGAGAGATAGAGATGCGGAGGGAGGGGAGGGAGTGGTCAGGTGACTTGGGCAAGGGGGTCACTAAGCCAGCGGTGGGGGGGGGCACCCGACGGGGGAAGGTCCGAGCCACCAGCAGGGACAGGAAGATCATAGGCCTGACAGAAAAGGTGAGTTTTGAGGAATGACTTAAATTGAGGGAAAGAGGGTTCGGTGCGAAGGAAGTGTGGGAGAGAGTTCCAGAGAGCAGGACTGAGGAAGAAAAAGGCAGAGTGGTGAGTGAGCTCGAGACGAGCCTGAGAAGGGGAAGGGAGAAAAAGCCGGTTGCCGTGAGCAGAGCGGAGGAGACGGGGGACTGGCTGGAGATAAATGATATCGGCTAAATATTGAGGAGTGCTGGTATGCAGAACCTTATGGGTTATGGTCAGGAGTTTGTAGATGAATCTGACAGAGATAGGAAGCCAGTGAAGGGAGAGAAGAGAGGGAGTAACATGGGCATTAGCAGGGGAGTGCGTGATAAGGCGAGCAGCAGTATTTTGAACTAACTGAAGACGGCGGAGTTGGGAACAGGGAAGGCCGGCAAGAACGGAGTTGCAGTAGTCCAGATGGGTAATCACGAGGGACAGAACGAGAGTGGTGATAGCAGTGGTGGAAAGAAATGGGCAAATGCATCTAATTCTGCGGAGATGGAAAAAAGAGGCACGCACCACCGAGGAGATGTGTTGGTGGAAAGAGAGGGAGGAGTCAAGGGTGACACCTAGATATCGGATAGTGGAAACAAGGGGAATGGGGCGAGCGGACATAGTGGGAGACAGGGTGGGAGAAGGGGCACCAAAGGAGAACCAGATAGCGGAAGATTTGGACGGGTTAACATGGAGGAAGTTATGGTCGAACCAGGAGGTGATGAGGGCAAGGCAATCATTGAGGGAGGAGAGATCAGGAGCAGTGGAGGAAGTGTGATACAGCAGGAGGATATCATCGGCATAGATGTAGGAAGAAATACCCAATTGTTGAATAAGTAAGGCGAGGGGAGCGAGGAAGACATTGAAAAGTAGAGGAGCAAGAATAGAGCCCTGGGGAACCCCGCACTGCAAAGAGAGTGAGGGTGAGGTGTTAGAGCCCATGTGGACAGTGAAAATATGAGAAGAGAGAAAAGACCGAAACCACTCTAGAACTGTACCAGAGATACCCAGGTCAGACAGGCATGAAAGAAGGTGCTGTGATCGACAACATCAAAGGCGGAGGAGAGGTCTAGTGAAATGACAAGAGAAAGGTCACCACGGTCGTGGGAGCGATGAATTCAGGGGAATAGGAAGGTAGTATTGATATTAGAGTGACTGTGGGAAGGTAGAAGATAGTAATGATATCAAGGGGTTCTAAGGGGATGAGGGAGGACGTTCTATCAGCCTTTGCACAAGCTCTTTCAAGATGGCACTGTCATGTGCCTTAAAGCAAGTGTAAAAGTCAATTTTACAACCACTTGCTTTAAAAGAACATCATTAATATTGGGTTTGATACTTAACCTTTAGTAAGATGTATCTGCATGTGTTTAAGAGAAATTGAAAAGTTAAAAAGAAAAGTAAGAAAAAATGATTTCTTTTTTTTTTAAACTTTTATTTTCATTTTGCAACAAACAAAAGAAACAACACACCAAAAGAGACAAAACAGGTATACAATAAGGAAAAGTAAACCCATTACCCCCCACCCCGATGCTTCTTCTCTACCCGATTATATCAGCATGTGAGCGCTTCCAATTAACAGTGATTATACATCAAACGATCAAAAGAGTATCTACAATACAGCATGATCATGGGACAGAGATATATACAAAGTTAGACAGTCAGATGAGAGCATTTAGCAAAATGTACATAGTCATTGAGCAGCTTCCATTGAGACCAATGAGAAGGAGTCTGAACGGAGGAAGCGAACAGACGAGGTATTTGTTCATATTTACTGTAAAGACAGGCATGATTCCACCATTCATTGGGGCTCAGATGGGAGCTAACTTTCCAGTATTACTTAATTAGAGAAATAGCAATGCCAAGCATAAAGTTCGAAAGGAGATAAGCCATTTTTGGGAGAGAGGGGATCCCCGCAATTGGGCGAAGTCCCACTATCCTCCAAGAAAGGGACTCCTGAGAGTGCGAGATAGACTAAATACGACCCCAGACCCGACGCCAGTAATACTGTAGTGCGGGATATTCATGCATAACATGAGGCAATGAACCAATGGCCGCAGGACGTGTCCAGCAACCATTGCCCTGAGTAGTGTTCCATTTGTCTAATCTGTGAGAAGTGTAAAAACACCGGTGGGCTAGAAAGAAGAGGGTCTGAGTGAGTGAGGCGGATCGGGAACCCGTATCCCTCTACTCCAGATAAGGCTCCATTGCTCCGAGGTCAAAGTCACATGCAATTCTCTCTCCCATACTTTCTGCGCTATAGGGGTATCTCTAGTTATAGCATTACATAAGGTTTAGTAAAATTGGATGCTACACCCGGTGAACTACCGAGAGATCGGAAAGTCTCCAAGCAACCTTATGTAGGGAATGCCGATGGCGGGAGTACTCTAGTGCTCCGAAGGCGATGCTGAAGTTGCACTGACCAGAGTCGGGAGTCTAAAGATTGCATAAGAGTATTAAAGGCACCTAAAGTGTCTAAAAGCATTGGTAGATAGTGGGAGTCTGATGGGAGAGTCATACCAGGGAGAAAGGTAAGAGGAATCGGTTTGCAAAGGCCCGCTTCTATATCTAGCCACACAGGTCTACTCGGTACTGGATCTTCCAACCAACGAGCACCTTGTTTGAGAAGAAAAGATTGAGGGAACACTTGAGTAAAATCGCCACCAAGTATTAATGGAGCATTGGCAGAGGCCAAGGCCAACTGCACAATACTTGCATAGTAAGCAGGGTTGTCCACATTCGGGGCATAATGCAAATACACGTGAATTCACTATCTCCAACCTCAAGGTGTACACGGGCCCATCTACCCTCCTTGTCAGCGCTAATATCAGGTACAGTAGCATGCAAAGACTTCTTAACCAGAATGGTTATCCCGTACCATTTGGAAACGGTGGGAGAATAGGCAGCTACCATGTGAGGCTTAGCATTGAGTTTCAGTGTTTCAGCAGAGTTTAAATGCGTTTCCTGAAGAAACACTAAATCAACCTGCTCATGGCTAAGATAGCTAAGGATTTTCTTTCCTTTGAGTGGACCATTAATGCCTTTGACGGTGAATGATAAGATTTTACATAAGGCCATTCAGAAAAGTTAAAGTTCTGAGCATGATAGCACACATAATTTCACTATGTCCCTCAAACTGACTGTATCTGGCTGTACACATGACATAGGAAAAATAAGCTAATATAATACAATGAAGCGCCCCACATTAACAAAGAAAACCGCAGTACGGTAGAGGAGAAGCAAAACCCCAAAATTACTGGCGACCATGTGTCTGCGGGGAGAAACCCCAGAGAAGGCCGAAATTGAAAAAACACATAACCTGTAGGACTGTGCGTGCTCCGAATCCGACCGAGGCACACATCATGAAGGGATAGGAGACCAAAAAAACAAAAGTCATATAGAGAAAGAAAGAAAGTCCAGGCTATTTCTGTGCTTGGCTATGACCGCCGCATCGGGCCCTTCAAAATGGCGGATAGAGCCGGCAGATAAGAGTCCAAGATTTGGGATTAGCGCATCTGCTCTGCTTCTTTGGAGTCTAAAAATGTTGATAGTAGATCAGGATCTTCGAACGTCCTGGTTTGGTTGTGGAGAGTCACTCGGAGCTTCGCTGGATACAACAGGCCAAAGCGAGCCTGTAGCTGTTGAAGTCGAGGGCGAAAAGCAAGGAGTTTCTTCCGATGGTCAACGGTAGGCTTTGCCAAATCAGGAAAGAAGGAGACCTTACGACCTTCAAATTCCAAATGATGATTCGCTCGGGCAGCATGTAAAATTTGTTCCACTTGTTGATATCGTAGCAAGCTAAAGATAATAGGCCGGGGGGTCGTGCGGTTGAGCGCCATGTGGGCAGGAACACGGTGTGCTCGATCGATTTCCAGTTCTCTGTGAAAAGTGATCTTCAGCAAGGAGGGAAGAGTTTTAAGCAAGAATTCTCTTATATCTCCTGCTTCCACCCCCTCCGGCATTCCGAGGAGCCTCACATTGTTGCGACGGGCTCGATTATTGCTATCTTCTAACTCCTTTTGAAGATTCTGTATCTGGCGCTCAGCCTTGTCCAGTTTGCCCAAGCGCACCTCGTGCGAGTCGAGGACCCCCACCATGTTGTCCTGCCGTAATGAAAGACTTTCAAGTCGGTCCTGGAGCACTCCAAAGTCTTCTCGCATGGCTCGAAGCGCTTCTCCATTGGACTGCACCAATTCCTTCACGCCGCGTATTTCCTCCAAAATCTCCAGGTGCATTTCGGGGTTTCCACGAAATGGGACCATCTTCTGTGGGGAGGACACCTCTGTTTTGGAGCGTTTTCCGTGAGAAGAAGAAGGAGACCCGAAGTCCAAGCGCGCTGGTTTATGGGCCGCCATCCCCCCCGAGGTGCCCCGGTCAGCTCGGAGCGAAATAGTAAATTTGTATAGGTATTAAGTCAGGATTCTAAGTAGGCCTCTCGGGAGCTTCAACGCAAAGCGTCCTACCCGCTGGACATCAGGCTCCGCCCCCCCAGAAAAAATGATTTCTAAAGTATAAAAAATGGGCCAATGATGACAATGAAGTTACTGCTATTTTGAAGAAATCCATTATATGTAGATTTATATTTAAATGCTCCAAAAAATGTTGAATAATAGTTTTGTATGGAGAGTTTGTATGTAATAGAATTTTTTGCAGCCCATGTTTGATGGATAGTGCTATATAGTTTTAAGGTAAATTGTGTATGGCATGCTAGTTTTGTGCATGCTATGGGATACATTTATAACTCTTTGTAGTCCTGACCCTGGAAATGTCTCTTCTCACTTATGGTAAAGTTCTGAATGTACAGGCTTGACATGTGTAACTTTACGTGCATATGGAATGTCTAATTCCATGCATAGAGGACAATTCTATAAGAGAATATATAGATTATATAGGTCAAACATGCACCTATGTGTCTATATAAAATAGCCTCCCCAAAAAACCCAACACCTGTTCGTAACTCTGCCTCTCTCCTCAGGAATGCCTACCTATATATCACATAAAATTAAATGCTGTAGAGTTACCAATTTATCCATTTCCAGCAGAGGGACATTTTGGCCAGTTCTGGTTTTTAAATTTGCATGGCAATGCAATATGGTATTTGCAGTCCTGATTTTACCCATAATGCATCAGGATGAGATTGTCAGAAATCCAGCATTGGCTTAAAATCTCACTCCTGGAACTGGGTAATTTAGCAATTCTGCATGCTGTCCCTCTTCCCATGCATAAATTCTGTATTTTGTGCAAAAATGTTTTTAAATTTCTCCATAAAGCAATGTTTTATATGACGAAATGGCTCCTCTATATGACCTAAGCAGAAGTGCTAACTTGTGGAAAACTTTTTTATAAAGTTTTACCTAGTTAATACACTCTTTCATTTCTCTAAATGATACCTTTGACCCACAAGCTGGAGTTTATCACCATAGCTGAAATATAGTGGATCACTGCTGCCAATTATAATATGAATTTTTCAGCTGGGGTGTGTGACAGAGAAATTTCATTTGGCCCTTGTATTGTTTTCAGACTTTTTTTTTCATTTTGGATTTTCTTATTTCATTTTGTATAGTCCTATTATAGTGCACACTATGAACGTAAAATATGTGCTAACATTTATACCTGCTCTAGTGCAGGTGTAATATCCATGCCTTAAAGGTAGGTCTTATTGCTTCTGGAATTGCTGTAGTATTTTAAAACGTTACATAGGTGCCTACGTTTCTTGATAGAACAGTGCAAAAATAGGCACGTTCCTGCCCTCTTAACCTAGGTGCCATGTTACAGAGGTATACAAGCAAAACAACAATCAATCATTTTGTTTAGTTTCCTGTGTCATGTTCAGGTCTTTTCATTTTATGTAGTTGTATTTTTATAAATTTTCATTTTTTTCTATAAATTTTCATATCAGGGAAAAGAAGGGCTAAGAGGTTTCTAGTGGTTTCTAGGCACAAGGTCTAACAGCAACTTTTACTTTCTTAGACATTGTTTCACAGAATTTCTGAACTGGATCACTCATTGGACAATTGGGATCCAAAGTAGGCTTGGTAAATGTTTCTGATAATATAATAGTAACTGGATATTTGGCACAAAGATATGGGATTTTAAGTCCAAGAATTCAGCAAGGGCTAGGACAGGGATTCTCAACTCAGTCCTCAGGACACATCTAGCCAATCAGGCTTTCAGGATAACCAAAACGAATATGCATAAGATAGAGATCTGCATACAATGGAGGCAGAGCATGTAAATATCTTTCATACATATTCAATGTAGTTATCCTGAAAACTTGACTGGCTAGGTGTGTCACAAGGACTGGTTTGAGAAACCCTGGGCTAAGAATATGTTGCAAGAAAAGTGTTTAGAGTAGGTCTCTAGAACAGGATGCACAAGACAAAACATCCAGGAAGGGTTTTCCACAAGGCTGAAGATCAGACAGGGAAACTTTGGATCAATTAGAAAACTGGAACTAAGAATGCCAGAAATATAAGACACAGCTAAAAATAGATTGGCTAGAGCAGCCATTCCCAACCCAGTCTTCAGGGCACACCAAGGCCAATTGGGTTTTCAGTATTCCCACAATGAATATGCATGAGATAGTACATACCAATCTATCTCATGCATATAATCTCCCAAAGTACTGTCACGTACCGCCCCTGGTGGCCAGTGGTCATAGGGGTAGGTTGGACACAAAGATATTTTTATATGAGAGAAGGTTCCTTTAAGAGCCAAGTGCAGCCTGGTCTTAGTAGTTCAGCTCCTATTAAGAAGTAAATTGTGAATGCAGAGTAGAGGGATAACATAGGCTTTTATTTCCCTTTACGCAAACAGTTCAGGTGGGTCACAACATAGAGGAAAATGTCCTTTACTTCAGGAATGAAACAAACTCATGGTAAAGAAAAACTGTTATGCTTCACAGTTGTAACAAGGATTAATTAAGGCTTCCTAGAGTAACTCAACCGTTTCAGTACTCTTCTTCCTTTTAGCATACAAGTAACACTCTGGAGTTAGCATATATTATTTACAAGTCTAGCAGTGATTCTATACTGCTTGTAATGCATAGAGAACAGTCCATCTCCTCTTGAGACAAAGGACTAGGCTCCACAAATTCCACTTGCATTGACTCTGAGTCAGAGTTATCCCTTTCTGTATCTGGGGTTTCTCTGGCTATTGGAACTGGCCAGTCGCTATTCTTATTCTCTGGGTGTTTGTAGAGTTCTTCTAAGGTTCGCTAGTGAGCGTGGCCTATCTTTGTGCTTTTACCATTTGGGTTATACAAGGTAGTTTTACTTTCCTTTCTTGTAAAACAAGCATTGCTTTTAAAAGGGCACTTATAAGATGAGCTTTTTCTCATAAAAACAGAGTCAGCATACCTTGGCTTCCAGCAGCATGTAGAACAGGAACTTTCTCCTTCTAGTAGTTCTCCAGGGCTACAATCCTCATGACAGTCTTTTCCCTGAAAGCTCTTGTTACCTTTCAGTCTGGTCACTGGTTCCTCCGGTAAGCGCAGGCCTCTTTCCAAGCCTAACTTCTGGCTTCTTCCTTCAGCAGTGCTCTGCTTCCCAAAGTGACTGTTCCTTTGCTCAGCATTGCTTTCCCTTTCACTCCTAGGGCTTAGCTCAATGCTCCGGGTGCTTCCTTCTTCTTGGCCCTTGCTCTTGGTGCATTTCTCTCGCACAGCTTTGCTCCTGGTGCTTCTCTCCGGTCCACCTCTACCTACACACCCTTTCCAGTCTCTAGCCTCTTGCTTATAAAGCTCTCCTGTGTTTGAGCTTTCTGGGCTGCATGTCAGGTGGTGTCGATTAGCTAGGTGTGTCCAGTCAGCCTCTGTGAGTGCACGCCTGCTCCCTCTAGCTGCTCTGTGTGGGAATTGCATCCCGTGCACATCTTTTATATTATGAAAAACAGCTTCTTTTCTTGCATCTTTGCTTCCATCAGTTCCTGCTGCATGACAGTACCTACTGGGGCTTTCACTAGTGTCTAGCATGCAGGGCAGGCATGATTCACAGCTGCTTCTGCCTGTTGGGCTGTGGATTTACAATGGTTCTTGTTGACCCCTGGGCGTTATTGACCACTAGAAGTCACGTTGCCAAATAAGGAGTGAAGGGGGTAGGTGTATGCACTTTGTACCCATTAGCCTATGGCTGGGAGTCTCATCCCAGTCCTCAGGACACGCCTAGCCATTGAGGTTCTCAGGATAACCACAATGACTATATATGAACGAGATTTGCAGGCACTGCCTCCACTGTATGCAAATGTCTCTCATGCATATTCATTGCTGTTATCCTGAAAACCTGATTGGCTAGGAGTGTTGAGAACCCCTGGCATAGGGTTAAAAAGCAAATGTAGACTTTGTCCAAATATGGGCAGGTTAAAAATTGCTCCCCTCTTTGAATTCTGATTTTGTTCCAAGAACATGGCAGTTAAAGGGTTAATATAAATGTCTTTAAATATTTTAGACCATCAGACTTGCAAATCCACAAGTCCCTGGTGGATGTGAATATTTATTACATGTTGGCTACTCATCATTAATGCAGCCCTGAGCTTGGAAACCCTCAAGATTTAGAGAGCAAAGTGAGGAAATAAATTATTCCAGACAATAACAGGGAGCACTAGGGAGGCTCAGAGTTACTTTCTGTAGAAAGAATCCTATTATATTCCAAGGCTTTTATAAGAAGAAAAAGAAACACTTCTCTAAGTATAAAGAGCAGCAATAGGATTTAAGAACTAGCTTACTGAAGAAAATGAAATGCAATAATCCTCACAAATAATAATGGCTGTGCACCTGGTCATAGCAGAAGTTTCACAATTGGCACTATATTCAGTAATTTTTGTCCTATTCAGCAACTGGTTTCTCCAGTTTACACAGTTCCCTGCTTTAACCTGCTGAAGCTATTGAAATGCAAATAACTTTTAAAAATATATTTAAAAAAAAAACATGTTCCCTGTCATTTCTGTTAGGCTATAAGCCTAACCCTGTGTCATCTTGAGAGTCTGATCCACTTCTGGTTTATAGCTTCTAACCCGATGAATTCCAAGAAGTAACAAGATTGAAATGACTTAAAGGAGCCAAAGCTGGATATGGGAAACCAGAGACATGCAGGATTTTCAAAGTCAAATTGGAGCTGGGAGAATTTTGGCCTGATTTGGATAGACAGAAATTGCCAATGTTTCTGTCCTTCATGAAAGCTGACTGGAATTTTATTGGTGAATATGAAGTTAATTCCAAAGAAGTTTAAAAAAAATCACTTTGGTTTTCTCTAAAAAGCTTCAACAGACAAAACTGAGAAACCTCGTTGGTGCTATTTAATGACCCTATTCTGAAGATGTTTGAACATTGCTACCCAGGACAACATGAGACTCCAGTGAATCCTAAGCCAGTGGTGAGAGATACAGTGGTCATCTAAGAAACCTTGCACAGCTTTTACACATGCAACTAGCGTAAATGGCCAACACATCTAAATCACACTTTTAAAAAAATGCTATTTACCTAAGCAGCAGCATGCATAGTTTAGATGGGGCTAGTTGGTGGGTGTATCAAAGGTATGGTTTGGGCTGAATCATAAATTATATGTGTATTCCTGATTTTATAAAAGGAATACACTTTAAAAAATCTGGACGTTGTCATTTATACCTGCTCCATGATGGATCTAAATATACAAAAGTTGTTCGTTTGGGACCTGGGGTTTGCTCAATTCATCATGGGCTCACTTGTGCTTACCTCTCTGGTGTGTAATACCAGGTTCAAATGTCTAAAAATAACAACTTTTCCACACAGCTTCCTAGTTAGCTACACATGGATGTGCAACTGTAAAAATAGCACATACACATGTAAGTGTTGACATCTGTACTGTACATGTACGAGCAAGTAGCAAAATCAGCACTTGCATGTATAAAGGGTTCTAGTTGTATGTGCAGCTTCCCAAGCTATGCCGGGACTTATACTTCCATGTATTTTTTAAATCTAGTTTACAAAAACCTCCATATTCAGCGACTCTTTAGTAAACTACCTAGGAAACTGTGCACATCCCATCTTGGATTTCTCATTTTCCACACTGAGTTGCTCCACCTTGCCTTTGCTAAAATGCGTTTGATTCCACTAGTGATAAATTGTGGATTTGAACTACTGAGACATCCACATGGTTTCTGTGGCCAATATTATAAGAAAATAACGAAGAATGAAGTGTCCCTGGCCAGTAGGCCTTACATGAACAGTGGGCACACTCAGATATCTGATTTAAGGGTTACACAAGGAATGTAGGCAGTCAGAATATTCCCAAAAAGTTATGTATAACCAACAATTAAATTCTTTATTAGCAACAGGCAAAAAGATAGAAAGCTGAAAGCTTAGCTGTGTGCAGGCTCTTGAAAGTTGTGCAGATTGGAGTTGACCAGGTACTTGTGGCAGGCTGTAAGATAATCTAATTAGCTCCTCCCTGGGAGCTGACTTGCAACAGAAAATTCAAACAATGGAAGCAGAAATAGTCAAACTGAACTTTTTCTTTCTTTGTATCTCCCTACTGTGCAAACAGGTATATGGAGCTTGCATTTTTGTAAGTGATATTACAGAAGGGCTACCAGGTAGGCTTTGCCTCTGTGGAGGATACTAAAATCCACAATAGAGATAAGACACCCAAAAAGGTGTAGATAACATGAGGGGGGGGGGGGGGATCTAGCAAAGCTTGAAGAATGGTCGAGAATTTGGCAGCTGAGATTTAATGCTAAAAAATGCAGGGTCATACATTCGGGCTGCAAAAATCCAAGGAAGCAGTACAGTATAAGGGGTGAAGTATCTCTGTACATGCCAGATGACTGTTTCTGATGATCTCAAGGTGGATAACAGGTAGATAAGGTGATGGTGAAAGCCAGAAGGATGCTTGGGTGCATAGGGAGAAGAGTGGGTAGCAGGGGGGAAGGAGGAGATAGTGCCTCTGTATAAACCTTGTTCAAGGCCTAACTTAGCAGCGAGCCTCAGGAAGACAAAGATGTCTGACGCTCCTGGTACTTGTGCAGCTTGCTAGGGATGTCCCTTCCTTGTGGTTGCCAGGCTTTTGGACTTACCAGAATCTGTGGCCAAGCTATAGGCTGTTTCTCCAGGGACAGCCTTTTCCATAGATGTTTACGGAGTATCAGCCTATGGGGGGGGTGGGAGGAGAGGGGGTGGACTTGAGTCTGCAAGCTCCAAACTGCCCCCATTGAAACCTTCATTTGTGTAGCTGGCCTAACTATCCTTGATCTTGCCTTGGGACTGAGGCTGGAGATTTCAGAGGCACTGCAGACATGAGAAGAAAGAAATTAGACTTACTGCTAATTGTGGTTCCTTGAGGAACTCCAGTCCAGTCCCATACCTCTGGGTAGTGCCCCTCCTCCAGCAGCCCAGAGACTGAGCATGTCATCCCCTGATGACACCCAGCATCTATATATATAGCTGGCACCGCCTACCAGCCCCAGTATTCTACTGACAAAGCAGACTCACCGGAGCAACAATTAAGTAAAAAAAACAACAACGCAAAGACAAAAACAGAATTATGCTTGCACCATGGACCCCCCTCCCCAGGAAGGGTTCCTGGACCCCTCCCCACCAGGAAGGAAGGCTCACCTGCTCTCCAACTGACCTACTGCCCACCCCTGGGGGTAGCAACTGACAGCTTCCAGAGAACATCCCCCCTCATCAGCACAGACTACACTCTCAGACACCGCTCCAGCTGGCTAACTCCTTCAGGCCCAGGGCGTAGCACGCCCAAACAGAACGGCAAAAGGGAGGGATTTGAGATTGGACTGGAGTTCCTCAAGGAACCACAATTAGCAGGTAAGTCTAATTTATTTTTCTTTATCGTCCCTCCAGTCCGGTCCCGCACCTCTGGGATGTAACAGAGTAGTCCATTAATGGGAGGGACCCACACAACTGGCCTGAAGCACTGCTGATCCAAAGCGAGCATCCCTCGCCCCCTGGAGATCCAGATGGTAATGCTTAGAGAAGGTGTGAAGCGACGACCAAGTCGCCACCCTACAGATATCCACTGGCAGAACCAAACTATACTCCGCCCAAGAGGCCGCTTGAGCCCTCGTAGAGTGCACCCTCAATACTGAAAGCTCTGGCTTGCCCTTCAAGATGTGCACCGACGCAATCGCCTCCCGGATCCACCTAGAAATGGAGGCCTTAGCTGCCGCCTCGCCTCTGCGCGGCCCCCCCCAAACAGAACAAAAAGCCGATCCATCTTTCTAAGTGGTTCGGTCCTCCTCAAATACTTTGAGGGCTCTTTTCACATCCAAACTGCTTAACTATTGCGAGACCGGCCCCTCTGTCACGCTATCTAGCACCGGCAAAGAGACTTCTTGGTTCACATGAAAAGCCGACACTACCTTAGGCAAAAAGGAAGGAACTGGTTGCAACACGACCTTTTCCCTGGCAAAGCAAAGAAATGACTCCTGGCAAGATAAGGCCTGAAGCTCTGAAATCCTGTGCGCCGAACAGATTGCCCCCAGAAAGACCGTCTTTAATGTTAGATCCTTCAGGGAAGCCTGCCCTAAGGGCTCAAATGGCTCCCCTGCTAAGACATTAAGTATGAGGTTTAGATCCCACGAGGGCACCACTCCCCTCTGCGGAGGCCGGAGATGTGACACAGTCTCAAGAACCTAAGCACGTCAGGGTGCGAACCCTAGGGCACCCCTTGGTCTTATTTATTTATTTATTTAGC
The DNA here is from genome assembly GCA_033557465.1 of Ichthyophis bannanicus. Classification (NCBI taxonomy): domain Eukaryota; kingdom Metazoa; phylum Chordata; class Amphibia; order Gymnophiona; family Ichthyophiidae; genus Ichthyophis; species Ichthyophis bannanicus. Next base: position 768,794,512 of record CM066035.1, on the reverse strand, counting down.
TGTATTTATATCCCGCTTTTCACCGGGTCAAAGCGGTCAATTGGGGGATACATTTAACACGAGGGGATATGAGACACATACGCTAATACTTACAGGGAACATGGGCAATGGAGGGTTAAGTGGCTTGCCCAAGACCACAAGGAGTGCCTATAGGACTAGAAATCCCAGACCCTCCGGCCTGAGATTGCTGTCCCCAGGTGGGACTTGAACCCCCGGCCCTCCAGCCTGAAGTACCTTGTCCTAACCACTAGACCCCCTCCCTCCTGGTCTTTCCCCGATAGCAGGTAATTGCTGCCAATTGTACGTGCAATAAGCTAGCAGCCAGGTCCTTGTCAAAGCCAGCCTGCAGGAAGGCCAGGACGTCCGGGATCGAAGCCATGGATGGACGTGTCTGCCTATCCTCGCACCAAGACTCAAAGATACGCCAAACCCAGATATACGCGAGAGATGTGGACCTCCTTCGGGCTTGCAACAGGGTTGCAATCACCGCCCCCGAATACCCTCTCTTCCTCAACCTTGCCCGCTCAAGAGTCAGGCTGCAAGTGAGAATCGATCCACCTGGGACATGCATACCGGGCCCTATGTCAGCAGGTCCTTGCGCATCAGTAGACGCCAAGGTCGTCGCCGCAAGGAGATGAACCAAGAGCACTGGGGCCAATTGGGGGCGACCAAAACTACCAACCCCCAGTGCGCTTCTATCCATTGCAGCACTCTGCCGATGAGCGCTCATGGGGGAAACATGTAGAGAAACCCCCCCTTCGGGCCACCTCTGAACTAGGGCTTCAAGTCCCTCCAACATTCGCTCTCTTCTTCTGCTGAAAAACCATCCAGCCTTGGCCAAATCAAACATTGCCATCAAGTCCAGGACTGGCTCACCCCAGCATTGCACCAGTTGTCCGAACACCTCCTGGTTGAGGCACCATTCTCCGGGGTCCACCCGAACCCTGCTGAGATAGCCTAGAACATGCAGGCAGACTCCTGCTACATGTGCTGTCAACACTGCCTGCAACCGGGCCTCCACCCAACTGAACAGTGCCTCGGCCTCTTTCTCCAGGGCTGGACTGCCCATGCCTTTTTGCCGGTTGACATACACTACCGTGGTCACATTCTCGGATAAAACCCGTACTGCTTTTCCCTGTAAGAAGTCCTTAAAGCTGCACAGGGCCAGGACCACCACCCACATCTCAAGCTTGTTGATCGACCAACGAGCTTCCAGAGGGCCCCACTGTTCCTGGGCAAAGTGTCCCTGGCAATGGGTCCCCCAACCGGACAGACTGGCATCCGTAATCACCAGGATCCACCCCGGGGCCGAGGGGCATGCTTCTCTCCAAGTTCCCAGGGCGCAGCCACAACCTGAGAGATTTCCTTGCCTCCGAAGGATAGAGGAGGACCTGGGTGAGAGGTTGGCTCTGGTGAGACCAGCAATGGAGCAATGCCCTCTGCAGCGGACACATGTGCGCCCTTGCCCACAGGACCAACTCGATCATGGCCACCATGGTTCTGAGAACCTGCAAGTAATGCCAGGCCGATGAGCTTGTCAAGCCCAGGAAGCAGTGTATCAAGCCTCACAGTGCGTGCACTCGCACCCTTGACAGGAACACTCTGCCCGCTCGGGTGTTGAAGTCTGCCCCAAGATACTCAAGATCCTGTGTGGGACTCAGATGACTCTTGTTAAGATTGACTACCCAACTGAGCCTTTGGAGGAACTCCACTACTCTCCTTGTCACCTTTTCACTTTCTTCCCTGGGCTTGGTCTGAATCAACCATTCGTCGAGGTATGGGTGCACTAGAATCCCTTCGTTGCGAAGTGCAGCTGCCATCACCACCATGACTTTGGTGAAGATGCGTGGTGCTGTTGTCAGCCCAAAAGGCAATGCCCAGAACTGGAAGAGACCCACTGGCACCGCGAAGTGAAGAAACCGCTGGTGATCTGGTCAGATGGGAATGTGTAGATTTGCTTCCGTGAGGTCTAGAGACGTCAAAAATTCCCTGTTCCTTACTGCCACTATCACTGACCTCAGTGTTTCCATGTGGAAATGTGGAACCCGCAGGCAACGGTTGACCCCTTTGATGTCGAGGATCGAACAAAAGGAGCCTTCCTTTTTGGGCACCATGAAATACATGGAGTATCGACCACACCCGTGCTGGTCTGGAGGCACCGGTTCGACAGCTCGCAGCTGAAAAAGATGCATCAGGGTTTCCCTTACCGCCTCTTCCTTGCCCAGAGCCTTGCAGGGGGACTGGATGAAAAATTCCCCTACTGGACGGATCCATTCCAGGGCGTATCCCTCTCTGACCACCTCCAGGACCCATTGGTTGGATATGATCTGTGCCCAGGCAGAGTAAAACTCCCGTAGCCGACCCCCTATGGGCAACACCTCTGCCTGAGCCCCCCTATCTTCAGTGTCCTTTGAGCCCAGAGGTAGCAGAGGCCTCAAAGCCTTTTCCTGCCCCCCGGAAACCCTGAAAGTCCTGTCCTCTGGCAGGGAACCTATCCCTCTGGGCCTGGTTGAAACAAGAGGTACAAAAACACTTAAACTCCCTCAGCTGAGCTGATGGCGTAGTATGGATCTGCTTCTGCTTGTCCTCAGGTAGCCGACCCCCTTTGGACTCTCCCAAGTCCTTAACCAACTTCTCCAAGTCCTCCCCGAAGAGGAGCTTCCCCTTAAAGGGCAGTGCTAGCGTAGCTGCTGAATATCGGGTCCATTCATCCTAAATGTGTGTCTTCTATGCATGCTACAAGTTTTTGTGCATGCATATTCGTAGGTATGCATAAGCACGCACAAACATTTTTGGTGCCCAAATGAATCATTTACACATAGGTGAATGCATACCTCTTGTTTCCTGCATTGACTGAAATATCTGAGTATCTATCATTAGAACCTTTTAAGACCTGCATCACTTATGGACATGTTTACTGAAGTGTGCTAACAGATAACGGAAGGTTTAGTGCATGCTACGTTTGCTGCAGTAACCGTTAATGCATGCTAAAGATGTAGCTGTGCTAAAAATCCCATGCTAACCACTTAATGTGAGTTGGGGCAGAGACTGCTTGGTTCAGGGGCAGATTGTGCACACTACAGTTAAAGCAGCCAGCTTTAATGTAAGCTAACTGGCAATGTTGCATTTGGTATACGGTAGATATACTTACCACCACCTCAATGGGTGGCGTTCAAGTGCACCTGCATTAATAGTGGCAAACCGCTTAGTATGGCGTGGTATGGAATCCGTGCTAACTACATGGGAGTGTGTGTTAGCATGGGCCTAATGCCACTTGGACAAAGTGTCGGGGCTTAATGTGCGGTGCCCTGCGCATTTTAGTAAACATGCCACTTAATCTGTAATGGGGATTCTCAAAGTTAATTGTAGATAGATTTCCAAATTAAAATGACAGTTCATAGATTATCAGATCTATCTCACCAATAAAATGATCATATTCCTAACAAGTTATTTAGTGATATTCTTTATTTTTTGGGAAGGGGGTGCGGGGTCCTCAGAGGCAGAAAAGGACATAGGAAACTCAGCAGTAGCCTCACCTCTTGCCAAGGAAGTGAGGGTGGCCCCAAAGGTGTTACATAAAGAAACGTATAGGCAGAAAGAAAATAGTAGGGATTTGTACAAGGCAAATATGTTATTCATTTTTAGTTTGAATTTTTTAATGCACAATAATGAATGAACATCCCTAGAAAATAGGAAGAAAAACAGCTAAAATGACCAGTACTTAAAATGTAAATGGTCTAGGTCTGTGATACTACTACTACTAATAATAATAATAATCATTTATAGAGTGCTACAATGCCTATGCACTGCTGTACAGAGACATATAAGGGACAGTCTCTTCTCATAAGAGCTTATAATCTAGTTCAGTCCTCAAAGGCTACAATCAGGTCAGGTTTCAAGATATCCTTAATAAATATGCATGAGAGATCTGCATACATACTACCTCCACTGTATGCAAATCTGTGTCATGCATATTCATTAGGGATATTCTGAAAACTACTTGTTCAGCTGTGGTCTAAATGGATTAAGGGAAGAAAATCTTCAAGGTCTATGCTGGAGTAATAAGCAAATTAAATGGTCCCACAAGGACACTTGGATACCAAAAGTATCTTCAAATGAAAACTTAGCAAAACAAGACGGAAAAATCTGATAGAGTAAATGTAAATCAAAGCCCCTGAAAAAATCCTCAGTTCCAGACCTTAGATAAGAAGTAGTATTCTTTTCTCTCCTCTCTCTCTCTCTTTGGGTCCTAATGGAGCAGATTGAGATGCTTCTCTCTAGATCAAGGGATTCTCAATCCAATTCTCGGGACACACCTAGCCAGTCAGGTTTTCAGCATAGCCACCATGAATATGCATGAGAGAAATTTTCATGCGCTGCCTCCATTATAGCAGATCTCTCTCATGCGTATTCATGGTGGTTATCCTGAAACCCAAATGGTTAGTTGTGTCCCGAGGACTGGATTGAGAACCCCTGCCCTAGAGTCTATAAAATATACTCACTAAACTCCTGTTTTCTGCCTGTGGGGGATGGGATCATGGGTCAGTACTTGAATCAAAAACTTTCCATGTTTCAGTATGCTGGAGTCCCATAAACAATTGGTCCAAAACCTCCATTACCTTACATAGCAGGGGAAGTTCAGATTCTAGAAGAAAGGCTCTGGAATCTTCCTTCAGAATGTAACATAAGCCCACTTAAAGACTACATGTGAACATGCTTCTAATGCAACTGCCAGCACAGTCTCGTATTAGATATGATGTTAACCTGCATGTTTCATTCCCCAGCCACCCTTTCTTTCCTCTGGTATTAGCCCATCAGCCCCCTGTTGAATTACATATTTTTTTAATGTGTTCTATGTAACTGTATAACCATTTTGATGTAATCTGTAAGCTGTCCTCACTTTAAAATAGAATGGTATATACAAATGGATACATAAATACATAAAAATAGGGGAAAATCTGGGTGTCCTGCAACACCGGGTAGAGAAGGTATGTTATACAATTAATAAATGTATTAAGCACCGAGTACAAAGTCAATTTCACATATTTATTTTATTAATAACATTCTGTTTAACCATAAATCCTTGCTTTGTAATATTCCCTTGAGGAGTAGGTGATGTTCAGTCAGCGTGAAGTACTTTTCACAATAATTTAAGCAAAGCCTCTCATTCCATCTTTATTAATCTTATGATGCCAGAACTCCCGTCCATCTAAAGGTTTTACTTTCTAATTATGATCCGCTCCTTGAATCAATTTCATAAGTAAGCAGGATTATTCAGGATTTACTACATGGTATACCAGAACCCAATGGAATCACCTCTAGGGTTCTTCTGATCTTTATTACATTGAGTTTATATAATGAATGCTGCTTTTTAAACCAACGTGCAAAGCAGAATAGAACCGGGAGTTGGCAAGTCAAAGCAATTCAACTCATCAACTAAGCAAACAAATTGCGTTAGAGAAGCGAGAAAAGAACAAAGTCATAAGTGAGAGGGGATGAAAACACAGGAGGGCAAAAAGAACAACAATCTAAAAGAAAAAGAGGGAAGCAAAGTAAATAAGAGAAATGATAACACTGTGCAGCTGAGAGGCAACAACATTTTTAAGAGAATATAGGCTGGGGCAATCCTGAATTTATGGGCTCAAGCCTACAGGTGTCTTCATCACAGGCTTGCAGATCTTCATGTTTGAACCTCATACAGTATGGCAAAATCCTTAGCCCTGGGTGCAATCCTCCCATTTCCTCTTACCTTGCTAGCAATGGGGAAGGCACTGAATACACTGAGCCCAGGGATATGTGAGCTGTAAGACTGGCCCTACTGTAGGTATTGTGAGAGAGAGAAAGTTCCACAGAAGAGGAGCCAAACCCTAGAAGATATGTAGGACTGGAGGTTAGTGATCAAGAGAAATGTGAACAAGACTGATGTGTACAGACAGGGGAGTAGAAGGAGAGAAAAGAATTAGGAGAGCATGTATAATGAGATAAAATAAAGCGAGAGGGTTGTGTCATCCATCAACCAAAAGGAAGTAGTCACGCCCAAGCACTGAAATAGAAAGGTGGCAGCAAATGCAAGCTAAATATTTCCGGTAAATAAGTTTAGCAGTATTGTTTGAAACAAGATGGGTCGGTATGGGAATAACACCTTACCATAAGGAGAGAAGAGAATTAAAGCTCATGGCAGGGCAGAAGAGAAACAAAGAAACATCCTAACACTGGAAAGACTTTGTTGAATAGTTAAAATCATTTCCTTTTCTTAAACTGTGCTAAGCAGTTAATTTGCGTTTTCAGTCACAGAAGGCTTGTTACCAGGGTGCATACTGATTTGCATGCTGACACTCTTGTATTAGGGTGCTGAATGGGTGGGATAGGGGTGGACATAGGAATGGCGAGCACATTGCAGTTAGCTTCGGGGGGCATATCATGTTCTACAGTAACTCAATGTTGGCTATAGTGCCACAGTACGAGTAGGTGGAGTTAGATACACCCATGGAACATGAGCCATATGTTAGGATATGCATCCTGTGGCATAAACTCCACTCAAGCTTCCTCTGAAGTGCAGGGGACCCAGAGAAAAAGGGACCATTTATAGCCATTCCTATATCTTCTGAAGTGGCCCCCAACTCTGGGGGCCCTCTCAGATATTTTTTCTTGGGGGTCTTCTGTTTGAATTTCTGCCACTGTATGCATCCGTGTGTCAGCTCTCAGGAACCTGCTAGTCACACCACTGAAAGTTACCGCAGAGGCTTGCAGTTAACATGTCTTCGTTTTTACGCTAAATACACATTGGGTACAAAAAAACCTAATTCACTTTAGTACAAGGTCCCCTAATTGTCATTTCAAAAAATTTTTAGGTGGATAAAGTGTGGTAGTTGTATTAGATCATTTGAATGTGCATAAATAAAGGTCAATACAAAAATTTAAAAAATAATACCTTTTTATTGGGCTAACAATATATTTCCTGACGAGGTCAGAGCCTGATGAAGGCAGTGTAATTTCAAAAGCTAGTCAAGAAATGCATTAAGTTAGTCCAACAAAATGGTATCATTTCATCACTTTTGTGTTAATCTTTGTCACCTTGTAAAATAAATAAGCAGCTCTGGGGTGTCAAAACTGTGGGATATGTTTATCAAAGTGCGCTACCAGGGTAGCATGGAGTTAGCATGGTGCCAATACTGCATGCTAACAATTACTGTGGGGCCCCATGCTAAAAACCTCTGCATCATACATCAGGGCAGAGACTAGGTGTGACTGAAGTGTTCCCACCATGACACTAACCGGTTAGTGCCACTGAACATCCCCACAGGACACCGAACAAAAGCCCAGTTAAAATTGGGGCAGTGACCGCCACTATTCGGTTACAGGTGATATTCAGCCACTAATCAGATAGCTTCAGTGGTTAAAGTTAAGATGAGCAAGTGCCGTTTTGACTTCAACTGTTTAGTGCTATCCAGTTAGTGACTGAGTATCACCACAAACTGCATAGGAACACCGGTGTCTGGGCAACCCGGATATTCAGTGGTGAAAACCGGATATGTTCCTTTGCTGAATATCTGGTTTTACTTAGCATGGCAGCGGCTAGGCACTTTATTTTGCCTAGGTGCCCCCATGGAACATGCTCCCCTATGGTTTTAAGCATTTTAGATTTAAAGATGCTAATAGAGTCTCATAATCCTATAAACTATGGATATGCCCGGGGGAAAAAGAGTTTAGTTTATTTTCAGATTTTTTGGCCTTTGATTCTCATTTCTGGATTTTGTTTTACTCATTTCACACATTCATGTTAATAAAAATTTTATAACATGTTAGAACTTAACATGTACAGATTGTCTTTACAGATCTTAATTTGTAAAATACCGTGTGCTAAATTGACTAGCACACACTAGGGTGGAAGTTTGTGAGTTGAGCCTTTGATTTGCATGCATAAATCTACATATTTTATTCATATGCATGTAAATAGGCATTTGCTTCCCTATTTGACACAGCAGCTATTCCAAAAATATGCATGTTGAGCCAGTCCTGTGTACGTTCACAGCAGGTGTGCACAGGGATGGAGATTGGGCTAGGTGCAAAGTGCATAACTCATAAAATGCTATAATTTGAGGATGAATGAAGTGGCTGTTTAGTTGAGAGAGACAGGGAGTTGCAAATTATGCGTGGTGCTGAAAAACATCAGTCCAGTACAGATAGAGCTGCCTCAGTGATCAGGATGGGTCATTGACAAAATCAAGTGCACCCAGGAGGATAAAGACCAGCAAGACCATGAGTCTAGTGGGAAGAGTGAAGTGAATCCCTATCAGAGATGAAATGAGAATTGTGACTTATACGTGGTACCATGGAAACATCAGCCCAGTATGACAGTGATCAGGATGGGATGCTGATGTCATCAAGTGCATCCCGGATGATAAAAGCCCAGCAGGACTATGACCATGGGGGCACAACCAAAGGGATGTGGCCAAAAGAGTATATCCCTTTGGAGCCTTGATAGATTAATGGAGGACTACTGAGCCACAGGACTCTGTATCCTGCATCAGCAGAAGCGTATGGGGAAACAGCCAGCATGATCTTCAGTAGCAGTAGGCAATAAGGACATGTATCCATTAAAATAACCTCTTCCCCATTGTCAAGATCGATAGTTATCTGGATTTTTTTAGATAACCCTGAGCTCCTTTAAATGGACACCTCCACCCAGACCAGTGATTGTGGCTACTGATGCCCCAAAGATAAGCTCAGAATCTCATGCAAATGTCAAGCAGGAATTTTGTTTGAAACTTCCAGGAGATACTGGTTTGGGCAGAGAAGTGGAAGGGGTTAGTGTGAAGTTGCTATATTAGTGCTGCCTCTTGCTGATTGGGGTACTCAGGCTGGATTTCCTGAAACACTAGTCTTCCGGTGGCCCTTCAGTACTGGAGATTGAAGATAGTCCTTGTAAGGATAGTCTCCAGAAACAGAGGCTATTCCTAATTTGTGAGAATTTTCTTCTTAGGTTACCAAAACATGGCAGATCAGGGACAGAAGTTAGCTCAGTTTGTGGCTAGTTTGGGGGATGTAAAATCTCAGGTTACTACTATGCAGGATCTTGCCATTTCTAATATTAAGGATTTCTTACATATTCATAAAAGGTTGGAGGCTATGGAGAATTTGGCAAGATTGTGTAACCTGAGAATTCTCAATTTTCCTAAAAATTGTTAGCTATCACTTCATGAACTAGATGGTGGTATCAAGCCTATAGCAATGGCTGAGTGAACAGTGTGGCCACACAGGATGCAAATATCATCGCTGAGGCTTCCAGGAAACCCAATAAGAGTATGTTACTGTGTGTGGCTGTGTGGGGTGGGGGCTCCAGTTTCATGAGTCACACAGGGTGCATAACTAACTTGTTACATCCCCGGGTAGACTAGATATAATGGTTTCAGGAGAAAACGCAGATTTAAGAGCTTTTTTGGAGACTTTGCAGGGAGATATAGCTTCTAGATTCACCTTTTAATATTGCTAATGTCGGGGGCAGCCCAAAGGGGGTACAGGGCCATGTGTGGAGACTCATTGTGGGTCTCATTTGCATAAGGGGCTTAATTTGCATAAATATTTGCATAATGTTAACGTGCACTAACTTTTAATAAAGATGACTCTTAATGAATGTCTGGATGAAGAAAGACTACCATATTTCTACATCTCTATGCTCCAGTGACAACCACCAGGCACATTCGTAAGTACTATACTGTAAACACTGCCCATTTAGAACCCATAGCTAACCAACCTATCCTAACAGCACTACTAGGAAACACAGAACACCAAACCCTACCTATCAAAAGGCAACATTGCAAATATTAAACCAATACATCTCAGAGAATACCAATACATCTCCTATTGGGGAAAGAGAACAAGTGGCACTGTCAGAATATCTCAGCTCGGTTACACATGCAGAACATAGACCATCACCAAAGAACAAGGGATCACAATTAAGAAATAGGAAGACAATAAATTAAACTGGGAATCCCAAAAGCCAAACTTGGAATGCACAACAACTCTGGAGAAAAAAAACCTAGAAATTAATGAATTTTCTCTTGTACTAAACAAAATGCAAAGACGTAAATGATGCATATTTCCCAGAGCTAACATATTCCAGTTAATAAATTCAAAATAAAAAAAATAAAAAAAACATTTTTCTACCTTTTGTTGTTTGGGCATTTTATTTTTCAGCTGCAATTGCTCCAGTCACTTTCTTCTGGTTTATTCGTGCCTTCTGCTAACTCTCCATTGTGTGCTATCCAATTGTCCTTTCTTCTCTTTTCTAGTTTTTTCCATTCTCTCTCGACATCAGCTTTAACATACTGATCTTTCCCCTTTTGCTCTTTCCTTCATTTATTTCTTTATTCCTTTTTCATCCATTCAAATTTCACCCTTCCATCCTCAGTCCCCACTTACTCTCCCAATACCCGGCCAATCGTAGATTTTTCTTCCCTCCCACACAAAATATTTTCCCTTCTGCATCTTCACACCCCCAGCCCCACCCCCTTCTAGTCCTCCCCACAAATCAACTCCCTTCTAGTTCCAGCCCCACCCAGTATCCACTCCCTTCTAGTCCCCATCATCCCATTTCAAGTCCTAACCCCTATCAGCCCATTTCCAATCCTAGCCCCCCCATCAGCTATTTCCAGTCCTATCCTAGCCCCCTGTCAGCCCATTTCCAGTCCAAGCCCCCATTAACCTATTTCTACTCCAAGCCCCCCCCATCAGTCCATTTCCAGTCCTAGCCCCCCCCCATCATCCCATTTCCAGTCCAAGCCCCCCAGTCAGTCTATTTCCAGTGCTATCTTGGCCCCCCATCAGCCCATTTCCAATCCAAGCCCCCAGTCATCCCATTTCCAGTCCTATCTTAGCCCCCCTCAGCCCACTTCCAGTCCAAGCGCCCCATCATCCCATTTCAAGTCCTAACCCCTATCAGCCCATTTCCAATCCTAGCCCCCCCATCAGCTATTTCCAGTTCTATCCTAGCCCCCTGTCAGACCATTTCCAGTCCAAGCCCCCATTATCCTATTTCTACTCCAAGCCCCCCCAATCAGTCCATTTCCAGTCCTAGCCCCCCCATCATCCCATTTCCAGTCATTTCCTAGCCCCTCCATCATCCCATTTCCAGTCCAAGCCCCCCAGTCAGTCTATTTCCAGTGCTATCTTGGCCCCCCATCAGCCCATTTCAATCCAAGCCCCCAGTCATCCCATTTCCAGTCCTATCCTAGCCCATCAGCCCATTTCCAATCCAAGTCCCCCATCGGTCCATTTCTACTCCAAGCCCCCCCCCCCCCAATCAGCCCATTTCCAATCCTCTCCCCTATCAGCCATTTCCAGTCCTATCCTAGCCCCCCATTCAGCCCATTTCCAGTCCTATCCTAGCTCCCCCCCCCCCGAAGAGCCCCATACTTGTCTGACTATCTTCAGAGGGAGCAGGGGAGGCCTGAAGCCCCGGCTCACTTCTGCACAGAGTGCAGCTGCCAGAGTGAAGAGCGACATGTTCCTTCACTCCAGCTGCTGTACGGTGTAAGGTTTTTTGCATAAGAACATAAGATATACCATACTGGATCAGACCAAGATCCATCAAGCCCAGTATCCTGTTTCCAACAGTGGCCAATCTAGGTCACAAGTACCTAGCGGTTTCCCCAAAAGACACAGGTTCCACAATTTGTGTATTTATTTTATTTATTTAACCTGTTTTTATACCACCTTATCCTTAAATCAGAGCGGTATACATTAAACTCAGAACATGAACAGGATACATTATAATTAAAATTGAGGTAAACAAGGGGAGAAACTTTACAATTTGATCAACATATTTACACAATAACGTGGTTGTGGTTGTTTGGATATGAATATGTATTTGTGTACATACGGGTCGGTCCATGATTCTTTAATCATTTGTGTCTATATGGGTCAGTCTGGATCAGTCAGGTTGGGTGCAGAGAAATTGTAGGTTTAGGTTATGTGACCATAGTGTTCTGTGAACAGGAAGGTTTTACGTTTTTTACGGAAGTCTTTAATGTCTCCAGTTGTACGTATATCTTCGGGGAGGGAGTTACAGAGTTGTGGTGCGGCAAGGGAGAATGCTCTTTTGGAGGTTGATTGTTTGCTTTTTCTGTAGTCAGGAGGGATGTTGATCGTGTGTTTGTTTCTGGTTCTTTTAGAACAGGGGGAGCAATGCTTATATTGGGGCAAGCAGTAATATCCCGGGTCCCCTTTAATAATGGTTTATGGACCTTTCCTCCAGGAACTTGTCCAAACCTTTTTTAAATCCGGCTACACTAATAGCTTCTACTACATCCTCTGGTAACAAATTCCAGAGTTTGATTACACATTGAGTGAAAAAATATTTTCTCTTATTAGTCTTTTTTTTAAATTTCTTTATTTACATTTTCAAACAAATTACAACAGAAGCAAAAATTACAATTAAAATGATAAGCCTCTTTAAACATAAAAGCAAAAAAACAAGGCTTTAACAGCCTACCACAATCTTACCCCTCCCTTCACAATGCAATCATCGAAAAAGAAAAAAGGGGGGGGGGGACCTGCAGGGGCTATGACTCCACACCAGCTCCTCACCATGTGATAACATGTTGGCATGGCTACATTACCCTTAATTTACACCATATCATGCTTTAGAGATATAAGTATTTAGGGGATTCCACTTGAGGAGGGTGGAAGGCATGAAAGTTGTGCCATAACGTGGCATTTGTTTATATCTGCAGCATAAGCACAAATGGTTCCACCATTCGTGCCAGCTAAGCTCTGCAGTATGTTTCCAGTTTGCAATAACGAGATACAGAGCCATTCCCATCATGAATTCAAATATAAAATGACAATCCCTTTGTAACGACGAGATGCCAATTGTTGACCGAAATACGACCACAGACCAGGAGAGAGTGGCTCGGAATCCCAAGACCTTTTGGATTCAGTTCCAAATCAAAATCCAATAGGACTGAATGTTAGGGCAGTCATATACCACATGTCTTAAAGTGCCAACATCACTCTGACAAGACCAACATTCATTTCCAACCATTTTATCCCATTTAGCAACCTTTATTGAGGTAAAATGAGCTCTGTGTGCAAAAAAAATATAAAGCTTGTGAAATAGAGGCAGACTGAGATACTCTATTTGTCTTGCTCCTGAATTTTACCCATGATTCCGGAAGAGGAGTCTCCCCTGTATCATGTTCCCATATCCGCTGAACACAAATGGACTGTGGGGTGTGGTTCTGAATGACCAATTTATAATAGTAAGAAGCCACCTCAGTAGCCATTTGAGCGGAATCTATAATGTTCAACAACCCCCATTCTTCAGGTAAAGATTTAATATCAATAGGAGATTTCTCTATACAATGTCTCAGCTGAATCCACTGGAAGTATAAGGATTTAGGCAATCAAACTCCTGCTGTAGACAAGCAAAAGGCTTCCACTTGCCATCTAATACCAGTTGGTCGATGGCCCTACTAAACCATTTTTGCCATGCAAATGGATATTGATGAATTTTTAAGAAAGGACTGTGCTAGATGGGGATTAGTTTCAATAAGCATTCCTCCTCAGGAATTGCCTTTGCTAGCTGCTAAAAGGCCCTTTGTGTGTCTGCTATTACCCTGTGAGACTTCAACCTCTCAAAAGACACCATGCCAGGGAGGAGTTTTAAGGGGAACAGAGCACTTTATCTCTCTTTTAGGTCAAGCCATATTGGGAGTTTTCCCCCAGCCCCCTCCACCCATTTTGAACCTTGCTTTAGTAATTAAATGTGTCTCTTGTAACAGTAGGGCGTCAGCACTTTCCTTGCGTCCATATAAAAATATATTTTTCCTCTTTATGGGATTGTTAATGCCCTTAACATTCAGTGAGACTATCTTAAAGGAAGACATATTAACAATATAGTACAAAATGACAGCCATCTGTTACAGAAACATACCAAGTTCTAGCATATGATTTTACATTGTTGATCCACACCTTAAAAGACCTCACAATGATAGCTGCACTTATAGCCCAAGAAAAAAAAAGGAAAATCTCCTGCTTAGCCATTGTCCCTGTGTAAGATCGCTCAAAATAAAAACACATAGTTCTAAATAACAAAGCCACCAAAACCCTGGGGGGCTATATCTGCTCAAAACTTAGTGGGTGAGCCCAAAGGGAAAAGACAGGCACGGAGGGAAAAATTAACTAGTTTACTTCAACTCCTCTGCTGCTTAAATCAACTTAAACCACACACTATCCATTCCAGAAACAGGAAACAGCATCCCCAAACCCAGAGCACCAAAAGTTATAGCGAAACTGTCCCCACCAAAACAATTTATGTTCACAAAAGGCCGCATGTAAGTAGGCAACAGCCGTCCCGCTCCTCCAAGCCCCGCTACTCTCCCAACCACAACAGACATCACAAACAACACAAAACACAAAAGAAGAGAGAAATAAAACAAAGAGTAAGACATTATTGACCAGGGCAATACCCTTGAGTTCTTCCAAGAGAGTCACATTGAATAGCACATTCAATGTCAACTCTGCATGATTGAATGTCAACTCTGTATGGATGAGTCGCTACTTCTTGACCTCAGACCAGTCAAACAACCCAAATAAGAAAGCATTGGAGAACTTTTACAAGCCACTGATTGCAAGGCAAGCTTTCACTGCATCAACACCAACTCCTTGTCCTCCAAGAACACGTGCAACTCCACTGGATCATCAAAAGTCCTAGTCTAGTTGTGCAGCGTGACTCTCATGCGATCAGGGTAGAGTAACCTGAAAAAGGCCTGCAGCTGCAATAAGCATGGACGTAGCGCCAAAAAACGTTTTCTCTGATCTACCGTCATCTTTGTGAAGTCAGGGAAGAATAAGAGTTTGTGCCCCTGATATTCCAAGGGAGAGTGTCCTGTAGCTACTTCCATTATTTGTGTTACCTGTTGAAAGCGCAAAACTTTGAGGTTGATTGGACGTGGACGCTTGCCCGCAACCATAGACTGAGTAGGAACTTGATGGGCGGGGTCGATCTCAAAAGGCATGGTGAACTTCACCTCCAATGCACCCGGGATCACTGACTGCAAAATAGCTATCATGTCAGGACCCTCGGCTCCCTCTGGAACCCCCAAGATTCTTACATTGTTCCTTCGAGCGCGATTGTTACCATCTTACAACTCTCTTTGCAATGACCGTATCAACTTTGCTTGCTTCTCAACGGCCCTGAACTGCTCCCCATGCATTGCCACCACGCTCCCCACCTTCTCCAATCTGACCGTAATTGACTCCAAAGTATTTTTCAGGGCGCTGATTATCCTTCTGCATTGGGCACAATGAGTCTCCATTAGCTTTGACCAAGTCCTTAACAGCGGGAATCTTAGCCAGAAGTTCTTGTAAGGCCTCAGGACAATCTCTGATGACCGCCATCTTATGAGGTGAGAGAGGCTCCGTTTTGGTTCTCTTTGTGCTGGTGTTTTAAGGTATTTGGTAATCCAGCCATGTCGGCTTGAGGCCAGACATATCCAAGACCGAATGATATCAGAGTAGTTAGGAACTACTTAGTTAAAGACTGCAGAATTCAGGATTCTTGACCATTGCCCTCCGGAGCACAGCTCTTACACAGCCATCTTGCCCAATGCTAGGCTCCGCCCCTCCTTCTCTTATTAGTCTTAAATAAGTTACCCTGTAGCTTCATTGCATGTCCCCTAGTCTTTCTATATTTTGACAGCATAAATAGTATAGAGAAGAGAAGCCATAGAGTGTTGCCAGGATTGATAGGAGATGGCAGAGATTCTCAGTCCTCTATCTTGGAAGATGAGAAGGGACCTGTGGCAATTTTCAATGACAGCCCAGGTTCCTACCCTTCCACCAGCAATTATTTATTTATTTATTTAACTTTTTTTTTTTTTTTTTTTATACCGCCTTTCAAGGTATCGAAGCAGTTTAGATTGAACAATTGGGGTAACTTGTTTACATTGAACTCTAACTCATGTACTTTATTACTTAACAATGATCATAACTTATAACTTAAAGAATTAAACTATTTTCAGGAAACAGTTCCGGATTGTGTGGTTTTATTAAATATTATTACGTTTGGTTATGTGTCTGATCCAAATACTTCTTGAAAGATGAGAAGGGATAGACAACAGCGCAGTTCCGCTGCTGGCGCAGTTTCCTATGCCTCCACTAGTGAAATGTACATTAGACTCTGTGTTACATAAAACAGAAGGAAACCTGGAGCTGCAGCAGAGCTGGTGAGGTTAGAGAGGAAACAAGGCAAGGAAAGGGGAAAGGAGGGTGAGAGAGGAAAGGGAAGCAAGAGGTGGGAGGGTGGGAGGGGAGAGAGAAGGAGGAAGAGGAAGGGATGGGTGAGGAAGAAGGGGAAAGGAAGAGGGGGACGGCTGATTTATACCTTCCAGTTTGAAATTGCCTTTCAGTAATCTCAAAACGTCTTATTTTCAGCTCATTCCACTCTTCCTGCACTCACTCTATCCCCATCACTCATAAGCATCACATCCATCTACTCAGGCCCTGATATTCATAACCTCCAGTCTACTCACATAGTCCTCCTGGTTCTCTTAACTCCTCATCCATTCCCTCTCTCAGCTCCTGCACCACTCATATCCCCCCATCAACTCACTCAGTCACTTATAACCCTTCATCCACTCATTCAGCCCCCTTGGCATTGATTAGCCCATCTACTCACACTGACTGTCTCAGCCCCTCCTATCACTCATTCACTCATTAAGCCATCCTGCCACTTTTTAACCCTCTCGCCACTTACTCATTCACTTGCCCCACAACCATGCACTTGATCAGTGAAACATGCCTTTCGACAATGCTTATATCATGCACTTCTCAACTTGTTTCTCTTCTATCTTTTCTCAACTAATTTTATCTATTTAAGTTTATCTCCTGTCCCTGGGCCGGGTGATTACATTTCCTTCTTGGCTGCCTTTTGGTCTTGGGTACATTGTCTTGGTCTGTATGTTCTCTCATGCTTGTTCAGAAACAATCACTGAAGAACAATCAACTGCAGATTTAATACAACTCCAGAGTTATTTTAATCAATTATTGCTTTCATTATTTCATATACTAATGCAGGGGACTGAGAACATTTTACTGTAGAACCAATTCATAAGAAAGATCCTCTTTTCATAACAAGTTTTATAAGAATTTATGTCATTTTTTTAATGTTTGTAATTTTTTAATTATTGTTTTTTGGATACTAATAGGGTTCATACCATTGAAGTGCTTTGATAAGATTAGTGAGAAGTCATATTACAGGGGTTAGTGATCCTGAGATTAAAAGAGGGCAAGTGAGAGGTTTTTCTTCAATGCCATTAATGTGGTATTAATAGTGAAAGATAAAAACTGGCAAGTATTTTTCACTGTCAGTTGTGGTGTTAGCACAGTATCTTGCATTTCACATCATCTTTTGAAATGATAACAGAGTCATTGCAAGGAATCGGAAGCCAGAGTTGGCCCAACTATTAGGGAAGATTAGTCAGTTGTCCAGGGCAACAGCTTCTGAAGGGCAGCAAAATGTAACATAAGCCAAAGCAACAAGCAGCAGCGAGATGGGGGCTTTCCAGTCTTTTGCATCGAGTGTCACATGTATGATTTTCTCCCAGCTGGTAAGGGGTCTTACATGTGCACTAGAAGCAAGGAGCTCTTTGCCCTCAGGGATGAGTCCAATCTCTGGAGGCAAGAGTGGCAGACTTGGAGAACATAAGGAAGACAGAGAGGTATATAGCGAGACCTTCAGGGATGTAGTTCTGAAGTCCCACCTCCAGCATCTCAGTTGCCATGGAGGAGAAAGGTCCTGTGAAAGGAGAGCAGCACCCTGGTGTGGCAGGAAGTGATCCTGTAGCTAGGACCTGTCCTCCAGGTGATATAAAATCCTCTCACACTGAGGTGATTTCTCCAGGGACATATGCCCATGAGGAAGGGGTTAGGATGGCCATTAGAGTTGTCAATTAGATCATTAGGCATGTAGATAGTTGAATGGCTGGTGGTCTGAGGATCATGCTTGCCTGGTGCAAAGACAGAGGACGTCATACGCCACCTAGACAAGGTTTCAGATAGTGCTGGGGAGGAATCTGCTGTTTTGGTACATGTTGGTACCAATGACATAGGGAAGTGTGGAAGGGAGGGGGTTCTGGAGGCCAAATTTGCGCTTTTAGGTAGGAAGTTAAAATCCAGAGCTTCTAGGGTAGCATTCTCCAAAATGCTTCATGTTCCATGTGCAGAACCCAAAAAGCAGGCAGAGCTCCAGAGTCTCAATGTATAGATGAGACAATGGTGCAAAAAAGAGGGGTTTGGATTTGGTAGGGACTGGGCAACATTCTGGGGAAGGGAGGGGCTTTTCCAAAGGGATGTGCCCCATCTTAACCGGGATGGAATCAAACTGCTGGCATTAATCTATAAAAAAGGAGATAGAGCAACTTTTAAACTAGATAATAGGGGAAAGCTGACAGTTATTATTATTATTATTATTATTATTACAATTTCTTATATACCGCACTATATATCAGCGCGGTTTACATACAACAAAATGACCATAACAGATTGTTTGGCTTCACATAGAACAGGAGTAACAACTTGGATAACATGTTTTGCTTTACAGAGAACTGGGGTAACAACTTGGATAAAAAGGGGATACAAACTGAACTAATTACATATGTACAATAAAATTGAGTGCTAAGAATTTAGGGTGTTACATGTGTACAGTGAGGTTGTGTGCTAATATTGAGATGCTATCTCAAGGAAGTAAGAGGAGAGGCAATTAGGTAGGGGTTGGGTTAATCTGGTAGTACTGTGTAAATAAATGGAATTTGAGAGCCTTTCTGAATTGTGTTAAGTCAGTAATCGCACGGATGCCTGGTGGTAATGCGTTCCAACATTTTGGGGCATAAATACTGAAAGCCCTGTTAGATGTTGCGATTGTGTACTTTGTTGATGCCTTTGGGATTGCTAGCGCATTTGTAGATGTGGATCTCCTTGTTCTGTTGGGAGGGATGAGCTAAATGATGTCAGTTAGTGAAGGGGAGGTGATGCCATGGATGGATTTGAAAGTGAGTAGCAAAGATTTGAAAGTAAGCCTTCCTTGTATGGGGAGCCAATGAAGATGTATTAGGATAGGCGTTACATGGTCGCATCTTGCTGCTCCCACTAAGACTCTGGCAGCGGCATTCATGGCAAGTTGCAACGGATTGAGTGTTGATTGAGGGAGACCTTGAAGAATAGCGTTGGCAAAGTCAAAGTGTGGTAGGATAAGGGATTGGTAAATTGTCCGGAAGTCTTCAGGGTTTAGAAGGGATTGCAGGTGTCTGAGGGACCGAATTTTGAAATAAATGGCTTTGACTATGTTGGATATATGGGTTTTCATGTCTAAACGTTGATCGAGGGTGACCCCTAAGTACCGAATTGTTGATTTGGTTTGGAGCTCAGCTTCTTTAACCTTTATATGGGGTGGAGGGCAGAAACTCTGGTCTCTGGTGATGAATAGCACCTCAGACTTTTTGTGTTGGATCCTAAGATTTTGGGACAGAAGCCATTCGGAGACTGCGTTGAAACATTCAATTAGTGGCGAGAGGTCAATTTGCTCTGTGGAGAATGGCATGAAGAGGAGGATGTCATCAGCGTATATTAAGCAGTCGACATTGAATGATCCGATAATGTTGAAAATGGGTTGCATGTAAATGTTAAATAAGAGGGATGATAGGGACAACCCTTGAGGAACGCCCTGTCGTTGATGGAAGGGTTCGGAAGATCCAGATCTAGATTTTACATGCTGCCATCTGCCATCAAGGTACGACCTGCACCAATCGAGGGCGACGCCATTTATGCCCTTTTCCTTTAGTCGTTCTACTAGCAGACCATGGTGTACAGAGTCAAAGGCTGCTGCGATGTCTATGAAGATGAGGGCGAAACCTCGGCGGATGTTGTCGATACCTGTGACGATTTTATTGAAGAGGGAGGTAAGCAGGGTTTCGACGCCATGGTATTCCCTGAAGCCGTGTTGGCGATGGTCTAGTGGAGAGGCTGTATCTATATGATCTTGAATTTGCCTTTGTGCTTCCTTTTCAATTATTTTGACTAGAAGCGGTATGCTGGCTATGGGTCTGTAGGATTCAACTTTGCTTGGGTCAAGTTTAGGGTTCTTCAGAAGGGGTCTGATGGATGTTTGCTTGAGTGCTGCAGGGAAGGATCCAGTTGTGAATGATAAGTTCATCATTCTTGTGATCAGTGGGCTGAGTTCTGTTCGTAAATTTTTAATCCAATATGCGGGGCAGGGGTCAGTTTGTGCAGTCGTGGTATTGAGGGCCGAAATAGTATCTTCCACAAGTTTCTTGGATGGAGTGGAGAACTTAGAAAGGGATGTTAGACTAGAGGTGTCTTGTGCTATGAACGTAGAAATTTTTTCAGTTTGAAGTAGCTTGGATTGTAGATGGTTGGCATACTCCTGTGGGTGGATCTCTTTAGGTTGACATGGGGATGGTTCCTTAGAGAATGATTTAACTAGTTCGAAAAGGTCACGTGGTTTGTTTAGTGATCTTTTGAGAGTGTCTGTATGGTATTGTTTCATATTTGTTAAGATAGCTTCTCTGTAGATTGTAAGGTGCGTTCTGTAGGCTGACTGGGCTTCAGCGGAGTGGGACCGTCTCCATCTTTTTTCAAGTTTCCGTAAATGTGAGCGGGAGACACGTAGTTCTGGTGAGAACCATGGAGAATGTTTTCTTTTCTTTGCGATATTGTTCTTGGTTGGTTTTTGCGCAATAGAGCTAAGACTCTTATTCCATGAGGTGATTAAATTGTCTAGGTTGAGAGTTGCATTGTTGTATAGAGGGAGAGTTTCTGCCAGTATGAGATCTTTATTGAAGGTTCTGAAGTTTCGAGAAGCTGTGTTTGTTGCGTTGCTTGGTGTTCTATTGTTGTGTAGTGAACTGTTATTGATGGGTATAGTGAAATTGATTAGCTTGTGATCTGACCATGGTACAGAGGTGAGAGATGTCACAAGTTCTTCATTTGGTTCTTGTACTGACAGGGGGGCAAAAATCATGTCAAGTATGTTCCCTTTAGTGTGGGTGGGTTTATTGATAATTTGTCTGTATCCCATATCATTAATCGCTTCTAGAAGGGCAGTGGGGTGACTGGAGTGAAGTGATGGGAGGTTGAAATCTCCTAATATCCAGTTTGATAAGTTGAGGTTGCGAGTGTTGGCTGCTAGGTCGAGGATGTTGGAGAGATCATCAGTTGAGGATGAGGGTGCTCTATATAGAAGGTTGATGGCGCATTGGTCATTTGCAATGGATAGGATATCCAGGTTGTTGGTACTGGAGGAGTCTGTAGTATGAAAATGCAAGTCAGTTTTGGTCAAAATGAGGGCCCCTCCTCCTCTTTTGATTTCTCTATGACGGGAGTGGATTGTGAAGTTGGTGGGTAGTAATTGGTTGAGAATTACATTATCTACATCGGATAACCAAGTTTCAGTTATCATAAGAATATCCAAGTTGTGGGCTGCAATTAAGTCAGTGACAACTGGCCATTTATTACGAATTGATCTCGCATTTATAAGGGCGCAGTTTAGAGCTAGTGAGGGTTTCTCTGGTTTGGTTTGTTTGGAATGTTGGAGGGCTATGTGTAACAAGTGTGATTGACGTGTTTGGGTGTTCTTTAGGTGGTGAGGATAAGAAGATTTTGTCCAGGTTTTGGCATGGTGCTGGAGTATTGGAATTTGGTTAGTAGTGTGGAACAGGGCCAGGGACTCTACAATCAGCCAAGAGAAGATAAGGAGGCAGCTCATCATGGCCGGGATAGGTGGGGCCATTTCAGTGTTGGCCTTGAATGCTGTTGATCAGGTGTCCAACTTGATGTTAAGGTGATGGTGGTAAGTCTATGCTGTGTCGGTGGATGTCACTGACTACTGGAATTTGTTAAAGGGGGATTATGCAATTTTTGCAATATTTTGTATGTGTGAAGAAGGCAGGGTGTACACAGATGGAAATTATGCAGATGGAAATTATGCAGTATTCTAGATATGGGAGGTAGGCAAAATGCACACAGATGGAATCAAAAATATTAACAAGAAAGGATTTTGAGATAAGGCTATTCAGTAGTATACAAAAGTATGTGAAAGATTTCAGATATATGGCTATCTCTGAACTAAGTTTAGAGACACGGCTGTTCAGTGGTATACAAATTATGTGAGAGATTTCTGAGAGATGGCTATTCAGTAGTGTACAAATTATCTGAGAGGCTACAGGTATAAGGCTAATTAGCAGTATACACACTAGGCTATATGATCTTACATGAGGCAGTGAGAGAGAGCAGGAATTTTAAAGTCACTGAAGAGGCGAGATGTGGAACGGGTTCATCTATTTTGGTTGCAGACTTGACACGACGATGGCCTTTGCTTGGCATGCGTAGATTTGCCACAAGGTACCTGGATGCCTGTCGTGCCCCGCCTAAGGCCACGCCAAAGGGCCCTCTGGCGAGGCCCTCAGGCACGGGCCCGCCAGGCGTGGGCGCGCCCGACCGGCGTCGATTTAAAGCGGCAGGATGCTGCCCCGATTGGGCAGAGTGCTCACGTGGGTGGTGGTGGAGCTCCGGCCCGCTCTATCCCCACCTGGGAGAGCTGCTTGCAGAGGCCGGAGAGCTGGGGAAGAGGCCGCGAACCCGACCGGCGTCGATTTAAAGCGGCAGGATGCTGCCCCGATTGGGCAGAGCGCTCACGTGGGTGGTGGTGGAGCTCCGGCCCACTCTATCCCCGCCTTGGAGAGCTGCTTGCAGGGGCCGGAGTGCTGGGGAAGAGGCCGCGCGCCCGACCGGCGTCGATTTAAAGCGGCAGGATGCTGCCCCGATTGGGAAGAGCGCTCACGTTGGGTGGTGGTGGAGCTCCGGCCCGCTCTATTCCCACCTGGGAGAGCTGCTTGCAGGGGCCGGAGTGCTGGGGAAGAGGCCGCGCGCCTGACTGGCGTCGATTTAAAGCGGCAGGATGCTGCCCCGATTGGGCAGAGCGCTCACGTGGGTGGTGGTGGAGCTCCGGACCGCTCTATCCCTGCCTGGGAGAGCTGCTTGCAGGGGCCGGAGTGCTGGGGAAGAGGCCGCCCGCCCGACCGGCGTCGATTTAAAGCGGCAGGATGCTGCCCCGATTGGGAAGAGCGCTCACGTTGGGTGGTGGTGGAGCTCCGGCCCGCTCTATTCCCACCTGGGAGAGCTGCTTGCAGGGGCCGGAGTGCTGGGGAAGAGGCCGCGCGCCCGACCGGCGTCGATTTAAAGCGGCAGGATGCTGCCCCGATTGGGAAGAGCGCTCACGTTGGGTGGTGGTGGAGCTCCGGCCCGCTCTATTCCCACCTGGGAGAGCTGCTTGCAGGGGCCGGAGTGCTGGGGAAGAGGCCGCGCGCCCGACCGGCGTCGATTTAAAGCGGCAGGATGCTGCCCCGATTGGGCAGAGCGCTCACGTGGGTGGTGGTGGAGCTCCGGACCGCTCTATCCCTGCCTGGGAGAGCTGCTTGCAGGGGCCGGAGTGCTGGGGAAGAGGCCGCGCACCCGACCTGCGTCGATTTAAAGCGGCAGGATGCTGCCCTGATTGGGCAGAGCGCTCACGTGGGTGGTGGTGGAGCTCTGGCCAGCTCTATCCCCGCCTGGGAGAGCTGCTTGCAGGGGACGGAGTGCTGGGGAAGAGGCCGCACGCCCAACCGGCGTCGATTTAAAGCGGCAGGATGCTGCCCTGATTGGGCAGAGCGCTCACGTGGGTGGTGGTGGAGCTCCGGCCCGCTCTATCCCTGCCTGGGAGAGCTGCTTGCAGGGGCAGGAGTGCTGGGGAAGAGGCCGCGCGCCCGACCGGCGTCGATTTAAAGCGGCAGGATGCTGCCCCGATTGGGCAGAGTGCTCCCGTGGGTGGTGGTGGAGCTCCGGCCCGCTCTATCCCCACCTGGGAGAGCTGCTTGCAGGGGCCGGAGTGCTGGGGAAGAGGCTATGCGCCCAACCGGCATCGATTTAAAGTGGCAGGATGCTGCCCCGATTGGGCAGAGCGCTCACGTGGGTGGTGGTGGAGCTCCGGCCCGCTCTATCCCCACCTGGGAGAGCTGCTTGCAGGGGCCGGAGTGCTGGGGAAGAGGCCGCGCGCCCGACCGGCGTCGATTTAAAGCGGCAGGATGCTGCCCCGATTGGACAGAGCGCTCACGTGGGTGGTGGTGGAGCTCCGGCCCGCTCTATCCCCGCCCGGGAGAGCTGCTTGCAGGGGCCGGAGTGCTGGGGAAGAGGCCGCGCGCCCGACCGGCATCGATTTAAAGAGGCAGGATGCTGCCCCGATTGGGCAGAGCGCTCACGTGGGTGGTGGTGGAGCTCCGGCCCGTTCTATCCCCGCCTGGGAGAGCTGCTTGCAGGGGCCGGAGTGCTGGGGAAGAGGCCGCGCGCCCGACCGGCGTCGATTTAAAGCGGCAGGATGCTGCCCCGATTGGGCAGAGCGCTCACGTGGGTGGTGGTGGAGCTCCGGCCCGCTCTATCCCCGCCTGGGAGAGCTGCTTGCAGGGGCCGGAGTGCTGGGGAAGAGGCCGCGCGCCCGACCGGCGTCGATTTAAAGCGGCAGGATGCTGCCCCGATTGGGCAGAGCGCTCACGTGGGTGGTGGTGGAGCTCCGGCCCTCTCTATCCCCGCCTGGGAGAGCTGCTTGCAGGGGCCGGAGTACTGGGGAAGAGTTGCCCGAGAGTGCATGGTTTGGAAGGATGTATTCTTCAAGGATACTAGCAAAAGAGGGAAGTTAGGGCATCCTGACAGAGAGGTTCCAATAAAGAAAAAATTAACCCAGATACCCTTAAGTAGAGAGTTGAAAAATTCCAAATTACCCCTATCAACTGATAACTAGATTAATATCAATAAAATACAAACACTAAAATGTCTTTATGCAAATGCTAGAATTCTAAAAAAATTTAATGGGAGAGCTAGAATATATAGCACTAAATGTAAGGTCATGCATTTGGGCTGCAGCAATCCAAGGGAGCAATATAGTATAGGGGGTGAAGTACTTTTGTCCACTAAAGAAGAGCGGGACCTAGGCGTGGTTGTGTCTGATGATCTTAAAGTAGCTAAACAGGTAGAAAAGGCGACGGCAAAAGCTAGAAGGATGCTTGGGTGCATACGGAGAGGAATGGCTAGCAGAAAAAAGGAGGTGATAATGCATCTGTATAAGTCTTTGGTGTGACCTCATTTGGAGTATAGTGTGCAATTCTGGAGACCACACCTTCAAAAGGATGTGAACAGGATGGAGTCGGTGCAGAGAGTGGCTACTAAAATGATTAGTGGTCTTCATTATAAAGCATATGAGGACAGACTGAAGGATCTTAATATGTACACCTTAGAGGAAAGGCGGGATAGAGGTGATATGATTGAGATGTTTAAATACCTCCGTGGCATAAATGTTCAGGGAGAGAGCCTCTTTCAATTGAAAGCAAGTTCTGCTACGAGGGGACATGGGATGAGGGTGAAGGGAGATAGATTCAGGAGTGATATGCGGAAATATTTCTTTACGGAAAGTGTAGTGGATCCGTGGAATAGTCTCCCAGTGGAGGTGGTAGAGATGAGGACAATAACTGAATTCAAAAAAGCATGGGACAAACACAGAGGATCTCTAAAGGTAAAAAGGGGACTGTTGTAGTTGTTATGGAAGGACAGACTAGATAGGCCATGTGGTCTTTTTCTGTCATCATATTTCTATGTTTCTAAATGAAAGGTTAGATATGATTGGAATCTCAGAAATCTGGTGGAAGAAAGACAACCAATGGGACATTGTGATACCTGGGTACAAACTATATTGCAATGATAGAGCAGGTAAAATTGGTGGAGGAGTTGTGCTCTCTATTAGAAAGGACATTGAGTCACAAAGGATTAAAGTGTTGCAGAAAACAAAATACACGGTAGAATCTCTATGGATTGAAATGCCATGTAAAAAGCGGAAGACGATGGCAATGGGGGTGTACTATCTACCGCCTGGCCAGAATGAGCAAATGGAAGATTAAATGCTCAAAGAAATCAGAGAAGTTAACAAAAATTACAATACAGTAATAATAATGGGTGATTTCAATTACCCAAGTATCAACTGGGTCAGTGTCATGGCAGGACATGCTAGGGAGATAAAGTTTCTAGATGAAATAAATGACTGCTTCTTGGAGCAGCTGATTCATGAACCAACAAGAGGGGAAGCCATTTTAGACCTAGTCCTTAGTGGTACACAAGATCTAGTGGAAGATATAAGGGTGTTGGGGCCACTTGGCAATAGTGATCATATCATGACAGTGTTTGATTTCATAAATGGAGGAAGGATGGCAAGGAAATACAGAGGTCTATAAATTAATGAATGGAATGGAACAGATAAATGTAGATCAGTTGTTTAGACCATCAAAAAGTAGATAGGCTAGGGGGACATGTAATGAAGCTACAATGTAACCCATTTAAGACTAATAAGAGAAAATATTTTTTTCACTCAATGAGTAATCAAACTCTGAAATTCGTTACTGGAGGATGTAGTAAAAGCTATTAGTGTAGCTGAGTTTAAAAAAAAATTGGACAAGTTACTGGAGGAAATTTCTTTAAACCATTATTAAAGAGGACCCAATAAATCCACTGCTTGCTCCAGGACAAGTGTTGTGGAACCTATGTGCCTTTTTGGAAACCTGCCAGGTACTTGTGACCCGGATTGGCCACTGTTGGAAACAGGATACAGGGCTTGATGGATCTTGATCTGACCCAGTATGGCATTTCTGATGTCCTTATGTTCTTATCCAGACAACCACACAAAGTCAAAGAGCCCTCAGCACATCTGTTTAGCTGCAGGGAAAGTGGGCATACACATTTATATAAAGCAAACAGAATTATGCCAACCACTTGGCAATTAAGCAGTCACCTAGGGTGGCAGCTTCTGGTGGGGTGGAAAACAACAAGATATTGAAAGATAAACAGTAGTGGGCATAAGGCTTAAGGTTTTGCTAGGACGCCAAGACATTGAACCAACTCTAAGGCTAGTTCTGAAAGCTAAGTTTACTATTTATAATTATGATGTCCAATTATGCATTTTTACAGGATCACTGTGGGAGTGGTGATATTTGGATGGTCATGACTGTTGATGTAATTATCAAAATCTTGGGGGATGGGGTTAAAGCTGAATGTTCATCTACAGCACCAGCTCTTATGGATATCTTTATTGCAATTAATAGCTTATGGTAATACAGTAACACAATAGACGATGGCAGATAAAGACTGAAATGACCCATCCAGGGTTACAACTACTGTTCCATTCAAGTTACTTCCCAAGTGTTAATTTAGGGGTATGTTTACTAAATGGTGACAGCGGATTCTGTGCGATATCAGAGCTACAGCCCCATTGAAATCAATGGTGCTGCGGATCCGATATAGCACGGAAGCCGCTACCGCTATTTAGTAAACATACCCCTTAGAGTTATAACTGTTGCTCCATGCAGGATACCCTTCCCTAAGATTACCAGAGTTTTTTCAGACAATTCTGGGATACTTATCAGAAGTGTGTGTGTTGGGGGTTGGGGGTGGGAGGGAAGGAAGGAAGGAACACCTTAGTTTCAGGTTTGAGCAACAAGGAGAATGAATGCCTGCAATGAGATAGCTATATTCACTAGACACCAGAATTTAGGGAACCAAAGTTGACTGTGTTCAGCAAATATTATTTGAAAAGGAATGGAGAACAGAACTGAGACTATCGTTGTTGCTCTGTCTATATAGGTCTCTGGTGTGACCACACCTCGAGTACTTTGTGGTTTATTGTTTGCTGCATCACAATAAGGAGATAGCAGAACTAGAATGGATTCAGAGAAGGGTGATTAAATGATAAAGAGTATAAAATGCTTACCTTATGAGGAAAGACTAAATGGGTTAAAGCTCTTTAGCATGGAGAAAGGAGGACAGGGAGGGGATATGATAAAAGTATATAAATTCATGAGCAGGACATAACAGTTAAATAAGGAATGATTAACCTTTCAATCATAAAAACAAGAGGACTCCCCATGAAGCTAATGGCTAGCAGACTGAAAACAAATTATAGAAATTATTTTTTTCAGGCAGCATGTAATCAACCTACGGATGCTGTTATAAGAGGATATGGTCAAGGTGACTAACTGGGGGATTTAAACAAGGACAAGTTCCAAGAGAAAACGCCTATACAAAATTAGCAGCCTGGTAAACTTGGGAGAGACATAGCTCATACCTGGAAATGAGCTAGAAGCAATAGATGTACTCGGTACTTGTGATATGGAATGGCCATCGTCAGAGACAAAATGCTGGGCTTGATACACCTTGTTCTGTCTCTGTATGGCCTTTCTTATTATGTTTGAAGCTAAGCCACATGAAGAAGGATATTAGCAGGCATGAACATAATGGTTAAAAGTAACTACTTTGTTCTTTTATTTTTATTTTTTTCAAGAACTGATAGCTGAATGGTTTCCATGAGCACTGTCATGCTAAAGTTTGATGACCTTTTGCTATTCTCAAGGCATTCAATCAAGACACATTTCTGTGTTTTAATTGACTGCCCCTGGCCACAGCATCAAAATTAAATTAATTCTTGTTGAAAAATTATTTGAGGTAACTTTGGTTTGGTAGAATCATCTGAGCTCCTTTTAGGATCCCAATAGATTGCCTGCATGTAGCTCACGGAACTTTCTCTCTTACTGTAGATACTCCATATCCAAACAGCTGTTGAATGAGGTTCATATATGATTACATTTTCTATAGTAAAAAGGCATATGATATACCAATCATTGAAAAAAAAAAGAATAATCAACCCTTTAATGCATAATTTATGTGGCTTTATTTTCACCCCCTATTTTTTTTTGTAATTAAATCTTCAAGGAGGTGGCTTCACTCCTTCATACAGGCATGGTTTCCATACTACCTCCATCTCTCTAAATGATATCCAAATCAAAGTACAGTCAGAAGTAAAATATATTGGCATCACCCTGGACCAAAGCCTCACCCTTAAGCAAGAGGTGAAGAATATCGTTAAAGTAATCTACTATAAAATCCGCACTCTACAGCGCCTTCACACATCCTGAGCGCCCCAGACTTCAGATCAGCACTCCAAGCAATAATTCTCCCTCACTTCGACTATTGCAACTCCATATATCAAGGTCAACCTCATTCAATCACCCTTCCTCTATGCACAGCTGTTCACACAACAGCATGCATGCTATTAGCAGCCCCAAAACATGAACACATCACACCCATACTCAAGAAACTCCACTGACTCTTGCTGAGCAGTCACATCAAATACAAGACCCTACTGATGACCTTCAAAGCCCTATATGACACTCCTCTTTCCACCTCCAAAAGACTCCTCCATACCTTCTAATCTAACAGAGCCAGCAGGCAAACTTCCAGGAACACCCTAATTATCCCCCACACAAAAAACAAATATCACCCAGCACACCTGTACAAGATCCTTCAAACTTTATGTGCCACCCCTCTGGAACTCTCTCTCCACAAAATCAGGAGCATCACAGAATTCCTCATCTTCCCAAGCAAATAAAAACTCATTTCTTTATTGAACACTTTGGATCCGTAACATAGTCAAATGTAATCTTATAACACTCATATGTCTCGTAATAATCACAGAAATATCTCTCTACCATTTATATCCCATTAATACTCTACACACTCACTCTATGTATATACGTTAAGTTTATTGTACATAAGTTTGATGTTCTATGTATCTCCTGTATCCTCGAGTTGATTGTAAACCGCTTTGATCTGGTGAAAAGGGGTATAGAAGCACAGTTAAATGAATAAATAAATAATTAATGACCTTTTATCATGGCATGTTTGATCATTAGATCAAAGCAAATTATTCATAAAGAAGGTAATTTTATAAGGAGCCACATAACGATATGTACCATCAATGTACATAAGTCATGTATTTTCAATTACTTACATACATGGATAGGCCTTTGTGTGAGTACTTTAGCCAGTCACGTATCAGAGGCATAACTAAGGGGCAACTCGGGGGACTGGGCCCCTCCACTTTCAGCTTGGTTCTCCTCCCCACCACCATGACCATACATTTAGAGCACTGCAGTTCCCATGCCGGATTGGGTGAGGAACACCCATATCTCAGCAGGTAAGCAGGAAGCTAAAATAAAAAGGAAGTACGAGGCTTCAGCTTTGATATGTGCTGAAGGCTTGCCATGTCCCTGCCCACTCTGATGCAGAATGTTTATAGAGTGGGTTGAGGACACCATAAGCCCTGGGAGCATATTGGTACTAAGGAATGGAGGAGTAGCCTAATGGTTAGAACACTGGCTTGGGAAGCAAGAGACCTTGGGCAAGTCACTTAACTCTTCACTGCCTCAGAAGAATCCAAGTTACTAATGCCCCTGTTTAATGTACACTACTAAGTTTAAGTTACAAAGTAAACTGCTATGATAAAGTGGTATAAAAGACCTATTAGTTAAATAAAATGAGGCCCCCGCACTTATCTTTTTTTAGTTGCCCTCTGAGTAGCGAGTGTTTCACTTGCACTGGTACTGAAGCTGCAGTGACAAGAGATGCTAAACTACTGGATGGGTGGGTTGGGGATCAGGGGATACTGAGCTATGGGGGAAAATAGAAGCAGGGATATAGTAGACTGCCAAGTGGGAGGGAGGGGAAGGAGAGAGAGGGGAAGATGCTGAACCATGGAGGTAGAAGGTAGACACTGTACTACAGGTGGTAGGGGGATGCTAAACTATTGAGGAAAAGAAAGGAAGCAAGCAGATAATGGACTGGGGGGATAGTGAGAGAGAGGTGATGGACCATTGGGAGGCTGGACAGGAAGATGCTAGACAATAGGAGGATGTGGAACTTTGTGGGGAGGGGGGAGATAGAGAACAGGGAGATACTGGACTGCAGTGAGGAGGAGAGGGACTAGGGAAATATTGTCTCTTGGGATTGAAGGAGAAAGCCAGGGAAATGGGAAGATATTGGCCTAGGAAATGATGGAAGAGAGAGAGGGGAGTTCTAGACTAGGAGGTATGTGGGGAGAGGGAGAGAGAGAGTGAGGAGATACTCAGCTAGGAGAGGAGGAAGAGAGAGAGAGGGGAAATATGGACTAGGAAAGAAGGGAGGAGAGAGATAGATGGAGAAGGGGAGAGAGAGGAGATGCTGGACTAGAAACTAGAAGAAAGAGAGAGATAATGCTGAACTAGAGAGGAAGAAAGTGTGGAAGTGTGGATTAAGAGCATGGGGAAGAGAGAGAGAGGAGATATTGGACCCAAGGGGGGAGGGACAAAATCGAAAGAGGAGATGTGGTCTGAGAGGTGGTAAGAGAGAGGATATGATGGACAAGGAGAGGAAGGAAAGAAAGAGATGTAGACAAAAAAGGGGGGGGGAGTAAAGAGGAGATAATAGAACTAGGGGGAAGAGAGAGAGAGAGATGTGGACTAAGAGAGGGCGCAAGAGAGAGAGGAGATGGTAGACTATATTACGTGGGAAGAGAAGTAGAGGAGATGCTAGATTAGAAATGGCGAGACGAGATGATGGATCCTGGGATGAGAGAGAGGAGGAGGAGAGAGACAGAGAAAAGCAGAGACTGAAAACAAAGTACTGGCAAATTTAAAATGCCCAGACAACCAAGGTAGGAAAAAAGAGTTATATTTTTGAATGTATTCATTGTAATGTGCCAGCTTCAGGTAATATGCATCTCAGATGTGTTTTTGGTTTTCGTAATACAAGCGGAAATGCATTTCTTTTGCTATTTCGTTATGTTGCACTCAAGAGTCTGACTTCTTGGGGTTTCCCATTTAATTCTTCCCCTTCATATCTGTATTACTAATTTGTGGTCTCTTGATCCATATTTGTTGAGTACCTGTATTTTATGTTTGTGACCAAGGTACATGATTCTGCTAATGTGTAATTTCTTTGTAGATATCCATGGCAGTTCCACTTGCTCTGTTTTCTCAGTAGGTAGCATATTGGTGTTTTATGGCCTGTTGTATTATTTGCAGTGCTGCTGTTTCATAGATACATTTGCAGTTGTTTGATTCCTGGACGTTAATACTCTTTCGACATGGTAGCATTCTGCGTATCTTTCTGCAGGGTTTTACAATGCCAGGTAGTGGATGGATTGTGTGCTGCTCTTACTGAGGGGTTCATAACTTTCATAGAATTTTTTTTATACTCTTTATGTTGATTTGTGATGTGAAACATCCCAGTTCTGCTCTGTACCTGTTGCACTTTTTATGTTTATTTATCCATTTTTATATAGCACTTTATCTTGAAGTCATGGCTCTTTACAAGTAACATTGACAACCTTTATATGTTTATACAGAACACACTAAACAACTAATTTAACAAGGGTGATGTAAATGTATAACAAAAAAAGGGTAACACGGTGCTAATATAATGAACATATACGTGGATTCTTTGGATGGGGTTATGTTTCATTTCCAAAGTGTTCTAGGAATAGATGGGTCTTTAGATCTCTGCAAAATATTGTAAGAACAGAAATGGTTTGTATCTTCTCAGGGAGTGTTTTCCAAAGGCCCAGTGCATATGTCCTTATTATTGTTGTTTTACTATAGTTATGTTACTGTCTGCGGAAAAGGGACTTCTAAAAGAATACAGTGATATTTGTTTTAGTACATGATTAGTTAGCTCTAATACAGTATTTCTATAATGTATTCTTTGCTTTCTACGTGATCTTCTTCTAGTGTATTTATTTATTATAGCAAGCTTATGTATGGTCAGGTTTACATTAAGTTATGACAGCCTCTTGAGACACCTTGAAATATAACTGAATTGTATCCATAGATATAGATATGGTTTAGCATTCATAAGTGCTTGAAAAAGACTGAGGGGCATGTTTACTAGAGTAAGATGGTTTTTTGCTCCTAAAATGTGTTCTGAGTCAAAATCAACATGCATTAGGTGTAATCACACTGCAGCAATTGTCAGGGGCTTGGTCATGTGCAGATTAGCCAGTTAGTGCACTTTCCAGCCCTTGGCAATTACTGTGGGTGCATCTAAAGCCACCTCTTGAGATGGTGTTAAATGTATTGCGACATTGACAGTTAGCATGCGCTATTGATGTTCCTGCTAGTCAATGCCCACTCACCACCCAACCCCGCCCAGATCCCATCACATTTTCAGTGCACAGTAATTGTCCTATCTGCACAGGAACATTTACCATGGATCCTATTTGCGAAGAACCAATGTTTTTTTACCAGTCTAGAAAAGTTCTCAGCTGGGTCAGGTCTGATTCAGAGGATTGAGCTGGAATTCAAGTCAAGTCGCAGCTTGCTTACAAATCTGACTCACTGTAACAATTTATTATGCAATCAGCAGGAAAAGAAAGAACAGTAGACTTGCAGCTCCTTTCGTGGGAGTGATTAATATATTCAGTGACGTCTCATTTGCATACATAAGTAGCACCCCTGAACCCTCCCCTTTGCTTCCCTGTCACCTAATCAGACTGTTTTTCCTACTCCAGCATTCAGTTTATTTTTGTTGACATTGTGGTAGAGAGGGCATCTTTCCTCATCTTGGGAGTATAATGACCTTTTTAGAACATCCGCAAGATACTTGACTAGTGAAAATGGTTGGAAATGGAGAGAACATGCAAATATTTATAAACAAACAATAACATAGTAAATAGATTTGGTAGTGGTTTTAGAAATGCAAAAACTCCCACTGTGCTCAGTAGGACATGGCATTAATTCATCAGATAAGAAATCAGTACACGTAAGCCCATTGCAGGGAGTGCAGTACAGAGCACAACAAATATTCATTATTGCAGTCAAACTGTTAGAGCAAGGCTGAGTTGTAATAAAACTATTAATGAAGGGTGTGCACAGGAAAAAAAAAAGTTTGGTTCATGCTCACTTAAAACGTTTCCCCAGTTTTGGTGTATTTTTTTGTATTTGTTTAACCTATTTGTTTCCTTGAGGCACATTGTAAGTGCATATGAACTATTTTAGGAACTCAATCAATTCTATGCAAACTCATTTGTATATATGCGTGCATTCAAGCAATTTGTGTGCGCTTTAAAATCTGAGGTGCCCAAATAAACCAAATCTGCACTCATACATATGCATCTGTCTTGTTAATTGGAGGCACACTCCCAGAGAATGGGCCTTGCTATTACACAATATCTTACCCCAAGAAGTTGAAGAAATAATTATATTAATATATCTGTCTCGCCTGATATATTATTTGGACAACTGATGGAAAGAATGTGCTCGAGGTGAATGGAAGATGAATAATCACGCAAAGGACTGGATTAACATTGAATGCATGAGGGCAAGCTTTCCAGAGGATTGGCTGCTCTACCATATCTGTAATCCTCTGGAAATAACTTTTCAGCAATGCAATTGGCTAGCATCCTTGCATTCTCTCTCTCACTTTTATACAACTTTAATCAGATTGCCTTGCAGCTATTTCTATTCTACACTTCTCAACCAAATTTAGAGTCCCTCCATATGTTAAGGGAAGTCAAGTGATTAGGCGATGGTGTAGGTGTTAATGACTGTATGATGTGCTGTTGCTGTACAGAATGATAAATGAAGATGCAAAGTGAAGAACAAATTATAAGTATATTAGTGATACTAATACACTTAAAGGCACATTTTAGATAGGAGGTGGAGATTAAAATTGAGACGTTGAGGCCACCACATTTGCAGAGGTCCCTGCTAAACGTAGAGCCATTTCTAAAATACAAATACAGAGGTGCAGTGACGCAGAGAGATGTCTATCCATGTGCAGCAGGAGGAGCCACTTCAGAAATGTGCATGCAGGAAAAACAGACAGAGGAAACACAGCAACTTCCACGTATAAGCGAAGGCATGTCACAGCATATACATTTACACGCTGGCATTTGTAGGTGCAGCTGAGCGATTTTACAAACTTAGGTATGCAGATGCTCTTGGTTCATTTCAACATGGAGGGGGAAATTTGAACATGGACAATTTTGGGCTTCCACATGTACTCCCTATATCAAATGGAGTGGAGAAGTAGCCTAGAAGCTAGCACAATGGGCTTAGATCCAATGACATCTCAATGCTGCTCCTTGTGATCTTGGGAAGTCGCTTAACCCTCCATTGCCTCAGCGGATAGGAAAATACCTAAGGTACGCAAATGCAACCTAACTTTAGCTCCTGAGGCCTCTGGGGACAGGAAAATATCTTCTGTACCAGAATGTAGCTCACCTTGTGCTCCTGAGAAAGGCCAGAGTAAGTCTGACACGGTATGGACAGCCACATGTAAACTGGGTCATTTGTAAAATTGACATTTATTCATAGGTGCAATTTGTACATCTATATGCCTGATTATTATTATTATTATTTTAGAAACCTTATTTGTGATTTTATTTTATTTTATTTTAGAAACCTTATTTGTGATTTACACATATATAATATATAAGGTTTCTAAAATAACCCCATTGGTGATAAAGAAGACCATGATCTTGATCCATCTACATGCCAGTGCAAATGAAAATAAGTCAATATTTCGGATGAAGGGATAGATAAACTATAGCTAGAGGAGGCAGTTTTCAAAACCATTTACATGCTTTACCACAGAAATGGGCTTCTATATAATTATCTATCCTATATTCAGAGTAATTTGGGGGCATTTGTACTAAAATGCGCTAACAGGTTGCATGGGGTTTGGCGTGTGCCAAACACAAACAGCTCACCCAAGTCAGACCTCTAATTACCCTCAAAACACCCCTCTCTCCCAAACCCAACTCTACCACCAGGATGGTGATGACCTAGCTGGAGCCCCCATTTTCCACATAGCCTATTGGATTGTGGCAGTGTTGCCTCCATATTTCACTTGCCCTACAACATAGGCTGAACCTGGGATCTTACTAGATCTGTCTACCCCTGCCAAAATTGGCAACGGCCTCCAGCTAGTCACCAATCCGCAACAATGCTGCAGCCTCCCTGACACCATAACAAGTTTCCAGCAAGTCCTGTACCATGCTGTGGAAAATATTTAGATCAATATTTGAGAGGTGTACCCAAAGTCCCAGTATAAACCTAG
The DNA here is from genome assembly GCA_033557465.1 of Ichthyophis bannanicus. Lineage (NCBI taxonomy): Eukaryota > Metazoa > Chordata > Amphibia > Gymnophiona > Ichthyophiidae > Ichthyophis > Ichthyophis bannanicus. Next base: position 768,758,494 of record CM066035.1, on the reverse strand, counting down.
ACAGTCCTTAGTCAGGAGTTCATGCGACAATACTAAGCCCAAGTAATACCACAAACCTGGATATCTCCATGTTCACTGGCCAGCAGAGCCTATCCACTGCCTTTGGCCATTTGGCATCCTTCTGTGCCAACTAGGGAATAATCTGAGGCCAAAGTAATTGTGCGTAAAAGAAAGAAATAAAACTTCACTAACAGCAAATCGCTATTCATCTGGTGAATTAAACCCATCCCCTTTATTGAACACAGATCATTTCTCTCCAATGAACCAGCACTAGTTGCAGTGATGAGAAATGTCTTGCTTGCAGAAGAAAGGGATGAATTGACTCTAGGTAATGCCCTGAGTGCCAAGCTAGTAAATTTGGATACCCAAAGCTGCTAGTCCTCAGTGAAATCCTATCTGAGAATCTGCAGATCTTTTCTGGGCCCAGAAAATAACAGAATGCTCACGCAACCACACACAGATCTCCAGAGATAACAGCCCTGAAATGGAAACCAAGAACAAAAGAAGACAAACATTAACCAATTGTTACAGCTAGGGTACATATTGCAAAAAACATTTGGAATGCCAGCACCCAATCTTCCATATATGATCTGCATAGCTACCCAAGTTGCAGCACCAATACGAAAATAATGAGTTCCATATTCCTGGGGGTCAAATCCAGCATGCAAAAGACTTTCTCTAAAAACTGCTGTGAATTGAAATCTAGTTAATGGGGAGCCTAATGCTGTAACCTAACATAACCCACCCTTTGGTCATCTGCCTAAGAACTCATAAGCACAACTCACAGGGTAATTCACTAAACCCAGAAAATGCCTCAGGTTCACCCATACACTCTTCCCAGACTGGTCTGTCTTAGACTGAATCTGCAGGTGCTTCCACAGGGCTTTGACATACACAACCTCCTGCAGGAGCCCAGTCTTGTCAAGGACACACCTAGCCAGTGCCACCAATCCATGGACTCATAAGGCTCCATGAAACACAAAAGACAATGCTCCCTGGAAAAAGTACCTCTCAAAAAGGTGAGGAGCACACCTGCCAGACTGCATCAAACCATTTCTCCAAGACCACATGCACAATCAGCCAGTGCAGTGACCGCCCCACCACCGGACTAAGGCAGACATAGCCCTTCAGCAGATGCCACACCAAAATAGGAAGCAGTGGGGTCTCTGAACCCTCTCACTTTACTAATAAATGCCATGCTTGCGAGTGAGGTGTCAGCATACCCACTGATATGCCCCCCTGCCTGGCAAAAACAATATAGTTGATCACAGCCCAGTCCCTTGCTGCTTCCCAAATATCTTCAAATCTCTGCCAACTGGTCTTATAAGCCTTCCAGATATTGATGATCAGGGCATTCGTCAACAGGCTCCCAAAAACTCCTGTAACATTGTCTACAGGTCCTGGGGCATCTCGATTAGAGCAACATCTATGTCGAGGACAATGCACTGAATCACACCCACTGAAAAGAAGACAGAGCACCCACAATTTCATTAAAAATGCCTGGGATATGGCATGTCACCAGAGTTATGTTCAGCAGCTGGCAGCGCAACACCACCTACCACAGCTGCTGAGACAACCACAAGCAGAGAACACACTATCAGTTAATGGTGCCCCCTGTAGCTAGCGCTGTAATGCTGCCAATCTAATGGGGGAGGGTGCTTTGGTAAGTTAAAAATGCTAGGGGAGGAACCCCGGCCATCCCTCTTGACTCCTCCCTCACCCTCCTGTCTGAAGGACTCTGGAGACTGCCATATGTGCTGCATCTGTGCTTAAAATGACATATGGGCCACTCACACTTCCCAGAGTTAAAATGGAAGCAGAAATTATCTCCCCCACCTCTCTAGGGGAGTGGGCATCTCCCCTAAGCCCTGTGCTAATGTGCCCACAAGGTGGTATATACAACTAAAGGGACCCTCAGCCGAAAGGGCCATGAGCGCACTGAAGTCATTTCTGTTAGCCAGATATCAATGTCCTGGAAGCCCTATACTTTGGATTTATCCTTAGCTAGCCCCTACCTACATTGCTCTTCATAGTTCAACCAGGGCCAACCCCCATGTGTTATATAAGCGAATGAAATCAGATCAGAATAAATCAAAAACCACAAATATAGTGTAGGTTATGCTTCCTTTAATATACTTGCAAAAATGTGGAAGGCAAACAACTGGTTGATAAGCACCACTTTTGACTGATCTCACTATGCCTCATCTTTTCTGTAACCAGCCTTCTTCCTATCCACCCCATCCTGTTCCCATGACAACAACTAAAAGAAGTCAGTATATTTACCCTGCAATGTCCATTGCTGGAACCTCTGATGACTTTGCAATCCAGCAGGGCAATCTCACACAACGTGTGCCCTCACGGTGACACTTGCGCACTGACAGGCTCCTATGTCCTCCCCCAGTCTTCCCCCACCTCTACACCCTCTAAGTCAGAATTTGACAAGCAAAAGGATTCTGAAGAGGTGGACAAGTCAAGAGACTCCCATATGCGCATAGCTTCTATCCGCTATGATTGCCGCTGGCACCTTTCCTGATCTAGATACTTGACCACCCGATGAAGGTCATGCAAGAACTTCTTATCTCATAAGGTCTGACCCAAACTCTAGTGCAGCTCATGCCCATTACTTCATTTCACCGCCTTCTCTTTTCCTCCCCTCAGCAGAAGATTCCTCAGGTCCTCCATCCCCTGCCCATCCTTCTGTAAGATTGTCCATGGCCACTGTCCTCTCCTGATGTGCTATTGTTGCTTCAGCTTGTCCTGGCTCATTTGTGTGCTACTGAGCCACCCCTTTGCTCCTGCTTGCCATTGCTTGGAACCTCAGCTCTCCTGCTAGTGGATGTCTCTGGGTGTCTTGAAGTGCTCTGGCCTCTCCCTGATCCCTGGCCTCCTATTTCTCCCTAACCCCTCTCAGCAACTCCCCTTAGACCACCACATCTTCAGTCTTCATGGCATAGCAGGCCAGCTTCTGCACCATGCATTTCCCAGCCCTGTTAGACCTCTGCCCTGCCCCCTATGTGCCCCAGAACCCCAATAAGGAGCCACACCTCAGCTAGGTCCAAATGCTTCAATGCAGGACTTCCCAAACAGGAAGTCCATGTAGTCATTGAGGACCAATCCCCTCCCCCCAGGACAGCACCATCAGCCACTGAAGACCAATCCCCTCCCCCCAGGGAAGCCTCAGTACCAGCAGGAGGCTCTCTTTACTGCTTCCTATAAACCTGGAAAACTACAAGATGAAAAAGCTTCACATTGACATGGAATTGCCTTGTACCAGTTAGAATAGAATTCAGCTGGCTCTAGGGCAGCGTGGCCATCCACTGAAAAACAAGCCCCGATGCAGCCTGCTATGCAGTACAGAAGTGCTGGAGCCCTGTGGTTGCTTCAACCTGCCAGCACCTGCAGTGTGCAACCTTAACAAATATTCCAGTTGGCCAATGTCACATCAGGCCAAGCTCACCACCCCTGCCTTCAATCGATAATTGCACAACCCTCCCCTGATCGTGCCGGTTCATCCTGCCACACATTGGGCAAGCCCCAGAGAATGCAGCACTTCCTGCCAGTAGGCTCAAATCAAGGAATCAGGGCAGCAGCACCACAAATGGAAAAACTGGCAGCAACCTCAGGTAGAAATATTTATCTCTCCTGTTCAGTTTTTTTGCCTGCCAGGAGACCCTTTTATCCTATTTAACCTAACTACCTTTCCTCCTGAAACCCTTTTTTCCACCAATCATTTTTCCGCCTACTAACTTGCCGGTCTTTCTTGCTTTATCTGCCAAATCTACCCTATCCTCCTTTCCTCCCTTCCCTCCCAACCCTCCCAGTCATTGCTCGCTGCTACATGATATGGGTTATTTGGATATCTGACTTTGTGAAAATTGGATGAATGAGAACACTTGAAAGACCACTTTTCTGAAATGGCCTCGTCTTTCTGGTTGTCAACATTGAGCTAACATTTTGCTGCTTTGAAAATGTTGCCCTCACTACTGTCAGTGTTAGTTCCTTATGCCCCTATGCTGGTCACACAACTCTACCAATGCAGTGTGCCACCAAACAGCCATGTTCAGATAGAAAGAAGAGATTTTGTGGCATATGGAGATGTAGAATCTTTTGATAGCAAATGTCTTTGGGTACATTTTACCCCGTAGACTCCAAAATGATAGAAAATCCCATATCCGCCTATCTACTACTTTGTCAGTTCTCCTGCAGAAATATTCAGCAGTCATGCACTTCCATTTCATAAGGCCCAAGATGTTATATACTGTTAATCAATTAACATTGTCTTCCCTTTTCTGTTTGTGTGGCATTCCATTTCATTCTTTATATTGACTTCACTGCTAGTCTTAACTCCTGTCCATTTCGGCATTCACATTTGTTCCTAGCTTCTAGAATCATCACTTGTTATTTTCATTATTGATCCTTTGTTGATGGGAGTAAAGCTATAATTGAATTGTTCAGATCTCCTCCTAGATCTCTAATCCTTCACTCGTCTACAGTATATGTAGAATGTACTTGCAATTATTCTAGTGATTTTACTTTCACCTTTTGCTTCAATATTCTAGTCACCTACCACCATAAGAATAATGTTTTAGCTTCCTCCTTTCACTGGCTATGTGTAGTTCTGTATTGCTCATTCCAAGGAAAATGGGTCTGAAAGAAAAATGAATACTTAGCAACAGGACCAGTTTTAAATAGGACAGTTCTGGGTGTCTTTGGGGCCTGCTTATGAACATTTAGTATAAAATGTTGTTAATAATGACTTTGAAAATGAAGCTGGCTCATGTGTAGAGAATGTTTTTCATACCTTTACTAATTACTCCTCATTTCACTTCCAGAAAGTTTTAAAATGTCATTTGAGACCTAGATAAAAAGAGATGGCTCACTGTATAAAGCCTGCAGAGTTACTAAAATATATTTCATATGTAAGGGTAATTGCTTCATGTCCTTGAGGGACCACACACCAGCCTGGCTTTCAGGATAGTCATCATGAATGTTTATCTGATATATCTGCATATATATGCTCTAGCACTCAGATTAGTGAATATTTTAGTTATCTTGAAAGAAAGATCTGGTCTTGACCAAAGGACCATAATGGCTTTAGGGGCATCGGGTGGTGTCAGGTGATAAGGAACAAGCTCAGTCATTGAGGTATCAAACTAAATGTAAGGAGGACAGTTTTGATTTCTCTGTGAGGGAACGTCTGTAAGAAAAATGTATCTTTTGTGTATTATGCAATATTTCGTAAACCTATAAAGCCAGAAGCAAAACTCATGCTATCTAAATGAAAAATATTACTATTAAATCATTATTGTATGCCATCTACAAGAAGCCTCCTTGTAATTCCCAGCATCCCCGAGAGAAACCAGGTTTTGAAAAGAATTGCGGACTAAGTCATTACATAGCTGTCCCTAAAGGTGCCAGAGGAGCAACCATGCTAGTTTCATATAGCAAATCCGATATAGAGGTTGGTATCACCTTATAAAGGGATCTCAAAGCTATCGTGAGGACCCCATAGTCAGTTGAGTTTAAAGGATATCCACAATGAATATAAATGAAATAAATTTACATACAATTGAGACAGTGCATGTAGATCAACCTCATGCATATTAACTGTAGATATTGTCAAAAGCTGACTGATTGTGGGACCCTCAGGGGTCATTTGGGAAGCTTTGTCTTACATATCTCCATAATTCCATTAGTATATAAAGTGCCACCGGTTTTAGCATTCTGTCAGTCAGTGTTTGCCAAAAGCCGATTGGAGAAGACTTGTGTGTTGGATCTGTTTAAAGAATTTTTCTGACGAGTCTGCTGGACTCTATGTCTATAGAGGAGCAGTCATTATACTGTCTTCATCCCTGATGCAGATAAGTTCAGAACTCAGTATTGTGTCGGATGATTTCTGAAATAACTTTAGGACATTTTCTTAATTGCTCTTGTTTCATCCTATTGACTATTGACATTTTGGGCGTTATTTATGAAATGCTGAGTTTTCTATAAGTACCTACATGAGCTTTATTTACTGAATCACTAAGATAAAGATAAATACATGTTTTTTGGGTACTTGACCATTTCATAACTAAGTAAACTGAAGGTTAACCTTATTTTAAGGTTGCAGTTATTGGGGACCGATGCTGACCATCTGTGAGCATGTCTGGCTGCGAGGCCTGAATGTTGGTTCTGGCTTTCCTGCTAGAAGTCTTCCTTGCTCATTGACTTTGAAGTCCGCTTTATAAAAAAATATATATAATACAATTTTATAGAAACGCTTGTTCAGGAGCTTTTAGTTTGGTTATTGTTTTGCTTCCTGAGTTATTTTTGAGATGCTCTGCTGGTGACCACTTTCAGTGTGGCATCCAAATAGTTACTTACTGCAAATATATATGGCATCATTTAGATGACTCAGTCAAATCATAGGTGTAAGCTCGGCCTCAGTCCTATCCTATAAGTAAGTCTATTAAGCAGTTCTCTTGGTTACATCCACTCTAGCATGCAGAAAAATTAAATGCATTTCTGTATCTGCGATTCCTGAACCACAATGTCCTCTGGATTAACTCCGAGTCGTAGCTCTTCAGATCCTTTCTCTTCCCATATTGGGAACCAATTGGGTATCCAAATCTCCATTTCTCTTTTAATTTTTTGGTAGCTGGATCATTCAAGTTGCGTGGTTCTTAATATTTCTTGCCTTGTTCTCTCTCTTTTTGGAAAGAGGGTATGGGTGGATTAACTCTTCTCTCTTTTCATTGGATGAGACGCTTCTCCTAAAATGTCTGTTTCATCTTAAACTTATATTTTACAAGTGAAATTAGAATTGTGTGGTTTAAAAAGCTCTTGCACACATTAATATAAAGTCTACATACTGTAGCCACTAAGGGTCATGTTTACTAAAGGATTTAATGCACATTAATGAAATTAACATGCTTTAAGTGCCCAGAACACTTAGTTCTATGGGCGCAATGGAACTTAACCCATGTTAATGAATTTAATGCACATTAACCTTTAGCAAACATGCCCCTAAGAGTCTCTTGTTATAATTGATCTAGGAAAAAAACATTGCAACAACCACTCAAGAGGGTGCAGTAGTAAAATTATGCATTTATGTAATCTGCTCCAATTTGATATGATCCTTCTGGAAGAACATACTACTCTAGTAGAGATCCCAAAGGGGCACTGCATATAGTATCTAAAACAAACCATAGTTCTCATCAATATGGCTCCTTAAACATGTGTTGGAGCTCTAGAGGAGCAGCTTAAATAATAAGAACATAACATAAAATATGCCATACTGGGTCAGACCAAGGTCCATCAAGCCCAGTATCTTGTTTTCAACAGTGGCCAATCTAAATCACAAGTACCTCGCAGTTTCCTAAAAAGACACAGATTCCACAATGCTTGTATTGGGACAAGCAGTGGATTTTCCGGGTCCCCTTTAATGGTTTATGGACCCTTCCTCCACAAACATGTCCAAACCCTTTTTTTAAACCCAGCTACACTAACAGTTTTACTACATCTTCCAGTAACGAATTCCAGAATTTGATTACGCATTGGGTGAAAAAATATTTTCTCTTATTAGTCTTATAAGGGTTACACTGAAACTTCATTGCATATCCCCTAGTCTTTCTACATTTTGATGGCATAAACAATCGATCTACATTTACCAGTTCACTCCATTCATTAATTTATACTGTAGCATCTCCCCTCAGCCATCTCTTTTCCAGTTTGAAGAGCCCTAACCTTTTAGCCTCTCCTCATAGCATATCCTTTCATCCCCTTTACCATTTTGGTGACCCTTCTCTATATCTTTTCTAATTCCGCTATATCTTTTTTAAGATACGGCAACCAGAATTGCACACAATATTCGAGGTGCCATCGCACTATGGAAAAATACAAAGTCATTATAATATCCTTTTTTCTATTCTCCATTCCTTTCCTTATAATTCCTAGCATTCTATTTGCTTTCTTAACAGCCACTGCACACTGGGCAGAGGGTTTCAATGTGTTATCCACGATGACACCTAAATCTTTTTCCTGGGTGGTGGTTCCTAATGTGGAACCTCACCTCATGTAACCATAGTTTAGGTTGTTCTTTCCTAGGTGCATAACTTTGCACATGTCCACATTTAATTTCATCTGCCATTTGAACATCCAGTCTTCCAATTTATTAAGGTCCTCTTGCAATTTTTTACAATCCTCTTGGGTTTTAACAACTTTGAATAATTTAGTGTCATCTGCACAAAATGACCTCACTCGTTATTCTTATTTCCAGGTCATTTACAAATATGTTAAAAAGCAGCAGACCTAGCACAGATCCCTAGGGCACGCCACTATTCACCTTTCTCCATTGGGAAAACTGGCCATTTAGCACTACCCTCTGCTTTCTATCTTTTGACCAGTTCCTGATCTACAATAGTATACTGCTTCCTATCCCATGACTTTTTAATTTTGCCAAGAGGCTTTCATGAGGGAACTTGTCAAAGGCTTTCTGAAAATCCAGATATACTACACTGACTGACCCACCTTTGTCTACCTGCTTATTTACATCTTCAAAACATTATAACAGATTAGAAAGGCAAGACCTTCCCTGGCTAAAGCCATGTAGGCTGTCTCCCATTAAACCATGACTATTTACATGTTCAGAATTTTTTTAACAATGTTTTTTATTTTTTCCTGGTACTGACATAAGGCTCACTGGTCTGTAGTTTCCCGGATCACCCATGGAACCCTTTTTAAAAATTGGCATTACATTGGCTATCCTCCAGTCTTCAGATGTTAACAATGATTTTAATGATAGTTCACAGATTAGTAATAGTAGATCTGCAATCTCATATTTCAGTTCTTTCAGCACTCTTGGATGTTTACCATCCAGTCCAGGTGATTTGCTACTCTTCAGTTTATCAAATAGTTGTAGTACATTTTCCCGGTTTATCAATATTTCTTTCATTTCTTCTTCTGCATCAGCTTTAAATACCATTTCATATAAATACTAAATTGTGCAAGAAAAGATGTCAGTGATCCCTCACATGCTAAAGAGGGAATATTAGTTCACAGATGTATTAAATTAGACTTTTTTTATTTTAAAGGCAGAAATAAGTCAGCTTCTTTTTGGTGACTGAAATCCACCAGGTAGCTCTATTTTGGTAGCACATGGCTGGAAATTTGGGAACTCAAGAACTCTCTACCCTTTTATCTGTCATTTAAGTTTTAAAGTCTTCACAATGTTTTGCTGTTAGCTAGAAAAAGCAATCATGATGCCAAGTGCCCACCTACTTTTGGTTATTGCCAATCTTGTCCACGATACAGCTTCCTTTCTTCTGGAATATACAGATTAATTTTTGCTGAGTTATCCTCATCACTGATATTTTGTCAGCTGTAACAAACTTGATTTTTATGAAGTTGCTGCAGTTCAAAGCTCAAAGAGCCACACTCTTAAGGTGTAATTTGCAAAGTAATTTCCATGGGTAAACATGTATTTACTATAGTTTTCAGTAGGCTTAACTATTTTTTTTTAGGCAGACCAGAAGTTGAAAGCTGATCACTAATAGTGTTTAACTACCCTGCTGCTGTAGGTTTGGATGGAATATCATGGAAAGGGCATTTGCAGACTGCTGTGGTAAGGAACAGAAAGTCTCTGTGGCATATTTCTAAATAAATTTCTAATTCTGGTGTAGCAGCAGAGGCAGCATTAGCGACAGCAAAAAAGTGAAGGCTCACTGCTGTGCCCTATTGCCATGCTTTCTGCTGCCTCAAGACACGTGTGGAGCAGCTGCCATGACAGAGCAAGTTGAAGCAGCTGCAGCAGATGTATCTTACTGTGCAAGTATCCTGCTAAATTTCTATCAAGGCTGTCCATGTAGTTTAGAATGGAAATTCTCTTCAGTGAATCTGTAAGGAGACAGTAGGAACTTGACGAGGAATCTGCATATATCAATGATTTTGAAGTGAAAGAAAACAGCAGCATATGGCAGTCAAAGGGAAATGGGGCTAGATCAAGGCCATTGGGAGAGGGAGAATAGGGATTTTCAGACGAGAAGAGTGGAGATCAGACGGGGTGAGGTAATAAGAGAGGACTGGAGAAGGAGTATTGTGGATACAGCTGGACTTGCAGCAGTAAGAAGAGAGATGGTGGACACACGCATGTTATCAACTCTATGCCATGGCACAAGATAGCATGTCATTGCTGCTGCCATAAACCTATGCCGACAAGGAGCTGATGCCTACCCCATGCACAAGCAGTCAGGTATTGCTGAGGGGACAGATCACCACCCCAGTGCTCATCCCTTTCCGTTCTATTGCCATCTAGTTAGTCCCAGAGCTATGAAAGGTGATGACCCATACCAGGAAGTTAGCAAAGTAAATCCTAAAATGCTAAACATGCCCTTGCCTTTATGAAAGTGTAGTGTAAATAGGGGATACCAAAGTGGTATACAATTGGGGGAAAAAGGAATAATGGGGAAACCAAGGAAAGCCACCATTAATACGAGATGAAAGAAAGAACAATAAGAACCAAACATAAGGAACTAATGCAATTGTAACTATACAATTTAAAAAGGATAATATATATAATAAAAATTATAAGGCAGAAGGGAAAGAAAAACAATAAACAGTAAAAAAAAATGAACAAAGAGTGAAAGCCAACTAAAAAGTAACTCCATCATAAATTACACACTAAGCAACATATAAAGCAAAGAAAACAAACCTAAATTAGCAAAAGCCAACAAAGTTCATGATGTATCAGTCATCTACCAGTTTTGTGGGTGGGAATGATTTCACTGCAGAGTGACATCTGGTAAGTGTATTATATTTTCTGGGATCTGGTGGGGGTGGAAAGGATGGAGCTGAGGCAACAGGAGGAGAAAGGAGCTGAGGTAACAGGAGGAGAAAGGAGATGGAGAAGGAAGCTCCCTCCCCTACTCTAGCAAACCCAATGGCAGGCATTTCTCCTGTGCTGTCCACTTGTTTGAAGAGGTCGCACAGGGGTGATGGACTTGAAAATGCAATCCTTGGAGATAAGGAACCTTAGAGTGGAACTAGAAGGCAAGGTGTCAAGATGTCCCAGTGAAAGAGAAGCAGTTTTCCATAGGGATGTAAAGCTATGTGGGGCACTGTGCTGACATCAATCTAGTTGTTCTAAAAGATTTCTAGGGTCTTGAAGGTGGACCTTGTCAGGACAGGGCCACCAAAGTAATAGATAGGTGGGTTGGTAATGAGAACCATAGAAAGTGTGATGCCAGCTGGTGCTGTGCAGCTTCTGCCTTGTAAACCTCTGTGCTGCCCCAATGGAGTAAACAGAGTCTGAGAGTTGCCCCCTTGACCAGCTACAGAACAGGCCTAGCCCACGATGTCTGTTGAGGTTGCCTCAAAAAGGGCAATGGTGGGGTCTGTGAGCAGCCAGAAAAAATTCTATGTGGCCTACAAGGCAGTAGAGGTCAAGATTCCATAGAGAGTGAAAAAAGAACCCCAGCTTCCATCTTGAGCAGATTGTGTCAAGGCAGTGCAGTGCAGAATTCAGAACAGCTCCACTGTTGAAAATTCCAGTCCATACGGCATGGTGACCTATCTTCTGTGACTGGATTGCAAAACAGGGTTTCTCCTGATTTGAACTATGGGTGACTCGTTCCATTTGGCTGGGGAGAAAAGGAGGATGCATCCACCAACAGTTTCTCCCAAAAATGTCTCTGGCCAGTGGTAATTCTAGTTTTCTCATCTCTGGAGCCAGCATATTATCTAAGCAGAGATAAAGAAAGAAAATCTTAACATGTGAATTGAAGAGGGGAGGATTTCTACAAATTTTCCTCATTAAAAGCTCCTGCAAAGCTATTGACAAGGTCCTGGTGTGAGCCAGATGCCAGTGAGAAAAGTGGATCACTGCGTGGTCCTGAGAGGAAGGGGTACTCTACAACTGTGAAAGAGAGACCTATAATAATTATTAATATCCATATGTGCTTGTACCTTATGCATTTTATTAAGACCAAAAGTGTGCAGTCCCAGGCCATCCAATGTGAAAGTAGGCGGGTGCCTAGGGTGCAGGGTCTGGGGTGAGAAAGGAATACATGGACATCCACATATCCCCCCCCCCCCATCACCGCCTGCCAATGTTATGTCCCTTCCACTTGGGAGAGAGACGGCTGGGGGGTGTCAGGTTGGTGATCTAGCAACTATTGGCTAGGGTGGACCAGGTAAACTAGGTAGATTGTGTTATGCCAGCAGATTGTGAACAGGCTATTGCATGCAATGCGGGTACAGTGTACCCAGTTTAGATTACTACTAGGTTTATACATGTTTCGGACAATGCATGGTCACACCCTGCACTGCCTTATCAGGGGCTGTAGTAAAGGGTGTTTGTTAGCTGGGTTTAGTTTGGGACGTATCCTGGGGAAGGTCTATAGACCCTTGTTAGAGTGGTCCCCAGATGTGCACTGCTTGCCCCATTACAGGCATAGTGGTTCCTGTGTGACATTTGGGGTACCTGCTGGGTACGTGTCCCCTGGATGGGACACTGTGGAACACAGACTACTGGGCATGTTTGACCTTGGTCAGATGCTGTCTTGCTGATTTCCAGTTTCTGTGTTCCTATTTGCCACCTAGGTGACAGCCTAGTCTGCCCTGTGCCCCAGCTGCCCCCAGTTCATGTCCCATCTGCAGCCCCCTTTGCCCCATTTGCACCATCACCATAGTGCCTTTCATACATGGCCACTATGCTGTTGCTGCAAATGGAGCACTACTCTCACTTTTCTTGGGCTCCCTGTCTGTGCTGTACATTGCTGACACTGAAATGGTCTCTCTTTCCTGCAAAAGTGCATTTACCTACAGTTTTTCACTGGCGGTAAAGTCCCGGCATTACTGTTCCAGCGTTAGTGTAGCAGGGGCTTCTCCCTGTCCACTCCCCGCCCATTGACCCCTACTCTCTGCCTTCTCTCCACCCTCTGGGACATTTACCACTGCTGGTAACATTACCGCATGTTAACGTTACCGATACTACATTACTGTGGTTTAGTAAACATGCTCCTAAGGAAAGATATCAATAAATGTTACTGATAGTCCACACTGTTGTGGAATTTAGATATATTCAGAATTGAAAGGAAGAACTATTCCCCAGGTTATGTTTCCTGAATAAAGTTTGATTCTGATACATCATGTATATCTTCAATATATTATTTCATAAACTTTTATGTTCATATAATATGGATTAAAGGGCCTGTGTTTTAATTTTGAAGCCTATGTTAGAATTCAGTATTGCATTAAACTGTCCATTTAAGTAAATGCTATCCCTAAAAGCCCACAGTTGTGTTTTGTTTTGTTTTGTTTTTTGTCAAGTTAAGATGTTAACTTTTTTTCTCCAACCGATAGGGGTACTTGCACCTTCCAATGAGGGGCCTCTAAGCAAGGGTGTGCCTGGACACAGGAAAGGGAAATTCTATAAAGAGTCTTCATCCTGCTGGTGGGTAACCAGGGCAAAAAGAGGGCACCTGGACCCCAGAGTGAGAGGTTGCGGGGCTGAAAGTTGCCTGGGACATAAGAGGATCACAGAGGTCCTCTGTGCTGTAGATCCTAAGACACGAATACGATGGAAGGATTGTATTTTGTAAATCCAGAAAAATAAGAAAATAATCAGAGGAACAAGAAGGAGAAAAGAGATGAAGAGCTGGTTTCAACCTATGATCGGAGAAGATAAATGAGAAGATTCAATTTATCCTTTAGAGGCACATTCCGAATGGGTCATCCAAGTGCAATCTGGGACCACAAAGCCAGAACATCTGAAAAGAAAGGCAGGCACATGCAAGTTCAGGCACAATTGCAGAAACGGGAACGTGCCAGATATGCATGTGTATCAAATGTCTATATAGACGTCCCCAAGAGAGTATTTCAGAACCAAAATGCCTAATAGCATAATGGTTACAGTAGTGGCTTAAGAAATGAGTGGCTAGGGTTCAAATCCCAGTGTAAGACTTTATAATCAAAAGCTAGTCACTTAATTCTCAATGCTTTAAGGTGAAAACAAACACTTTCCTGATACCTATTTGTACCTAGACCAGGAATAAACATACAGATGGCTCCACTGCTTCTGGGATCAAATGGAGAGGTGTAAGTCAGCCAATTGGAATTGGAATTTCAGTATGGGGAGACAAAAGGGAAAGACAGGAGAGAAGCAGCTTGGCCTACAGGGGAAGGAACATGGGAATTGACAGAAGAATTGGGACCAACAGCAGGAGCAGATATCTGATGACACTACCCTGTTCCTCTTTCAGTGTGTCCTGACCTGAGACCAGATTGTAGCAGAAGTCTTTACTGCCCTAGATTTCTACTTCATGAGCTGCCTTTTAGTATGTGTAACCCCCCCCCCCCCCTTTTCCCCAGAATAGATCTGATGATTACAGGGCCCCGCAATTATTGTTCATCCTGCTGGCTTTTATTAGAAAACTTTAGGCTGAGAGAAGCACTTGTTCTTCAGAGACTGCTGGCTCTTAAAGGAGCATCATCCCCAACAAACAGGTAAAAAATATTTAATTTCATTTTTAGTCCTTGACTCCATTGCCTTTGAGGGCATGAGGTCTCAGGGACACAGTAACTGGGACTAGTTTGAATGCTGGGAATGGTTTGAGGGGTGGGGTACAGAAGGGACTCTCAGACTGGGGAGAATGAAGACCCAGGGAGTGGATTAGCTGTAAAGTTTCCAGTCTGCAAGCAAGGAGCTGTAGTTCTGATCTAAGGGAAATCAATGGGACAATTAGAACTATAACTCCATGCATATAATGAGATAAATTCAGAACAGGATCAGCCTGTTCAATCAACAAGGGTGAGTTGGCAACCCCAGTCAAATGGGATGGAGAAGGAAAATAGAGATTCAGGGATTAGGGAGTGAAGACTCAGGGAATGAGTTGGAGAGGGGGAGAGTGGGGACTTAGAGATTGGGTAGTGGCAGGGCTGGCCCTGCACTAGGTTGACTAGATATCTGCCTAGGGTTGACAGGCTGGGGGGGGGGGGGGGCACAACATTTTTTTCCAACATTCCTTGGGCCTGATTCTCAAAGCCCTAGGCACGTGCTACATGTTAAAAGCCAACCTTACCCATATAAACTGCCATGACCATGTAAATCACATATTCAACAAGGCAGCTTGAATTGTTAAGGCCCAGCTACCCGCACAATGTCATGCGCTGAAACCCGGTAGGTGTAACGGGGACGTGTCACCATGAAACCTGCATAAAGCAGATTTCCAAAACCCATGTGCGCTTACATTGGAAGTCACTAACTGCGTAGTCTTAAGCGATGGCTCCCGGCGCATACGACCACCGATGGTGAATGGTGAACTCATGTAGTGTCAGAACAGTGCATAGTAGAGTGAGGGGAGTATGAGCAGGTCTGTAACCAAACCGTTCAGATGTAAAGTGATGCTGGACAGGCAGAGACGGCATGTGGGCCATGCACATGATGATCCAGAGATGGTGACGTGCTTGCCGTGCCCGGACACAGTGGAGTATGCAACAGGCAATGCATACCCAGTAGCAGGCAGTGGCCCAGCATCCGAGATACAGGTAATGCGCCCCACGTGTACACAGGCCCAGGGTGAGCTACCTGCAACTGACAGAGGAGGAGGAGGTCTACCAGAAATACAGACTGGATGGAGCAATGATAACGGAGCTGTGCAGCATGCTCAGTATGGACCTGGAGCCCTCCACATCAAGAAGCCAGGTCTTGCCGGTGGTCATAATGGTGACCACTGCCCTGGGATTCCTTGCAATTGGCAGCTTCCAGCATGTAACAAGGGTGGCTGTTGGAATCACACAGTCCACTGCCAGCCACTGCATAGGAACATTCACCAGGGCCATGGAGAATGCACCACCTCATAACCTTCCACCGGACATAACAGAAGTGGCAGGAGACTGTGCAGGTGTTCTACAGTGTTGTTGGTTTTCCCATCGGTACTTGGATGTATAGATGCACCCACATTGCACTGTAGAGAGCATACTGAAACAGGCATGGGTACACATCGATGAGCATGCAGGTCATTGTGGATGCCAACATGGACTTCATTGATGTGTGTGCCTGCTACACAGGGTCCTGCCACGATGCATTTGTCCTCGCCAAGTCCAGCCTGGGACAGGAAGCAGCCAGGGGTCAACTTGGAAATGCGTGGCTGCTAGGTGAGGGAGCACATGTGTGAGTCCCAGTACAGGTCCAGAATGGATGCCTGCTGCAGTCTGATGCTATGGGTACTGCAAACAGGTGGTGATAGATGTGTACTGTATGTATTGCAATGCATGAACACCACATGAGCACCTGCTGTCCATAGCAGCCCATAGACTATACCCAAGGCACGTCCCAATGCTCATACTCACAACTCATATTGTTCCCACAGGTGACTGTGGATACCCCCTGAGGACTTGACTGCTAATCGCAGTGTGCCACCCCACGAGCTGGCAGGAGGAATGGTACAATAGCACCCATCAGCAGACCCAGGCAGATATGGAGTGTGCAATTGGGGTGTTGTAGAGCCACTTCAACAGGAGTGGTGGACAACTCCTCTACAACACAGAGCGGGTATGCCAGCTATTCTCAGCATACTGCATACTCCACAACCTGGCATGGATGCGTGGAGTGCTGGACCCAGAGCCAGGAGAAGGAGGCCACAGAGGCAGAAGATGATGGTGCAGAGCCCAGGAGCTAGCAGCAGGCCAGGGCACTGGCCCACCATGCACAGGTGATACGTGACAGTTTCTGCAGCGATTGCCCTACACTAGCACCAGGGCTGGACACACACAATCACCAATAATGTTCCCTTTGCCACCCAATGTGTGCAGTGCTTTCTTTATTTCCCTCCATGTGATTCCCCTGCTCAAGGGCCCCCTGCTGGCCATGGGCACTTGATAACACATACACTATGACACAGTGAATTGTTGTTGAAGAATGCGTTGGCAGTGTCACCACCCTCCCCAGCAGGATGGGCTGAAGGACATGGCTCAGGGCTAACAGGCAGTTGTGCTGTTGCACTAGCAGACCCATCACCCACCCCCTGAGCCTGCATGAGGCTCACCAAACTGCGCAGGGAGCCAGTGATAGATGCCAGGTATGCTGCCATCTCCCTCATCAGCCGCAGGTCCCCTCCATATTGCAGCCCACACGCATTCTGTGGTTCTGCCACTCCTCACACTCTGCCTCTCTGGTCTGTTATGCAGCCTGCAGGTCCTGCCGAATACCCTGCAGCTTGAACAGTATGCTCTCTGTGCCTGCCACAAGGTGTGCACCCTCCTGCAGTAGCTCCTGGTCCAGGTCATCACCTCCTGCACCCACTGGCTCCTCCAGGATGGCAAACTGTAGATGAGCAAGTGGGGCATCATCTGTGTCTGGCTCCCTGGCACTGGCAGTCACACTGGTCTGCCCCACTGCCCTGGGTGGTGAACCCGAAAGCTCCTCTGCAATGGCTGCCACATTGGGCCACTCTACTGCACTGGCAGGCACACTGGCAATGATGGCTGTGCACCCTGGCTGGGAACGGGCATCCTCCATGGTGGGGGATGAAGCTCCCCCCGATGCATTGGTCCCAGGCTGGGAGGGTGGTGTCTCTGGCAGGTCTGTGGGAGAGCAAAAGTGGCAGAGGTTAGTGACATGGCATGCCAGCTCAGTCTATGGGGTGGCACTCGGTCCACTACAGAACTAGCAGGTGGTGCATAGCCTGCACTGTACCCACTCTACACATCCCCCAAGGTCTAACAGACAGACAGGCATGGACTGGGTGAATGGAGGCACATTGGGGACACCTATATTTATTATTTATGTATTTATTTCTATCTTTTCTATACCACGCTATTTGACATCAGTGCGGTTTACAGTCAACAATTTTACACAAGGTGGGAAGTGCCTTGTGCTTACATCAAACAGGACATATTAACTGGGATTCATAACATTGAACTATTTACATCTGAACAATGGCAGCTTACTAGTGTCGCTGTTACATTCTTATAGCTGTTGGGTGGTTGTGTTTGTGCAAGGTATAGGGGAACCGTTGGATTGCGAGTAGTATGAGAGGAATAAATGATGTTTTATGGCTTTCCTGAATTGTGAGAGATCATTGATTGATCTTATGTTGGACGGGAGATTATTCCAACACCTTGGAGCATAGAAAGAGAATGCCCTGTTTCTAGTTGTTTGCTTGCATTTCGTCACTTCGATCGGGGTTACCAGTGTGTTAGCGCCTATTTACCTTCTTGACCTATTATCGGGGGTATGTGTAATGAGTGCCGTGATGGACGAGGGGGATATCCTATTGATGGCTTTAAACGTAATGAGCAGTGTCTTGTAGGTGATTCTGCCTTCTATTGGTAGCCAGTGAAGTTCCTTTAATGTAGGGGTGATATGGTCTCTTCTTGAGACTCCGCAGAGGACACATGCTGCGACATTCATTGCAAGCTGCAACTGGTTTAAGGAACTCTTGGGGATCCCGTGTAGGATGATGTTTGCATAATCGAAGTGAGGAAGTAGCAGGGCTTGGAAGACTGTCCTGTAGTCTTCATGTGCCAGCATTGGTCTTAGGTGACGTAACGTCTTAAGCTTGAAATATATAGCCTTGATGGTATTGCTTATGAGCGCTTTAAAGTCAAAACGTTGATCAAGCGTAATACCCAGATAGTGTATTGTAGGCTTACTTGGGAGCTCAGCGTCTCTGACCTTTAATGTATTCGGAGGGGAAAAGGTTTTGTTCTTTGTTATGAACAATACCTCCGTCTTCTTGAAATTTATCCGAAGGTTCTGTTCGAGGAGCCAGTCTGTTCGAGGAGCCAGTCTGTGATCGTGTTGAAGCAGTTAACTAAGGCAGTGAAGTCAGGATGCGCGACATCGAATGGCATAAACAGGAGGACATCATCTGCGTAGATCAAACAGGAGATTCCAAAGGCTCGAATGATTTCACAGATAGGCTGCATGTAGGTGTTGAATAATAGTGCAGATAGGGACGAGCCTTGGGGTACTCCTTGGGTTTGTTGAAATAGATCCGAGGTGTTGTCTCCCATCCTTACATGTTGCCATCGGTCCTCTAGATATGATTTACACCAATCCCACGCCAAGCCCTGAATTCCGTTATCCTGGAGGCGTCTGAGGAGTTGAGTATAACTGACAGAGTCGAATGCTGCGGCAATGTCAAGGAAGATCAGTGCAAATCCTTTCTTGATATTATCTAATCCTCTGGATAAGGTATTGGTTAGAGTGGTTAGTAGTGTTTCTACGCCGTGAGCTTCTCGAAACCCATGCTGGCAGTCATCTAATGGGGCTGAACTGTCTATGTGCTGTTGAATCTGTCTTTGGACATTCTTCTCAATTATTTTGGCAAGAAGGGGGATACTTGAGATCGGTCGGTATGAGTCGGCTTTCTGAGGATCTAAACTATTGTTTTTGAGGAGCGGGTGAATGGAGGTGTGCTTGAGAGAAGACGGGAATGTTCCTGTTGAGAAGGATAGGCTTGTGATCCTTGCTATGATTGGGCTGAGTTCTGTTTTCATTGTCCTAATCCAGTGCGCTGGGCAAGGGTCGGTCGGTGCGGTAGTGGTATTGATAGAAGCAATAATGTTTTCGATGTCTCTACAGAAGGAGGAGATAGCTCTGTAAGCAGTGGTGGTTGAACTGGAGTATTTTTTAGTGTGGTTCTCGGGGCTATGTCTGTTTTGATGGCTTTTGATTGAAGGTGGTTAGCGTACAGCTGGGGTTGTATTGGTTCATGGTGGGGGGAGGAGGGTTCCTTGGTTATTGATTTCACTAGGTTGAAGAGATCCCTGGGCTTACTTAGGGAGCGGCGAAGAATCTCAGTATGGAATTCTTTCCTTTTGGAGTATGTTAATTCCCGGTGCGCTGATAAGTGTGCTAGATAGGATGCTTTGTCCTCTGTTGAATGTGAACGACGCCATCTTCGTTCCAGTTTCCTTAAGTGGTGAAGAGACATCCTTATATCTGCAGAAAACCATTGCTCAGATTTCCTTTTACAGGCTGTTTTGCTGGATGGGGGGGTTTTCTTTGTTGAGGGTAGATAAGCGAGCGAGCTTAGTGTGTCATTCCATCTCCTGGTGAGCTCGTAGAGGCTGTCAGAAGGCTGTTCGAGAACTGGAAGTGCGTGATGTGTAATCTGATCCTTATCAAGTGGTTTATGGCGTCTAGAGTTTACCAAAGATATTGTGCTCGTGTGGTTGGTAGAACAACGTTCCTGTTGCGCTGGTATTCAGAACGTGATTAGACTATGGTCTGACCACGGGACGGGCGTGATGGCTAGGTTGAAGTCATGATCGGGGCTCGCATTCGCTAGTGGAGAAAAGATAAGATCAAGGGAATTTCCTTTGTGGTGGGTGGGGGCCTTTATGATTTGTTCATAGCCAAGTTCTGACATTGCTTCCAGGAAGGTATTAGCATTGGTATGTTGTAGAGATGCAAGATTGAAGTCACCCATCATCCAGTTTACTTTGTGTGGGTTGTCTGGGTTACATGCAAGGTCAATTATGTTAGATAGTTCATCAGTAGATACAGAAGGAGCTCTGTAGATGAGGTTGATAGTGATGTGTTTGTTGGCTATGGTAACTGAGTCAAGTAGTGCCATGATATTGGAGGAGGTCAATTGGAACTGGAGTTCGGATCTTGCTAGTATGAAGACCCCCCTACTCCTTCTACCAACACTATGGCTGTTGTATATTGAGAAGTTAGGTGGAATGAGTTGGTTTAGGATCACTGTATCTGATTCTGAGAGCCAGGATTCAGTGACCATTAGTATGTCCAGGTTGAGGTGATCTATGAGATCAGTAATGGCTGGCCATTTCTTACGGGCTGAGCGGGAGTTTATGAGAGCACATTTTAAGTAAGGGTGTACCTGGGGTAATACTTGAGTTATGTTATCCGTCTGCTGGAGTGTTATGTAGAGTAGATGTGGTTGTCTAACACGGTCAGTGCGTGGTGGACGATGATAATAGCTGCTGTAGCTCTTTCATCCCGTTCCCTTAAGGATGGGGATGGGATTATGGCTGTGGGTAAGAGCAGTGGCATCGTGGATGGTATATGCAAGGATACACATGCTGGTGATAATCAGTGTTGAGAAGGCCATGTTCATCTACTGGGTGAGATAGTCTATTGTGGCAGCACAGATGAACAATAAATAATACAATTAATGTTGGACATTAAATATAAACTCTGCTAGCCGGTAATTAGAAATTATTACAATGTTTCAGGTATAGATGCACAATGTTCTATTGAATCAAAGTATCAATATGGCTATATGGCTGTCATGGTCATACCCGGGCTATTAGGCACCCCTACTCACCCACATGTGTGCCTGTGGTGGAGCTGTCAAAGCCCACAACCCTGAGAAAGCGACCTTCTCCACATACTGAAACACCTGCTCCTCAAGTGGGATGAGGCTATGCTGCTGCACAGATGACAGACTGCTGTTCCTGGTCCTCTTCTCCTTCACTGCCTGCTGGACCATGCGCCACTTCTTCTTGATGTCCTCCACGTCCCGGTTGTGGTGGTGCACCGCATTGACACTGTTGACAATGTCACGCCATGCTGCCTGCTGGATGATGGCATCCTCAGCCATGCAGAGGGCAGTGTGATTGTGCAGGATGAGCTCCAGGGCCATAGCTGTCTCGGAGTGAATTTATCCTCCCTCATGCATTTTGCCACTGCTGGTGCCTTGTCAGCCATTGTGAAGCAGCAACATGCTAAGGCAGTGTTCGTCTACCCACGTAGGTCCTCTTATGCATATGTGGGTAGAGTGCATGCAGAGTCACGCCCCATCCAAAGGCATATCGGGTACCCGCGTAGGCCCCTGGGTGCCGGTGTTTCAAATATCTGCTGACAGCTTGCCAGTGTAGGAGACCATAGCTGCACAGTGCTGAACAATGGCAACATAGGCATGCAGGAATGCCCAGACTGCAATACCTGGGTAGGTCGCATCACACAGTAAGTGGGCATGTCAGCTGCTGTGTGCGCTGCTCTGACAATGTGTCTTTGTGGGGCAGGGGGTGTCCTGCATGTGCAGAACTTCTGGGCTGCACCCATGCTGCCGCAGCTATGTTTCTAGTGTAAGGCAGAGGCTGCTACCCATGCAGACAGTCACATCCAGAGGCACTATCCATGTAGGGCTCTGCCCATGATCTCTGCATGAATGGTGGCCCTCTGCCATACCCATGCAGAATGGGTGTGATGACACCTTATGCCCATAGACCTCCGGACTCCCTCACCTGGTCTCCCTCACCACTCATGCAAACACGACGTCCTGCCACCACAAAATGGATGACACAGTGTTTGCAAACATGAGCCATTTTATTTAACAAATGTGCTAATGTATTTACAACACAGCTAACATTGGCAGACAATGTGCAGCTGTACAAACGCAGACTGCCCCAGAACAGGGCATATCTGCCTAGGGGACTGCCTATGGTGCAGCGGGGTCCTGCTTGTGCCCTGTCACTGCTGCAGAGAGGACATTGAGGTGCATGGTGATGGTCCATGCTGCGATCTGCACTTCCTCTTTGAGGAGACACAGCTCTGTCACCAGGGCAGCCAGAGTCCAGTCACTCAATGGATGAGGGGATGGTGGCGCAGAAGGGCTGGGTGTGGCACAGTCAGAGTGTGCTCATGGGTGCTGGGGTGCTCCCCAACTGTGGGAGGTGTATCACGGCCCTGCTGCATATTACACTTGGCCCATGCTGAGTCATTCAGTGGGCACATGGCCCCTTGGTAGGGTTGCGGGTGGGAGTGACTGTGGGCTGTGGGGTACAGCCAGGGTCTGCAGCTCCACCTCTGGACTCCACATTGTTTGCCTGCTGGTGATGCCCTGTGCCACTCTACCGTACCTGGGGTGCTTGGGTGGTGGTTCCCACATCCCCCCTGCTACCCCTTCTGCTCCCTCCTCCTCTGTCTCCTCATCCTCCCTGCCCTGCCCCTGGCCCTCTGCTCCCTTATCCTCTGACTCCTCATCCTCCCCATCCTGCCCCTGTCCCTCAGATCCCTCCTCCTCTGACTCCCCATCCGATCACTGTGCCATGGCCCCCTCGCTGCCCTCCTTCTCTGACAAGGTGTCTTGGGCTGCAGTGTCACTGGATGACAATGACTCCTCCTCATCCCCATCATTGCTGGTGGTACTGATGCTGCTTCTCTGGTCCAGTGGTGCTGCACTTCTGCTCCTGGGTGGATGGTGAGGTGGGTCAGCGGTGTCCTGGACCCCCCTGGAGTCAGTTGTGGGGAAAGAGGAGAGGGGTTACTGGTCCGCACAGGCATGGCACTGGGGTGGGACTGGCACAGCCCTGGGGGGGGGGCACACATGCATCACTCAACCCACCTTCAGCACACAGATGCTTGCCTCCCCCACAGTTCACACTGCACACCCTTCTCTTTGCCCACCTCCAGCCAGCTCTGTTCTTCCCCTCACTTGCTCAGCTGTACCCTACCAGACCCCCCAGGGGATGGGCATGTACAGGTGGCAGCATGGGCAGGCACAAAACATGTCCCAAGGGCCACTGTTGGGGGGGTGTGCCCTTGTATTGCCCTTTTGTGCCATGCCCCAGCCAGGTGTGTGCACACCTGCATGTCTTGGGTGCTGAATGGTACACACACGGGATGGTGGCACCGGAGGATGGCACAGCTGCCCATAGCACATTCCCATCATTGCATGCAGAGAGAGTCCACCACCAGGTGGTTTGCCTGCACCAGTCTTGCAGCCATGGCTGCCATCCCCTGCATCTGATGGTCACCACTGTGTAGCCCACTGACCTTCCTTGGCCGCCAGCCACTCCCTGAGCCACTGCAGCTGGTTATGCTTCCTCTGGCGCAGTGTGAGGGCCTCAAGGGTGCAATGCACACTATATTCCCAGTGGAAGGGGAGGCACACATGAGCTCAGTTGGCCACTACCATATTGTCTGTTGTGCATACCTGTACCCTGCCATGGTCTGGTGACATGCCCATCCTGGGGGCAGAGGTATATCCATAGGTGGCAGACTGTGATGGCAGAGCCACTTGCAGGGACAGACAGGCAACACACGTGGTTTCTGCCACTGGTCCCCCCAGACCCCTGCACAAGGGCACAGAGGCTGGGGGGTGAGGCAGGTGTCTGGGGCATCCACACTGCCTGTCAGAGTCCCCTCAGTGCCCAGACCAACCACAGCTCCCCTGCACCCAGCATTACCATTACTGTGCATGCTCTGTGGCATTGCTACCAACAACCACCAAGGGGTTCAGTACTCTTACCATCTGCTGTGTGTGGGTATGCCCCTTGCTGCGTGCAATTGGGACTTGCACCCATACCAATGCATGGCCCATCCCCCCCACCACTAGCTGACAGGCACACATTGGGGCAGCCACCAGCATGTGGCTTGAAATCATAGCCCTGTATTCCTGTGCAGACACACAGCTGTGCCTTTCAGGGTGTGTCTGCCTAGCATGGCGCTCCGCCCCCCCCCCCCCCCCCCACACACACACCTTTTGTGGCCTCCTTACCTGTGCAGACAGAGTTGGATGCCCCTCCTTTATAGCTGTTGCCAGACACAGGTTTGGACAGTGGGCCCCCCTGGGGTAGAGGACCCCCTTGTGCTGCAGCATGGAGCAGACTAGGCACTCGCTTTCATCAGGGCTGAGGTTTGCACTTCTCCTCACTGCCATGCCACTGGTGTCTATCCATCCAGTCACAGGGGGCTCCTGCACAGGCGGCCCATGGGGAATGCGTGATAGTGTCATATATGCATGGGTATGTGGACAGGCAATACACGGATTCCTGAATACATGCTGTCCTGCTTCTCTGGCTGATGTTGTGGTTACATACATGAGTATCGCCTGACCCTTCGGCTCAGTGCCCAGGTTACACGCCCTGCGCTTTCCCGTATATGCTGTGGTGGGCGCCTACCATTGTGCTCAGTTTGTGCTGCATTTTTGTTGTTTGCCCATTTTGGTGGCGCATGACTCATGATTCAAGCACTTTCCTTAAATAGGTAACTTTCTGCAGGAATGGCCAGCCTTGGCGCCTTGTTGAATATCGGAGTCTTTATTTATAGAGTTCTAGGGCAAAAGAAACAATTATATACCAAGTTGAAACTCTCTGCCCAGTGTGTAGTGGCAGCCAAAAGAGCAAATATAATGGTAGGTATTATAAGAAAAGGAATGGAGAATAACAAAGGATATTATAATGCCTCTGTATTGTTCCGTGGTGCGACCACACCTTGAATATTGTGTGCAGTTCTGGTCGCTGTATCTTAAAAAGAATACGGCATTATTAGAAAAGGTACAGAGAAGAGCCACGAAAATGGTAAAGGGGATGAAAGGATACCCCTATGAAGAGAGGCTAAAAAAGGTTAGGACTCTTCAATCTGGAAAAGAGATGGCTGAGGGGAGATATGATAGACGTCTATAAATTAATGAATGGAGTGGAATGGGTAAACATAGATCAATTGTTTACGCCATCAAAATATAGAAAGGCTAGGGGATATGCATTGAAACTATAGGGTAAGGCCAATAAGAGAAAATATTTTTTTCACTCAAAGAGTAATCAAACCCTGGAATTCATTACCGGAGGATGTAGTAAAAGCGGTTAGTATAGCCGGGTTTAAAAAAGGTTTGGACAAGTTCTTGGAGGAAAGGTACTTAAATCATTATTAAAGGGGACCCGGGATACCAGCTGTTTGCCCCAAAACATACATTGTGGAACCTGTGTCTTTTAGGGAAACTGCTAGGCACTTGTGACCTAGATTGGCCACTGTTGGAAACAGGATACTGGGCTTGATGGACCTTGGTCTGACCCGGGATAGCATATCTTATGTTATATTCTTAAGAAAATACAACATTATTTGCCTATGCTCACCACTAAACTTCCACTAACAATTCACACTTAAACATGTCTAGCCCCGCAGGATCAGAATCGCGATCAGTTATGTACGTGCAGGCCGGGACTGTGATTCAGTCTGGCTTGCACGTACATGACCTGCCCAACTAACTCAATCAGGGCTTTTAAATACAGCCACGGTGCCATGGCGTCTGGTTGCTATGGCACCATGGGTCCATTTAAAAGCCGCGATGCTGGCTGCCGGATAAAAGTGTTTATTACCAATAGCCCGATCCCCGTTCTGGCCTCCTAAGGCATGGCACCGCGGCTGTATTTAAAAGCCCAGGGCCCCCCCTGTAAATGTCCTCCGGCCCCCCTGCACCATCCGCACCCCGGCAGTACGAAAAAAAACATCCAGGGAACTTATTCCACCTTGGATAATATCACCACACTGTCGCCGGCCCTGGACGTACAGGGCTGACATTAGAATCGGTTCTGTACATCCAGGGCCAGAGACCGCACAGACTCCATCCCCGAGCCGCCCCTTCCCCACCCCCGTCTAACTTCCCCACACAGAATTCATGGCACAGAATCAGGCCCTAAGTGCATAACCTTGTGTGTGTCAACATTAAGTTTCTTCTGCCATTTGAACACCCAGTCTATCCCTCACCAGTTAGATATACTGGCTTCCTATCCATCTAGTGTTTTTTAAAAGTTAATCATTTGCATATTTGCATATTCATTATGGTTATGTAAATATGTCCCCACACTCTTTGCCCCCCCCCCTCAATGAAGCAGTCAAAGTACATCCATGATTTTAATCAGATCCACCAAGTTACCCAGTCTCAGGAGGGAGATATTAATCCAGTCCAGTATTTCTGACAACCGCACTCTGATGCTTTATGGGACCAACTGCACTGATTTCCATGGGAAGAATCAGGGACTATAAATATCATGCTGTTTTGGGGTGTAATTTGAAAACTAGAACTGGCCAAAATGTTTTCCTCCTGGAAATTATCATTTGGCAGCCCTGGCTTGTGTGATTTTATGAACTTAACAATAACAACAACATAGATATTGATACTGTAAGTGCTGTCGAGTCGGTGTTGACTCATAGCAACCCTATGAAAGCTGACCTAAATTGGTTTCATTTGTCAGTCTTCAGCCAGGCAGCTCATTGTTGATAGCATGGCACTCATAGCTGATGTTATTGTATTGATACATCTCATTGTCATTCTTCCTCTTTTGCGTAGACCTTCTACCTTACCAAGCATTAAGTCTTTCCCTAGCAATCTCTCTCATCACATGATGTGTCCAAAATATGAAAGTCAAAGTCTTGTTATCTAAACTTCTAAGGAAAGCTTAGGCATGATCTCCTCTAGTACTGACTGGTTTGTTCTTCGGGCAGTCCATGATACACACAGTATTCGTCGCCAGCACCATAATTCAAAGGCATCAATTTTCTTCCTATCTTTTTCACTGTCCAACTTTCATATCCATATGATGCTATTGAAAATACCATGGTTTGGACATGTCAAATCTTTGTATGGAGAGAGACATCTCTACTCTTGAGTCTTGTCTAGTCCTCCATAGCCATTCTGCCAAGATTAATAAATCATCTGATTTCTTGACTGCTTGTCCTTTCTTTATTGATAGTTGATCCAAGTAGGTTAAAGTTGTCAACTATTTCAATTTCTTTTCCATCAATGATGAACTTATTGATTTTGTCAGTTGTCAGGATCTTTGTCTTCTTAACAATAAGGTGCAGGCCCGTTTTAAGACTATGTTCCTTCAGAAGCAAATGTTTCAGATTGTCTTCGCTTTCAGCCAGTAATGTGGTATCATCAGCATAGTGAAGGCTGTTGATGAGTCTTCCACTAATCTTCACACCTCAGTTGTCTTCATACAGTCCTTCTTCTCTGATGATTTGTTCTGCGTATAAATTAAACAGGTAGGGGGAAAGTATGCCGCCTCTGTCGTACACCTTTGCTGATTTTATACCATTCTGTCTCCTAGTTCCATTTGAACTGTTGTTTCTAGTTCAATATAAAGGTTGTGCAAGAGAACTATCAAGTGCTCTGGTATACCCATGCTTCTTAATGTGGTCCAGAGTTTCTCATGGTTTACACAGTCAAAAGCCTTGCTGTAATCAATAAAACACATATGGATATCCTTTTGGTATTCTCTTGTCTTTTCAAGGATCCATCCCACTTCCATGATGATGTCTCTCGTTCCTTGCCCTTTCCTGAACCCTGCTTGCACTTCAGGCAGTTCTTATTCCAGGTATGGTTGTAGTCTCTGCTGAATAATCTTGAGTAGAATCTTGCTGGCTTGTGGGATCAGAGCAATTGTGCGATAATTTCCACAGTCAATCAGATCACCTTTCTTTAGTATTGATATAATCACAGATCTTTTCCAGTCAGTTGGCCATGAATTTTTCTTCCAAATTTCCTGGCAGAGCTTTCTAAGTATAGTAACAGCTTCATCCAATTGCTGTAATACTTCAATGGGAATGCCATCAATGTCCAGTGCTTTGTTCTTTGATAAGGTTTTCAATGCTGCTTCAACTTCTTCTTTCATCACCAAATGGTTTCTGATCATAAGGCACAGGTTGAAACGGCTCTTGGTCCACTTGATCTTTAAGGTATAATGACTATGTATATTTTTTCCACCTTATATCTGTGCACCAAAGAAACAGCTGTTCAGTACAGTGGAAACCTGCTTTTTAAATGGCAACTGGGAATCTACCTGAATGCCCAGAATCCATAAAGATAAAACCACCATTATAGACTGGCTCATAAGCAGGGGTGATTTGGTTGTAGTAGGGTACTGACGCATAACCCATATTACCTGAGATTTCTGTGGATTTACTCTTAAATAACAATAATCAAGCCAGATGTAACAGTCTGGGTGGCCGAGCTATAATAGTAGATAATCATTAATAAAGCAGAAATCAATACATATAGGATCACAAGAAAATATCAACTGAACGTCGTCTTCAAAAACATACCCATACATATCCCAACTCTTCACTTCTTTTGAATATCAGTCCCTTGGAAATACAAACCAACATTTTTAATTCATAGAGCAGGGATCTCCAACTTCAGTCCCTAATGAGTATGTATGAGATATTTGCATGCACTGTCCCTATTGTATTCAAATTTATCTCATGCATATTCATTTGGGATATCCTGAAAATCTGACTGGATTGTGGCCCTCCAGGACTGGAGTTGGTGATCCCTGTCCTAGAATGTGATCCTTGCACCTTCTAGCTAGAGGTCAGAATCATTTTGCTTTTTGTGGTCTCACTTTTTTATTTTCAGATTGCAGTAATTCAAAAATCAGGAAGGTTTGACCCATTTCTAGTATAAAATGTAATTATAGCTGAAACAAAAAATGATATTTTGTAAATTTCTTAACAAATAGAACTCATTAATTATCTATAACATATGAAATGGTAATTTAGAAAGGACGTCCAGATGCGATATGGGATGCCACGGCACAACATCCAAAAAACTGCCAGAGATGTTTCCATTTTGGCCCTATTTTAGCAACTTGAACATCTCTGAAATAGATGGCCACACTAGAAACCACATAGACATCCAAACTACAAACACTTGGGGAGGGATATCTATCCTATACTGAACGCATGTCCATGCAAGTTATTTTACATGCAGTGACATACATCTGTGTGCTGAACTGAAAACAACTCTCGTCATTTCCTTGCAGTTTTCATTATCATTATGGGAAGTAAATATCAAAGTTCCTTTGTCTCTATGCTCTCCAAACGTCTGGGTGGCAGAACGGGAGATTTTCTGATACCTATTCATGCCCTAGAGCAGAAATAGACATGGATGGCCTTGCTAGGAGAATGAAACGTGTTCAGAGATTCTGAAATCAGGTGCACACATCGAACTTGCTTAAAACACCCCGGTCACACCTCCATCAAGCCCCTTGATGACTTAAATGTCCTTGGACTGGGGATATCTATAGAACTGTTTTCTAAAATAGCTCCAGGGACATCTGCGAATTGGACATCTGTGAGCCTGTTTTCAGATGTCCAAAGCACGAATAAGGCTTCTAAAATAACCCCCATGGTTTGTTCCATTATGGTTGAGAGCTACGGTAATCATACAAAAACAGACAAAAATTTCAGTCTGTACAGTAGAAAACTGGTGCATCTGCTCAGACTGAGAGCAAAATAGCAGTTATTATCTCCTGCACAATTGAACAAAAGAGTAGACAGCATTGGAAGCCCTGTGATTGTGTTGTCATCTATACAGAAGCATGGGGACAATTGCATGATAGTATCATCATTCAGCAGGCTAAAGGGATGACACTCATGTGGTGAGATAAATCTTATGTCCACAAGAAAACCTTCAGATTATTAATATCTTAAAGCAAAGTTTTAACTGAAGTAACACAATGCGGGTACAACAGAAGGTACAGCTGCATTTCCCAGCCTTCTAATGATGTGGATCTACGTCCCAAACACATTTCTTCTAGAGAAATGCCCGCACATGCAGAAGACGCTTTTAGGCTAGCAAAGCACTGTAAGAGAATGTTCTCCTTTGTCAGACTGTGGGCTGCTGCAAGTAATAAGATGCTCAATAAACACCCCCTATGACTAGTACTTAGCTCCTAGTGAAGATATAGGCACAAAACAACTCCTACAGATGTCTTGTTCTTGTTTCCTTAGGCAGGAATGATTCACAACATTATCTCAAAGCAGTAGCTCTACCAAAACATTTTGATACATCAATTGGTAGATAAACATGATCAATCATATCCCTCTTCTTTGTTTCATGTTATATTTCATTCCTGTGTTGATATTAGTGTTTAATGTGTATGAGACCATCTCCCACTCAGTCACTTACACCACTAAGAATGTAAGTCGGAGTTTGTGTTTGGTGTGGCATTGTGTGTGTGTGTGGGGGGGGGGGGGGGCAGAGGGACTGGTGGGTGCTGTGCTGATCCTTGTCAGACCCCAGGCAAGTCAGTTATCTTAGAGCATCACCTTCACTGGTTTGGACTTTGTGGGCCTGATTTTCTAACAGGACACCTATGTGAAAAGCCTAGACAGGTGCCTATTTGAATCCTATTTCATATAGACAGCATAGATGCTTATGTGCCTTTATTAAATAGGCTTCCGGAACCAGATTCAAGAGTG
Source organism: Ichthyophis bannanicus (assembly GCA_033557465.1). Lineage (NCBI taxonomy): Eukaryota > Metazoa > Chordata > Amphibia > Gymnophiona > Ichthyophiidae > Ichthyophis > Ichthyophis bannanicus. The sequence continues at coordinate 768,727,554 of CM066035.1, read as the reverse complement.
CACAAATTTACACCTGCTCCTCAAAAGCTGAAAATTTGTGCATGGACTCAACATATGTGCACATATATTTTATCAAATACACTTTTACATTGCAACTTTGCCTCCACCCTGGCCAAACTATGCCCCCAGGAATATGCAGATCACATAAATGTAGGTGCATACTTTATGTGCATATGTTTTTTATGCTTGTATGCAGTTGCACAGTTTTATGAAAGTCTTTTCTGCATATAAAATAGACTTTAAACATGGAAAATGCTTTAAAAATAATCCTCCACGTGCAGCTACTCAATTCCCGACTCTCTGAGCAAGGTATCTACTCACAACTCATTTATGGCCCCATCAGTCGAAATGACCAGAGGAAGCATTGCTGTGAATAGCTGGCCATTGACTGAGATCAGTGGTATAAAAACTCATTTTGAGATAAAGCATTTTGCATGTATTTCAAAAAAGGAAACAGAAGAGGAAGGACAAAGGAAGAAATGCAGGTCTTCTCTTGTGAAAAGGCCTGCAACTTTTTTGGAGAGACTTGCCACTCATACTAGACTCCATCAAAAGGCTATAGGAGAAACAACAGCAACACCCAGAAATATTTCCTCAAACACTTCCCCCCCCCCCAAAGAACCTGGGGCGAGATTCTGATCAGGGACTGTCTCTTACATCTATATGTATGGCGCTTTGTAGCGCTATACAAATGATAAGTAGTAATAGTAGTTTATCAGCCACAAAGAAAGAAGCCTCATGAGAACTACTGTAGGATAGTGAAGCCCAAGTAGTAGACAGAGTGCACCTGAAGATGAAGCCTGATGTACCCATTGAGGTGAGTCCTCAGGAATTCTTCACTCAAGAAAGAACTGATATGCAATATAAGAGCAGAGCAATTCATGGGTGGAAGGGAGCCTAACTAATTCCGACCCTAACTAATAAATCTCCACCAACGGTTCAAGTGTCACTGCCTTCTCTGAAAGAAAAAAATAGTATTACAACAAACAAACTAAAGAAGAATAATCAGCATTAAAAGGAATGATCTAATGCAGTCACCCCAGCTGATGTATCTATCAGTAAGAGACATCTGCAGGGGAAATTCAAGAATCAGGTGACTACCTTGTATATCACTTTACAAATATAGGCTCCATATACCTCTGCATTCCCTGGTAGCTTGGAAACTGAATTTCAAAAGGAATCACCTTTCTCGTGAACATTTGGGACTAACTAGGACAGTCCCTGCTCATCAAATTCTCAGCCCAGAGATCTGTTCTGGGCCTGTTGCTTTTTAGCATATTCATAAATGAGTGAGGAGATCAAATTTGCAGATGACACAAAATTATTCAAAGTTGTTTAAACACAGGAGGATTGTGAAAAATTGTAAGAGGACCTTGATAAATTGGAAGACTGGGCATCCAAATGGCAAATAAAATGTAATGTGGACAAGTGCAAAGTTATGTACTTAGGGGGTCATTCCGGAACAGGAATAAGTCCTTGGATGTGTAGCGTAAACGTTGTTCTAGCAAAAATGTCTATGGCTGTATTCTGATATACCTATGGACTTCTATGTACACGGCGCTAGCGTGGGGATCTCAGAACATGGGCGGGAAGAGCACAATGGGGGCATAATCTGCAGCGGAGACGTGCAATGTATATTCAGGAAAGCCCATGTACGTTTTGCGTGTTTCCCATGGACATCCATGTTATACCAGCAGAAACATGGAATAAGGCCAGGATTTAGAAACATTTCTGCTCCGCTCTGCAATTCGTCCATGTGTTAAACTGTGGCTGAGCAATGACACAAGGCTCTACAGCCAGTAGGAGGTTTAAAGAAAATACACTTTCTTTTCAGGATAAACACCCAAGCAAACTGCCCTGGCCCTTTTTGGATCTGCAGTACACTTAAGGTTACAAGCACACTGATGCTCCAGGCTTTCCTCAGCTGTAACAGTTCCTTAATTAGTCTTAGCAGCACTGGTCTGCTGGGTGAGAGAACACTGTTCCAACTCAGGCAGTTCTCAGGTAAGAAAATAAACTGCTTCTTCCCCAAAGTTCCTTCACTCTGGGGCACAACTCAGTAGTACTCTTTCAGTCTTTAGAAGTAGGGCAGCATATCCACAAATAAAGTAAACAGCAGCTCTCTATAGCACAAGAGTCCTCCAGCTGGGTAGAAGTCTAACAGCAATGCTGAAGGCCTAGCAACAAACTTAAACCATAGTTCCTACCTTCTCAGCAATCTGTCTTTCAAAGATAACTGGTCACTACACATTCCAGAAAACCCCCAGATTCCTCTTTTGCACGCCCAAGTTCTAGACTGAAGAGGCAGGTTAAAAAGTCAACAGAACCCCCAATACTTCCTGGCTCTTACTGGAGACTTTCCTAGTGATCTAGCAGGGTGCAGGAGCGAAACCCAATCATTCTTCCACTGTCAGGCTCCAGGGTTCAGAATGGCACCTTTGACACCTAGCTATAGTCTCAAGGTACTACTGCTGGTGGTCAAACTTCCAAAAAGGGGATCAAACCTGCCACACCCCACTAGAAAATGTCCCACAACTGCCCCCATCACCTTGCAAAGGATCCCACCCCCAAAATTGTATTTATTTGTTGGTATTTGATATGCCATCCTTTGGCTGAAATAGCCATCCAGGAAGTTTACAAAAATTCACTCTGACAACTGCCTTATCACACAATAAACTGCCCCATTCTTAAAAAATACCTGCCCCACACCAGCCCAACAACCCTACCAACACTCCATCTCCTAAAACTAGCCCCATAGCTGCCTCACCCTCCACAAATTACAACACTGCAACTGCTCCACTAATCTCACACTGCCCTCGCAACCCACACACTGCCTCACCCCTAAAACAACACTCCCTCCTAACTGATTACCATCCTTAAAACTCCCCCACCCCTAAATAATAACCCCACAACTGCCCTACCATCTGAGTAAATGTCCACCCCTGAAAACTGCCTCTGCATATGACCCACCACCCCACAAACTGCCTCCACTCCCAAAAACCACTCTGCAATTTCCCCATCCCCCAACTCTATTCCCCTACAAATGTTCCACCTCCCTGCAAACTGTGGAACTCACAAAAATACCCTCTGTGACTGTTCCACCTTCACCCCCCATGCAAGTGTCACACCCCATAAACTCCCTACTATAACTGCACATCCATCCTTCAAACTACTCCACAAATATCACTAATCCCAAAAAGGACACCCACCATAAATGCCCCACTACCCTCAGCTACCCCATCACAGATGCAACATATACATAACACACACAGAACATGGAACAGAGATACAAACCCACAAACAGCATATGAACAATATGCACACAAGGACAGAGAGATTGCAAATAATATTAGCTGTGATGTACAACATTTTAAATTATTCACATATATATTTTATTTACAAGTGCCCTACCCCAAAATGTTACCCACCAAGAAACCTAACTTCTTCCTGCCAACTACTCTAAGCCCCTAAAACTGCCCTCGATTGCTTCTCTACCCTGAAAACTGCCTCCTCCCCCCCAAAAAAAATTACCCATTCCACTGCCCTGAAAACTGCCCACTCCCAAAAGCAACCTCCTTCAACTGCCTCACCTTCCTGAAATCTCCCCCCCAAAAGCATCTCACACAACACCCCCATCCCATCAACTGGTCCCACCACCAAAAACTCCACTGCCCCAAATGCCCCACTCTCCCACAAGCTAACTATACAAGTGCCCCAACAACCTGTTAACTGCCTTGACCCCCCCAAAACTACCCCATCCCAATTGCCCCACTACCTCACAATCAAGGACCCCATCATAACTGCCCCACATCCCAACCAACTACTCTACCCCCCCAAAAAAAATCCCCTGTATCAAATGTCCAAATGCCCATAAACTATTACCCCCCCTCCCCAAACTACATCACTCCAACTTTCCCAACTCCCCCATTGCCAAACTACTCAACTCCATAAACATGCCCTACCCTAACAGCCTCAACACCCTCCAAGCTACCCCAACCCAAAAACTATCTCCTGCAAACCACCCCACCCCCAAAAATTACCCCCGCAACTACCCCATCATCCCTCAAACTACCTCACCCCCAGAATATACCACTCACAACTGCCCCACCACAACACCATCTACTGTATCTCCAAAAATGACCCCATGCAACTGCCCAAAACAATACCCCATCCCCAAAAATTACCCCACCCCATCTGCCACACTGTCCTGCAAACAACCACAATCCAAAAAACAACCTCCTGCAATTGCCTTAGCACCCTGCAAAGTGCACCATCCTTCAAAACTACCTCCCTGCATCTGATCCCACCCACGAAAATATGTAACTTGGAAATGCCCCACCACTCCCAGCTATCCCTGCTATGCACAGCGCATACACACGGAACACAAATCAGAGATGCAGAAATGACTAATAATTCCCTGCAGCTGGAGTGTGCTGCATTTTGAATTATTCACATATAAATTCAATTTTCTTTGCTGTTCTTTGTACTGTGAAATATAACAGATTTTTACTTCTTTCTTATTGGTCACTATGGGGGTCATTCCATTCAGGACATCCAGGCCCCTGTGCACCCGATCAGAATTGGATGAACAGGGGTAGATGCGATTCAGATCCTGCGAGGCACATCTAGTCAACGGGGATCAGAATCGTGACTAGGCCTGTACGTGCAGGTATTCCCATCAGCCTGAATGTACAGGCTCCTGCCCGGTTAACTCAGTCAAGACTCCTGAATGGAGCCATGACGCCATGGTGTACGGTTGCCATAGCACGGCGGCTCCATTCAGGAGCCGCGATTCCCAGCCGCCATTGACTGTCTCCTTTCCCTGCAGCCTGACCCCTGATCTGGCCTCATATGCTGGCGGACTTTGCAATACCGTCGCTCAGAAGCTTTAATTACAGCCCTTCTTTGGCATTGGATTAAGCTAAGTACACATACCTTGCTTATTTTATTATTGCTTGGTTTTGAAGCTTCAAGTGTGCTTATGGACATGGGTAAGGACGGCAATAAGTATTGTTTTGTCCGGGTTATGGCCTGTCAGGGGTCATTTTATTATTGATTAAAAAGGAGGGCTCACCTCGAGAGAGGGAAAGGTTTTCCTCTCACGGTGAGTGATCCAACAAAAAAACATTAATTTAAAATTGTATGGCACGATTTATTAGTTATTGGTGCTATAGATTAGGGCAGTTCCTATTGAGTGATATTAGTGTGAAATCAAGAGTGTTTTGGCATTTAGAACCCATAGCAAACCCGCCGTATCCTGACAGCATTACCAGGACTCACAAAGCACCATACCCTACTTATCAAAAGGCAACACTGCAAATATTAAACCAATGCATTTCAGAGAATACTGGGGAAAGAGAACAAGTTGCAATGTCAAATAGGAATTACATAAACAGAATACCTCAGCTCAGTTACACATGCAGAACATAGACCATCACCAAACAAGGAATCACAATTTAGAAACAGGAAGGCAATAATTAAACTGGGAACCCCAAAAGCCAAACTTGGAATGTACAACAACACTGTAGAAATAAAACTATAAATTAATTTCCTCTTGTACCAAACAAAGCGCAGACGTTAATGATGCACATTTCCCAGAGCTTTCATATTCCAGTTAATAAATTCAAAATAAAGAGATATCTTTCTACCTTTTGTGCATTTTTTTTTCAGTTGCAATTGCTCCAGCCACTTTCTTCTGGTTTCTTCATGTTTTCTGCTAACTCTCCATCGTCTGCTGTCCATTTGTCCTTTCTTCTCTCTTCTAGTTTTTTTTTCCATTCTCTCTCTCTACATCTGTTTTAACATACTAATCTTTCTCCTTTTGCTCTTTCCTCATTCCTATTTCATCCACACAAACTTTACCCCTCCATCCTCAATCCCCACTTACTCTCCCAATACCCGGCCAATTGTAGATTTTTCATCCCTCCCACGCAAAATATTTTTCCCCTCTCCATTTTACTCTCCCAGCCCCATCCCATTCTAATCCTCCCCCAACATCAGCTCCCTTCTAGTTCCAGTCTCACCCAGCATCCATTCCCTTCTAGTCCCTGCATCAGCCCATTTCCAGTCCTAGCCCCCCATCAGCCCATTTCCAGTCCTAGCTCCCCCATCCATTTCCAGTCCGAGTCCCTTCATCAGCTCATTTCCAATCCTAGCCCCCCATCAGCCCATTTCTAGTCATTTCCTAGCCCCACCATCAGCCCATGTCAAATCCTAACTCCCCTCCACTCAGCCCATTTTCAGTCCTAGCTCCCTTCCTTCACAGCCCATTTCCATTCCAAGCCCCCTCCCCATCAGCTATTTGCAGTTTAAGCCTCCCCTTCCACTCAGCCCATTTCCAGTCCTAGCAACCCCCCAACCCATTACCAGTCCTAGCCCCCCATCAACCCACTTCCAGTCCTAACCCCCCATCCCCCTTTTTCAGTTTAAGCCCCCCTTATAACCCATTACCAGTCCTAACCCCCCATCAGCCCACTTCCAGTCCTAACCCCATCAGCCCATTTCCAGTCAGCCCCCCATAGTCCATTGCCAGTCCTAACCCACCCCATCAGCCCACAGCCCATTACCAGTCCTAACCACATCAGCCCACCTCAAATCCTAACCCCTCCCCAGCCCATTTCCTGTCCTAGCCCCCCATAGCCCATTACCAGTCCTAACCACCCATCACCCCATTTCCAGACAGCCCCCATCAGCCCACAGCCCATTACCAGTCTTAACCCCCCCATAGCCCATTACCAGTCCTAACCCCCCCAACAGCCCACAGCCCATTACTAGTCCTAACCCATCAGCCCACCTCAAATCCTAACCCCTCCCCATCAGCCCATTTCCTGTTCTAGCCCCCCCCCCATAGCCCATTATCGGTCCTAACCCCACCATAGCCCATTATCAGTCCTAACCCCCCATCACCCCATTTCCAGACAGCCCCCATCAGCCCACAGCCCATTACCAGTCTTAACCCCCCATAACCCATTACCAGTCCTAACCGCCCCCAACAGCCCACAGCCCACCTCAAGTCAAGTCCTAACCCCCTCCATAGCCCATTACCAGTCCTAACCCCCTCCCCCCCCATCGGCGCATGGAAAATTTTAAAAAAAAAAAAGCTGGTTGCTGCTGATGCCGCCGCGGCAGCGGCAGAATGGAGTGTCCCGCGAGGCCCCCTCTGCCCGGCTGAGCTCTCCTGGCCCGGCTGAGCCCCTCTGCGCCGGCTTTCAGATACACGAAGGGAGAGTGTCTCCCTTGCATCTCTGTTAAGCCTGCAGGGGCAGATGGGAAATTTCCCATCAGCCCCTGCTTCCCATCAGTCGCTGCGGGCTTAACAGAGACGCGAGGGAGACACTCTCCCTTCGCGTATCTGAAAGCCGGCGCAGAGGGGCTCAGCTGGGCAGAGGGGGCCCCGCGGGACACTCCATTCTGCTGCTGTTGTGGCGGCAGCGGCAGCAGCCAGGTTTTTTTTTTTATTTAATTTTTAAAAAAGCAGAATGTTCTTTGCGCGGGGCCCCCTGAAACGCGGGGCCCTGTGCAAAAAACATTCTTGCTCAATGGACGGGCTGGCCCTGCATGCACACACATGCAAAAATGCACAGACACATACAAGCACACATCCCAGCACACAAATACAAACACACAACAGATAAGCATACAAAACAGAGATATGCACACACCCAGGCAATGCAGATGCAAACAGACAGATGAGTGCGTGCACACACACACGGGTTAAAAAGAATTGCATCAGCCCTGCTCTGCAGGTTTTCCCCACTTGTAAAGTGATAAAAAGAGAGAGAAAGAGGGAAGGAGAGAGAGAGAGAGAGAGAGATCAATATGGTGGTTTCTGTGTAACATTATAACCCAGAATAAATCAAAAGGTTAGAGAACCCTCAGATCCAAGAGGCACTTAATCAATGCCAGATCAGGTGGCATCATTGATTTTTGTAAACATTGCTCATGTTAGACATTATCTAGAATTTGTTGACATTCTCATATAGATTGCACAGAATAAAAAAAAATAGCAGCCTGTTGCTCCAAGTAAACTGGCACTCTATGATTTCACTTTCCATAATTATTCAGCATAGAGATGAACCAACCATTAGAAAACAACCACACAGGTCTGTAGCCCTAACTATGCCCAAGAGCTCTTCTACACCCTACTGAAAGGTATTTGAGGACTCACCAGACGATCTTGTATAATTAAATATGTATTTCCCACTTCTCCTCTAAAAGGGAAGCAATCAGGATCAACAGTGGGTGGACAAGAGGTAATTTTATAAGGAACCGCATAAAGTTATGTGCCACTATGGTAGTTTAGTGATTTTATAAGTAAGCATGTCAGCCTGATGGCACAAACTCTCACTGTGGGCATGAGTAGAGCACACAAGTATACATGCAAATTATGAAACACTATACTTTACAAATCTAGACATGGGGTATTTACACCAGCCCTGGGGCTGTGTAAGTGATTGTACCTTAACTTAATGTACATTTTCCACCATTTAACACTAGTATTTTATAAAGAAATGTAGACACTTTCACAAACAGGCTTCATTCACTGCTATGGAAGCCAGGTTATAGTGGACAATTTTTAAAGTGACTTAGTAAGTACACCCCTATCTTTACCTAAACATATTCCAGGAAATATGCTTTGTATGTGACCAGGATCAGCATACTCCGTAGCCTAATTTAGTGGTATGGGAACTAGAAATCATGTAGATACCCAAGTTATAGAACTGAGTCATTTTTAAAAGGCATTATTACTGGAAGACATCTTGAAAATAAAGAGTTACTGTCTTCAATCCGCAAAAATATACGACATTATTAATAACATATTGTAACACCTGCAAGCGTGAGCAGTTCTAATTTTATGATTGCATGGTTTATACTTCTACAATACAGTTGTGAAAAACCTGCATAACAGACACAGCAGGGCTTATTATTATATGATTATTTTGGTTTGAAATTGCCTTCCAGAAATGTTTTCAAGGTGGTGTACTGCACCTCTACATTCATCAACCAGAAGTTGGAATCCCGGTGTTACTAGACTACAAAATGTCCCGGCACTGATTCAGCACGCTAATTAATCTTGATTGTAGAAGCCAGCAGGAGCAAGGCTGGTTTGACACAAGAAGAAGAAAAATATCTAAAAACAGACTTGCAACTTAGAAACTTATTAAATTATAAAGAAAACGTTAACCCTACAGTTGGTAGAGCAAATATATTTTTAATTACTGTTATAAAAGTACTCAGAATTTGTTGAATATGAAATAATATGGACCTAGTGTATTTATTAATGGTTTGTCTATTCGCTAAGCATATAGAATCAATCAAGCAAATATAGAACCCTTCCTTTTTAAGAATCAAAAATAAAGAGCAACAAACAAGTTGTAGGTGATGCCTTTTTATTGGAGAAATTTAATCCATTTGTGATTAGTCAACTGTAAAGTTGGATACAAACCTAATTGCATCACATGCACTTTCACATATGAGGTAATTTTATAAGAGGCCTCTACACGCATATACTAACATGTATACACAAAACCACCTTTATAACATTATCTCTGTGGTGTAAGAGTATAATTAATCCCTGCTCTAAAGAACCTACAATCATTTTGCATAATGGAGACGTGGAGAACAGAGGAAATAATTTCCCAAGGAGAACTCACATCTCATGGTACTGAATATGCTACTCTAAAACGTCTCTAGATTTCTTTCATACGAAAGTAGCAGAGAGATGGATGCTGGTGAAATAGTTTGGTTAAAATGATAGCACTACCAAATTCCAGCAAACCCTCTTAGAAAAAAAGAGCACATTGCACTCAAGCCTTCCATGCCCCACACCCACATCAGTGGGCAGGGCGCAGCAGGCATTGAGCATGTGGGTGCCCATGTGCAGATACTCAAAGACCCACCACAGACAGGGGTTTAAATGGCTTTCTTGCTTTTCTGCCAGGGCTGTCCTGCCATCTCTGAAGCCTGATTTTTTTGGCGCCCTGCAAATATAAGGTGTGGAGGGGGGGGTGGCATCCACAGTGGTAGAAGGGAAGACGTTGGACACCTTAGAGGGGCTGGGAAGAGAAGGAATTAGTTGCTTCATACCACATACCTGGGAAGAAGAGAGATGCTGGATACCGGATACCTGGAGAGAGGGATACCTGTGGGAGAAGGGAATGATCCTGGAGACTGAGAGGAGTGAGTAGGAAAGGGGAGATGCTGGAGATCATGGGGAGCTGGGAATGAGAGTTGCTGGACTATGGGTATGGTGCCATGGGGCAAAGTGGGGCAAGGACTCATGGCCAATGGCATCAGATACTCTTGGTCAACTCTGGCTGTGAAAGCACATAGATGTATATATGGTACATCTATTTTTCGACAGAAATATATGCACATATCCACCTTTATAAAATTGCTTCCCTGAAAGTTTTCATAGAAACTTACACCTGTATAAAATCAGGCAAAGCTTTTACACCTAAGTGTGCACATTTAATAACATAATTGCATTATCTTGCAATTCTGCCTTAACTCTGCCTACCCTTTGCCTATGTATATAACCATGTAAAATTATACACATGGAGGCACATTCTGATTCAGATGTCCAACCTCTTGTCCGGATGCCCAGAATTGGGACGTGCACCGGCTGCCCCTGATTCTGATCCGACAGGGGCTAGACATGCCTATGGGATCAGAATTGGGAACAGGGCCAGGACATACTGGCCGTACCCTGATTCTGGATGCCTGGCACGCACAACGGACTCCCCGGATAGCCCAGCCAGGCTCCAGAATGGAGACATAGTGCCATGGCATCCCATAGCCATGGCACTGTGGCTCCATTCAGGAGCTGCAATTCCTGGCCACCAACCAAAGTCCCCTTTCCCCACAGCCCGACCCCCAATCTGGCCTTCCATGGCCAGGGTTGGGCTGTGAGGAACCCTCTGCACCTCCTCACTTCTTCTGCTGGTCCCGGCTCAGCTGTCCCTTGACGTCTAGGGGAACATACTCTATTTCCGAGGTGGAATAAGTACCCCATCCATTTTGCAGACCTTGGACATACAGGACCCACTTCAGAATTGGCCCTGTATGTCCGGGGCCAGTCACCACCTACCACCTGCCCTCGCTTCTCCCCTGGCCTTCCCCCTCCCATCCACAAACAGAGCTGCATGCACAGATTGGGTGAACATGCGGGGAGCTCTGTTTACCTCGGCACCGGCCAGACGAATATCAGGTCTAGACGTCTGGATCGGACATCCAGATCCGCTATTCTGGTCTCAGAATAGACCCCTATTCTTCAGAAGCACATACTGTATGGAAGTAATTTTATAAGGAGCCGTGTAAAGATACACACCATCAACACACATGCCTCACCTATTTTCAGTGATTTCTACAAGTGAATGGGCCTTTAGATGTGTACTTGCAAACCACTATTCTGTAAGCATTCACATTAGGCCAATGGCGCATCCTTTCACTGTGGGCATGCACAAGGACAGAGCTTGGCTGAAGTTAGGCAGAGTGCAAGGTTATACATGCCAGTTATAAAATACTATAACTCACATGTGTCTAGACGTGAGCATTTACACCAGCCCTAGGGTGGGTCTTACTGATCAATTTTAGATTTGCCATGCATATCTCACCTCTTATGCCTCTAATTTACAAAAATAGGTATGTTTATAAAATATTTATAAAATAGGTATGTTTAATGCACACATATGTGTGTTAACGAAGCCTGACTTTATAAATTACCCTTGTGTATATACCAGCAGACAATTTTATAAGTTTATATTTCTGTGCTTAAAACGCTCTTTTATGTGCAAAAAATAGTTTATAAAATGACCTCATTAGTGCCATAAAATGTAATACAATCAACGGCATTTTCTTTGCTGGTTTCAGCCATGATGAACTATGCAACTATTCTTTTTTCGAGGCAATTTTAATATTAATATTCCAAAAAAGTACAGGCCCATTTTGGACCTAATTTTAGAACAGGAAGCCTATGTGGCATTTAAAACTACTATTACTGAGCATTTGTATAGCGCTACAAGTGCTGTGCAGTGCTGCATACAACTTGTAGCGCTATACAAATGCTCAGTAATAGTAGTTTTAAATGCCACATAGGCATCCTGTTCTAAAATTAGCTCTCATCAGAGCTTACAATCTAGTCAAGACAGGCAACACAGAAGGTGTAGGCAGGGATAAAAACAAGGGGGAAAGGAAAAGAAAAAAGGAGATCAGGTGAGTCAAGATCCAAAAGCAAAACTGACACCTATGTTCCTTTATAAAACAGGCATAAAGACCAGGTTCCTCTAGCTCATAAATGGTGCAAAGGTGTAAATGCGTGTGTGTGCACTCTACACATGTCCATCCCTGGAGCAACAAACTTCACAGCAGCAGACATCAGGAACAACAAACAACAGCCGCTGTCCCATAACCTTATCTCTGCAGCTGCGGTGCTGATGTTCTGGAAGATGTAGACCTATGTAAGTGGTGCCCTTCCATTTCTGCCTCTTCTCATCGCAAGCAGGCTTCCGGCAGCCCTGTCAAGGGACAAGGAAGTATCTCGGTTGCTTTTTTTGGTCCCCTCGGGAACAACAAACTTTTGGAACAACGGACATTGTCTCCCCCCATATAGTCTGTTGCTCTGAGGGTGCACTGTACTTCTGTATTTTATTAAAAAATAATATGCATACATTGCAACTCCTTCCCTGCTCTGCTCAAACTATGCCCCCAGGAATGCTTACATGCCAGGATCATATAAATATGTGGCATTTTTCCCACTGCATACCTTTAAATACATGTGCCTGTATATTGCTACAGAGTTTTATAAATGGCCTTTTCTGTGTGCAAAACAGGCTTTATACGCAGGAAAATCTTTATAAATTCACCCCCACTTCTTTCTGTGAATGTTAATTTTCAAACATCATTTTGAAACGGTATGGAGCAAATCGACAAAACTACCTTTGAGGATAAAACTGTAATTTTGTATAGAAAAACAGCCTTATTTGGAGCGTTGTTTAGTGATTATCGGAGACTAAAGTCTAAGGGGTATGTTTACTAAACAGCGGTCGCGGCTCCAATATCACACGGATATTGAAAAGAAATTGTGATCACTTCATTTAGGTTGTAAATCAGTATCCCTTGATGTGCTCAGAGGTCCCAGCCAAGCCTGCGGCTTCGTAAGTACATTGTTTCCTCTGACTTTCTGCATTGTTTCCTCAATCAAGCGCAACCATCTGCGCTGAAGGAGAACAAACAGCAGCTAATGGCCCCAATTAAGAGAGGAGAATGCCATTTACACCTTTTTCATAGCTTCCAGGTCACTTACGGCTGAAAAACAGACACAGCAGCCCAAGGACAGGGTAGATTGAACTGTTCCCTGGGAATTTATCTTCTTAATAAATGAAAAGGCTGCTCATGTTTAATTAAAAGATTACATGGCACTTTTACTGCTGGGGGCAAAAGGGGATATGGTCTGTGCTATATCCTACAGCATAGGTTCTTCTTGAGTGCTCCTGGTAAAGACAGGGTGATCCAAATTTCTAATCAACAGACCTCATCTGGGATTTTGTAATCACTTCCTTCTGCTCATGTGATTGATGGATCACAATGCTCCATCCCTAGAAGGCAGCCTTTGATTCACAAATTAGTTTTGTGAAATTTTAAGACCCATTTTACATAGAATGTTGAGCTGAGAATTGAGGTTTCTAGGTTGGAACATGCTCAGTTCTGGCGGTATTTTGCAAAAGATTCTGCCAGAGACGTACAGGGCCAAGCAGCAGTGGAAGGAGCCCTTTTCCATGAGGGAAAATGAGCATCACCAACTCGCCAGTTTCCACGTGGATGTTGTGATTTCACAACGTCTGTGTCTAAGTGCTAGCGCGTCCACGTCTATCAAGGCCATTTTATAAACCTATATGCAATTGTTATGCGTTTCCTTTTTGGTGGAAGAAATAAACAATGGGGAATTAGGGAGAATTACTCCCTTAATCCCATGTATAAGCACTTTTTAAAAATCTATCTGTGCCTCTGAGCTAGAGTAAACATGATGAGGACATATTTTCCCATATACATGTATTCCTTTGTGAAATGGCTAATACCTGTGTAGAATTTCAGTGCACCCAAACGATGCCCTCACCATGCCCCTTGCAATCTTCGTGTGGTGTGGATCTGAAATCTCCATTTACATGTGTATCTGATCTGCATATGTTAAATGCTTCTATTTACATGTAGATGCTTCTAAAATAACCTCCTTTATGTGATGAATTTACTGAGTAGCAGGTTTTATGGATTTACTTAACCTAGACATGTAGAGTCCGATATTCAGCGGCAGTTGCTAGCATGATCACAGTGCCAAGCCATCACCGCTATATGCTAAACCAGAATATCAATGCTGAGGCCATTTCTGGCCACTGGCATTGAATATTCGGGTTTGCCACACAGTCGGGAGCTAACTGGTCAGCTGCGATATTGAACCACTGCCCAGTTCGCTCCCACAGGTAAAGATAGGTTAGGCTTTTTAAAAGCTATCTTTACCCATGGATCACTAACTGGGCAGTGGCTAAATATTGCCGCTGACCAGTTAATGATGGGTACCACCCTTGGAATGCTCCCCAGAATTCCCCAATGTTAACCGTGTAGCATCGGAGCATATAGCGTGGTATCCAGGGATATTCAGAGACACTGACAGGTCGGTAAATCAAGTAACTGCCTTTGAATAATCAAGTCCATAGTGAGTAAACAGAAGGTTGAGGTGCAGGAAATATCCTCCAGGATCCCTTGTCATGGTCTCCTCATCCTTGAATTGCAATCCCTTTTTAGAGTCCTGAGGATCAGAGCTATGGTCTCTTGTCCATCCAGTCTGCCATCTCAAGGCCATTCAGAATTTATATGCCCACTAGAGCTGAAATATGCTAATTACTTTACTTTATTTGCTTTCTTACTATACTACCTTTCGATAACAGAAAAGCAGTTTACAAACAGAATTAACAAATAAATCAGATAAAAATGAAAAATAAAAAAATAATAAAAAACTAAAAATAGTAAAAGAACAACAGAAAAGATTAAGACACGGAGATGGGAAATACAGCAGATTCAGGCTGTGGCAGGTGGCATCACTCCAGCCAAAATGAAAGACTCTAGCTAAGAAATGACTAAATAATTGATTTAAAAAACACAATTTTAATTGGGCCTTATAGTTTTTTCATGATGGCTCAGACCTCAAATAGGGAGACAATGAGTTTTAAACAGATGGCGCTAGAAAAAAAGATTAATGATTAATGGTGCCAAAAATATATTAAACAGGATAGAGTGAGAACTGAAGCCTGGGGCACCATATAGAAGCGTAATGGACCCAGAAGAACAAAAACCATAAAGCACTGTAAAAGTGTGTTGATAGTGATAAGAGGTGAACAATTCAAAACCAAAACATTAATCCCGATGTTGTCAGGTTAAAAACAGCTGATGATCAATAAAATCAAATGCAGTACTTAGATCAAGAAATACTAGTAGGGCATTTTCACCTGCATCTAAAGCACATCTGATTTTATTAGTTAGACAGAGCAAAAGTGTTTCCATACCCATGCAAAAACTCGCTTGTCTTGGTTGAAGTACATTAGGTTTATGAAGAAATCTACAAAGTTGGGTTTGGAAAAGTCAGACTGATCAGCCTGGAGTTTCTTTATAATGTTTCAAGGCAGCTGGACAAATTCTTAAAGCAAGACTATTGATGACACAGGTCATAAATGGCAAAAGCTTAAGAAAACAATAGGAAAGTAGTAACATTGACTATAAAAAGGACTTTAGATAAGAGTGGGACCAATACCAGATTAAATGTAGGCCAATTATAAGTCAAGACTCTATCATCTATTTGAGAGAGAGAACTATTATCCCCTGAGAGATCCCTTACATCATTCTGAAAAGAGACAACAAGAATAGAAACTGGAACTTATTACTGAATTTGGTCCAGTTGTTTGGGGTGACATCAGATCATTCCTAAATTTGCTTATCTTAGTAGCAAAGTATTGAGCAAAGTCATTAGATGTAAAAGAGGCAGTAGTGATGAGGTGAATGGAGGAGTCTCTTAAATTAGCCACAATGCAACAAAGTAAGAGTTCTGTTGGATAAGATTAAAATAATATTTCCATTTAGTCAAATTGATAGTCTTGCAGTACTCTGCATGGAGGTCCTTAAAAATCTTTACTGCTTCTGCAGTCTTAAAAGTTCACCCATGTCCTTCAGCCATCTGAATGAGACTGTTGCTTTAACACCTGCAGTCTGGGGTGTTAAATGAAGGATTCTCTAAGAGGAGCTATATTGACTGAAATCTTCGTTAAGGTGGTATGCCAAACATCCACCTGTCTATCTAATATTAGAGGGAAATAATTCTGGTAGATAGATGAGCTCTTCAGGCTGTGTTTTATGATGCTGAAAAGTAAAAGACCAAAACAGAGAACAAGCAGTGGTCAAACCAAGACACCGGTAAAAAAATGGAATATGTCAGCTTGAGAAATGTGCATTTCTGTCTTTTGATCAGTATACGTGAAAATGCATTGTTTCTGTTTCTCTGGGTATTGTATTGCTCTGTATGCAGAATCTGACTTCTTTTGATTTTCATTTCAATTTTTGCCTTCATATCTGTCTCTGTCTTGTATGTACAATATTCTGCTAGCATGTAACTATATTACAGTATTCTGCTAGCATGTAGTGTCTCTCTGTGAAAACATCTGTAGCAGTCTTGCTTGTTTTGTTTCCTCATTAGATGGTGTATCGATGTTTTAGGGCCTGTGGTAATATTTGCAGTGTTGCTGCTTTTGTGCTGTTGTTAGTATTGTGCTGTTGCCTTTCTGTTCCTTGAGAAGAGGAGTGCTTTCCAGGGCTCTCCCAAAAGGTGATTTTTGCTGAATTTGCTGCTAAACTGTGAGTTCTATCTGTCTGTCTGTTTGTCTCCACAAATTTATCTATCTATTTGCCCTTCTTGGTGGGTTCCCTTACCTACTCCTTTGCTGTGTGCCCACTGTTCAGGAACAGCCTCCATTGCTGTAGAGTTTTAATCTATCTTTCTCTTAGTCTACCTGAGTGACTATCCCTCCCCCCTGCTGAGGCATTGTTGTAGACCTCCATTTCCTGTTGTGCATGTGGGCTTGATCAGCTTGCCTTTCTGTTCCTTGAGAAGAGGAGTGCTTTCCAGGGCTCTCCCAAAAGGTGATTTTTGCTGAATTTGCTGCTAATCTGTGAGCTCTATCTGTCTGTCTGTTTGTCTCCACATATTTATCTATCTATTTGCCCTTCTTGGTGGGTTCCCTTACCTACTCCTTTGCTGTGTGCCCACTGTTCAGGAATAGCCTCCATTGCTGTAGAGTTTTAATCTATCTTTCTCTTAGTCTACCTGAGTGACTACCCCTCCCCCCTGCTGAGGCATTGTTGTAGACCTCCATTTCCTGTTGTGCATGTGGGCTTGATCAGATTGCCTTTCTGTTCCTTGAGAAGAGGAGTGCTTTCCAGGGCTCTCCAAAAAGGTGATTTTTGCTGAATTTGCTGCTAAACTGTGAGTTCTATCTGTCTGTCTGTCTCCACATATTTATCTATTTTTTGCCCTTCTTGGTGGGTTCCCTTACCTACTCCTTTGCTGTGTGCCCACTGTTCAGGAACAGCCTCCATTGCTGTAGTGTTTTAATCTATCTTTCTCTTAGTCTACCTGAGTGACTACCCCTCCCCCCTGCTGAGGCATTGTTGTAGACCTCCATTTCCTGTTGTGCATGTGGGCTTGATCAGATTGCCTTTCTATTCCTTGAGAAGAGGAGTGCTTTACAAGGCTCTCCCAAAAGGTGATTGTTGCTGAATTTGCTGCTAAACTGTGAGTTCTACCTGTCTGTTTGTCTCCACATATTTATCTATCTATTTGCCCTTCTTGGTGGGTTCCCTTACCTACTCCTTTGCTGTGTGCCCACTGTTCAGGAACAGCCTACTGGCCAGAGACATTTAGGTTCCCGCCCACCCTACCCCTCACCCCACCCACCCCAGGGGCTACATTGCCTATATATTGGTCACATACGTGCCATCTGTCATTCCTAACTTGGGTAACACCCACATCTTCTTCAACTTTTCTTATTATTATTCTTCCTCTTCTGGGACTGCTTAATCAACATGTTGTGTATTCAGTGCAATAACTGTGGTACTTTCATTCAAAGAAGAATCATTTGGAGCCTAAGACCTTGTCCTATATGCCTAAAGTCAGCTGCCATGCATGAAGAACTGACTCTACTAAGGAAAGACCTAGCTGCCATGCATAAAGAAGTGTCTCTACTGAGGGAGGAACTGGCTGCAATGAAGCGCACCTCTTCTAGGATACAAACTGAACAAAGTCCACCACTGCTCCCACAAAGAATCAAACACCCCAGGAACAAATGGATCAGAGTGGGTTCCGGAAGATTGCGACCTGTAACGCAGAGACATCCTACACATCAAGAGATATCCCTGCACAATGCCTTCTCTGCCTTGGCTAATGAGGATGCCCAATCCAAAGAAACTGAAGGGCCCTTAAATGAGTCAGACAATGCCCAATCTCTTGCTAAAGCACCAAATATGAAGAAAACCTCACCAAACAGAAAACTATTACTACTTGGAGATTCCATCATCAGAGGCACCAACTTGGGAACACAGTTCAAAGGAGAGAAGATAGTCATGTGCCTACCAGGTTCTTCAGCCAGCAGGAATACAAACCAAGTTGTTGAAATACTTAGCGCAAAAATTGAGTACTCCAAACCGGATGTTATTATCCACTTGGGCACAAATGACCTGGCTAGAAACAGTGCCTCTACAGCCCAAAAAAACTTCCAATCTCTGGGAGAGAAACTCAAGCCCATTGTTAACATTGTTGCATTCTCAGAAGTTCTACCTGTTCTTGGTAAGGGGACAAAAAGGCTGCATCGCATTAACAGCTTTAATACATGGCTCCAGACCTGGTGCAAACAAGAAGGATTCAGATTTATTGGCAACTGGGGCAACAGATGGACAAACAAGAGACTATACTGTGCTGATGGACTACATCTCTCTGTCGCAGGGAAAAGAAACCTAAGTGAAAAATTCAGGCAGTATGTGGATATGCATTTAAACTAGGAAAAGGGGGTGACGGATGTGGAAGGTCAACATCTGCATGCCACCCCCTGCAAAAGCAGAACATCATCAGAAACAGTCACACTCTTAAACCACACATCAAAAACAAGTGGGAAGAAGTGGGCAGAATAAAATCAATGCAAAATACACACAAGCCAGGTAAATGCTGGAAAGCAATGAGCACAAATGCTCGAAGCTTAGCCAAAGAAATTCCAGACCTGGAAGCCCTAATGGTGGAAACGGATTTGGACATTGTGGCCATTACAGAAACATGGTTTAATGAATCGCATGATTAGGATATAGCCATAGCTGGCTATAATCTATTCAGAAGAGACAGAGAAAATGGAAAAGGAGGAGGAGTAGCCTTGTATGTCAAAAGCAGTATTAAAGCTACTGAAATGCAGGGAACATGGGGAAAAGAAGAAGTGCTCTGGATTGCGTTGGAAAGAGGAGATGGCACTGTCATCCATAATGCTGTAGTCTACAGACCTCCGACTCAAACTGAAGAGAGATAACAAATTGATTATAGATATTGCCAAGATAGCAACAAAGGGGGAAGCAATCATATTGGGTGACTTTAATCTACCTGATGTGGATTGGAGTACTCCTTCTGCACATCTGGAAAGATGCAAAAAAATTGTGGATGCTCTCCAAGATGCATTACTTAGACAAATGGTGATGGAACCAACCAGGGAAAGCTCAACGCTGGATGTAGTGCTCACCAACAGTGATAATGTGTCGAATGTCTGCGTGAGTGCCCCTGTGAGCAACAGCGACCATTACACAGTGTGGTTTGAGATAAAAGCCACGGTACAGGCCAATCATAGCAAGCTCAAAGTCCTAAACTTCAAAAACACTGACTTCAATAAAATGGCCGAGTACTTAAAGGAGGAGATGACGGGGTGGAAGGAGATAAGGGAAGTGGAATTGCAATGGGCTAAACTAAAGGCGGCAATAAAAGGGGCAACAGAAAAATATGTAAGAAAGATAAATAAAAACAAGAGGAGAAGGAAACCTATTTGGTTTTCCAAAGAGGTGGCTGCTCAAATAAAGGCAAAAAACACAGCTTTTGCAAAATTCAAAAGCTTGCAAACAGAAGAACACAGAAATGAATACAGGATCAAGCTCAAAGAGTCTAAAAGAGAAATAAGGATAGCAAAATCAAAGGCAGAGGAAAAGATGGCTAAAGATGTTAAAGGTGGCAACAAAACTTTCTTCAGGTATATTCAGGAAAGGAAGAAGATCAGAGTTGGAATTGCAGGATTCAGAAGTGCTGGGAAAGGACTCGTGGAAAGTGACACTGAAAAAGCAAAATTGCTGAACAAATACTTCTGCTCTGTTTTTACTAAAGAAGATCCTGGAGATGGACCAGCTGTGACTCCCAAATATAAAAATAGGAATGAAGTAGATACCACACCATTCACAGAAGATGAGGTGTTAGAACAACTTGCTAAACTGAAAGTGGACAAAGCCATGGGACCAGATGGGATACATCCCAGGATACTGAAAGAGCTCAGAGAGGTTCTTGCAGGACCGTTAAAGGATGTCTTCAACAGATACTTGGAAACAGGAGTGGTTCCTCAGGACTGGAGAATGGCTAATGTTGTACCTCTACACAAAAGTGGTGACAGGGAAGAAGTTTCAAACTACAGGCCCATGAGCCTTACCTCAGTGGCGGGAAAAGTAATGGAGGTGCTCCTGAAAGAGCGAATAGTGAACTTTCTCAAAACCAACAGGTTGCAAGATCCAAGGCAACATGGTTTTACCGAAGGACGGTCTTGCCAAACAAATCTGATTGAGTTCTTTGATTGGGTGACCAAGGAACTAGATCTGGGGCATGCAATGGATGTCATCTATCATGATTTCAGCAA
The DNA here is from genome assembly GCA_033557465.1 of Ichthyophis bannanicus. Lineage (NCBI taxonomy): Eukaryota > Metazoa > Chordata > Amphibia > Gymnophiona > Ichthyophiidae > Ichthyophis > Ichthyophis bannanicus. The sequence goes on along the minus strand of CM066035.1, from coordinate 768,706,594 downwards.
AGCCTTTGATACTGTTCCTCATAGGAGGCTTGTCAATAAACTCAGTAGCTTGGGGATGGGTCCCAAGATAGTAAACTGGATTAGAAATTGGTTGATTGACAGACAACAGAAGGTGATGGTACATGGAGCTCACTCGGATGAGAGGAAGGTGATTAGCGGGGTGCCTCAGGGTTCGGTCCTGGGCCCGGCACTGTTCAATATATTTGTGAGTGATATTGCTGAAGGACTGAATGGAAAGTCTCTCTTTTTGACACAAAAATTTGCAACAGAGTGGACTCCCCCGAGGGAGTGGTTAACATGAGGAAAGATCTACAAAAGCTGGAAGACTGGTCTAATGCTTGACAACAACGATTTAATGTGAAAAAGTGCAGTGTCATGCATTTGGGTAGCAGAAATCCAAGGGAAAAGTACACGATAGGGGGTGAGAGGTTGGTATGCACGGTTCAGGAGAAAGATCTTGGTGTGATTACCTCTGATGATCTCAAGGTGGCAAAACAGTGTGACAAGGCGGTGGCAAAAGCCAGGAGGATGTTGGGCTGCATACAAAGAGGGATTAGCAGCAGAAAGGAAGAGGTACTTATGCCACTGTACAAGTCACTGATGAGGCCTCACTTGGAATACTGTGTTCGGTTTTGGAGACCATATCTTGCAAAAGATGTAAAAAGACTGGAAACTGTTCAGAGAAAGGTGACCAAAATGACTTGGAGCCTGCGTCAGAAGCCTTATGAGAAGAGACTTGAAGACCTAAATATATACACTTTGGAGGAGAGGAGGGACAGGGGAGATATGATTCAGACCTTTAAATACTTAAATAGAAATGATGAACAAACAAACCTCTTCCAAAGACGGGGAAGCTGTAAAACTAGAGGGCATAACATGAAGCTGCAAGGTGGTAAATTGAAAGGGCAATGTCAGGAAATATTTCTTCACTGAAAGGGTGGTGGATGCTTGGAATACCCTCCCGATGGAAGTGGTGGGGGCAAACACGGTGATGGAATTCAAAACGGCATGGGACAAACACAGTGGATCCCTTTACAGCAACAGGATAAAAGCAAAATAAACGGTACCATCTAACTTCTAAACTATCTAGCATCTCAACAAATAAGGGTGTCCTACATGGAGTGGTGGGTTCACCCCTAAACAAAAACAAAAACATGGGGAGGGGTGGCCTGCAGAGAGCGACAGGTGCACCTACTCTTGCCATCTTACTGGGCAGACTAGATGGACCATGCTGGTCTTTATCTGCCGTCACTTACTATGTTACTATGTTACTATATAAGGTTCTGAATGTCTTTTTGAAAGGCTATTTGTTACATCACATTGTCTAGCAGTGGAGGAATTGTGTGTTGCCCTTACAGAGATGACATCAAAGATTTATATAATTTTTTATATGTTGGGTTGTGAAGTGAAACAACCTGATTGAGCTCTGCACCGTCACACTTATTTTCTGATGATTATTATGTTGCTCTCTGCCTTGAACATTCCTGAAAAGAGATTTAGGAGCCCTTTAACTAATATGTGTCAGGTGTTTTGGCACATTAAGTGTATTTAGCATAAAAATGAATGTATGTTAAGTGCAAAACCCCTGCTGTAACTATTAGGACATGGCCAGCATGTTTCTGGCAGTTACTGTGCAAATTACTACCCTACCACATGGCACTATTATCACGGGTGAACTTACCTCCACCTATTGAGGTGGAGGTAAATCTACCCACACTAACTGCAGCACTGACATTTAGCACACGTTATGTTCCCCTGCACTAACTGCAAAATGCTCATGATGCCTACTCTCTACCCCAACCCCCCTATTTTGCACCCTAGTGCGCGATGGGCAGTTAGCGTGAAAATCAGTGTACTATAATTGTCCCCCTCCCCACAGTAACATGCACGCTATCATGTGTTAACTACATAACACACTTTAGTAAAAGACCCCCTTAGAAAAGGTTAGGTATTCACCAGTTTAGTTAATATTAATTATTAAGGTATTTATGTTGTTATAACATCAGACAAGGTTTTAGAACATTTTACAAAATGTGATGTGTTTTGAGTTGTTTCTAGTTAGGTTTAAATGAAGTTATGGGTCAGTGCCTCTTGGGATCTCTTTAAATATAACTGAATTGTTTTCCATAGATGTTTAGAGGTTTTGACTTGATAAGTATTTGAAATAACAGAGTTTGAAATGTGTAAAATGTCACCTATGATGCATGACAGCTATTGTATACTTGTTTACTTAGAAAATCCATATTTAAATCCACACAAAGTAATTTTGTCAATAAGACCATGACTAGCATGACTCAGACCTGTATTCCTAATACCCCCCTCCCCCATAGCTTAAACCTGGGCTCCTCTAAAAAATCTATGCCGCTGCTGTGGGCTGATAGCCAATCAGAGATGGCTGCCAAACCATTTCTGACCGTCTATTGAAAGGAAGAATCCCAATGATGATGATCTGAAAAAGAAGAAACACTGAATTAAAGTAGCTAGGGGAGTGAGTAGGGGTTAATACCGAACCTTATAAAACCCTGCAGGACAATAGCAATATGGGAGAGGTTCGTTCGTCAATCAGAACCCTAAAGGTGTGGTTTGAAAAGTAGGATAGGAACCAGTGCAGGATGGCATTTGTCAAGCAAATTTCTACCAGGCATCCCAGTAATAAAGCATGATCAACCACATTGAAGGCTGTACTTCACCAGAGGCAGGTCTGCATGGATTCACCAGAGGCAGGTCTTGTCAGACAAATCTGATTGATTTCTTTGACTGGGTGACCAGGGAGTTGGACCGAGGGAGAGCCCTAGATGTAGTGTATTTAGATTTCAGTAAAGCCTTTGACACCATTCCTCACAGGCGACTTATAAACAAACTGAGCACCCTAGGGATGGACCCTAAAGTTACTGCTTGGGTTAGAAATTGGTTGGGTGGGAGGCGACAAAGAGTACAAGTAAATGGAGCTCACTCTGAGGAGAAGGATGTTATCAGTGGCGTGCCCCAGGGATCAGTCCTTGGTCCGATTCTTTTTAACATCTTTGTTAGTGATATAGCGGAAGGGCTGTCGGGTATGGTTTGCCTCTTTGTGGATGATACCAAAATCTGCAATAGAGTAGACACCCAGGAAGGTGTAGATAACATGAGGAGGGATCTAGCTAAGCTTGAAGAATGGTCTAGAATTTGGCAGCTGGGATTTAATGTTAAAAAATGTAAGGTCATGCATTTGGGCTGCAGCAATCCAAGGGAGCAATATAGTATAGGGGGTGAAGTACTTTTGTCCACTAAAGAAGAGCGGGACCTAGGCGTAGTTGTGTCCGATGATCTTAAAGTAGCTAAACAGGTAGAAAATGCGACGGCAAAAGCTAAAAGGATGCTTGGGTGCATACGTAGAGGAATGGCTAGCAGAAAAAAGGAGGTGATAATGCCTCTGTATAAGTCTTTGGTGCGACCTCATTTGGAGTATAGTGTGCAATTCTGGAGACCGCACCATCAAAAGGATGTGAACAGGATGGAGTCAGTGCAGAGGGTGGCTACTAAAATGATTAGTGGTCTTCATTATAAAGCATATGAGGACAGACTGAAGGATCTTAATATGTACACCTTAGAGGAAAGGCGGGATAGAGGTGATATGATTGAGATGTTTAAATACCTCCGTGGCATAAATATTCAGGGAGAGAGCCTCTTTCAACTGAAAGCAAGTTCTGCTACGAGAGGACATGTATGAGGGTGAAGGGAGATAGATTCAGGAGTGATATGCGGAAATATTTCTTTATGGAAAGAGTAGTGGATCTGTGGAATAGTCTCCCAGTGGAGGTGGTAGAGATGAGGACAGTAACTGAATTCAAAAAAAGCATGGGACAAACACAGAGGATCTCTAAAGGTAAAAAGGGGACTGTTGTAGTTGTTATGGAAGGACAGACTAGATAGGCCATGTGGTCTTTTTCTGTCATCATATTTCTATGTTTCATATGTCTTATTGTAATGAAGTGCATCCTTCCCAGGGCCGGCCCCAAAGTTGGCCTCTCTCAGCTGCAATAGGGCCCGATTTGTCAGCCATCACATGACAGAGTTTGTGTGATGGCTGCTGAAAATCGGGCCATCCCGATCCCATCCCAATCCCATCCCAATCCCACCCATCCCATCCCGATCCCATCCCATCCCATCCCAATCCCATCCCAATCCCATCCCATCCCGATCCCATCCTGATCCCATCCCATCCCGATCCCATCCCAATCCCACCCCTGGTCCACCATATGAAAGCAGATATTGCAGAAAATTGCCTGCAATGGCTACCTTTTCATAATGTTAGCTGCTACCAATGGGCGGTATTTCCACATTAACCCCATAGTAGCAGCTAACATGGTTTACTAACATGCCCTTAAAATTTCCATAGACTAAAATATTGAAACATCATGGCCATGTATTGAGGATCTCTATGTGATCTCAATGTGCTATATCATCGAATTGATTGACTCAATGAAAGGTATCACAGCATACAGTGATGCTGAGAGAACACTTGAATAAAATCGTCAACAAAAATAATAATAAAAAAAAGATAGTCTTTTATTGGACTAAATACTTTTCTTGACTAGCCTTTGGAAACAACACTCCTTTCTTGAGGTCAAAACAAAATGAGCCATTTAAGGATAAAAGTGATGTTGCTTGAATGTACAAGTGAAGCGCAGATTACATTATAATGATAGTGTGAAGGGAGAAGAAGTAGAGGTTGAAGTCTTAGCATAGTGATAAGAATACTGACAGCATTTTCAGGAAAATACACAGAAGCCAAATTAGACTGCAAGACAAATGAAAAGAAAAAACAATCTTTGCTGGTGACTAATTGACATTGGAAGGGCAATGCACAAAACCCAACATGTTCCTAGCATCTCTCAACACACATTTTAATTTACCCCCTCGCATATAGGAAATGCATCCTGAATGTTTGTTATTAATATTTTTACATAAATTAGGCATTAAGAATGATCCAATAGACTGGAGAATTGAAAGGTATGGATTATGATTAAAAAACTAATAAGAAAGCTTTTTTAAGGAGGATTGAGTTTTAATAAACTTTAATTACAAATTAAAAAAAAAACAATTTGAGTTTCTAACTAGTTTAGAAGGAATTGCTGTTTAATGATTTTAAGTCAGTTGCTCATATGTGCATAGATTTAAAAGAAAGGCTGCAACAACAAGTACACATGAAATGTCAAAATTGACTTAACCCTCCTTAAAATGTTTCATTGCACAATATCAGTAACACCCGCTTATATATTAACAATCTAGAATAAAAACATAAGTACAACATCTGCTTGATTAGATCATGAAATGTTGTGATCTGGGTTAAAAACATTCAGGTCAATATTTAAACTCTGCTGGGGTTCTCCGGATAGTAGTGATCTTCACCCTCTTATCTGCAAAGCCCATTCAGACAGCTTAGGACAGCTTCTTAACTGTTCTTAAGGGCATGTTTATTAAGTCCCGCACTGGTGACGTAGATATGGGCCACGTTGTTAACGTGGGGTTTCGTGCTAACCTCAAGGGAGTTAACATCTATCACCCTGCGGTTACTTTGGGTCACCATGATAACCCTGCCACTGGACCAGCCCGTTAAAGTGCACCTCAGCTTGAATGCCCTGTCCACCCAATTACCATCCAGATGGGTGCTACCCGGTAGTATGGAGCCACATTCTACTTTTTAGCACAGCACCGATATGGCACACTAAGCCCATACTACCCAGGTAGCACACATTAGTAAACATGCCCTAAGTTATGCAGATATTTATCTGGATAGCAATGCTGAAAATTTCTGCTATCCAGATAATTTACCACTCTGCCTTGACTCTGCCCCCAGACCAGCCTGGCACTATCCACTCAGTACTATGATCCTATCTATAATTATTTTATAGTTAGATTACTCTAATATTGTTTTCTCTGGCCTCCCAGTTTACAAATTGAAATGACTACAATCCATTCAAAATATGACTGTCAGTCCTCATTCTTCTTCACCTTTCTGCTGTTTTTTACTCTGTTGACCACCATCTTCTCCTTGACACATTGTCCTCACTTGGTTTTAGGGGCTCTGAGCTGTCATGGTTCTCTTCTTATCTCTCCCATCGCTCATTCAGTGTTTGTTCTTCTGGTTCCTCTTCTATTGCTATCCCTCTTTCAGTTGGTATATCCCAAGGGTCTGTTCTAGGCCCTACATAAGAACATCAGAAATGCCATAAGGGGCCAGACCAAGGTCCATCAAGCCCAATATCTTGTTTCCAACAGTAGCCAATACAGGTCACAAGTACCTAGCAGTTTCCCAAAAAGACACACAGGTTCCACAATGCTTGTATTGGGGCAAGCAGTGAATTTCCCTTGTCCTCTTTTATAATGGCTTATAGATGTTTCCTCCAGAAACTTGACCAAATCTTTTTTAAACTCACTACACTAACAGCTCTTACTACATCCTCCAGTACTGAATTCCAGAGTTTAATTACGCATTAAGTGAAAAAAATATTTTCTCTTATTAGTTTTAAATGGGTTACACTGTAGCTTCATTGCATGTCCCCTAGTTTTTCTACTTTTTGATGGTGCAATCAATCCATGTTTACCCGTTCCACACTATTCATTAATTTATAGACTTCTATCATATCTCCCATCAGCCATCTCTTTTCCAGGTTGAAGAGCTCTAACCTTTTAAGCCTCTCCTCATAGGGGTATTCTTCCATCTCCTTTACCATTTTGGTTGCTCTTCTTTGTATCTTTTCTAATTACTCTATATCCTTTTTAAGATACGGTGACCAGAATTGCACACAATATTCAAGGTGCTGTCAAAGCATGGAACAATACAGAGGCATTATAATATCCTTTGTTTTATTCTTGATTCCTTTCTTTATGATTTCCAACATTATATTTGCCTTCTTGGCCACTGTAGCATATTGGGTAGAGGGTTTCATTGTGCCTAAATCTTTTTTCTGGGTGGTGGTTCCTAATGTGGAACCTTGCATTGTGTAACCATAGTTTGAGTTGTTCTTTCCTATGTGTATAACTTTGCACTTGTCCACATTAAAATTTCATCTGCCATTTGAATATCCAGTCTTCCTTTTCTCTCTCTATACCCAATCCCTTGGTGCTCTCATCTGCTCCCATGGCTTTCAGTACCATTTCTAAGCTGATGACTCTCAGATCTATCTCTCTACCCCTGATATCTCTCCAACATTACAGGTCCCAGTCTCTGCCTTCCTTTCTGACATCGTTGCCTAGATGTTTCACTGCCATTTGAAACTGAACATGGCCAAAACTGAACTTCTTATTTTTCCCCCCTAAACCTACCTCCCCCCTTCCTCCTTTCTCTATCTCTATGGATAGCACTCTTTTACTTCCTGTTTCCTCAGTCCTTAATCTTGGGCTCATCTTTAACACCTCCCTCTCCTTCTCCACATACATCCAACTGATTGCTAAAACCTGTCGTTTCTTTCTCTATAGCAAAATTTGCCCCTTTCTTTCTGAACATACTACTAAGACACTTAACCAATCTTTAGTCACCACCTATCAAGACTATTGCAACCTCCTCCTTACTGGTCTCCCTGCGAGTCTTCTTTCTCCCCTTCAATCTATTCAGAACTCAGCTGCATGGCTAATCTTCTGCCATCCCCAATATACTCAAATAACCTCTCTTCTCAGTTTACTTCATTGCCTCCCCTTCTGTTTCTGTATCCAATTCAAGCTTCTTCTGACGTATAAATGCGTTCATTCTACTACTCCTCACTATTTTTCCTCTCTCCTCTCTCCCTACACCCCTCCTCATGAACTCCGCTCTTCTGACTGGCTTACTTCTCTCTATTCCCTTTTCTTCCACTGCCAGTTCCAGACTTCAGTCCTTTCACCTTGCTGCTCCTTATGCCTGGAACAAACTACACTAGTCTGTATGTCAGGCTTCATCTCTGCCCCTTTTTCAAATCCATTCTTAAAGCTCACCTCTTTGAGGCTGCTTTTGGATCCTGATTTCTTTTTCTCCTATATGTGTCCTTACCTTTCCCTAGTTGTACCCTTGTTCTCAGCTATTGTATTGTCTATCTTGATTAGATTGTAAGCTCTAATGAGCAAGGACCATCTTTTTACATGTATCTGTACAGCACTATATATGCTCTATAACACTTTATAAATGACTAATAGTAGTAGTAGTTACTTGCCCATGACTCTAGATTTGATCGTATTACTCCACTCTTGGTTCATTATCATTGGTTTCCCATTCACTACCACATTCAGTACAAGATTCTGACATTCGTTCATAAAATGTCATCTTTGATTATTCCACATGCCCCTCCGTATATCCTTTGGTCCATTCGTGCTGTCTTCATTTCCCTTCTGCTAACCATGCCCGCTATGAATCCACCAGATCTTCAGCATTCTATTTTTATGCCCCTAATCTTTGGAATGTGTTGCCAACTGTTCTCCGTAATGAATCATCCTATAGAACTTGTAAGCTGGCTCTTAAGGCCCATTTGTTCCAAATAGCATGTAACATATCCTCCTAGTTTTATTAGGAAGGCACTGCAAAACAGCTTCACCCTTCTTACCCTTTTCTATTTCCTCTTCCTTTCCCTCTTTCTCTCTCTCCCTATCTGTGTGATTGAGTTCTTTACTGTCATAACAATGGTGTTCTTTTCCAACTATTTTTATGTAAACCACTCTGATAATGTAATGAACAGCAGTATGTCAAATTTTAATAAGCTATAACTATCTAGATAGTGCCAAGGCAGTCTGTGGTGAAATTCAGTGGCACTATCCAAATAGTGCTGCTGAATATCTTGACTATCGAGCCTACTGTTATTCTATATTTACCATATACCTTTTCATTTCTTGCTCAAAGTGAGTCACATTTAGGAGTGTGTGAGACAAAAAAATTGTTTTGTTTAGTTTCCCATGCCATTTATGGAATTTTCATTTTATTCAGGCTTTTATTTTTTTTTTTGTTTGAGGGATAATGTAATCAATAAGGTGCACTATTGCTCAATGGCATACCGCATTGCTCAAATAGTGTGCTCAGCTGCTCTTAGGGAGACAGGGGGGCAAGTGCTAGACAAAGGGGAAAGACAGGGGGACAAATGCTGGACAAAGGGGAGAGACGGGACAAATGCTGGACAAAGGAGAGAGACAGTGCGGGTTAGGATTATAACTTGCTGATGGGGGGGCTAGCACTGGAAATGGGCAGATTGGGGGGCTAGGACTGGCAATGGGCTGATTAGGGGGGATAGCACTGGTAATGGGCAGATCAGGAGGGCTAGGACTGGTAATGAGCTGATTAGGGGAGGCTAGGACTGGTGATGGGCTAATGGGGGGTTAGGACTGGTAATGAACTGATGGGGGGCTAGCATTGGAAATGGGCTGATTGGGGGGGTGGCTAGGACTGAAAATTGGCTGATTAGTAGAAACTTGGAGTGGTAATGGTCTGATGGGAAGTAGGACTGATATGGGCTGATTAGGGGAGGCTAGCTCTGGTAATGGGGTTGAGGGGGGACTAGCACTGGAAATGAGCTGACTGAGGGGGCTTTGACTGGAAATTGGCTGATGGGGGGGGGGGGGCTAGGACTGGAATGGACTGCTGGTGGGGAGGGAAGGATAGAGCTGCTGGCCCTGGAGGAAAACTGGGGGCTAGGGCTACAAATGGGCTGATGTGGAGGGATAGGAGAATGGGACTGGAATTGAATGGATGCTGAGAGGGGCTGCCATGGTATTTGGACTAGAAGGGGCTGGACAGTGGGGAAGGAGGGTGACTGGAAGGGAATGGACACCAGTGGCAGTCATGGAAATGCAAGTTGACATTGGAAGGTACTGGGAGGGAGGACTGGAAAGGGACTAATACTGGGAAGGGTTACTGGGACTGGAAATAGGTTGATGGTATGAAGTGAAGAAAACAAAAGAAGAGATAAGAAATGGAAGATTCACTATAGACCATAGAAAGAGAACCAAGAGAAGACAGGAAAGCAGAAGCTCAGATTGGGACCAGCATGATCAGAGAATAAAATGGTCAGAGAACAAAGGTAGAAAAAATAATTTTATTTTCATTTTAGTGACTGGACTTTGCGCTATCTTTATATTTTACACAGTATGGGGAACTGCATCTTAATCTGATGTACTACATGTGGAGTTTGGCTTCTTCGGGTTTCAGTTTAATTTTTGTTTACATATTTTTTATTTTAGGTTGTATTCACTTATTCTGCACTTGGTGAGGGTCTGTGTTCTGATTGTGTGACTGAGGCCAGGTATTCTGTTAAAATGGAGTTTGTACATAGGGATCTATGCTGTACTATAGTAATTTGGCTTGTTCAGCTTTTTAAACAGATATATGGATGTTCTAGGGCCCGCTGAAATAGTTATGGTGTTGCCCTTTTCTGGGTACTCTCCATGATGTGTGAGTTTTGGAAGTTAGTGCTGTTATGATTTCCTCTATGGATCCTGTACTCTGCGTTCTTAGTGAGGTCAACTGTAGGGGGTTGGTTGGGGGGAGGTACTGGAATATGTATTGTTTTTGAGATTTGCAGTTTTGCGTTCTTTATGCTGCCAGACTGAAATTTAAAATATTTTGTCAGTTCAGGTTCAAGGAAATTTCAAAATTTCAGGGAACGTCTCAGTTTAATTTTGTTTAGTAGCCTGATAGCTTCACTGCTGCTGAGTTCTGGCCTTTTCCATCTCTATCACAATCCAATCCAGCTTTTGAATTCATGGCTACCAGGATTAGTTTCTCATTTTATATCTTCCCTCCTCATCACTAATCAGGTCATAGCAAAATAAATCTGATGTGCAGATACTTATAATGGTTTGATTGGGGGATGGACTGTGTAAGTGATTTTTTCATTAATCAAATTTCATGTTTTATCATTATTATGTTTGTTTTATTGTACCGTTATTTTACTAAATTACATGTGTATGTTTAGAAATCGCCTAGGATTTTAGATGGGTGCCATATACATTTTAAAATAAAGTATACTAAATTTATGCAAATGATGCCGCAGTGAGTCTACATATGGCTCTGCATTACCCTTATGCCATCCCTGGGGGAAAGTAGACAGGAGGGTGCACTGGGAGACAGAGATAAGAAGAAACCTCAGATTGGGACCTACATGATCATAGAATAAAATGGTCAGACAACAAAGAAGAGAATTTTATTTTCAGTTCAATGACCAGACTTGGTGCTGCCTTTATATTTTATACACTACATGGAAATGCATCTCTTTCTATTTCTCTGGTATTGCACTGTATGCAGAATCTGGCTTCTTGAGGTTGCAGTTTAATTTTTATCTACATATGTTTATTTTTGGGTTACGGTAACTTATTCTGTACTTGATGAGGGTCTGTGTTTTGAGTGTGTGACCAAGACCAAGTGTTCTGTTAACATGGAGTTTGTATGTAGGGATCTGTACTGTAGTAATCTGAATTGTTCAGCTGTCCAAATAGGTGTTTGGATGTTCCAGGGTCTACTGTGATATTTACAGTGATACTTTTTTTGGATGGCCTTCTTATGTGAGTTTTGGAATTTGGTGCCGGTATGGTATGGTAGGTTTGCTCTACAGATCCTCAGTGAGACTTTGTTGTAGGGTTTTGTATTAGTTCACAATACGCCTGGTACTGGATAATGTTTGTTTGTTTGTTCTTTTAAGATATTGAGTTCTGAGGTTGAATGTCCTGGTTCTTTTCTGCACCCACTGTTGAGGAAGGGGGTTCTGTGGATGCAAAATATATGTTCAAAAAGAAAAAGCAAGAACCATAATGCAGTTTATAATAACAAAATAAAAATGAGTTATAATTTAATTTTACAAAATGTGCTGTGGTTCTCACTCTTTCTTTTAGTTCCTTGGTGTACAAACCATTGCATTTCCTTCATATAATCTAAATCAGCTTTTTGGTTTGGTTCAGTATCTGACTGGAGTTTTGAGAATCCCTCCCCCCTCCCAATACAGTGTGGGGGGGGGGGGCGCCATCTCATCCCTCGCCTCAGGTAGCAGATTGCCTTGAGCCGCCCCTGATCAGGAATATATAATATCATAGTGCATATTAGAATGTGGAAGATTCAATGCAGATCTTTTATCATAAGAAACCTACCTGCTCCTCGAGGAGATGGGTTTATTTTTTATTTATTTATTTATTTTGCATTATTTATTTCTTTAGCAGTTCTTCTATAACGTTTCATCTTGTAGCCAAGGTGATTTACATTGAATGAAAACAGAATTTTTACATATAACGTGAAGTTAAACAGAAAAAACAATTACATTGGAACGTTTCTTAACTTGTAGAACTATATACAGATTAGGATATTAGAGAAAGATGAGATTATAGAGGAGGTGGGGAATGGTCGGAGATTTGGAGCTGATGTCTTCATATAAGTAGAAGTGCAAAACTGAGTGGGTTAGGGATCGCTGGCTTGTTGATATTATATGCCTGTGTTGAAGTGGTCTTTAAAGAGATGTGTTTTTAATTTCTTTTGAATTCTTTGAGGGAGTCGGTAAGATGCAGCTCCAGCGGGGAGAGTTCCATAGGTTGGGTGTGAAGACAGAGAATGTCAGTATTATGCACTAAGGGGAATGTTTACTAAAGAGTGGTAAGCAGCTACCAGTAACTGTAAATGCAAAGCCATGGTTACTGCATTGCTATGATACTTTCCACATGATAATTTGCAAAATAACAGCTTACCATGGAAAGGGATGGGAAAGGGGGGAGAATGAGTGGATTAGGGGGGGGGGGGGGGAACTGCACCTTGCAGTTAAAGAATGATGAGTTACAATGCACGGTCGCCTTTGCAGATAATGTAGATGCACTTACTGCCTCTGGAAGAGAAGGCAATAAATGCATCCACACTACTGGGGGATGCCCTCACCAAAACCTAATGGACCCCCTCCTCCAGCACAGGGACCAGGCCCCTCCACTCTTGACACCCCCTCAAGCCACCCTTCAATATCCCCAACACACCTCAACATCCCCCTTACACCTCCTGACATAGAAATACAAATCCCTACACCCCTAACACCTCCATTCTCCAAATTCTTACTGGGGATCCATGGTGGCTAGTGGGAGGTAGAAATGATCCACAGACACTCCTGCCCAGTCTGCACCTTTTCTAAAATGGTGGCTCTGACCCCTAGTAGTAGTCCCATGGTACTACCACTAGGGGTCAAGCAACCTAATAAGGTTCTCAGTGTCAGGGGTCAGATGTCAACCCATGTTAAGGATGACCTCAATAGTGTGAATGCACTTACTCCCTTCTCTTCAGGAGCTGGTACAGGTATCGCCACTATTGACAATGCATGTTCTGTGTGGTAAAAGTATGTGCCATGGGGCAAGTGAATGGGCAGATGCTGGCCACACCCTATCACTTACCAAACACGTTTTGTATTTATCGTACATTAATTTTTGCAACTAATATGCAGTAACTGCACATTTTTACCACTCTTTAGTAAACAGGCTCCTTGTTTTTACATGAGGAATTTCCCACCAAACTGTTTTCTTTTTCAGTAGAAAATTGTTAATATGACAAAAACTACTACTACTTCTAATCACTACTTATCATTTATATCATTTATCTTTTATCTTTATTGAAAAATTTAATATACCGCTCTTACTGGAAGTACCAGAGCGATTTACAATAGTAAATATTTTTGAAACTGCTGAAAGGAAAAGAACGCCAAAAAATTATAATAGACAGGATAGAGATCAGAGACATGATAGTAATAAGAGAAATGAGGTAGAGACAAAGTGTACATACATGGTGTGAAGGGGGTAGAGAGCAAGCAATCAAATTCAGCGGGGGGGGGGGAGGGGAGAAAGAGGGGCAGAGGGAGAGGGAAGGTTGAAGGCAGAGCAGAATAGGTGTGTCTTTAGCCTGGTTTTAAACGTTTTGTAGGAAGGCTCTAAGAGCGGAAGGCAGGGGGAAGCGAGTTCCAGAGCTGGGGACCCAGAAAGAAGAAAGCAGAGGAACGGGTGGACGCAAGATGAGCCTGGGACGGAGAGGGAAGGGACATGCGGTTGGAGTGAATTGACCTGAGGGAATGGTGAGATGAGTGAAGATGAATCAGGTCTGCAAGATAGAGAGGTGTGCCGGTGTGAATGGTTTTGTGAACACGGATGAGTATTTTGAATTGTATTCGATACGGGATCGGGAGCCAATATAAGTGAATCAGGATAGGGGTAATGTGATCGAAACGTGAGGCATGTGTCAGAATACGTGCGGCTTTGTGATGAACTAGTTGCAATCTTTGTAGTTGTGTTTGAGGAAGGCCAGCTAATACTGAACTACTGATGAGATGTGTTCTTTAAAGGACAGAGCAGAGTCCAGGATAACCCCAAGATATTGCAAAGAGGAAACAACAGGAAGTGGAGAGGAGGAAAGAAGAGGGGCAAGAGAGGGGGCTGGAGCGCCAGAGGTGAACCAGATAGCAGACGTTTTAGAGGGGTTGACATGCAGAAAGTTAGAGGAGAACCAGGTGGCAACAGAAGCTAGACAGGAATTAAGGGATGAAAGATCGGGGGTGGCTGGGTCCGTGTGATAGAGAAGAATATATAGCGCTACTAGGCACAGGTACACAAGGAGAGACAACCCCTGGTCCACAGAGATAAAGCACATTAACAACCCATATTATCACACTTTAGTACATGAGTCTCTAAGGGTTCTTGGTCAAATTTCAGCCCGGAAGGTCGGGGGTTCAAATCCCACTAGAGGACAGCATCCTTAGGCCGGAAGGACTGGGGTTTCTAGTCCCACAGGTGCTCCTTTTAGTCTTGGGCAAGACACTTAACCCTCCATAGCCCATGTTCCCTGTAAAATAGTTATCTCCAAGTTATAATGCCCTGTTCAATGTAATTTCAGTTTGTTCAATGTAAACCGCATTGATGCAGAATAGAGAATGTAAATAAAATAAAATAAAAAAATTTGCCCCCTCAAGCACTGGTGGAGATCCCAAGTCCAAACAAGCAGAGCAGGTGTTAGAGCTGTTGATGCAATTGTTTGAAGTATATATTTATATTGCCATTGTTAAATGGAAAATACACATATAGTTTTTGTTGACCATTCAAACCATGAAAATGCCCTCTTTAAATCTATCCATCCAACAGCATCTACATATGTAAATAGCATATTGTTAAATTGGTATTTACAATGGTATGATATTTACACATATATGCACTTCTATTTTCTACAACTAGATTTTATGCAGCTGTTCTGAAACAACCTCTATAGTGCATATAAATATTTATATGCATGTACAGGGTGGCCAAAAAAAAGTGAGAACATCTCGTAAATTAAAAGCTTAAATAGTTTACTTATTTACCTTTTTTAGCTATATAACATCTTTATTTCGACAATTTCCGGTCGCCATCTTTGTTTTTTTTAAATTTGTCAATCACTTTCATCTGTCTTTTTGAATTTTTAAATAACTTATATGCTACGAGATGTTCTCACTTTTTTTGGGCCACCTTGTATATTTCAAAACATATGCATAAATGCAAATTCATCCCCTTTGGGCAGTCTGGATGAAGTTTCACATGAACATATTGCAGTGTGTAACTTTGAAGATTATTGTAGAAGCCTTATTTGCAATTTACATAATTATATTTATTTATTTGTATGTATTTAGCTCATGACTTTCCAGTAGTAGTTCAAGGTGAGTTACAATCAGGTACTACAGGTACTTCTCTGTCTCAGGAGCGCTTTCAATCTAATCAGGCATATACACATATAAATTACAGCCACTTGCAATTTGCTATTTTAGAAGTGTCCAATTTACACACAGATATTCTTAGTATGTGAAAGTTTTAAGGGGATGAGTTAGGTATGTGGTCTGGCCGTATCAATGGTGAAACAAAAATCTACACGTGTATTCCCTATTTCATCTGAATTGGCATTTTAGAAGGGACATCTAGGAAGAATCCGGGATGTCCAGAGCACAACGTACAAAAATCCAGTGAAAGGAGGCACATATAAGTGTCTTCTAAAATTGCTTAGTCTCCACACTGAAAGAGGAACATTCCAATAACCAGTGCAGATAGCAAGGCCAGGTATGTGCACGAATGTAGGCCATTTCACAAATGAGGACTTCCCTGAATATAATGCCTGTAGAAGGGAGGCAATTATGTTATGAGACTAGCACATCCTGGCCAGCCATTTCAGATAATTAGACATGTGGCGACGGGTCAGTAATATGTTTAACATATTAACATAGTATATGACGGCAGACAAAGACCAGTATGTTCCATCTAGTCTGCTCAGCAAGGAGGCAAGAGTAGATGCACCCACCACTCCGTGCGGGTCACCCCTCCCTATGCCTTTGTTTAGAGGTGCACCCACCACGCCGTGCGGGTCACCCCTCCCTATGCCTTTGTTTAGAAGTGCATTCACCACTCCGTGTGGATCACCCCTCCCTATGCCTTTGTTTAGAGGTGTACCCACCACTCCGTGCGGGTCACCCCTCCCTATGCCTTTGTTTAGAGGTGCACCCACCACTCCGTGCAGATCACCCCTCCCTATGCCTTTGTTTAAATGTGTACCCACCACTCCGTGTGGATCACCCCTCCCTATGCCTTTGTTTAGAGGTATACCTACCACTCCGTGCGGGTTACCCCTCCCTATGCCTTTGTTTAGAAGTGCACCCACCACTCAGTGCGGATCACCCCTCCCTATGCCTTTGTTTAGAGGTGTACCCACCACTCCGTGTAGATCACCCCTCCCTATGCCTTTGTTTAGAGGTGTACCCACCACTCCGTGCGGATCACCCCTCCCTATGCCTTTGTTTAGAGGTGTACCCACCACTCCGTGCAGATCATCCCTCCCTATGCCTTTGTTTAGAGGTGTACCCACCACTCCGTGCAGGTCACCCCTCCCTATGCCTTTGTTTAGAGGTGTACCCACCACTCCGTGCAGGTCACCCCTCCCTATGCCTTTGTTTAGAGGTGTACCCACCACTCCATGCGGGTCACCCCTATTTGTTGAGATATAAGATATAGTTACGTTTATTTTGATTTTATCCTGTTTGTTCAAGTATTTGAAGGTCTCAAATCTCCTCTGTCCCTTCTCTCCTCTAGTGTATACATATTTAGGTCTTCAAGTCTCTTCTCATGCGTCTTGTGGTGCAGGCTCCAAATCATTTTGGTTGCCTTCCTCTGAACCGTTTCCAGTCTTTTTATATCTTTTGCGAGATATGATCTCCAAAACTGAACACAATATTCCCAGTGAGGCCCCACCAGTGACTTTTACTGTGGCATTAGTACTTCCTCCTTTCAGCTGGTAATTCCTTTCTGTATGCAACCCAGCATTCTTCTGGCTTTGCTACCGCCTTGTCACACTGTTTTGCCACCTTGAGATCCTCAGAAACAATCACTCCAAGGTCCATCTCCTGTTCTGTGCACACCAACTTCTCAACCACAATCACATGCAATTCCCTTGGATTTCAGTATCCCAAGTGCATGACACTGCACTTCTTCACATTAAATCTTAACTGCCAAGCACTAGATCATTCTTCCAGCTTTTGTAGATCTTTCCTTGTGTTATCCACTCCCTCAAGGGAGTCCTCTGTGTTACAAATTTGTGTGTCATCTGCAAAAAGACAGACTTTTCCATTCCGCCCTTCAGCAATATTACTCACAAACACATTGAATAGTACCATCCCAGGACCAATCCTTTGGGCATGCCACTAATCACCTTCCTTTCATCTGAGTGAGTTCCGTTTACCATCACCTTCTGTCATCTGTCAGTCAACCAATTTCTGAACCTGTTCACCACCTTGGGACTCATCCCCAGGCTGTTCAGTTTATTGATAAGCCTCATGTAAGGAACAGTATCAAGGACTTTGCTGAAATCTAGGTAGATCACATCTATCGCATGCCATTGATCTAGTTCTCTGGTCACCCAGTTAAAGAACTCAATCAGGTTTGTTTGGCATGATCGTCCTTTGGTAAAACCATGTTGCCTTGAATCATGCAACCTATTGATTTTGACAAAGTCCACTATTCTCTCTTTCAGGAGTGCCTTCGTTACTTTTCCTGCCACTGAGGTAAGGCTTTTACTGGCTTGTAGTTTGTCACTTCTTCCCTATTTCCACTTTTGTGAAGAGGTACCACATCAACCCTTCTCCAGTCCTGTGGAACTTCTCCAGTCTCTGAGTATCTATTAAAAACATCCTTTAAAGGCCCTGCAAGAACCTTGGGGTATGTACATGCAGGTTTCTTTAGCCAGGAAATATTAATTGTGGTGATGAAAACACATTTTGCTCTACCTCTGGAAGCATTACAGCCATGAAATGAGCACTTTCTTGCACCTTATTCATGGTCTAGAGAAGGAAATTATGACAACTGGAATGCCGCTGGAGACGTAACAAATCAGAAGCTACATTGAGACAATATCAGGAGATGAAAAAAGAATATAATAATATAATTAACAAACATAAACAAGAATACCATATAAACCTTGTCCTAAAAGCCTGTGACAAACCTAAAGAGCTCTTCAACATTGTACGAAACCCGACAAATGACCCAACCATGAAGGATGAAAGCTAGATCCATCCTCAAACCTTTGCTGAATTTCTAATAGCTAACAATTGTCCCAATCACAGCACACCACCTACGAACATCCCTCCTATGGGCACACCAACTACTGATGCTGATATTTAGTAAATACAAGATTCAATATGCCATATATGCTGACAATATCATGGCATATACTCCTATCCACCTGGATGCCCCAGACTATACAGATATATCAACCTGTATTCACAACATAATGACATGGCTTACTAACAACAATTTAAAAATCAACATAAAAAAATCTGAAGCAATCATCATCACAAGGGAATCCACATTCACTCCTCCTACCACCATCAACATTGCAAACACACCAATCACTGTAAAAGAGGAAGTTTGGTATCTTGGAGTGATACTAGACAAACAATTTACTCTTCAGGCACACATTAACAAAACATCCAAAACTGCCTTCTTCAAACTAGCAATGCTCCGAAGACTAAGACCTCTGCTCAGCAAAGAACACTTCCGTACAGTATGCCAGGCAATCATCACACCTGTGCTGGACTATTGTAATCTCCTCTTCCAAGGCCTACCCAAACAATCCACTCGTCCCCTTCAAATAGTCCAAAACACTGCTGCCCGCATAATTGCTGGTGCTTCACTACAAGACCACATAACTCCTATACTACAAGAGCTACATTGGCTACCAATCTCCTCATGAGCAAAATATAAATCAGCGCTCACAATTGTCAAGATCAAAAACAACATGGCAGCAGAAATACTTCAAGAGCTCATCAGAACCAAAACAAATAAAAGGCCGGACAGAAACAGCACCAAAAACACAATACCAACTCCTAGTTCATTCACAAGAACCAATAAATCCACATCCATGCAGGCTTTCTCCCTTGCTGCCCCTGCTATTTGGAATGCACTTCCGGAAAAGCTACGATCCACAACTGATTTAAAAGACTTCCGCAAGCTACGCAAGACTACCTTATTCATTGAACATTATAATGAAAACCACCAATCTCAATCATAATGGAGGAAATTACAAGACTTTACGTTTTTGAAATGCAATGTTACAATTTACAATTGAATGTTCCTTGTAAAAGGAGCATGAAGTTACAAGTCTGTTTAAGTTGTTAACATATGATGTTAACATTTACAATTGAAAGTTCTTTGCATAAGTTAATGTTAATTTAAACTGCCTGGGGTTGAATGTTAATTTAAACCGCCTGGAAATCCCTCCCAGATGACTGACGATCAACAATAGACCTCAAGGACTTAAGGAAGCAGCCCAAAACTACTCTCTTCATTGAACACTATAGTGACATCACAAACTGTCCTATGGCCCCATGGCTACCTACCAATCCACCTGAACCCTTATGTACCCCACCGCCCTCCCTGTATATAACCCCTTGTACATAGCTCATCCTGTAAATAGCACACCAAGAAATCATCGCCTTCACTCACACAAATACTCACCCGTGTTAACACTGCATGTCTATCCCTACTAACACATTTTTTATTTTTGATTGTTTGAAGTGTAAACCACTTTGATTTCAGGACAAAACGGTATATAAATCCTTTAAAATAAATAAATAAATATTCCTTAATTCCCTAACTTATTTCCACCTTCGTATTGGAAATGAGTTAAGTATCGCATCCTCTGTTGAAAAAAGACCCATATGCATGTATGAGATCCATGTTAGAAAAGACCAGAATTTATACATTTAAGTCTCTGGCTTTCCTCTGCTGATTTGTAAAGTGGCTCCTCCCACTGCATGCGGACATCAGTCCATTGTGCATTCCTGCACTTCCTTTGACGTATTTTAGAAAGAGATCTACACTTAGCAGAGCAATTTCTAAAATATCATCACGATAGAGTACATTCCAACCTTCATTTTTCAGTTCCGATCTCCATATGCTAACTAAATTGTACCTTTTTCATATGCATATCAGATGCAAAAACTTATAGGCATTTATTCTCACACATACTGCACTGCATTACCCATCGAAATGGATTTTTATTATTACGTTTTCAATGAAGCCTACAACAACTTATAAGAAAAAGAAGCAAGCAATATTTCAAATACCCCACATCAACAGGGGGAACACACATTAATACATACACATATAAAACAGCTTAAGTCCTCATCAAGGGAAACCGGGAGGTCCTATTTCACGGGTGCAAATTTAAATTTACCCTCTTAACATAGCCAATTCAGAGAAATGACATATAAACCATCATATCATCACTTGTCTTGAAGAACAATTTCCAATTGGGTGGATTCAAAAAATACATATTGCACATTCTGATACATTAAAATACATTTACTGGAAAATTTTGAGATAGAAGGTGGCCCCCAATGCCAAAACCGAAGGCTTCAGCGCAAGGAACAACCTTCTCCTCAATTGCGTTACTCTAGAAGCGTCAGGAAAAATATCTAATTGCTGACCACAAAAGAGATAGTTTTTCTTCTGAAAAAACAAACATAATATATTATTGTGATCCACAAAGGAACAAAAAGAGATAATTAAAGTGCACAAACAGAAATAGTATCTAAAGAATTCTCGAGGAATGCTGACAGATCTAAGCTCTCCACATGGGAGACCTGATCTAAACCTAGCACCCTCTTCCTCAGGAATTATCTTCCTTTTGGCAAATAATAAATATTTGAGATTTTTAAGCCTTATACATCATCTAATCCTTAACACTCCTTAAAATATTTCTGAAGAAGAAGCGTAGGAGAAAGAAAATGAGTAAGAGGAAAGTTTAGAAATTGTAAATTATGCGAAACGCTGAGCATTCTCCAGCGCTTCTAAACACCGATGAGTCGACAAACTATCCTTCATATAAGAAGAACTAGTTGTATGTAAAAGGGAAAGTGTAGAATCAACCTTTAATAATTGCTCATCCACAGTAGATAATCGCTTATCCTGTTCAGAAAGCTTTGCCATGGCTTCAACAGTGGTATCCATCAGATCTCTCACCGATGAGCCGAGGCTAGCTTTCATACATCTAATAGCAATGACAATGTTTTTTAAAGCCACATAATCCAAAGTAACAATCTCAGGCTTTAGAGATACTAAGGAAAAATGTACCTGCTTAGGCAATAGTAGATAAACTGCCTTGGTCCCAATGTCCATATTCCCCTCAGAAACACCCGCCTCTGGAACAGCAGCACTGGGAACTGAAGAAACCCTTTCCACCTCCTGGGAGAGATGTCCCTTATATTCAATCACTAAACTGGATTGACTGAGTGGGGTAGATTCACCCAAAAGGTCTAAGGAGTCCAGAATAGATCCAGGGCTCGTCTCCGGGATAGAGGACACAGCCACTATATGACAGTCCATGGGAACCACAACCAACGTTGTTCTCTGAGAACATCAAATGCTTTTTCTTCCTCTTACATATATGTTGTAAATCTTCAAGCTCTGGTAGCTCCAATGGGCTCTGAAGGCTCCCTCAGACATGCTCCTATGGACACGTGCCCACAACTGCTTGCAGCGGTAGGGCCCAGTCTTTAAAGGCCCGCAATCAGCTGGGCAAATGGAAAGGAGGCTGCCCAATGTGAATGCCGGCAGTGTGCAGCACAGTGAAAAGATCCTGGCTCCCAGAAAGGGCTTTAAAATTGTTCTCCTTATTAATATTGTTGAAATGTTCATGTCTTTTTAAAATGACATCACATCCCTACCATCCCCTCCCCTCCCCTCGCATATGAAGAGAAATAAACAGAGCAGGCCATTCATATAGCAAGTAACTGTGCTATCAAAACAAGAGACTCTGGAGGAAAATCTCTGCAAGAAACATACTTAATGAATGGATACTTTTTAGTAGAGGAACTAAAAGTTTCCAGAAAATTCTATACTACTTGATTTAAATTTGGACGGGGTCATAGCCCCGTCAGCTAAGTCCTTCCAAGAGATGAGACAATCGCTCAGGAAGGCCAGAAAAAAATGCCTGCCGATTGTAATATAAGTGATTAGAGGAATCAATCACACACTTACAACCACCAGGGGTGCCAGTTCCTGCAGTTGTCAGGTTCTATTACAGCTGTGTCTGTTGTTTATTTCAGTAATCTAATTACTACTGACTGCAGCCAGGTCAGAAATCTCTCATGCACACCCCATCAGCAGGTGCTCCATTTTTGTTCCTAGCATTGCAGAATGTTCTCTTGTTGTAGTCTATGCAAAGCCCCAATAAGTAAAAGATAATTAGAACTGTCAAAACAAATATATATATTTGAAACTGTACACCGTGCTATTTTCTAGTTTTAGAAAACTGAGATTTAAGCATATTTGCAAAGAAATTAAGATGTGTTACAACAGATTGCATTATTTTGTGTCATTAAAATAATGTTTTCATTATTTTGTTCATGCAGCACGTATAGCATAGATATCCATAAAATACTTAGCCGCTGCCGCTGAACTTTAAACCTGGATAGTCAAGGCCAGGGCCATATTTGGGCCTCGGTATTATATATCCAGCTTGCCCAGATTGCTGTGAAGCTAACCAGGCAACGGCAATATTCATTCACTGCCAGATTAGATCAGCTTTGACTGCACTTATCTTTCATCATTTAATATCGGCTCAATACCACTGCTGCCTGGTTACTGTCGGGTGCCATCCCCAGAACGTCATGGTGCTAACCAGTCAGGGGCAGCATCCGCAGACATTCAGCAGTGCTAAACATGTTAAGGCCACTGAATATCCCAGCTAGGGGGATTAACACCTTATTAATCTCTTTGAATATTGGGCCCATATTTTTTAAGCAAGCACAAAAAATCCTTCGAAAATTGAATTTGAAATGGGGTTGCAATCAAGGTAATTTCATAAGGCATTCTGCACATGTAATGCATGTTTTAGACACGGAAAATTTGTGTGCAAAAACACTAGTATAAATATGTGCACTGACCAGATCACACATATTCCCAGGGACACCATTCCCAGGGACATAGTTTTGGATGGAGCTATGACAAATGTATACTTACATACACATTTTTTGCTTGCACGGGACTTTTTATGTGCATAAAAGACCTCTTATAAAATGACCCCAGGGTTCACATGCATAAAAGTATGTATGGCACCAAGAAGGCATGTACTTTTAGGTAGTCCAGGCATGTAGGCATGTTCTGAACTGGCATATGAGCAGAACATGGGCAGAGTTGCCATTGACATCTCTTGTTTAGAACATACACATGCACACACATAATGCTCTCACCCAAGCAGGTTTAAATGTCTTCAGTCTAAGTGTGATTTCTGCCGCTTTTGCTCTTGTATTTTATAAATACACATAGGTGCCTACGTATCTCTATAAAGTAGGCTTAAAATAGGCACCTAATCGGCTTTCACACAGTTTTATAATACCTGAAGGTACATTTCAGATAGAATGTCGAGAATGGAATTGAGTCTGAAATATAGAACCTACACAGATCTGGAGAAGGTAACCCAAGTATAACAAAAATATGCCAGATCAAAACTTCAACATAAGACTTAATGGGACCTCAAACAGCACGAGCTTAAACTGAGCCAAGAGGCCCTCTAGTATAACAGTCCTTAGGGCCACTACTAGTAGTGCTTCAGAATCATCACAGGTCCATTTAGTCACACAGGTTTATAGTTAAATTCCTAGCCACGTGTGAAAAATCACATTAAAAAAAGTGAATCAAAAAAACCTACATCTAACATCAAATTTTACAAATATCTGACAGAATATTGTGTTTCAATAAGAAAAGTAGTAGTTATCTTTATCAGGGAAAGCTGATGAAGCGATACTCTAGCCGGCTGTATGCTCCCATTAGCTAAAGATAAAGACTGATATTTATTAAAGGCAAAACAGGAAGCACATGACTGGATTAGAGCAGAGAGTTCCAATCAATGCTCCGATTAAGTCCAAATGGCTCAACAGAGTTAAGGCAGAAAATCCAAATGTGTTCACGGATACTCAGCTGTTTCAGCATATCACCCTCCCAACATGAAGGTATATGATCCAGGATCTGCCAGCGTAAATTAGAGAACTGAGAAACTTGAAGCCAGTGGGCAATTACTGGAGCCGTTTCAGAACGGGTGTTAATGTGATTTTTATGCTCATTCAGGCGTACTTGTATTTTCTTTTTAGTGCAACCAATACTTAATAAAGAGCAAGGACAGCTTTTCATATAATTCACCCATTCAGAATCACGTGATATAGTATCTAGAGGAATAAATCTTTCCACTAGAGTGAGTCCATCTCCAACTAGTAAGAGGGTATTGGCACCAAGTATAATGCCCACAGGAGTAGTGGCCAGCAGAATGAATCACATTATCTGATGAAAACGTAGAGAACTTAGGCCCTCATTCCAGAACACGGGTAGTGGGGCTGCACAACCTACAAGGGCGTGCAGCCTTGCAATCCGTCTAAACTCTATTCCACCACTGGCTCTCCCCAAATGTCCTGTGCTTCAGGACGGAGAGAGTTGTGGGGACACAGTGGGGGTGGACCGCCCAGCAGCAAGTACAGGGTCGATTCAGGGGATCCTGCTTATACCATCTCAGGGGCCTGCTGGGCCTGCTGGGGCGTACTGCTTATAGCACCTCAAAGGTGGTATAAGCAGCATTTTTAGGAGAATCGGGGCATGGCAGCCACTACCATAGCAGGGTCCTGGTGCAGGGGGGTCCCCACCACCTGATCCAGGCTGCGGGAGGCCAGCCGTGGATCAGGCGGTGGAAACGTTTGGGTCTGAAGCCACGGATGACAAGCAGGAACCATCTTTTTACATGTTTCTGTACAGCACGGCATACTTCCTGCAGCGCTATACAAAATGATCAATAGTAGTAGCAGTAGTATGTTGACAACTGCAGTCATGCATGTTTATTCACTGTTTGAAATGGGCAATGCACATGTAGATTTTTGACCAACCGTTCCATTTCCTAACCACACACCAACATGCCTCCTTGGAATTTCTATACAGTAAGGACATTCACGTGCAAATTCAGCCCTTCAGAAAATCACTATTTCCATGTGTAAATGCCTGATTTTCATCTGAAAATTGTGACTAAGGTGTCTAAAACAATCCCCATAGGCACCATATCATATCAGTATCATATACTCTTGAATTACAAACAGAATTATTTTTTAAGGGAACAAGAAATCAACTTATAGAGAGTCAGTTGTTCACTGAACCAGAAGGATTTCAACATCCGATATTTTTTAAATTTTAAATACACAGTATGTGCACCAATTATATATCACAAAAATACACCCTTTAAAAAAATTGCACCTTCATTGCCTAACCCCATTCATGCAATTTAATCCTTCAACATCAACTGTGCAAAAAAAAATAAAAAAATCAAGAGTCAATCAACAGATCCCATCACTTACATTAATGACATCCAGTCAATAAGTCTACTGGGCTCTAAAGTGTTCAACAAAAAGATCCATTGTTGCCCATTAGAATTAAGCAGTTGTTTGTAGACACAACTCCTCCAATTTCTTTCAGCTTGTCTGAGCACCTCCAAAGAATATATGACATTTCATGTTTGCACTGGGGCCAGTGCTCAACAATTGGAGCTGAAAGACTGGCCGGCTCTTATCATACTACGATGCTCATTTAACCTCCATTTGCTTATTTCTACCAATATGCAGTAGATTTCAGACAAGACATTGAGTTACAAGATGCGGAGAGATGAGCTTTAATTATTTTCCCAGTCACAGGGTTTCTTCGACTTTTGTCTGTTAACACACTTTCACTACTACTACTACTACTATTATTAATCATTTATATAGCACTACAAGGCATGCACAATGATGTACAGATACACATGAAAGACAGTCCCTGCTTGTCAGAGCTTACAATCTAATCAATACAGACAGTATAATAGTGGAGAACAGGGGTACAAATAGGGAAAAGGTAAGGAGACACAAGAAAAATAAGGGACTAGGATCCAAAGGCAGCCTCAAAGAGGCGAGCCTTTAGCATGGATTTGAAAAGGGGGGAGAAATGAAACCTGATATGCAGATTCAAGTTGTTTATTTCAGGCATAAGGAGCAGCAAGATGAAAGTATCAAAGTCAAGTTGGCGGGGGAAGGACAAAGAGAGAACTAAGCCAGAGGAAGAGCGGAGATCATGAGGAGGGGTATAGTGAGAGAGGAGAGAGGAAAGGTAGTTGCTCATGTTATCTAGTTGACAGATTTGTCCATTCTATGTAAATAGTTCTCCCATGTTTTTCCAAGTTGATTCTCCTGTTATATGTAACGCCGAACAGCCTGTTGTTCTGGTCTTTTTGTTCTTTGTAAACCGCGCTGAGGCTGAATAGTGCGGCATATAAAAAATTGTAATAAATAAATAAATAATAAATAAATAAATAGTGAGGAGTAGTAGAATGAATGCATTTATAGGTCAGAAGGAGAAGTTTGGATTGGATGCAGAAATGGAAGGGGAGACAATGAAACGCTTGAGAAGAGGGATTATGTGAGTTAGCCGCACAGTCGAGTTACGAACAGATTGAAGAGGAGAAATATGACTCAGAGGGAGACCAGCAAGGAGAAGGTTACAATAGTTGAGACAGGAGGTGACTAAAGATTGGATAACTGTTTTAGTAGTGTGTTCAGAAAGGAAGGGGTGGATTTTGTTAATGTTATAGAGAAAGAAACAACAGGTTTTAGCTATCTGCTGGATATGAGCAGAGAAGGACAGGGAGGAGTCAAAGATGTGCCCTGCTCTTGTGATTAATTATTACTTGTTGATAGTGAAGTGATCATTTCACCCAGATTTTTAGTTCTTTTATATGCCACAATAGGTCTTCCCCTATATACCTCATCAGGGCCATACTGAGCGTTAATCGCGCCCTGTGCGACTTTCACATTTGGTTTGCCCCCCCCCCCTCCATCCCTCGCACCTCCATCTAGCCACTTTCTGGAAGGCAGCAGGAGAGAAGAGGCGTGCCCAATGTGCAAGTCGCCAGCGCGCTGGCAAATCTTTCCCTCCCTACTCTGATGCAGCGTCAGAGGAGGGAGGGACTAGACCTGCTTAGCGTGCCGTGAGAAAGCTTAAGGGGCGCATTTCAGCTGTCTGCCATTGCCTACCGCCACTGAGAGAAGAAAAAGTGGCGGCGGCAGGCAATGGCAGACAGCTGAAATGCGCCCCTTAAGCCTTTGTGTCCTGTGCGGCCGCACCGTTCGCACAGGATTAGGTACAATTCTGTACCTCATGGACCTCAAGAACAAGCCAATAATCAAAAATAGCTTTAGAGATCTGAAAGGAGATCATAGAAAAGGAAGCATGCAAGTACAGTAAGCTTTGATTGACATTCATGTCGCTGATAATAAGTAAGTCTTGTTTCTCATATTAGACATGTTGGACCCAGTATTGGAAAGGCATTTACACCGTTTACAGCCCTGTAAACCATGTAAATGCCTTAACTGAGGATATTCAGTGGCATGTACACATTAGTGCCATTGAATATTCCATCTAGCTCTCCTACATGCCCCATTGCTATTTGGTTAGCATCAGGGTGGGGCGGTGGCATTCTGGGGCAGAGCAGGAGCGGTGATGGGAGCTAACCGGGCAGCAGCGAAATTACATCCTGCCCGATTAGTGATCTGCGCTTTAAGGATAGGTGAGGAAAAATCCTCACCTATCTTAAAGGTTCAGGAGCTAGCCAGGCAGCATGCAATATCACTGCTACCTGATTAGCTTTGGCGGCTTCCTGAGTGTGCGGTGGTGCCTGGATATTCAATGCTGTCACCATGGCATTGAATATCTGGGTTAGAGCACAGTGGAGAGGGCTATACAGCGATGAGGCGCATAGCCCTTCAAGATGTGCCTGGCTCAATATCAGTCCCGTTGTTGTTAAGTGCGGTTTAGTCAGTGCCGATTCATGGCGGCCCTCTGATTAGTTGTTCTAAACTGTGTTCGGTCTTCAGTCAGGTGACAAATTGTTGATAGTCACATCCATAGACATAGAGCCCGATTCAGGAAGGGGCACGTCCAGGCTGTCCGGACGGCCCCGAATAAGACAAGTCCATTTGGACCCGATTCTGTAACGCGGGAACTGAGCGTGCAGCGGAGGATAGAGGTGGAATACTGGCAAGGGGTAGCATGTCCCGGTGGGATGTGATCCCCTACTATCTGCCTCTTAGAATCAGGTCCATGGTTTCATCAAAAAATTTCTTGCACATAACATGGCAGAAGAAAAATCTTTGGAGTAAGTCTATAGAAGAGCAGGAGTCAATAGATTTACAAAGCAAAACATTCAGTTAGCGTTTTGCAGACCAGACAAGCTTTGGACCAATCAGGAAATGGGAAAGAAAATCAGCAGTAATACATCAATGCTTGCTAGAACCAGCCCCCCTTAGAGATGAGATGGCTCTGCTTCAAGATGAGTGCTTTGTAAATTGAAGGTCACAGGTTTGAGATCAGCCTCTGAGTGCGAGGAAAAAGAAAGACAACTGGGTTTTTTATTTGCTTGAAACCTCTATCTTTGAGCTATACATTTTGTTAGGACAGCAGCCATAGCCCTGAAATGAAAATGTAAACAAACAAATTAAAAAGAAATGAAGGATCAGAAGTGTGCTGTGCCTTGCTAGATTCAAAAAAATCTCACCTAAAGGATCACTACCATGGTGATCAGCTATGCACCAGAGCACCAGCATTGGAGAACAAAATGCCAACAAGCCCATGTTGCATTGGAAGAAGAACATAAGAACATAAGATATGCCATACTGGGTCAGACCAAGGTCCATCAAGCCCAGTATCCTGTTTCCAACAGTGGCCAATCTAGGTCATATGTACCTAGCAGTTTCCCCAAGAGACACAAGTTCCACAATGCTTGTACTGGGTCAAGCATTGATATCTTCGGTCACTTCTTAATGGTTTATGGACCTTTCCTCCAGGAACTTGTCCAAACCTTTTTTAAACCCAGCTACACTAACAGCCTTTACTACATCCTCCGGTAACAAATTCCAGAGTTTGATTACACGTTGAGTGAAAAAATATTTTCTTTTATTAGTCTTAAATAGTTTATCCTGTAGCTTCATTGCATGTCCCCTAGTCTTTCTATATTCTGATAACGTAAACAATCGATCTACGTTTACCCGTTCCACTCCGTTCATTAATTTATAGACTTCTATCATATCTCCCCTCAGCCGTCTCTTTTCCAGGTTAAAGAGCCCTATCCTTTTTAGCCTTTCCTCATAGGAGTATCCTTCCATCCCCTTTACCATTTTGGTGGCTCTTCTCTGAACCTTTTCTAAAATCGTTATATCCTTTTTAAGATATGGCGACCAGAATTGCACACAATATTCAAGGTGCGGTCTCACCATGGAACGATATAGAGGCATTATAATATCTTTTGTTTTATTTTCCATTCCTTTTCTTATCATACCTAGCATTCTATTTGCTCTCTTGGCCGCCGCTGCACACTGGGCCGAGGGTTTTAACATGGTATCCACAATGACGCCTAAATCTTTTTCCTGGGTGGTGGTTCCTAATGTGGAACCTTGCATCGTGTAACCATAGTTTGGGTTGTTCTTCCCTAGGTGCATAACCTTGCACTTGTCCACATTAAATTTCATCTGCCATTTTGATGCCCAGTCTTCCAATTTATCCAGATCCTCTTGCAATTTTCCACAATCCTCTTGGGTTTTAACAACTTTAAATAGTTTTGTGTCATCTGCAAATTTGATAACCTCACTCGTTATTCCACTTTCCAGGTCATTTATGAATATGTCAAAAAGCAGCGGACCCAGCACAGATCCCTGGGGTACACCACTATTCACCTTTCTCCATTGGGAAAATTGGCCATTTAGCCCTACCCTCTGCTTTCTATCTTTTAACCAGTTCCTGATCCACAATAGTACACTGCCTCCTATCCCATGACTCTTTAGTTTTGCCAAAAGTCTCTGATGAGGGACCTTGTCAAAGGCTTTCTGAAAGTCCAGATACACAATATCAACCGACTCACCTTTGTCCACCTGTTTATTCACTCCTTCAAAAAAACATAACAGATTAGTAAGACAAGATCTTCCTTGTCTAAAGCCATGTTGGCTGTCTCCCATTAGGTCGTGACTATCTACATGCTGAGTAATTTTATTCTTTATGATGGTTTCTACCATTTTTCCCGGTACTGACGTCAGGCTCACCGGTCTGTAGTTTCCCGGATCACCCCTGGAACCCTTTTTAAAAATTGGTGTTACATTGGCGATCCTCCAATCTTCAGGTATTAGAGATGATTTTAATGATAGTTCATAGATTACTAATAGCAGGTCTGAAATCTCATATTTCAGTTCTTTCAACACCCTTGGATGTATACCATCCGGCCCAGGTGATTTGCTACTCTTCAGTTTATCTAATAGTTCTAAGACATCTTCCCGATGTATCGATATTTCCTTCAATTCTTCCGCACCTTTAAATACCACTTCAGTCATGGGTAACATCCCTACATCTTCCTCAGTAAAGACCAAAGCAAAGAATTCATTCAGTCTCTCCGCTATCGCCTTGTCGCCTCTTAGTGCTCCTTTAACCCCTTTATCATCTAATGGACCAACTGACTCTCTCACAGGTTTTTTGCTACGAATGTACTTGAAAAGGTCTTTATTTCGTGTTTTTGCTTCCGCAGCAAGCTTCTTCTCAAATTCTCTCTTTGCCTGCCTTATCAATGCCTTGAAGGATCAGGAATTTGCTGTACCCTGCTGGATTCAACAGCTCTCATGGTGATTGGATGTGTACCAGAGCTCCTTCCCTCTGCATTGGCCTCAGAGGATAAAACAAGACCTCAGAATGCAACAATGGATATGGGCTCGCAGGAGCGTGCTTGAAGAGGCATGGCCAAAGGGGCAGGTCATGCCCCTTTGGAGCCCTTTCAAAGCCACAGAGGGGCAACAGAGGTTTTGTTTGCTTTATTTCAATGGATAAATAGAAGAGGAAGAGTAAGGTGCCTGCAACTGAAGGTGTGTGTGTTGTAGGAGAGATCTGGATGTTGCATGGTTGGGGGGGGCGGTCTTTGTATGTGGGAGTGACATTCTAGAAGGGAGTGTGTGGCTCTACTGACCACCCATTCTTCTAAACCCCAAACGTCCCATCTTTTCTTCCCTTCCCCTCTGATCTCATTCCTGCCCTCTCAGCCTTCCTCCTTTGTCACTAACTGTGAGCATAGCTTTGGAAACCCCATTGCCACTTTCAAATTCACCGCAGCTGTGTAGTCCTCCATTTTCAGTTAATGGGGCTTGGGAAATGAACCCCTGTCAGCACTCTACTTTTTTTCACAGCGTCACAGAGCTACATCTGTTAGGGGATGTACACGGCCCAAAAACGTTCAGTTTGGGGCCGATTCAGTTATGGACATCCCGGCCCTCTGTGCGCCCGGTTGGAACCGGATGCACAGAGTTAGCTGGGATTCTGATCCCACGGGATATGTCCAGCCCCATGGGATCAGAATCATGTGCAGGCCAGGACCTTGATTCAGGTCGGCCTGCATGTACAGGCCTTGCCCAGATACAACAGTCAAGGCTTTTGAATGGAGCCATGGCACCGTGGCTCCATTCAAAAGCCATGATCCCCGGCCGCCAGACCAAAAAGTGCATTCCCCGCAACCCGACCCCCAATCTGTCCTCCCAAGGCCAGGGTCAGGGTGCAGAGAATTTCCTGTGCCCCCTGCCGCCTCTTTTGAGCCCTGGGCTTGCCCGATCCACCCGACTAGGGGAACTTATTCTACCTCAGAGGTGGAATAAGTTCCCCATTCAGGCCACCTGCCCCAGACATACAGGGCCAACTTTGGAATTGGCACTGTACATCCAGGGCTGCCAACTGCCCAATGCCCACCCTAATGCTGCCCCCACTCCACCCTTTTCCCGTCCCCCATCTAACTTCCCCTTACAATGTGCAGGGAAGTTAGCTGGGGTTGTAAGAAGGCCCAATTAGTGGGGATGGATGTCCCAACAGGACATCCATCCCAGCTATTCGTGCCTCGGAATGGCCCTGTTTGTGTTTATTAAAATGATTGTTTCCTGATTTTTCAGGCATTTTTTCATGTTTTTTTCACATTCATTCCTCAGGCACACTTTGTATGCATGCTAGAACTTTTTTTTAACCATGCAAATCAGTTGTAAATACATTCACTCATTGGTATATGTGCATTCAAATGATTTTCACACACTTTACATTTTTAGGTACTCAAGCGATCCAAATGTGTGCTTACAAATGCCATCCATAACACCTTTCTCCTGCCTATCCTGTTTTTCATCTTCCTGCACATGCACACAAGTGCTAATCTGTGTGAATAGATGGAGAGACAGCCACACAGATAAGCCTTTCAACATGTGGCAGTTCCATTTATGTAACATACGCCTACAAAAATACATAGTTTTTAACTTACAGGTTATATTTGTTCTTTTTCTATTGGGCAAATAAAATAAGAAAAAGAAAAAAAATCACACTCAAGATTCACAGATGATTAAGTTTGGAAAAAACTATTGTGAAATTCACTGAACTCTATCATATGATTTGAAATGCTTCACTATTTTCAGGTCAGGCTTGTCCAAACCCTATAGTCACAATATTCATGTACTTGTGGTTCTGCCAATTTTTATGGAAATCAACTGCAAAGTCAAAATTATAAGTCCATGAATACACTAGAGTAAAACTAGGCCTAGATCACTCTGTCCTGAAAAATGGAGTTGATTGGTAACCTTATGTAAAAGTTGCACTCATTGATCAAGAAGGTATTCTCTAAACTAGGAACAAGCAATTTGGCATTTCTGATTTGTCTAACAGTCAATGATTTAGCCAATGATCTTATAGCTAACTAGATTCCAGTTTTAAAATGGATTCCTCCTTCAGTCTGTAAAACCCCAGTGGAATCTTCATACCCTCATTCCCCTTTGCCTTCCTTGAGAGGTTGGTCAATAACAAATAAATGATTACTTAAGTTATTTTTGTTTTAGTAAGTGATTCTTGAAAAGAAGTTATCCATCTCACAATAATTCATAACCTGTTACAGCTGTTCAGTAGAAAAAAAATACATCAAGTCAGATCCAACCAACTCAAAAGTTTAAAATTTCAGGTCAATTTTCAAACCGGTTGATTTTTAAAAGTCACAGTAGTCAGCTATGGTAGTTAAAAATAATTTGAATATTCAGAAGCCATATTATATCTATTTTAAAGGCAGCTTAAACTATCTGGATAAGTGCTGATCGAAAATTGCCACTATTTACATAAAGTCAACACCTAACTGAGATAGTCACCCTACTGTATCTTCTCCCGTTCCCTAACTGGATAGTGTAAGAACGATCTGTAAAGACATTCAATGGCTCTAACCAGATAATGATGCTAAATATCTCTCTCAGTACCCTAATCTGTTGAGTCCATGAGAGGGGGTGGGGGGATACCTAGATAAGGACTTTAATAACTGGCCCCTTTTTGTATTCCCCAGAGATACCTGGTGAACACTTGAAAATATTCAGATACATTCTGAAAAAAATGGAAGCTCTATAAGCTTAGAATAGTGCTGCGGAAAGGGTGGATGGTGGAAGGCTACACTGCCTGGTAATCAAAGAAACATCCTGAAAAGGGTGACATTGAGGGCTTTACCAAATAAGTCTCAAATGACTGGCTGATCAATAAAAAGAAAAGGTGTTTACAGACTTAGCCTGTTGACTTAAAAAAGGAGGCCAAAGGCCACCGTCGAATGATCCATTTATTCCAGTCACCTCTTACCTTGCTGATGAAGCAAGTGTCAAAGCAATTAATGATATTTAAAAGTGAAGCTGAATCTGCACTGATCCTGTACATCTAAGGTCAAAGGCCCGCCCTATGCATTATGCAAAAGTGTGGCTGAGCTATAAAGCACAAAGCAAAAATGGGAGAGAGGGGTGAGGTGAGAAAATGGTTTTACCTTTCACTGTCAGAACTTAAAAACACTACCATTTAATTCAGTGGTTCTCAACCCAATCCTCTGGGATCCCTAGACCCAGAGGATTGGGTTTTCAGGATTATCCACAAAGAATATGCATGCATAGAAGCAGTGCATGCAGATCTATCTCATGCATATTCATTGTGGATATGCTAAAAAACTGACTGCTCTGGGGGTTCCAAAGGACTCTGCTGAGAACCACTGATTTAATTGATGTTTAGTTATACAAAATTTTGCAGTTTGTCAGAATGTGTGTGTATAGAAAAGACTGCCATTATTTAAATGTAAAAGCATATATTGCATACTCTAGGCTCAGTGCCACATTTTTTGCATTGGCTAAAATGAAAAATATCATTGCATCTCTGCCCCTTTTCAAATCATGCTAAAAGTTCACCTCTTTCAAACTGCTTTTGAATCCTGATCTTAGTCTCCTACATTTCTCCTTAGTTTCCCTAGTTGCATGCTTGTCCTCAGCTGTTGTATTATCTGCCTTGATTAGATTGTAAGCTCTGAAGAGCAGGGACTATCTTTATATGTATCTGCATAGTGCTGTGTATACTTTGTAGAGCTAAATAAATGTTCAATAGTAGTAGTAGTAATCCTGATGAGAGCATGTGACACCATGGATATCTGCATAATTGCATAATATATGCTATTTATGCCATAATACCTAAGGGTTCCTAATATTAGCTAAACAGCTTTCTAACAGGAACCCTTCTGGCCCACGAGGATACTTGAGTCACCTGGGCATGCTGCCTGGAATGAGAATATATGCCAAAGAGGTTGAGAAAGGAATACAAAGAGAGTAGAGTAGAGCTTCCTAACATTGTAATATATATACTAACTGAGACACAATGAATGAAATCAAGCTTTTCTTTCTCAATTGCTCGACAAAAAATATCTTATTGTGTAAGAGATAAGGCTTCCTTAAAGCTCTGGAAGCTAATTTAGAAAACTGCTTCTTGAGATTTTGCTGTCCTGTCACTTAGACTCCATATTTTACACTTACTCTTGTACTAGTTACCCTCATTTTAATTGATTCTTCTTAAAACTTCAGTTTTGGGAAATTTTCAAGAAAATAAAGGATGGCAAGAATTGTAACCCTTAATAGCAGGGTATATGACAGCATTACTTTGCTGGTGAAAGTTTTCTGGAAGGTCTGTTTGTTTCTTTGCTTTTTAATTTGAAGCATGCACATCTTATGAAGAGATTAAAAGGAGGATTGCAGACTAAAATGCATCCATTTTCTGTGCTTAGACCCCCTCCCCCTACCCCTTGTCTTCTATAATGGAGGACTTAGATCCATTTCAGATATATCTAAGGTTCCCAGGATCTGCCCTCCGTGGTTAGCTAGCATGGATTTCTTATGAGTAAGCGGGTACAATGCAATTCAAAGTTTTATGCCTAATAGTTATAGTCCCATTCAGCAGTTGTCCTATATCTCATGAAGTATTCAGTAGTGCCCACTCATGTCCATAGGGAAACACCTATAAGGTAGGCCTCATAATTAGGGTTGCCAACTGGCTCCAGATGCGCCTGACAGGCTTGATCCAATACTGGGTTTACCCCATTGCATGCAGGGACTTGTAGTCTTGCTTTTCTTATGGAGTACAATGTAAAAATCAGAACTACATGTCCCTGCATGCAATGGGTAAACCCAGGACTGGATCAAGCCTATTGGGCGCATCTGGAGCCAGCTGGCAACCCTACTCGTAATAGGGGCTAGGCTATTGCACATGGACAGCGTGGTAAACTGGAGCATTTACCACCGTGTTTATATCAGCCTGACGTTATGATGGGTTCCAGAGTAGGTTGTAGAGCTCTGAGAGAAAGTACTATCACAAAAAAATGCTTGTATTTGTAATTCCTGGGAGTCCTGGATTGATGAGAAGTGAGCTCGCAGAGACAAGCAGGCTCAGAGCACAGGTGAAGACAATTAAGCACCTGGGCCAGTTATATTGTAGAGGTGTCTTCCAGAAAGGCTGGACAGAGGAGAGAGCAATTGAGCTCAAAGTAGCTCCAGCCAGCCAACAAAACAAAACAGTGTAGGAATACTTAAGGCTTAGTTGTCGGAACCTGAAAGAAGGTAGGAACTAAAGAGTAGTAAGAAAATGAGAATTTTTTTTTCTGTTCCTGCATATTGACAAAGGAGAATGTGCTTGCTGTAGGAGATAGTCTGACAAGAATCTTGATTTGCCTGAAAGCAGCAGTATATACGATTGTAAATTTAAATTAGAAACACTAACCTGGTGTTTAACAGTAAGCCAGTGCTGTTGAACAGACAGAGATAATGTAAATGCATTCTGGTTTAGAGTATTGCCTGGGAGCTGTGAGAGGGCTGGGCCTTACTGATCAGGGAGCCCCAGTGTAGTGATCGCCTAATTAAACTAGGGTTGTGGCTAGGAGCTAGGTTTAGAGTTGGAAAAGGCTCATTAGCAAAAAGGAAATTTTTTTTGACTGGTAAATGTGCTGTATATGAGACAACCTGATAAAATCTTTTGTCATATTGCTTTGCTACTTCAGCCATCTTTTCTTCCATTTGTGCTTTTGACCTTCTGAGGAAAGAAATCCAGAATGTCAAAAGCAATAATGGAAGAAAAGATTGTTAAAGGCATAAAGTGAAGTGACAATATGTTTTTTAGGTATGAAGGAGAAAGTAGGAAGACCAAAGGTTGAATTAAAAGATTGAAAGGTGCCAAGGAGCTATATGTGTAGGGCAAGGGTTCTCAACGCAGTCCTCAAGATGACACCTAGCTAGTCAGGTTTTCAGTATAACCACAATGAATATTGTCACCATCAGGGGCCGCTCTCAGATTCCAGATGCACAGTAGTCCCAAACACAAAATATGCCGGTAGGCTAGCCCCACTTCCCACCAGCTGTCTCAGTTCTGTAATCCTCCAGAACAAGCTCAGTTCTGCAATTATTTAGCCAGAAGATACCAATCATGATTGTACACAAACCCCTTCAGGGATTTTAAGTGCCTAGTGTGTTTGTGGAGATAAAACAGTGATACCCCCAATGTCTTCCCAGCCACACCCAAAAGGCACAGTCCCAGTTGCAGGGACATGCATTCTAATGTCTCCATTGCACTCCATAAGAAAAGCAAGACTATAAGTCCCTGCGTGCAATGGAGTAAACCCAGGACTGGAACAAGTCTGCCGGGTGTATCTGGAGCCAGTTAGGAACCCTAGTCTCAGAAGTCCATTCTTCCTGACTGCAGTGTTGGAAAGACAATATATTTAAAGCAAAAAGCCTCACTGGTTTCTGCCAGCAGCATTTTCAGTTCCTGAAAAGCACAGTGAGGAACTACAACTTCAACATATCTTCTTCCCTTTAAGCTACTAATGAGCTGGATGCCTTTACTCCAGTCCTTAGATTCCAAGCAGCTCAAGCCTTCACACTGCTTCTGCACTGGGAGAGTCGGCTCCCCCTCCCCCTGCTCATTTTCTGGGGTTCATTCTCCGCACTACAGTGTGGTAATCCACGAGTACATTTCTAAACTGTCTCTGAGTTTATCTCCTGCGTGGCAGTGCAGCAAAAGGTAAATTCCTAAACAGCCTTTAAGTCCACAGTTTCTTTCCGCCAGTCCACAATACAACAAACATTCCCTTTGACCAAAGAGCAGTCTATAGACTCATCACTATGAGGGGAGATTCCAGCGGGATTTGTTTAACGTCCATCTGTTCTTCCTCACTTGGGCTCTCTCCACCCATTTACACCTCTATCCCAACTACAGCAGGGGAAGTGAGCTCAACATACTTTGGGCTGGGAACCTCCCCCCCCCCCCTTTACAAATGGCTTACAGGGCTTTTTCAGGGGTATGCACCAGGGTAGGGAAGCTTGAAATTTAAAGGGACCTCAACCTTTCCCCTGGTAACTGGGCCTTGCCTACCCCCCTCCTGCTTGACCCAGGCTTTTCCAGTGCCCAGGGCCATACTTAGGGCTGTGTGCATGGTGCGGCCACACAGGGCATAGGGTTGCCAACCGGCCGGTTTTCAGCCGGCCTGGCCGGTTTTTCCATGGCCAGGCCAGCTGCCGGCACAGATGTAAAACCGGCCATTGAAAAGCCGGTTTTTTGCTCTGGCCGCAAGATCGGGAGCGGCCAGAGCAAAAAACCGGCTTTTGTGCCGAAGTCCGCAGTGCGAATGCGAACGTGATTCCCCATAGCAGTGCAGCCGCTGCTTCTGCTTTGTACAGAGCAGCGGCTGCAATACACTTACATTGAAAACTAAAGATAAACTGTGTAAGGAGCCCTCCGGTCATCGCAGAGCCCGAGGAAGTGATGTCATGGGGGCGGGCTCCTCACAGGTTGTCTTTCCTTTTCAAATTAACTTTAGCTGCAATAAAGTTAATTTGAAAAGGAAAGACAACCTGTGAGGAGCCCGCCCCCATGACATCACTTCCTCGGGCTCTGCGATGACCGGAGGGCTCCTTACACAGTTTATCTTTACATTTCAAAGTAAGTGTATTGCAGCCGCTGCTCTGTACAAAGCAGAAGCAGCAGCTTGGGTGGGGGTGTGATGGTGTGAGTGAACCAGCAAGGGGGGGTGGTGGTGGTGGTGTGAGTGAACCAGCAGGGGAGGGGGGTGATGGTGTGAGTGAACCAGCAAGGGGGGATGGTGGTGGTGGTGGTGTGAGTGAACCAGCAGTGGAGGGGGGGGGGTTGGTGTGAGTGAACCAGCAGGGGAGGGGGGGTGAGTGAGTGACCCAGCAGGAGGGGTGAGTAAGTGACAGGGGGGTGAGTGAGTGAACCAGCACTGAGGGGAGGGGGGTGTGACAACCAACACTGAGGGGGTGTGTGACTGAATCCTCGGTAATTTTTGTGGGTGGGGCTGGGGGCGGAGCAGGGGTGGTACTAGGGGCGGAGAATGGGTGGAGCATGGCGAGCCACAGGTGTCGGGTTTTTCTTGGTGAAAAAGTTGGCAACCCTAACAGGGCACAAGTACAGAAGGGGCACCAATATCAATACTAGGCTTCCAGGAAGCTCAAAAAGAGTCAGTTATGGGATATGACTGGGTGGAGGAGGACAACAGATTTGTTAGTCGCACAGGGCACATTTCTAGCTTGGTACAGTCCTGCCAGTGCCTCCTATGGTCCTTCCAGACCACAATATGCATGAGAGAGCTTTGCATGCATATCTCTCATGCATATCCATTGTGTTTATCCTGAAAACCTGACTAGCTAGGTGTGTCCCGAGGACTGGATTGAGAACCACTGATGTAGGGTGACAAAAGGCCAGACTTACCAAATAAATACTTCTGTTCAGTGTTCATGGATGAATCCAAAGAGACTGCAGATGATTTCTAAAATTACATATGGAAATGGAATAGATACTCTGTTCCGTGTAGGATGTTGTATGTTTTGTTTGTTTTGTTCATTTATTTTTCTCCACAAAAGTGGTAACATAGAAAAGAGAGAGATTAGAAATTACAGGCTGCTAAGCCTTACATTGGTGATAGAAAAAAAATTTAAACGCTACTGAAAACAGGAGAGTTGACTATCTACAGTATAATCCATTCCATTGCAAGATCAGAAACATGGCAAGCTTTTTTTTTTCAAATTCTCTCTTTGCCTGCCTTAATGGATACAAGGAATT
This sequence comes from Ichthyophis bannanicus, assembly GCA_033557465.1. NCBI lineage: Eukaryota > Metazoa > Chordata > Amphibia > Gymnophiona > Ichthyophiidae > Ichthyophis > Ichthyophis bannanicus. The sequence continues at coordinate 768,666,625 of CM066035.1, read as the reverse complement.
TGGACATAGTGATAAACGAGAGGAATGCCAGAACGGCATTGACTACAGAGATGTCTAGCCCAAAAGACTATTCTGTGAATCACGTTGAGAGGGAGATGTTCAAGTATGAAGAAATGCAGTCAAACATCAAGAACATGTGGCAGAAAGATATCAAGTTATTTCCCATTGGGTACCACAGGCTTGATTAAGAGAAATTTCCAAGCACACTTTGACAAATTACCCATCTACGTATGTGACATCTTAAAAACTCCAGGAGGAAGCTCTCTTTAGCATGACACAAGTACTACATTAGGCATTAGCCATAAATTTGAGAGACTGAGATCGTACTCGACATACCTTGGCTTAGGAGTGAGGTTCTTGACTGTCATGGTGTGCACAAGACTAACCCATTTGGAGACATTGCCCCTGAAATAAGATGGAAACTAAACATTGGGCCCCTCATTTCAGAACAGCAGTGAGATCATTTTTTGGAGTTCAAGGAAGAAATGGGGCCACCTGCAGAAAGTGGCGATTACAACCCTAACTCCCTTACTGGATAGAATAGATGGGCTGTCAGTCTGGACTTGCCCTCATCTACTCTGTTGCTTTGTTGCTATAGATAACGCTTTAAGGAGAATTATTTATTAGTGTTTAGTATATTGCTATATAGTACAGCAAACTATCATTGTAGCCTTCTTTCTCCCATTTATAAATATTTAAAACTGAAACACAGTTGGGGGAAAAATTAAGCAAGATTGCTCTAAATGATAGGAAAAATTGATTTAACTGCATGCTCGTTTTGCTACAGATGAGGGCATGCAGAAAATAATTTGATTTGCTAAATAATTCCTTACTTTACATGGCAAGGCCACAGAAATCTGCAACATGAATTTCTTTTGTTATCATCTCTAGCAAGTCAGCAATTACAGAGATGATCCACTTTATTAGAGCCTTTGGGGCCCGTTTACTAAAGCCTGCTGTGCAGTTAATGTGCACTTTAGTGTGTGGTAACTGTGAGCATGGGACTGCAGGAACAGTTATTGCATGGGTATAACAGCTACCGTCTGCTAAAATATGTGTTTAACGCCCTTCATGCAAAAGAGTGGGAAACGGGCAGGATATGGCGGAGAGTGGGTTTAGAGCGTACATTGCATTTAGAGCAGGCGTGCTTAGTGCTTGCATACTGTCCCTGTGGCAATTCATGTGGGTGCACTGAATAATACCTCTATGGGTGGCGTTAGGTGCAACCATGTTAATTGTGACTGCTTCTGCAGGTGCTAACTGCTGGTGGAAATGCAGGGTATGTCCCCAACAGTTAGCAAATGACTGCTGCACTTACTATGCATTGCTGAGCTTTGAGACCAAACATTAAATATAGACCCTTGCTGGCATTTTAGTAAAAGGGCCCTTTTTAGTCTCTTTCTCTCCCAGTAGAGCACCTGGAAACAGAGGGCACATAGACATACGTAGAAAAAAATCTAGCATAAAAATATCTAGCATAGCAAACTACCTTCATGTATTTACTGGGAGTTGTAGATATGAGGCAGAAGTTCAATTAGTCTGATTGGATGAAACAATGGGCATCACAATCCAAGAAATGACTCATTTTAATAGCTCAGTTATAGGGATTGGCCATTGCTTCTTATATCAAAATTACCATAAAATTAAAAATACAAATCTCATACCCCTTAAAGAAACAAATTCTAGAGTCAGATTAGCAATTGTTATTTCTTGACTGAGTATTGGCCATCTCTGTTCCTAATTTAGAGCTTCATGGCTAAAGATAGAGGGTTGCAAAATTCATCCTGATACATTTTCATTTCTTTGCAGAGCAAGTTAGATAGGAAATGACATTGCTTCAACTGTTGGTGTGTTGAGTCTTTGCTTTCAGCATATTGTATATCTAGAGGAGGTGGTATGTGTATGAAGAAAGCAGGTGGGGATTAATATAAGAGGAAACGGGGAGAGTAGAACATAATCATCCAGTTCCAGTCTTCCCAAAAGTCCACTCTTGATGTGGACTCGCCAGAGTGAAGAAAAATTGATTAAGCGCCACCGTGGAGTGAGCTGAAATAACTCCAGAATGCACCTTATCCTCCTTGAGTGAAAATTATACACAGGTGGGAGGGCAATTTACAGGGGGTATTTTACTCTTTTCTTAGAAGATCTGCCCAAGGGCATCTAAGATCAAACTTTAGGCATTGCAACTTGAGCTCTAGTTTCTAGTAATGTACAAGGCAGGCTACGATACAATACAGAATTTCCTTGAATCAAAAGAATCTCTTCAAAGGCATTTGGACTAGAATCTCAGTTTCCAGTAAGATAAAAATACACTGTTTAAAATAAAACTTGAAAGGGGCCTAAAGTTGAAAGAAAACTGGAACTCTTTTCCCATACGTTACAAAATGAATGGGGAGGTAGGGGACTCATGAGATCTTTGGCCAGGTACCAGTTTGAATGCCTTTAGGAAATATGTTCTTAATCTACCCAGCAAGAAGAAACCTTTAGTTATAAATTCAAACCTTTGCAAGGAAAAAAATGTTTGGGAACTGATTATGTCCAGGGCTGCTTTTTTTTGAGGGGGTACGGGATATACGGTATTATGGAGTACTGGAACCTTTTTCATTGCCAGCTAAAACTGCCCCATGATCCTCATGTATTTAATGAAAGAGCCCTGCATATGAGAACTGGCACCTTTTTTTTAAGAAAAATAGACCGATTATGTCAAAATCTGTGTTGTAAACCTTAGTCCTCACCATATCCTCTCCGCTGAGATGGCATCATTCAGTAGTCAGTATTTTCAAAAATCAAATCTTCTTTTAATTTGCAGCATTTTTTCTTTCTCTCATTCTGACCAATTTTTCAACTTTAATAAATCAAGAAATGTGTTGCTATTTTTTTTAGGAATGAAATAGATTATGATGTTGAACATATTATTACATATGTGATTTATAATTTTATGGACCTTACTAGGGCATAGTACATGTTTGTGTAATTTTTATTGAAACATGATTTTATTACTAATGTATGTGTTTCCTTACACCTCCCTATTACCTTTCCTTGCTTTTACCCTATAATCGTATACCCTGTCTTGTGTAGACCACTTTGATTAAAGGAAAAGGTGGTATATAACAATGGTTAAATAAATAAATAAATCTGTGAATGGTATTTAGCACTTGGACCTTCTTCTGGTTGTGGTGTCTCTCTATCCTTTGGTCTACTCTAACAGCAGATGCTGCTTCTTTTTGAGAAGGTCAGAAGTGTAATCCTGGACCTTTATACTTTCAGCATACCACTGAAACACAAGGTTCAGAATTAGATGACTGACCTCTCTCAGAACTTGACAAACCCATTAATGTTTGCTGTAAGGAGGGCTGCTGTTTCTCAATTGCTATTTCAGTATACAGAAGCTACAGTACAGGATACTCATGGTGTAGTTTTGCAAAGCTTTTTCCATATCAGAAATTCTAATGTGAAAAATGCTCAATTTGATCAATATGGAACCAAAATCTTATTTTCAACAATATTATCACTTATGGTTACTCTTAAAATTATTCTCAATACAGTTAAAGGTCTCAGACTTTTTTAGCACTTATTTTAGGACTTTTAATATGTCCAACATTAGTGCCCAATAGCATCAATGTCCATCAACAAGCTATTATTATATATTGTGGATTTCTTAACTAACCCAAAATAATACTCTTGAGAGCATATGGAATTAATCTCTCACTTTCGCATTACTCAAGTACAAATGCTGTTATTTTAAGCTTTCACTACCACTCTAAGTTGTTCAATATACAGCAAAACCGGAGTGCTTAAAGTTAATTTCAAGTTCCACTTCACACTCCCTTTTCGCTCTTAGATCCCAACGCCTTCCCTAGGCACCTTCACCGCGTTTCACTTCAATTGTTTGTTTCTTCAGGGGATCACTAGTCACTTTAAACTCTAAAAAATAAAACCCATATCAGTAACCACTCACTATCATACCCCTCTCTAAGTTCCTAACCAACGTTTCATTGTCTACCTCGTAGTTATGCGGCAGCAAAACCACCTACCGGAAAAGTGAATGATGCTGCGCACGCCTCAAAATTGACTGCTCCAGCGACTCCATTATAATAAAACTTCATTCGGGCCGCTTTTAGAAGGACGCCACACATGCGGGTTGAAGAATACCACTCGTTATTTAAAACTTACTCATCTGCTCTGCTATTGGCGGTCCCTACTTCCTACCTCCAAATGACGTCATTCATGCCACTAATATTATGGAGCTCTCTCATCCAGCTGCACTATTGGGGGTTCCTACTTCCCAACCCCAAATGACGCCACTCTCATCCTGGGTAATACAAAACCTTCACGTCTATCCCTTGATGGATCCCACTGCTCGCTCTCAAAAGACGGCATTCCCGGCGCCAATATCATGAAGCGAAACATTTTGTCTTGAACTTCCGGTACACTGTGTCATTTTACCTCACATAACTACTAATTTTCAGATATCAAACCATTTTAGTCCCTGACCTTAGATCTTTTAATATCGCCAAATAATACCTAATCTTCATACTTCATATCATATTCATCCCTAACCATAAATCTTTTATCCAAATCTAGATATCTCCAGGGCATGTAGTCCCCCTCACTTTTGTACTTCTTCCTCGATCTTAAATCTTTATATACAAGACGACCAATCGATGTTAACACTAAGGCCTGCCGGTACCACCAATTTCAAGATAAATATCCATTTTTGTTCTCTGATAAGCAAAGATTGTTCTTGCAATTTACCAGCAATCCCCGATTCAACACTATCAATACAAAAGCATCTTAATTTAAAAAACATGTCCCATTGCCATACAGTGTTGAACCAGCGGTGCCTCCCTGACCTTATATTTCAACCAATTTCGATGTTCCCCCATTCTAACTCTAAAAGGGCAGATTGTCTTTCCCACATAAATTAATCCACAAGGGCACTGAATGACATATACTACATTAGTGGAATCACAGGTTGTACTTCGTCTTAATGAATATGTGGATCCCTGATGTGTGAAAACATCTATCTCCATAGTAATGTCGCATATATTACAACTCCCACACTTTCTGTGGCCCTTCCTAATGTCCCATGAAGTTACTGTCAAAACAGGAGATCTCAATACTGCAGGGCTGAGTTGTTCTTTTAAATTACGATTACGTTGCCATACACAACACTTTTTTTTTGTCCACTAGCCCGGGAATAGCCTCTAGAATATTCCCATATTTCTTTATTTCTTTAGCACAGATTTTCAATTTTGAGGCGTGTTCAGCATCATTCACTTTTCCGGTAGGTGGTTTTGCTGCCGCATAACTACAAGGTAGACAATGAAACGTTGGTTAGGAACTTAGAGAGGGGCATGATAGTGAGTGGTTACTGATATGGGTTGTATTTTTTAGAGTTTAAAGTGACTAGTGATCCCCTAAAGAAACAATTGAAGTGAAACGCGGTGAAGGCGCCTAGGGAAGGAGTTGGGATCTAAGAGCGAAAAGGGAGTGTGAAGAGGAACTTGAAATTGACGTTAAGCACTCAGGTTTTGCTGTATATTGAGCAACTAGAATGGTAGTGAAAGTTTAAAATAACAGCATTTGTACTTGAGTAATACGAAAGTGAGAGATTAATTCCATACGCTCTCAAGAGTATTATTTTGGGTTAGTTAAGAAATCCACAATATATAATAATAGATTGTTGAAGGTCATTGATGCTATTGGGCACTAATGTTGGACATATTAAAAGTCCGAAAATAAGTGCTAAAAAAGTCTAAGACCTTTAACTGTATTGAGAATAATTTTATGAGTAACCATAAGTGATGATAGTGTTAAAAATAAGATTTTGGTTCCATGTTGATCAAATTGAGCATTTTTCACATTAGAATTTCTGATTTAGCTGCGCTCAGAGAGACCAGAAAAAGCTTTTTCCATATGCAAGGCATGCTTTACCTGTGGAAAATGACTCTTCTAAAATTGCAAATTCCAGTCTGCATGTACATTTTTATGTGATCTATGCATAAATGTCCCATGGGAGTAGTTTTGGGTGTGCTCTATTTGGAGTTATTGCAGGAGACTATTTTTATTTATTTGGTTTTAGCACATGCTTTTTGGGGCATGTTTTCTAAGCTTTGTGCAAACAATGTGCCTGTGGGCTATGTTACCCCATGCAGGGCTTTGAGCTAACTGCAGGGGGCATGCACATCCATCCCGCTACAGTTAGAGCAAGAACGCCATGCTTTAATGCAGCAAACCTGCTGCAATACCTGTGCCAAGTGCAGTTGGTGTGGGCCATTAACATCCATGCTAGCTGCATCACACCATATCAGGAATGCTCTGTCCCATCCAGTCTCCAACCTGATGTGTGCTACCAGGGTAGCATGAGGTTTTTGGTGCAAGGCTCAGCTACATTTTAGCATGGCACCGAAATTGCATGCTAACCCCATGCTAGCCTGGTAGTGCATCTTAGTAAAGATGCCTTTTTCGGTAATAAGGCAAATTACATTCAGGCACAGTACATATTTTCTTGTCCCTAGAGGCCTTACAGTCTAACAACTAGAGTTGCTAATTTGTGATATTGCATTACTGTGCACTAATACCAATAACATTTAGTAGTAACTAGGTCCCATTGCTTAAAATGGGACCTGACTTAAAATAATACATGTGAACAGCACTAATATGCACTGATATGATAGTGCATGTTAACTCATTGCAGCATTGGTACCTGAGGCAATAGAGGGTTAAAGGCTAGACTTATTAAACTGTTTTACCATGTTAGTGTGTGCTAATGCAGGTGGAGCCTGATTCCATAACATGCACGATGGGCCCGCGGAGCCCCATTTGAACCTAATTTTGCATCTGTGGATCTAGATGTTTTCGCTGGTCCAGAATCGGGGCAGTAAGACATGTTCACCATGGCACAGGAAAGCGCTATTCAGCCAGCCCATGCACAGGTGCATGCATGGACCATGCAATATAATGGAGGAACACTTCCCCTGCAGAGATATATAAAGCTTATTCAGGAAAGGCCCATATACATGTTAAGTGTTTCCCGGAAACGCCCATATAATTGCTGAGGAAACATGGAATAAGGCCAGGACTTGGAAAAAATATTCTTCTCTGCAACGTGTCCAATATTGAAGAATGGTTGTGAAAAGTATGTTTTGAACTGGTATGACTGCAGTCTGGAAAAACACAAGATGCAGTTTTAAGGAACAGAGTGCAGAGGTGAGATAATGGTGTAAGGCAGAGGTTCCCAATTCCAGTCCTGGAGGGCCAAACACCATTCAGGTTTTCAGGCTGTCCCTAATGAATATGCATGAGATACATTTGAATACAATGGGGGCAGTGCATGCAAATGCATCTCATGCATATTTATTAGGGACAGCCTGAAAACCTGAATGGTGGTTTGCCCTCCAGTATTGGAGTTGGGAACCTCTAGTGTAAGGTATAGAAAGATTAATAAACTCCCTTACAGAAATATTAAGAAGAGCAACAGTGTGTATTATAGTTTGGCTCCTTTAGCACAAACAGCACATTTCAGCATATCTAGGGGACCCTAACAATTCCCATGTTCTGAAAAATGGGACTGTTGATGTAGGGATAATATGGGCATGAGTAGGGAAAAGATTCTTGTTTGGGACAGAAATGGAGATCATATTCTTAGTCTTGGCACCCCATGCTATTATGTTATATCTGTTATGTATAGGTTCAGGGCATCTTTTTGGCAGAATTATGTTTTTGTAACTGAAAATCAGAGAGTGTATGTATGTGGTTTGAGGGGTGCACGGGAGGATCTGGTGTGATCATTTGTGATTCAAAGGGGGGGGGGGGCATGAAAGCCTGGCCAGTACTTGGACTGTATAGATGACCACAGCGTCACCAGGTGCCAGTGTGATTGGGCAGACAAAATCAGAAAAGGTACTCTATAGCTAAATGTCAAAACACATCTCTTTCAATGAGGGACCATCAGAATAAGGGCACTCAACAGTGAAAACAGCACTAATGCATGCCCAAAATGCCCATTTTTTGAGACCAATGGTGTTGCTGTTGAGCATGTATTACTGTTGTCTGCACTGCTGAATGTCCTCATTCTGAGGGTCCCAATTATTGACAGGGATATGTTTTAACATTTAGCTATAGGGAACCTATGTTGATTCCTTCTGGATTATTTTACATAGGGTACTCTAATTAGATCACACATTGTTGGCAATGTGATAGGACAGCCATATATCTGCTGTGCCAGGCACTGGAAGACATGACTGATGATGTGCCAACATTCCCCAGACTGTACCATGAGGCCTACATCCCTACCCAGTCCAGGATCTATGAGAGCTGCAAGAGTGGTGGTATATTTGGAGTCTGGTTACTTGGTGTGATGGCACAAGGATCTCTCCATCTATATCCAGGGCAGCAGTGCTACAAAGCAGACTAGGAAGGCAGACAGAGTTGCCCCACAAATATTGGATGTATACAGATCAACACATAAAGGAACTGGTACACACACTGGCGGTCAAACAGGTCTTTATTATGCCCCAACGCATTTTGGCAACTAAGGCCTTCTTCAGGGGGAAAACAAACCTCAAAGTACAATAAAAACATAAATGAAAATAAATAGTTAAATAAAAGACTACCTAGTGGTTAGAACACTGGCTTGGTAACCAAGCAACCAGGGTTCAATTCCCACTAGCACTCCTTGTGCCCTTGGGCAAGTCACTTAACCCTCCATTGCCTTGGAAGAAAGGCCTGGCAATCTACTTCCAGTGACACTGCCAAGAAAACCCAGGAGCTTCTGTGTCACCAGGAGTCAGGACTGATTCGAAGGCACACATTGCATTTTTTGCAAGTAAATTAATGAACATATATTTACAAATATAGGAAGAGAACATTGTTATAAAACATGGTTATGTCTACATTAAAAACAATGTAAATAAGGAATTAAATAAAAACATGGTAATATTAAAATATATCCAAATGAATAAAAAGGTGAGGTTGATGCTCAAAGGCCTAATAAAACATATTGTACTAAGAAAACTACCAGATAGCACACCGATAAAGTAAAAATCATGTAAAGGACAACCAAACTGTATAAACAGGTCAATAGTGTCGTTAGAAAAGAGAGATGAGGAGGACCTAGTACAAGTATAAAATAATCAAACCATCCCATCATGAAACCAACATAAGGGGTGGAGAGAGACCGATAATTATCTGTATCTTGTACCACTTGTGGACTAAAAGGAAGGAAATTCCACAGGATCAAACCAATAAAAATGCTGCAACATAGAGTCAACTCATAAAAAAAGATATAACCGTGCAAGTTACATTATAACATACTAAACAAGATGGGAACCTTACCTAGCAAATGGAAGCACTATTCACTGTATTGTAAAAGCAAGAAGCCATAGGATTGTGCCACTGCACTTTTAAAACACCAGGCTTGATTTGCGCCAAAAGAAGCAGAGGTCAAGGGTCATAAATTACAGCGTGAGACGACCGTGCGCGATTAAGATTAAAAATTTAAAAATAAACAAATGTCTGGTTGCCATTAATCATTATAAATATGGCCATGAGAAATTAAAAAAACTAAATATAAAAAAAGAACGGGGAGGGGGCAGGAGAAGGGAAGTCCTCAAATCAACATGTGTGTATAAAATCATAGAAAACCTTATAAGACAGCCAAAGGGGCAGATCATTATCTGAGCAATAGATAAATAATTGATACCCCAAATGAATGAAAAACAAGTGTGTGTAAAACCAATATTAAACCCAACCGGGGGGGGGGGGGAGAAGGAGAAGAAGAGGGGAGGGAACTGCAATGTTAGTTTGGGGTTTTGTGCACTTGGTATCGGTCCATATTTAGTAGTTTAAAGCGTGTTTTGTAGAGATGACCAAGGCAGGAATCACTGGGACTGGTTCCTAAGGCCTGAGATGCATGACATAGAACTCAGCACCATTCTTCTTGCAGCTTCTTTATTTATTTATTTATTTAGTAAACACTTGTATACCGCTGCTTCCTACGATCAGCAGCGGTTTACTTTACAGAATCATAATGTATTGTACGGTACATTGAGATTTCAGTTTTACATTTTGATTAGTCAATGATTACGTAACACGGGACAAGCATTTGGATACGATACACATTTGATTAAAGCACACAGATCAAGGTATACATTTGATTTCAGTAGATTGGGGGGGGGCCCCATATATACAATTTGTACAGAATTAGTTGCCAAGGTGTACAGGCTATACATGGTTATATACAATTTGTACGGAATTAGTTGCCAAGGTGTACAAGTTATACATGACTATATACTATTAGATTATGTGCTGCCGAGTGCGGCAGAGGAGATCTGGTTGAGGTAGGGTATTGCAGTTAGATCAAGTTGTAGTGGGTTTGAAACAGATAGGTTTTCAGTTTTCGTCTAAATTCGTTCAGGTTGTTTGTGAGCCTTAATTCATGCGGTAGTTGGTTCCATTGGGTTGGTGCGGAGTATGTGAACGCCCTGTTGCTTGTTTCGGCCTTGACAGATCTTATGCTGGTCGGGATACATAGGGTGTTGAGATTCATAGTTCTCCTGCTCCTGTTGCTAGGTTGAATAGTGATTAGGTTATTGAGGTAGGATGGTGCGATGCCATTGATGAGTTTAAATGTTGTGATGAGTAGTTTGTAGATGATGCGGGCGGCCACTGGGAGCCAGTGCAGATCCATTAGAACTGGGGTTATGTGGTCGGTGACTTTCTTTTCCATGATGACTCTTGCAGCCACGTTCTGAGCCATTTGCAGGATGCTTAGTGTGCTCTTTGGAAGCCCTTGTAGAATGGCATTGCTGTAATCCAGGTGGGGAATGATTAGTGCTTGAGCAACAGACCTAAAGTCGGATTTCTCGAGGATATTGCGGAGTGGTTGAAGGATTTTGAGTTTGTAAAAAATGGCTCGGTTAACTGTTCTGAGGTGTTTGTCCATCTTGAGGTTGCTGTCAAGTTGGACTCCTAGATACCTTATTACAGGCTTTGTATCGTATATGTTTTTGTTCAGTGTGACTGTGGTGGGCGTGATGAAATTGGCTTTCTTGGACATGAACATGACCTCTGTTTTTTTGTGATTTATTGACATGTTGTTTTGCTGAAGCCATGATTGGATCATGTCAAGGCATTCTTCTAGTGGACTGAAGTTAGGCTGTGTTATGTCAAGCTGTGTGTATAACATCACGTCGTCGGCATATATGTGGTAATTTATGTTGTATTTCTGGAAAATATTGCATACCGGCTTTATATACAAATTGAACAGTAGGGATGAGAGGGCAGACCCTTGAGGGATCCCTTGGGTTTGGGGGAAAGCATCAGCTCTGTCGTTGTTGAATTGCACTTGTTGCATCCTATTGGATATGTATGATGTGAACCATTTCAGGGGGTCCCTGTTATACCTAGCGAGGCCAGGCGGTCCAAAAGGGTGGTGTGATGTACTGTATCGAATGCCGCTGAGATATCGATGAATATGAGTATGAACATGGAGTTTTTGTTCTCGAGGCCCCCTAAGTAGATTGTCAAGGAGTGCCAGTAGTAGTGTTTCCACTCCGTGATTCTGACGGAATCCGTATTGATGTTCATCTAGGGCTTTTATCTCGTCTTTCTATATCTGCTTTGGTTGCCAACGTTTTTTGCTGAGAGCTCCCTGAAGAAGCCGTGGAGGTGAAACACCTGGTGTCAGGGCTCCTCTTTTTGCTGGGAACTCTGTTCGGATTTTGCCACGTCAAGATGAAGCTAAGCTAAGTACTTTTCTATTTGGGTGCTGTATACTGAGTTTCATGTTAGCCATTGAGTTGCTTTGAACCAGCATTACTGAAAGTTTATTTTCTATGATGCTGACACCTTGTGGATATCCAGCTATATATCTATACTGTAGGTGCATGGAGATGATGATTTTCATTTTCTGAAGTTATGGAATTTTGAAGTTTTGTGAAGTTATTTGTGGAATGATTAAAGGATTCTTCTCCCCACCTTAGAGGTTTTTGAGCGCTGATGTTTTTGAGCAGGGTCGGTTACTGTTTCTGTCATCTGACTGGCTCTCCCTCTTTGATTGTACAAGAGGGCAGCTGAGGTCTTTTCCTCTATAAAGATTTCCCCCTGTTTGTTCATCTGGTGGTTTGGACATCCAGTCAGTCCGGGGGCGCACAAAGCAGAATTGGCCTCCATTTATTATGTAACTGCACATCTCCCATGTTATCTGTCTTCAAAGTGTGATGATCCCATGTTAGCATTACAAAGACTGCTAAGATGCTTTAGTAAATATACCCCTTCTTGTAAAAAAACAAAAACAGTTGGAAAGTAAGACTATGTATGGGTCTCTTCCTTTGGATGCTGAAGTAGTCAAACTACTTGTGGAACAATGTACTTGAAACACGTTGTGGACAGAGGTGTAATTTGAGAGGAAACGTTCTTTGGAAGTATACATACATTCCCTGTATTGCAATGGAAACGCATGGCAAATCTGCATGTGCTGGATGCATCCACTTATAGGTAGTGCCTCTTCTAAAGTTGCTGCTTATACATGTATAAATGGCATTTTTACATGTTCAAATCTTCTAATCTTGCCTCCTCTATATATTTATGATGCATGCATTTTACCAGTCTTTTGCAACTAGCATGTGATGAAACACTTTAACACATGGAAACCAATTTTTTAAATTTTTGTTCTTTCCCATCCCAAATAACAAAGAATATCACAATTTATCATTGCTATTTATAATGTACTTTTAAAGCAATGACACATCCATTTGCCCTAACCCTATTCCGAGTGTTTTTCTGAAAGGGATAGGAAGTCACCTCTTTGTAGTAAATAAAAGCAAACCAATTTTCCATGCTGATTTCAAGTCTCCTCTTCCTGCTGCCACAGCTAATAATTTGTTCACATTATAAAGCAATTATGAAGTTGGGCATGCTGTGACAATTCCAAACCCATAAGAGTGATAGAAATACTACTGCTACTACTACTACTACTGAACATTTTGTATAGCGCTATAAGACATATAGAGCTGCACAGAAACATGTAAAAAATGACCTCTGCTCATCAGAGCTTACAATCTAGTCAAGACAAACAGTGTAGCTGTAGACATGGGATACATCTAGGGAGATTGATAAGGAAACACAAAGGAGATCAGATGAGTCTAGATCCAAAAGCGGCAGCGAAGAGGTGAGTTTTCAGCCTGGATTTGAAGAGCAGAAGGCGCCTGACGTACAGACTCGGGTAGTTTGTTCCAGGCAGGAGACACGTTTCTGCTTGTTTTTATCGGTGGTCACATTTTTACAGAAGAATGGCTAAAGGGCAAGTGTTGATTTGATTTGCAAAGTAAGGAAACACCAGTTTTATTTTTTTTTAAATAATTCCATGTACATAGAATTATATTATAAAGAATGATGACTAGGATTTGTACTCCTGGCATGTGTATAGAGTTTAAAGAACTTTATAATTACAGTGGCCAAGTGGTCTCACCGCTACACAGTTGTACAATCACTGACAAGTGTTAGAACAGAAGTACTGAATTAAATTTGAAATGCTGCTGCTCGTAGTAAATTTCCTAATCCAGGTAAACCGCTGTGAACACAGAGAAATCAATGCACAGCGGCACTTTGAATCTAGTACACCAGCTGTGTGCATGGCTTATGAAGACACTCAATTACCAGCTAAAGAACACAAAAAATGCATCTTTCCTTTTTACTAATATTACATTTTTCGTTGCATTGTGTTAGATTTAGTCATTTTGTCTCTTTGATTTCTTTTTCACTGGGTAATTTTTGAGTGAGCTGCCTAGTGATAAATACAGGCAAGTGCTTTTGCAATCATGTACTGCTATGCAATTTTCAAAGAAAAGTGGGTTGTAGTGTTTTTTAAACTGAATAAAGATATAATATGTGAGTGCAAAGTACCTGCATGTATTTATTCCTGATTTTGTCCGGGCAGGAGGTGTGGGGTAAACTGCATATATGCAATCTGGATTGCAGGGCATGGGTGGAGTCATGAAGTATATGTTTTGTGATGGCGCAGAAAGCAGAGAGAATAGAGGGAAAAAACAGGTATTTTCCCCAGAAAGTAGGGAAAGAACCAGAAGTTTAAGGGTTAAAACTTCTGAACTAGAAAAAAACTCTCCACAGAAAGCAGGTAGCAAGGAGACACACCCCAGCTCCATGGTTACCAACCCTGCTCACGAGGGACAGCTGGGGGTGGGGCCAGGAAGCCAAAGGGGAAAGCACTCATATAAACTGCCAGAGAGTGAACTCAAGAGGGAAGGAGAGGAAGCAGCAGAGGAGGACAGAAAGGAGTCTGAACTCAGAGAGAGGTCTGAGTACCATGAAGGGAAACGCTTGACGAGTATTCCTAGTTCTGGTTCCAGTGCAGCTTGGAACAGGTCAGAACGTCCCAGGAGGGGAGGAGGTCCTAAAAGCTCTGGAGAACCACGCAAAGAAGGTACCCGGGGAGTCAAGGAAGCTTCATTGGAAACCTCTGGGAGAAGGGCAGAGCCAGCCAGAGGATTTGGAGCTAACCCAGGGCCCGGTAAGGGAGACAGGAGATATACTTCTAGAAGGAAAGCTTACCCAGGGGAGTTGGTCAGCCATGTTGGCAGCAGAAGCCCTTTCCCCAAAGTATGCATGGAGCATGAGCCTTCAGCAGTAAAGCCTGTTAAGTGCTCAATTCCAAGAGATAAGGGGAGCAGCCTAAAGCCTTCTATTAACTCCTTAAAAGCTAAGAGACTTTCTAACTGCTATACTATTCCTCAGAGAAGGAAGGACACTGCCTTGACTAAAGTCTTAGAAATCTTGAAGGGATTAAAGCCAGATAGTTTTGAGTCTGAATCCTGTGCTTCTCAAGCAGACTCTGACCTCGAGAGTATGGAAATAGAGATGCCTGGTTTAATAGAGGAGAATTCTGATGAGGAAATGGAATGTTCGGTAGCCTCTAGGCATTGAGAAAGGCTAGAACATTTGCAGAAGCTTTAAACCTGGTAGCTACTTCTTCAAGAGAGCACAGCTGGGAAATATGCAAATAAGGTTCCTGAAGTTTTAAGCCGTAGCTGAATGTGTGAGCATTTGTATGCTAGAAAGTGGAAAGCCTGAGATACAACAAGCTGAAGGAATTACTTGGTGGAAAGAAAGAAAAACCAATGTGTAGCAGAAGTTTGCCTGCTTGGAAATGTAACAACTTCTGTTTTAAAGCTATGAAAGAAGATGGATTTTTTTTCTAATTCTTTTTGCACCGGAGTTTCAGTGCTGTGTTTGTTTATAGTATGAGGAAATACTGTGTTTTCATTTAAGTGCCAAAGCTGAAGAGAAGCAAGTTTGCCTTTTGTTTGATGCTGTTGGAAAATATCCTTACCTTATCCTGATAATTGGAATCTTTAAAGTTCCTTTGGCTGAAAATAATAAAAATCCTGTGTGCCTATAATTACCATCTCGGCTGGATTATTACACAACTACAAGAAACAGGCACTTAGAACAAATAAATATATTGACTGCCCGTTCCCAAGCCTTAGGCAACCACCTGGGCAAGGGAGGTGGTGACAGTTTTAATTATAAAACGTGCATACCGTCAATCAGGTGTAATGGCACTTTCATTCTAGGTGTGACTGCTACAGAATTTGAGCTAGTATTTTATAAAGTACATCAAGCAGGTGGTTTTAGGTGCACCCATGATCTCCAGGAACAAGCAGGAATGTAGTCTTCACATATGGGTATCATTGGTACTGACGGAGCCTGCGCGAGAACGCTCCCCAGTGTCCAATAGGAAAGCTTTTGGGAGCATCCCACAGCACCTGCGTGCTGCCTTCCCGCCTTTTCCACTCTCCTTCATCAGTTTTTTATTTTCCGCGGAGCCAACAGGTCGCATACCCTGTCACCACAGAAAATTCTTTCTTACTTCTTTGTTTTTTTGTGGTCGCGTCTGACTTCATTCGACACCTACCGGTACCGCCAGTTCTTTTTTCTTCTTTACTAAAAAAAAAATATATATCTTTTCTGAAGTACTTCTTCAGAAGCCTTTTCCCTCTTGGTGCTATGCGCCATTTTGGGCACTAGGCCCATTTTTCTTTTACAATGGAAAAACCAGCCACTGGTTTTAAAAAATGTTCTAAGTGTGGCGGTACCATATCCGTCACCGACACCCATGACTGGTGTCTCAAATGTTTAGGACCTGACCATTCTCCATTGAAGTGTCTCTCCTCTAGAAAGATGACCAAAAGGGGCCTGCAGAATAGAGCTGCAAAACTCGGTACCCTTTTTGCCGCAGATGCGATGTCCGTTGCATTGACATCTTTCAGGGCTTCATCTTCCTCCCATGGATCTCAGGTAACTAAACATAAGTCTGCAAAGACTAGCCAGTCCTCAAAGGGTAGATCTCCTTCAAAGTATCGAGATGCCTTCGGCGTTGCCCTTGAGGAAAGTTCACCGGCAAAACAGCCCCGGTGGGAGGCTTCGGCTTCTAAAGCACTAACGGGGCTTGTGATAAGGAAGCTTATCATAGCTCAGGTAGGAGCTATAGAAAAGATGATGTGACTCTGAACAAGCAACCTGTCAGTTCTGGTAGAAGCAAGAAAACAGAGTTTTCACATAAAAGACTACCAGTCCCAGAATGCACCAGGTTTCCAGCAGCCATGAGAGGGGCTGAAGTGAGAAAACGTGTGTGCAATCAAGAGAGCTATGAGGTAATCCCTAAGCACTCAACTCAAAGGGCAGGACCTGATTCAACACAGCTGCGCTGTGTTAGGGAGGAGCACACATTAGGACAGAATAAGAATAGAGCTTATTCTACAGATAACAGTTACTACAAGCTCCAGCCAAGCTTCAGCAACAGATACAACAACAGCTTCAAGCTCAAGCACCAACATCATCTCGAGAAGCAGAAGCCAAGCCAAGCGGATAGAGAGAGAAGGAAACTCTCTGGAAGGAAGAGAAGAAAGGCCATTGGAAGGTCTGGGAGATTCCAAGGCAGTACCTATACTGGGAGGTATTCCAAGTGCCAGCAGAGTCCATTGGACTGGAGTCAGCCAGAGGAATGGATTGGCAGAGATAGGAATCACCAGTGGCTACCTGGAAGAGAGAAGACTGCACGTGGAAAGGACTTTCAGACCTATGCCAGAAGGTATGTGAGGAAAGATCCAGTGTCCAGGGATCAAGATTGGAAGGCTGGACATCAGAACTGGATTACATACTGGCCAGGATATACAGAGAGGAATTATGATAGCAGGAGAGGCTCAGATATGAACACTGATCCAGACCCTATCTATAATAGTGAATGGCAGCAAGGGAATAAGCATTCTCATGATAGTGCCTTATGGAAAGACTCGTCTGTGCCAATGTATGATAGTGACCCTATGCTGATTGATGAAGGGGGAGATACAGCAGATGAAACTATTCATTACATGGACTGTTCTCTATCTAAATGCTATTGCTAGCTTTCTGTGAGAAAACACCTCAGCCATCACAAAGAAACCTAACTTTGTTCTTTATTTCCACTGCAAACAGCTCTTAAAGCAGGATTTGGGTTCACACAGTAGCAGCCAGCCAGCTAAAGGCTTTCAGCTGGTCAATTGATAGTAATTAAAGCTGCACCTGATTGTGTGTGTGAGCAAGGGAGAATCACTGCTGGGATCTGGTGGAAAATAAGCAGAAGTTAACCTAACAAGCAAAGTTCATTTATTTCTTTGTGCCTTTTTCATTTGGTAATTATTTGCTAAGAAAACATTAGCTAATTGCCTGACAAGCTGAAGGTTGTTTTTCTGATTTGCTTTGTGACTTTCTGTTATCCATTTAAACACTGCAAGCAAGTAACCTCATTTATATTGCTACCAAGCATATTTGTGCTGGGTGAATTAAACCCCATCAATAAAAGAAGTATTTTATTGGCCTTACCACTGGTATCACAACTCAATTATTGTCTTCAGCTGTGTTTGGGAGTGAATGAACTACATTACCCACAATACCTTGCAAGAATCATATGAATATATGCATCGTCAAGATTGTGTAAGTTCTCACCCTAGGCAGCCGTCTGACAGGCTCCAGGATGTTCTCGAGGCTTCCACCTCTGCAGAACTACTGGTGCCATGCTCTGGGGTCCCGACCGCTTCTACTGGTACTGACACCCAAGCATTGGCAGGAGCGATAGATCAAAGATTTCTCTCACTATAAAACGCAGTCTAGCGGCTCTTCTAACAGCTTTGGTACCGTTGAAACCACTTCAGACTGTTCAACAGGCACCGGTACCAACATTGGTAATGGTACCATTGGCACCGGCCTCGGCAGGTTATACCCCCCATGCTGAGTTTAGAGTCCATCCCCGGTATTGAAGGATCGGTACCTTGATACCAACTTTGATCTATACCGGTACCGTGCCTTGCACGAACATCAGGATCGGAGATATTTTGAATCTTCCGATTCCGATGACTCTGCCGATACCAGAGCACTTCTTCTGGAGGATCCATCTCCTTCTCCTCAGCATTGAATGTCTCCTCCAGAGGATATGTCCTTCCAGGATTTTATTTGTGATGTGGCTCGAGACCTTGCAATCACAGTGGCTCCTGTAAAGGAGCCTAGCACAGAAGAGTTAGAGATTCTTCAATACCTTAAAACTCCTAAAGAGGCAGCTACTTTGCTCATTCATAAGATCCTACATGATCTCATGCTGAAAATGTGGTTGACTCCTTTAACCACATCTACACACTCTCGCAGACTCGACACCATGTACCGAGTTCCACCTTGTTCTGGCTTTCAGAAGACTCAGTTACCGCACCATTCAATGGTAGTGGAATCGGCCATGCGTAGGATAAAGAGTGCAAAAAGACATTCTTCCAATCCTCCAGGCCGCGAGTCCAGGACTCTTGATATTTTTGTGCATCGATGCTTCCATACTCTCAGCTAGAATCAGCTCATACATCCTATACATGGGGATGTTCCTCAAAGAGGTTACAGGCGACTTGGAGCTTATGAGCCCCCTTCTTCCTGATGATAAAAGACAGGATTTTATTGCTCTGGTCAAACATACCCAAGATGTTTCCAAGTTTGTCAACCGTGCAGCCTTTAATTGCTTTGAATGCATCAGCAGAACCTCTGCTATCTCCATTGGTGCACATCATATTGCCTGGCTTCAGGCATCAGACTTGAAAATTTGGGTACAAGATAAACTGGGAAACATTCCTTGCACAGGAGAAAATCTCTTTGGCAAGAAAAAGCTAATGAGATTAACTCTGACAATATTACCTTGGACAGGTTGTCAGTCTACAGCCAACCCAGCAAAGAAAAGATCTAATAAAAAAACCCTTTTTCAACAAGAAAAATAAGTTGTATCCTTCTTAAACCCAGCAGGGTCACTGTCCAGTCCATGCTGCCCAAAAGGGACAACAAAAGAAACCAAAAGTCCCAAGAGCTCAGCCAGCTCAGCCTCCTCAGGGGCTTTGACTCTTTTTCTAGAGAATTTAGCCTTCCTGCCCCTGCAGGGTCTAGAACCCTCTACCATCCCTGGCAGATTATGTCAGTTTGCCACCAGATGGCACCAAATAACATCAGAACACTGGACTCTGTCCATTGTACGAGAGGGGTACAGATTTCATTTTCACAGCATGCCCCCTCTTACAATCATAAGACAGTTCGATTCTCAAACCCCTGTTGCCAATCTTCTGAGTCAGGAGGTCACAATACTTCTTGCCCAGGGAGCAATAGAAGAAGTACCCTTACCTCAATAGGGTGCGGGGTTCTACTCCCCCTACTTTCTCATCCCAAATAAAACAGGGGGACACGGACCCATTTTGGACCTCAGAGAATTGAACAAATATCTGTTCCAAGAAAAATTCTAAATGATTTCTCTCAGAACACTTCTGCCATACCTTCAGAATCAGGATTGGCTATGTTCTCTAGATCTAAAGGATGCTTATACTCACATACTTGCTCATCCATCCAGATCACAAGAAGTTCCTTCGGTTCCTTTTCCAGGGAAGACACTTCCAATACAGGATTCTTCCCTTCGGTCTGACTTCTGCCCCAAGAATTTTCACAAAATGCATGGCAGTAGTAGCTGCATTCCTACGGACACTGGGGATATTCGTCTTCCCTTACTTGGATGACTGGCTCATTCGAGCACCCACAGCTCCAAAAGCCAACTCTGCTCTTACTCGCACAATGCGAGTTTTGCATTACCTGGGATTGGTCATAAACCTTCCAAAATCCCATCTCGTTTCTTCCACAGCCCCGCTGTCTTCGCATAGTGCAGCTAGCTTCCCAAGCAGTGGTAAAAACCTCCCTATCTGCTCGGGAAATGCTTCAGCTACTCGGACATATGGCATCCACTGCACATGTGGTTCCCTATGCTCGTCTTCACATGCAAGCAGTCCAGTGGGACCTATCCTCCCAGTGGACACAGGCCTCAGGTCACCTGTCGGACAAAATAAGAAACTCAGAATGTCTTATTTCATCCCTCCAATGGTGGCAATCGCTGGAAAACCTTCTCATAGGCTTTCCTTTCCATCAGCCCCTATTCCAGGCCACTCTAACAGATGCATCCCAGTTTGGATGGGGGGGGGCCCACCTGCATGATCTCTCCACCCAGGGTCTCTGGACCCCAGAGGAGACTTGTCTTCACATAAACCTCCTAGAACTCAGAGTAATCTTTCTCACTCTCTGAGTATTCCAAGCCCAGCTCAGCTACAAGACAGTCCTAGTCCAAACAGACAATCAAGTAGCCATGTTCTATGTGAACAAGCAGGGTGGAACAGGCTCTCTTTTATGCAACAAAGCTTTATGACTATGGACCCTCACCAGAGAGCTTCAAATTTACCTCCTCGTGGTATATTTTCCAAGCATTCAAAACCTTTGGGCAGACAAACTCAGCCGAGTACTGCTACCACACGAATGGTCCCTCCACTTGGACCAGATTGCCCGAGTATTCCAAATCTGGGGAACCCCAGACATAGACCTCTTTGCAAGTCCACCGAATGCCAAATATCCCCGGTTCTGTTCCAGAATTCTGGTGAAAAACTGTCAGGCAAGGGATGTTTTCCTTCTTCTTTGGGGTCAGGACTTCCTCTATGCCTTCCCACCCATTCCTCTCATCCCCAAAACACTGTTCAAGCTTCAGTGAGATAGAGGTCGTAAGATATTCATAGCTCCACATTGGCCATGGCAAACGTGGTATCCTCTGCTTCTACATCTCTCTTGGGCTACACCTCTGGAGTTGGGATGTGCTCCAGATCTTCTCTCCCAGGAGAACGGGAACTATGGCACCCGAATCCCCTGTCCCTGCATCTCGGGGCCTGGTTGCTGAAAGCCTAGAACTTCAGGATCTCAACTTTTCTCAACAGGTAAAGGATATCCTTCAGGCTTCCAGAAAACCCTCCACAAGGCGATCATACGCCTTCAAGTGGTAACGGTTTATCATATGGTGTTCTCAAAAGGCACTTAACCCTCTTGCGATACCTTTGGAATCGTTACTGGAGTATCTCCTTCATTTGTCAGATTCTGGTCTTAAGACCAATTCAGTAAGAGTCCATATTATTGCTATTGCAGCCTCTTACAAGCCTCTAAATGGACCCACCTCCCCTAGGAGTTGTGTGTCTCTCTCTCTCTTTCTCTCCTTTTGTCTCAGCTATAAACTCAACTGACGAAGGAGAGTGGGAAAGGCGGGAAGGCAGCACGCAGGCGCTGTGAGATGCTCCCTAAAGCTTTCCTATTGGACTCTGGGGAGCGTTCCCGCACAGTCTTCGCCAGTACCAACGATACCCATATGTGAAGACTAAATTCATGCTGTTCCCGGAGATTACCTGTTACAGGTGAGTTGCTACGCTTCACCTGCAGGCAGGTAGCTTGGCTGCTGTCCAAACCCACAAAAAACTGTAGCTAAGCATACCAATGCCTCTGACGAGTGTCCCCCTGATAACAGGCACAAACCTCCCTGATCATACCTCCCCCTTAGATCATCATTCTATCCCTCCTGCACCCCTCCAAGACTACTGCTAGGAGTCAGAACCACAGTCTCTTGTTAGGAACAATCCAAACTATCTTTAATGTTTTAAAATAACATATACTAGTCAAAACATATTAGGAGCAGTTATTTTCAAGTCTGGTTTTCAAGAGATCCATAATGAATATTCATGAGAAAGATTTGCATCCCCATCTTTCCATTATATGAATATACCTCATATATCATCATTATGGCTATTCAAGAAACCTGACCAGTTGAGTTTGGATACTGAATGACCCTTTTAGGAAGTGAGTTGTTGTGTTTTTTCCTTTTTGTTTTGTTTTGTTTTTTTGAGGGGGTGGGCAAAATGATCATTTTAAGACTCAGGATGTGCTCAGGCAGAAACATTTTTGTTCATTTTGGGATTTTTCCTGATTTTGAGGTGGGTTTTTCATTTCAAGCACTTGGTTTTTAATTTAGAAATTATGGGCCTGATTTTGATCTGGGCTGTGCTTTGCGCCATGTCTGCGCATAGCCCGCCTCCCTCCCATCTAACCTGGATTTTCCATGCTGCGGTCATATGTGGCCCCAGCATCAAAAATCTGGTTATCGCCGCACAGCTAGGAGGTTACAGGAGCTACCTATGTAGCACAGATTTTCAATGCTACACAGTTAGCCCTGGCGCCTTACAGATAGGTGAGGATTTCCCTTGCCTATCTTTAAAGCGCAGAGCGCTAACTGTATACCATCAAAAATCTGTGCTACACAAGTAGCACCATGGCCCACCTCTGCACTGCCCTGGAACACCCCCAACACACCCTGATATCAACCGCATAGCATCGGGGCGTGTAACGGACAAACCATGGAATTTTCAAAGGCACTACCCATGTTAATGCCTTCTAAAATTGGGCCCTATAAGTACATTAGAATATTTCAGCACACATACGTTTATTGGATGGATATTAACATGCCTTAAATTGATTTTGTGTGCACTCAATCTTTTAAGGAATGCTAATGATTGCACATATCTTCTAAGCATTCTATTGCTGCTGAGAGACACAGAAGCAATAGAATAGCTGGTTTGTCCCTTTTAATAATTCCACTCATTTGTTCCTTTCCCATGAATCCTTTAAGACAGTAATTCCATCATATTTCCTGGCAACACATCCTGCCTACAGCACACAAGGGCACGGAGTTTAATATATAGTCAGTAAATACTGTATAAGCAGAAAAAAGATTGTTAGTAATGAAAGCTATAGTTAACAATTCAACTGTGAGAAACAGATAATTGCATGAGCTGATTGCCAGCCATGCTTCTACATTACTCTTGTGACTCACGATTGACGGTACAAGAAAAGAAGACAAAAGTTATAGGACAACTCTCTGAGGGATATTAATGTAATAGTTTGAACATCCTCCTCCTTGTTATTTATTATATAAAGTTAATGAAATGGATGGCTCCAGTAATCTCTGCAATTCTGCTTTATTGCATTTTGCTTACAATAATTAAAGCTTTATGTGCATAGAGTACAGCAACTCTATTCTTATAGGAAGCAGATCCCTCCAGGTTATTAGAACTTGCAATGAAGTCAGATTTGGTTTTTTGAAGGGTTGGTTTTTTTCAGAATATTTTCATGTTACAGTGCTCCTTGTACAGCAAGGCTAAAGCACAGTCTGATTGTAAGAGGGTACAGAGCTCCTCAACAGAGATTTGCCACTTGATTTTCCAAAGCGCTGAAAAGTTGACAAGTTTGATTCACTATGATGGGTCTCTCTTAAAACAGTAACCATGTGAGTGGAGGTATGAAGGCGTTTTTTGTGCTTATGTCACTTATGTAGTTACCCTACATGTAAAATTATGTATGGTGACAAGAACATATGCACTTTGCCTGAGCGCTGCCCCAGAGCATATCTACTCCCAAGTTGTGTTAAAGTTGATGTAAGCATCAATTTTATAAAATACAAGCATATGCTTGAAATCTTTGCACAAATACTGATGCCTGCTCCTGAGCAGACATTCTATTAGGGATGTATAGTCATTTCAAAAGACATGGGAAATATCCATGTTTCATATTGTTTTCAATCTGAACATGACATTTTAAAAAAATCCACTGTCATCACAAGCCAGCCTCCAAACCAGTAACCATTGAGTTAGAAGGCAGGCATTTTGCAGGAACAGCTATCCATTCAGTTAGAAGACAAGCATCTTTGCAGGAACAGCTATCACACCTTCATGGGGGCATGTTTGTGTCTTGTATTGCTGGAGATCGTCATTGGGGTTTTCCTAATTGGCCCAAAGTTTGTCGTGTCTGGAGCTCTGTGCAAAACTCTTTCTGGATTTTTTGCCTTATGAATCTATTGACTCCTGCTCTTCTATAGACTCACTCAAAAGATTTTTCTTTTGCCATGTCCTTGTGCCAGAAATTCTGTGAAACTGTGTCTAACTATGCTATCAAAGACTTCTATAAAGCCTAATCCAGTTCCTGGTTGTCCAATTAAAAATCATATGAAACAATAAAGGAAATGTCATTGATATTTGTCACATTGTTTGTTTGTTTCAAATGAATTCACATCCCTTATCCTGAAAGCCTGACCTGTGGGTGTCCCTCAGTGACTAGGAGTGAAGATCAAGGCCCTAAAAAATATTGCTGTATATTTTGCACCACACACTCTGCGGTTCACTGCCCACCAACTACATGGGTGGTCTGAGTGCTAGAACACTATCATTATCGGATCTGCCTTCCTTCTTACCTCTTCACTCTCTCGCACCTTCAGAAGAGATTGAATATGTGAGGCAAGAAACATCTGATATTTAGGATATTATAACACTGCTAGAGCAGACACCTCTACTTCAGTCATTATTAATCCAAACCTTTCTGCTTTACAAATCAAAGTAAAGTAAGTACAAAGTATATCGTAATGATAGGGTAGACCAAATTGGTGGAGGGGTTGCACTCTGTTAGAGAGGGCACTGAGAGAGTTAGCATTCAATTTTTTTGCAGGGAACAAAATACACTGTAGAATCTCTGTGGATAGAAATTCCATGTAAAAAGGGGATGACAATGGCAGTGGAGGTGTAGTACCGACTGCCTGGCCAGAATGAACAGATGGATGATCAAATGCTGAAAGAAATCAGGGAAGTTAAGAAAAGTTACTGACTGGGTCAGTCACAGCAGGACATGCTAGAGAGATAAAGCTTCTAGATGAAATACATGACTGCTTCTTGCAACAGCTGACTCATGAACCAAGAGGGGAAGCTATTTTGGATCTAGTCCTTAGTTTGAACACAGGATCTGGTGCCAGAGAAGGGTTTTGGGGCTACTTTGCAATAGTAATCATAGCATGATCACATTTGATGTAATACATAGAAGAAGGGTGGCAAGGGGATCCAGA
Source organism: Ichthyophis bannanicus (assembly GCA_033557465.1). Lineage (NCBI taxonomy): Eukaryota > Metazoa > Chordata > Amphibia > Gymnophiona > Ichthyophiidae > Ichthyophis > Ichthyophis bannanicus. The sequence continues at coordinate 768,641,313 of CM066035.1, read as the reverse complement.
GTACTACCTTTTAACTTTCAAAAGGGATACTATGATAAAATGAGGAAAATAGTTAAGAAAAAAACTAAAAGGAGGAGTCACAAAGGTTAAAGATTTTCATCAAACATGGGCATTGTTTAAAAGTACTATCTTGGAAGCCCAGACCAGATATATTACATGCTTTAAGAAAAGTGGAAGACCAAAAAACTGCCAGAATGGTTTACAGGCGAGATCAGGGAGGCCGTTATAGCTAAAAATGCATCTTTCAGGAAATGGAAAAAAGAGTCCAATGACAAAAATGTGAAACAGCATAAACACTGGCAAGTTAGAAGCAAGGCACTGATAAGGCAGACAGAGAGAATTTTGAAAAGAAGCTTGCCATGAAAGCTAAAATCCATAATAAAACCTTTTTCAAGTACATTCATAGCAAAAATCTATGAAAACTCAGTTGGACCATTGGATCCTAGAGGGGTAAAAGGGGTGCTAAGTGAGAACAAGGCCATAGCGGAGAGACTGAATAAATTATTTGCTTCAATATTTACTGAATAAGATGTAGGGAAGTTACCCGTGCCTGAAATGGTATTTAAAAGTGATGTTCGGAAGCATTGAACAAAATATCGATCAACCAGGAAGATGTACTTCAACTATTTGATAAACTGAAGAGTAGCAAATCACCTGGACTGGACGGAATACACCCAAGGTTGTTGAAAGAACTGAAATATGAGATAGCAGGTCTGCAATCTATGAACTATTTAGTAATTTATTTAACAATTTTTATATACCGCCTTTCTACAAGTCAAGACAGTTTACATAGAACAATTTATAGCAGTGTGTTTCAACTGTTTACATGGAACATAACATTGGATACATATAGTAACAAGAATAACTATATACATGGAACATAGCATTGGATACATATAGTAACAAGAATAACTATGTACAGCGATCAAAGATCAACTATTTACATATGAAATTATGAGGGGACATCTGTAGTGTAATAGAGTTTAAGTGATGGAGGAGGAGAAGGAGGGGGGTATAACAAGTGAAATGCTAAGGTGGGAGGGAATAATGTTCCAGGAAAAGATGGGTTTTTAACTTCTTACGGAACTCAGAGTGGGATGACCAGTTCCGAAGTTCAGGAGGAAGGGTATTCCATAAGGTAGGGGCATAGAGGGAGAAGGCCCTGTTATTAGTAGATTGTTTGCAGGTTCTCTTGTCTATAGGGATGGTCAGTAAGGTTTTGGTAATAGAGTGGTGTGGTCTTGTGTTAACTATTAATAATCATTAAAATCATTTGTAGTACCAGAAGAGTGGAGAATGGCCAATGTAACACCAATTTTTAAAAAGGGTTTATTTATTTCAAGGGGTGATCTGGGAAACTACAGACCGATGAGCCTGACATCAGTACCGGGAAAAATGGTAGAAACCATTATAAAGAATAAAATTACTGACTATGTAGATAATCATGGATTAATGGGAGAAAGCCAACATGGATTTAGTCAAGGAAAGTCTTGTCGTCTTTTTCTTTTCTTTTTTTTTTTTTTGAAGGTATGAATAAACAGACAAAGGTGAGACAGTTGATATAGTGTATCTGGATTTTCAGAAAGCCTTTGAAAAGGTCCCTCATGAGAGATTCTTGTTGAAATTAAAAAGTCATGGGATAGGAGGCAGTGTACTATTGTGGATCAGAAACTAGTTAGAAGATAGAAAGCAAGAGGGTAGGGCTAAATAGCCAATTTTCCTAATGGAGAAAGGTGAATAGTGGAGTACCACAGGGATCTGTTCAGGGCCCACTGTTTTTTTTAACATAGTCATAAATGACCTGGAAATAGGAATGAGTGAGGTGATTAAATTTGCAGATATAAAATTATTCAAAGTTGAAAAGATGATTGTGAAAAATCGCAAGCAGACCTTGATAAAATGGAAGACTGGATGTCCAAATGGCAGATGAAATTTAGGGGTATGTTTACTAAACCGGGCTAATGGTTAACGCGGGCTATCTGCCACTAGGTCCCATATTATTCAATGGGACCTAGTTGCAGATAGCCCGGGTTAACCGTTAGCCCGGTTTAGTAAACATGCCCCTTAATGTGGATGAGTGCAAAGTTATGCACTTAGAGGCCTATTCTAGGTTGGACGCCCTGGCCTCTGTGCTTCCGGTCGAAATCCAACCCAAACTATGATTACACGATGCAAGGTACCACTTTAAACCACCACTCACGAAAAAGATTGACATCATTGTGGATAATGTTGAAACCCTCCACCCAGTTTGCAGCTGTGGCCAAGAAAGAAAATAGAATGTTAGGAATCATAATGAAAGAAGAATAAAATAAAGGATGCCTCTGTATTATTCCATGGTATGACCACACCTTGAATATTTTGTGTGCAATTCTGGTTGCCATATCTTAAAAAAGGATATCATGGAATTAGAAAAGGTATCAAGAAGAGCCACCAAAATGGTAAAGGGGATGGAAGGATACCCCTATGAGGAGAGGCTTAAAAGGTTAGGTCTCTTCAACTTAGAAAAAAGACGGCTGAGGGAGGATATGATAAGAGATCTATAAATTAATGAATGGAACGGAATGGGTAAACATAGATTAGTTGTTTACACCATTAAAAAGTAGAAAGACTAGAATACACACAATGAGGCTGCAATGTAACCCATTTAAGACTAATAAGAGAAAATATATTTTTACTCAACACGTAATCAAACTCTGGAATTCGTTATTGGTGGATGTAGTAAAAGCTGTTAGTGTAGCTTGGTTTAAAAAGGTTTGGACATGTTCCTGGAGGAAAGGTCCATAAACCATTATTAAAGAGGACCTGGGAAATCCACTGCTTACACCAGGATGAGCATTATGGAACCTGTATGCCTTTCTGGGAACTTGCCAGGTACTTGTGACCTGGATTGGCCACTGTTGGAAACAGGATACTGGGCTTGATGGACCTTCGTCTGACCCAGTATGGGATTTCTTATGTTCTCAAATGTCAACGCAGTAAAAATTAATCAAAGTAATAAAGTCACTTTATGTATTATTAAAAAAGAAAATACCTCTATGATGATGACTTTTTTTTTTGCCACTGCCAGAAAATGATTTTCATCCACATCTGCGATATCTTTAGACTTACAACAGACAAAGCACACACACTTTTTATAATTTTTTAAACTAAGCTGGAAATGTGCTGCTATTTTTACCATCATTTGTGAAGATTTTGTGTTCATATAATCAAAGTTCTGCTTTTCCTCAAGCAATCTATTTCTTATTATACACATTCTTGGATATCTAGTATGATCTGGGATAGCTGGATGTCAAGGAATAGTGGTTTTGGAAACTTTGAGAAACACTCGTAAGCCTTTTTTCTTTTATATCAATAGTTAAAACTATATGACCATTGAGCTCTGAAACTGAGATTTGATAGCTCAAACTGACAGACAGAGGATCTCTAAAGATAAAAAGGGGACTGTTGTAGTTGTTGATATGGAAGGGCAGACTAGATAGGCCATGTGGTCTTTTTCTGTCGTCATGTTTCTATGTAAGGGTTTTTCTCATTTTGCCTTTATGGGAAAAATGCTTAGTACTAAGAACACTAATATTTAATGGTGATGGTCAGACTTTTTAAGTGCCAACCACCATGGATAATTTAAATATGGATATTCAGCTTTGGTGAATATCCACCAATATCCAGTGGTTTTTCAGGCTGCTATGCATATAGCTATTTAGGGCAGATTTCTGCTGTCCAAAGCTATCCACATAGCTATCTGCATAGCAGCACCAGAAACTGTTGCTATGCAGATATCGTTCTGCTACACCGCTTGCTCCACCTCCAGACTGTCCACACACTATCCAGATAGTGCTGCAATAGTCAGAAAATATCTCTTACTGGCACTTATCTGGTTAGAGGTGCCCCCGTGAGCATTTTGATATTGTGCATCAAATGACACATGACTCTGCTGTTGATAATACTGAATGCAATTTAGATTCTGAGGGCCAGATATTTGAAGGGGCATTTACATAGTTTAAACTACTAAACTAAGTCAATGCCTTAGATGGGGATATTCAGCTGCACATACACGGGTAGTACTGTTGAATATCCCCATCTATGTGCCCTATGTGCCCCGATGCCATCTGGTTAGCATCTGGGTGTGTCAGTGGCATTCTGGGGTGGAGCAGAGGCAGGGGTGTGACATGACTGGGCAGCAGCAATATTGCATACTGCCTGGTTAGTGCTCTGTGCCGAAAAGATAGGTGAGGAAAACTCTCGCATATCTTTATGGTGCATGCACTAACCGGGCAACATGCAATATCGCCGCTGCCTGGTTAGCTTCTGGGTTGTGCGGCAATACCCAGATATTCAATGCCGGGGCTGCATATGACCCAGCATTGAATACCCAGGTTTAAGGGTTGCCGGGCAGGGCTATGCACCGACGTGGCGCATAGCTTGCCCAAAAAATATTGGGCCCTGAATTACTGGCAAAATATTTTGATGAAAAAATTCAGGGTATTTCAAATTCTCTTTCTGTAGTGAAACTACAGGATTCTCAGTGTACCGAGGAAAATACAGTTTTTTATGGTTTGACCTTCATGAGCTGCACAGGAAAACAATTGTTGAACTCGTGGGGGAGTTGTGTACAACTACTTCTGTACTTGATCCTTTTCCCACTAGTTGGCTAAAGATATTTGCCCTGGACATTGCACATAGCTTTTTACTTATTGTGGAAAAGTCTTTGGGGACCGGTATGGTTCCCCCCCCCCCCCTTTATTAAAAAGAGCTAGTGTCATGCTGATTTTAAAAAGATCTAATTTGAATGTGTCTGACCCAAGTTCTTTTCATTCTATCTCAAATCTCTCTTTTTTGAGTCAGTTGTTGGAGGGTGCTGTTTTAAGCAGCTCCAAGATTTTGTGGAGGCTCCTGCACTGCTGGAAACTCCACAACATGGAGGTATGGGTACAGAAACTTTTACATATCCTGCTTGAAACTTAATACAAGGTCTTAAATTTAAAAAAAATTGTGTTTTTTTATTTTTTATTTATTTTAAGCTTTTTACTGTGTTAATCAGAAGACTGTTTGTTATTTAGCGGGTGTCATCAGCAAATTAGAGTGGGGTCCTACTATTCAGCTTATAGTGAAATTAGATTTGAGGATTCTCAGGGATTGGCCTTGTCTACATTACTTTTTAGTCAATATACGAGACCTCTCCATGATATTATAAAATCATATAGGATCTCTTATTGATTTTATACAGAAGATATTATGATCTTTGTTCCTTTTTAATACCTCTGATGGATACCCAATTTGTAGATTGTCTCATCACTTGAAAACATGCTATACAGTTAGAATTACCTATGAATGTAGTAAGACAGAGACCTTGATTGTTTCACAGGATTCCTTGATAGGTTGGTTTCCAACAATTCAGTTAGTTGGTATTTGGGTATATTTTCACAGTTAAGTTTTTTTTTCAACCCCACTCCAAAAGATTATTTAGACTTCTTTCTGTAAAATGCAAGTTTTACGGCATCTTCGCCATTGTTTGTCATAGTCTGACTTTCATACTGTTTTGCAGTTGATCATATTTCCAATTCTTGAGTTTTGTAATTGGGTATTTTAAGGTTTAGCCAATACAGTTTTAAATGTGCTTCAAATGGTACAAAATGTGGCAGCTAGAATATTTTTGGGATATCCTTGATGTGATAGCATTACTCCAGGCTTGCTAGAGATACTGGTTGCCTATCAAATTTTGTTTGAAACACAAAATATTGCTGATGTTTCAGATTACGAATAGGGTTTCTATGCAATGTTTATTATATTTGTCTCAGTTTTATCAGTTGGAGCACCATATGAGGGCATGTTGGCAAGACATATTTGCAGCTCCCTCTGTTTGACCTGCGTGGAACTTTTGCATATAGATCTGAGTATTTTCAGTTGCTGCCCATAGATGTGGAATTCTTTACCTTCTGAAACTGGAGGAATAATGGATTTTCTTTTTTTTCATAAAAAACTGAAAGCATATTTATGCACAAAGGTGTTTTACGTCATTAACAGAAAAAATCAATAGCAACCTGTCATAACTCTAATAAGGGAAATCCTAACTATTCTAACCAGATAAGTTTCTTCTCTGACTAATGTAGCACAAAAAAAAATACTTTTCTGTTAACTTCAGTTGTTAATTTGTAAGACCTGATGTTTTGTGGTGTTTTATTTTTCTTTGTGATGAAGACAAACGAGGGGATACCCAAAAAAACCAGGAATAACATTGCCGTGGGCGGAGCTTGTGTAGTACGCACTTCTGCCGCTAGGCGTTTATAGTGCAACTCATTGTCAGTTCAGTGCTGTCGACCTGGCCTGTTCAGTTCATCTGCAGTGATTGTTTTTGCTAGCGCTGTTTTGTTCTTGTTTCTTTTTTATGATGACAAGTTTAAGTGAACAACATGCAGCTGTGAAATTTTGTTTTCTACTCGGTAAAAATGCTGCTGAAACTGTTTTAATGTTGAAAACAGCTTATCAAGATGACGCTATGGGAAAAAGTCAAGTGTACCAGTGGTTAGCTCGGTTTAAAAATGGCGACATGTCGATTGATGACAAACCTCGTTCTGGGCGTCCATCAACTGCCCAAATCGATGAAAATATTGAAATAATTAGAGAGCTTGTGCTCACAGACCGTCGACAGACAACTGATCAACTGTCAGAGATTAGTGGGTTATCTTGGAGCTCGGTTCAGCGAATTTTAACGGAAGATTTGGGAATGAAAAGGGTTGCTGCCAAGTTTGTTCCTCGGGTTCTGACTGACAATCAAAAGGAACATCGAGTTGAAATATGTCGTGTTTTGAAACAACAGCTTGAAACTGATCCAGATTTTCTGTCAAAGGTCATTACAGATGATGAGTCATGGTGCTATGGTTACAACCCAGAAACAAAGCAACAGTCAAGCCAATGGAAGACGTCATCGTCACCCCGTCCAAAAAAAATGTCGTCAAGTCAAATCAAACATCAAAACAATGCTGATTTGCTTTTTTGATGCCAAGGGGGTAGTTCATTCAGAGTTTGTTCCCCCAGGTCAGACCGTCAATCAAACCTTTTATTTGGAAGTTTTAAGAAGATTGCGCAACAGTGTTCGTCAAAAAAGACCCGATTTGTGGCAGACAGGAGACTGGTTCTTCCACCACAACAACGCACCTGCACACACAGCCATCTCTGTTAGACAGTTTTTGACTAAAAATGGCATGGTTCCGCTACCCCATGCACCTTACTCGCCTGACCTGGCTCCGTGCGACTTTTTCTTATTTCCACGCATGAAAAGGGGCATGAAAGGACACTGATTTGACAACATTGAAGAAGTCAAGAAAAAAACGAGGGAGGAGCTGTCAGCCGTTTCTAAAGATGACTACAAAAAATGTTTTGAACAGTGGAAGCACCGGTGGGACAAATGTATCAGTTGTAATGGAGAGTATTTTGAAGGGGATAAGGTTGTTTTGTAAAGAATTTGAAATAAATAGCTTTTGAAAAATAATTCCTGTTTTTTTTTGGGTACCCCCTTGTATTACATCAGTAACAAGTATACAGTAAATAAGTATATACACAGCTCTTTGTAATTAAATGTGCAATTCCTAAGCACATTCAAACCGGTCGCTCTATCACAAAACTCAGTCAGGAGCTCTGTTTAACACATTTCTGCTCTCACTTCCACAAGCAGCTTTCCTTCTTTTTAAAATACCTGACCAATTTCAGTAGTACTCAACCATATTTTCCTACTTTGAAAGCAAATCTTCAACCTTTATAAGAAATCCTATATTAACCAACTGCTCACTCTCACAAACAGTTCTTCACTTCTCCATCTTCTCAGCCGTAACCCCAGGCAACACTAACTCAAAAAATGACATCATCAGAAAACCTACAGCCAATAAAAAGCATGCTTGCACCAGTATTCTAATAATAACAGTTGCCACGAATTCTATTTTGCAGCTACAATCTCCATTTTTATCTTTTAAAACTCCCATAAGAAATAATGGTATCAAAATTCTATGTTGAATTTAAACAGGAAAAATAACATAAATTCCAAAAGAAATTATCCCTTTCCCAACAATCACTGACTGACTATTAAACCCTGTTTTCTCAGGTTTCTAACTCAAAACAGCACTCCGCTATGACATTTCACCAGTTTAACCTTACCCAAAAAAGCCTCTGAAATCCAACCTCCCTTTCTAAAATCAAATTGGAGTCTCAGCTTTCACCTCCACCTGCAATAACTCTCAAGCGCTACTTCACAGCGTGGGATACCAGTCTCTTGATCCGAGAGACCCAGATCCGCCTGATCCGCTCCGGATCTTTTCTCATGCATTTACTTTTCGTCCCGGACCAACTCCTTTCCCATCACAGATCCAATCCAGATCAAAACATACTCCAGCTCCCCTCAAATGAGACACTCAACAACTGCCAATGCTGCAAAAACACCCTCTCAGGTAAAAAAAACTTAACCCCTTGTGGGGGTTACAATCGCCCATGTTAAAACTAAATGTTGTCCCCAACATTTTCATACACTATTTATCTTCACACCAGCCACACTTCCACTTTACTAAACAAAACACCCATTCTTTTTCTTTTTTAACAGTTTTTCTATACCGCTTTCTCCTACAGTCAAAGAGAAAAGAACATTATATATAGAACAAGATCAACATGGAAGTAACATTAACTAAGTTTGTAGGTCTTGAGTATCATTTACTCAAAGGGGAGAGGGAAAAATTGACCCCACCAGTGGTGTACCAAGGCTAAGGCGGTGGGTGAAGCTGCCCCTAGTGCCTGCCGGAAGGAGAGTACACTCCTGCCAGGCCCACACGGCAAACTTACCTTAAAGCCGTGAATGGTTTGCCACCCTGCCCCCATGCCTGGCCTAGAGACGCTTCTCTCCTGGCTGAAGTCTTGTGAATAGTCCTCTACTGCTAGGCCTGGAGCAGAGGCAGCATGGAAAACCACCCAAGGCTTTAAGGTAAGATTGCCATGCTTTCTCCACTCTGTGGGTCTGGCAGGGGGAGGGGTTGTGCACCATACCACATGGGGAGGGGCATGGGATGCCACAAGGAGGAGGCCTGCCTGCCCCAGGTGTTGAGGGGGCTTGGAATGTTACTAATTTTCTGCATTTAAATCCTAATCTGTCTGATTTTAAGCATGTTCATTACAATAAACATATTTAAACTGTTTGTACAGGGTGGCCCAAAAAAAGTGAGAACATCTCATAAATTAAAAGCTTAAATAGTTTACTTATTTACCTTTTTTAGCTATATAATGTCTTTATTTCGACAATTTCCGGTCACCATCTTTTTTTTTTTATTTGTCAATCGTTTACATCTGTCTTTTTGAATTTTTAAATAACTTATATGCTACAAGATGTTCTCACTTTTTTTGGGCCACCCTGTATATCATTGAGTGATGACTTTCTCTTATTCGTCTCAGTATAGGGCTAATATATATGTGTGGAACAAAAGGGAACCTTGGGTCAGCTAGCACTGGTTTCGTAGGACAGAGTCAAAGGACTAGGGAAGGTGTGGGGGAGCGTGAGGCAGCAGAATGTGAGGAGGTTGATTTTTTTTTTGCACTGTGAGTAGGGCTAGGGTTGCCATTTTACACTAGGGATAGAGAGTGGGCTATAAGGGGGCTCATTTTACAGAGAGGGTTGATTCTTTGCCAGGGAGGTTGTACATCAGTGCTGCATTCCTCTTTAGTTTCATACAAAAATACATCAGAACAGATCACACTGGTATTATATGAATTAAACTGGCTCCCTATCCAAAGTCTTATACATTATAATATATTAATGACAACTTTCAAGCTCCTATGATAGCCCCATCGCACCTCTCCTCCCTAATCAGTTTACACCAAGAAACACAACCAAAATGAGACAACAACAAAACTAAACTAAGAATTTCATCAGACTTCCGAAAATCCAATAAAGCAGCAAATTAGAGCCTTCTCTCACTATGCACCCATAATCTGGAATGACCTTCCGATTGACCTATCCCACTGACCTTACCTCTTTCCACAAAAATCTAAAAACCCATCTTTTCAGGCAACACTTTGGTAACCTACTGATACCCTCTGACAATCTACTTTACTCACCCCCCCCCCCTGCTTTTTCTACCTCTAACCAATATATCTCTAAGGTATCACCTTCTGTACATATTCATTCTTACCGCTTCACTTGTGATAACCTTATGTTAACAGTATAACTATGTACAGTAAACAATTATGTAACTGAACTTGTTCTATGTAAACTGCCTTTGATCTATTGGAAAAAGCAGTATAAAAATACAAATAAATAAATTAACAAGAGAGCATCTGCAGGTGCCTCTTGACACAGCTTAACATGAATCGTGAGCCACTTTAGTCCTTCCTCATACTAAGAAGCAACTTTTCATGCAATTGTGTGCAACTCGGTTCTTTAATTTTGCCACATGTTTGTATTGACTTTGTTTATATTCTTAATAATGTAGGAATCTACATTACCGCTAACATGTTTTTACAACATCTTTATGGGTAACTTTGGAATTTGTTGTGTACTGATAGCTACATATAATAAATAGGCCTGTATGTTTAGAAATTTACAGCACTTCCATTTAGACCTATTAAACTCTGGATAGCTCTACTAAGCTATGGGGGTCGTTTTAGAAGCTCTATTCATAATTGGCATGTCTGAATAAGCATTTTCTGATATGCCAATCACATCTATGTCCCATGGACCATTTTGGAAAGGCTTGAGTTTTATACATGCCCAACACAATCATGTCTGTCGAATGGGCAAGTGGCATAGGCTTGTCCAGGGTAGCTTATAAAAGATATATGCCTATGGATGATTTTAGAATTGTGCTGCACGTCTATACCCACTGGGCAGTCCATGTATACCTGCTCTGAGGCATCAGTATCCATTTGAAAAGTGCTAATTTTGGCCAGTTAGCAACAGTAGGGAAAAGAGAGGAATGCCCGCACTAAATCATGTTCCCTCAAAAAAGCATACCAGTAAATACAGAGGCCTTTTTGTGAGCTGCTGTACCAATGTTCTTCTCTATTTGCAAAATTGCAGGCAGGGATGTGTATGTGGCAACAGAAACATGTTCTGGATACTGCTGCAGACACATCTATGTTGCCAATTTTGTAAACATGTGGGTTTGGCACGTGCATGTTTCTGAAATCTCCTGTTGACCTGCATTCTATATCTTTTTGGCAAAAACATGTATCCTTTGGAGCAAAGACAGATCAATTTTAGAAAACACTTACATATGCCCACCATCTCTGCTGTCCCTTCACAGAATTTAGCATGTTTTGACTTGGACGTCCCAGATAGTTCCTAAACAATCTTTCTAAAATTCCACTTCACATGTATATATAATAATTTTGGAAGAAGACCAGATGACGATTCCATATGAAATAACTTTCTACTCAAACTAAGGAAAACTCACTATTCTTTGGGGACTTACCTGTTTGCCTCTAGTTAATTGAATAATCCATTCCTAATGCTCATAGAAACATTTCCAGCCCAGATGCTAGGCCATTGGTTCCTAGTCTTATCCTATTGACCCCACAGCAATCTTGGTTTTCAGTAGATCAACAATGATTATGCATAACAATGATTTACATATATTAGGGGAACTACGCAATAACATTTGCATGGGCTCATAAAACATGTAATGATCTCATTAAAAATCCATTTTACAAGCAATGCACAATTATAATTTAGTATGCTGGTGATAAAAATGTTGGACATAGCATTCTCATGCTATTTTCATGCCTGGAAACCTGCAAAAGAATTATCTAAATAGCATAAGCATACTGTATTACTTACCAAGGACAAGTTAAAGAGTATAAGTGTGCTAAACTAAGGATGCTCAGGTCTCTTTTCCTTTTGCTTCCTATATTTATAATCTTATGTGTAAGGACCATCAAAAAGCAATATGAGGGGGGCGGAGCCTGATGTCCAGCGGGTAAGATGCTTCGCGCTGAAGCTCCCGAGAGGCCTACTCAGAATCCTGACTTAATACCTATACAAACTTACTATTTTGCTCCGAGCTTACCGGGGTACCTCGGGGGGGATGGCGGCCCATAAACCAGCACGCTTGGACTTCGGGTCTCCTTCTTCTTCACACGGAAAACGCTCCAAAACAGAGGTGTCTTCCCACAGAAGATGGTTCCACTTCGCGAAAACCCCGAAATGCACCTGGAGATTTTAGAGGAAATACGCGGCGTGAAGGAATTGGTGCAGTCCAATGGAGAAGCGCTTCGAGCCATGCGAGAAGACTTTGGAGTGCTCCAGGACCGACTTGAAAGTCTTTCATCACGGCAGGACAACATGGCGGGGGTCCTCGACTCGCACGCGGTGCGCTTGGGCAAACTGGACAAGGCTGAGCGCCAGATACAGAATCTTCAAAAGGAGTTAGAAGATAGCAATAATCGAGCCCGTCGCAACAATGTGAGGCTCATTGGAATACCGGAGGGGGTGGAAGCAGGAGATATAAGAGAATTCCTGCTCAAAACTCTTCCCTCCTTGCTGAAGATCACTTTTCATAGAGAACTGGAAATCGATCGAGCACACCGTGTTCCTACCCACATGGCACTCAACCGAACGACCCCCCGGCCTATTATCTTTCGCTTACTACGATATCAACAAGTGGAACAAATTTTAAATGCTGCCCGGGCGAATCATCATTTGGAATTTGAAGGTCATAAAGTCTCCTTCTTCCCTGATTTGGCAAAGCCTACCGTTGACCGTCGGAAGAAACTCCTTGCTTTTCGCCCTCGACTTCAACAGCTACAGGCTCGCTTTGGCCTGTTGTATCCAGCGAAGCTCCGAGTGACTCTCCACAACCAAACCAGGACATTCAAAGATCCTGATCTACTATCAACATTTTTAGACTCCAAAGAAGCAGAGCAGATGCGCTAATCCAACAAATTGGACTTATTATTTGCCGGCTCTGTCCGCCATTTTGAAGGGCCCGATGCGGCGGTCATAGCCAAGCACAGTGACTACCTGGACTTTCTTTCTTTCTCTATATGACTTTTTTGTTTTTTGGTCTCCTATCCCTCCATGATGTGTGCCTCGGTCGGATTCGGAGCACGCACAGTTCTACAGGTTATATGTTTTTTCAATTTCGGCCTTCTCTGGGGTTTCTCCCCGCAGACACATGGTCGCCAGTAATTTCTGGGGTTCTGCTTCTTCTCTACCGCACTGCGGTTTTTCTTTTTTAATGTGGGGCGCTTCATTGTATTATATTAGCTTATTTTCTTTTATGTCATGTGTACAGCCAGATACAGTTAATATGAGGGACATTGTGAAATTATGTGCGCTATCATGCTCAGAATTTTTAACCTTTCTGAATGGCCTTATGTAAAATCTTATCACTCAACGTAAAAGGCATCAATAGTCCAATCAAAAGAAAGAAAATCCTTAGCTATCTTAGCCATGAGCATGCTGATTTAGTGTTTCTTCAGGAAACGCATCTAAACTCTGCTGAAACACTGAAACTCAATGCTAAGCCTTACATGGTGGCTGCCTATTCTCCCGCCGTTTCCAAACGGTGTGGGGTAGCCATTCTGGTTAAGAAGTCTTTGCAAGCTACTGTAATGGATACTAGCGCTGACAAGGAGGGTAGATGGACCCGTGTACACCTTAAGGTTGGAGATAGTGAATTCACGTGTATTTGTATTTATGCCCCGAATGTGGACAACCCTGCTTACTATGCAAGTATTGCGCAGTTGGCACAGGCCTCTGCCAATACTCCATTAATACTTGGTGGTGATTTTAATCAAGTGTTAGACCCTTTGATAGATAGACAACCGCCTAGAACGAGTAGTCCACCCAAGAGTCTTGCTACCCTTACAGCTCTGATGCAAGATCTTGCGCTAGTAGATATATGGAGGCTGCTTCATCACCCCTCCGACTTAGAGTTCACCTTTTTTTCTGCCCCCCATCACTCACAATCTAGAATAGATTTCTTTCTCATTTCCAAAGCACTGATTTCTCAAGTGGACACGGCTAGGACTCATCCTCTCCATATTTCAGATCATGCTGCCATATCTTTATCATTACATGTCACTGCGCGGGACGATTCTCCCCGAGCTTGGTTTTTTGATAGATCCCTACTAGATCAAAAAGATTTTCAGGTTGATATAAAGGCCGCTATCCAAGATTATTTTCATTTTAACTCACCCCATGACACAGCGAGCTGGGCTTGGTGGGAGGGTTTTAAAGCATCTATCCGCGCAACTATAACTAGCTATCAAATTCGGCAGGGGAAACAAAGAAAGCAGCACTTACTGATTCTAGAGCAGCAGATACAAGCTGGGGAGCGTCTCCTCACGTCCCGTACTGACCCATGTATTTTACTCCGTTTACAACGCTTGCGTTTTCAATACAATCAGCTTTTGTACACTGCTGCTGTTAAAAATATTGAATCACAACAAGGGATATATTACCGGGAAAATAACCGTGCTGGCAAATTATTAGCAAATGCCCTAAAAGGTCAAAAAGAAGCCAAGCGTGTTACCGCCCTCCATAATCCGTCGGGGGGGGGCTTGGTCACTAAAGATACAGAAATCTTAGAACTCTTTCATGATTTTTATACTCGGCTTTATCAATCTGAATGTGATTTTGAGCCAGAAGTATTTGAACGCTTACTTTCAGGGGTACAAAGACCGACCCTATCTGACGAAGATAGAGTGGCCATGGACAAACCATTTACTTTATCAGAAATTCATTCTGCTATCAAGAAATGTGCCACAGGTCGAGCCGCAGGCCCAGACGGTCTCCCTGCTGAATTCTACAAAACCTTTAACGCTGACTTAGCTCCAGTTTTGAAACTTTATTTTTCTGCTCTGGCCGAGGAGGGTTCCCCTTCTGGGTCCTTTTCAATGGCAAATGTAGTAGTTTTTGAGAAAGAGGGGAGAGACCCGCAACTAACAGCTAATTATCGTCCAATTTCCCTCCTAAACGCGGACTATAAAATATTTGCCACCATTCTCTCCACCCGGCTCTCTGATAGGATGTCTACCTTAATACACCCAGATCAATGTGGTTTCATTCCTGGTAGATCAACTGCTGACAATGCTCGGACTCTATGTCATGTACTGACTGCCGCAGTTAATCTTGATCGCCCATTTGTTGGCCTCTCACTTGATGCTGAGAAGGCCTTTGATCGTTTAGAATGGCCCTTCCTATTTGCAGCCCTCCGCTGGTACGGATTCGGAGAAGGTTTTCTCCGTTGTCTCCGCACCATGTATGCACAGCCTACAGCCAGTATATGTGCCAATGCTTTAAAGTCTCAGCCATTTCCCCTTCAACGCGGTACTCGCCAGGGATGCCCACTGTCTCCACTTCTTTTCGATCTTGCACTCGAACCCTTAGCTTTACTAATCCGGCAATCGGAGGAGATTCATGGAGTCCCCTTCTCTCATAGGGAACTCAAAATTTCAGCATATGCTGATGACCTTATGCTCTTTGTCTCTATAGACTCAGTACCGGCTGTCCTAGAGCAAATTGGTAAATACTCACAACTCTCCGGTTATAAGATAAATTGGACCAAGTCGGTAGCCTTTCCACTAAATCCTTTGCTTCATCAGGCAGATATGCAACCCTTTCCCTTTTTATGGCAACCTCGCATGGTCAAATACCTTGGGGTTCATTATTGCTCTCCTTTGGAAGACACTATCTCTTTCAATGCCAAAGACTTAACCTCTAAAGTCCGGGCGCTTACTCACCGTTGGACTCCTTTAACACTTACCTGGTGGGGTCGCCTAGAAACCATAAAAATGATGATTGTTCCGAAAGTGAATTATATTTTAGAAATGTTGCCCTGTCTCTTACCTCGACGTACATATAAAGATATAGAGGGCCTTCTGACAAGATACCTATGGCAAAACAAGACACCTAGGATAGCGAAACATAAGCTGCAAGCAGATAAGGAAAATGGGGGTGTCAGATTCCCTGATTTCCTGAAGTACCATCAATCTTTTCTTCTCAAACAAGGCGCTCGTTGGCTGGAAGATCTAGTACCGAGTAGACCTGTGTGGCTAGACATCGAAGAGGACCTCTGCAAACCGATTCCTCTTACTTTTCTCCCTGGTATGACTCTCCCATCAGACTCCCACTATCCACCAATGCTTTTAGACACTTTAGGTGCCTTTAATACTCTTATGCAATCTTTAGACTCCCGACTCTGTCCGTTAGACAGGCTCCCGCTTTGGTACAATACTCGATTTCGAATACAAAATAAACCGATGGCGTGGAGCCCCTGGTACACTAGGGGCATTTGGATTCCTAACCAGTTGTTCCATGATGGTCGCTGGAAAACTTTTAGTGAATTGCAAATTGAATTTGGTCTCCCAGCAAAACACTACTTTCAGTTGGTGCAACTTCAGCATTGTCTTCGGAGTGCTAAGGTGCTCCCGCCATCGGCATCCCCTACACAAGGTTGGTCGGAGACTATCCGATCTATCGGTAGTTCACCGGGTGTAGCATCCAATTTTTACAAAACCTTATGTAATGCTATAATTAGGGATACCCCTATAGCGCAGAAAGCATGGGAGCGAGAATTGCATGTAACTTTGACCCCGGAGCAATGGAGCCTTGTATGGAGTAGAGTGACACGGGTTTCTCGATCCGCCTCACTCACTCAGACACTCTTCTTTCTAGCCCACCGGTGTTTTTACACTCCTGACAGATTAGCCAAATGGAACACTACTCAGGGCAATAACTGTTGGACATGCCATGCGGCCATTGGTTCACTACCTCATGTTATGTATGAATGTCCCGCACTACAGTATTACTGGCGTCGGGTCTGGGGTCGTATCCAGTCTATTTTGCACTTTCAAGAGCCCCTTTCTTGGAGGATAGTGGGACTTCGCTCAGCTGCGGGGATCCCCTCTCTTCCAAAAACGGCTTACTTCCTTTTGGACTTTATGCTTGGCATTGCTATTTCCCTAATTACGAAATACTGGAAAAATAGCTCCCATCTGAGCCCCAATGAATGGTGGAATCATGTCTGTCTCTACAGTAAATATGAACAAATACCTCGTATGTTTGCTTCTTCCGTTCAGACTCCTCATCATCTGTCTAAATGGAAGATGCTCAATGACTATGTACATTCTGCTAAATGCTCTCATCTGACTGTTTAACTTTGTATATATCTCTGTCCCATGATCATTCTGTATCGTAGATACTCTTTTGTTCGTTTTGATGTACAATCACTGTTGTTTGGAAGCGCTCACATGCTGACATAATCGGCTAGAGAAGAAGCATGGGGGTTTACTTTTCCTTATTGTATACTTGTTTTGTCTCCTTTGGTGTGTTGTTTCTTTTGTTTGTTGCAAAATGAAAATAAAAGTTTAAAAAAAAAAAAAAGCAATATGAGATGACATGGTTGGGGGGCAGAAAGGGAATGCAAAGGGAAACCCCAGTGATAGATATTGGTGCCATTTTGAGTCAAGATAGCTATATCTGACCATTCTTTTCCTTATGGTGGGAACGCTGAAAAGGCAGGAGCCAAAACAAAATAAAAAAAATAAATAAATGTGGGGTGGGAACTGAAAATGCTCCATCACATAGTCTGCTACCGTCTTAAAGCTCACAGAAGTCTTCATTTCATCTCATTTCATGTATTAATTGAGGGAGGAGTGGCCTAGTGGCTGGGGCAAGGTACCATAGGCCAGAAGGTCAGTGGTTCAAATCCCACTAGAGGACAGCAACCTTGGGCCGGAAGGACTGGGGTTTCTAGTCCCACAGGTGCTCCTTGTGGTCTTGGGCAAGCCACTTAACCCTCCATAGCCCATGTTCCCTACAAGTATTAGTATACTTGTCTCATATCCCCTCATGTTAAATGTATCCCCCAATTGTGTTGTGACCACTTTGATTGAAGGATAAGGTGGTATACAAAACTGTCTAAATAAATAAATAGACCACCTATCAATATTGCCTAGGTGGTGTACAAGATTCATACATAAAATTGCATATAGTCAAGATAAAACAAAGTAACAAATACAAACAAATACTTCAATGCAGCTCAGGCAGAATCATTAGTAAGTTAAAAAAACTAACAAACAAAAAACCCTTCAGCTGTTTAGAAAAGTAATATAATTCATCTCTTACATAAAGATGATGGCAATGTGTTTCATATGCTAAGGGTGTCCATGTAGCCATCTCCTAAGACATTCATATTGGGGACATCCACATTTCTGAAATTGTCTCTAACCTTAAACATGCTGGCCATTTTGGGGGGCATTTTGACCTGGATGTCCCAGATATCACTTAGATATCCTTTCTGAAATGTCTCTTCATGTGATTCAATGTAATCATCCAGGTGTTGTCTCACCACCTGTTGAGTCAATTTACTATAAAAAAAGGTAAATTCAAGCTATGGTGATAATCATTGTCCACTGCCATAGCTGGATTTTTCACCACTGGTCACACAGACATTTTTCAGCCTATCAAGTAACAATCCTCCTTTCAAAGAATGGATCCGATTAATAAAAAAAAAAAAATTAGCAATGGAATCCCTTTACAAATTGTATCTTAGGAACTGATATCAAATCTATTGGACTTGAAGTGTCTCTGATTCTTGCACTGTTGCCAGCATCTCAGAGGGATCTGGCTACCTGAAAGTACTTCATGCACTCAAAACAAAATAATTGGTCAGCTCAAAAAATATCTAGAGGTTCAAATTGGTTTCTAGTCTGAACCTTTTTGAATGCCTAGAGTGGTGTTTGTCTAAAGAGACAGCAAAGACCTTTTTCTTCTGAGAACTTATTGTGTGGGAATATATTTGCCTTGGGGTAGATTTTGAACAGCATTCAGTGGGGATGTACAACCGGTTTGGATGAACATCCCTGCTAAATGCCTGTGCTGGAGTCCCACCCAAAGCTCCCTGCATGTACAGGGGAGATGTGTGGGGAGGGGGTGGGCTGGAGGAGGAGCATGGGCAGGCCAGAGGTGGGACCCTGACTCTGGATGTACAGGGCCGAGTCTGGGGCTGATGAGTTAGACAGGGGACTTAGTCCATCTTAGAGGTCTAATAAGTTTCCCCAGACGAAGGAGATTAACAGTCATGGTCCACCAAACCCAGGTGAGGAGCAGCAGGGGTTCCCCGCTGCCCGATTCCAGCCATGGCAGGCTGTTCCAGGGGTTAGGTGGCAAGGAAAAGGAATATTTGTAGGCATGCAGGCAATCAGGGCTCCTGCATAGCATCCTGGTGCCATGGCGATGGGATGCCATGGCTCCAGGCTCAATGCAGTGGCCTTGGGAGGCTTAGACAGGGAAGGCACCAAACATACAGCAGGCCAGAATCTGGGCACATCTTGCCCATCCAGACCTGGTGCACCCAATTCTGTTCCCACGGGATTGTCTAGCTCCCATGGGTGCAGAATGTTTGTGCACTGCTGGCCTGTCCAGATTTTGAATGTCTGGCTGGGCCGGTTGTGCCCCGTGTGGAATTGGCCTCCACATGTACATCAAGATATATTTCTTAAGTTCTCAAACATGCCAGTATTTTTCTCATGTCGTCATCTCCCTCTCTCACCTCTCATTCTTCCATCTCCTTCAAAGTTTTTCCCCTGTCCTTATGGTACCCTGTAAAGTTCTATATATCCAAAGACAGCATTAGGGGATATCAAACAGGTCAATTGTCCTGGCCCCCCAAGTCACAGGGGACCCCCAGACTGCCTCAAGCTGAAGGAGGAATAGCTTGCAGGTGGGCTTACGGGGGCCCCCTTACTAGTTTCTGCTCTGGGCCCCTGCATGTCTAACTTCGGCACTGTATATATCTGAAGGGCAAAGGAAGTAGTGGTAGGCCTCCTCACTAGCCATTTGCCCTCTGGGTGAACCCCCCTTGCATAGATAGACTCCTGAATTTTTACTAATCAGGGGAATCGGACAGGATCCCCTTAATCATTGCTACTCAGGTTAGAGCCTTTGAATGTCTACATTGTTACATTTGCCAGACTAACCCCAGCAGTGATACAATGATAACTGAAAATCATGTCAATAACTTTGAGTCTGTCTCTTTCCATGTCATTATTAAACTGTCTTGTACACTGTAAGGTATGGAACATTGCTTGTGGGGGATAATTTTATAACCAGCTGCTTATGTGTGAAGATCATATAGGCATCTATTTTATAGGGTGTGCATAGCCAAAACCAAAATTGGTTTATGCTTGCTTCAAACACACTATTCCCTATTTGTTGTTTGCATGCACACTGCACACTAGAGCTTTTTTAAGTATATAAATCGGTTGTACGCAATTTAATTTATTGGTATATATGCACATAAGCAATTTGTGCATACGTTTAGGCACTCCGATGAAACGAATCAACCACAACAAATGCACACCCATACTACTTTATGCCTATTTTATAAAGCCATAGAGGTGCTTATGTGCTTTTATAAAATACTAGGGAAAAAGAAGCAGACATTGCACCTAGATTGAATCCACATTCAATATATGTCTTCCTCAACAAGGTAAAAGAGCATGTATGTTGCGTGCACTTTTACCCTCATATAAGGCAGACGAGTTTATAAAAGCCCGTATCCTCTGGCAAAGCATTATGTGTGTGTGTTTTGTGGGGGGTTTTTCCTCTGCAAATGGCTTTGAAAATTACTCTCACTATGAATATATTTCAATTGAACACTGATGTGTATTGATAGGATTATATTTAATGGTTTATATTTCCCTGCTCAAATGACAGCACAAAGTAAATCTATTTAAATTACATCATGTACCTATGCTCGGTTCCTTTTCAATTTCATATTCTATTCCCTGTTGCTATAGCTGCTGTTAGAGAAATGCATTTTTCTAAAAGATTTATAAACAGTGATTGCCATGCTTTTTAGCTCTTTGAGGTGAAGCTTTGTATCCAGAGGCTTTGAGCAGAACAGAACTTCAAGTGTTCCGAAGTATTTTGCTCAGGCCACCATCATCATGCTTGTTTTGTATGTCTAATGCACTTCCATTAATGTCATCTGTCTCTACCAACTCAGAAGTCACATTTTAGGAAAAGAAAGTCAGATGGCACAGGGCTCTTGCTGCAATTGCTGAAACTGTCATTGGTGAACTTAGTTTGGTAGGAAGAAGACGCCTAAAAACCTTGAGGGGCATTCTAGAAAGGACGTCAAAGTTCAATATGAGAGTCTCCACCAGAATGTCTTGGAAAAAAACAGGCATGTCCAGGTAGAGACATGATTTCACAAATGTGGATGTGCCCAATATGGACATCTGTGGGGTGTCAGACGGCTGCCTGGGTGAGAATGTTCACAGTCTTGGCAAGTGCATATATCAATATGATTTGCAACGGATTGTGGGAAATGCAGTCCATTCACACCAGACACAGCTGCTCACAATAATTAGTTGTGCTTGAGTGTAAAGCCAATAAGATATTTATTTATGGGGTTATTTCTCCCAACACAGATATGCTTGGTAGCACATAAAACAGGATACTTGCTTTCAGTGTTAAACTTAGAAAAACAAAATCAGGAATACAACAGATGAACTTGTCAGGCAATCAAAGCAAAAGAATAAAAACCTGGTTGGTAACAAACTGGTCTTTTCTGTAGGCTTTAGCTAATATTTTCTTAGCAGTGTTTCAAACAACAAGCAAAACCCACAAAGAAGGGAAAAACTGTTCTTTTCAGGTTATCTTCTTATATCTTCACACATAGATTCAGAAGTGATTCCCTCAGAGCTCACAAGCAATTAGGTAAGGCTCAATTGCTAGCAGTTACCCAGCTGAAACCCCTTAGCTGGCTTGCTTTTTACTGCGTGGCCCAAAATCCTACTCAGGAGCTTTTCTGAGTAGATTAAAGAACAAGTTTGTATTTCTTTGTGATGGTTGCTGTACTTTGTAACAGTAAATTACCAAAGGGGTTTAGACAGAGAGCAATCCATATATTCACAGCATGTATCTAAGACCGCTCCTTCCCCTTCTTCAACAATCATGGGTTCAATATCAGGGATTGGCACAGAGGAATTTCTCAATGGAGCACTTTCAGGAGAATACTTGTTTCCCTGCTGTCTTTCAAGGTTATAGCTAGGGCATAGATCAGTGTTCATACCTGAGCTTCCATTGCTGTTAGAGTTCCTCTCTAAATAGCCTGGCCAGTATGTAGTCCAGTTCTTATGTCCAGCCTTCCAATCCAGATCCCTGGACACTGGATCTCTCTTCACATACCTTCTGGCACGGGTCTTAGGGTCCCTTCCACATGCAGCCGTCTCCCTCACAGCTACCGTCTGGAGATTCCTAGCCCTGCAGCACCATTCCTCTGGCCTTCCCCAGTCCAATGGTGTATGCTGGCCCTTGGAATGCCTTCCAGTATACGTACTGCTCTGGACTCCTTTAGACCTCCCAAAGGCTTTTCTCTTCTTTCTTCCAAAGGGTTTTTTGCCCTCTCTGTCCATCCGGTTTGGCTTCTGCTTCTGATGATCCTCCAGATGATGAAGCTGTCCAAGATGAGGATCTCCAAGCTGATCCTGAGGATGAGGATAATTCTCTGTAGAATAAACTCTACCTTTATTCTGCTTTGATGAGTGCTCCACCTTAGCACAGCGCAGCTGTGCTGAATCAGGCCCTGCCCTTTGAGATGAGTGCTTAGGGATTACCTCATAGCCCTCCTGATTGAACACACGTTTCCCCACTTCAGCTCCTCTAATGGCTGTTGGAAACCTGGTGCATTCTGGGACTGGTAGTCTTTTATGGAAATATTCTGTTTTCTCATTTCCACCAGAACTGACAGGTTGCTTGTTCAGAGTCACTTCACCTTTTCTATAGCTCCTTCCTGAGCTATGATAAGCTTCCTTATCACATACACCCCTGCTTAAGTTATTACGGACTGGTTTAACTGGTGAAACCTCTTTCCTACAGTCCGTAATACCTACGAGAGTGTTATCTTTTTGAAGCTCACTTACTTCCCGACTGGCTTCAGGGTCATTATTATTTACAGGCCTCTCCTTCCAAGACTTAAGTACATTAATATGGTAGGTCTGCCTATGCCCTCTTGCATTTTCTACCATAGAAGACACTGGGCTCACTTGTTTAACAACCTTCCATGGCCCTTTCCACTGTACTTCAAATTTTGGGGCTGTACCTGCTACTTGAACCAAAACCTTTTCACCAATGCTTAATTGGCGGCTTTTGGCCTTCCTATCATACCACCCTTTCTGGCGCACTTGACTGCCCTGCAGGTTCCTCTCAGCAACCTGCGAGGTCCTTTTCAAACGTGCTCTCAGGTCACGTAGAAACTGTGGCACCTCCTGACTTCCTGGTTCAGGATCAATCCATTGTTCCCTCAAAATATCTAACAAACCCCGTGGAGCCCTACCATACATCAATTCATATGGAGTTACACCTAGGGACACCTGAATTCTTTCCCTGCAGGCATATAAGGCAAAGGGCAATAACATATCCCATTCTTTTACCTCTCCTGCTAACCCCCTTCTCAACATTTGTTTGAGAGTTTGGTTGAATCTCTCCACCAAACCGTTTGATTGTGGATGGTAGGCTGAGGTTTTCACGTGATGAATGCCAAAGGCATCCCAGACCTGGGCCAAATATTTGGATACAAAATTGGACCCTCGGTCAGTCAACACCTCTCTTGGGAATCCCACTTCACAAAACAATTTTACTAGCTCTAAAGCTATTGTTTTTGCAGAAACATTCCTCAATGGTATGGCCCAGGGAAACCTTGTTGCCTGATCTACCATAACTAGGATGTATTGGAAACCTCGGGGCGTTTTGACTAATGGACCTACAATATCCATG
Source organism: Ichthyophis bannanicus (assembly GCA_033557465.1). Classification (NCBI taxonomy): domain Eukaryota; kingdom Metazoa; phylum Chordata; class Amphibia; order Gymnophiona; family Ichthyophiidae; genus Ichthyophis; species Ichthyophis bannanicus. The sequence goes on along the minus strand of CM066035.1, from coordinate 768,617,555 downwards.
GCAATGCGACCAATTGGGTCTGTAATAATTGGCATGGGAATCAATGGCACCACCGGTGGGTGAGCCACTGTAACTCGCTGACACGCTGGACATGCAGCACAAAACTGGGCAGTTTCTTTGAAAATACCTGGCCAGTAAAAACGCATAAGTATTTGATCCAGCGTTCCTTGCATACCTTTATGACCTCCAACTGGATGATCATGCGCTAATCTAAGTACTAGCCATTTGAAAGTTGTGGGTACCACCAATTGTTTACGTATGGTCCCATTTCTGGGGTCCTGACTCTCTCTATATAATATTTCATTATCTAGTCTGAATCTGGGCAATTCCTCCCTGACCTCATGAGCATACTTAAAAGCTCGGGTGAGAGCTTGATCAGCTCGCTGCTCTTGTGGAAAGTTAGGAAACTTTGCCACTAACTCAGCTGGCACCCAGGGTAAACTTTGACCAGCTAACATCTCAGCCCTACCCTGTGCTCTGCAAAGTCTCTCACGCCGCTTTTGTGCTTTCAACTTTCTTACTCTACCAGATGATGGGGTTATTAAATCATCATGAGAGGGTAAGTCTCCTAATAACTCTGCCTGCTCCCCCTCCTCCTTTTGGCTCTCTACCTTAGCCTGCGAGCGGGTGGATACAAGGCCCCTCTTATTACCTATAGTTTGGTCTTCTGGAAGCATAACCATCTTTTTAGCTAGGGACTGAGGACTTCCAAAGAAAGGCCCGGGAGCTATTTCCATTATTCCTTCTCCCTCCTTCTTTCCTAGCCCTTCCACTAGACCCTGCTTAAATCTTGGCCAGTCCTTTCCTAGAACCAAATCAAAGGGTAGCCTAGGCACCACTGCTAACAGGACTTCCTCTTGTTCCCCCAGGCACTTAACTATTAGCCTATAGGTGGGATATGATGTTGCAGCACCATGAATGCATCTGATGTGAACTTGGCTTTCAGGGGTTCTAGGCACAAATCCTTCTTGGGCCTCTATCCTCTTCCAAAGCCTTTTTGACATCATACTCTGGTCTGCCCCAGAGTCTAACAAAGCATTTGTGGTAATTCCTTGCACATCAACCATCAAAAGAAATCCTTCTTTGCGCTATTTTAAATCCACACCCATTAAGCTAGTGTGTGTCTGGCATCCCTTTTCTAAATGTCCCCATTTTCCACACTTGAAACATTTCTTTCTATTCCACTGTGTCATCTGGTTTGGCACAGTACATTTATTTTCAGAAACATTTTTAATTATTTTCTTTTCTGATACAGCACAGCTTGCCTCAGTACCCATCTTCAGAGGGCCACCCATTCTATGGCAAGCCTGCGTGGCTTCCAAGAATCTCTCTGCTAGCATGGTTGCCTCTCCAAGATTTTGGCAATTTTGCTGTATAAGGAAAGTGTGCAAATCTTTAGGCACCGCAGACATAAATTGTTCAAGCATAATAATGTCTAATAACATTTCTACCGTCTTTTGCTCAGGCTCCAACCATTTTACAGCTAATCCTCTGATTCTCTGACTCAGAGCCCTGGGTGTTTCACCCACTCTTAAGGTAGTAGCTCTAAACATTCGCCTATACTCTGAAATAGACAACCCTAGGCGATCTCTAATAGCAGCCTTTACATCCTTATAATTCAAAGCCTGGGCTGCTGGCATTGCTCTATAAGCTGCAAGCGCCTCTCCAGTTAATGAGGCTGTCAGCCTTACTGCCCACTGGGTCTCTGGCCATGCTAATGCTTGAGCCACTCTTTCAAAAGACTCTAGAAAATCATCAACATTATCATCTGGAGTTAACTTCCCAAAACTAAATGCCCCAATTCCTTGATTGAGTCCCACACTGTCCACATGTGGTGTACCAGTATTTACTGCTGGTCTTTCATCTGGTCCACTTTGGTTCTGCAGCTTAACTAGGGCTTGCACCAGATCAAGCACTGGCTTCTGCTGGTCCATTAAGGCTTTCATAGCAGTGTCCTGAGCCTGCTGTGCTAGCTCCTGTTGCCTGCTAAACTGGGCTGCCATCCAATCAGATAGTTCCCTTGGATCTATCTTGATCCCTTCAAGAAAACACAAAAAAACCCCCCACAGTGCACCACCTTCCAAACAGGTGTTTTTTCTACTTTTTTTTTTCAATTACCCATGTGCCTTACTCCCATCCACTACTAGACATGCCCAGGTACTTGTTACCTTATGCCAGTGATGAATCCAGCTCTGCACAGGGTCTTTTCTTCCTGGAACAGCTACCTGGAACAGCCACCTCTCCTCCAAAGTGCAGTTGAGGTAAAATCTTTTCTTTCAGCTTTTAAGCTTGAACTGTCTTTTCCTTCAGACTTGAGTTATAATCCTTAGCAAGTAAATCCCTTTGTGCAAAAGCAATCCGAAAAACTACGCCATTTGTCAGACGGCTGCCTGGGTGAGAATGTTCACAGTCTTGGCAAGTGCATATATCAATATGATTTGCAAGGGATTGTGGGAAATGCAGTCCATTCACACCAGACACAGCTGCTCACAATAATTAGTTGTGCGTGAGTGTGAGTGGATAACAGCACTCCAATCCTCCCAAACAACTGAATATATATAAAATATGATTCTAGCACCACTGTAAATAGCCCACCCTGTATATAGCTCAAACAAATCAAGCACCCAACACATCCCTCACACAACTAAGTTTTATCCTCACTGCATGTACAACACACACACTTTACCTGATTGCTTGCTGTGATACCACCTTGATTATTAAGATAAGGCGGTTTAGAAATACTGTTAAATAAATAAAAATAAATAAATAAAGATATTTATTTATGGGGTTATTTCTCCCAACACAGATATGCTTGGTAGCACATAAAACAGGATGCTTGCTTTCAGTGTTTAACTTAGAAAAACAAAATCAGGAAAACAACAGCTGAACTTGTCAGGCAATCAAAGCAAAAGAATAAAGACCTGGTTGGTAACAAACTGGTCTTTTCTGTAGGCTTTAGCAAATATTTTCTTAGCAGTGTTTCAAACAACAAGCAAAACCCACAAAGAAGGGAAAAACTGTTCTTTTCAGGTTAACTTCTTATATCTTCACACATAGATTCAGAAGTGATTCCCTCAGAGCTCACAAGCAATTAGGTAAGGCTCAATTGCTAGCAGTTACCCAGCTGAAACCCCTTAGCTGGCTTGCTTTTTACTGCGTGGCCCAAAATCCTACTCAGGAGCTTTTCTGAGTAGATTAAAGAACAAGTTTGTATTTCTTTGTGATGGTTGCTGTACTTTGTAACAGTAAATTACCAAAGGGGTTTAGACAGAGAGCAATCCATATATTCGCAGCCTGTATCTAAGACAGCTCCTTCCCCTTCTTCAACAATCATGGGTTCAATATCAGGGATTGGCACAGAGGAATTTCTCAATGGAGCACTTTCAGGAGAATACTTGTTTCCCTGCTGTCTTTCAAGGTTATAGCTAGGGCATAGATCAGTGTTCATACCTGAGCTTCCATTGCTGTTAGAGTTCCTCTCTAAATAGCCTGGCCAGTATGTAGTCCAGTTCTTATGTCCAGCCTTCCAATCCAGATCCCTGGACACTGGATCTCTCTTCACATACCTTCTGGCACGGGTCTTAGGGTCCCTTCCACGTGCAGCCGTCTCCCTCACAGGTACTGTCTGGAGATTCCTAGCCCTGCAGCACCATTCCTCTGGCCTTCCCCAGTCCAATGGTGTATGCTGGCCCTTGGAATGCCTTCCAGTATACGTACTGCTCTGGACTCCTTTAGACCTCCCAAAGGCTTTTCTCTTCTTTCTTCCAAAGGGTTTCTTGCCCTCTCTGTCCGTCCGGTTTGGCTTCTGCTTCTGATGATCCTCCAGATGATGAAGCTGTCCAAGATGAGGATCTCCAAGCTGATCCTGAGGATGAGGATAATTCTCTGTAGAATAAACTCTACCTTTATTCTGCTTTGATGAGTGCTCCACCTTAGCACAGCACAGCTGTGCTGAATCAGGCCCTGCCCTTTGAGATGAGTGCTTAGGGATTACCTCATAGCCCTCCTGATTGAACAAACATTTCCCCACTTCAGCTCCTCTAATGGCTGTTGGAAACCTGGTGCATTCTGGGACTGGTAGTCTTTTATGGAAATATTCTGTTTTCTCATTTCTACCAGAACTGACAGGTTGCTTGTTCAGAGTCACTTCACCTTTTCTATAGCTCCTTCTTGAGCTATGATAAGCTTCCTTATCACAGGGGGCATCTACATAGATGTCCCCAGAATAGCATTTAAGAACCTGGATGTCTAGGAATAGCCTAATAGCAGGCTAGGCATGGGGAAGATGGAGTGTGTTTGTTTTTTCTACTCTACACCCCTGGATGTTTTTCAGTGAAAACGAGCACTTTTCAGATGCCTGTTTCTGCGTGGAGCAGGTCTAAACGTAGATACAACTCCGGAGGTCCAGGACGTTTCTAAGATCAGGCGGGGACATCCAGGTTCCCAGGAATGCCCCAGCTATGCCTTTATCATAACCCTTTTCAGACATGGATGTCCTCATGCTGGAGATGTCTACAAACCCAGCTTCTAAAATGGCCCTGGAGACATCTCGGACCTTTGAATGTATCTATGCCCATTTTCAGACATCCAAAGCATGAAATAGGGCTTCCAGAATAACCCTCCCGTATCAATTTCTCTGAAACCAAAGGCTGCTTCCATTTAAACCCATCCAAGCAAGTGATCCTCTGAAGAGTAAATACATCCTTTTGTCGGACCCATAACTACTACATACGTAAAATACCCTGCTGCAGCAAATCTATGTCTATTTTATTTATATCATTGTTCAAATGAGCTATCCTGTTTCACTTCTTAATTCACATTTTTCATTGACTTATACTATTCATAATAACACCTTCAAATACCCAACAGAGCCCTACTGTTTTGGACCCTGCTCTATCAGGAGCTCCTGGAAGTCAAGAGAGGGGAGTCGGACAAGAGAGATTTCTGAAGAAGTGGAGATGCTGTAAGTAGCCGCTAATGCAGGACCTTACATTGAGCTGATCAAAGTAATAGCATTGTGTTGGGCATTTGGAGGGTTTATTATTAATATTATAGATTAATGAGGATTTTGAATTAAGAAGTGAAACAGCAAAGCTCATTTGAACAATGATGTAAATTTAAATGAGCATATACATCCGCTGCAGGATATTTTACCCATGTAGTAGTTTAAGGGTCCAATAAAAGCTATATTTATTTTTCAGAGGATCACTTGGTTGGATGGGTATACAGTAAAATGTTCCTGGTGTAACAGTCCTTTATTCTGAGATTCATATTTTACTTTTATTTAAAAACCATCATATGAATTGGTCTGATGACTCGGTGGCAATGCTATGCAGTGCCATATAGAAAACCTGAGTTTGTATCCTGGGTTAGGTTTTCATGGTTTCAGATCGGCTGGGCTTTTGCAGAGGAGTCACAGATGTCACGCAATAACTGTGACCTAAATAATTATGGCCCGTCCACTTCTGCCTCATCTGCCAGGGGATTCAAAATGGCGCTGATAAGCCCAAGCAGAAGTCTCAGTAATTGCCAAGAAATATATGAGGGATTATTATGTAGAAACAATTATAAGAAAAATATACTGGTTAACTTCAGAGACCTTCCAAGTAGAGATTAGCAAAAAGTACGTGCACAGGAAAAAAATTTACATTCGTTTTTGTATTTTTCGGTTATTTTTTTTCTGATTTTCAGGGAGCTTTCAGTTCATTTCATATGTTCAGTTTATTACAAAAATTAAGAGGTGTGTTTATAAAATATTAATATGCATTAAGTGCTGCCATGACCAGTTTTATTCCTATGGCTTGTAAATGGGGGTGCTTGTTGTGAAAGCTCCACAATCTTGGCAAGAACATGAATTTACTTGACTTGCAAAGGATTGTGGGTCTTGTAGTTCAATCACACAAAACTAGCCGTTTAACAAGAATAAAGAATTGTAGTTGCTCGAGTGTAAAGCAGAAAACAGATTTTATTTATGGGGTGTTATTCCCTCGCACAGATATGCTTGGTAACATCAACAGGATAATTTTCTCCAGAAGTTTTATTCAGAAAACAAAACAAATAAGGCAACTGAATTACTTATGCAACAACTTAGTAAAGACCTTGATGGAACAGAAAAGGTCTTTCTTCTAGCCCCTGCTAATAAACTTTCTTAGCAGTGCTGGAATGAAAAAATAAACCCAAAAGGAAAATTCTCTTTATCAAAAAAAACTGTTTTCTTCCTTTCGCACAGAGAAGAAGCTTTTTCTCAAATGTCCCACGTGCACTTGTGCCTTGCTCTAATCACAGGTGCTTAACCAGCTGCAAACCATTGCTGGTCCACTCTCCACGTGGCTCCAACTTTCCCCAAAGCTTTCTCTCAAAGAAACTTTTCTGGGAAGTTAAAAAAAACAATACAGTTCCTTTTGGTGTTTGATCCTTATCTGAGGATTGCTTTAGAACAGCAGCTTAGAAAGAGAACAATCCATACATTCAACTTCCTCATCTGATATTTCCCCTTGCTCTTGAAATATCATAGGATCACTTCCATACACTGGCTCAGAGGATTTCTCTAACTGATCTCTACCAGGATAGAAACTGTTTCCCTGCTGTCTTCCTTGTGCAAAGCTAGGGAACAGATCAGAGTTCATACCTGAGATCACGTTGTCATTAGGTTTCCTCTCTGGGTATTTTGGCCAGTAGGTAGCAAAGCTTCTGTGCCCAGCTCTCCAGTCAGAATCTCTGGACTTCAGGTCTCTTTTCCCATACCTCCTTAAATAGGTATTAGAGCTCCTTCTTTCTGTAGATGCAGCTGTCTCCTTTACAGGTGCTGTCCGAGGGTTCCTGGCTGTATATTTATTTATTTTTTTATTTATTACAAATTCTTATATACCGCGCTATTTGGCATCAGCGCGGTTTACATTATAACACAACAACCATAACAACATGCTGTTTGGTTTTACATCGAACAGGGGTCCAAACTTGGATAACAGGGGTAACTATATACATGAGATTTTTACATAGTAAAGAGTAGCTTGGATAACAGGGTTGATTATATGCATGAGATATTTACATGGCAATGAGTGGGTGAAATAACATAATGAACGTGAGGGTTGTTTCTTAGAGTGGGTCATCTCTTCAGAGTATATCTCTAAGCCTCTGGCTTCTTCCAGTCCAATGAAGAATGCTTGCCCCAGGAATCTCTCCCAGCATACGTACTGCCTTGGGCTCCTTTCTTAGACCTTCTGGACGTCTTGCTGTTCTTCCTTCTGTTCACGATCAGTCTCTCCTTCTCCAGCTCCCGTTGCTGTCCTTGCTGTCTTTTTCTCCTTGCTGTTGCTTGCTGCCATCGCTCTCCTTGCTGTTTGTCTGATGAATTCCTTCCAGCTTTAAAGAGCCTAGAAGGCCGCTCCACCCTTGCACACTGCAGGTGTTCTGAATTAAGCCCTGCCCTAGGAGATGTGTGATTAGGGATTACATCATTGCTTCTCTGATTAGGCACACATTTCCCTACTTCAGCTCTCCTAGAGGCTTTCTGTAAACCAGTGCATTCTGGGTCTGGTAGTCCTTTAGGTAAACACTCTGTTTTAGTGCTGTTACCAGCCAACACAGGTTGCTTCTTCAGAGCCAATTCATCTCTTGTATTATTTCTTCCTGAACTATGATAAGCTTCCTTATCACAGGCTGCAGTGGTACTTAACACACTAACATTTACTAAACATGCCCTTAAATGCATATCGGAGCACTTTATCAAATGCAAATTGATTGTGCATGTGTTAATTTATAGGTTAGCGAGTGTTAAATCAATTTTGTGTGCACTAAATGTTTAAAAACACATTAGTGATCTGAGGGGCATGTTTATTAAAGTGTTTTAACTATTAGTGCAGGGTGTTGTGCTAAAAACACAAGAATGTGTACTAAAAATTCCACCCACAATAGGGCGGGGACTGGATGAGTTGGGGCAAAATGTGGGTGTTGACAGCATAACATGGTTAGTACAGGCAACTTTGGTGCGTGCTAACCACGGCTGTTTCTGTTAGCGTGGGAGTTGGTGACGTTAAGTGCACACAATGCAGGTCAGCATGGTGCCACTTGATTGCAACATGTTAAAAGCAGGGGATGAATGCACTTGCCCTTTGAGGTTGGCGTGTGCCTCTGTGCTAGATTTGCAGCCCAATAAGGTGCTAAGTTAGCGAACCTCAGTATAAACATGCCCTTCAATGTGTACTACAGTACCTTTATATCAAATCAATAAATGCAAATGAAAATAATGAATGCACAGCCTTAAAGGGATGACTGCAACCTGGTTTCACTTTGTTGGAAATTCTGGAATTGTCCTGGATCTGCCAGGGAAACCTGTTGCATTTTTTCACTGATGGTTTTAAAGGAAACAGTCAAATTTAAATCTGATAAAGAATGCTCTTGGAAGCAGATCAGAAGGATTTGCTTAAGTTCTGGCAACATCCAAAGAGGGTTGCATAAAGCTTGCTTCACATTCTTAAAATATCCAAAACCTATATTTTGATCTTCTTACTATTGTTCAGGTTTACCTTAAAAACATTTTTCAGAAAACCAGTTTGGTGAACATATGAAAATTGTCCAGGGTCAGCCAATTGCTTGATAAAATTGTTTTGAAGTAGTTCACACAAGAGAAGTCTATAACAATTAAATTATTCTAAATATTTTGAAAACGTTTAAGATGGATATTCATATTCAACAGGCTCTGACTTCCTGAAACCTGCATGTGAATAAGTTATGGAAAATAATTTTGATAGATGCACAGTACAATCCTTACTACAGGAGCAGAATAAAAATCTACAATGTGCTGTCTGGCTGAGAGAGATCTTCCTGCTATTTTTAAACCTGGTTCACAAAACGAGGAAAACATGAAAAGGATTCAATTTCACATTCCTAATGTGGACAGAATTCATCAGCAAGACATATGCTTCTATCGTTTTTGTTTTAATCACGGCCTACTGCAAGACAAGTGGCTTGAAATAGACAAACTGCAGCTCAGCACATCTGCAATTTTGTTTTGTCCCAGTTCTATTTCTGTTTTATTCTGAAGTGCTGCTGATGCCGCCTTTTTAATGGGCAGGGGAAAGGGGGAGGGAGCTATTTTCAAAAGTGTGATCATCTTCTTCCTCTGCCTTTCAGCAGTCAGCATAACTTGAAAACATTGATTGTTTTGTTACCAGTCGTCCCACTCCTCCTACGTTCTTTCACCTACGGTAGGTTTAGATGCATCTGCTGCTTTTCCGCAGCAAGTCTGATGTGATCTAAACAGTTATTTTTGTTGAGACAGTATTTATAACTCAGTAACGAACACAAAGTGGGAATTCAAATATTGCATGCAGATTATTTGTGAAGCATCATTGTGAAGCACAGCAAATATACCTACAGTAAGAAGTGGTTAATGTTAGAGAGTAGAAATCTAAATGTATATAAACACGGGGCCTGATATTCAGTACTGGAAGCTAGTCATCGCCGCTGAACTAAAGATCTGGCTGGTCAATGCCGGGACCATATCTGACAGACAATATTCAGCTGCTGCCCAGTTAGCTTCTGTGGTGAAAGTTTGGCCACCCTTTCAGGTACCTAATTTGTGCCACTTAGCGAAAACCGGGCAGTGACTCAATATCACTGCAGCCTGGTTATCGCTGGGCGCTGCCCCAGAATGCCCCGATCCTAGCCGCTGAATATCCTGGTGACTGTGTTAATGGCGTTGAATACTCCCCTCCCCTTTACTGTCTCTATATATTGTATAGCAGGCTTCTTTGTTCTCTGATCCCTCATGAGGTGAGATTGGAAGATAATTTATTTTTTTTAATTAGAAAATGTTTGATTGAAAAATATGTCTATTTTTTTAGCATAATATAGTGCTTTTGGTATATGTTAGCACTGTGGTAGCCATTTGCTATTTATTATAAGAGTTATGTTTGAAGCCTTATTTGCAAATTACGCTTGCATAATCAGGTAGATACACGGGTACAGTAAATCATCATTTTAGAAAGGGTCTGATTTACACGTGGATGTCCTTTAGTATGTGGAAGTTTTTAGGTGCCAGATCAGGGGTGTGGTATTTCATATAGAGCCTGATCCTAGAAGGGGGCACGTGTGGGATGTCTGGGCGGCCCTGACCAGGAAGGGGCTGTTAGGACCCAATTCTGCACTGTGGCAGCAAGACGGCCCTGAGGTGCAAGATTGGGCCCTAGGAAACAGCCCAGCATGCCCCCTGCATTGCCGTGGGACATCCCCCCCCCCCCTCAGTACAACCCGCTGCTGCCTTGGGGTGCCCATTTCCCCACTACACACATGGATTGGGTGGCAGGGACTCACCCTGCCCACTGCTGTCATTGCTGGGGGGGGGGGGGAGTTGGCTGGCATTTTATTCCACCTCTGAAGTGGAATAAGCTGGCTGCCCCCCCCAAGTGATCCAAAGACATACAGGGCCATAACTGGAATTGGCCCTGTACATTCGGGGATCAGTCCCTCCCTCGCTCTGCCCATTCTCTGCCCTGTGCCTCCCCATCCCCCACAGCAAGCACAGCAGCTCTGTGTGTGCAGGGGGGCCAGGAGGGGGTATATGATGAGGGTGGATAACAGGGCTGGATGTCCTGCTGCTCTTCACCTTCCTGCATCAGACTCGTGGAGAACGCATGTACAGGTTCAGAAATCCCCATGCTGGAATTTACATCTGCTCCCTAGCACATATAGGTTATCATGCGTTTTAGCCAGCCCTTTACAGAGGGAATAAAAGTGGTTATCTTCCTTAATTCACCCCCCCCCCCCATTTATTTTCCCCTCCAAATTGAAATAAGGTCAATACAACAATCTCTGTAGTTAAATAGCAGCATCTACATGTTTAATTTTGCAAAACAGCTCATACCTGCAAGTTGTAAAATGTTGGCACTTAGACTTGTCATTGCCAAGTTTCCCATATGTAAATGTCTAAAATGGCGCCTCCCACCACATGTTGATGCATTTCTATGTAGTTTACAAACGGCTCCACATTTAGCAGAGCTGTTTTCTAAATACCATTGGTCCTGGGCAAGTCACTTAACCTTCCATCTTCTCTACGCCCTCTGGATGTTTTAGGGCCAAAACCAGCACGTAAGCCTTTAATACTAGCACATGCTATTCGCTCCCAAGATAAATACAATGTGCAGTCGACACCCGGTATCCACCTTTAACCCACCCAGTCCCTGCCCATCATGCAATAAGTGGTTAGCATTGGATGTTTAACACTCTGGCTGTTTAGTGTGTGGAAACATTTATCTTGGTATGTTTAGTACATAGCAAATCCTGTGCTGTTAGTGCACTTTTATTAAACATGCCCTTAGAGGTCAATTTTTCAAAAGGTTTGTCTGGCTATGAGTGGTAGTTACTAATGTGCATTAAGGAAATAATACACAATTTTGGAGAAATACCACAAATTTAAATGGTAAAATAATGTATTATTTATCCTTAATACGCATATTGATAGTACAACGTGAACTAAATAATAATGAGATACAACTAATGCAAACGCATGCAAAGTACCTCATTATTATTCAAATAGAAACATGCAGCTTGCATTTAACTCCACAGTCTTATTTGTGAAAGATAATGCCACTGATCCTATGGGACCTCTTAAAGGTGCTGGTGATCTAGTAAAGATTATTCATACCCCCAATGCCCCCTGAAGAAACCCCTGACCTGAAATCCCTCATGAACTTACCCTCCCCAAACAGGTCTCCCTACCCAAAAAGACACTCTTTCCATCTTTCCCCCTTCCTGCACTTAGTGGAGATCTCCCTGGTATGTAATGGTGGGCAGGAATGATCTCCAGTCACTCCAAACCTCATAGGCTACTGGCTCAAAATGACACCTCTTGACACCTAGGGTTAGTCGCATGCTATTACTGCTAGGGATCAAACTACCCCACATAGACTCTTATCAGATGTATAGATGGATCTATGGTCTGGAGAGCTCATGACCACTATCATTGTTTTCTTGTTGGTCCTGAAAGAATCCAGTTTCCTCATAGGAGCCTCTTAAATAGTTAGTGTTTTTGCATGTGGTAACCGTATCAAGGGCTCATGGTAACTGTCGCCTGATAACTACCCATCACATGTTGGGGTGGTGAATGGGTGAGTTTCAGCAGAGAGTGGGCAGTGCAGGGGCACAGCGCGGGATATGTCCATGTTGCAATTAACATAGGTACAACTAATGCTACCTCCATAGATGGAGTTAGGTGCACCCACGGCAATTGTGCCATGCATTAGAATGCATACCTGCTGGTAACTTGCTGGCCATGCTTCTGACAATTACTGAAGAGTCTTTGCAGTTAACACCTATTAGTTTTAATGCTAAAGGCACGTTGAGTGCAAAAAACCTAACACACTTTAGTAAAAGGGTCCCATATAGCTACTAATACTGCACAACCTGCTATGGGACTGTGGCAGTGAGAGCCTGGCTTCTAATGTTACTTTAGGCATGAGACACTTGCTGTGACATCATCCAGATGCCACCAAACAATTTAGGGACAGTGGAACACCTCTTTTTGGTTAAAGGGGCTAAACAAACCACTCTCTGATCCCACCCCCCAAACTCTTGTCGCTAATGCTGTCTTGGTTGAAAAACTTGTTCCACCTTATTCTACTGCCTATGAAATCATTGTCATATCCTACAGTAGATATTTGTGAAGGTGGCCACTGGTTTCAGTCAACATACATAGTTGCCTGCAAATATTCTAAATGAGAAAAATAATATGTAGCCTTCTACTGTTATATAACTACACAAAGGAAAATAGAAATAGGCAACATGAAAGTTATAGTATTGTATAGGCTGGCAAGCCAAAGATCTTTTCTTTCTCCTCATTTTCTGAAGTCAAACATATTTAAAAATTTAGCATTCCTTCAAGCAAAGTTAGCATTCCTGAAAGAACGCCAATAAATAAAGGCCACAAAATAACTTCTAGTGAGTCATTTGTTCTTTAGCTAACATTCGTTTAATATTCCTCCCAGTTCTCTGCTCCTTAGACACACTTCTGCAACATTAATAACTTTTTATTTTATTTTAGAGCAGGTGTGCTGATGAGGATCTAATGGCCTGTCACTGCAAAGAGGTTTTTCTGGGCAAGGCAACCAACTTAGCAATAAAACATTTCCCAGTGATATCAAGAATAGAAAACGTTTAGCAAATCTGATTTTTGGCCAGAAGACAGGGTTAAGAAGTCATTGTGCAGTGTAGAAAAATGATGTATACTCAGTGGTGTAAAATGCAGGGTGATGTTAAGAAATAGGGGCATGCATTCTTTTTCTGATCAATGGGAAAACACAGTGAATAGAGGGCATTTTCTGTTTGGTTTGCTGTTTTCAAACCGAATGAAAGGGACTGAAATTTTAAGTGAATCACCATTTGTTTTGGGCAAAGGCATGGCCATGGGCATAGACTTATCGGACCCACTTTGGAAAGAGAAGAATGAGAGAGGGACAAGCTAGAAGCATGAGGCACTTCAGTCAATCATGTTCTTTGACAAACAGTCAAACAGAGCTATCCTGGCCTGACATCCAAATCCTATTGGTGAAAGATGTCAGCAGTTGGGTAAGAAGAGATCAACCAAAGAGCATACAGTCTGTGATTGAGACAGATCTGTGCCAGAAACAAGCACAAATATGTTTTATGAGCCCAATAGTCAATGCTGGTGGCTAGCGGTGCTAATGCAGTTAGCCATCGGTGCTAAACATTAAACCTGGATATTCAATGCCAGGGTCATATCCAGCCCCAGTATTGAATATCTGTCTTTCACCAGTCAGTGATATTGAGCCACTGCCCAGTTAGCGATATGGGGTGAAAGTTAGGCCAGAGTTACCTGCGCCTGGCTTTGGCTGCGTATCGCTAACCAGATAGTGCTCAATATTGCCACTGTCTGGTTAGCAATTGGCGCCGCCTCTGCTTTGGGCTAGAATGCCCTCTACATGCCTCAACGCTAAGCAGTTAGCACTGGGTCATGTAGAGCCAGCAACCAGGGATATTCAGCAGCAATAACCATGTTAGTGCCGCTGAATATCCCGTTTACCTTGTTTAATGCAGTTAGCAATTCTGCTAGCCGTGTTAATCACTTTGAATACTGGGCCCTATAACATTTGCAGGTTTTCTGAATATTGGCTATAGGGCAGCACTTTGGAGATAATTTTCTAAGGAATTTTTGCATACTTATGTCAGTATGAACATGTAAAAGACCTCTTAAGAAATTTCTTATCTGTAAAAGTATGTGTGATGCAATCAGGACCAGCCCCAGTGTCTGCGGCAGTGCCACACATGTCTGGCTGTGCCGCCCCTCCCCAGCTGCTGTTGATTCCACGGGGGGGGGGGGGAGGGGGATGGGCAGCTGCAGCAGTATTTCCAAAAGGGCAGCAAAAACTGCTGCTTTTTGAAATAATGCTGTTGCTGCCCACTCCCCCTCCTGAGACAGAATCAATGCCGGTTGGGAGGAAGCATTGGGAGCTGGGGGGGGGGGGGCAGCGAAGCTAGGATTTCTGCCTAAGGTGGCAGAAACACTTGGACCACCCCTGGGTGCAATTAGGCACATACTTACATGTGATTTTAAACTAGGCATCTTCATGGGAGGAGTTGGTGGGGGGGGGGGGAAGGAGTGTAAGCACAATAAAAACTAAAATACACACACATTTTGCACCCTAACATTTATCTGCAGTTTCAATCTCGTCACTATTTTGCCCCGATTTGTGCTAGTATTTGATAAAGACACACAGATCCTGGTTGTTCATTTTAATCACTAATTGAACAACCAGGATCTGGATTAGGCTTGGTAAATGTCTCTAACAGTATACTTGGACATGGTTTCACAGAATTTCTGGCATACGTACAGGGTAGCAGGAAGAGATAACACTAGAAATACAAGACACAGGTAAGAGAAGGCTGGCTAAAACCAGCTTTCTGGACACATAATAACTTTTCCTAACGTACAGTATATGATGGCAGATAAAGACCAGTATGGTCCATCTAGTCTGCCCAGTAAAGTGGCTAGAATGGTTGTAACTGCCACGCCATGTAAATCATCCCCTCTGTCTTTGAGGTTGTACCTGCTGCTCTGTGCAAGTCACCTCACCTCTCTATTGTATATACTGTATATAGCGCACACTATAAATAGCTCACTCTAATCAGCACATCCGCACACATGCACCCTCACTGTACATAGCCACACCTGACACACACAACAATTACTAATGATCGTTTACTGTGCTCACCGCCTTGATTGAAGGATAAGGCGGGATAGAAATACCCTTAAATAAATAAATAAATAAATTTATTGAAGCATGAGATATTCGTTTGCATAGAATGGATCCCTTTATAGCAAGAGGATGAAATCAATCTGTCCCATGCCATTTTGAATTCTGTCACTGTATCTGCCCCTGAAAAATGTCTGCCTTCTAAACCAAAGGTCACTGGTTGGAAGCCAGCCTGTGATGACACAGGGGGGGGGGGGGGACATAACTGTTAACAAAATTAGTGTAAAAAAAACCAGTTGGACTTTATTTTCTAGTAACATTTCAGCTATGTTTTCTGTTTAGGCAGTAGCCACAGCCTCCTCTTCAATTAACAAAATTGCCCTGAAATATAAATTGATAAAAAGAAAATGATGGAAAATTAAAATGTATTAAAATGAAACTAAGCTAAACTCGCCTGCAAATGACAAAGGAAACTGAACAAAACAAATTAAATATTTTGTCTGCACACCCCTAAATAGCTGTGCTACTATGATAGAACTGCTTTATGCATAGAAATGTATTGGGCATTTTCTCTTTTAGGTGGGATAGGTTCATTTCACTTCCATCTCCCACCAGATGCAGAAATTCATTTCTACAGCACAGGAATTTTCCCTCCCCTCAACCACCTTTTTTGGTGATAAGTGCACTTTTTCAGTGTTCCACCCCCACAGTCTTCTCATTGGAAGAATCCTACCCACAGTCTTTGCTGCTAATTAAATTGGAAGCAAGCAGGGCAGGCTCATGCACACAGGGCAGAGAATTAGAGAACTGCAGATTGAGATTTTAAAATGTGAGTAATGCTCAGACACATTAGCCATGCTTCTAGCATCTGGGCACTAGCTAAAAATCAATGCAGTCCTGAAAAAAGCCAGACAATTGTCGGTCCTAACCTGAGTCCTGATCATATCTGACAAGACCCCCTTAAACTTTAGACCCTAGGGAAGTGCCTAGTTTAGCAAAGCCCTGTCCATGGCAACAGATCTCGACCCGCTTCCTTCATCATGGCTTTCCTCTGATTCTCTTGTCCTCCTGCCCATTGATTTTTCCATCATCAACAATAGCCTTGCATCTGGCCTTGTTCTGTCCACCTGGAAGGAAGCCATAGTTTATCCCCTCCTGAAAAAAACCCTCCCTAGACAGTTTGGCCCCCGTCAATTTTAGACCTATCTCCAACCTACCTTTTCTTTCTAACTGCTTGAGAAATTCGTTTTTCAACAGCTTGTTGCATATCTCAAATCCACCAACACCTTGCACCAGCGCCAATCAGGCTTCTGCCCTTGGCATTCTACTGACACCATTCTCCTCTCATTGCTCAGTGAAATCTACCACCCTTTGGATCACGGGAATGTTACTATCACTCACTCTCTCTCTCTCTCTCTCTCTCTCTCTCTCTCTCAATCTGTCCTCAGTCTTTGATCTTGTCAATCACAATCTTCTTCTCAAACGACTGCACGATATCAGTCTTTGGGGTACTGCTCTCAGCTGGTTTAGATCTTTCCTTTCGCAGCTCTCTTTCCAGGTCACTATGGGTACTCTCTCTTCCTCCTCTTACCCTCTCTTCTGTGATGTCCCTCCGGTTTGGTCTTAGCTTCTCTTCTCTTTAATATCTTTCTTGCTCCTCTTGTGCTTATGATTCAGCAGATTGGTATTTCTATGCCGATGACTGACATATTGCTACTTCTTCATACCGATCCTTTTTCCCCAGATCGATCTTCCTTGAAAACCTGCCTCACCCATGTTGCAGATTCGTTATCCATGAACCATCTCAAACTCTGCCTATCCAAGACAACAGTCATCTGGCTTTGTGGTCCTTTAACACCCCCTTCTGTCTTGCCCATTCTTGCTGGTACTCACATTACACTTACACCTTCTTTCTGCTATCTCGGAGTTATTCTGGATTCATCTCTTTCTTTTCATGAACATATTAGTCAGATTGTACAATGCTCTCTGTTCTCTTCATTGCATCAGAGCTGTTCATCCTCCCTGTCTACTTCTGCTCTGACTACTCTTGTCTCTTGTACCATCCCGTCTCAAATACTGTAATTCAGCATTTGCCGGTCTTCCTCAATATTCATTAAAACATCTCCAGCTTGTCCAACATATCTCTGCCAGACTGATTTTCCTTGTCTCTCACTGTGATCACATAATCCCCCTGCTTATTCACCTACATTGGCTCCCTATTCCATTTTGCATACACTATAAGATATTCACTCAAGTCCATAATACCCTCCATACTGGTTCATCACACTATCTCTCATCATTCCACATACTCTTCACTGTTCCCTCCATTCTGTTCACATGGATCATCATCTTCTCTCATCCCCCCTCTCAGGCACACTTGGAATCCACCGACCAGAAGGCAAAGAAGAGCCTTTCCATTGCCGGCAGCCCCATCAGCCTCGGGGAAGGAAACGGGTAAGAGATTCCCTCCCCTGCTCCCCACCACAAAGCTGATTAGGCTAAAAGCAAGTTTGCAAACAGTTTAAAAGCAGCACTAGAAGGTGCACCCTCACACGGCGGGCCCACACCTGAGGGCCTCCTTTGGCATGGCCTTTAGGCGGGGACCTAACGGGACCTACAGCAATAACTGATTGAGAGCACAACTACAACACAGTAGTGGACCTTACAAAGGTACAATGCATGCAGTAACAACCCCACAAGAAACAGCTTTAACAAACCAGTCCAAGCACATATTCAAATACAAAGCCCTTCTATTGTCATTTAAAATCCTTCACCATACTTCTGCATCCACCACTAAATCTCTTGTATTGGATGCCCGACACCAGAACCAGAACAAATATGGCAAACACTCTTACCATTCAGCTATGGCTATTAAAAGCTCCCAATTTGCCAGACACAGAGCCTTCTCCATTTTTGCCCCTCTGCTCTGGAACTCTCTCCCTACCCCTATCCGTCTCATCACTGACCCGTCAACTTTCCGTAAGGCAATTAAGACACATCTGTTCCATCTTTCATTCGACCATGTACCATAGCTTATTAATGCCTCCCTTCTAATGTAAAGCTTCCCTTCAGCTTGTATATAGCATACATTCCAGCTTGTATATAATTTACCTTCCTTGAGACATATGTTCTAGTTAATGGAATCGTCTATTGCTTTAACTCTTCTTACTTGTTCTTTATAACTGTTCAATGTATTTAACTTGTCCTGTTCAATGTTCAGTTTAATGAGTTGTTCTTATGTGAACCATGCTGATTACAAAAGGTGCGGTATATAAAACCAAATAAATAAATGTGGAGTTCCAGGAAATCCACCAAACAGTGGAAAGCATGAGGAAAGCTTATGGTGAGCCACAAGCAATACTTAACAATCCTCCAGTCATCTGATCGGCGTCGGCAACAGGGACTGGGCAGATAAGCCCCTCCTGATCCCTGCAGCTAAGGCCAATCAGACCCAACCCTCTGGACATTAAAAGCAAAAGCTCCAAGGTGCGAAACCTCTCCTATAGCAGTGTCGGCAACAGGGACCGAGCAGCAAAATCCTCCCAATCCCTGCAGCTAAGGCCAAGTGGTCCCAACCCCCTCAACATTTATTAGTTTAATTACAAGACATTCACAGGCGCACCATAGCCAGCATCACAGAGCCACCTCCATGCCTGAGGGGATCTTAAAACATAACACAGGGCAACACCTTCCCTTAATGCAAAACTGGACAGACTTACCAGCATATTATTATTCTCTTGCCTGGCCCAATTCATTATAGGGGCAGAAACATTTTCTCAACAACAAGGCCTAATCTCCACAATACATGGCCATGGCCAGAGGGGACATAAGGATTCATTCACCACTTCAAGACCACCAGATACAGTGAGCTATAGTCATCTCCTTTATGTTGTATGCCAGCCCCTAGAGAAGACTCACACACAACCTAACCTGCATGCTCATAAATATTCGCTCCATCCTAAATAAATGGCCAATTCTTGTTGACTGTGTTGAAAGTTGTAAGTTAGACGTGCTGTTTGTCACAGAATCATGGCTCACCGACACAGATTCCATACTTGCAGATCAATTAAAGCTCCCTACTTACGACTTCATAAACTGCCCGAGAACAAACAGAAGAGGTAGAGGTAGTTTTATCATGGCTAGATGTTGTTATTTACAATTGCAATGCCTTACATCACAGAGCAAGAACAACCTGGATGCTATCATGATCTCAGATAAACACCTAGCAGCGTCTCTGTTCTACTGAACTCCATCTACATGCGCTGATGACCTCTCCACAATCCTCGACCTAGCATGCAACTGATCTACTATGAATAAACAATTTTGCCTTCTGGGTGATTTCAACCTCCCTGCGCTCTCATTGAAGCAATCCTTTTTGGATGCAATGACCGCATTAAGCTACAAACAGCTAATATATGTACCCATCCACATAAGAGGAACACCTTGGACCTTAGTTTTGCACCCTCATCCACACTCAAAGCCAGCAACCAAAACCAATCATGGGTCATGCCATTTATTTTCCACATCCCCATGGGTGCATCAGTGAATGGACCCACTGTGACCTCTCCACCACCAGCTCGGCACTTCTGTCCATTTAACAGAGAAACCTTCCTTGAAGAAACGCTATCCAACTTTAATATCAACAGCAACAAACTGGATGAACTTGTAGAAACAAGGAATATCACCTTAAGCAAAGCTGGACTCTTACCACAGTCGAAGAAATTTGTCAAGAATCACACAGCTATATGGTTCACAGCTGACCTTCGCTAAGTCTTTACTACAATTCAGGAAGCTTGAGCAAAAATGGTGGCACTCTAGACTCCCCAAAGATTGCATCACATATATAAAGACCCTGCAATAACACCGCAATGCAGTTAACCAGAGACAAAAGGAATACCATGCAAACATCGTAATGTGCTCTCTTAACAAATGCCGAGAGCTTTTCAGAATCATTAAGTCCATCATAAAGGACATAACTAAGCAACATACTGCAGGCACCCCGCCCCCCCCCCCCATAGGTATTTGCTATCCACTTCCATACCAAAACTAATGGGAATTGCCTTAAGCCAGATAATCCTCCTATTGAAAACACTGCTATTTCCAACCTAGATTCCTTCCAACCATGCTCCAATGAGCACATTTAAAATGTCATAAGCAGGCTCAACACCTCCACTTCTCCAACTTATCCATGCCATGCACATTGGATCAAGTTGGCCAGATCTGACCTCAGTGCATTCATTACCAGAATTGTGTACCTTTCCTTTACCATGAGTATAGTACCATTACCATTGAAGACCGCCACTGTCAGACTACTACTAAAAAGACAAACTGGACTGACTCGATGTAAACTCCTATAGGCCCATATCTAGCATCCTGTTCCTGGCTAAGATAACTGAGAAGATAGTCCAGCAACAAATCCAAGATCATATCGACTCCTACACTCTCCTCGACCAACAACAGCATGGATTCTGTCAACAACATGGAGTTGAAACCCTCCTGGACACCCTCCTGTAAATCTCATTATGGGAATGAACAAAGCAAAGCAGATATTCATCATAATATTCCTGGATATCACATTGGCCTTTAACATGATCAGTCACAATCTCCTACTTACTCGCCTACAACAGCAAGTTATACAGAACTTGGTCCTAGATTGGTGCAGATCCTACTTAACAGATCGCCAATAACTAGTGTGCTTAGGCACTCAGACATCAACCCCATACCAGCAGATACAAGGAATTCCACAGGGTTCATCTCTATTTTCTTTGCTCTTCAACATCTACATCCAGACAATCTCCTCAATAATCCAATCACACAACATATTATACCGCATCTATGCTGACGATATACTACTATACACCCCATTCTCCACTGACAGTCCCAATTACACAGAGATTACAGAATAATTCATTGTGGTCACAGACTGGCTCTTTACACACAACCTGAGAATGAACTGCAAGAAGACTGAAGTGTTGCTTATCACGAAGGACCCAACCTTCATCCCTCCATCTTCTCTATGGGTAAAAGATGCAGAGTTGATGACGAAGCAAGAAGTGCATTACCTAGGAGTCATCCTGGATCAATAACTGCGTATGGAAACTCACATAAAGAATATTACCGAAGCTGTATACCACAAAATAAGACCCTGCATCATTTATGTCCACTACTGGAGGCTGCCAACTTCCGCACCATATTCCAGGCACTTATCCTTCCACACTTTGACTATGCAAATATAATTCTCCACGGTCTACCAAGCTACACACTTCATCCTCTGCAAATGGTCTTAAATACCGTGGCCCAAACCCTGCATGGAGTCTTCAGAGTTGAACATGTCATCCCCATCCCAAGGCAATTGCACTGGCTCCCAATAGCAAACTGCCTAAATTACAAAGTTCTATTGATGACATTTAATGTACTACATAACCTCTCTGCCACCTCCCTTGTGGAAATTGTACAATGGACAGCAAACAACAGAATGAGAAGGACAAACATGACAGACAAACTCTCCACCCCTTCAGCAATAAGAAAGTTTCCAAGCTGCTAGGAATTGAGCCTTCTCATTATACGCACCAACTCTTTGGAACACCCTCCCTGCCTCTATCTGATCCATCTCTGACCTATCAACCTTCAAGAAAGCAATAAAGATTTATTTATTCCAACTGTACTATGACAATATTACATAGCTACAATAAAGACCTTGCCTACTGACAGCCCTCACTCTGACCACCCTAACTGCTTATAGATCCCATATTTGTAACTTATAATTTAGTTCTCCCTGTACTATCCAAGTTTACATCCCTGTTCAATGTAATATTCTTATTGTTTATTGTGCAATGTTAGATGCCTGTTCAATGTAAAACACTTATTCTGTCCTGTGTAAACCACACTGATTTTTAAATAGTGCGGTATATACAATCAAATAAATTCATTCTGCATTCTTCTTTCTTGGTCCCTTTCTCTGGAATAACCTCCATCCTTCTCTTCTGTCAGAAACTTCATTCTCCTAATTCAAAACACAGCTTGTGTCCCAAGAAAAAAACATTTTTTAAATCAAACAATTTCAGAGAAAATCTAGGTCAAACATACCTCAAATGTATTAGGTAAAACAAAATTTTGATTAAAACAAGATTATATATTAAATAGCAGAAATGGGACTTTTCAGTCCCGTTGGCATGGAACCAAAGAGACACTAAATGGCACATGAAGTTTATAAACACAGGAATATGTTATGAAAACTAAATACAATTTGATAAAACATTGTTTATTTATGGAATATTTAATGGTCCTTCACATTTTAATGATGTTAGACTAATTGGTCTTCTGGTTTGGACTTATTCCATGGTAACTGGCAAAACAATTGAACTTTGAGTTGCAGCAGAGATGAACTTTGCAGAAGCTGCAATATGAATATGGCCTTGATTCTCTTTTCTGTTTAGAACACTCTGGGCAGTGACCTCTACTATCTGAAAATTGAGGCCAGTGACTTCCTCTGTTAGCTGAGGCAGCTTCTGAATCCACTGTCTGCCGCCTGCAAACTACGTTGTCGCTGACTGACTTGTGTGCCAATAATCCACCTACTACAGATCTAGTAAAATCCAGCAGTGAAGCTTTCTCCACTATTTCACAATACACTCTGAATGAGTTTACCAGGGTTATATCCATCATTCCAAAGAATAGCCTGTGCCACCATTTCTTTGACTTCCTGTCATGTCTATACAAAGAGCGCAACATGTCTGCATGATCAACTCCCCCCATGTTCCTGTTCTAATGTTCAATAAGTAATGGTCGATCAACCTGAATGTTGCTACCATCTTTCATTCTTCGAGCAGCTTCTTCTACATCTGTTCCATGTGCTGTTGATGGTATGTGCACAGTTCTGTTGTCCTTCCATTTCATGAACACTATTCCACTATCGGACACACGCCAGTCACAGTCACCACGCTTCAACTCCTTGTCTGCTTTGAGATTTGGAAGAAACTTTCTGTCTGGTCTTACAGTGCAGCAGGCATATATACCTTTCTTCAACAGGTACTGCAGCAGAACAACAGATGAAAAGTAATTATCAAAATACAGCACATGATTTTTGTGCTTTAGTGACTGAGAGGCTTGCTACAACTTGACCTCCTAGACCAAGGCTTTCCATAGCAGTGTCAGTGACTTAGAAGACTTTCCTTGGTATACCTCAAACTGATAAATATAACAACTTGTTTCAGCTCGACACCAAATCTTGTAGCCTCTTTTGATTGGCTTCATTGGGTTATACTGCTTTATTGAGCTGCGACCTTTGAATAAAATCACAGCTTCATCAATTCACTGCATCTGTGATGGAACATACAGCTGTTGATATTGCATGTTTAGCTGTGTAATCAAAGGCCTTAGTTTGAAAAAACAATCAAGAATGTTTTGTTCCAAATCATTATTGTCTGCCACATGGAGAATATGTAGAAGTTTGGAAAAATGGTTTCTGGACATTGCCCCCTGTATCATTTCGACACCAAAATCCATCTGTGTACTCCAATAATTTTTGTATGACGGCAACTTGTGATAACCCGTGAGGAAGTTGATTCCCAAAAACACAAGCAGCTCATTTGCTTCAATTGGAGATATAGACTTCTCTCCATATTTCATCTGACAGCAGACTGCATAATGGTTTGATTGGGATACAATATTGTCCACAATTTCTGGTGACAAGAATGTCAAAAAGTAATCAACAGGATTGCTGCAGGCAGCAAAAATATCCTGAGCTGGACCACAAGTCCCATCCACAAACAATATCTTCTTATCAGCCATCTTCTTTTTGTGCCACTTGATGTTGTTCTGGGGTTCTGCTAATCGAACAGTCTTTCTCTGGTTCTCCACTACCTCTTCTTCCGGTATATCATTTGTGCCATTCGGGCACTTTCACTTACCACGAGTGACTCTTCCCTGTTCAACACTTTCCCTATGACAAGGTTTCTTACGAATTGCCGTAACAGTTGGAGTCGCTTCAATTTCATGTTCATTTTCAGATAATAACATGGATGCATCATCATCAGTCGTGTTTTCACCGTTGTCAGGTATTTGAGCAATAGCTACTTCATATTTTCGACGGTAAAACATAGATGTTGAAAAAGTCATCCTTTAGATTCTAAAAAGAAATATGACATTCATCAAGTATTTTTCCATGTGTTGGTTTTATGTGTCAGTATTCTGTTACTATAGGCCGATTCTTCCAAAATATTGAATAACAGTAATGTCTAAATTGCTGTGGACAACTTTCTGACTGATTATAATACTATTCACTATAGGTGAATAACAACTAAACAGAAATTATTATGGACAAATATTTCATTTGGGCATGTTGCCATTTGAACATCACCTAAGCCTTGTCAGATGGCTGCCTGGGTGAGAATGTTCACAGTCTTGGCAAGTGCATATGTCAATATGATTGGCAAGGGATTGTGGGCAATGCAGTCCATTCACACCCGACACAGCTGCTCACAATAATTTAGTTGTGCTCAAGTGTAAAGCCAATAAGATATTTATTTATGGGGTTATTTCTCCCAACACAGATATGCTTGGTAGCACATAAATCAGGTTACTTGCTTTCAGTGTTAAACTTGGAAAAACAAAATCAGGAAACAACATTTGAACTTGTCAGGCAATCAAAGCAAAAGAAATAAGACCTGGTTGGCAACAAACTGGTCTTTTCTGTAGGCTTTAGCTAATATTCTCTTAGCAATGTATCAAACAACAAACCAAAAGCCACTAAGAAAGGAAAAACTGTTCTTTTCAGGTTAACTTCTTATATCTTCCCATATAGATTCAGAAGTGATTCTCTCAGAGCTCACAAGCAATTAGATAAGGCTCAATTGCTAGCAGTTATCCAGCTGAAACCCCTTAGCTGGCTTGCTTTCTACTGCGTGGCTAAAAATCCTACTCAGGAGCTTTTCTGAGTAGATTAAAGAACAAGTTTGTATTTCTTTGTGATGGTTGCTGTACTTTATAACAGAAATCACCAAAGGAGTTTAGACAGAGAGCAGTCCATGTAAACAGATTCTTCATCTGCTATCACCCCCTCTTCTTCAACAAGCATGGGTTCAATATCATGGATTGGCACAGATGAATCTCCCAATGGAGCACTTTCAGGAGAATACTTGTTTCCCTGCTGTCTTTCAAGGTTATAGCTAGGGCATAGATCAGTGTTCATACCTGAGCTTCCATTGCTGTTAGAGTTCCTCTCTATATAGCCTGGCCAGTATGTAGTCCAGTTCTTATGTCCAGCCTTACAATCCAGATCCCTGGACACTGGATCTCTCTTCACATACCTTCTGGCACGGGTCTTAGGGTCCCTTCCACGTGCAGCCGTCTCTCTCACAGGTACCGTCTGGAGATTCCTAGCTCTGCAGCACCATTCCTCTGGCTTTCCCCAGTCCAATGGTGTATGCTGGCCCTTGGAATGCCTCCCAGTATACGTACTGCTCTGGACTCTTCTAGACCTCTCAAAGGCTTTTCTCCTCTTTCTTCCAAAGGGTTTCTTTCCCTCTCTGTCCGTCCGGTTTGGCTTCTGCTTCTGATGATCCTCCTGATGATGAAGATGATCAAGCTCAAGCTGCTTCTCTGTAGAATAAACTCTACCTTTATTCTGCTTAGATGAGTGCTCCTCCCTAACACAGCGCAGCTGTTCTGGATCAGGCCCTGCCCTTTGAGATGAGTGCTTAGGGATTACCTCATAGCCCTCCTGATTGAACACACGTTTCCCCACTTCAGCTCCTCTAATGGCTGTTGGAAACCTGGTGCATTCAGGGACTGGTAGTCTTTTATGGGAAAATTCTGTTTTCTTATTTCTACCAGAACTGACAGGTTGCTTGTTCAGAGTCACTTCACCTTTTCTATAGCTCCTTCCTGAGCTATGATAAGCTTCCTTATCACAGCCTGTTTATACCTGTTGCCTAGTAACACTAGTTTACCAACGGGGCTTCTCAGGCACACTAATGCAGAATGTTTTATTGTGATATATTTCACCAGATTTTAACTAAATACTGCACTAACACTATCTCAACACATATTTATACAAAGATTTTACCTTTTTGTGCGATTGGTTTTTTTTTGTTTGTCGAGATGTGTTTCCTGAGGAAATAGCAAGAATAGCGATTTGTTCTCGTGACGCTAGCGCAGCATCCAAACAAAGATTGACCTAGATATCTTGTCACTACTGACACCTAGCAAACATAATTGTTACTTTGAATAATGGGACTACAAGGTCCCAATGGCACATAACCGACTCATGAAGGTTTTAAATAATTTTTATGCAGTTTTCACCAACGGGACTTTTAGGTACCGTGGGCATTAAAAGGGTTAAGACCCACTTGTTCCTTACAGCCTTTGACCTTCCATCTGACCATTCATGATCATGACCCATCTGTCCTTTTCATGCCTCGTCTCCCTCTGCTGTCTCTGATACCCTTGTTGTCATATCCTGTCTTACTTTCCTGTTCATTACTGGCATTCTTTTCTTGTTTCTAACTTTATTCATTTTTATTGTAAACTGTTCTATTGTCTCCACTAAAGGTGTCATATCAAAGTTTTAAGAAGAAATGAAATGAAATGAAATATTAATTATTTAGAGTATATGTAGCATCCAATAAGATGCATTTATGCTTTGCTCACTAATTTTCAAAATAGAATTAAGAACAAAGAAAACAAAGTATACATCTTAATCCTTAAAATGCAGCAGACCACAGCTAGGAAATTATTTATAATACCCATGTGTGCATATATGTATGAGTACTGTGGTGTGTATAGGGTGACAGTATTTGTGTGTTGTGTTGTATGTGCTATGCAAGTTGGGCAGTGTGAGTTAGTTTTGTTGTGGTGTTTTGGGAGTGGGGCAATTTGAGGTGGTTCCGTTGCATAGCAGTAATTTGTGAGTATTGGGGTAGTTTGGTAGTGTTGGAGCAGGAGTATTGAAGTAATTATGGGGGTAGTATTTTTGGAGGGAGCATTATGTGATGAAGTGGCACAATATAGGAAGTAGTTTCTGAGGGTAGGGCAGTTTATGGGGTGTTGAGGCAGTTTCAGGAAGATATTTTTGGGAGTGGAAGCAGTTTATGTGGTATTGGGGAAGTTCAGGGGTAACTTTTGGGACTGGGGCAGTTTGTGGGGGTGGGAGGACAGTTGCAGGGGGCAGTTTTTGGCAGGTTGTGGGGTGGCGTGTAGTTTGAGGGATAATTTTTGCAGCTGGGGACAGTTTCTGTGGATGTTGGCGTACTTACAGTATGGGGATATTTTTATGGGTGGGGCAGTTATGAGGGTATTTTCTTGGGATAAGCAGTTTGTGGGGGAGTAGGGCATTGGCGAGGTTAGTTTTTATGGTAGGGTGTTTTAGGGGGGCAGAGTAGTTGCTGGGAATAGTTTTGGGAGGAATAGACTTTTGCAAGTATGTAGCGAGTCTGTTGCAGGGGTATAGTTCTTGGTGGTGGGGCAGCTTGTGATATGGAGGGTCAGTTGCAATGGGTAGTTTCTGGTGGTGGTAGCAATTGCAAGGAGGTTGAGTTTAGGGGGTGGGCCAGTTGGTGAGCTGGTGGGGCATCTGAGGAGCTAGTTTTGCGGGGTGGAACAGTTTTGCAGGGTCATGATGGAGTTGCAAGGGTTAGTTTTTAAGGGTGCAGACTGTTTGCATGGTGTTGGTGCATTTGCAGAGGTTAAATGTTTTTGGGGTGGGACAGTTTGTAGGGTAGTGGGGCAGCTGTGGGGGGTAACAGTAGAGAGGCAGTTGGAATGGAATAGTTTCCTAAGAGCTATGTTTCACTGTGTGTAAGTTCCTATGCTACAGAAGCTGGAACTTTCTCCCTTAGACTTTTTTTTGGGGGGGGGGGAGGGGGTACTGATTTTGCAGGATCCCTTAGTCTGATCTGGCCCATTTTACCCCCAACATCTCAAGTTTTTGTATTTTTTTCCTTTCTACAAATATCTTTACCCATTAATTCCAATATGCAAAAAGTATAAAGCAGCTGCTCCTGAAACTATTCATGAAGACATACACTCTGTGCCCATCTGTACTATGGCCTGGCAAATCCATGAGCCCTTTCCGGCGTGCAGGATGTAACATTAATTTACCCACACAGAAGCAGAATGGATCTATGATAGACTAAAACAATTTAATATGCTATAATATGCACTATATCTAGTACACAGATGGTAAAAAAAAAATACAGCTGACAAGAAAGAGATTGCAGCAGCCTAATGGTGTTAATTTTATTAGTGAAAGCAAGTGACCAAATTGAAGTAGAAAGATATTGACCTGGGTTTAATTTATGCGATCTCCCCATTAATAACATTATCTATTTAAGACATCCATTACATGTCCACTATGTTAATTTAAAGGGAAAATCTAATAAGTTCTGAAGGAAATCTTCCATTAAATTAAGCATGTTGACTTTAATGGATGTCTTAAATAGAGAGAACTATTAACAGAAAAGAATACAGAAAGTAAATGTGAGTCCATTATGAACAATAGAATATGAAAGCAGGGAATAGACTTCTGAGTCCATGTTTGGGTTGCAGCATTGCAGTAGTAACAAAACATGGCAGACATTCTTGACCTGTGGGTTAGCTCTTAATTTCCTGTCATTAGGGATACTGTATAGACTATGTCTGCTGGGCTATCTGCAACTACGATTCAATGGGATCCAGATGCAGATAGCCCAGGTTAACTGTTAGCCCGGTTTAGTAGAGCACGGTTTACGAAGGGAAACGTCTGGACAGCCCCATGCAGATAGGCCCGTTAAGACCTGATTTTGGACCTCGGGAACAAACTGTTCCTGGAGTAACCAGAATCGGGCCCAAGGATGGCCCAGTGTGCCCCTGCTTGCCTGCAGAGACGTCTTTCCTGCAGTCTCCCTTAACTGCTGCAGATTCTTCCCCTTTTCCCCGCCATCCGACCCATGGCTGACCAGCCGGGAGCTGGATACAAGGACCCCTGTGCACCTGGACTCAGCCCCAGGAGGATCCCCAGGCCCGATCTCCAGGTCAGTGCTTTCCACCTTCGAGATGGAATAAGCAGCACATTGCCACAGACCCCATGACCTGAATCAGCCCTATATGTCCTGCCAGGCTGGCCTGCCCCCTCCTGCCGCCCATCAGCTCTCCCCATCCTGCTGCTCAGGATGTACTAGGAGAGCCAGAGGGAGAATAGTCCAAATGGTTTGCGGGGATGAATGTCCCACCAGGACATGCAGCCCCACAACTCGCGTCTGAATCGGGTCCATGACCTCTATGTGTATCTAATGCCTTGCTGAATAAATCCAAATATACACAAATGAACATACTACAGCAAAATAAACATTATACTTTATGAAATGTTACAGGATCCATTCTTATGGTTGATATAACATCATTTATCTCCAAAGTGATAACTGACTTGTAGAACAGTGTTTCACATGCTCCAAATAGGTGCCTATACATTTATCCTAGTATATACACTTTTAAAAATGGGTTTAAAGAAGTATACATATGGCTTTCCGAGTCCTGGTTCCCTGCTTTCTTTTCTCTTAAGGTGGACCAGTTGTGAGAGGAGTGGTGGGCAGGGTCTCTGGGGAACAAAAAAACCTCTGACCCTGAGTAGAAAGAGGAGGTCCATCCAAAGGGAGGAAAAGCCAGGAGAGGAGAGCAGAAACTTTGTACAGAGCAAATTCAATGTAAAACACAGCCAGTAAGCTCGGTATTTCTTTCAGTTTGAAACCTTTTATCCCTTTCTTTCAATTTGCAAAAAATAGAAATTTTATTTTATTTGCACTAAAGGTGTAGTGGTTGGGGTTGTTTTGTTTTGTTTTGTTTTGTAACTAGGACCTCCCTTAGGAAACAGACCCAGACTGAGCCCCCGCTATTACCTGGGCATTCAGAAAACCTAGCACCTACTTTAGTCAATATAGGTATTCCAAGGACGGAGGTGAGTTGGAGTGAAGTCACGAATGGAGCATATGCATGTATTTTATAAAATACTCATATATGGGTCAGTTTCTACTGCCACATACATGCACAAGGTTATAACGGCCTCAGAACAGGTGAGGTTTTTGGGGACGTGATTCCACAAAGACACACAGGAGCCTACGTAGATCAGATGCAGCATGTGTGCCTATGTGCCCTGATTATAAAATTACCCTCCACATGTCACATATCAGATAATAGCAGATATGATGTATCTTGGGATTTCCTCACCCATCACTACACAATCTGAAAGAGATAGGAGTATGTTTGGCTGTAAATGTTCAGTTCTTGCTCCATGTTAAATAAATTGTTCCCAATTTTTGAGCATCTTTTTGTGTTCATGCAGTCTTTGAATGCAAAAAGCTAAAATGTGTACATCAAGTTTGTTGCCGTTGGAGCGATGCAAAGTTCTATTGGGGTTAGTGTCAGAGCTGATTTGAAGGTGGTCTTTTTGAACTCAAGCAGCGTGTTCCACCAGATGAGCCTCTTCTACCTTCAGTTGAGCAGGCTTTCCGGCTGCAGCCATGCCTGGTTGAGGAAATTGCTGCTTTGCCATCTTCGAGGGTAATGCCAAGTCCAGGGACAATGCTGAATGCTTCGAGAGGGGTCGGGGAAGTCTCCCTGCTTGGTTCTCGACAGAGTGTTGGGGGTCTGACCCCTATAATGTCCAGTGGGGTGAATTCATCTAACCCAAAGTTTGCAGGGAACCCTAGTACCACATCTGGCGGCAGTGCTCTGGTGAAGCCAACAGTGGTTACTTTGGACTCTATCTGGACTACAATAGTTTTATTGGAACGTTCTGTCTCCACTTGATTAAATCTAGTGCAATGGGCTACCCATGACCTTCAGACAAGGTTTGATCAACAAGACCAAGTTTGTAGCAGCTCTGCTAAAACAGAGTTTTTTTCCTCTCAAGTGAACACATTACAAGTACAGTGCACTTCCTTTGTTAAGGATAGCTCTGTGCTTCATGCTAAGTTGGAAAAGTTGGAGAATTTTTCAAGAGGTTTAATCTGCGTTTTGTCAATTTTCCTGTTTCCTCTGCTATCTCTTTCCGGTTAAGCTTTTTAAGAAATTTGTTGGAAGTTCTCAGGGTGCCAGAGAATGCCCTCCCACCTACTTCTAAAGTGTATTATTTGCCTATGAAGAAGCGTTCTAGTAGCATTGCAGTTAATGAAGCTGGGGAGTGGATAATTTTGACACTCAGAATTTGTCTCACGTTTTGGAAACCTCTACTGAAGAAGCAACGTGGAGAGCAACTCTGTTGGTGGTGGTTTTGTTGGAGACCAATTGGGCTTGGACTTTAAAATTGTATTTTAGAAATGCTGCTAAATAGTTCTTTAGACAGAGTATGGGTTTTTCCAGATGTATCCTATGTAACTCAAGCTAAAAGGGTTATTTCCGTCTATGCGCCCTGAGATGGTCTCATTATGGTTTTCCTATGTATTACAGACTTAAGATTTCCTTGTAAATGTGTTATAATCATCTAAACATAGTTTTTATGATCCAAAGCATTTACATGCATTTTTGGATGCCAGAAATATACCTGGATCTATCTCAGTTACAGTAGGGTCCTCTTAGATTGACTCATTTTTTGGACACTTAGTAAGTAGTTGTGCTGCGCGGTCTACTGTTTCCTAGGGATTATATTTCCTGTTGTTTTTTTTTTGTTTATTATTCTAATCTCCTTCTAGAATTCTCCCCCTCCTCCTCATTTAGGACTTGTTTCTGATGTAGCATTTCCTGTTTGCACCTTTCCATTTCCTTCAATTATGCTGTTGTTGCTTGATGTAAGTAAATTGTTTAAAAAATGTGTGCAATTAATTGTATGTGCATATAAGTGTGCCCATGTGACTTCAATGCACTTTTAGATAGATATTAGGCACCCAAGTGAATGAAATTAACTAAGACAAATGCACACTCCTAGAAACAGAAACCCCAGATTCAAATAATAGCAAAAGCCTTCAGCCAAACAGAAGGGAAATATTAAGGGGGATATTTTAGAAACCTTATTCATGGTTTACAAGTGTAAATACAACCACTTACATATGTAAATTGCATCCACATGTAAAAGATCATTTTACATGTTGATGTCCATATTACATCTATGTTGCAAGGGAGCATGTTGGGGGGTCTGGCCAAGGCAGCACCAAAATATACACATGTATCTCCAATTTCATATAGGGGATGTATGTATAAGACTAAGATTGTCCACATTGGATTTACACCTGCTCCCCAACATGAATAAGGGGAGGGGGGGAGAAGGGATCCTTCAGCCATTCCTTTTACAGGAGGCATGAAATGAGGATATCCCCCTTCATCCCCAATGTTTACTTCTTTCTCTTAATCGTGATGAGGGAAAGATAGAGACTTCAGTAGTTAATTAGCAATATCTACACATCTAGATTTGCAGAATGGCAAGATACACATGAAAGCATTGTCATTTACATATGCCAGCTCTAAAATGCCAAAATGTCTCCACACAATTCCATATCAGTGATGATAATTTCAAAAATAGCAAAACAAATCAAATCTCACTGATACAATTAACAGCACCCTCAAAACTCAAAAAAACAAAAACTGGCAAAATTTAATGCCACCGTCAGAGGCACCAGAAAAGGTGCGTTTAGGTAGGCCTTGATAAATTAGGTTGCAGAGCATATAAACTAAAATATAGCAAATCTCCATTGCAGAGAATCGTGAGCAATTCAAAACTGCAATAGCGATGGACTCAAAAAATAAACTTCAATTGCACTTCATATCCAGATACTGCACTATGACCCTGAAGACCCACGAATAGCCAATGTAACACCAATTTTTAAAAAGGGTTCCAAGGTTGTTCCGATAAACTACAGAGCCTGACATCAGTACCGGGCAAAATGGTAGAAACTATTTATGAAGAACAAAATTATGACTATATAGATTGTCTGTCTACCTGTTTATTCACTCCTTCAAAAAATATAACAGATTAGTAAAACAAGACCTTCCTTGGCTAAAGCCATGTTGGCTAAGGTAAGCCAATCGATATAGTGTATCTGGATTTTCAGAAAGCCTTTAACAAGGTCCCTCATGAGAGACTCTTGGGAAAACTAAAAAGCCATGGGATAGGAGGCAGTGTACTATTGTGGATCAGAAAGTAGTTAAAAGATAAATAGCTGAGGGCAGGGCTAAATGGCCCATTTCTCAATGGAGAAAGATCAATAGTGGAGTACCCCAGGGATCTGTGCTGGGTCTGCTGCTTTTTAACATATTGTCGCCCCCGCCTGGCCAGGTAGATAACTGATACCAGGTGAGGTCGCCTTTTTGGCTTTAAAATAAGTTTCCCTCAAAATGGCTGCCAGGAGGGCTGCTGGGAATTGGAGTCCTATCTTAAAGCAAAGGAGTTGTGATCCGAGGGTTAGGCATAAGACAGAGAAAATTTATTTAATGTAATCAGGGGTTCCTTCATACACAGGACACAAGTGGAAAAATCAAATAAAGGATTTTTAATCCCACGCTACAGCTTCAAAAGAAATAGGAACAACTTTGCTTGTATTCCAAAAATGCAAAGAAACAGGCACAACTTTGCTTGTAAATCAAAATGCCACTTATTCCAAAACTTTTAAATTCTTAAATGTTTCTCTTCTTTACAGGAACAAAACTCTTGCAGCAAAACAACTCTTTAAATATCCCTTGAACATTAGTATCAGCTTTCAACCTTATCAGTTGAACTTAGCACTCAGCTGTTTTCTTCGGTTGTGACGTCTTCACAATTCAGGCTGCTTCCTAAGCAGGCTTACATTCAATGGCTTTCTGGCTCAGCTCTCTTCTACGTCAGAGGCTTGACATACAGCACATTGCATTTCAAAGGAACTGTCTTCCATATCTGTTATCTCCATATCTTCAACGCTATCATTCTCACACACATCCAAAGACATCTGAGGGGAGAGCTTGCTATTCTCTTTCTTAATCAATTCACTCAATTTCTTAAGCAGGGCTTGTTTCTGCACTAGCTCGTCTGCTATATGAGCTACTTGATACTTAGATAAACAGTCTCTCTTTATCCTGGGGTTTGGCTTATTGCTGGAATCAGTTTTTAACTCTAAAGGTAATTTTCCTAAACCTTTACTGGTTAAGAACTGAGAAGGACACACTTGCCTGGTTTCAGAGGTATTCAGAATCTCTCTCTGCCCTGCAAGCCAGTCATGCTGTCTTCCGTTTGCAGCCACTTCGTTTGCTTGCACCAGCCTCTCTTTCCTTGCTCTCTCAGCTGTGCTTGGCAATCTCTCATCAGTTCTCTCTCTTCGGCTTCCAGTGTTTCCTTCACACTGTCTTTCATGCTCTGCAAGCACTCTCTCACTTGCTCTCGCTTCCCTCTTTGCGTTCCTTGTTCTTGCTGCTTCACTTCCTCCTTCTCCTTCTCCTTCTCTATCTGTGTTTCTGAAAGTCAGCTTTTTAAACTTTCCTTCCTCCTGAGCCACACCTTGCTCCCAACACATGTGATTAGGGTCAAGCTTCTCCCTGACGTGCTGCTGTGGGCGGGGCTTAGGGATGACTAGGTTCTGAGTCAGAGACTCTTGGTTACTAGGGAAACCCTTGATACTTTCTGAATTAAAGTGACAGGACTCATTTCCCTGTGTATCTCTATGTTCAGCCGTGCTTTCCTCACCACAATATTCATAAATTACCTGAAAATGGGAATATCAAGTGAGGTAATCAAATCTGCAAATGACACAAAATTATTCAAAGTTGTTAAAAACCCAGGAGGATTGTGAAAAATTGCAAGAAGACCTTGATAAATTTGAAGACTGGATGTTCAAATGGCAGATAAAATTTAATGTGGACAAGTGCAAATTTATGTACATAGGAAAGAATAACTATGATTACACAATACAGGGTTCCCATTAGGGACCACCACCATACAAAAAGATTTTAGATGTCATTGTCGATAACACATTGAAACCCTACGCCCAGTGTGCAGGAGCAGCCAAGAAGACAAATAGAATGCCAGGAATCATAAGGCAAGGAATGGAAAATAAAACCAAGGATATTATAATGTCTCTATTGTTCCATAGCACACGTTGAATATTGTGTACAGTTCTGGTCTCCGTATCTTAAAAAGGATATAACGAAATTAGAAAAGGTACAGAGAAGAGCCACCAAAATGGTAAAGGGGATGGAAGGATACCCCTATGAGGAAAGGCTTAAAAGGTTAGGGCTTTTTAACCTGGAAAAGAGACGGCTGAGGAGATATGATAGAAGTCTATAAATTAATGAATGGAGTTGAATGGTTTATGCCATCAAAAAGTAGAAAGACTAGGGGACACACAATGAAGCTGCAATGAAGCTACAATGTTCAAGACTAATGCATGAAAAAATATTTTCTCTTAACACGTAATCAAACTCTGGAATTCCTTACCAGAGGATGTAATAAAAGCTGTTAGTGTAGCTGGGTTTAAAAAAGGTTTGGACAAGTGTCTGGAGGAAAGGTCCATAAACCATTATTAAATAAGACCTGGGAAATTGACTGCTTGCCCCAGTACAAGCATTGTGGAAACTGTGTCTTTTTGGGAACCTGCTAAGTAACTTGTGTCCTGGATTGGCCATTATTGGAAGCAGGATACTGGGCTTGATGGACCTTGGTCTGACCCAGTATGGCATATCTTCTGTTCATATGTACTTAATGTACTTAGCTTTTCCTCCGTGGCAGTTAGCTTCCCCTTTTCCCTCTGCTATCCAGGCTTCTCTCTTTGGGCTGTGGAGTGCTCTTTCTCGGGACCTCCAGCCACCAGTAGTCTGGGTAGTTCTATAGCCACGTTCTGGAGAGACTTTTTTCCTGCTGCTCCTTGCAACCAGGACACACCCACCTCTTCCTGGATCCAGCAAGCTCTCCTGTCTGTGACGTCTGCTTTCCACCTGGTTTCTCACTCCTCCCAGGACACTGCCCTCTCTGGCCTGAGAGACTCCTGCACTCGTCTCAGAGACTCCTGCTCTGCCATCTCCCCCTGCTGGGATTTCCCAGCAGCTTTTATCTTCCTGTTTCTTGCACACTGTACGTGCTTTCCTCAACAGGTGCTCCTGATTAGCTTTTTGGTTTTCTGCTGCATCATGACTAGTGTGTGGAAACCTTGCTCCACTACTCTTTTGCTCCTTGTAATCTGAATATGTTTGCTGCCTGTGCGATTCCAAGGTAAGCTCTTCTTTTTCCCCTGTTACCATAGTTTCTGTACCGGTCACTGCATCACAATATACAGTACAGTATGTTGTCATGAATGTGTATTTGTGAACTGCTTAGAAGTGTAACAATGGATAAATGAAATGAAACAAAATATACAGTACAGCCCAAGGTTCCAGTTTAAAAAAAGGAAAGAATATTGATTAAACCAAGAACTATTTGACTCAACCATTTAGTGTATTCCAACATATAATATTTCTGACATCTTTCCATAAGGCTGATGCTTGAATATTTCCTGGATTGTACTTTTCGTATCGCAGGTACAACATATGAACTTTAATCTTGCTTTTTGATTTAATTTTTTCAGATCCTACAGAAAATAGAGCTCTTGAAAACTACTAAGTATTTATTATAATTTATTTCTATTATTATTTTTTATATGTAGACATACACAACTTCCAGCATAATTATTGCTATATACATACTGAAACATCACTTCTGCCTAACTTTATCCAGCTAACTCATACATTTCTTCACATTACTTCACATAAATTATTGTGACTTAATTCAGTTTCTCACTGACTTACATAAAAAAGCATTCTGCATTCAGCAATCGTACCATAATTTCCACACAAACTGAACCAACATGTGAAATGTCTGGTTTAATTTGCATAATAATTATACACCGAGGTCAGTATTTAGCCATAAAGAGAACACATAACTTGGAATGTCTGACTTAAATGGTTTTAAATCATGCATGTATTCAACAATGTTAGCTATTTAGAACTACTAAATATATCTAATAAATTGAAATGCCCAAACTAGATGTTTCAAGTAATACTTGCTAGAAGTTAAATTTTGATGTGTAGGGGGTAATTTTATAAAGGTGTTTTTGTGTATATCTGCTAGTATTCATTAGGCATATGCATTAGTTTTCATGTGAATGGTTAAATTGATGAAAATAGTGATTTTCAGTTCATTTTTGCATCAACTAACCAAGTGTGCATGCTTGGCAAATTTTCATGAATTGCCATTCATGAACATTGTTTTTGTCATGCACACATACATGCTCAGACATACTGAAGTCAATCTGGAAGCACTAGCAGCCAGCAAAAGGCTGGAGCCAATCAAATGCTTGACAGGCAGGCAGAGAAACCTATCTCTGCCTGACTTCTGCAAAGCCCATGGCTAATGAGGTCCAAGCAAGGCTGTTAGAAACAGCCAGCACAAATGCCAGAGAACCATTTTGGCTCCGACTTTCAGAGAGTAAAGAAGGAGTACTGGTGTGGGGTTTAGGATTTCAAAGGAGAAATAACAGTTTGGCTAAGGTTGGGGTGAATACAAAGGGAACCCAAATCGCATTAAATATAAGACACCATCTAAATAAATCCAATTTGCTCCAAAATCACATTTTGTGCCTAAAGAATTTTTTTTGTCGGAGTTCGTCAGCCCAGTGTCACAAATCTGTTTTAAGAGACACCACCGTGACTACTCCCTTTTATTAATTTAAATTTAAAATGAACAAAAAGTCCAACACTTAGCTGTATGTCACCAAAGCGCCAAAACTCCCAGTGGACGACGTGGCGCACTTTTCGGGTTTTACACCTGCATTTCTGAAAAACCCTGCTTCAGGTCAGGACGGATCAGCAAATGGTAGATCATCAGCTTACAGGCCACAGGAAATTTCACCTGCTATATTGTCGCCGGCGTCTGACGTCAGATAAATGAGGAGAGAGACACAGCCAATCAAAATAAAATACTGCACTCTACCTTCTGGTTGGGGTGAGACTGGAAAGAGAAGAAGAAATCAAAACATGGCAGCTTTTCTAGTGGATACTGGCTAGATCTGTCTCTGAGATAAGGAGGATTTTAAAGGAGAAAAAACACTGACAGCTTCAAGTCTGAATTTTAGCCATTAAGGAAGGACTTGTGGCTGATCTCTTGCCTTGCTTCCTCAAAGAAAAAAAAAGATTCAAGTTGTGTGTTTTTAAATTTCATAGTATTTGGAGTGGAGGAGTGGCCTAGTGGTTGGGGCAAGGTACTTCAGGCTGGAAGGTCAAGGGTTCAAATCCCACTAGAGGACAGCAGCCTTGGGCCGGAAGGACTGGGGTTTCTAGTCCCACAGGTGCTCCTTGTGGTCTTAGACAAGCCACTTAACCCTCCATAGCCCATGTTCCCTGTAAAATAGTTATCTCCAAATTATAATGCCCTGTTCAATGTAATTTCAGTTTGTTCAATGTAAACCGCACTGATGTAGAATAGCACGTCAGCCAAAGATTAATGTCTTGCGTTCCCCAGGAAAGCAGCTGATTCTCTTCCATCTTATCACGGAACTTCTCATCATAGTTGAGCCAAGCCCAACCATCGTGAGTCTGTGACGCCTCTAAGATGGAATCAGCATACGCCAGGAGCATCCCATACTGATCCGGATGCGCATTACCCCACACACTAGCTAAGCGTAGAAAGGAACATGTCCAATTGACAACGTTCTGTGCCACTCTCCTAACCCTACCCGCCTTCTCGTCCTCCTTTCTCTTCCTCCGACTATCCCCCGACCGTTTTCGACCCTCAAGCAAACGGAAGATATCCAAGTAGCGACGCTTAACAATCTTCCTCCGCAGATTCTTTGGCACTCCCTCCCATAACTCCGAGAAAGCCACCACTGAAGGCGACGCTCCCACCGGTACGGCCTTATCCGACTCTCCCCTACCCTCGCGACCCCGGCCTCCTCTGTCCGAGATAGAACTGGATGAAAAATCTGAGGTTGATGAAGAGGAGGATTCCGAACGCCGACGCCGATGACAAGAATGCCGCCCACTCTTCCTCGACCGCTTCCTACCTTTCACGGCCGACGGAGTAACACCCCCCACCACAATACTAGCATTCCGCGCTGCCTCGCCAGCAACCCCCTCCGCAGCGCCAGTATCCAACTCACCTGCAGCTGTGGAGACCACCTCAGTAGCAACTCCAGACTCCCGTTGTGATGAATCAGACGCAGCCACTCCACCACCTGTCCCCCCAGGCAAGGAACTACCGCCAGCAGCCACCGTCCTGCCATCCTTCTGTCCAGCA
The DNA here is from genome assembly GCA_033557465.1 of Ichthyophis bannanicus. Classification (NCBI taxonomy): domain Eukaryota; kingdom Metazoa; phylum Chordata; class Amphibia; order Gymnophiona; family Ichthyophiidae; genus Ichthyophis; species Ichthyophis bannanicus. The sequence goes on along the minus strand of CM066035.1, from coordinate 768,578,153 downwards.
GCCATCATCCAAGGATGTCCCGCGTAGTGCCATCCGGCAGGTACATGCGGAGAAAAAACAGGAAAAGGCGAAGGAACACCTGCCAAAGCCCATGGAGGCTGCCATGCCCCTAGCCACTCTGCACTAGAAGAGCCTTGACCCCCGCTCTGCCAATGCTCCCAAGCTGGCAGGGAACCCCCTCCCGCACTGGCCGATAAACTCCCCAGCCCTGCCGGCCCAAAAAGAGTACCGCCTCCCTGCTGGCTGGACCCAGCACCTGCAATTACTGGAGCCGAGGCAACACCCTGGCTACCCGGTGACTCGTGAGCCCCTCGAACCCCCGGCGCACCTCTCGCTGTCCCTCTAGACCAACCCCGACCACCCCGCCCAACCGGGTCCCCAGAACCCCCCCTTTGCACTTGCCTGTCGAGCCCGGGGCCTGTTAAAGAGCCAGAGCCCCGTTTGGAAGCTCTGCTCCGGCTAGGGGCTCTGCCCCGGGCCTCCCCCCGCCCCAGGTAACTGGAGAAGGTGGCTCTTGGGGCTCTCTACCAGACCTAGACCCTCCTCTCCTCTTGTGGGCCTGCTGTCTATCGGGCCCCGAAGAAGAAGCCCCACAGGCTCCCGTTTGACCCGGTGTAGCCTGGACAGACTTCCTCAATGGCCTGGGGCCCCCTTTTTTACCTTTGTCCGACATGGCCACCACAATGAAACTAGAGGGAAGCAAAATTAAGCTAAAGGGAACCGACCTAAAAGCTCCCTCTTTATTTATTTTATTTTTTTTTTTTTTTTACACGTGCCCTGTGCCAAGCAACCTACTGATCACTGACCAACCGGAGGACCACTTGCCTTGAGAATCAGGTCCTGCCTCGACCCGGGCCCCAGCAAAGGAGAAATGCCACAGCAGGAAGACGAACCGCCACCCAAATGCCGCCGCTCTGACTCTCCAGCCGCCGGCCACGGCACGAAAAAAGGAATCTCCTCTCCCCACTGTGGTCTCAGGAACTGCACTCCGGAATGCCCCGCGATTCCTCACGAAGACAGCTCCGGTCCTCCAATTTCGAGAAGGAAGGAATCCACTGGCACGGAGGTTTGAAACACGTCCGTTGCCTCGAGCCCCACCAAGCCGAAAGGCCAGAGCCACGCTGAGTCCCCGCACCTCCCCCCCCTCCGCGGCCCGCAGTCCTCGAACACCCATTGGCTCCCGCGCATTTGAAAAACCCGCGGGAGCCAATGAGACCGACAGACGGCGCGGCCTCCCCTCGCTATGCGCGCCACCGAATCCTGTTGGTGAAGGCAGCCTGCCGCCCCCCCGGTTAGTGGCGGCCACGGGGACGCGGACCCGAGGCCTTATTATTCCTGGGAATACAATCCCATTGGAACAGTAGGTTGGGCAAGCACATCCTCCCTCTTCTTGCTCCTTTGAAGAATATCGGTGAGTAGTGGGCCTAGTCGAGGCCAGGCATGGAGCCCTGACTACGGTATCTGAGGAAACACAACGTGGAGGTAGAAGAGTACCTTACCAAATCTATTACATCCTATGTTCATAGAATAATAAAGCTAGCAGATAACTAGCAAGTTCAACAAAACCTAGAAGAGAGGCATCCCCAGGTAGTAGCTGGGAATCCAGTCCTATTGGAGAATTAGCTGGGCAAACCTCTCTCCTATGAAGGTCAGCAGGCACACACATAACCAGGCACTGTGTAGCCTGCCCCAGGCATTTCCTAATGTTTGGGAAGAGCACATCTGGAAAATTTAAATAATCATAGAAAGAAAGAAGGTAGGTAAAAGCAGTACTGGCACAAGCGTTCAGAAAGAGATAGGGAATTTCCAGGGGGTGGTTATGGGCTCCTGTAGTCCACCACTCAATCTTAAAAGATATGTCTTTACAAGGAAAGTAGAGGACCCGCAGTTTCTGGTACAACTGTGAAAAAGCAGGTGTTAAAGTATACCTCCACAGAAGTGTAGAGGGAGGCTGACGAGACACAAGAGAAGTAGCAGGTGAAGGCAACTAATCTTTGCGGCAGATGCACTGTATTCCCTGGTGAAAAGAGTGTGTAGATGGTCTTGGCAGATACATAATCCTGAGAGACCCACATCAGATATTGAAAGTGGGTTGGGAGAAACTGGGACTAGAAATAGACTAATTATGGGGCTGGGGGAAACTGAGACTGGAAATGAGACGATACTGGGGTTGGGGATGACAGACTGGCAATGGGCTGATACTGGAAGGGGAATGGGACTGGCACTGGAAAGGGGTTAATTTTAGGGCTGGAGAGCCTGGTACTGAAAGAGGGCTATTGTTGCTAAATGTTAGGTTTAGGGTGTGAAAACAAAAGGACATGCTGGGAGAGCAGGTCTAACCTAAGCAGACAGTTTATTCACCATTGCTGTAAACAAAAGTATGCAAACACTTCTGGCGCTGGCCCCATCCTCACAGGTCACTTCCGGCCCCACCCACAGTTCCACTTCTTTTTTTTTGTCTACAAATTAAGCCCTGTCCATAGCAGAAATTTGGAGGACACTGCAGGGCTGCAAATAAGGCACAAAAAGAGCACTGTGCATCCAAGTTTCTTTGTAACAGATGGTGGAACAAACAGTCAAGGAAATGAAGGAGAGGTGCTATCATGGAATCAGATGCTTTTCACACTTACTGCATCTGGTTGTTAGAGAGTCTCAAGGGCTGAGGGAACTGATTGAGAAGTGCTGAAAAATAGCTGCGTATTTTAAGCAGATGTGAAGGGTGAGCATGAACTTCATGAGAGGCAAGAAGCAAGAGGGACACCTGTACACCAGCTTAATAAGGTGTTAACCCCAGGAGGACTTCCACTTATGACATGCTGAAGAGGTTAGTGGAGCAACAACAGTCCTGCATCAAGTGTCATTGGAGACTGAGATTGTTATTGAGAAGAACCGAGGTCACCAGCACCGCACAGGCAATGGAAGGTCTAAAGTCCTTTGAGGATGCCATAGAGGAGCTGAGCTCACAAGGGCTACCCTGAGCCTTCTCATCCCAGTACTGAATATCTTAAAGGCCAAATTAGAGGTAATTGGGCAGCAACAGGAATTCACAGCAGAGGTTTTAGTGATGGTGGGCTTCTTACATGGTCAAGTGGAGAAAAGGTCACAGCCCCTTATGTAGAAGGATGCCTATATACTAGTTGGTCTCTGTGAGCCACAGGTGAAAGGTACTATAATTCTGTTGTGCAGATCACTGACTTACTGGAAAGAAAAGTTAGTGACTGAGGTAGAGGAAAGGGAGCGCCAGAGAGAACGGCCAATGGTGGTGATGCAGCAGAAGATATATCAAACAAATACACAACAGGCAAGTGGCGTATGGAGGTCAAGATTGTGCATAGACAGCTCTGCTGCCGGTTCAATTCCCCACATTTCCATTGGCTTAATGATTGCATTGTTCACAGTGTGCCCCTGAAGAAGGCCATTTGCTGAAACGCATAGGGGTTTCTATTGGAGTAAAGCACCTCTAACCTCCATTCGCCTGTTTATTCGATCTATGTTTGCAAGGGCTTCTGCTCTCCCTGTGCGTTTCACAGGAGATATACCAGGCATGCTCACAATCCGTATTGTTGGCAAGAGTATTTACCATTTACCGCTTCTAACCCTTCACTCTCCCCCTCCTTCTCCAGTTTTACATGAGCTCCTGCCAAGGACAAGTGATCAAAGTCCTAGCTACAATGCTGAACTGCAGAGATCAGCCTACCACAAGCCAGATTACTACATGGATTTATTATATTTATTTAACTAGGGTTATATACCGCTTTTTTACCAGTCAAGCGGTATACATTTAGTTACTGTACTGTATATATATTTTTCCCTTGTCCCCAAAGGGCTCACAATCCATGTGTTTCAGTGATGCACTACCATAGAGGAGCAATCGTGGGATTGCACACAGACCCCTGGGCATACATGTTGCCACTCTGGCCAGACCTGGCCAGGTTGTACAGCATTTCCAACTAGTCTTCCAACCCGTCTGCTCAGTGAGGGTATTTTCTTCATAGCAAAGGACATTTGAGGCACCAGAGTTGGTGGAAAAGCTAGTGTTTCTGAGGACAAACCTCCCCTTGCTAGTTGTCCCTTCATTTTTATATGACTGGGAGGAGGACTGAATGTAGAGCTACGCTGAGTGATGGTGCTGTTTATTGACAGTCTGCACTGCAGTACCTTTCAAACAAATTTCCCTATGCTGCCGGTGCTAGTCTCACTGTTCTGCCATTACTATCATGGCCTACTCCTGTTGCCAGCAAGTCCTGGGCTTGATATCAGAACCATAACAACCACACTGCAGTGATTTCAAGCCCACTCCTGCCGGCACCGCCTCTCTGTGTTCCAGTGCTTTCTATCTGTTTAGGCTCACATGGAAAAACTAAAAACAATAAAAATCCCATGAAATTAAAAACAAACAAACCCTTTCCCCTTGTCTCTCTTTGCTGCTGCTACCTGCATCATTCTGTTGGCAATAAGCTCATGGCTTTCCTCACTGTTGCCCTGTGTCCCTCCCCTGTTGATGTGGGTGCTTCAAGCCACTCTTCTATGAGGGGCTGCTGAAAAGTCTTTGGCTTTGAAAAGACAACAAAAAGCTACAGGTTTGAAACTTATTTACACAACATATAATAAAGCAGCAGCTCAGCCACCTACTGGGGCCTGCCCTGATCAGCGTCGGGGAGTGGAAAGGGAGAGATCGCTCCTCCTCCACCAGCTCCCTAAGGCTAATCGGGCCTGTGCACCAGACTTTTAAATTAAGAAGCACTGTCACGCCACCACCACTCGCCTCTAGGTTAGAGGTGCATGGGTTATTGAAGGAACTTTCTGCTGTATGCTTTTTCAGCTTTTTTTCTAAGCTATTTCCCAGCAATGCTCTCTGGGAAATGTAGTCCTTATTCAGCTATATGAGTGCACCATGCAGAAAGCTGTAGTCAGGCTCAAGTAGGTAAGGCAAATGACAGAAATTTATTTTTATATACACCATGGTTCAATCATACCACACATAGGATTGTTGGTTCAGGATTCTTGGAAGCAAAAATTGTCCAAAACATTTCCAACCACAAAATGTAGTTTTAAGGGTTCTCTCCATTGCAGGATACACAGTCTTTACCAGCAAGCCTAATGTATTCTCTTCTTGGCCTTGCTGGCTAAAACACCAAATGAAAAGCACATTTAAAGTCTGTGGTAAACTTCCCCTTTATAAACACATGGGATCTCAGCCACCCTGCTTGTGTAATAAGGGTACCTTTTTCCTGGGAGCCCTTCTTTCACGACTGGCTAGCTTTTTTCTACATTTCCAGGTTTATAGCTTGGCACAAGGAACAGTCCATAGGAGTGTCCTCCTCAATCAGCTTCACCTCAGGCTCTCCCAGCTGCATAGGCTCTGACTCCCCGTCCTGCTCAGCATGCTCAGCTAACAGCCTCCAGGGGGATCTTGGAGTCTCTCTTGTTCCTGGCTCCAAATTGTCCTGCAGCCGTGCTACATGCCAAATAGCACTCTCTCCAGCTGGAAGCTCTGTTCCTCTGCTCAGCCTGGGTTCCTGCTTCTCCTCTCCTCCTTTCCACTAAATCATATTCTGCTCTGGGTTTATACTTCCAGGGCTCTAGCTCCAACCCCACCCTACTCAGGTGACGGCAATCAGCCTGACTCCAGGCACCTAAGTGCTTGAAGCATTCACTGCCTAAAGGGTTCTGAGTCTTGTATCCTCTCCCCTTCATTCCACTAGGTGGAGCCTGAAATTTTTTCCATGTGGAAGTTTTCTGATCCCTGGAGGTGTTTATGGCTTTCCTACCCTGCCTTGGTAAAAGGGGGCCCTTTACTAGGGTGAATTCCCTGTCTCTTTGTCTTCCCCCGGACTCTGGATAGGCCTCTTTGCCACAGCACCCATGCTTGAGGACCTCGCCAGAGGGCCCTTTGGCGTGGCCCTTAGGCGCGGGCCAAAGGTGCCATTGGCGCAAACCGACAAACCCATCACCAGCAGAACACCTGTGAAGTGTCAAGGAGTAGAACAGGAACAAAGCTCCTCTACATCTCGGCTCCTGAACCCCAACCAGCACCCATACGAAGTAAACACCCACCATTGCTACTCACAGCCCATTGACTCCATTGCTACCCATCACTTCCTCACTATCACTACCTCATTGCTTGCATTGAACCTTGCTGCAAAGGCCATAGTCTCCTTGCTACCTTGTTTGTATTTAATCTATATTGCATAGCGTGTAATTCCTATTACCCCATTCCTTGCAATTAACTTTGCTACACAGGCTATAGACTCTTTGCTACCCATTGCTTGTATTTTGCTTGTATTGCATAGCGTGTAATCCCCACTACCTCAGTGCTTGTAACTCACCATATTTTGCTTGTATTGCATAGCGTATAATCCCCATTCGCTGTATACCCCATTACTCCTCTTCTATGGCCCCACATCACATTGTCCTTTTCTTCCTCATACTCCCCAACTGCCTACCTCTTACCATCACCCTCATTCCCCCCCATTCCCCCTCTTCCTTCCTCACCTCTCCCTCCATCCTGACCTCTAACCTAGCATCTGCTCTTGAGCTTCATCAAACCCTCCCCCGCATCCAACCAGCCCCTCTCTTTAAGGCAACCTCACCCTCGTTTCCGCCATACAGCCTCCTCTTTACCTCACTCTCTACTACTGCTTCTCTCATCAGGTAATATCCACCCCAACCCTTGCGCCCCCCTCTCACTCTAAGAAATGTTTCTCCCGTAACTTTTCTAATCTCATTCATATCCCTCTCCTTTCCCCTTTCACTCTCCCTCCCTCATGCGCCACTCACTCATCCAAAGACACCAACCCTAATCTTAGCCCCTTTAGAATTCTGTCTCTCTCTAAGAAGAGATCCCCTTCTACTCCCCCTCCCTCATATGCCTCATGGAAGGTACACTCATTCAGAGATACCCACCCTTACCCTTGCCCCTCAAGATATCTTATACCGGAAAGAAATCCTCGTGGAACTTGTCCAACCTCATCCATATCCCCCTCCTTTCCCCTTCCACTCTCCCGTTCTCATGTGCCTTATGGAATGCACAATCAGTCTCTAATAAACTTTCTTTTATCCATGATCTTTTTATCTTTAACGCTCTACATCTTCTTGCCCTAACCGAGATCTGACTCCTCCCAGATGATACCACATTTACTGCTGCTCTCTGTCATAGGGGCTACCAGTTCTCCAATACACCTCGTCCCACTGGCCGTGGTGGTGGCATTGGGCTTCTACTTTCTCCCTCTTGCCAATTCCAACCCCTTTTGCTGCCTCAGTCTCATTCCTTTCTCTCTTTTGAAGTCCACTCCATTTGCCTCTCCGTTATCTATCGCCCACCCAACAAATCCATTTCTACCTTCCTTACCGACTTTGACGCCTGGCTTTCCGTCTTTATGGATCCCTCTTCCTCCTCTCTTATTCTTGGTGATTTCAACATTCACGTGTAACTCCTCTGATCCCCATGCTTTAAAGTTCCTCACCCTCACCTCCTCATTTGACCTCCAACTTTGTTCCACTGCCCCCACCCACCAGCATGGACACTGCCTTGACCTGATACTCTTCTCTAATTCCTCTCCCTCGAACTTCCGTAACTCATTCCTTTCCTCATCTCATCTGACCATCACCTTTAAAGCTCTAATCTTCAACGTCCACCATTTCAACATCGCCCTGTCACCTCCGACCTATTTAGAAACCTTCATAATATTGATGCCTTGACTCTCTCCTCCACCATTTCTCCATCTCTTCCCTCCATTATGTCCTCCAAGTCTGTCAACGAGGCAGTAACCTCCTATAATGAGGCACTGTCCTTGGCTTTGCCCCACCTACCCCATGTCCTGTCAGACATTCTGCACCCCAGCCCTGGCTTTCATTCACAACCCGCTATTTACGCAACTGTGCCCATTCCGCTGAATGTGCATGGATCAAATCCCGCTCCCCGGAAGACCTTATACACTTCAAATTCATCCTTGGCTCCTTCCAGTCAGCCATAGCACTTGCCAAACAAGAATACTACATCCACCTGACCAACTCTCTTGCCTCCGATCCTTGCCGCCTCTTTAATACCCTCAATTCTCTCCTCAAGGTGCCCCCAGCCCTCATCCCACCCTCCCTGTCTGCCCAAACCCTGGCTGATTACTTCCATGACAAAATACACAAGATTACCCTCCAATTCCCTACTTCTTCATCTACCTCACCTCCTCCCCTGTCGTCCCCCCCCCTGCATCTATACTTCCTCTGATACCCTCTCCTCCTTCCCTACGATCTCTGATGAGGAAACCACACTCCTTCTTTCTTCCCCCAAACCTACCACCTGTTCCTCTGATCCTATCCCCACCCATCTCCTAAACCCCATCTCCCCCATCATTGTCCCTTTCATCTCTCTTGTTCTCAACCTTTCACTCTTCACTGCAACTGTCCCCGCAGACTTCAAGCACGCCGTGGTCACACCTCTCCTCAAGAAACCCTCACTCGATCCCACCTGTCCCTCTAACTACTGACCCATCTCCCTCCTTCCCTTCATATCTAAAATAATAGAATGAGCAGTCCACCGCCGCTGCCCTGACTTCCTCACCTCTCAGGCCCTCCTGGACCCTCTACAAACCGGCTTCCGTCCCTTACACTCCACTGAAACGGCTCTTACAAAAGTTTCCAGTGATTTGCTCCTGGCTAAATCTAAGGGCCTCTACTCCGTCCTCATCCTTCTCGACCTCTCTGCTGCCTTTGACACTGTTGACCACAATCTTCTCCTCGCCACCTGCTCCTCGCTTGGTTTCAAGGGCTCTGTACTTTCCTGATTCTCCTCCTACCTCTCCCATCACTCCTTTAGTGTATGCTCTGGCGGATCCTCCTCCTCTCCCACCCCGCTCCATGTTGGTGTACCCCAGGGATCCATCCTGGGTCCGCTCCTTTTCTCTCTCTATACCCATTCCCTTGGTACGCTTATCTCCTCCCATGGCTTTCAATACCATCTCTATGCTGATGACTCCCAAATCTACCTCTCTATGCCTAGTATCTCTCCAGCAATCCAGACCAAGATCTCTGCCTGCCTTTCTGACATTGCTGCCTGGATGTTTCACCATCGCTTGAAACTGAACATGGCCAAGACTGAACTCCTTGTCTTTCCCCCCAATTCCTCCCTTCTCAGTCTCTGTGGATGGCTCTACAATCCTTCTGGTTTCCTCAGCCCACAACCTGGGAGTTATCTTTGACTCCTCTCTCTCCTTCTCCACACATATCCAACATGTAGCTAAGACCTGCCGCTTCTTTCTCTACAACATTAGCAAAATCTGCCCCTTCCTTTCTGAACACACTACTAAAACCCTTATCCACTCCTTAATTTCCTCTTGCCCCTTGCAACCTTCTCCTTACTGGTCTCTCTGTGAGCCATCTCTTTCCCTTTCAATCTATTCAAAACTATGCTGCTTGACTAATCTTTAGCCAGCTTCGCCATGCCCACATTACTCCTCTACTCAAGTCGCTTCACTGGCTCCCTATCCAATTCTGCATCCAATTCAAACTTCTCCTCCTGATCTATAAATGCATTCACTCTATAGCCCCTCATTACCTTTCATCTCTCATCTCTTTATACATCCCCTCTTGGGAACTTCGCTCTTCAAACAAATTGCTTCTATCTAGACCCTCAACTCCCAACTTTGCTCCTTTCACCTTGCTGCACCATATGCCTGGAGCAACCTACCTGTGTCTGTACACCAGGCACCCTCCCTGGCCCTCTTCAAGTCCAGGTTGGAAACCTACCTCTTCACTGTCGCTTTCAGATCCTAACTTCTACCCTTTGTCCTAACCTGACTCCCGTCCTTTGTCATGTCTAAAACTGTAAATGCCATACTTGTTTTGCCCGAATTGTAATTGACATACTTTGTTTCACCCCATACTTTGCTTTATCCTGAATTAACTATTGCTCTGTGTCACCATAATTGTTTTCCCGATCTGTCTATTGTTCTGTGTTGTCTTGACTAGATTGTAAGCTCTGACGAGCAGGGACTGTCTTTTTGCTTATATTTCTGTACAGTGCTACATGTGTAGCGCTATATAAATGCTAAGAAGTAGTAGTAGTAATATTCCCCCCCCCCCCTAAGCTCCACACACTTATTACTTTGTTGTTCCAACTTCTTCAAGTCCTCCAAATAACTCTGTTGGTAGTTCTACAAACCACTCATCAGCAGTTGATGCGGCCTCCTCAAAGCTTGAAAACTTTCTTCCCTTCAAGTGTTTATTGAGGTTAGGGAACAGATAATAGTCACAAGGGGCCAGATCAGGTGAGTATGCTAGGTGTTTCAGCACTTCAAAGCATAAATTGGCCAATTTCTGCTGTGTGATGACTGCAGTGTGAGGAGAGGCATTGTCCTGCAGAAACAAGATTTATTTATTTTTATTTTATTCTCTTATATACCACGCTATTCTGCATCAGTGTGATTTACATTGAACAAACTGAAATTACATTGAACAGGGCATTATAACTTGGAGATAACTATTTTACAGGGAACATGGGCTATGGAGGGTTAAGTGGCTTGCCCAAGACCACAAGGAGCACCTGTGGGAGTAGAAACCCCAGTCCTTCCGGCCCAAGGTTGCTGTCCTCTAGTGGGATTTGAACCACCAACCTTCCAGCCCAAAGTACCTTGTCCCAACCACTAGGCCACTCCTCCACTCCAGATGCCTTTTGAAAGCTTGCCTTGACGTTTGGAGACCAGTTCCTGCTTCAATTTGTCCAGAAGAGAAACATAGTAGTTTCCCATGATGGTTGCACCCTTTTCTAGGTAATCAACAAGCAAAATTCCATCTTTGTCCCAGAGGACAGATGCCATCATCTTGCTGATTTCTGATTCTTGAACTTCTAAGGATGCGGGGAACCACTGTGTCTCCTTTCTTTGGATTGTTCTTTGGTCTCTGGATCATTCATATGGATCCAAGTCTCATCTATAGTGACAAAACGATCCAAAAATCCCATAGCATATGAAGCAACCACTCGCCTTCATGCTGACCAGAAGTGTGATCATTTGGGAACCCATTTGGTTGAGAGCTTCCTCATGTCTAAAATGTCATGGATGATGTAGTCCAGACAGACATTCTCGGGATATCTTCAGTGTCTCTGCTTTCTTTTTACCTGATATTCTTCGACCCTCCAGGATCATGGAATGAACGACATCCACGTTTTCTGGAACATTTACCTCACTTGGTCTCCCAGGGCATTCTTCGTCTTCAGTGCTGAAATGTCCTCTCCTAAACTTAGCAACCCAGTTCTTGATCATAGAGTAGGAAGGACATTTATCACCTAATGTAACTGTCATATTGCAGGTTTGCTTGGTCTAGTTCCCTTTTAAAAAAAAAGATATTTCTTCACTGCTTGGCACTCTTTTTTTTTTTTTTGTGGTGACATCTCCATTGTTTTGTGACATTCTGGTTTCAGAACTACAGAAAAAAAAAAGTAAGAGTTATAATCATGAAATTTTGGCCAGTTGCATTCAAAACAATGACAACAATCAATATGATTTGGTTATTTTTAGTTAAAAAGTAGGGGAAATGGGGAAAGCCTGACTCATCAGCAACCCCTCTTACCTGTGTGGGTCTGTGACTAGTGTGGTTTGGCTTTTTCTGGGCCATTCCTCATATTCTTCCTGCTTTGAATTTTTGTGCTCTGCATAGGCCTTTCACTGTATGACTTCCACCCTACTCAAATGTCATGCTGGTTTGTTGCCTTCCTTCTAACAATGCAGCTCTGCTACCAGCATGCTTTGGCTTTTCCAAGGCCAATTCTCATCCTGTTTCCATGTTGCACCTTTGTGGGTGTCTTTGGCTTGTTTATATGCCTCTTTGCATGTCCTGCTACTAGGGCCGGTGCTACCATTAGGTGAACTAGGCAGTCACCTAGAGTGCCGGCCCTTTAGGGGCATCCATTGCTGCCATTTTTGCCCCTCTCCGGGACGTACAATGGCAGCAAAGGCTGCAAATAGCCCTGCAGCACTTACCTTTGATGCTGCAGGGCTGTTTGTTTCCACCTCCTCTGAGAGCAGATGGAAACAAACAGCCCCACAGTGCCGAAGCTTTAAAGGTAAGTGCAGTGGGGCTGTTTATGGCCATTGCCACCATTGTACATCCTTGAGAGGGCTGAAAGTTGCGGTAATTGGGCACAAAAGATGAGTTTTGCCTAGGGCACCTCATCTTCTCACACCAGTCTTGCCCACTACCCACTTTGGCATGCAGGTCTTAAGAACCTGAGTCCAGGAGTAAGTGACCTTGGCACAGTAGGAGGACACTACCAGTATCTGTGAGCCTCAATCTCTCTCTCTTCCTGGATCAGTATCTTCTAATGGATATTATGTCCAATCTTTCTTTGGACTGTACTATGCATGGATGTTTGGGAATAAATACATGTTTTTGATTAGCACTGCAGTACTGGTTTGTCATTTTGTTATCTACAGTACTTATAAAATCAATAAAAAGAATTAAGCACAAAAAAATGCAAATAAATTGCTGCTCTGCCTATGCCATGCCCAAACTCTGTCCCTTGCAAGCCTACTGTACAAGTGCACACTAGCTTGAACAGCACATACTTCTAGGCATGATGTAATATTATAAGAGCCCATTTATGCACATAAAATGGCATTTAATCCCTGAAATTGTTTTTAAACGTACCCTCTGCAAGACTAAATGGTGCCACCCTCGGGACATCTCAACCCTCACTCCCTTTCTGTGTGGTTATCTTTGGCCATATAACAATTTATCCGTCAAGAATTATCCGGTCATCCCCCTGTAAATCAATATCAAAAAGCACTTAAAAAGGAGACTATTGTAAGAAAAGAATAAGGAAGACAAGGAAGCTTTTATATTTTATATTTTTGCTAACTTAAGAGACAATGCAGTTTATATTTTTTTAAATAAAGCCAAATCATCATTTATACATTTGTTTTACTTTTTCAGTAACTGATTCTTGTTTCCCCATTGTTGAAAATCTATTCAGATACAGTAAACAAATTCAAAAGGTCCATCTCCGTAACTTCACTAAAACAAATTAGGTTTGTTCTTAAGAGTTCAATAAACAACATTTCATAACGAGAATCATAATGGGTTTTTTAATTAAGCGAAGATGGGCACTTCACAGAAGCAATTCTCATCAGTCAAATGTCATTGCAATGGCCAGTTCGTCCTAATAGTTTTGTTTCCTTCTAAATTTTGAAGGGCACTAAACAATCTTAATTTACACCCAGTTTAAACGTGACAGGGCAAATATTTCTACATTTCATCTGGATTGTTTCTAGTTGTCATTGATCTACAATGAGGGCTATATAAAGATGCTGCTCAATCTGAGCACTCACGTTTTAGGGATGTTTACATTTATTTTATACCCTGCTGTCAATTCAATCTAGTCTTTGAAGAGGAAGTCATTGCTCCCTCCTTTAGAGACATGTCAATATATATCCCATGTCTAACCATTAGATGCTGCAGGAGGACTGGAACTCTGTTGTCCACACCCCCTCTTCTCCGCCCTCCCCCCACCCCTATGAATACTGCCTCCATAGCATCTTCAGACTCATTTGGCCCATTGAGCAAATTCATGGCACATAAATTGAGTCCAGGTTCTCTGCATAGTCATACCTGCCACTGAATTGCTACACCAGTAGTGGTAATTACACTTATGTAGGGTACAGCATGCAGAAAGCCCAACATGCTTAAAGTGCATGCTGAAAATCCTGTGCTAGTAGCAGTGGCGTAAGTTACTGTGTAATGAGGGGACCCTAAGCAAAATTTTGCTGAGGGCTCCCCATTGTCTGGGCAGTGGTGTGCCCCCCCCCCCCCCCCGGTGTGGTGCACCCAGGGCTGTCCCATCCACTAGGTGAGCTAGGCAGTCACCTGGAGTGGTCGGCCCAGGTGGGCAGCGGCATACATGACTGGTCGTGCTGCCCCCCCCCCCAGTTGCTGATGATTCTGTCATGGGGAGGAGAGGCGGCAGTAGCAGTATTTCAAAAAGTAGTGCCTTATTGCCAATGTGGGGAAGAAAGCAGCTGCAAAAAGGTGCCGCTTTTTGAAATACTGCTGTCACCCCCTAAGACAGAATCAGCAGCAACAGCTGGGGGGAGCGCTGCGAGCTGAGAGGAGGTGGCGCGGCTGGGGTTTGGTAGTGGTGGTGGTGACAGCGCAGCAAACTCACTTTATCCTGTTTGCCCTGCTGATCCGCTTCTGTAAGTTTGCTGTGGAGAAAGCGGGCCCAGAGGGGAACTTAGATGAGCGGAGCGGAGCAGCACAGCATGCATGCTAAAGTACGTTTTTGTCACACTGCTGCCACCACCGCAGTGTGGGCCACCTTTCTGCTTGGGCTCCCCCACATTGCAGGGGCTACTTGGGTGGAATTTATACCAGTGGGTATTAGTTTTTGCATGTGACTGTATTTGGTCAGGGCTTTTCTGTGCTCTGTGTGTGACCAACATGAGGCATATGTATAGCTTCTCTGTAGCCCATCTTTTTCACTTTTCCCAATAGTTTGTATATTGATACTCCATTTTGGGTTTTCAACCCATCTTTCCAAATAATGCTTAAGGTGGTTTACAGCACATTTAGAATTTAGGTACAATAACTCTCTTCCCAAAACAATTTGCAATTTAAATTGATATCTAAGACAAATGAGATAGCATGACCAACCAAAAGTCAACAGAAGAACATGAGATTTGGACTCTGATTTCCCTGGTGGTAAGCCAATTCCATAGGCAGCGGAAAGGGAGGGGTCATGTTGTTGTTAAGTGCCGTCAAGTCAGTGTTGACTCATGGTGACCCTCTGGATTGTTGTCCTAAATTGTGTTCAACCTTCAGTCAGGAGGCTCATTGTTGACAGACTGGTACCTGTAGCTGTTATTGTATCAATCCATCTCATTGCTGGTATTCCTCTTTTGCGTTGATCTATCTTGCCAAGCATCATGTATTTCTCTAATGATCTCTCTCTTCGTATGATGTGTCCAAAGTCTGAAAGTCGAAGTCTTGTCATCTGTGCGTCTAAAGAAAGCTTAGGTTTGATCTCCTCTAGTACTGACTGGTTTGTTCTTCGGGCAGTCCATGGTATATGCAGTATTTGCTGCCAGCATCATAATTCAAAGGCATCAATTTTCTTCCTGTCTATCTTTTTCACTGTCCAGCTTTCACATCCATATGATGTTATTGAAAATACCATGGCTTGAACAAGTCAAATCTTTGCTTGGAAAGAGACATCTCTGCTCTTGAGAATCTTGTCTAGGTCTTTCATAGCCATTCTGCCAAGAGTAATACATTGTCTGATTTCTTGACTGCTTATTGCTTCTTTATTTGATAGTTGATCCAAGTAGGTTATTTATTTATTTATTTATTTATTTATTTAACACTTATTTATATACCGCATCTTCCAGCGATCAGTTGCGGTGTACAATTAACAACAATTAACAATGCAGAGCTTGTTTTACATAGAACAATTATAACTTTTTACATAGAACATCTTAACTTGTGCAACAAAGGGTTTAAAGATTAAGCAGAATGATTCAGTAAATCAACTAACACTGTTTGTATTACAATTTAAACAGAAGTACTGTCTCTAAAACAGTTGTATCTAAATACAAGTGGGGTATCAATGCATAGGAATGGAATGATTATTCATTTAAGTTTGTACATATTGATTATAGTAGGGAGTATAATCTTGATTTTGAGCAGGTTCATGTTTATCCTTTATCTAAGTTGAGTGGAGGGTTTTCTATGGTATTATAGTGTTTAGTGAATAGATAGGTTTTCAATTTTTTTCTGAATTCTATTATCTCTGTTAGTGATCGTAAGTCCTCTGGTAAAGAGTTCCAGACTGTTGGGGCTATGTGGGAAAAGGCTCTATTATTTGTTGATTTGTTGTCCACAATTTCAATTTCTTCTCCTTCAATGATGAACTTGTTGATTTTGCCAGTTGTCATGATCTTTGTCTTTTTTTATATTAAGATGCAGGCCCATTTTGAGACTATGTTCTTTGATTGTGAGAAGCAAATGTCTCAGATCATCTTCACTTTTAGCCAGTAATGTGGCATCATCAGCATAGTGAAGGTTGTTGATGAGTCTTCCACCAATCTTCACATCTCTGTTGTCTTCATACAATCCTGCTTCTCTGATGATTTGTTCTGCATATAAATTAAACAGGTAGGGGGAAAGTATACAGCCTTGTCTTACATCTTTGCTTATTTTAAACCATTCTGTTTCTCCTTGTTCCATTCAAACTGTTTCTTCTTGATCAATGTACAAGAGATCAATGTGCAAGAGAACGATCAGGTGTTCTGCTATACCGATGCGTCTTAATGTGTCCCAGAGTTTCTCATGGTTTACAAAGTCAAAAACCTTGCTATTGTTGATAAAGCACAAATAGATATCCTTTTGGTATTTTTTTAATATTTTCAAGGATCCATCTCACATCCGCGATGATGTCTCTCGTTCCTTTCCCTTTCCTAAACCCTGCTTGCATTTCAGGTAGTTCTTGTTCCAGGTAAGGTTGTAGTCTCTGTTGAATAATCTTCAGTAGAATTGTGTTGGCATGTGGAATCAGAGCGATTGTACAATAATTTCTGCAGTCAGTTGGATCACCTTTCTTTAGTATTGGTATAAACACAGATCTTTTCCAGTCGGTTGGCCATGATGTTGTCTTCCAAATTTCTTGGCAGAGCCTCGTAAGTATGGTAACAGCTACATCAGATTGCTGTAATACTTCTATGTGAATGCCATCAATGCCTGGTGCTTTGTTCTTTGATAAGACCTTCAATGCTGCTTTAACTTCTTCTTTCAACACCAATGGTTCCGGATCATAAGATACAGGTTGAAATGGCTGTTGGTCCATTCTGTTTATTCTTTCCACCTTTTCTTGATCTTGTCAGCATCATTCAACATAGAACCTTGAGCATCTTGTAACATTCCAGTTTGAGGCTGGAATTTTTTCTTTAACTCTCATAGCTTTAGGAAAGCTGATCTTGTTCTTCCTCTAATTGTTTCTCCTTCTATTTCCTTGCAGGTGTCATTGTAGTACTTTTCCTTGTCCTGTCTTGCTGCACTTTGGAAATCTCTGAGTTCTGTAATTGTCTTTCTTTATCATCCTGGCTTTAGCTTCTCTGCATTTCTGGGCAATTTTTAGAATTTCTTCCATTATCCATGTTGGCCGTTTTTTGCTTTTTCAACTTTTGTAGAGACTTCTCGCTTTCTTCCAACACATCCTTCTTGATGTCGTTCCATAACTCCTCTGGAGCTCTGTCATTTGTATCTAAAGCAGCAAATCAATTTTGCAGGCAGTCTTTAAATTCCAGTGTATATTTTGCTGCATTCATGAGTGGCTTGCTCATTTTCAACTTTAGCTTGAGTTTGCATAGTAGTAGTTGATGATCTGTACCACAGTCAGCTCCAGGTTTTGTCTTTGTTAATGTTATAGAGTTTTTCCATCGTTGACTTCCACAGATGTAGTCAGTTTGATTTTTTTAGAATCCATTGGGTGAAGTCAATATTTACAGTTGCCGCTTGTGTTGCTGGAAGAAGGTGTTTGAGATGAATAGATCGTTGGTCTTGCAGAATTCTATCAGTCTTTCTCCAGCTTCATTTCTGTTCTAAGTCCATATTTCCAACCACTTTGCCTTCTTCTTTGTTGCCAACTTTTGTGTTCCAGCCACCCATGATTATCAGGATATCCTGTTTGCATGTTCTGTCAATTTCAGCTTGTACTTGTTCATAGAGCTCATCAATTTCATCCTAACATATTAGCCCCCCTTGAACCAGACTTATCTTATACATAGCTAAATATCCTTTGTGTATTAGCCACTTATATCATCTCATGCACAGCTGCTTATCCTTCTTGTACATGGAAACTTATCCCAACATTACAACAAATGCCCTAAAGCATTTCATTATCGCTTCTTCAGGGGAGGCTCTCAGCAGGCATTTCCATAACTGTTTCCAAACCATTGGCACATGCTAGAAAACATCAACATATACATAATAAATAATTTCCCTTAAAGCATCTCTAACTCACCTTCCAACAAATAAACCTATCCCCAAGTTTAACCTAAAATGTCAGCGTCTCTACAGCCCTCATAGAGTACAGCAGCATGTGGGAATACCCCTAATATGACCAACCTCCAGTCACTAAAAACATTGTTCTTGTGTGAATCAGATACTCGCTATGTCGCCTCTCCTAGCTGCACTGGCCCACCATTCAAACAACAATCATACCTCTCCCTTCCTAAATCAGATGGGCAGCCAGTCAAAGGATCCCAAACTCATCCCTCATTCAAAAACCTGATAATTATTTCACACTGACTGAAAACAACATTGGTGTTCGACCACTCCCACATTCAGAAGCCTGCCATTCAAACCCTGGCCATCAGTTGATGTGGCCTTATAACGGCCAATCACCCAATCATGACCTGCCCCTCCTCATTCAGATGGGCACTTATACTTCATTCAATAAAACCACCTGTCATATCACACTGACCGAAAAAACCTATAGGCAATAGACCACTCCAACATCCAATCGCATATTCCAATCGAGGCCAATCTCCACCAGGAAAGGCAAGGTATGACAGGGTAACCTGGTTGTTATAAGGCTGCACTAGCTGACGGCCATTGTTTGACTATGCAAAGGATATTTAGCTATGTATAAGATAAGTCTAAGATAAGGGGGCTAATATGTTTATTGCAGATTTATGTTGATAGCACAATGTTAGATGCTATACACCAGTGTTAAAGATCAAAGATCTATAATGACTATAATGCTGTAAAGAGCGGTAGATATATAAGGATAAAGACCAGCAGTTTATTGTTAGATGTGAATGTTTAGGTATATGTGCTGGTACTCTGAGGCAGGACAGAGTTTTTCTGGATCTTTGATGTTTTGTTGCTGATCCATGGCCGGATTAAGTATCCAGGACATGTTAGCCCACAGGTACTGAGATACTTTTCTCCTTCACTGACATGATATTGGGATTATCTCTTAGCACCAGAAGAGAAAACACCAGATTTAGAACTGATGTAACCCTGCCAATATTCAGCCCTCTAAAGCACCATTCCAGCTGCTTATATTCCTACTTAGTCGAGTGACACTCTCCGGCACTATCTCCCTCCAATCAGATAATCACCTCCCATTCCAACATAACATGGCAACGTTACACCACCTCCATATAGCAATACTCCTAATGCATCTTTTCCTTAAACACATACAAGCCACTCACACTCACATAAACTTCCCAGTACAACCATGCCACTACCACCCAACAATGCTCCCTCACAATCCTCTATGGCAGACCCCACACAAACACTTACCCTCCTCTACCTACCCGCCGGCCATCGAAGCTCCCCCGATCAGGGTAGAGCGCCTGAGTGGGAAATCATCCCGCTCAGAGGCTCCAATTGGGGCAGTGTGAGCAACATTTAAAAAGAGGCATCCCAGCAGGTAGCCCGCTGCTCCTCCACCTACCTGCCAGCCATCGAAGTTCCCCCAATCGGGGTAGAGCGCCTGAGCAGGAAATCATCCCACTCAGAGGCTCTTGCCCAATTGGGGCAGTGGGAGCAACATTTAAAAAGAGGCATCCCAGCAGGCAGCCCACTGCTCCTCCACCTACCCGCTGGCCATCGCTGCTCCTCCACCTACCCGCCGGCTATCGAAGCTCCCCCGATCAGGGTAGGGCGCCTGAGCAGGAAATCATCCCGCTCAGAGGCTCCTGCCCAATCGGGGCAGTGGGAGCAACATTTAAAAAGAGGCATCCCAGCAGGGCGCGCCCGTGCCTGAGGGCCCCGCCAGAGGGCCCTTTGGGGTGGCCACAGAAGCAACCACAGCAACAGCCACAAAAGGGCCCAACAAGAGACCAACGTCAGACTGCTGGCATGGACCCCAGGAGCAACGAAAAACACCAAAAGCAGCAAGAACACCTTAAAGTAAGTGCATCCGAAATCAACATGACTGCAACCATGTATCTGCCTATATGCCTCCTCCTCACTCAACTCCTTCCACAGCACACACTCACCCACTACCTACCCACAAACACCTTATGGCTACCAACAACCCTACCAATTTACACCCCGCCCCAGTACACAAACTGGAACACACACAAGAAAGCCAAGCACAATAAACAATCCAACTACAAGAACAACACCCACGCAAACCCAAAAAAAGCCACCAGAGCAATAAACACGCCATCAGCTATCTCCATAGAGCTCATCAACACCAGATCCATACGCAACAAAATTAACACACTAGCAGACCACATAGAGGAGCAACAACCCGACATCCTCTGCATCACAGAAAGATGGCTCACCCCCACTGACAATGTACTCCTTAATCAATTAGTGTCTTCCACGTACACAGCATTCAACTGCCCACGCACACACAAGAGAGGAGGAGGGGTTTTGATCATTGCAAAGAACAGCCTAAAGCTCAAGTCCCATAGCTCCTCAAACACAGACCAATGCAACACAATCATTGTGGAAAACAAACAGATGGCCCTGTGCCTCATTTACAGAGCTCCCCATGCCCCACCAGATGAGCTAGCCTCCACGCTAGAAGCTTTCTGTGCAGTCAACACTAACCACAAACCACTGCTACTATTGGGAGACTTCAATCTCAAATCAGCTACCATCAAGGATGCAGAGACCTTCCTACAAGCAATGGCCTCCCTATCATACACCCAACTGATCAAAACACCGACACATAGACATGGATCATCACCAGACCTCATATTCGCCCCCAACTCCTACTTGACAGAGGTTGCATATCAACACCCTCTGTCACACCTGTACCTTGGTCAGACCATCACAGAATTAAAATAAAAATTGTGCCACAAGGAGGAAAACACAATGAGCCCCTTGACAACCCACCTGTGCAAAGAAGATTCAAAAGCTTCGGCAAGGACCAATTTCTTCAGGACACTATACCCCACCTGAACCTTGAAACAGAGGATGTAAACAAGCAAATCAACAGCTGGAACAGTATCTATTTATTTTATTTATTTATTAATTATTACAATTTTTATATACCGCACTATTCGGCATCAGCGCAGTTTACAGATAACACAAAAGACCAGAACGACAGGTTGTTCGGTGTTACATATAACAGGAGAATCAACTTGGAAGAAAACATGGGGGAACTATTTACATAGAATATAAAATCTGATAACTAGATAACATGATCAAACATGATAGAAATATTTACATAGAATAGATACATTAGCATGGATGCTAGGATTTTGGTGGAATTAATATGTTGCACTTCCTAAAGGGTAGTATTTGATAAATAAGTTGAATTTAAGGGCCTTTCTGAATTGGGCTAGGTTGGTTATGGCACGGATTTCAGGCGGTAGCGAGTTCCAGCATTTTGGGGCGCAAAGCATGAAAGCTCTGTTTGCTGTTGAGTGGCTATTTATTTATTTATTTATTTATTTAACACTCATTTATATACCGCATCTTCCAAAGTTCAGTTGCGGTGTACAATTAACAAGAATTAACAAAGCGCAGTTTGTTTTACATAGAACATCTTAAAAATTTTACATAGAACATCATAAGTTAAACAAAGCAAAGTGTAATAAACCAAACAGTATATTTAAGTTAGAGCAGTGTGAATACCAATTAACTAACAAATGTAATGTCTAAACAGCATAAGACAGTACATAACATATACAACTATATACATGTGGAGGTATTTGGGTATAAGAGCTTGGGTCGTCGTTTCGTTTAAGCTATATCTATTGTCCATTTAGAAGGTAGGTTTGTACTTGATGTGGTCGGGCACCTGTTTATCCTTTATCTAAGTTGAGTGCTAGGTTTTCCATGGTATTATAGTGTTTAGTGAATAGATACGTTTTTAATTTTTTACGGAATTCCATGATCTTTGTTAGTGATCGTAGATCCTCTGGTAGAGAATTCCAAATGGTTGGAGCTATGTGAGAAAAGGCTCTATTATTTGTTAATTTATGTGCTTTTATGAAGTCATTTGGAATCTTTAGTTTATTTAATTGTCCTTTTCTGTGAGTAGGCTTAGATGGTTCTTTGCATATTAGATTACATAGAGTAGTCGGAGCCATGTCATTTAAGGCTTTGAATGATGTTATTATTGTTTTGTATATTATCCTGCTTTGTATTGGTAACCAGTGAAGGGATGCTAGAATTGGTGTTATGTGTTGGAGTGAGTTTATTTTTAATATAATTCTAGCTGTTGCATTTTGAGCTAGTTGAATTCTTTTAATGTTTTGTTTTGAAATGCCCATTAGTATTAAGTTGGCGAAATCAAAGTGAGGGGTTATGGTAGCCTGTATTATATTAATAAAATCTTGTATAAATACTAGTGGGCGTAGTTGTTTGAGGATTTTAAGTTTGAAATAAATTTTCTTTATAGTATTTTTAATGTGGGTTTCCATTGTAAGGTGTGTATCTATGATAACACCTAGATATCTTATTTCATTTTTTACTTTAATTTCTTGGTCTTGTAGTGTTATGTGGGTTGGAGGGATAAATGATTGATTTTTTGTTACGATTAGGACTTCTGTTTTAGCATGGTTTATGAGGAGATTTTGAGTTTTTAGCCAAATTGTGATTTCATTATAGCAGTCTGATAGGAGTTGTAACGGTAGGTTAGGGATTGTAAATGGGATGTACATCATGATATCATCCGCATAGAGGTGATATTGTACTCCAAATTTCTTAAAGATATTGCAGACCGGTTTTATGTAAATATTGAAAAGTAGGGCTGATAATGCTGAACCTTGTGGTAAACCTATTTCTTGCTTATATGTAGTGGAGGTTTGATTACCTATTCTTACATTTTGCGTTCTGTTGTTTAAATAGGAGGTGAACCATTTATGTACTGTAGAGTTTATGCCTATCTGACGTAGGTTGTTGAGCATTATTGAGTGATGTACACTATCAAAAGCTGCTGATATGTCGATGAAAAGGAGGATGAATGCCTGTTTATGATTGTCGATTTCTCTTAGTAGAGTATCGGATAATACTGTTAGAAGTGTTTCTACTCCATGGCGTGGTCAAAATCCATATTGTTGCTCATCAAGTGGGTAAGATGCGTCTATATATTCCTGTGTCTGTAATTGCACTACTTTTTCGATTATTTTGGCCAAAAATGGTATGCTAGAAATGGGCCTGTAAGAAGCTGGAGATGTTTTGTCTAGATTGCAATTCTTTAGGATTGGGCGTATTTGTGCATGTTTGAGTGAGGGTGGGAGGTAACCTTGGGTTAATGAAAGGTTGACTATTGGGAGAATGTAGGATAGTAGTGTTGGCAGTGTGTTTTTTATCCAAGATACTGGGCATGGATCTAAATAGGAAGTTGTAGTATTGAATCCGGAGATGATAGTTTTTAATGTCACTTTTGTAATAGGGTAAAAATCTGACCAATCATCTACAGACTGGTGAGAAGTGTTAAAGGTATCTAAAGGTATTGAAAGTTTCTTTGATTTGTTTTGGTAGTGATTAGCTAGGGTTTGTACTAAGATGTCGGTGATTTCATTGCTGGAAGTTTGAGCGTTATTGGTTAGATTTCTGACAATGGTAAATAGCTCTCTAGGTCTATTATAAGATTTTGATAGGGTTGCTGCATAGTAATTTTTCTTTGTGCTGTCTAATGTTTCCTTATATTTTGTGAGATGGTTATTGTATATTTCCTTATGTATTGTCAACTTAGATTTTCGCCATCTAGTTTCGAGTTTTCTTAGTTCTCTTTTCATTTGTTTTAATGTGTTGTTAAACCATGGTGTATGGTTTGTTTTAGTGTGTACCCTCTGTTTATTTGTATAATTATTTTTAGCTGCATTGTTGATAGTTTCATACCAGTTGTTAACCGCATCATCCAAATCTGATATGGATGGTAAGAGGTGGGGGATATTTGAGTCCAGGAATTCAGTTTCATTAAATTTTTTAAATTTTGAAGTAGGGCCACTTTTTGTGTAATTTTTGATGTTAGTGGTAGGATATAAGAGGTTTATTTTGATAATATAATGATCTGACCAAGGCGTCTCTGTGCATTCTACGGAATTTGAGTTGACTAGCTTGAAGAATGTATCGGGAAGAAAAACCAGATCAAGTGTTCCTCCTCTGATATGTGTTGCGGTGTTTATTATTTGATGATAATCTATATCTGATATAGTGTCTAGAAATAGTTTGGAGTCCAGTATTGGAAGTGATGGAAGATTAAAATCGCCTAACATGATTATGGGGTTTTGTTCGGTAGATGTGCTAAGGAGTTCAATAAGAGAATCCAGGCAATCTGATCTTTGGTCTGGGGGTCTATAAATTAAACAAATTCTCATGTGACTGATTTTTATCAATAATGTGTCAATATTATTAGAGATGTTTGATTGGATTGATTTGGCATTTAATATCTTTTTCGTCCTCTTTAGTACTCCTCCGCCTTTTTTATTGGATCTATGTTTGTAAAATATGTCATAGTTTTCATTATCTAGTTGATTTAGGTAGACTGTATCAGTTTCAGAAAGCCAAGTCTCTGTGACACATAAGATGTCTGGTTTTAAGTCTATTATCAGATCATTAAATATAGGGAGCTTGTTTTTCATTGATCGTGAATTGATAAGGATGCATGATAGGGAGGATGAGTTGGTGCAGATTTGCTTGCATGTTTGAAGAGAGTTTGTTTGTTTTATGTGTATTAGTCTATGGTAATTTATTTTTGGGTAGTTGTATGAGTGAGTGTGTCCTAAATGACAGTCATTTCGGGTATGTGTGTGTATTATCGGAATGGTCATATGATTTTTGCTATTTAAACTTAGTGATAGGTCGATTATTATGATCGCTAATAATATGCAAGTGTAGGATATTCTTAGTAGCATGATGTTAGGGTGTGACATTTTCAATATCTGACTCAGTGGTATGTTAGCTGGGGTTTTGAAAACGTGGGTACCTGGCTAAGGTGGTAAAATCTGATAGATTTAATATGTGGTAGGATACTGTCAACAATAGTAAGGACAGTTAAATGCTAGTGTGGAGAGAGTAGAAAGGTTTACAACAGGGCAATCAGCTGATACATATTAGCAAGGTGGTAATAAGGTGATTTGCTGACAATGGTGATAGATCTGATGTGATTTACAGTCATCAGCAGTAAGTCTGATGTGAGTTACTAGCAGATGTTGTTATGGCCTTTGGCGTTATTAGAGAGTTTAAGGCTACCTGTCTTCTAGATCTGTTTGGTGGTACAGTTTGGATGAGCTCAGTAAGTGAGTTGGATGATATACCCTTGATGGCCTTATATGTGAGTATCAAGGTCTTGAACATAAGCCTGGCATGAATAGGGAGCCAATGGAGCTGCTTGAGGATAGGTGTAATGTGTTCACTCTTGGGGGCTCCTTGTAGGACCCTTGCAGCAGTATTCATGGCAAGCTGCAATGAGCTCAAGGTGGATTGTGGGAGTCCTTGCAGAATAGCATTGGCGAAGTCGAATGTGGTAAGATTAGTGCTTGGTTGATGGTTCTGAAGTCCTCTGGATCTAGTAAGGGACGTAGGTGCCTGAGTGTGCGTATATTGAAGTACACAGCTTTTACAATATTGTTTATGTGTGATTTCATATCTAGACGGTGGTCCAGCGTGACTCCGAGGTATCTTATTGTTTCTTTAGTGTATAGATTAGCTCCCTTAACACTTATATGTGATGGTGGTACGAAGTTGGAGTTTCTTGTGACAAAGAGAACCTCAGTTTTCTTGTGCTGAATGCGGAGATTCTGTGATAGAAGCCATTCTGAGACTGCGTCGAAGCAGTTTATTATGGGCAAT
This sequence comes from Ichthyophis bannanicus, assembly GCA_033557465.1. Lineage (NCBI taxonomy): Eukaryota > Metazoa > Chordata > Amphibia > Gymnophiona > Ichthyophiidae > Ichthyophis > Ichthyophis bannanicus. Next base: position 768,552,398 of record CM066035.1, on the reverse strand, counting down.
AAGTCCATTTGCATTGTGGAAAATGGCATGTAAAGTAGAATACCATCTGCATATATCATACATTTCACATTGAATGATCTGATGATATTGCACATAGGCTGCATATATATGTTAAACATGAGAGATGAAAGAGAGGACCCTTGCGGAATGCCTTGTTATTGATGGAAGAGTTTTGATTCTCCTGTTGCAAATTTTACGTATTGCATTCTAGTATCCAGGTAAGATTTACACCATTCAAGTGCAGAGTTGCAGATGCCTTTTTCTTTCAGTCATCCAAGGAGTATCTCATGATTTACTGAATCAAACGCTGCTGCTATATCTAAGAAGATTAGCACAACGCCTTGCCGGATGTTGTCTATGCTAGTGAGTATATTATTAAAGAGTGTGGTAAGAAGTGTTTCAACGCCATGATATTCTCTGAAGCCATGTTGAAAATGGTCTAGAGGAGCTGCGGAATCTATGTGATCTTGGATTTGACGTTGCACCTCTTTCTCAAATATCTTTGCTAAGAGGGGGATACTGGCTATGGGCCTGTATGAGTCAGCCCTTTTTGGGTCTAGTTTGGAGTTTTTTAGCAGTGGTCTAATAGACGTGAGCTTTAGTGCAGAGGGGAAGGAGCCGGTTGTGAATGAGAGGTTCATGATTCTTGCAATGAAAGGGCTAAATGAAGTTCGGAGATCCTTTATCCAGAAGGCTGGGCAAGGATCAGTTTGAGCGGTGGTAGTATTGATTGAGGTGATTATGTCTTCAATGTGTTTAGCAGAAGGTGTTGTAAGTGCAGACAGGGATATTAGGCAGGAAGTTTCTTGTGCATTGGTTGTTGAGAGCTTATCTGTAGAGGTTTTGACTGCAAGTAATCGGCAAATTCTTGTGGGTGAATATCTTCCTTTTGTTCAGAGGATGGTTCATTTGATAGTGATTTGACTAAACTGAAAAGGTCACGAGGTTTGTTCAATGACCTTTTGAGCATATCAGTGTGAAATTGTTTCTTTTTGTTTGTGATTGCTTTGCAGTGAGTTGCTAAGTGGAGATTGTAAGCTGTCTGATCATCGCTTGATAGTGATCGGCGCCAGCGTTTTTCAAGTCTTCGTAGGTGCGTAAGAGAAGACCGCAGATCGGGAGAAAACCGTGGAGTGGAGGTTCTTTTCCTTGATGAGTTCTTTTTGTGTGGTAGTTGAGCAACGGTCTTGAGGCTGTTGTTCCATGTGGCAATTGATTCATCAAGGTTGAGTGTTGTGTTACTGAGGAGTGGTTGGGTACTTGTCAGAATAAGGTCTTTGTTGAAAGGTCGGAAGCCTCTTGTTGGGGCTCTTGAAGTGTTGTCCAGTTTTCTGTTGTTAACTAGATGGATATCGCTCAAGGGAATTTGTAGGTTTATAAGTTTGTGGTCTGACCATGGAACATCGGTGATAGATTTTATAATGTTGCTGTTTTGTTCAGAAGCGGACTGTGGAGCGAAGACCATGTCAAGAATATTTCCTTTGGTATGTGTGGGCTCCATGATTAGTTGTTTATATCCAAGATTTTCAATGGCATCGAGGAGGGACGAGGACTGGTTTTGCTGCAGTGAGGGGCGATTGAGATCTCCCATTATCCAGTTTGGGGTTTTGAGGTTGTTGGTATTGGTGGCTAGGTCTAATATGTTGGGAAGGTCATCTGGGGAGCTTGAGGGGGCTCTGTAGACCAAGTTGATGGAGCATTGCTTGTTCACTATAGTGATTATATCCAGGTTGTTTGTGCTATAGGAGTTAGTTGTATTGAAGAGGAGTTCAGACTTGGTGAGTATTAGTGCTCCTCCTCCCTTCTTGTTTTCTCTATGGGTTGTGTGTATAGAGAAGTTTGGTGGAATGAGTTGGTTAATGAGGACATTGTCTTCTTTTGATAACCAAGTTTCTGTGATCATGAGTGCATCAAGATTGTGAAGGGTAACTATATCTAGGATTACAGGCCATTTTTTTCCGAATTGAGCGAGCATTTATGAGGGCACATTTTAAGCTTTGGGAAGGTGGGGAATCTTCTTTCTTAGGGTTATTGGTTTGATGTATCGCAATGTGGATCAAGTGGGAGTGCCGGATGCGAGCTTCCCTATCCGGATAATGATAAGAGTTGCCAGACCATTTTTTTCCATAGGTTTTGAGGATAGGGGTATGATTGGTGGAGGGAGAGAAGGCAAGGGAGGTCCCGAGCCAATCTGTGAGAAGGAAAAAACTGAGAAGGGTGATGAGGTGGAGAGACATTTTAGTTCTCTGAATGAGAATTTGTTTGGGTATCTTGGAGGCTTGAGCGGTAGGGTTGGTAGTCTGTAGTTGTGAAAATTTATTCTAGAAGAGCTCTATCTGATTAGTTGACTATGTGGGAGACTGTTTCTGATAATATGTCAGGCTGAGATCAGAACAAATCTAATACTTAGCAGGTAGATAAGTAATTGTAGAGCATAGATGTGTTAAATAGCATTGGTACATTAGGTACTTTAAACTGTATTAAGCACAGTTAGTCAGTACAGATCAGCTATATAGTGTTGATTTGCATTAACGGTGGTTATATGCAGTAACATTGGTATAAAACAGCATAAAAACAGCAGGAGCAACAAATTTGATACTTGTGAGGCTTAGAGAGAGATGAGTTACATTGTTGAAGAATTAGGCATTATCATGAGTAAATACAATGTAGCAGAATTATTTAACAAAGTAAATAAGGTAAAACAGATGTGGCTAATGTCTGGTTGAAAATAGTACCTTATACGTTAGGTTGATATGATCTGGTTTGTGTGTTCAAAAGGTCTGAGCTTCTGAATCTTGTGCTGAGTTGGGTATTGATCTTTCAGGTCTTCATTAAAGGCCACCTCAAGGTGCCAAGAGGCTGTGTTTGTTTGTAGATTAGCTGGAGGAATTTCTGAGTGGGAGGGTGGTATGCTCGCTCAGGTTTGCTCTACCCCTGCAGGGGAGCACGCCAATGGTGGTGGTGATGAGGGGAAACGAGAGACTCTTCTTTTGCGGCTGCTTTTTGTTTGTAGAGAGGCTATCCTCAGCCCCAACTGATCTGATGCGTGTTGTTGGTGTGCCAATTCGGTGATTGCACGTGAGCTCAACCCTGAGGGAACTCGGCTGTACCAAGAAGAAGTTGTTGGTCTCGGCGTCGTTTTTCTGTTTTGATGAACCTGATCCAGATTTTCTAGGTTTCGTTGTAGTTGAGCTGAAAAGCTGCTCGGAATTGATTAAACCTGATATGATGGCGGGAGTCTCTTTTCTAGTGCCCCGCCTAAGGGCCACGCCAAAGGGCCCTCTGGCGAGGCCCTCAGGCACGGGCCCGACAGGCGCGGGCCTGCCTGTCGGCGGTTGTTTAAATGTGCTGCCTTGTTCCCTCCCACAGCCCCGATTGGGCCGGAGGACCGAGCTGGATTGCTGGCTGGCCTGCTCGGCGCTCCACCCCCGATCGAGGGAGCTGAAGATGGACGCTGGGCTGAAAAGGCTCTTCCCACCGTCAGTGGCTGTTTAAATGTCCTGCTTTGTTCCCTCCCACAGCCCCGATTGGGTATCATCAATGCTGCCGCTAAAACCAAGGAACACAAAGCCAAGAAAACTCATGCACGAAAAATCATCACACACCCTGGTACTCAAAGGACATACGTAATGCAAAAAGGGCCAAAGGAAACTAGAACGCCGATGGAGACACACCAAATCTCCCACCACTCAGACCCTATACCTAATGAAGCAAAGGGAATACAACAAACTCATCAACCCAATACTGAAAGAGACATGCAGATAGACCCAGAATCCTTCGCAGACCACCTACAAGAAAAATTGGATACCGCACTGCAACCAATGACAAGCATAACCACCAAACCAACCACAATCTCTAAAACATGGGACAAATTCAGCACTCCATCCACAAAGCAGCTCTCACAAATCATCATCGCACTCAACATGAGCACCACACCAACAGATCCATGCCCAGTGACATGGATTAAAGCAAAAAAGGAAAACTTTATTCATACCATACACAACATGGTGCACAACTAAAGCTAGCTACAATAAGACCAATCCCAAAGAAATCCCCACTAGACAAGAGCAACCCAGCAGCCTACAGACCTATCTCAAGCATACCCCTACTGGCAAAGATTATAGTAAAGCAGCACAGCATCAACTCCAGGACCACATTGACACACATGCCCCACTGGGCATCAACCAACACTGTTTCCACCCAAACCATGGAGTCGAAACACTCCTGTTATACCTCTTTAACAACATAATCCAAATCATAGACAACCGCAAGAGAGGAACACTTATGATCATCTTAGACATATCATCAGCATTTGACACAGTGGACCACAGAATTCTTCTAGCAAGACTGCAGAGAATTTGACTGCACAGCACCACACTGAAGTGGTTCAACTCGTACCTAACGGATAGACAGTTCCATGTCAAGATTGGCCCCAACACCTCCCGACTCTCAAAAATCAAGCAAGGCATCACACAAGGCTCCAGCCTATCAGCACTATTATTTAACCTCTACATTCAACCAATCTGCAACATCATGAAAGAACACAAAATACAATATACAATCTATGCTGACGACATCATGATATGTACCCCTGCAACCTCGACAACCCTGACTACACCGGAATAACAGACTGTCTCAAACACATGGGCAGCTGGTTTCAAGACAACAACCTGACCATAAACTACAACAAGACTGAGGCACTACTCATCACCCGAAACTCCAGCTTCATTCTGTCACCCTCCATCAAGGTCAACAACACAGCAATACCCATAAAACCGGAAGTGAAATACCCCGGAGTGACTCTCGACAAGGAACTAAACCTACAGTCACACATCAGCAGAACCACCAAAAATGCATACCTCAAGATGAGACTAATCAGATGCCTCAAACCCCTCCTCGCTCAAGATCATTTCCGCACAGTCTGTCAAGCACTAATAACTCCCATCCTAGACTTCTGCAACCCAATCTATCTGGGCCTAACTAAGCAGACACTCAGGCCGCTGCAAATGGCTCAAAATACAGCAGCACACATAATATCTGGCTCATCAAGACAAGATCACATCACCCCCATTTTAAAACACCTCCACTGGCTCCCAATCAGTGCCTGCATCAGATATAAAACAGTCTTTAAACATATTCAAAATCAAACACTGGACATCAGTACTCAGCCTACAACCACTCATCCAACCTGACATCAGCACAAGAACAAGGAGGAGAGGCACCTCGGACACCATAAACACACCAAAAGACTTCACCAAGGCTCTTAAGAACACCGCAAGAAGAGCTCTATCGATGGCGGCACCTGCAATATGGAACGCCCTCCCTGACAACCTACCATCAATAGAAGACATTAAGGACTTTCGAAAACTACTCAAGACAACACTCTTCATTGAGCACTACGGTGATAGCACATAGTTGTGCCCGCCAACTCCTGGACTAATATCAACCCCCCACCCTTACTCCCTCATGTAGATAACATTGTAAAGTAGCTCATGCTGTAAATAGCCCACCACGAATCAACTCCAACTTACACACACACTCATTCACTGTATAACACTGCATGATCACACAAATATCAATTTATTCGATTGTTTGTTGTGTACACTGCTTTGATTAAAGGAGAAGGTGGGATATAAATCCTTTTGAATGAATAAATAAATAAAAAAATAAACAAACAGAAAACACCTAAAACACATTCACACTAGCTCTTCGATACAACCACACTTGCTACACAGACATATTTCACCCCCCCCCCCATTAGCTTATAACTAATCAATGCCAGATTCATAAGGAATAAAATCAATATCATAGCAGACTAACTTCAATCTCAAAAAAATGATATCTTTTGCATTACTGAAACCTGGCTTTCCCCCTCCGACCAGGTATTACTCAATCAACTTACCCCCCAAACATACACTGCATTCAACTGCCCATGAACTCACAAACGGGGAGGAGGAGTACTAATCCTGGCAAGAAATACCCTCAGATTCAAAATCACATCAACTTCGAGTACAACGTAATGTAACTCAATCATCATAGAGATAATGCATATTGCTATATCTCTAACCTACAGAACCCTAAACACCACTAGAGATGAACTCTCCACCACCCTTGAATCAGTCTGCGCAACCAATGCTGCTCAGAAACCCATGTTAGTATTTGGAGATTTTAACCTGATCCACCTCCACAAAAGTCAGAGATCATCCTGGCAGCAATGAGCTCGCTGCAATACACCTAACTCCTAACTGCTCCACATACAGACTTGGCTCAGCCACAGACCTCATATTTGTACCCAACCAACTCCTCAACTGCAACAACATATCAGCACCAACAATAACACTAGTACCATAGTCTGATCACCATATGATGCAAATCACTGTCCACACCCCACATATCAAATCACGCTCTGATCAACTCAAAACAGGAAGAAGATTCAAAATCTTCAATAAGGAACAGTTTCTCCTAGAAACCCTCCCAAACCTGAGTCTAGACCTTTGATGAGCTTGACCACCTAATCGAAAACCGGAACACAACTAAAGCCACCAGACAACTTGAATGCCAAACCCCCATGCAGAGATACCAGATCAGTACGTAGTATAAAGAAGACATAAGAAATGCAAAGAAAATGCCACGAAGAGTCGAAAGGTGCTGTAGTAAAACCAAGTCCCAGAGCCACATCCTGCTCTACCACCTTAAGCAAAAAGAGTAAAACAACCTCATCTAACAAAGTAAACAAGAATACCACACAAACCTTATTCTCAGATCACTCAACAAACCCAGAGAATTATTCAAAATAATTTGAACACTCACCAAGGAACCTGACCTCAAAGAAGATGAAACAATTCATCTGCAAACTTTCTCAGACTTCCTCCAGACCAAAAACAAGTCTTCTCAATAATGCATCCTTCACAACACCAAGCACATACAAAACAATCAAACCTGGGGTTAATTCAACATCCCATCCATCAACCAGATATCCAAAACCATCACAGCACTGAACACAAGCACTGCTTCATCAGATCTTTGTCCAGTTACTTGGATAAAATAAAAAAATTCCAAGGTCACATGCCAAATGCCCTTCAACTTGCAACTATTCGCCCAATACCTAAGAAGACAACTCGAAGCAAACATGACCCGGTTGCATATCGCCCCATTTCTGCACTCCCCTTCCTCACTAAGGTCATAGAAAAAAACAGTACAGCTTCAACTCCAGGACCACCTTGATTCACAAGTCCCACCGGACCCTCACCAATACAGCTTTCAACCTAACCACAGTGTCAAAACACTACTTATATACCTGTTTGACAACCTGATCAGAGATCTAGACAACACAAAGACCAAATTTCTTCTGATTTTCATCAACATTTCCTCTGCCTTTGACACAGTATCACACAGCATCCTACTAAATAGACTAATGACATTGGACTCCATGGAACCACCATCAAATGGTTCCACTCCTACCTCGATAATAAACAAGTAATGGTCAAATGTGGAAACAATACCTCCTCACCCAGCAACACAAGGTGTCCCGCAAGGATCCTCCTTGTCTGCACTTCTATTCAACATCTATATTCGACCCATCTGCGATATCATCAAGAAACACAAAATCCACTACACCCTGTATGCAGATGACATCATGATTCACTCTGCGATCAACCTCGACAACCCAGACTATTCAGCAATTACGATATGCCTGGAAGAAATGGCGAGCTGGTTAACACAAAACAACCTAAACATCAATTACCACAAAACCCGAAGCCCTCCTTGTCACCCGCAACTCAAGTTTATCCCCCCCCCCCCACCAAACTCTATCAAACTGAACAATATAATACCCATTAAACCCGAGGTAAAATACCTTGGAGTCACACTGTACAGCAATTTGAACCTGCAATCCCACATCAACAAAACAGCCAACACTGCCTACCACAAAATGTGTGTTCTCAGAAGGCTCAAACCATTACTCAACTGTGAACACTTCTGAACCGTTTTCCAGAGAATCATTATCCCCCATCCTGGATGACTGCAACCCCATCTAACTCGGACTACCCAATCTAGCTCTCCACTATCTACAGATGGTAAAGAATACTGCAGCTTGAATCATAACAGGATCATCAAAACATAACCACATCATCCCCCCTCTTGAACCAGCTCCACTGGTTCCCCATCAGCAACTGCTTCAAGTATAAGGTAGAGCTGAATATCTTCAAAATCATACAAAAAGTCTCTGCCAGCATATTGAAAACCCTCATCACCATGGAGCCAAGTAACAGACCCAGACGACGTACCACCAAGAACACTATCACCACCCCCAAAGCCTACACAAAATCCAAGCAGGCCACATGTAAAAGAGCTTTTTATTTCACTGGCTGCACCTCCCCTGTGGAACTCACTCTCTAACTACCTCAGAACTATCTCAGACTTTAAAGACTTCAGAAAGAAGCTGAAAACAACCCTATATATCGAACGCTTTGGTGACCTCACCTAATGGACAATTCCCCATCCCTACTGACTACATCCCATATTCTCCCCCTCCCCCCTTTTTACAACTGTACATAGTTCTTGTATATAAGCTAGCTTGAAACATCCCCTGCATGCCCCTCCTTTTTCTTTTGTTCTTTGTAAACATATAAGTTATGCTGTAAACCCTTTGATCCTCCTGCATGTCACCCCATTTGTTTATTGCTCTTTGTAAGCATATAAGTTGCGCTGTAAACCGCTTTGATTTTAAGATAAAGTGGTATAGAAATCCAGTTAAATAAATAAAATGTCAGTAGGGGTAGAATGATGATTTTGAGGGTATAGATAATATAATTTGTCATTCTGTAGGATTAGGCTGAGAGTTAATAAATTATGTCTACTAAAATATGCAATTGAAGCAGAATGAAATTTTGGGTTTTTTTGTGTTAATTCAGACACAGCACATCATAAAATATGCTGATTTCCCTGTCATTTAAAAACTATAACCACATTCCTGAAATTTAGCTATGTTCTTCCTGTTGTATAGGATCATGGATAAAATTCCTGTCTGTTGCTTTAGGTGTCTCTATGTATTGCCCCCCTTAAAATAAATGAAAAAGTCTGAGTTTAAAAACTATCCAATCGGACAAAATCTTTATGATCTACATGAGTTGTTTCTTTGTTTTGACTGATTCTTTTGGGGGACACATCCACCTCTACCTAAGCAGGTGCAAACGGTACATGCACACTAAGCCCAGTGGATGGAGGGGATCCCACAGAGGTCAAACCACATAAAACTGTTTCTGTAGCATAGGGCTGTTGGCAGGAGAAAGCAATTGAAATGAGTGTGTGGTCCCCCACCACCTTCTTTATCCAGACTCTCTCCCAAGGCATCGGGGGAGGGGGGAGGCAGGAGCTGGTAGGGCTATTCACAGGCACAGTTGTTGGGATACTATGATGGTGGCAGTTTGGTAATAAATGTGTGGGACTATGAAAAGCCCTGCATTTTTTGGCATATAAAGGCCCCCCTCTGACCTAAATATTACCCTGATATTCTTTGTTTACCGAAAAAGTTCATGGTATCAGCAGTAGAATGGAAAGGGCAGCTTTTAAAGTATACTGTGTGTACATTTCCAAAATTTAAAAAAAAATCTGAAAGATGCTCATTTTCCTTATGGCATGAATTGTGACAGCTTAAGACAGATGGACAAAGAGATACATTAGTTTTCATTTTGTTTTGCTGGAGGTAGGCGGGAAGGAAATGACAAAGTAGTTACTGTAATAAGAGTTACTCACAGAAGAATATAATAAGATTTTATTCCCTATAATAAGATGCTTTATACTTTCCTTTCCCATAAGGAAAATTGCTCATATTTAATTTCTAAAGTTGCCTCTTTCCTTGGGTCTTTTTTTACAAGCTTCCAAAAAAAAGGGCTCTAATGCTAATATCTTAACAAGCTAAGGCAGCTCATTTTCTCAAAGGATGCTCTGTTATTTATGGTGCAAGTTAATATGCTGTAGCATAATTCAGCATCCAGAGGGGAGGGCCACCACATGAACATTCATTCCATACTGTACTCCCCCTCCAAAAAAGTAATGATATGCCCTGAGCTGATGACTGGTGAGGACAAATGACCTTTGAATCACATCTTTAAAGCAGGGGTTCACAGCTCAGTCCTCCGGACGCACCTAGCCAATCAGGTTTTCAGGGTAACCAAAAGGAATATGTATGATAGAGATTCACATACAATGGAGGCAGTGCATACAAATCTTTCTCGTGCATATCTATTATCCTAAAAGCCTGATTGGCTAGGTATGTCAAGGGCTGGGTTGGGTTGGGGGGGGGTAGAGCCTGGCAATGGACTGAGATGGCTGCTTAGGTGATCGGCACCTGAGATCTTTGCAGTAAATCATGCCTCTCCCCACTTGAATCCTCCACCGATGACGAAAATTGCCTCAATACCTTCCTGGAATGATGACCACTAAGCCGGCTCGACTGGAGTACCCACTGGGGATGATTCAGGACATTAAATGCTCTAAACAAGAGCCTCCTTCTCCACACAAAAAGGCCACTGCCAAAGATTCTAATGATGCTATGTAGGAGCTGTTGACCAAAATTCGATTAGTGCAGGGATCTTGTCACTGCAAATGGTGAAGCGCTTGCTATCATTTGATCAGAGATAGCCGATATTAAATCTCAAATTGCCTCAGTAACATCTCGCCTGGATGCTGTGGATGTTGCCATTACAAACCATGAGGAACGGCTGCAACAAGTTCCTAAAAACACCAAATGGCTTGCTGCCTTAGAATATCAGTTTGAAGACTTGAATAACTGCATGTGGAGGAATAATATTCGTATATTGGGCATTCCAGAAGTAGCGGAAGGGAATGATCCATTGGCATATTTGGAAGATCTATTGCTTAAAAGCCTACATATAGTGCTACCCATGGAGACTGAGTGTGCACACCACACCCCTTCTCACCGCATTCAGCATGCCAAATATTCTTGGCCATTTGTGTTAAAAATGCCACGCTACCCCCATGCCTTGCAATCTCTCCAGGCCGCTAGTCAGCACACACAGCTTATATGTGAAGGACATAAAATTCAAATCTTTCCAGAATGGTTTGCCAACTTTTTAAAAGAGAAAAACCTGCCACTCGCAGTTGCCCATGCCCTACCCATACTGCACCTCCAACAACGACTGCTATAATGGCAGCCATATAGGCTTTAGCGTCTGCAGGTCATATCAGGAGGGGGTGGTATACATGAGGTTGCACTTTTTAGCCCCATTAAGCTGCAGTCCCCCAAGACACATATGCTCCCCCATGCAGTGTTAAATCCAAACATATATTCTACAGTACATCCACAGAACCTCTTGCCTCTTCCCCAACAATGGGTGCAGAGCAGAGCTAGGCATTTCCTCATAGAATTTACCATGCAAAAATAAATTCTGATTATAGTGTCCTCTCACTAACAGCAACATTAGCTCTGGCAAGTAGATTTTCATTCAGTCCTGAGTGACCTATTGTAGAGTTTCTTTCCGAAACTCGCACAACAAGGACACTACCTAGGAAAAGACAGTACTGTAAATATTTTAGTAAGCCCTAAAATATAAGTAGACCTAATAGGAAAACTGAACAAACCAGAATAACTATATATCCTTACATATAAACTCCATGCTAGCAGAATATGCAGCCTCCAGGAAGCCAGACACTGCATGCAGTGCAAAAACAGAGAAATAAGAGATGCATTTCTCCTATGTTGTGTAAAATATAAAGACGGCAGATGTTGGGGCCAGTGTTAGGGGTGATGCAAGCAGGGCACTTGACTTGGGACCCCAGGCCAGAGAGGGCAACAAGCTTGCCTACCCTCTAGTTCTCATTCCCTCTTTGTTTTTAACCTCCTCTCATCTCTTTCCCAGCCCATGCTCTCACTCTTACCATTTCTCTAGCTCTCCCATTCCACCTCTCACTCCGTCCTCAGCATCTTTTTTCCCCCTTTGTCTTTCTTCCACTCTTCTGCCGTTTTGTATTTCCCCCTTTCCCAGCCATCATCTACTTTCTGCCTCTCACCCCTTCACCAGCCTCAGCTCTTTCCCTGCCCTTCAATCTCTCTAGTCCAGTTGCTCCCTTCCTCTGCTCCCTGTCCAGCAAGCTACTGTAACATTCCCCTTCCCCCTACTCCAGCCCAGCATCTGTCACCTTTCCTTTTCTCCCCCCACTCCCCGTCCAGTCCAGCTCAATATCTACCACCTTTCCCTTTCCCCCAAGTGCAGCACAGTATCTGTCACCTTTCTCCTTCATCACTCTAAGTCTATCCCAGCCCGGTATCCCCTCCTTTCCCTGTCTTTCCACCACTTCTCCCTCCCCTTCCCTGTCCCTAAACCAATTTGACTTCCACACCTCCATATGATCTTTGTACTGCCTTCTCTACTGCTCACCTTACTCCACCTTCCTTGGTCTGCCACATGAAACCCATCTCGTTGCAGCTCCTGCTCTCTCTTCATCCCCTTCTCACTCTTTCTGCTGCTCAAACCGATGGATCCTGAAGTCGCAAATTGTAGCTCTTGCTGGCGCTTGCATTCTATCTCCTCGGTTTTCAGTCAGTACTGCTTTGCGCATTCCATGTTTCAACTGAGAGGGGGGTGGAGGGAGATAGAAAATGAGGGGGCTCTGTATCTACAGAAGCCTATCTGGTTCAAACAGCTTATGTTTGAATTGAATGATTCTGTGCAGTTCAAACATCGGATGTTTGAACCACACAGGCCTCCATACATATAGAGTCCAACCTCCCCATTCAAAACAGGGGCACGGATTTTAAAACAGAGGAGAGAGAAAACAAGCAGCAACAAAAGCTGCAACTTGATGTTTTACCTCTGGCAGATTCAGGATCTATGGTTGCAGGCTAAGCTGGGTAATGCAGGAAAAAAAACGGCTTTTCCGTTGCTGGTTTTAATAGTCTGCTGACAACCGGCCTGGTCATATGAAAACCGGCCCGTTGGTAACCCTATTTCCAGATCTGCATAAAGTTACAGTGGATCATTGCAAAAACTTTCTGGCTTTAGGCCTCAACTTCAGTGGCTCCAAGCCCGATGTGGCTTATTTTTTACGGCACGACTACGAGTTGCACTGAACAACCAAACATGGACTTTCGAGGACTTTGACCAGTTGAAGACTTTTCTCACAGAATATGAGGAATCTATAATATGCTGAGATTGAGTTTTTGTTCTCCGCATCCAACCCAAGCATCTGCCTTAACATCCTGGTATAGGTGTTCTCCAGAGTTTCTCTCTTATCCCTGGATTATGGTATCTATATGTGTGACTATTTTGGACAATTCTCTTTACTCCCGTTAAATTCTCTAGGCTGTTTTGTTCATTCTAGTCTATTGTAACACTGCATCACTCGATCTGTTTTACTTTCATATGTATCCTCTCTTCCTTATTCTATAGCTTTATAGTATGTTTCTGATAGTGGAAAGGGAAGTATAATAGGAGGGGTATTGGTGATTAAGGTTAACGATATATGTTTGTTGACTTTTTGAAGAGGCCTAGTTCAAGGAGGGAGGGTATGTCACTTTGTAATTTTTAGAGATCTCCCTGGGCTGCCACTCCAATAAGTCGTACTGGCCCACCAGTTAGTTAAGGGTTTTTCCTTTGTTAGTTTAGGTAAGTTCCCCGGCTTTACCTGTTGGTTTATTTTTTATGAAGCTTATTACTATAGGTGGTTGCAACACATCTAGCCTGTGCAGAATGTGCTGATAGCTTGTTCTTTGAGATGTTAAGCTCTCAGTGATAATCTTCTCTTTGATATACATGCTTGGGTAACGCCATAATGACCATAAGGAATCCTCTATTTAGCTGGCATTCACAACACTTCTTTATCTATGGCTAACAACTTAAAAATACTGTCCCTAAATGCAAAGGGTCTCAAAAATCCCATTAAAAGGAAAAACATCTTAATGTATTGTCAACAAGTTTTTGCTGATATAGTCTATCAAGAAACTCATTTAAGTCTGGTAGAATCTAAGAAGTTGGGTGGCGGTTTCTACAACTTGCTGATCTGCTCCCCAGCACTGCATAAGAAAAATGGCATAGCAATCTTAGTTTGCCGCACTCTACCCATAAGTGCCTTCCATCTTAGATCCGACTCAGGTGGTCGTTGGGCTAAGGCACAAATTCAAATTGGCCTTAATGCATACATGTTTTAGATGCTATATGCCCCAAACACTAAGGGACCGAATCTCAGCTGCCCACCGTTGGAAAGGCTATGCATCGATGAGGCGCCCAGCCCTCCCTGCCGACCTCTAAACCAGATATTCAATGCCATGGCAATGACATTGAATATTCAATAATCGTCACAGGGACAAGAAACTGCCGAGGCTAACCAGGCAGCAGTGATATTGGCTGCTGCCTGGTTAGTGATTGGCATCTTAAAGATAGGCGAGGGTTTTCCTCACCTATCTTTAAGGTGCCAAATGCTAACCGGGCAGCAGCCAAAATGCTGCTCAGTTAGTGGCATTCCCCACCTCCACTCCATCCCGCTCCAGAACACCTCCAACATGCCCCAATGCTAGGGGACATAGATGAGGATATTCAATGGCACTAACCATCTATGTGCCGTTGAATATCCCCATCTAAGGCCTTTACATAGTTTACTAGGATGTAAACTGTGTAAATTCCCTTTGAATATTGGGCCCTGAATTTTCCATTCCGATGCCAGGGAACTAACTGATGCACGGACTGCCCCAGTGCTGCTCATTGGAGGCTTTAATTTGGTTTTTGATCCGGTACTTGACCGACTGTCCAACTGCCATGTGTGGACCTCCTGAGCCGCCAGTGTTGTGCGAGCTCTAATGGATGGCAGGGGACTAGTGGACCCATGGAGGTTACAACACCCCACTGATAGACTATACACTTTTTTCATTGCCCCATCATACACATTCTCACCTTGCATTTTTCCTCACATCTAAATCCATCCTATCCTTAATCCTTTCCTCCTTTCATGAAACCACACTCTGACCCATACTGCGGCTCCTACTCTACAACTTACTTCACCTAATGCCCCAAATACACATGGTGCTTTCCAAGAAATCTACTCGGTGATTTGTCTTTCCTAGATATCTTAAAAAAGGCCAGCTCCCCATACCTCACGACAAACAACCCCACAGATGTGCCTATTTGGGCCTGGTGGTAGGCCTTTAAGGCCAATATGTGGGCCACCATCCCAAACCTCTCTATAGGGCTAGCCAGGCAGAGACAGCAGGAATTACAATATCTCTCACAACCAGTCAATGTGAGATGATGATCTTCTTTTTGCTGATCTCGTGTCTATACCCACCATTTTAGAGCTTATAGAATCCTATTCTCATTTGTCAGGGAATAAGATCAATTGGAAGAAGTCAATGATGATCCCATTAAACAAATATGTTGTAAAAGCAGACTTGATGTCTTATCATTTTCAGTGGGCAATGCTTTCACTTATATACCTGGGTATCTGATACTTCCCCACTATAGAGGATACTTTAACGCTTCTGACTGTCTCCAACTGGTGCAATCTCTACTGGGGCAGTGGCCGCCACTATATCCGATATGGTGGGGCTGATTACAGACAATTAAAATGGTCTTCCCCAATGATGGTGGTCAACTATATTTTAAGCATAATTCCTGTCCTCTCTCCCCCAAGCTTTTATAAACAGATAGAGAAACTCTTAGTTGCTTTCTTGTAGAAACAAATAAACCCTCAGATTGCTACTCATAAGCTCAAACTTCACAACAATTCCGGTGGAGTGCAGTTCCCCAATGTTCTCTGGTACCATCATGCCTACCTATTCAAACAAGTTTTGCAATGGGCACGGGAAGTTACAGAACCCTATAGTCCGGTTTGGCTACAATTAGAGGAATGCTTGACATCTCCTATACATCTGACCTTCTACTTGGTATGAGTCATGCTAAAGTCACAAGAGTTCCTCCCATGATCTCCTTGACCCAGGACACTCTTCATTTTGTTGTGCCACTTATTAATGAAGATAATCCCACATCTACCCAACTTTCACTCTGGTTAAATCCTCAGTTGTGGATCCAAAGTCTAATGGTCCATTGATGCGCATAGCAAAGCCTGGCATCTGGCAGATAGGTCAATTGCTCATGTCTACCTCTTTTGATATCCTTTGAGCTCAGTATGGAATTCAATATTCCTCGCACATGGTATTTTCAATGGCTACAAATATGTCATTGTATATGAAAAGCAGGTTTAAAACCATCTAGTTTAGGGGGGTTACTTCAGTTAGACTACACTGCTGAGGGGACTTCCAAGGTTGTCTTCCACTTACTATTTTCTCATCAGGGATCACCATACATTTACCTGCTCAGGAATGGAAAAGGCCTGGGAGTTGGACATTGACAGACTCCCCTCACAAACAAATTTTGGGGTACAATATCACATATATCCTCCTCAGCTTCCATTGTACAGACATCATATTTTCTAGAACACCGTGCATTCATTACCCCTTCCTTCTTACTAAATGGCATGCTGGACGAGGAAATAAGTGCTGGTCATGTCAAACAGGGCTTGGTACCTTCTCTCATTTGCTCTTTAGTTGTCCCAACCTTCAAATCTTTTGGTAGCAAGTATGGAAGAAGGTCCAGTTGCTGTTTTAGCTTCAGGAAAACATCTCCCTGCAGATTATCATTTACTGATCCCTGGAAGATGTCCCATCTCTTAAAAACGATTATCACTTTGCTTTTATTTATTTATTTATTTTATTTATTTATTTAACTGCATTTATATCCCGCTTTTCACCGGGTCAAAGCGGTGTAACATGTAACATAGGGAGGGGTAATTTCTTTTAGGGTGGGGCCATCACCAGGGTCAACAATTAATGATTAGGGGTGAACATAGACATGTTTTACTTCTGTTGAAATCTACGTGTGGGGTCATGGTGGTGTTTCTGTTGAGAGATGTTCCCGGAATAGGATTGTCTTTAGCTGTTTCTTAAATGATGTGATGTCGTTGTTGTTCTTGATGTGGTTCGGTAGAGAGTTCCAGAGGGATGGAGCATAGAGTTCAAATGCTCTGTTGCAGGTCCGTTGTGTAGATTTGGTTCTTTTGTGGGGGACAACGATAGAGTTATTGGAGGAATGTCTGGTTGATCTGTTGTGGGATGGTCGAGGCAGTAAGGGGTGTAGTGAGGTGTTCCGTGCTTGGTGGATAGTTTTGTGGATGAGTAGGATGGCTTTGTACTTGATTCTTGCCTGCAGGGGCAGGAGGTGAAGGTCTCTCAGGATTGGGGTGATGTGCTCCCGTTTTTTTGCATTTTGAATAATCCTTGCTGTGGTGTTTAAAGCAGTACGGAGGGAGTTGGTGTGCGAGGCAGGAAGTCCATGGTAGATTATGTTGCAAAAATCCAGATGGGGGAGTGTCACAGCTTGCATCACTGTCCTAAAGTCGTGAGGTTCTAGGAGGGGCCGGAGTCGTTGGATAGTTTTAGCTTTGTGGAATATCATCCCGGCGGTTTTGTTGATTTGTTGTTTGAGGGTGAGAGCTTGATCAATGATGATGCCTAGATATCTTATTTGAGGCTGGACTTGTATTTGTGTGGTTCCCATGTTGAGGTGGGTGGGTGGTTTGAAGTCGGGTTCTTTTGTTACTATTAGGGCTTCGGTTTTCTTTATGTTGATGGATAGATTGTTCTCCTGTAGCCAGTTGGCCACGTCGTTGAAACAGGCTGATAGCTGTTCGTTTTTCGGGTTGGTGGTTGTAATTGGTGCATAGAGCATTATGTCGTCCGCGTAGATGTGGAAGTTGATGTTGTGGGTGCGTATGACTGAGCATAGTGGACGTAGGTATATGTTAAACAACATGGCTGATAGGGTGGATCCTTGGGGTACTCCTTGAAGTTGTTTGTAGGGGGGCGAGGTTGTGGATAGGGTGCGTATCTGTTGCTGTCTGTTAGTTAGGTAGGATCTGAACCATTGGAGTACAGTGTCCTTGATTCCGATTGATTGTAGTCTGTGTATGAGGGTTACGTGTGAGATTGTGTCGAAGGCCGCTGATATGTCTAGGAAGATCAGGATGTACCCTGATTTTTTCTCTTGTGTTCCGATGATGAGTGTGTTCATTAGGATGGTCATGAGGGTCTCAACTCCATGTTGTGGTCGGAAGCCGTGTTGCTGTGGGTCAAGTATGTCGTTGGTGTCTAGATGATCTTGAAGCTGGTGTTGGACTATTTTTTCTATTATCTTGGTGGCGAGGGGGAGGCTTGCCACTGGTCTGTAGGAGGTGGGGTCTTTGGGGTCCAGGTTGTTCTTCTTTATGGTTGGTTGATTTTCTACTAACTATAGCATTGAAAATGTTATCAATAACTGGAAGGATGATAATGTTCTTGACAGCTGTCATTGGTGGAATATGGTAGGCCTGTATTATAGATATGAAATTGCATATGCCACTTCCATCAACCAGTTAACTTCAACAATGCCCAAATGGGATGTTCTATCTAAAGTTGTCTTAACACCTCAATAAGTATTGGATTATGGTTTTGTGAATCATACCACCTACTCTGTGGCTCATAGCAAAAAAAGGGGGGGGGGTGTTCGTTCTGTTCTGGATTTGCTGTTTTCTGTTATATCTCTGTGTAACTATGTTGTTTAAAAATTGTAAATAAAGATTTCAGAAAGGACTGGGTTGGGAACCAATGCTATAAAGTATAAGGCTGTCTTAAAACCCCCTGGAAATGCCTTCAGAAAGAAGCAGTGATTTTCATCCTGCAAAAAATGATGTGCCCGATATTCAAAGGCACTGTAAATGCCGCTAAGGGTGATATTCAGCGGCACTAATACAGTCGGTGCCACTGATCATCGATGAGTACTGCCACTACATACCCCAGTGTTGAGTGGTTAGCATCGGGATGTTCTAGGGACATTCTAGGGGTGGCACCTGGAATAAGCGATCAGCAGCAATACTCGGTGCTGACCGGTTATCCTACAGTGGTGTAAGGTAGGCACAGAAAAGACTGTCCTAGCTTTTGCCACCGAAGATAACTGGGCAGTGGTTGAATATCACTGCTGCGCTGTTAGCTTCTTGCTTCAGCGGCAAACCTGGATATTCAATGCTGTGGCCAGATATAGACCCGGCATTGAGTATCTGGGTTTAGTGTTCAGCGGCAGAGGCCAGCCGCTGTAAACCTGCTAGCTGCCATTGCTGAATATCAGGCCCAATATTTCTAATTAAAAGAACTTTTTATATTTTTGGCAGGTGCCCTGTATTTATCTGATCTCCTTTATATTTATGCTTAAAGACAACTATGGGGCCCTTTTACTAAAGTATGGTAAGTTTTTGCACAAGTTAGGCACAAAAACGAATGTGCGATAAGTACAGCCATCCCATGCTGTCGGAGCCATGTCCAGTGTGTTCTTAAAGTTACCACACTGGAAAATCTCTTAACTGTACATTAAGGTCATTTTTAATATCCATGGGTGCACTTAATGCCACTTACTGAGGTTTATGTTTATTTAAAACTTTATATACTGCCTATAAACAATAGCATCTGGGCAGTTTACAAACAAGATTAAAGGTGTCGCTAAGTGCACCTCAGCTAATTGCAACATTGATAGCCTGCAGTAAGTTTTGTGAATTAGCATTGTGTCATGCATTAATGGCAAAGTACAGTCCATGCTCACTTTCCACCCATGACCTAACCATTACCCATCCCAACACATGAGGGCTTATTCAGTTCTGGTTGTAGATCCCCCTCTGTACATCCAGTCTGAGCCAGACGTATAGAGGGGATCAGAATCACAAACAGTCCTATACGTGCAGGCTGGAACTGTGATTCAGTCCAGCCTGCACGTACAGGTCCTTCCCAGCTAATTCAGTCAAGGCTCTTCAGTGGAGCTGCAGCACCATGGCATCATGTTGCCATGGCACCGTGGCTCCATTAAAGAGCCGCAATGCCGGCTGCCGGCTTACCAGCTTTATTCTCTGCAGCCTGACCCTCGATCCAGTCTCTTAAGGCTAGGGTCAGGCTGCAGGGAATGTCTTCAGGCCCCCCCAACCCCATCCGTGCCCTGAGCCTGCAGTAAAATGCCGTGCAGGGAAGTTTTTCCACCTCGGAGGTGGAATAACTTCCCCGCACAAGTTGCCAACCCTGGACATACAAGGCCGACTTTAGAATTGTCCCTGTATGACCAGGGCCAGTGATTGCCCAGACTCCACTCCTTAGCTGCCCCTTCCTCGCCCCCATTTAACTTCCCCGCACAACCGGTGGGGGCGTTAGACGTGGCCAGAGAAGGCACGAATAGCGGGGATGGTGGCCCATTGGGTCGTCCATCCACACTTTTTGTGGCACAGAATCGGGCCCATGGTGAACAGTTACCGCAGAAACTGGCACTCTGTTATACCCATGTGGTAGTAGTTACTGCAACTTCATGCTAGCTGCTTGCTGCACATTAAAGCTCATGTTAGCTGTTTGCACACTTTACTAAAAGGGCCTCTATGAGTTTCTCTACAAGTAATGGTTTTACCAAGCCCCAGGCTTGGCTGTGATGTGACAAGAGGCAGCTTACATAAGAGCTAATCACATTACAGTTGGGATGAGATGATACAGTAGCCAAAATAGCTGCTCCTGAGGAATACAGAATAATTGTAAATTGTTGTTTGTTAATTTAAAACAAGGGAGATATTTTGTGATGTCCATTTTCATTCATCGTTACAAGATAATGAAAGTCAATGAACAAAAAAATAATAATAAGGAAACACTTTTTTATTATATTACTTTAATATACTTCTTGACTATTTTTCAGGAACAAATATTCTCTTCATCAGGTCGAAATAAAAAGGATAATTTTAAACTGTCACTGGGCAAACTCTGCAAGTACTTATAACCCGTAGATTCTGCATTAATTTTAAAAATGAGATTGTGCAAGACAACAATTTTTCTTTTGTTTAGCTTCCCCTCCATGAATTTTCCATTTTATTTAGGTTTTAATTTTTTTTAATTTTGGGGGGCAATATTTTCAGTAGTACACACTATTGCTCACATTGTGCACTTAGGGGTTCTTTTTGCTGCTAAGGTGTTGCACCAAATGCACCAATCATGGTGTGTTAGGTGCAACATTACTGCATGTCAGGAGTGTGGAATGCATTTCCCAGGCAGTTAACGTGCTGCTGTCCCATAACACATTTTTATTTATTTATTTATTTGGGTTCATATACCACACTAGTTCAAATCAGCGGGGTTTACAGTATAACAACTTAATACATAAAACAGGTTTAGAACAGTTTTACATTGAACTAGTTTACAATGAAGAGTAACATAACCTAGCTTAACAATTAGAACAAAAACAGAGTAGTGATCATAGGATTAAGACACCCATAGCAGTAAACTATTTACAAACAGTAAGGGGAGAGTGGTATCGGGCACTGGAGGGAAGCGAAGCAGTAGTGGGCCATGTTACATGGTCAAAGTATTGCTGGAAGAGATGTGTTTTTATTGTTTTTCTGAAAGAGGAAAGGCCAGTGATAGTACGAATTGGAGAAGGGAGGGAGTTCCAGAGCAGAGGTGCAAATAAGGTGAAAGCTCTATGCCTAATATATTGGGAGGCTTTACTAGCCAGAGTGGGAATGGCAAGTATATTTGTCATATTTGTTCTCCTGGATTCCGCTGTCAGGTGTCCAATATAGGAGATCTTCTAAAGCGGTTGCAGAGAACTGATGGAGGATTTTGAATGAGATAAGGAGGGCTTTGTACTTAAGGTGGGCGGCTATAGGCAGTCAGTGAAGCTGCATTAGGAGGTGTTACGTGCTCATATCTGGAGACTTTGTAGATGGTTCATGCAGCAGTATTCATGGCCATTTGTAATGGATGGAGTGTGTGGACAGGAAGGCCGTGAAGAATGATGTTAGCGTAGTCAAAATTAGGCATAATAAGAGCTTGGAAAACAGATCGGAAGTCAGAGGGTTCAAGTAGTGGTTGAAGCTGCCGGAGGGAACAGATTTTGAGATAAACAGCCTTGGTGATATTGTTTATGTGCGGTTCCATATTCAGGTGCTGGTCTAAAGTGGTGCCTAGATATCGAACTTCACATTTAGTATTCAGTTCGGCATCTTTGACCTGAAGAGAAGTTGGTGGTATGAAGGTTGAATCTTTTGAGATGAATAAATCTTCAGTCTTTTTGTAGTTCACCCTTAGGTTGTGCGAGTTTAACCAGTCGGTAACTGCATTAAAGCAATCAGTGATTTTCGTGCAGTTAGGGTTGCTTGTAGAGAATGGGGAGTAAAGTAGCACATCATCAGCATAGATGTGGTAGAGTATGTCAAAGGATTGGATGATCGTGCAAATTGGTTGAATATATAAGTTGAAGAATAACGCTGATAAGGAGGAGCCTTGCGGAACTCCTTGGGTTTGCTGGTACTTCAATGATGTTTGAGTATCTAAGCGAACTAGTTGTTGGCGGTCCATTAGATACAAATGACACCACTCCAGTGCTAGGTTCTTGATGCCCTTTAGCTGTAGTTGTTCAAGTAGGAGGCTGTGAGAGACTGTGTCAAAGGCTGAAGCAATATCTAGGAAGATCAAAACAAAGCCTTGTTTTTTAATCGTTTCTTTAACCAAGTTATCAAAAAGCGAGGTGAGCAAGGTTTCAATACCATGTTGCTGCCGGAAACCATGCTGCTGTTGATCCAACAGGGAGTAGGAATCAATATGTTCTTGGATCTGTTGTTGGACTGTCTTATCCAATATCTTAGCCAAGAAGGGGAGGCTAGCTATGGGATGATAGGAATTTGGGTCTTGAGGGTCCAATTTCTGATTCTTTAGGAGGGGTTTGATGGTCGCTGTTTTAAGTGGTGATGGAACGAAACCTTTAGAGAAAGAGAGGTCTGCAATTTTTGAGATATGAGGACTTAATTCAGAACATGCCGATTTGATCCAGTGGGAGGGGCATGGATCAGCAGGGGAGGTGGTAGAGTTGAGACCCTTTATTATGTTTTCAGTTTGCTCAGAAGAGTATGGTTGGAAGGAATTTAAGGCAGGGATATTGGTGCTTTCACTATAGGAAATGTCAATGATGGTCTTTCAAATATTATGGGAGAGCATGTTGGATTTATTATAAAAGTGGATAGCCAGGTCTTGTGGGTATGGTAAACACTCAGGCTGTTGATATGATATGTCTTTTGTGAGAGACTGAATTAGACAAAATAGATCATGGGGTCTGTTGACGGAGCGCATTAGGATGTTGGTATGGTATTCCTTCCTTCTCTGGGTGATATTGATACGGTGCTCTTGCAGTGTCTTCATGTATGGTTCCTGATCTTGGGGGAGCCTGGAGTGGCACCATTTTCTCTCTAGTTTCCTGAGTCTCTGAAGAGAGTTCCGTAGATCTGTTGTGAACCAGATAGCAGTATGAGATCTTTTATTGGATTGCATGGTCTGAATTATGAGTGAAGCCTTGCTTAGCTTGGAGTTCCAGTTTGTGTATAATGTCAGTTAATTTAGAGGTTGTAGGGTTAAGGTTGAGGTTGGGTAGAGTTTCTTGCAGGAAGGCCTCTTTATTGAATGGTCTGAAGCGGCGAGCTGGAGGAGCTGTAGAAGTAGCAGAGTCTTTAGAGTTTGGAAGTGTGGATGGGATATGGAATATTATAGCCATGTGGTCTGGCCAAGGTACTGCATTAGCACGGGTGCACATACCTCCATCTAGGTGGCGTTAGGTGAACCTGTACTAATTCAGTTAACATGAGGTGTGAACCATGCACTAACTGTGCTGATCTCACCACACCCAATCTCCAACCCTACCCCACGCACTCATGGTCCTAATATGGGTTGCACAGTTAGTGCAAGACTTCTCTTCCACTGTCATAGCTTTGCACTGTTGTGCCTTCTCCAGCCATATCTAACTTCCCTGCCAGTTGTGCGGGGAAGTTAAACAGGGGTGAGGACAGGGTGGTTCAGGGGTGGAGTCTGGGTAGTCACTGGCCCTGTACATACAGGGCCAATTCTAATGTTGGCCCTGTATATTCAGGGCCAGCAATTTATGTGGGGAGGTTATTCCACCTCTGAGGAGGAAAAACCTCCCTGCACGTATTCTTACTGCAGGTCCGGTGCACGGATGGGGCTGGGGGCCTGAAACCATTCCCTGCAGCCCAACCCTGGCCTTAGGAGACCAGATCGGGGGTCAGGCTGTGGGGAATGATGCTGGAAGCTGGCATCGTGACTCTGCTAATTGGCAATGTGTCCCAGCACACCAGAATATGCACTTGCAGCTAGCACCCTTTAGAAAAACACCCGCTGAGGATCTACGACTGAGTGATAGGGTATATTGCTAAGCTAAGGCGCCCTATAGGTGAGAAAAAGTCCCTAATTTTGGGGTTTTCTCCTGCCATTTTAGTTTAGAAATGACATGGGAAATATCACTGGTATTTCCCAAGTCATTTCAAAAGAATGCACGTCCTTAGTAAGTATGAGCATGCTTTTGCATCGCCTATGCATACGTGCCCCTGCTTTTTCTGGAAGTGCTGTTTTTCATTAAAAAATAACATATAAGGGCATGTTTACTAAATTGCACTGTTAACGCATGTTGAGGCCCTTTTTTTAGCACAGTGACAGCGTCAGCCCTATGCTAGCTGATGGGGCATGCCTGGCATGTCCCTAGACTGTTAGTGAAAGTTCAGTTTTGCCCCATGCCAAGCTTTTGTTGCAATTAGTGCAGGTGCACTTACTGCCTTCCATTGGGGTAGTGGTAAGTGTGCCCACACTAACGGCAACACTGCTGGTTAAAGCATGCCCGCAGATGATGTAATATATGCAGATGGTATTCAAATAGTGATTCCTATTAGAAACCTGTTGGTACAAGCATGATTTTTTTTAGCAAAAGTTAGTTTTTGAAAGTTCAGAAATGGATGAATGTTAAACTACTAAATATTAATCCTAGAAAAAGTAATATTAAGGGTAGTTTCTCCAAATGGGCTAGTTTTGCACATACTATGGCAGTCGTGAACCTCACTTCTAAGCCAGGTAGCAGTACATTATCTCTTCTTTATCTGCAGAATTCCACTTAACCGTAGTTATTCCTCTTAACTGTTTCATTAATTGCTGTGGTTTATCTCCTGCCAGAGTGGGTCCATGAACAGGCTCACCATGGCCTTTATCTGTGGCAAGGATGATCTCCAGGAACAAGCAGGAATGAGTCTTCACATATGGGTATCTTTTCAGCTATTCTTTAGCAAAGGGACTCAAAGCTAACAGCTTGACATATAGTACAGTCCATGAGTACTTCTGGAGGCAATAAATCCTGCTCAATAGGCTCAACCTGCATTTCCTCTGGCTCCGGTAATGCAGTGCCCTGCTCTGACCTTTTAACGTATGTCTCAGGGTATATTCTTTTTGAGGATCCCTGTGTCTCTCTTGAGCACAGCTCCACCCAGTAAGGATAAATTGTACCTGAAGCTGTGGACACTTCTCCCTGGCCGTGTTCACCAGTCTCCCTCCAGCTTCTGGGAAACAAACCCTGGTTCACTTCCCTGAGTTCCTTCCTGGACCTCTGCCACGGCTCCCTGTTTCAGGCTTGACTCCTGTGCTGAGTCCTGGGCTCCCACCTCTGAACTCTCTGAACAGGAACTGGGGCTTGAAGCCTTCTCTGCTCTCTCCCTCCGGGCTCTCCTTCTCTGGGCTCTCCCTTCCCGGGCTCTCCTTTTCTGGGCTCTCCCTTCCCGGCCTCTCTTTCTCTGGGCTCTCCCCTCCTTCCAGGCTCTCTCTCTAGCCAAGGTTTATATCCCTGCTTCCCGTGCAGTGTCTCTCCCTCTCTGAACAGGTGCTTGCAATTATCTTCCAAGCCTGCAACTACATCAGCAGAGCTTGGATGTGGCAGCCTAGGTTCAGTTTCTCTCTGCTTGCTTTCTTTAGGCAAAAGCTGAAACCTGTGCACTGCAGGGATGCCACTTTTCTTAGGAGAAACTAATGATTTAGCTTTTATTTCCATAGGCTCACTACAAGCTTCCTTATCACAATATATAAAGTATGCTCCAGAGGTTGTTATGTTCTCTACTATTTGTGGCACAAATTTGAATGAAATTATTTGAATGGTTCTAAATTTATGGGGGAGGGGGGCATATAGACACAATGATCCTATGAGGTCAGTTTCCTGGTGGAAAACTGAAAAAAATGGTCTTATGATAGTGCAACTTTTATTAAGCACAAGCTGGAGACTTGATAAGTATTATTTATTTCATCAAAGTGAAGCTTTCTCATAGAGGGAGATAGTGATTAACTCAAGTCCCATTCACCCTTGAGACATCCTATGTCAAACAAAAAACAGGCACATTGTTGGATAATAAGCCACAACTTTATTCATATTATTAAATATAAGCATATCTTATTTCCCTGTACTATAGCCGAGTCACAAAAGTATCACCATTGGCCTTGATGTCTGTCTTTAGCCTAACGAGACAGTTTCTACTGCTCCAACCTGTGTGTTTCATGTCTAAGTAACTCCCATGAAAGCAGTCAACTGATCCCCCACCATGTTTCTGAGCAACGGTGTGTATGCCCCCAGCATGCAGTATCTTAGTCTGGTGCTATATGGCACATAACGGTGCTACAGAAATAAGGGGTGTTAGTAGTACTATTACTACTACTGATCATTTGTGTATCACTACAAAACATACTCGGGATAAGGTGGGATACAAATCTGTCTAAATAAATAAATATGCAGCGCTGTACATACACATGTAAAAGATGGTCCCTGTTCATAAGAGCTTGCAATCTAATCAAGGCAGACAACCCAGCAGCCGAACAAGGATATATCTAGGGGAAGGTAAGGAAACACATATGACACTAGCTCTGCCTTCCAATTATTGATAACCTTTCCTTGTTCTCTCCCACCTTCTTGGTTTCCTAATAGGTGATATGTTATGTTGTGTTGTGTTATACCTTTATACCACATTCCTCTAAACAATTTGACTCAAAGTGGTTTATATCACACTACAAGTACCATAGTCAAAATACATCATAAAAAGTAATACACAATCAAAATGCTTCGCCAACTAATACTGCAGTTGAATGCAGGGATCAAATGACACCATGTGGCCCTTTTACTAAAGGATGCTCTGGTGTTAAACCTAATGCTCTAGTAATACCAACGCCAAAACCATAGCGTGTTGGGTGAAACACCACTTAAGTTAAATGCCAGGGGCATTGAAAGCATGTTCTTGGCGGTTAACGCGGCAGACCCTGACCTAACATGGCATAAAAATATTACGAGTGCACTTACCTCGATCTATTGAAGTGGCGGTAAGTACACCTGTGCTAACTAGCTGCCTTACAGTTAGTGCAGGAGTACTGACCTCATCCACTCTCAACCCCTAATCCGCCTACCACCAAACGCACAGTACGTGCAGACTGGTGTGACCCACTGTGCAAACCATGCACGCGCATGGGCGGCATGGTCGGCACAGTGAGCCCCTCCCCCACTACAGTCATCACTAATGTGTGTCTCTCTCTCCTTGTGCTCCCCCCCCCCCATAGCCATTACCTGGTGTCTCTCTCTCTCTCTCTCCTTTCCCCCCTAACCCCTGCAGCCATTACCGATGAGTTATTTCCCATGGATGGGAAGTTAAAACAGCATTGAGCTTTAAAGCCCATGTATGCTCTGCATGTCTGACCTCCACAGCCCCCACTGATTTTAAGGACATTTTTGGCCTTCCGATCTGATCAGCCAAAACGCCCCTAAAAATCAGCATGGAACTTTGGGACTCATGCACGTGCTGCACATCAGATTTGCAGCACACGCATGGGCTTCAAAGCCCCAGGATGTTTTAGTCCGCCGGGAAAGAACTCATCATTAATGACTGCAGGAGGGGAAGGCAAGGAGAGACAGAAAGATTGGATGATGGCTTCGATGCGGGCAAGCGGAGGGAGAAAGATTGAGTGAAGGCTGAGAAGGAGTATGGAGAAAGGGAGAGATCGGGTGATGGGGCAGGTGAGGGGATGAGTAGAGTAAGAGATCAGGTGATGGCCACTGATAAGCAGATCAGTCATCCTCTTATATTTATGTGGCAGCCATGACCCTGAGTATTGTTCCCATTTACTTCCAGTTAGGTCATAATTAAACTTAAAGATCCAAATGTGAAAAGATCACTTAAACACTATTAAGGCACAGTACTCTCAGGGATTCATCTTTAAGCCTTCCATTAAGGAATTTTGCAGTATCTAAAAGAGCACAGAGTTAATAAATTACCTCTTTTCTGGGTTTTTAAATAACGATGCAGCTTCTGTAACTTCATGCTGCTTAGTACAGCAGGGTACAACCTTTCAGGTTAAAACCAGAGAGCAGCGGTGGCTCGTGGCACAAACTACTTATAAAAAAGGTCTAAAATAATTGAAGGCATCACAAAGTAGCTTTATTTACAAATAAAAACTAATACAAACCTAACATTAATTTAAATAGACATAGTTCTATTTCAGCGTGATAACTGCCCCTATAGTACAAAACTATACGTAACGGTCAAAACAACAATAATGGAACAAAAAGGAGAAATCCACTTATGAACTGTGAAAAGAGAAGAAAAGGGAAACAGAAAAAAACTTAATAGTAGAAAAATAGCCAAAAACTATCCAAATTATAAAGATTAAACTAAATTAGAACTAAAAAACAAAAAGCAACCAAATTGTAAAAGATAAGAAAAACACACATTGCTGCACATCCTATATGTAACTTAACCCACTGAAACCTAACAAATTAAAAAATTATATATTTTTTTAGGGATGCATCGCCACCATATAGATCCAAAAACAAAATCAAACTAAAGGGATCCCTATGGATTAAAGGAAAAAGACAAATCACACAAAGGCACTACCTGACAAAAAAGGTGTGCTTATCTGTTTAAAACTTAAAAAGGCTACATTAACCTTTCAACCCTGCCAGTTTCAATCAGCCACACTTAAAGGCGAGCAAAAGTGTGTAAAAGATTACAACAACATTATAAAAATAACTTAGGCAGAGGTCTTGATAAAAAATAATACAAATAGAAAGGCAATACCTTAGGTCCACGGAGTGGAGGAGTAGCCTAGTGGTTAGAACACTGGCTTGGTAACCAAGCAACCAGGGTTCAATTCCCACTAGCACTCCTTGTGGCCTTGGGCAAGTCACTTAGCCCTCCATTGCCTCAGAAGAAAGGCCTGGCAATCTACTTCCAGTGACACTGCCAAGAAAACCCAGGAGCTTCTGGGTCACTAGGAGTCAGGACTGACTCAAAGGCACACATTGCATTACCTTAGGTCCACAACTAGAAGCAGGAACAGCAAACTCCTTTAAATCTGTCCACAGTGACCAAAAAGCTGCACCCGCTGTCAAACTAATTTTCGAATATAACTTTGCACATAACAGCTCACCTGGGGACTTTTTTAAAGAATTGATTAACGAAAGATCGTCTTGAGATAAGTTTTATAAAGAAAGCCTGGGATGCACGTTGTGTTTTGTAAAACGCATTGAAAAAATAAATAAAAAAGGAAACTCTTTACATTTTCAAGTTTCTTGAACGTATTAACCACATGCAGTAGACAAATCTACGTTCAAAAAAACGGACCACAATTTGAAGTATTTGAAAACTAATTAAAAAAGCAAAACAAGTGATTCACAGGTACTGTTTCACAGCATGAGTATTTTAGCCATTTGTAAAAAGGACTGCCTCTGGACTACAGGAAAACAGATATAGCTGCCCATTGTAGTGGTGGATTTCATCCTTGCCCCACAGCAGTTACAAAGGCCACAGGTAGTAACCGTGGTATCCGGATGCCCTACTCGGCATGGGTCCATCCCCCCCCCCTTTCATCACCCCGCCCCCCCCCCCAACCATTGACAAAGCACACGGACGTCGAGTATTGGTGTTAAAGCATGGTCGCAGCTTTTATTAACAGTAAGAACACCGGCCCAACATGGGCCAACTCAGTAATGCAAACCATAACAGAGAAGAGACCCCCCCCCCCATCCACCCGTAATCCGGTTGATGCCCCCCCCCAGCCGTATAGCAAAGTGGAGCACCATCCAACCCACCCCCCCCCCCCCCCAGTTACCCCTTCAGGCCCGCCTCGCCATGTTAGCAAAGGCCGGCTGAAGGGGTTGCCTAATTCCGGGTAGAGACCCCAACCGGGACATCTCCCCCAACCCGCATAGCCGTGCCGCTCACATGAAAGCGGCCTCCAGCTGAAATGAGCCGCCGGGTCAACGAGCACCAGCTCGCCACCCCGCTCGTAAGGCCCGAAGAACCCACCCTATCGCCCCCCCCCCCACCAGCTGCGACAATATCCCCACCTCCCCCTACCCCACCGAAAACAAAGGGCGGGAGGGAGGGAAACCTTTTTGGCCGCGAGCAAGGAGGAAAAGGGGAGAATTGCCGGCCGGCGTTCCCTCCTTGCTCGCGCTGACTCCGCCCCGCGATCGCCTAGCGGCCAATCGTTGGGCTCCCACAGGAACGCGTGGGGCCCGCAGGGTGCATGCCTGGCTGCGCCTCACCCCCCCCCCCAAGAAGCGGCCTGCCTCGTGGCCGGGCCCCGGGAACCCGGTTACCAGGCAGCCGCGGGACCGGGGCCCGGCGGCTAAGCCGGTATTAGTATATCTGTGGCATGGTCAGCTTCTTGATTTTTGAAGGAACACTCTAGGGGAGTTTCAGTCCTCGGGGTTCAAAATTTCCCCCATGCGGAAAACGTTTTCAAAGCATTTATATAGGTAAATTGACTGAGAAAAGTGCTCACCCACAATATGGCTAGAGATGCACATTATTCCACCACACATGAACTTTTAGTCTGATCTGGGAGGCGTTCCCTGAGCTTATTTTAGGGTGAGATCGGAGAATAACATGCACAGTATAAATTTGTTGGTTTTCCATACAAAGTCTACCTGTAGAAAAAAATGGTGCAAAAGTTTCAAAGTGAAGGTATGCACACATATTGATAGCTGGCACAAAGCCCATAGGTAAAAAATAGGGATGTGCAGGCAAAGAAATATTCAGTTTGTTTAGTTTCCTGCATTTGTAGGGTTTTACATTTTGTTTTTATTTTGACTCAGGGCAACTTAAGAGTGTCCACTATTTATTAATAGATGAACTGTTCCTCAATAGGTACCTATTGAGATTTTCAATTGGCATCTGTTCAGTTGGGGTGTGCAGGCCCAAAACGTTTGTTTTGCTTTCTTTGAAATTTTCATATTGTATTGTTTCCATTCAATAATGTACATTATTGAACAACAGCAAGCGCTACTGGGGCAAGAACATGCACAAATAGTGTGTGCTATCGTGTAAGAGTGCATACTATTGCCTGATAGTGCACGCTCTTGCTCAATAGTGTGCATTAATGTGGAAATCAGGAAATAACAACTTCATCATTTCCTGTTTTCAGATCGCGCTTTCATTCCAAATTAGAGCATATCCCTATTATTTAGCAATGGTGCCTACTATTCAGTAATAATTAATATGCACTATTAATGACATTGAAAAAACATACTTATGCAAAAAACATGCAGGAATGCACAGGTGGGAAATTTGGGCGGAACATAGGCAGAGTATATATTTACGCAGTATTTTATGGAATAGGCCCCAATGTGCATAAGATGCACATGCCCATTTACAACTGCTTTAGAGCTGATGTAAGTGACTGGAACAATATTTACGAGCATTGACAGGCACTTAAGCTAGTATTCTATAAGACAAAGCTGGCTTTCATACAGATCTTAAATATACAATATGATATGATTCAAAAATAATCATGATTCTCTTTAGCTACTAAACCATCCTAGAAAGCAGTTTGGTATCCGTATGAATTCAATAATTACAAGTTGCAAGGTTGCCCACATTGTCAGTACTATTTAAAAAAGCAGATTTGATGAATAAGAAAATATTTAATTTGTAGTACTATATAAAATATTGTAAAATTTGCTTATGAAGGTAGATAATTATCTTGTCAACTGGTGTGAAAAGCCATGAAAAAAAGACAGCAAAAAGTTTGTTTACAGTAGGGATTTTATATTGCTTTAAATTCTTCTGCTCAAATCCTGTTTCAAACATTGATATTTTATGGCAGTGAACAAGCTCCTTTATTTCTTCTATGGGGGAGTAACCTATATAGAATGTATCATGAACTGACCTGGTTTAGAGCCATACTAGTACTACAAGAGCCCCTCCAATAATATAATGCAAGTACTGTACAAGTACAATAGCTAGGTATTCAAATCTGATAAAAAAAAACCATGAACAAAATGGGGCTTATATCATGCTTGGCAGGATCAAAGGTCAACGTGAAAGAAGGCCAGCAATGCACATTTACTAAGCTGAGCTGATGCTTAGCACGGACTGTTTGTAACTAGGTCTCATGTTACTCAATAGAATCCAGTTACAAATAGCCTGTGCTGTTAGTCAAGCTTAGTAAATATGCCCCTTAGAGCAGCCATGGATGCCACTCTTTCAGCAATTATCGAACACAGTTTAGGACAACTATTTTCAGGGTCGCCATGAGCCGACATCAACTCAACAGCACTTAATAACAAGAACATATTAGGAATGTGCAAGGCCAAAACAAAGTTCTGTTTGTGTGTCTTCATACTGAATTTTTCCCAATTTCCAAGCATTTTCTGTGTTTGTATCATATATTCATTCTTCAAACGTTTTAACAAATGCAAATTGACTGTATATACATTAATTCATATGTATACATGCATACAAGTGATATGCATGCACTTTCAAATTTTAGGCACTCAAACTGAATGCACATTCATAAATGCACATCCCTGTTTACTAAACTTCATTAGTTGTTAATTTATTTTTATTTATATATTTAGACAGATTTGTATGCCACCTTATCCTTCAATCAAGGTGGTCACATCACAATTGGAGGGTTACATTTAACATTAGGGTACGTGTAAACATTTAGACAGTAAAGTTACATAACAGCATTTAGACAGTACAATTAAAGGTAACATTTAATGTGAGGGTATTTAATAACGTGGTATGATAAACTTGTGTGTGCGGATAGGATGGTGTGTACTTAGTTGGTGGCGTAAGTGGTATTTCAGTTTGGGTATGGGATGCTGCCTGGATGCTCATATGTTTCTATAAATATAAATGTTTTGAGGTCTTTGCGGAAGTCTGTGAGGTCATCTAATGCTCTCAGGCTTGTTGGGAGGGAGTTCCATAGTGTGGATGACAGTAGTGATGGTGCTCTTTTTGAGGTTGTTTGTTTGGTTTTGTGATAGCCTGCAGGTGTGCCAATCATGTTGTCGTTATTGGTTCTTCTTGGTCTATTGCTGATATCCCTTGTTATGAAGTTCTGGAGTGCGTCTCCTGAGAGATGGTGAATGACTTTGAAGGTGATCATGACTGTTTTGTATTTAGCTCTTGTCACCATTGGGAGCCAGTGCAGTTGCTGTAGGATGGGAGTGATGTGCTCGGGCCTTGGTGTGTCTGTAATGATGCGTGCTGTGGTGTTTTGTACCATCTGTAGTGGGTGGAGTGTCTGCTGAGGTAGGCCTTGATATAGTGAGCTTCCGTAATCAAGCAGTGATGTAATGAGTGCTTGGCACACTGTGCGGAAGTGGTCCTGACGGAGCATTGGTTTGATTAGTGGTAGTTAGTATAACAGTTAATATGGGTGCTGCTGTAACAGATATCGCAGTACTTTAGCAATTAATCTGTGCTAATTTTTGCTTTAACACAAAACGGGGAATGGAGCAGAGAATGGACGGAGAATGGACAGCAAATGGGTGGGGGATTGTACTTTATAGTTAACATGGAGGTAGTTACCATATGCTAAGTGAAAGGACGCGGGCAGGGTCCTGGCGACCGCCTGTAACCGGGTGCTCGGCCCAGTGTGGGACCCTGCACACGCGTCTGTCGGGGGGGGCCATCGGCAGTGAGGACGCAGATAGTGTCATTTAAATTCATTGGCTCCACCCACAGGGACGAGCACAGGGGAGCCAATCAGGGCAGGTGCAGGCATGTGGTCAGGCGTCCTCAATGTTTGCCTGAGCACATGCATCAGGAGGGCTCCGGGGCTGGTGTCCCGCCCTCCCACCTGGTATCAGGAGGTTTGGTGGAATATGGGGTGTCGCAGTGTGTGGGTGGGGGGTGGGTGGGATCTCGGAGGTTTCCGGGGTCCAGAGCCTTAGGCTACTTGGGCAAGGGCGGGGTACCCACGACCCGGACATACCACTGGCAGACTTTTGCTATTGATATGGTAAAGTCGGGAAGGGGTGGTAGGAACGTTGCCAGTGGCTTGACCACGGCAGGAGCGGAGGCGAAGTCACCTTGCTAATTGCATGGCTGGTGAGGCATCGCTCCACTATGGTTTGTTAGATGATTATTCTGGTTCATAATGTTCAATATGTTAAAATGGTAATAAAGCTGCGACCAGTTGTTTCCAAGAACGATTTGTGTGTGAAGTTTGTGGGCAAAGAGGGGAATATTTACAGGTTGGAAGGGTAGAGCACCGGGTCCGACTATCCGATTACTATCAACTCAGCAGACAATGTGATGCTGACACCTGTGAATAACTGTAGATTACTACACTTCATCATCTCTAACACACGGTAAAGATATTTCCTCCACATTAAATATACTGGAAGATCAGCAGGCCTATACAAAGTGCGACCTATCCATACAGTGGTTGAATACTGCTGCTACCCAGATAATTTTGCAGTCTTCCCTCGCTCAGTCCTCTCTATATGTCTATCTTATATAGATAGTAGCAAATGATTTAGATGGATTTTTGGCCCAATACTTTCCAAATAAGAGCCAAAAATCCACAGATATCGGAAAACGGAAGTTATGTGTTCACAGGTTGCCAGTGAACATATAACTCCTTTTGATTGGCCTGATTGGGTTTTTTTATTCAGCCACAACAAGGACTGATATTTTCTTCATTAGGGTGAAAGAAGTTTGACTGTATATTAGGAGAGAGTTTCTAGAGAGAGTTCATTTCCTGGAATTTTCTGAAGCCTCCCTCTGTCCAACACAAGTCTGGTGGTAAGAAGGAAGTCTGTCCCATCACCTTATAGCCCTCTAGACCAGTGTTTTTCAACCTTTTTTGTGCAAAGGCACACTTTTTTCATGAAAAAAATCACGAGGCACACCACCATTAGAAAATGTTTAAAAAATTTACCTCTGTGCCTATATTGACTATATATAAAGTAATTCTCTTGAATAGGAATCAAACACTCACACCAACCCCCCTCCCCTGCTGGTTCACACCAACCCCCCTCCCCTGCTGGTTCATTCACACCACCCCCCCTCCACTGCTGGTTCTCTCACCCACCCCCCTGTCACTTACTCACCCCTCCTTCTGGGTCACTCACTAACTTAACCCCCTCCCCTGGTGGTTAAATCACACCATCGCCCCCCCCCCCCCTTGCTGGTTCACTCACACCACCCCCCCCTCCACTGCTGGTTCACTCACACTCCCCCCCCCTTGCTGGTTCACTCACACCCCCCCCCCCCTCTGCCCAAGCCGCTGCTTCTGCTTTGTACAGAGCAGCGGCTGCACTACACTTACATTGAAAAGTAAAGAGAAACTGTGTCAGGAGCCCTCCGGTCATCGCAGAGCCCGAGGAAGTGATGTCATGGGGGCGGGCTCCTCACAGGCTGTCTTTCCTTTTCAAATTAACTTTATTGCAGCTAAAGTTAATTTGAAAAGGAAAGACAGCCTGTGAGGAGCCCGCCCCCATGACATCACTTCCTCGGGCTCTGCATGATCGGAGGGCTCCTGACACCGTTTCTCTTTACTTTTCAATGTAAGTGTAGTGCAGCCGCTGCTCTGTACAAAGCAGAACCAGCGGCTGCACTGCTATAGGGAATCGCGATCGCGTTCGCGCCGCGGACTTCGGCACAAAAGCCGGTTTTTTGCTCTGGCCGCTCCCGATCTTGCAGCCAGAGCAAAAAACCGGCTTTTCAATGGCCGGTTTTACAACTGTGCCGGCAGCCGGCCTGGCCATGGAAAAACCGGCCAGGCCGGCTGAAAACCGGCCGGTTGGCAACCCTAATTTGTGAGCCGAGGCCACATGTTACGGATGAAATTTGAATTTTTCCCATGGCACACCAGACAATATCTCACGGCACACTAGTGTGCTGCGGCACAGTGGTTGAAAAACGCTGCTCTAGACATAGACTAATAGATGGTACGAGAAGGGTTCTTACATATCATATCTCATCCACACATCCAACTAAGTTTACTTATTACAAGGCTATCTCCAAAGAGTTTTCCCATTTGCTTCTTTCCAGTACTGCTACCAACATACATACAAGTTTTTTTTTAGACGTCAGCTGCCTGGGAGATTTTCAGCCCACTGACTCCATAATAATACAGCTTTTTACAAAGCAGCAACTTAATATGTGCTTATTTGGCTCTCTTTTAAAGAAAGCAAGTGCTAACAAGACTCGAACGGATGCTTTCAAGCTGTCAAATAGATTGTTGTAAGCAATTTTTGGGAACATTGTACTTTGTAAAAATAGTGTGTACCATTTGGCAAGCTTTATTCGTCTAATCATAAACGTCTTTGGAATGAAATGAAGGAGATAAAATTAACCCTTTACCCCCACTGGAGGTAATTTTCTAAGGGGGCACCTAATTGCCTTCATAAAATACTAATATAAAAATGGTCTATCCTATATGAAGGGTTCTCTGTGCATATTTTTCCAGATTTGTCTCAGGATACACAGAGGAGAAGGCAGGAATTTTTCTTGTTGAAGCCCAGGGTGATCCAGTTGGGTGGTTTTGTTCTTTCTTAAATTTCCTTGCAAATGTATGATAAAGTTACAATCTGTGTCTTATATTTTCTATGAACCTTCCAGCTCGCTGCCTTTATAAGTACTCATTTGCCAGCTGTCACCTAGGTTACTCTGTGGTGTTACCCGATTTTGCAGTTACTAGGTAGGCTTGGTGCCTAGGCAGTTGTCTGTATTTACCTTTCATGTGCTGAAGTATTACTTTATTTTTATTGGATCCTCCTCAGGTGGGGGGCTAGAGAGATGTGGATATAGTTTGATATTTTCTTGTAGTAGTTTGTTTCCTTAATGATTTGAATTACCTTTCCCATGTCAAGTGTTATTGCTTGAAATTTGTTTTTTGATAAGTGCATAAATAAATAATACAATTAAAAAATAAAATACAATACTAATGTTAGAGGCCTAAAATGCACCTACATTGCAGGCGCGAACATTTACACCAGCCCTAGAGCACATCTATTTTTTTCAAATTAGTATGCAAATGATTATATTTTATAATCTGCATGTGTATTTGTTTGCTCTATCCAAACTCTACCAAAAGTACACACCCAACAGAAAAGTGTGAACACATGTACTTTTATGTTGGCCGTTATTTTATAAAAGGCTATTCACATGTACGTGTGGCCACATAATGCATAAATGACTAGAGTAGGCACATACTTTCCCGCTTAGTAAGCATCCCCTTAGACATTTACTCACATTCTCTACTGTTTTGTTGTTAATCCAAAATGTTTTGTTATGAATTATTCACGTATATATGTAGGAGGCTACCACATAGTTGAACTGAGGAAAATTCTAGAGAGTCTCTGCTTTTATGTGCCATGTCAAAGGGTGATGTAATGGAGGATGGGCCTGCGTGTCTATCACTGGTTAGGGGATGTCCACATCCTTCTGAATTTTGGAGGGAACTATTTAATAGAGAATTTGTTTCATGTTAATTTCAAACAACTTTCTCCTGATTTTTAGGCATATTTCATATAGAAACACAGAAATATGATGGCGGATAAAGACCATATGGGTTATCCACAATCTGCCCTTCCATACCAACTACTAAACTTTACAGTCCCTTTTTTTTCTTTAGAGATCTTCTGTGTGCGTTACATGCTTTCTTGAATTCATAAACCACTAGGTCTTCGATCTCCTATGTTCAGTCGTTGCATGCACGTTGTATGCAGACTAGAACTTGTAGCATGCAGACTGTATGTACGTTCATTTGTACTGTAGGTATATGTGCATTCAAGTGATTTATAAACATTTTGGGGCCAATATTCAAAGGCATTTATACTGTTTACAGACTTGTAAGCCATGTAAATGATGCTGAATGGGATATTCTATGGCACTAATGTGGTTAGTGCTGCTGAATATCCCTTACTAATACCGCTACATGCCCTGATTATAACTGCTTAACATCAGGGCATGTCATTGGGTAAAGCTAGGTGCAACAAAAGCTGGCCTAGCTTTATCTGTAGGAGCTAACCGGGCAGCACACTCTTTTGCAAGTACATGAACTATTACACAATAATGTGCACCCTTTCATGAGAAGGTGTACTATTTAGCAATAAGATGCACTTTTTGCACATGTGAGAATAGTGCACACTATCCAGCCATGGGTGAACAGGTGCCCTATGGCAGAGCAGTGCACACTCTTGCAAAAATGTGCACTCTATTGATTCTTTCATTTTAAAGCCAAAGTACATCCCTACTACAGAGACCTCTATCTTCCCTCATTGCGATTAAGAGAGTGAAGGAAACATTGGAAATAAAGGGAGATAGCCCCCTTCACCCCTCCTGGAAAGGTAAGAGCAAAAGGGGAGCGGGTGTAAACCCAGACATGTTACAAGTTTAGTCTGATACATGCATCCCCTATATGAACTTGGGAATATACATGAAGATTTTGGTGCTGCCCTGATCACACTCCCAACATACACCCCCATGCAACATAGACAGGATATGGACATCCACATATAAAAAGGGCTCTTTCTAAAAATGGCATTTTGATGCGTTGATGCGATTTACATGTTTAAATGGCCATATGTGCACGTGTAAATTGCGAATAAGGTTTCTAAACTAAGTGCCTATGGGGCCGATTCAGATTCATTGGAGGTGGAATAAGTCCCCCTGGATGGAGGGCGATGGACGGCCCAGGCCAGGACAAAAAGGTGAGAGGTGTAGGGGATCCCTGTGGCCTGACCCTGGCCACAGTAGGTCTGATCAGGAGTTGGGCCGTGGGGAAATATGAATGTGATGGACGGCTGGAGATCGTGGCTCCTGTATGGAGCCGCGGTGGTAAGGCAACATGACACCATGGCAATGCGGCTCCATGCAGGAGCCTGGCTGGGCAGCCAGAAATGAGGCACAGTCTGCACGTCCAGGCCGGTTGACCTGATTCTGATCCCGCTGGCAGGTCTAGCCCCCACAAGATCAGAATCGGGTGCACCAGACCATGTCCCAATTCTGACCGCCCAGACATTCGGGGGATGCCCAGAATGGATTTACTCTCAGTATATACCGTATTAATGGTAGTTACTTCAGCACATTAAAAATGCACTCTAACTCATGTTTTAATGCAGCTTAGTAAATAGGGACCTTACTGCAAAGCAAGGATATGCAGATAGTACAATTTTCACAGGACAAAACATTTTAGTTATAAGTTCATTTGGGCTTTTTTTCTTAAATTTTGGATTTTTCAGTCTGTTAGACATATGTATTGCAATATAAGCATTTTAATGTATGCTAGAAATTTTCATGTGCACTGATTGACCTAATACATGTTAATTCATAGGTTAAAGCATATTACATTGATTCATCATGCTCTAAATTTTTTAAGGAGAACTGATGACCATACCTATTAACAAATGCACATCCCTAGCAAAAAGCAAAGTTAGATATTTGTTTTCTTTTTTTTTTCAAGTTAATTAAGCATTCCTTACTCATGACTGGCCTAAAGGTTAGTGCAGAAAAAGGAAGAAATTGGTTGGAATCGGATGACAAGCGTCCTACAGTTCAGGATATGATGGTCTACAGTGGTTGCCATGGTGCTGAAAACAGCACAGGGAGTTTAATATTGTAACGCTACAACATGTAAAACATGTATTTACAGGACTAGGCTTGGGAAAATAAACCATTCTATCTCTATCTTACCCACGTTGGGTGTAATGGGGGAGTACTAAAAATACCAAGTCCTATCTGGAACACTCAGAGTACACAGACAGGAATTGA
Organism: Ichthyophis bannanicus; assembly: GCA_033557465.1. NCBI lineage: Eukaryota > Metazoa > Chordata > Amphibia > Gymnophiona > Ichthyophiidae > Ichthyophis > Ichthyophis bannanicus. The sequence goes on along the minus strand of CM066035.1, from coordinate 768,512,468 downwards.
AGTAAACCTAATGGATAAGTGCCTTAGGAGTTCCTGATGATACAAGGAAACCTGAATTACCAGGCATGTACTGTGATAATTGATTTGCTGCTTTAGATACAAATGACAGAGCTCCAGAAGAGCTATGGGATGACATCAAGTGTTGGAAGAAAGTGAGAAATCTTTATAAAAGGTGAAAAAAGCAAAAACGGCCAAAATGGATGACTGAACAAACTCTGAAAATTGCCCAGAAATGCAGAGAAGCTAAAGCCAGAGGAGAAAGAGAGGCAAATCACAGAACTCAACAGAGATATCCAACATGCAGCAAGACAAGACAAGGAGAAATACTACAATGATGCATGCAAGAAAATAGAATCAGAAACTATTAGAGGAAGAATAAGATCAGCTTTCCTAAAGCTGCGAGAGTTGTTAAAAAATTTCAGCCTTGAATTGGAATGTTACAAGATGCTCAAGGATCCATGTCAAATGATGCTGAGAAGATCAAGAAAAGGTGGGACGTATATAGTTATTATATGATAAATATCAAGTGGACCAACAGCCGTTTCAACCTGTACCTTATGATCCGGAACCATTGGTTATGAAAGAAGAAGTTGAAGCAGCATTGAAAGCCTTATCAAAGAACAAAGCAACAGGCATTGATTGCATTCCCATAGAAGAACTACAGCAATCTGATGCAGCGGTTGCCATACTTACAAGGCTCTGCCAGGAAATTTGGAAGACATCATGGCCAATACTGTTATAAACACAGTCACTGTATTTATAACAGTATTAAATGTGATCCAACTGATTGTGGAAATTATCACGCAATCACTCTTATACCACAGGCCAGCAAGATTCTACTGAAGGTTATTCAGCAGAGACTACATCCATACCTGGAACGAGAGATACCTGAAATGCAAGCAGGGTTCAGGAAAAGGCGAGGAACGAGAGACAACATCACGGATGTGAGATGGATCCTTGAAAAGACTAAAGAATAACAAAAGGATATCTATATGTGTTTTATTGACTACAGCAAGGCTTTTGACTGTGTAAACCATGAGAAACTCTGAGCCACATTAAGACGCATGGGTATACCAGAACACTTGATAATTTGTTCTCTTGCACAACCTTTACATTGATCAAGAAGCAACATTTTGAATGGAACAAGGAGAAACAGAATGGTTTAAAATCAGTAAAGGTGTACGAAAAGGCTGCATACTTTCCCCCTACCTGTTTTGATGATTTGTTCTACATATAAATTAGAGAAGTAAGACTGTATGAAGACAACAGAGGTGTGAAGATTGGTGGGAGACTCATTAAAACCTTCGCTATACTGATGATATCACATTACTGGCTGAAAAGTGAAGATGATCTGAAACATTTGCCTCTCAAGATCAAGGAACATAGTCTTAAAATGGGCCTGCTCTTTAATGTAAAGAAGACAAAGATCCTGAGAACTGGCAAAATCAATAAGTTCATTGTTGATAGAGAAGAAATTGAAATAATGGACAACTTTTAACCTATTTGGATCAACTATCAATAAAAAAGCAACAAGCAGTCAAAAAATCAGATGATGCATTGTTCTTGGCAGAATGGCTGTGAAGGACCTAGACAAGATTCTCAAGAGCAGAGATGTCTCTCTCCATACAAAGATTTGTCTTGTTCAAGCCATGGTATTTTCAATAATGTCATATGGATGTGAAAGTTGGACAGTGAAAGAGATAGACAGGAAGAAAATTGATGCCTTTGAATTATGGTGCTGGCGGTGAATACTGCATATACCATGGACTGCCCAAAGAACAAACCAGTCAGTATTAGAGGAGATCAAACATAAGCTTTCTTTAGAAGCTCAGATGGCAAGTCTTCGACTTTCATACTTTGGACACATCATGCGAAGAGAGAGATCATTAGAGAAAAACATCATGCTTGGCAAGATAGAAGATCAACGCGAAAGAGGAAGTTCATCAATGAGATGGATCGATACCATAATGGCAGCTATGGGTGCCAGTATGTCAATGAGCCGCCTGTCTGAAAACTGAACACAGTTTAGGACAGCGATGGCGAACCTATGGCACGCGTGCCAGCTGTGGCACGCGAAGGCCTTGCAGCTGGCACGCGTGAAGGTCCGCAAAAAAAGAAAAAGCGGGCTCTGGCTGCTGCCGCGGACGCGGCAGCATGCAGTGTCCCGCGGGGCCCCCTCCGCCCGCTAAGCCCCTCTGCAAGGGCTTTCAGATTCGCGAGGGAGACAGCGTCTCCCTCGCGTCTCTGTTAAGCCCGCAGGGGTTAATGGGAAATTTCCCATCAGCCCCTTTAGACGCGAGGGACTGATGGGAAATTTCCCATTAGCCCCTGCGGGCTTAACAGAGACGCGAGGGAGACGCTGTCTCCCGCGCGAATCTGAAAGCCCATGCAGAGGGGGGTAGCGGGCGGGGGGGGCCCCGCGGGGCACAGCATGCTGCCGCGTCCGCGGCAGCAGCCAGAGCCCGCTTTTTCTGTTTTTAAATTTGCCGGGGGGGGGGTTAGGACTGCTAATGGGCTGGGGGGGGGGGGGGTTGGGAATGCTTATGGGGTGGGGGGGTTAGGAATGCTAATGGGCTAGGAGGGGGGGGGGGTTAGGAATGCTAATGGGCAGGAGGGGGGGGGTTAGGACTGCTAATGGGCTAGGGGGGGTTAGGACTGCTAATGGGCTGTGGGCTGATGGGGGCTGTCTGGAAATGGGGTGATGGGGGGTTAGGACTGCTAATGGGCAGGGGGGGGGTTAGGACTGCTAATGGGCTAGGGGGGGGTTTGGACTGCAAATGGGCTGGGGGGGTTAGGACTGCTAATGGGCTAGGAGGGGGGGTTAGGACTGCTAATGGGCTGTGGGCTGATGGGGGCTGTCTGGAAATGGGGTGATGGGGGGTTAGGACTGGTACTGGGCTATGGGGGGGGTTAGGACTGCTAATGGGCTAGAGAGGGTGGGGTAAGGACTGATAATGTGCTAGGGGTGGGTAAGGACTGCTAATGGGCTGGGGGGGTTAGGACTGCTAATGGGCTAGGGGGGGGGTTAGGACTGCTAATGGGCTAGGAGGGGGGGGTTAGGACTGCTAATGGGCTAGGGGGGGGTTAGGACTGCTAATGGGCTGGGGGGGGTTAGGACTGCTAATGGGCTAGGAGGGGGGGTTAGGACTGCTAATGGGCTAGGGGGGGTTAGGACTGCTAATGGGCTAGCAGGTCGGGTTAGGACAGCTAATAGGACCGGTGAGGTTAGGAAAGCTAATGGGCTGTGGGCTGATGGGGGCTGTCTGGAAATGGGGTGATGGGGTTAGGACTGGTAATGGGCTATGGGGGTTTAGGACTGCTAATGGGCTAGAGAGGGGGGTTAGGACTGCTAATGGGCTGGGGGGGGTTAGGACTGCTAATGGGCTGATGGGGAGGGGTTAGGACTTGAGGTGGGCTGTTGGGTGGGGTTAGGACTGGAAATGGGCTGATGGGGGGTTAACACTGGAGGTGGTCTGATGGGGTTAGGCCTGGTAATGGGCTATGGGGGGGTTTAGGACTGATAATGGGCTATGGGGGGGCTGGGACAAGAAATGGGCTGATGGGGAGGGGTTAGGACTTGAGGTGGGCTGATGGGGTTAGGACTGGTAATGGACTGTGGGCTGATGGGGGGTTAGGACTGGCAATGGGCTATGGGGGGCTGACTGGAAGTGGGGGGTTAGGACTGGTAATGGGTTATAGGGGGGGGCTTAAACTGAAAATGGGGTGATGGGGGGTTAGGACTGGAAGTGGGTTGATGAGGGGGGGATAGGACTGGTATTGGGTTGGGGGGCTGCTAGGACTGGAAATGGGCTGATGCAGGGACTAGAAGGGAATGGATGCTGGGTGAGGCTGGAACTAGAAGGGAGCTGGTGTTGGGGGAGGATTAGAATGGGATGGGGCTGGGAGAGTAAAATGGAGAGGGGAAAAATATTTTGTGTGGGAGGGATAAAAAATCTACAATTGGCCGGGTATTGGGAGAGTAAGTGGGGATTGAGGATGGAGGGGTAAATTTTGAGTAGATGAAATAGGAATGAGGAAAGAGCCAAAGGAGAAAGATTAGTATGTTAAAGCAGATGTAGAGAGAGAATGGAAAAAAAAAACAAGAAGACAGAAGAAAGGACAAATGGACAGCAGATGGAGAGTTAGCAGAAGACACGAAGAAACCAGAAGAAAGTGGCTGGAACAATTGCAACTGAAAAAAAATGCACAAAAGGTAGAAAAATATCTCTTTATTTTGAATTTATTAACTGGAATATGTCAGCTCTGGGAAATGTGCATCATTAATTTTTGCGCTTTGTTTAGTACAAGAGGAAATTAATATATAGTTTTATTTCTACAGTGTTGTTGTATATTCCAAGTTTGGCTTTTGGGGTTCCCAGTTTAATTATTGTCTTCCTGTTTCTAAATTGTGATTCCTTGTTTGGTGATGGTCTGTTCTGCATGTGTAACTGAGCTGAGGTATTCTGTTTATATAATTCCTATTTGACATTGCCACTTGTTCTTTCCCCAGTAGGTCATGTATTGTTGTTCTCTGAGATGTATTGGTTTAATATTTGCAGTGTTGCCTTTTGATAGGTAGAGTATGGTGCTTTGTGAGTCCTGGTAGTGCTGTTAGGATACGGCAGGTTTGCTATGGGTTCTAAATGGGCAGCGTTTGTAGTAGTTCCTAATGTGCCTGGCGGTTGGTACTGGATTATAGTAATGTAGAAACCTTTTAGTCTTTCTTTATCCATATACTCATTAAGAGGCATGTTTACTAAAAGTTAGTGTATGGTAACATTATGCAAATATTTATGCAAATGAAGCACCTTATGCAAATGGGGCTTTAATTGACGTGCTGGCACTTTGAGGAAATTCTTTGGTTTTGTGCGGCAGTTTGGGCACTCGGGCTCAAAAAGGTTAGCCATCACTGGTTTAGGACAACTATCCAGAGGGTCGCCATGAGTCGAGACAGACTCGATAGCACTTAGCAACAACACTGTGATAAGTAATAAATGTTTTCTGACACAAATTGTAAAACAAAAGCACGTGCACTATTTAATAGTTAAACAAAATGTGAACCAATAAAAAATGTTGCATAACCAGTTAGGCCCATTTCCTGCATTTTTGTTTCAAATGCAAGTTATCTAGGTAAGTATTGCAAATGTATACTCAGTCTCTCTACATATTTGAGCTCAAATATCTCAATGTGTGTGGGTGCACCCAAGGTTACAGTACTTATCCATCCAGATAGGAATTCGTTGCGGTCCAAACCTGGAGTTCTGCTTCTCTCTCTTGAAGAAGAACTTGCTGAACTTGCAGTGCAGTTCTCAGGGATCACTGTTCTGAAAATCTTTAGCTTTTCAGGCAGAGGTAACCCCCCCCCCCAAAAAAAAAAACACCAAACTTACAGATTTCCCTAAATACTCTTACACTACAGTATAGCTAACTGTACTATAATGCCTAACTTTCTATTCTTTCGGCTCCCTAAAAAAAAATAACTAAAATAATTTGTACCAAGTGCATTACTTGATGCTGTAGTAAGTTTGTTCTCTCTTGTCGCATTCACTATCACTTTCTCTCAGGCACATGTGCATTCCCAGTATTGCTCTCACCCCTATGATTCTTTTTCACACTTCTTTCTCACAATACTGAGAAACATACTTGTTTTCACTCCCTTCTCACCACTCAACATTTATCTGGTGTTCTGTTCTTATAATTCTCTTACTTTTTCTCCCTCCCTGCATTTTAAAGGTTTTTACTAAAGCCACTTTATTTTCCCCTTCAAAGGGGAATTTCACCTGTCTTTTCACCTTAGTAGCTCTAACTTCCCCTTTCCTATTTAAACCTCATAATCTAAAGAAGTCCAAAATTTCTTCTAATCCTTACCTTTCTCTTCCTTACACCACTTTCCTTCCTTCCCTTCTTTCCACTTACCCTATCCTTACCTTCAAACTAGCTTCCCAAGCATGTGTTCTTACCTTCAGAAACTCAGCCCAACTTCCCAGTCTTTTTTCATTTACAGCCGCCTTAGTCCTTACTCAATCACTCAAACCAATCAGTCCCACATTCACACTCAAGCAAATCCACTCAATCCCTGTCAGCAAATACTCTCTCATACATCCCCTCTCTTACACACACTGACTCCAACTGTCTCTGTCTTTCCCCATCACTGACATTCTAAAATCCTTTCCCAGAGCATTCCCTCATCTACTGAAGTCAGCCAATAGTCCAGAAAGAAAATTTCTGTGTTGTTCTTCTCTGCCTTCCCCACCAATTTAGGGACCAAACCCCCCCCCCACCCCCCCCAAAAAAAAAAACACTTGGCTGCTTCTCACAACCATGGAGCAGCCCCTGGATCTCCAGGTGAGGGGGAGTTCTTAATATTTATTAAACCATCAAGTTATAAGTTTTAGCTATTTATTGGATGTATGCAGAGAAAGAGAGAGTAGAATCAAAGACGGTAACTGGCACTTGCTCATGCCTCCAGTCAGGTTTAAAACTAGACATGGCAATTTTTTTCTATTTACATGTATTCCCATTTTAAGATAGGAACTAGGCATGTAGATGGCTGGCCACCTTGAGCCACGCCCCCTTGGAATCTCTGAGTGGTGTGCATCCCCACTGCTCTTTACATGTGGTTGTGATATGTGTGTGGAGATGTCTCTAAAATAACCTTCTTAGGCTCTTAATTTAGGTGCCTAAATGTGTTCCCTGTTTTTGATGAAACATAGGAACTTATGTTTTTTGATGAAAATTAGATTTAGGAGCTAATTTATAATTTTGGTGCATAGTGCTGAAAATCAGTGCTAAATTCTTAGGGCCCAATATTTATCTGTCCGAATCTTCGAAGGGCTATGTATTGATGGGTGCATAGCCCTCCCCATCAACCTCTAAACCACATAATTAATTCTGCAGTGACAGCAGTGAATATATGGTGATCGCCGCCAAAGCCAGAAGCTGCCAAAGCTAACCTAGCAGCAGCGATATTGGATGCTGCCCAGTTAGCTCACATCCCTTAAAGATAGGCAAGGGTTTTCCTCACCTGTCTTTAAGATGCAGATCACTAACCGGGTAGCATCCAATATTGCTGCTGCCCAGTTAGTGCCATTCTCTGTCTCCGCTCTGCCTTGGAACGCCCCCAACATGCCCCGATGCTAATCTGATAGCATGGGGGCATTTAGGAGACTTAGATGGGGATATTCAACAACACTAACCATGTATGTACCATTGAATATCCCCATCTAAGGCATTTACATGGTTTACTGGGCTGTAAACCATGTACATGCCTTTCGAATATTGAGCCCTTAATTTTTTTTCCCCTGTCCTAATTCCACCCTTCTTGCCATCCACTTTTTAGGATCTTAAATTGGGAATGTTGTTGATGTTTGCCAGTGCGACTAGTGATTAGAAGTTCATCTGCCACCTCTCTGAAGGTAGCCCTGACTTCTCCCCTCCCAAGGAATGTGGGGCACAATCCTTACCTTCAGGGATCTCTCCTTGGCTGGTCCGCGACCATGGTGGCTTGAGTAGCTGACCTCTGACATGTCCAAAACTTTATGGTCCTATATGCCAGAGTCAGGGCTACCTTCAGAGAGGTGGCAGATGAACTTCTAATCACTGGTCGCACCGGCAAACATCAACTTTAGACCTGAGAACCATACTGACAGCAGCACACAGTGATTTGGAGCCTCCTTACATGGCTCTGCTAGAGGCATTGGTGATCTGGGCTCAGCACTACTTATACAGTATCCACAAGCCCCCTGCGACAACATCAAGACCTGAGGCCTATGAAAATCCAGTGTGTGCTACAAAATGCTGGTGTTTCATCCCTTCATGACACTGAACCCAGGTAGTGCAAGACTCCTTTCTGCAAGAGAGCATGGATGGAATGTCTGCTCAATCTATGGTACCAACCATGCTGCCCTCCTCACTGGTTCATGGGACACTAGCGCAGGAGATTCAGCTCAGGGGGACTGTTTTTTGCTTTCTCAGCAGAAGCATTTCCTTTAGCATTGGGGTCCACATTACATACCTTGGCAGATATGGAAAGAGAATTGGCTTTAGTTCATGCCATTTCTCAGAAATTCAAGGTGAGTTACATTCAGGTACAGTAGATATTTTTCCTGTGCCTAGAGGACTTACAATCTAAGTTTGTACCCAAGGCAATGGAGGTTTAAGGGACTTGTTGAAGATCACAAGGAGCAGCTGTAGGATTTGAAGCCTGACTTCCCTGGTTCTAGCCCGCTCCTCTAGCCATTAGCATGGGTGCTCCAATGCTATCTTCTGAAACACACTCCCATGTGTGGCAAATGCAGAACAGTCGCTGGGCTCACCCCTGCATTTAGCACTCGGACTTTGCATTTAACACCACATTATATTTTGCACATACATCTGTAAGTGCAAAACTTACCCTACTTTAGAAAATGGGCCCTTTAACTTCCTACCAACAGAATTAGAAATAAAGTTGGTGGCTAGTTTTGTGAACTTCACATGGGGATTATCAGGGAAAGATCTTTTGTTTTATCTTTGTTTATGCACACCTCAATCGGGCAGTAGCCAGGATTGAAGCTTTGATGACCGGTGATGCTGCTCCTACCAACTTGTGCTAATTTTCCTCTTTCTGGGGTAATTCTATAAAGCTTTATCGGCATGTAATGCTTGTGTTACATGCAGAAAAGGAGTTTTATGATATTGCATGGTTCCATACACACATAAAAAGTAGGCACACTGAAAGATTGTACTTACTTTTATGTGACCTGTACAAACGCATTCCCTGAGGTGTAGTTTGTTTAGAAGCAGAGCAGTGATGTACCCATAGGTACAGTACATGTGTAGAGCACACACACATCTTGGGAGCAGGTGTAAATTTATATATTGGCATTTGGGTGCTGGCTCTGGGAGCCTGTTTTATAAAAGTGCATAAACATTTATATTGCCTGCAAAACTCCAATGGAGCTGTAGAATATAGAGGAACAGGGGATGAAGTACCTCTGTCCATGAAAGAAGAGCAGATCCTTGGAGTGGATGTTTCCAATGATCTTAAGGCAATGGCAAAAGCCAGAAGAAAGCTTGGGTGCATAGAGAGAGGAATGGCCAGCAGAAGAAAGGAGGTGATATAAGTCTATATAAGTCTTTGGTGCAACCTCATTTGGAGTATTGTTGTGCAATTCTGGAGACCACACCTTCAAAAGGATATAAATAGGATGGAATTGGTGCAGTGGATGGATACCAAAATGGTCAGCAGGCTTCATCACAAGGAATTTGGGGACAGACTTAAAGATCTCAATGGGCCTGATATTCAGTGCTGCAGCTAGCTAGCTGTGAATATAATGCCTGACCATCGGCACTAAACACTAAACCTGGATATCCAATGCCAGGGTCATATCTGGCCCCAGCATTGACTATCTGGGGTCAGCACACAGCCTCCGCCACTGAAGAAGCTAACCAGGCAGTGGTTCAATATTGCCACTACCCAGCTAGTGATTGTTGCTGCCCATGACATGCCCTAGAGCGGCCACAACATGCCCCGATGCTAAGCTAATCTTAGCACTGGGGCATGTAGTGGCATTAGTAGGGGATATTCAGTGGCACTAACCATGTTTGTGCCATTGAATATCCTGTTCATTGGCATTTACACAGTTTAGAAGTCTGTAAATTGTGTAAATGTGTTTCAATATTGGGCTCAATATGGGCCTGATTCTGGGACGCAGGTGGGACGTGCAGCCCCACAAGCCATCTGGACCTAGTTCCCCCTCTGGCTCTCCCTGTATGTCCTGATCACCAGGACGGGAAGAGCCGGTGGGAGTGGGAGGGGGCTGGCTCTGGGCATAGTGGGGGTTGGCCAGCCCAGCAGGATATACAGGGCCGATTCAGTTCACGACCCTATACAACTGGCTGGGTCAGAGGGGACATGCTGCTTATTCCACCTTAATCCAGCTGTGGATTGGGTGGCGGGGAAGAAGGGGCCACAGTCATGGGAGTTGGGGGCTCCTGCAGGGAGGGCGTCCTGTAGGAGGGCAGGGACATGATGGGCCATCCACAGACCCAATTCTGTGCATTGGGACCTAACTGGCCTGTCTTCCTCGGACGTCCGGATGGCCCAGACATCCCCCTCCCTGAATCGAGCTCCATATGTACTTTGGAGGAAAGGTGGGATAGAGGAGATATAATAGATACTTCTATGGCATAAATGCACAGGAGGAGAGCTGCTTTCAGTTGAAAGAGAGCTCTGCAACAAGGGGGCATAGGATGAAGCTGAAAGAGGATAGACTCAGGAGTAATATGAGGAAATATTTCTTTACCGAAAGAGTGGTAGATGCAGTATCTGAATTCAAGAGAACACGGGACAAACACGGAAGATCTCTCAAGGTACAAAAGGGACTACAGTAGTTGGTATGGAAGGGCAGACTGGATAGGCCATATGATCTTTATCTGCTGTAATGTTTCTGTGATTCTAATAACCATCGTTTTGTTTTCTCCAACCCATTGGAAGTTGGAAAAAATTATATATAAGGAATTGAGAATGTTTGCTTTTCTGTCTGAGGGCAAAATAACTCCAAAAATTTGGCGTGGGTGGGAAAAAAATGTCCAATGTATTCCTAAGGGAAAAGTGGCTCCAACTTTTCTGCATACAAACAGATACGGTGAAACACAGCAAGTAGGGAATTGCTCCTTTCAAACTGCTTCTCCTCTGTTGTGCTCTACTCTCCTGGCCATGTCTGCACCCCACACACAGCATACCAGCTAGCCACCCACCTTATCTCATTCCCCCACAAGTACTCCAGTCTCCACCAATCCTATCCCTCAGTACTATTGCCACATCCATCTATCCCACCTCGCCCAAAGGTATAACCCACAACGACCCCAATCTCCCAACCCCTCCTGATATGTATAGTCAACCGCTGCTGATCGCGGGAAGCAGCGGTATACAAATGTTCTCTAAATAAATAAAATAAATAAACTACATCCTAATTGTGCTGAATATTAACATATACATTTATGTGTTAAGTGATAGGAACATACTGGTCACGCCTCTGACAGTGACCACAGAGGCTTTGCATTTAAATTGCATTAAGTGCAAAACTTACAGAATCTAGTAAAAGAGGCCCTTAGTTTTATGTCAAGATATCATTTTGTCCCGTGCTTAACTGATTCAGCATGCATTATTTGCTACATCTTCAAAGTACATGCACTATAAAAAATAAAATTGCCCATATCTAAAAATAGCATGCACTAATGCCAAAACATGCCAAGGGCTAGATTCCCCAAACATTGCTAACATATTACCACACATTAACATGCATTAACATGCCTTATTTACTACTGGTCCCATTTTATGCATTTATTAATAATGCACATGAAGGGGGCTGTTTAATAAGTATCATGCGAGAAGCGTGCATTTGGGCCATGCAGTCTGCATTGATGCTTGTTCTAACATCACTGGGCATATGTGTCCTTACCCCTGCTGCTAGTGTATTACAACATCATGGCACTTGAGTAAGCTGGCATGCAGGGGCACTTTTCACCATCCATAGAAGTAGCATTAAGTGCACCCATCATAATGGCAATGGTCCCGATTAAAGCATGCCCATTACACATGTGCTAACCGCAATGCACCATCAACACCTATGTTCCACCCCAATCCATCCTGTCTGCCCTATCACATGCTAACCCACTAGCGCAGTATTTTCAGTGTGGAGCGCCATGCTGTTAGCTAGTGTTTAGCATGATTTAGTAAATATGGCTCTGACTGCATTAGCATGTGCTAACATGGTAACAGACTTTGGTAAAATTAACCATAATTGAATAAAAAAATGGCAATGGAAAATGAAATGACATGCATAGCATAAATACGAAGCAAAATGAAATAATGACACAAACCATTGTTTATCCATATACACATTTAGAGTTCCTCAGAAGAAGTAGGTGGGGCCTTTCAGTCATTGTCTGTTACTGTATTTTATGAGCCCGATTTTCGAAAGGCATTTACACAGTATACAGCCCAGTAAAGCATGTAAATGCCTTAAAACGGGATATTTAATGGCACTTACATGGTTAGTGACATTGAATATCCTCTTCTAACTCCCCTAAGTGCCCGGATGCTATCTGGTTAGCATCGGGCGTGTTGGACGTTCCAAGTGAAGTAGAGGTGGCGACAAGCAATAACAGGGCAGCAGTGCTACTTCATGCTGCCCGATTAGTGACCTGCATCTAAAAGATAGGCAAGGAAAACTTAACCGGACAGCTTGCAATATGGCTTCTGCCTCATTAGTTACTGCGGCTTCCGGCATGTGCGGCGATTCCTGGATATTCAATGCTGGGGCCGCATATGACCCCAGCATTGAATATCCAGGGTTAAAGGTCACTGAACAGGGTTATGCGCCATAGGGGTGCATAGCCTGCCCAACTCAATATCAGGCCTTACATTTTTACCATTTGGAGGTCCTGGCAAAATTCCGCTGAATGTAATCTTGCTGAACGTTTGGTGAATTTCTAGAACATTTTGTCAAGACAAAGTATAAGAACAAGTTTACTTTCATGCTGGTTTCTTCCAGGAGTTTCTTAATGTAACACGACAACTCTGCTAACTTATCTCTCTCCTTGCATCACAGATCCAAAACATTTGTTAGAAAACTGCTCAGATTTTATAGCTTAATTACTGTAATTAACTTCAATTTAAAAATAAGCACTGTAATTTATTATAATTTACACGACTTACTGTATATTAATTGCATACCTTGTACGTGATACTAGGATAATTTTGTGTATGTACTTTATTTAGCATTCTACATTGACTTACAACCCAATGAACAATATCTATAATTGCATTCTTCATTAACTCATATTATTAGAACTATTTATCTGTGTGTCATTTTTTAAGATTCTCCTTTGTTTATTCCATATGGTGCATGAAACACCAAAAAGTTGTTCTTTACAAGAATTCATCAGAAGTTTGAATTTTTATTGTATGTAAACTACATTCAATGGCTTTTGCTCGGAAACTGCAGTACCTAAGATTTATAAATACCAAACAAACAACAGGTGCTGTTGAGTCAATGCTGACTCCTAGTGACCCAGCCCCTGGCAAGGTGTGACCACAAGTAAATTGCACAGCGAGTTTACAGCCTCTGGTATTCCAAAGTGGTTACTAGCCAGGCCTGATCCTGCTTGGCTTCAAAGATCAGCCGAGCCGACGGGGGCAGAGCCTGGTTTCTGGTCAAGATGGACGTGTAAGAGCTGTGCTCCGGAGGGCAATAGACAAGAATCCTGACTTCGGCAGTCTTTAATCAAATAATTCCTACCTACGTTGATACCATTTCATCCCGGATATGTCTGTCTCCAAACAGACGTGGCTGGATTACCAAGTATCCCAAAATGCTAGTGCAAAGAGAACCAAGACGGAGCCTTTCTCACCTCACAAGATGGCGGTCATACGAAATTGTCTTGAGACCTTGCAGGAGATCCTGGCTGAGATTCGGGCGGTCAAGGACTCGGTCAAAGCTAATGGAGAATCGCTATGTGCAATGCAGTAAGATATCAACGCTTTGCGATCCTCTTTGGAGTCAAATACGACTCGTTTGGAGAATGTGGTGGCTTCACATGGAGAAAGGCTCGAGGCCATTGAGAATAAGAATACTAGGAGTTCCTGAGGGAGCAGAGAGGTCCTGACTTGGTATCCTTTTTGCAGGCCATGATTCCAGGTGTGTTAAAGTTGCAGTTGGCTATGCCGTTTGAGATCAAATGTGCCTATAGACTGCCTACTTAGTCTGTGGTCATGGGCAAGCGTCCATGCCTAATCATCTTGAAAGTTTTATGTTTTCAGCAAGTATTGCAAATAATGGGAGCAGCCAAAGCACTTTCAACTTTGGAATATCAGGGACATAAACTCCTGTTCTTCCCGGACTTTACGAAGGCGACGGTGGATCGGAGAAAAGGTTTACTGGCGCTGCGTCCATGCTTGGTGCAACTTCAGGCCCATTTTGGACTGCTATATCCTGTCCACATGAGAGTCATGCTGCATAACCAGACCAAGACTTGTGATGATCCCTGGGAGTTATATGCATTTTTGGAAGCTAAGGAGTTGGTGGTGATGCGATGAAAGTCATTCTGCAACTTTTATTCGCTAGAGTTCTATGGCGCTTGCTATCATGGGCGTTTGACTGGTCTGAGGTCGTGTAAAGGGTTCAGACAGCTGGGAATGAGTGTTAGTCTGATCGAGGAGATGTCGGCACTTTGAGACAAGTGGTGTGTGATTGTCCTAACATTCAGTCTTATTATGTTTCAATATGGAACCATATTAAAGAGGTGCTGGGATTTTGGGCCAATCTCTCCTGGTCTGGGGTCGTTTTTCAATCAATAATTGGCATCTTGCCGTAACAGCGGGATTGTCCATTTTAATTAACTTCATATTAGAAGTGGCGCTATTTTTCATTATTTCTAACTAGAAAACATGCGACAGAGCTTGGTTGATGCGAAGAGTGGAACACTTGGGCTTATTATATATATATGTATATATATATATATATATATATATATATATATATATATATATATATATATATATATATATATATATATATATATATATGTGTGTGTGTGTGTGTGTGCAAACATCATGGTGTAGTTGTTCCCTTGCATCCTTCTTTTCTTAAGTGGAAACTCTTCCTTTGTAGTGGAGTGGTTGCTCTTATATTGCCTTTGTAGGCCTAGTAAGCTCATAGATGTTTGTGTGTCTTTATATAGCCCCTGATGATCGCATGATGATGGGAGGGACAGAGTGGGGCAGACTATGTTTAACCTTTCCTTTTCTCATGTTAAAGAAAAGAATATTGTATTTTGATTTACTGCAATTTCGTTTTCTCTTTTGTTTGTATTTTGTTGGAAAATCTAAATAAAAAACTAAAAAAAAAAAGATCAGCCGAGCCAGTTCATTCAGGACAACTTAAGACTCTACCAAACAAATACATTAATAAATAAAACAAACCCCTAATTGTAGTAACAGGTTCATAAAATTTGAGTATGAATGGTACATCATCAACATAAGAGCAAGTTGCTTTAAAGTTTTTGTTATTTAAAATGATATATTATTAAGGGGCCTGAAATTTAAAGGTGTTTATCCAGTTGGCAGAATGGTTTGTTGAATGTACACTGCTTTGATTGCAAGATAAAACAGTATAGAAATAAATAAAATAAATAAATAAACCACCATTGAGAGCGATATTCAGTGGCACTATCTGGACAATGCCTCTGAATGTCGCCTTTAGCTGCCACAGCACAGTCCAGATGTGCCAAGGCAAGATCACTCCTTATCTGCTTAGCATCAGTCTTCAGCCCACTAACCAGAGAAGTGCCTGCATAAAGTTAGATCATTTCAATAGCTATCCAGAGAGTGGCTAAATATTGCCACCATCTGGAGAGCTGCACCAGTCACCGCTGAAACTGGATATTCAGGGTGGGAGGATTCTGGTGCCGAATATCTGGTTTCAGTTTTGTCCACAGTGGCCAAGTGCTTAAAAACCTCTGACCACTGCAATCTGAACACTGAGCCCAAGGATTTCAGCATTTTATATCCCTTATTTAATAATAAAATCAATTACCATAGCAACCCAACCCATATATGAAACCCACATTCTTAAAAAATTGAATAACTGGTGGCATCCTCTTCATTGCCTCGTTTGGGGCCCATTGGTCCCCTTCTTCATGTGTCTACAGCCAGAGTAAGGAGAACCGGGTGATGCAGAGCCCCATTAACACCTCATTGGAGCTAGGATGCTTGGTGAATAGTTGGGCTGGAAACCTTGCTGCTGGAGCAGTGGCTTGCACCGAAGGTTGTCTTGCTAGAACAAAATAGCCCTGGGAGCCAGATGAAGCCAGTTGTCTCCCAAGTTGGTGAGCTGGCAATCGTAGGAGGGATGACTCCAGGGCAGAGGGGAGAGGCGTGTGTAGCCCTTCCGGGTCAGCATACTAGCAACTATTCCTCTCGGTGCTCTACTGGAGATTTGGCTATTGATTTGACCATGCCAGCTACCTCATTGATGGCGCTGTGAGCCCCAGAAGCTGGAGCCAGAGTGGTTGGAACCCCTGCAATTTTTACCATTGTTCACCCAAAATTCTTTTCACTGGAGACTATCTGGACAGCCATAGCAGATCTTGGGGGAAACGTTGGACCCCCAGGTACATGCCTTGGCTGTACTATCTGATAAATACTGTGTTGCTTCAATAGAATACAGAGAGAATTTCATCTCTTCAGAATCTCACTTCAGAGTTGCAGTCAAAGGTTGTTTGGGTGGAAAACTATGCAGACTCTTTTCAGAACAACGTTGTCACCATGAAGGCAAGTCATGAACATTTGGAGAACTTTTCTCATTTATAAGAATTTGAGGCTTACAGACTTTCCTAAGTCTTCTATAATTAATGCTAAAGAAATGTTTAAATTATACTTACTGGAGGTATTAGGGGTTCCAGTAGAATCCCCCCCCCCCCCACCTCGTATATAAGATTTACAATATGCCCACTGGTCGTCAATCTTCTGGCACTGGAGAAATCCCAGGTGTACAGCAGGCAGATTCACTGGACATCTCTGCAATTTTAGAAAGATCAGAACCTGACTTTTATGCTCCATCTACCCTTTTAGTTACCTTTACGTTATCCTCTGATAGAGACTGGTTTCTAAGAGTTTTCTTTTGTAAAATAAATATCTTGTTTAAGGGTTTTGCAGTACAGGTGTTTCTCGATCTTTCATGGGAAACACAGCAGAGAAGGAAAACATTTCTCTTACTCTGGCCCGGTGTACAGCAGTTGAATGTTCAATTTTTCCTTACACTTCCATGCAAATGCACAGTCAAACTTCAATCAATTTTTATTTTTGATCCATTCCAACTGCTGGTGTTTCTGAGTGCCCAAAGGTCAGCTGTAGTTGAGGTTCCCCCCACTGCATGAATGTAATTCCTGGCTGTTATGCTTATTTAATTCCTTCATGCATTGATTTATTCTTTTTTGTTTCCTTTGTGATTACCTCCCCTCTATTGTGGGGGACAGAGCGAGAGTGATCTTTTTTTTTTTTTGTCCATTACCTTGATTGAATTTTGTATTTATCCTTTTATGTTGATATTTGTGATTCTGCTTCCTATTCCTTGACAAGTATGTTGTATGCTTGTTTTTTTGTGCAAAATGAGAAATATAAAATAAAAAAGCGAATAACAATTTGCAAATACAGCTTAGAAATACTTCCTCATAATATTATTCATCCATTCCTTGTTTTGGAGATAGGCAACTTAGAAAACATATTTTGATTTAAAAATAAATGATGGGTGCGATATTCAGCAGTGGTGGCTAGCAGATCTAACATGGATAGCCACCATTGCTGAACTTTAAACCTGTAAATTAGATGCAGGGATCACATCCGGCCCCAGGATTGAATATCCAGGTTGTGCAGATTGGCAAGAAACTAACCAGGCAGCAGAGATATTCAACCATTGATTGGCTGGCTTTAGCAGTGAAAGTTAGGAAAGCCTTTTCTGTGCCTTACTTTTGCTATGTAGCCATAACCAGGTATTCTGAGGTGGAATAAGCAATACAGCCATCTTCCTCCCACCGGATGTACAGGGCCATGACCTGAATTGGCCCTGTTTGTCCGGGTGTCTGGCTTGCCCCCACCCACTCTCTGCCCCCAGGCTGCCACCATACAGTGCTACACACCCTGCGGTGCTGTGCATGCGGGGGGCACTTGGGGCAGAATACAGTCCTGGTGGATAGCAAGGCTGGAAGTCCCGCCAGGACATACAGCTCTGCTATTCACTGAAGTGGGCCCAAAGTGATATAAATGTTTCTGGGGCCCTTTTTATTAAAAAGGCGCATTTACCGCACAATTAGAAGCAAAGCTAACATGAAGTAAATGTGATCGTTGTGCTCTGACTGTTGAGGGCATTCCCAACATTTTCCAAGCAGTTAGTGCATGATTGAAACCCTAACACATGGCACTATTAACAAGGGTGCACCTAACAACACCTAGAGAGGTACCATTCTGTGCACCATGCCAAATGGCAATTGCCGCATTGCCACTGAGCGTGCATTAAGTGCCCTCATGCTAGTGGCAAATACTGTATGCTCTCCACACCAACACTCCACCCCTATCCTGCCCACTCTCTGCCCTAACATGTGACGGCCACTTACTGTGTATTTTAGTGGCCAGTAGCTGGCATGCACATGCATTAGTGTTCACCATTGCCAATTGCTACAGTCTAAAATGTGCATTAACCAATTATCAGCCTTTAGTTAAAAAAGTGTAAAAGCTAGTAAATAAACTTAAAGCTATCTTAACCCAAAACAACGCAAGCAACAGTTAACAGATAACAAGACCAGAACAAAAAGATGACCGTCAGACTGCAAGTGTCACAAAACAAGCCAACTCAAACCAAGCTCTCAAATGCAGGTTCAAAAAATTACTATTGAGACCAGATTTGAATTTGCTATAGAAAGGCTCTGAACACAAGTAGGAAGGTAAGAAAATCCATAAGCTCAGAACCACAAAAAAAAACAGAGCATTGATACATGCGAAAATTACAGGTGAAATGAAAGACACATTTTCATGTTTAGAGCAGAGGGAACCATAAAGGGGTATAGGAAACAAGAATAGAGAACAGGTTGGGAATAACCATGTAAGTCAATAATATATTAAGAATCTGATCCCGTAGAAAAGAGGAAGCCAATATTTCTCAGAGAGAAGTAATATGGTCAAACTTTCAAACATTATAGAGTAATTTAATTGATATGTTTTGAATGTTCTGAGGGTGTTTAAGTTCATGGACTACCTGAATACCAGAATAAGAAGAGTTGCAATAATCTTAGGGAGATACAACTAGAGAATGGATCAGAGTATTGACGTGTTGAGAAAATGTTTGATAAGACCATATGTGCCTTAAAAGAAAGAAACGATGACAGGAATTTAAAAGGCCTTAATCAGGAGTAGTGGGGTTGTTATAGGCAACAGAGTGTTGTCAGCATACTAGAATTCACTTATCCTATGATCTTTCACTAATTTAGCCACTGGGGCAAGTATCAAGCTTGGAAAACACTGCATTTTAAAGGATATGATAGCATTTCCTTAAAGATAAATCAGACCAGAAGACTGAACTGGAAGCCAACTGGGAAGATTATGCCTAGGTTCAAACAGTTCCTGTTTTGATTTCTATGTGCACGGGTGGAATGTCTAGCCATTTAAGTATATTCTCTGCTTAGAGTGATTATCTGGCTTGGCTTCCCTCCTTGAGGTGGTCTATAATTTTTTTTTTTCTTGCTAGAAGTTTTTCTTAAATTGATGTGTTTGTTCCTTTACTTTTTACTTAATGTAGAAGATTAAATATCTAAAGCATATGACACTGATAGAGAGAAGTCCCTAGAAACCTTGAAGGAGCAGGAAAAAAGGAAAACCAGTTCAGTAACTAGCCACCAATAACCAGCTTGGCTAGAAGGGATGGTAGAAGAATGTAATCTACCAGGTGAAATGCCAAGGTTAGATCTAAGTGGATAGTGAACACTATTTTACCTTGATCTAAAAATCTCTTAATCTCTCTGAATAATGTATTTGGTAAGGTGTTGGTATGCTGACCAGGTCTAAATCATATTTAGCATGGATGTAATATGTTTATGTTTATGTTTATTAAAACTTTATATACCGCCCAATACAATTAGCATCTGGGCGGTTTGGCTTTTTTGATGGAGTCACAGAGATGTTTAAAGATAAGGAAGATTGGAACTGGGATGGTAGTTTAAAGACGAAAGATCAGTCGAGTTTAGGTTCCTTTAAAATAGGATGGATAATAGCTTGTTTCTAGGGCACTGGAATGATATCAGAACTTAAATTAGCGTTAATGATAGCGTGTAAAAATGGAAGAAGGCCCAAGAGGGACTCCTTGAGCCATTTTGATGGTACTGGATCAAGAGTGCAGGCTGTAGGTTTGGTGGAAAAACAGTATTTAATCCAAATTTAATCGAAGTTTTAAAGTTATCCAAGAAGTCCCTCCTGGTAGCAAAGTGGATTATCTAAGAGAAAACTGAAATGGAAACAATTGTTTCTGATTGGTACTCATTACAAAAATGTTTGAAGGGCTCTGAACAGTAGATAATGAGGAAAAAACCTTTATGCAAATCCCTAAGCTTGGCAAAGAAGTATGAAGCTAGTTCATCTGCTTAGAGTTGATTGATGGTGAAATAAAGCTAAGCATTGATGCAGTCAGACTAACTAATACAGAAAGAGATGCTTTGAGCTTGATTGCTTGTATTCAATTAAAGTATTCTTTCTTAGTTGATAAAACATTCTTTCTGCAGAAAAAATGTCATTCTTGCATCTCCACTTCTTCTTGGTCTTCCTAGCTTGCCTCTTAAGGAGGCCATTAGGATTCTAGAGTTGGTGGTGATGTAATCTATGGCAACATAGTAAATGAGCTACAGTCATTAAGGCTCCTGTCAGTGTGATATTCCATAAAGTAACCTGTTGTAATGTCAATGAGGAGTCAAAGTTTAATGAAAATGTGTTGCAAGTTGGGTTGGAGAAGGAAAGGGTGAGCTTTTAGAAGCTGTAGGTTAGTTGGGTTAAAAAGAGGTGAACAATATCAGGCTTAGACAGGAAGAAAGCAAATAGCTCACACAGAACTCTGGCATAGGGAAAGAGTGACTGGGTTGAGTAAGTTTGTGTGTCAGAAAAGTGAGGCTGTGTTGCAAACTACAAAGCAGAAGACAGACTTGTAGTGAGAGGCTTAACTGACTACAACAAAAAGAGCAGAGGACTGGCAAAGTCAGGATAAGGGAAGCCAGGACAAAGGACACACACACACTGGTTCTGTGTGTGTGTATGACAGTCACTCCAGTAGTAAACGTTTGCATATGTGTGGTCCTCCCCATAGACATGAGTGACTATGCTACAATGTTGCAATACTCTTACTAGATAGGGCAGAGGGCACACATACAATGATTGTTTTTAAGAATGGATCACTTCACTAGTCAAGTCTGATGTGCTATGTGGCTACCAAAGAATATTTTGTTTTGTTTTTAACACAGGTCATAACCTCAATGACAAGCAGGAGAGAGCAGCTTCTGAGCTCTTTGCATGAATTTCAGTGACGCAGTACTTAGTGGTATAAAAATGTGACAAATAAATAAATCAAAGATATGGCCACGGTCTCATTAGGGTAGCAGTCACAGGCGTCTGCAGTCTAGCCAGACTTAGTCAAGCTTTTCCTTTACTGCCCAGCAAACAGCATGGCTAGTGAATGGATATTCTCAATGTGAGCTCCTATGTTCATGGCTACCACCAGACTTGATGGAAAAGCTAGTATTCCCTTTTCTTACTTTCCCTCAATGTCCACATGCCTAGGAGAAAGACTGAGTGCACAGCTGCATTCAAGCAATGCAAGCCAAATTGCTCACCCTCCTTTCCTCAATGTCTTGTGTTTTTGCAACTTGCCACTACAGTTGCTGCTGCCTGGTCTCCTGGTTGCATTGGTTTCTTTTAGTCCCAAATAGAAAAACATAAAGAAAAAAGGAAACGTCTTCCCATGCATTTCTCTGCTTCTGTTACTGCTGCCTGTGTCACTACTCAGCCTGCTACAGGCCCTGCCACTGTCCAGTTTGCTTACTTGATTCAGTGTCTTGTTGCTGGCGCCTCCCATGTTGATGCTGCCTGGCCAGATCTGCCACCCTGACACACTCTTCTTTCCACTGTTGTATTTGGTCCCCATAATGAAAAAAAAAAAAGCATAAACAAAAAGCAAAAAATAATTTCCACTTCTAGTGTTAGTGTCTTGGGCTGCCCAAACCAGCTTTTATCATGCTCTGCCTCACTTAATGCCAGTCTAGTTGCTGCTATCCATCCTGATTGGCTGTCCTTCCATTTTCTTGGTTCCCAAAATGGAAAACAATCTCCACACATAAAATCTGTATTCATGTTCAATTATGCAGTTCTACAAGTTACTTATGGGAGGGGTTCTATTGGAGATGATTATTGATTTTTCTTTTTAATTACACTTTAAAGTATTGCCTTTTCAGAGGCATCCCAACTTACTTTGTCTCATCCAGTAAAAACATAGAATGTCAATCTGTGCCATCTTTCCACCCTCATGTGCCCATTTAAAAACTGCACATTGTTCCCCTTTTTTTCTTTGGTAACCCTTACCTTTGGAATGCTTTACCGGAGACTCCCTATGGCGCGCATACGTTCATAGACTGTTCCCACCCCCGATATCCCATGACATACATATACAGACACACATGACGCACTCACATGCCACTCCCATGACATACACACATGCACACCTCTGACATCTCCATCACACAAACATGCACATACACGGGCCCCCCACACCCCTATGACATACACACATGTACCTCCTTGCACCCTCCTTGCATGTACACATGTACCCCTGACACCTCCATGACAGACATGCACACATCCCCATCCCCAACAATCCCTATGAAATACACACTGCACCCCATGACATTCACCCCTACCATGAAGCATGCACACACATGCACCCCCCCCCCCTCATACCTGATTCTGCAAATAGCTGAAATGCACCAAAATGTCATGCTGTCAATGTATACTTTTCAACCTGTTTATTTATTAATGTTTGTATTAGGGATGTGCTCAGAAAAAGTTTGTTTCATTTTTAGATCTCTTTGAAACCTTTTTCATGATTTGCAGTAAATGGGGACATGACCAGTTCTGCAAGAGAGAAGATGCAGTTTCCATTTAAGTCAACTGTAGGATAGAAAATAAATCATTATATAAAACCGATAAGACTTTTTTGTGGCTTTTCTCTGGTTTCCAGAAGACAGAAATATGAGTCATATGAAGTATATCAACAGCATTTACACTGATTTCCTCTTTGGCAGACTCATCCAAACCACATAGAGGACCCAGTAAGATTTTTAAATTCTTCTCACCCAAAGTCAAAGTAAAGCAGAACTGGGGCATGCAGAGAGGGATGTGTGGGTAATCATGTATGGCTATCAGCTACACTGTACCAGCGCAATGAGCCAAATGCAGGAATTCTGTTACCAGGGCTACCATTCATAGAGGGAGTTCCTTGTGAGCATGCTAATTTCTCCGACACACAGAACGGAAGACAACACTAGATAAATCGGGCCCTATATTCCAGCAGAAAAGGAGAATATTTCAGTGCTCTTAAGTAGGTTTTTAAAAGTCTTTGAAAGTACGCAAGAAAAGATGCAATTAGCACATAAGAGTAAATAAAATCATAGCTCAGAATTCAAGGTCAAAGCCTTCAAAAAAACCCGAGCCCTTTGCTTCTGCACTGACAGCATGGAAACTTAGGAGAAAAATTCTTTCCTGTCACACATTTATGATCCTGATTCATTAAAGAATATGTTCATAACTCAAAAATGCAGAACAAATATAAAAACAAAACAAAGCTTAACTAGAGATAAGATAGGCTAACTTCTGAACTCATGATTACTGCTATCAAAAACAATAAAGAAACAGAGATAGGAATTGCTTTTTATTTATTTATTTCTGTTTCAATATGGTTCTCACATCCGACTGCACCTTGCAAAACTAAAATTAAAGAGAAATTATAGAAGTACAAAGCCTCAGAGAAAGATAAAAGACTCATAAATATAAATGTATTCTCTAGACTGTCTGAAAAGTGGAGTCTACCTCACAGATTCACATATTGCAGATAATCTTATTTAGAGACACGATTTATTGTTATTACTGTTTTATCCTTTTTGAGAAAAATTTGTGCAACTAGACAAGTGCACCATTGCTCCTCTGGAGCCCATTTTTTTTCCTATAAACATGTCTAGTTAGTTTGTCCTTTCTCCATTCATAGGCTCAGTAGGAAGAGATAAGGTAAAGTGTATCGGAATAGAGTGACAGGGGTGGTGTGAATAGGGGATTGAGTGTGTAGGGGACAGTATGAGGTGTGCAAGCTGTCTGGTGGTGTATGTGAGGTGTGTGCAAGTGGCACAGTGTGCTTGTGCCTATGTGGAGAACGTAGGTGTATACTATTTCTCAGGATGTGTGGATGGCTGTCTAGGTTGTGTGGGGTATGGGGTTATGTGTGGGGGGGGTAAAGAGTGTGGGGTCTATATATGTACATTGGTCTCTGTTGGCATTCTATCCCCCTTTTCCTGGACCTTACATTCTCCCCTACCCCCGTACTCCTTTCTTCAAATTTACTCCCCCTTGCTTTCTCTCTCCTCCCTTCTATCCTTCCTTCCTTTTGCAGCTTTCCCTCTCCATTCCACTTCTCTTATATTCTACCTCTGCATACCCCAAGTTTCTTATACTTGGTTTCCTGCACTCTCCCACTCCCTACCACTTGTACTTCCCCCATCCCTTTCCTTCAATTCTCTTCCCTTAGCTTTCTATTAGTTACTTTGGCTCTTGGGTAGGCTTCTCTCTCACTGTAGTGACTTTTCTGCATCTTCTTATGCTGACTGGGGTTTGGTTCCCACTGGTATGTTCTCGCTTTCTTTTCAATGACTATGGCTTCATTCTTCTTTGTGTTCTGATAGGGATTGTGTCCTATCAGTGTACTGCAGACCTTTTCACCACTATCTACAGCTTCCTTATTCTTCTTGAGCTGGTAGATATTGAGTCCTCACTGACATCAAGACATGGAAACATGATGGCAGAAAAGATCAACTCAAACACATATAAACAAGAGATCGGATTACCACAAGGTTCAGTGCTGTCAGGCCTACTTTTCAATATTTACATAAAACCTGTCTGCAACATTTTCAAAAAATTTGGAGTAAAATATCATCTATACGCAGATGATATTATGATGTATATACCATTCTCGATACCCAATATACCGCTACAACTACTATCGGACTGCTATAACGAAATCACAACGTGGCTAAAAACACAAAACCTCCACATAAACCATACTAAAACAGAAGTTCTTATTGTGACCAAGGACAAAACTTATATTCCACCAACACACATAAGACTTCAAAACCAAGAAATTAAAATAAAAAACAAAATAAGGTATCTAGGCGTTATACTAGATACTCATCTAACGATGGAAACACACATTAGCAATACCATAAAGAAAGTTTACTTCAAACTCAAAACCCTCAAACAACTTCGACCGCTAGTATTTACTCAAGACTTTATCAGCATAATCCAAGCAACAATAACTCCACATTTTGACTTTGCCAATCTAATCTTAATAGGCATATCAAAACAAAACATCAAACGATTGCAATTAGCGCAAAACGCAGCAGCCAGAATCATATTGAAAATTAACTCACTCCAACACATATCACCAATACTAGCCTCCCTCCATTGGCTACCAATTCAAAGTAGAATAACCTACAAAGCAATAATAACTGTATTTAAGGCGTTATACGACATGGCCCCAACCATGCTATGTAACTTAATACACAAAGAACCATCCAAGCCCACACACAGAAAAGGACAATTAAACAGATTAAAGACCCCAAAAGATTATACAAGAGCCCATAAATCAACAAACAACAGAGCCTTTTCCCACATAGCCCCAATGACCTGGAATTCCCTCCCAGAAGAGCTACGAATCTTAACCGAAATCATGGAATTCCGTAAAAAATTGAAAACTTATCTGTTCACCAAACACTATAACATAGATAACTCAGCGCCTGCACTAGACAAAGGTTAAACAGGTATTCAGTCCACATTAAGCAAAAGCCTTTAACACAAACAAAAACACCCACCCACGATTACCTCTCAGCTTACATCCTTTCACATCCATGTATATATATACATATAAAAACTGTATATAGTTAATCTGTGCCACTTTGTATTTATCTCACATTGTTTGACTGTTTACTTATAATATGATGTTTCTTGTAAATATGTTCTGTTATAATATGACGTTCCCTGTAAAACAAATTTACTTTGTTAATTGTTGTTCATTGTAAACCGCAACTGAACTTTGGAAGATGCGGTATATAAATATATATATAAATAAATAAATAAATATGGCCTATCCAGTCTGCGCTTCCATACCAACTACTATTGTACCTTTTTGTCCTTTAGAGCTTTCTTGAATTCAGATACTGTCCTGGTCTCTACTAGACACACATATTACTCCTGAGTCTATCCCCTTCCTATGCCCCCTAATTGCAGAGCTTTCTTTCATTTGAAAGAGGCTCTCCTCCTGTGCTTTTATACCATGGAGGTAACACCATAAAAACATAAGAAATGCTATACTAGGTCAAACCAAGGTCCATCAAGCCCAGGTCCAACAGTGGCCAGTCCAGGTCACAAATACTAGCAGTTTCCCAAAAAGACACACAGGTTCCATAATGCTTTTATTGGGGCAAGCAGTGGATTACCCAGGTCCCCCTTAATAATAGTTTATGGATCTTTCCTCCAGGAACCTATCCAAACATTTAATAAATCCAGCTATACTAATAGCTTTTACTACATCCTCCGGTAATGAATTCCAGACTTTTGATTACGCATTGAGTGGAAAAAAATATATATATATTTTAAATTTTTATTAATGCCATCCAAATAACAATAATATAAAGAAATGCACAATTTAACATTGTAAACAAAATATATCACAACCAAAAAAAAAGAAAAATGATCCAAAATGTTAAATTCAAATCATAGCCCACATCATGGGGAATACAGCAGCAAATAGATACCAGGGGAAAAAAAATATTTATGAGATGATTATGGTAGGTGGAGTAGCCTTAAATAATTTTTTTTTCCCTGGAAAAATATTTTCTGTTATTAGTCTTAAATGGGTTATATTGTAGTTTCATTGCTTTTCCCCTAGTCTTTCTACTTTTTGATGGCATAAAGAATCGATATACATTTACCCATTTCACTCCATTCATTAATTTATAGATCTCTATCGTATCTCCCCTCAGTAGTCTCTTCTCCAGGTTGAAGAGTCCTAACCTTCTAAGCCTTTCTCATAGGAGATCCTTCCATCCCCTTTACCATTTTGTTGGCTCCTCTCTGTACCTTTTTTAATTCCGCTATATCCTTTTTTAAGATACGGTGATCAGAATTGCAGACAATATTCAAGGTATGGTCGCACCATGGAACGATACTGAGACATTATAATATCCTTGGTTTTATTCTCCATCCCTTTCCTTATGATTTCTAGCATTCTATTTACCTTCTTGGCCGCTGCTGCACACTGGGTGGAGATTTTTAACATGTTATCCAAATGTGGTACCTTGCATCATGTAACCATAGTTTGGGTTTTTCTTTCCTAGGTGCATAACGTTGCACTTGTCCACATTAAATTTCATCTGCCATTTGAACATCCAGTCTTCCAGTTTTCAAAGTCCTCTTGCAATTTTTCACAATCCACTAGGGTTTTTAACAACTTTGAATAATTTTGTGTCATCTGCAATTTTGACTACCTCACTCATTATTCCCATTTCCAGGTCATTTACGAATATGTTAAAAAGCAGCGGACCCAGCACAGATCAAATTCTGCTGCCTGTGAGTTAATTCAATCAGTCTCTCTGCTACCTGAGCAAGAGTTCTGACCCTGCACTGCAAAGCTAAGTTTCTGAATTTACTATTTTGGCTGGTTTTGATATACATTTTCCCTGCCTATTTATTACCTGTTTATATTCTCTTAAGATCTGAGTGTGCCCTCAGTTCATAGAAGGTCTACTGACCAAGGACACTTAAATTCCCACCCACCCCCACCCTAACCGCACCCACCCCAGGGTTGCATTGCCTCTATAGTCATCATACAAATTGACAGTTAGGTGTAACACCCACCTTTTATTCTTGTTGAACTGCTTTATAACCATCTTAATTGTCATGTCGTGTATCCAGTGCAATAGTTGTGGTGCCTTCATTCTAAGAAGACTCATATTATTACTGTTTGCAACTTTTGTTAGCTTCCCTGATTTCTTTGAGCATTTCATCATCCATTTGTTCATTCTAGCCAGGCGGTCGGCAGCCACTTCCCCTTTTTACATGGAATTTCAATCCATAGAGATTCTACTGTGTTTTTTGTTTCCTGCAAAATTGCAATCCTGTGTGACACAGTGCCTTCTGTAACATAGAGCACAACCCCTCCACCAATTTGATGTACTCTATCCTTTTGATATGATTTGTACACACGTTTCAGTGTCCTACTGGTTGTCCTACTTCTACCAGGTCTCTGAAATGCCAATCACATCTAACCTCTCATTTAGTACTATATATTCTAACTCTCCCTTTTTAATTTTTAGATTTCTAATATTTGCATACAAGCATTTTAGAAGTTGTATTTTATTCATATTAATCTGGTTATCAGTTATCAGTAGGCAGGGATAATTTGGAATCTTTAAGCTCTGTCTGCTCTGTACTTAAGGGCATTTGGGTTATTTATTTATTTAGTGTTTTTAAAAATGTTTGATTTACCACTTTTCTATGAGTCAAAGTGGGTTACTTTTGTCTTTATTGGAACTTCTCTGTCAATATACCCTAACTTTAATCTTTTGCTAGTATCGGTCATGGATACATCATTCTGAACCATGTGCTCTTGGGCAACTGCCGGCTTCCCATATTATCTTGTTTAAAAGTGGCTGTATCTCCTTTTTAAAGGTTAATACCAGCAGCCTGGTTCCATTCCAGTTAAGGTGGAGCCCATCCCTTTGGAAAAGCCCCTCCTTTCCCCAGAATGTTCCCTAGTTCCTAACAAATCCAAAACCACAACCTTTGCACCATCATCTCATCCACGCATTGAGACTCTGGAGCTCTGCCTGCCTCTTGGGTCCTTTGAATAGAACGGGAAGCATTTCAGAAAATGCTACCCTGGAAGTTCTGGATTTCAACTTCCTACCTAAAAGTCTAAATTTGGCCTCCAGACCCTCCCTACCACACCTTTCTATGTCATTGGTACCAACATGTACCACAACAATAGACTCCTCCGCAGCGCTATCTAATACTTTGTCTAGGTGGCATGTGAGGTCTGCTACCTTTGCACCAGGCAGGTATGTTACCAAGAAATTCTGATGTCCACCAGCCACCCAGCTATCTACATGCCTAATGATTGAATCACCAACTATAACGGCCATTCAAATCCTTCTTTATGGGCATATGGCCCTAGAGAATCGTCCTCCATGCGAGAGGGTTTTACATCACCTGGAGGACAGGTCCTAGCTACAGGATCACTTCCTGCCACATCAGGATGATTCTCTCCTGTCATCTGATCTCTCTTCTCCATGGCAACAGGAAGGCTGCCAGACTGGAGGTGGGACTTCAGTACTATGACCCTATAGGTCTCGTCTATATACCTCTCTGTGTTCCTTATGTCCTCCAAGTCTGCTACTCTAGCCTCCAGAGATCAGACTTGTTCTTTGAGAGCAAAGAGCTCATTGCACCTAGTGCACACGTAAGACCCCTCACCAACTGGGAGAGAATCATACATGTGACACTCAATGCAAAAGACTGGAAAGCACCCATCTCACTGATGGACTGCTGTCTGCATCTTAGTTTTAAGATTTTGTTCAGTTATTACAGTTATTTACTTACTTACATATGCTGGGGATACCTATACTAATACAACTACACCTTATACATTAAATGAACTTTGTTCACCTCAAGGGTAATTAATCTCAGGTACTTAATAAATGGATCCTTTTTAATAGGATTTTCCCTAGGGAGGGTGGGAGTTGGGTTGGGAGGAAGGGAAAGAAGACTTAAAAGCTGAATTCCCACACAGTGTTCTGCCCTGTATTTCTAAGGTAAAGTCTTATCAATTTCCTAGGTGATTCATACAGCCCTTGGTTTGATAGAGGGGGCCTTTCAAATTGCCCCTTTGATCTGTCACTTGCCTTTAACACCTATTTAAGATAACTTTACAGATCTTTTGCCTCTTAACTGGAAGGCCTATTTGTAAAGGTCACTAGAAACATGTTTAGTACTTTTGTTCTCACAGGCTATTTATTCTACTTGTATGCTAAGCTATACTCTGATTTGATTTAAATGAAAAGCTCTCTGGTGATACTAAGACCTGACTGACTCAGCAAACACACTAAATTCTAAAATACACAGATTTATCTGCTTTAACCCAAATATTACCATTTTCCCCTAAGATTAAGAGTATATTTCAGAAGATAAATACTTATAAGTGCAGTATTTAAATATCATACTTCCTCTCCCCCGCCTTTCCTCCAAAGTACAGTATGTTTTCCTATAACGTGATAGTTCAGTTCCTGGAAAACCTTGCATTAAGTAAATTTGCACTTTCGAAATAATGACATTTACCTTTAGTTGCCAATATTTTTATTGATAAAAACAACATTCCAGCATGCATTTGTACTGTACATATTGCATGAAGCTAACTGTCCAAATATTGAAGTATCCAACACCATTTATAGTACTTTACAGAACTATCCAATATCATTTACAGTGCTTTATGGTGGAAGTCTGTGATGGGTTATCACTGTCTTCTTCATCTTCTTCTGCCCTTCGTTTTGGATGAAACGTTGTAGCACCAGATGTAGATGGCTGTGTTTTTCATTGTCCTTTTGTAGTGTCGTCTTTGGTGGCTTGAAGTATAAATCCAGCTTCTGATGCTTTCCAAGCACTCTCCTTTGATACAACAGCTACTTGTATGGTTCCAAATCTTCCCGGATTCCATGTATGGCCATTCTTCTACATTCTGATATGTTCTGCACTTTCCTGATGCCTACAGTATTTGTGCCTGGAACTGGTATAATCATTGATGTGCTTTTCTGAGATCAAATGGGGACCTGTAAGTATATTGCCACTTTCTAGACATGCCTCTGCTAAACCTCTGTGCCTACTTGGGTGTCCCTGCATTGGACATGTTTGTGAATGTCAGTTATGGAATAGCTATTGAGATGTCTATTGTCGCGGGCCCTCTTGGTGCACCTACCAGTGAGCTTTGGTATTGCACTAGACCCCTGTGTAACTGGCCTCCTGGTAGTTGTAGCTGCTGCCAGATTACACCAAAAATAGCTGTGGACAACCGAATAAGGTAAATAGGGCTTTATTTCCCTTCCCAATTAGGATGTTCAAATATTTACAGCAACACAAACAAAAACCCTTCTTGGGTGAAACAGAAAGCAAAAATGGAACACAAAAATAGCTTTCTTTCAGCAACAGAAAAAGTACTTTAACATAGGCTTATAGCCACTGTGAATAAGGCCTTGCTTTGCCTTGGCAGGCTGCTTATTCCTTTTTATCTGAGAGATATTATATCATCTGCTACAGAAAGACTACAGTCCATTTCTATAATATCTTCAGTTATAGGTAAATCAAATTGCATTGGCTCCACATCAGGAATCAACCCCTCTGCTCTCTCCCTCTGTGTGGGCTCAGCAAACAGCCCGTCCTGGCTGTGACGTCGTTCTCCCTTGCTAGAGGAAAACTGTGGGTGTTTACCAAAATCACTCTTGTTGTGGTAATAGGAGCCTCCCCTCTGCTGACCTCTGTGAAACAGGTTGAGGAATTGCTCTGCCCCACTATTAGGTGGAATTGGCCCTGTTCTGAGCTCTGCTTTAGGTAGGAACTGATAACCAGCTGGAACTCCTGACGGCAGCCCTTGGGAAACTCTAGGTCTCACGTACCTTGCAGAGTGTGTCCCTTCTTCAGGTAAAAAGCCTTTACTTTGCTTATAAAAAGGGTACAGGAATATCTCTGCTTCCCTTCTTGCACTGGAATTAAACTTCCTGGCTTGTACCTTTTCTTTCTTATCTCTGCTCCACGCTGGGCTGTTATATTTACTTTCCTTAGCTGTGTCACGCTGTCTGTACCTTTCATTCAAGCACTCTTCAGACTCACACAGACGTCCATTCAAGCTTCCAATGGGGTACTCTGACACGCTCTCTCCACAGCTCCTCTCGTCCTCCTCCTGTAACCAGTTCCTTCTCTGGGTTTCTCTCCAGTTCCTATCTTGGCTCCTGGTTTGTGCCTTTGTCCTGCACTTAAACCTTTCAGCCTTGCTCTCGGTCTTTCTCTGCTCGGGCTTGGTCTTTGTCTTGCTCCTGGTCTCGGTCTTGCTCTGCCTAACTGTTTGTGAGCTAGGTTTATTTAGGTAATTCCTAGCTGCACCACTCCCTAGCTGATTAGAGTTAGGTGAAAATCCCCTGGCTTCCCTATTGGCTGAGGGTGTCTTCCAAGCTCGTGACCTCACTTGCTTACGTTGCCCCTGGCAACTTCCCACCATGTGCTTTCTCAGCACGTCATTATTTCCCTGATCTGCACTATCTTCTGTCTCCATAGGGGTCACTAATGAATCAGCACTGTGACAGATTCCCCCCCCCTTAAAATATTACGGGCTGCCGCACAACTACACGGACAGCACGTAATTCTGCCCGGGGTGCGCCTATAATGCTCTCTATAAACCAAATTAGCCTGGGCCTCTCTCTCTTTCCAAGGCTTTAGCATGTTCAGATGATAGACCTGTCTTCGTCCCCTATCGTTTTCTATTAAATAGGAAACAGGCCCAACTCTGTTTACCACCGTGCCCGGTCCCTTCCAGTGAGATTCAAATTTGGGACCCGGATCCGCTACCTGAATGAGGACTTTATCCCCGACTTCCAAGTGTCTGGGTTGTGTGCCTTTATCATAGTAGCGCTTCTGACGCTGCTGGCTAGCTTTAAGATTATCTAATGAGGCCTTAGATGTCTTTTCTAAGCGCGTCCTTAAATTATTTAAAAATTGGGGTACCCCTACCTCCGGTATCTCGGGTTCTACCCACTCTTCTTGTAAAATGTCTAATATCCCTCTTGGGGCCCTGCCGAACAGTAATTCGAACGGGGATGCTCCCAAGGATGTTTGAATACGCTCCCTACATGCGTACAATACGAATGGGAGTAAGGTGTCCCACTCTGCCATTTCTCCCTTTCTCAAACCTCTCCTCAGTAGATGTTTTATGGATTGGTTCATACGCTCTACCAATCCGTTTGACTAGGGGTGGTATGCCGCAGTCTTAATGTGGCGAATGCCAAATGCTTCCCACACTCTCGCGAGGTATCGCAAGACAAAGTTGCTTCCCTGATCTGTTAAGATCTCTTGGGGAAATCCCACCTCACAAAATAATTTGACTAATTCTTGCGCTATCACCTTAGCCGAGATGTTCCTAAGGGGAATTGCCCACGGGAATCGCGTGGCGTGGTCTACGATCACTAGTATGTATTGAAAGCCCCTAGGTGTTTTTATTAGAGGACCCACTATATCCATTCCCATGCGTCTAATAGGCGCCGAGATAGGTACGGCCTTTGGTCATGCTATTGAGACCCTCTGGCAAGTAGGGCAGGAGTCACAGTATTGTTTTGTTTCTTTGTATACTCCTGGCCAGTAAAACCTCGCCAGTATCTGATCAAGCGTTCCCTGAACACCTTTGTGACTGCCTATCGGGTGATCATGTGCTAAGCGCAAGACAACCGCCTTGAAGGTTACTGGCACTACCAGTTGTTTCCTGACGGCGTCCGTATAAGGATCTATACTTTCTCTGTATAGTATGTCCTTATCTAATAAGAATCTGGGCAACATGGGCCTATCCTCTTGCGCCCACTCAAATGCTCTTTTGAGCGCGGGGTCTGCCCTTTGTTCCTTTGGAAAGGAAGGGAATTTTTGAACTAGGGCTGCAGGTACCCACGGTAACCCTTCCCCGGCCTCTAGTTCTGCTCTCCCTTTGGTCCTTTGATTTCTCTCTTGGCGCTTTCTAGCCTTGGGTTTTTTCTCTTCACTACTTGGGACCTGAATCAGTTCATCATGAACAGGAAGTGTGTTAGCCTCAACCTCTTCCTCGGGCTTTTTCTCAACTTCTAATTTTTCCTCAGGCTTTTCCTCAACTTCCTCCCCTTTAGGTTCCTCTGCTTTCTCAACAGACGGTTCCTGGGTTCCTGAGGTCCCAGCCTGCGACCTGGTTGAAACAAGGCCTGACCTTGTGCCTAACCCTTGCACCAATCCTCTTTTAAATGAAGGCCAATCATGTCCTAAGATAAGAACCTGGGATAGCCCTGGGACTACTGCCACCTGGATCTCTTTTTCTATCCCCATCCCCTTAACCCGTACCTTATGCAGGGGATATGGAACACGAGTACCATGCATACACTTTATCTGCACTTGGTCATTTTTCTGGCCTGAGGCTGTAGAACGAGATTGCTCCATGGTCTCCCAAAACTTCAAAGAGACCATGCTTTGTTCTGCGCCTGAGTCCATCAGAGCTAATGCATCTTCTCCATTAACCAAGACCTGGAGAAAAATGCCTTTTGAGGCCTGTTTCTCAGCCCCAGCTATAAAAACTGCTTTTACTTTACAATTTCTTTGGTAGTGTCCTACCCTTCCACACTTATAGCATGTTTTGTCATCAATCACATCATTAACAGTTTCATCATGCTTATCATTTTTATACATTACAATCCTATTCCCCTTTTTCACTATACCAGGATTTTCACTGCCATATATTTTTACCTCGCCCACTCTAGAGGCATCAGCTCTTTTGGCCTCATAATATGCCTCGGCCATATTAGCTGCTTCTTCAGGATCCCGGCAATCCCGTAATGTGAGGAAGGTTCTCAACTCTGGTGATACAGAATACATAAATTGTTCCATTATGATGTCATTCATAAGGGACTCTACAGATCTCTCCGCAGGGTTGAGCCACTTATATACAAGGCTTTTTAACCTTTGATATAAGGCCCTGGGAGTCTCCCTATTCTGTATTCTCGCCTCCCTGAAAAGGTGCTTATAATGCCTGGGTGTAAGGCCTAGCCTATCCTTTATGGCTTTTTTTATCTCCACGTAATTAGTGGCTAAAGCAGCCGGCATACCCTTAAATGCTGCCAGAGCTTCTCCGGTTAAGGTCATGGCGAAACGCATGGCCCACTGCTCTGACGGCCATTGGAGGGTCTCTGCAATCTTCTCAAATGATTCTATGTAATCATCAATATCGTCATATCGAGTGAGCTGTCTCACAGACAAATTTTCACAATTGTTCAATGGTACTTGCGGCATGGCTGGCAAGTTCGCTGCATTGTCCTGCGGCTTTTGGACAAGAACTGCTAACGCCTCTATCAAAGGTCGCTGCTGCTCCCTCATAGCGTCCATGTATTGTCCTTGTATCCGCTGCATAAGCGCTTCTTGCCTGTCCCACTGCGCTTGCATCCATTGCTGTACGCTCTGTGGATCCATCTCTCTGGAGCTGTACACCTGAAAGAAAAACAAACAAGCACACCAAGTGCGGCACCACTTTTTGCCCACTTCCTGCTTAGAGGTAGCTCTCCCCTTTCTCACTTATCCTTCTACCTTTCCCACCCAGGTCACCGTTACCTGAGGTATTGGTAGATTCCAGCGTGTGAGAAAGTTCTTGGCTTTTCTTTCCTGGCCGACCTGCCAGCGAAATTCTCCCCCAGGTAGTGCTTCAATAAGGTCACCTTGTTCCTCCAGCGATGATTTTCCTCTTTGTTTCTTCTCTTGTCTTCAGAAGAAGTCACGTGGTATTCAAAAAAATCCTAAAACACTACGCCATTATGTCGCGGGCCCTCTTGGTGTACCTACCGGTGAGCTTTGGTATTGCACTAGACCCCTGTGTAACTGGCCTCCTGGTAGTTGTAGCTGCTGCCAGATTACACCAAAAATAGTTGTGGACAACCGAATAAGGTAAATAGGGCTTTATTTCCCTTCCCAATTAGGATGTTCAAATATTTACAGCAACACAAACAAAAACCCTTCTTGGGTGAAACAGAAAGCAAAAATGGAACACAAAAATAGCTTTCTTTCAGCAACAGAAAAAGTACTTTAACATAGGCTTGTAGCCACTGTGAATAAGGCCTTGCTTTGCCTTGGCAGGCTGCTTATTCCTTTTTATCTGAGAGATATTATATCATCTGCTACAGAAAGACTACAGTCCATTTCTATAATATCTTCAGTTATAGGTAAATCAAATTGCATTGGCTCCACATCAGGAATCAACCCCTCTGCTCTCTCCCTCTGTGTGGGCTCAGCAAACAGCCCGTCCTGGCTGTGACGTCGTTCTCCCTTGCTAGAGGAAAACTGTGGGTGTTTACCAAAATCACTCTTCTTGTGGTAATAGGAGCCTCCCCTCTGCTGACCTCTGTGAAACAGGTTGAGGAATTGCTCTGCCCCACTATTAGGTGGAATTGGCCCTGTTCTGAGCTCTGCTTTAGGTAGGAACTGATAACCAGCTGAAACTCCTGACTGCAGCCCTTGGGAAACTCTAGGTCTCACGTACCTTGCAGATAGGGTTGCCAACTGGCCGGTTTTCAGCCGGCCTAGCCGGTTTTTCCATGGCCAGGCCGGCTGCCGGCGCAGAGGCAAAACCGGCCCTTGAAAAGCCGTTTTTTTTGCTCTGGCCGCAAGATCGGGAGCGGCCAGAGCAAAACAAACGGCTTTTCTCCCAACCCGGAGGGCTTCAGAGGGAGCCGGGGAAGCCCGCGCGAGGCCCCGGCTCCCTCTGAACAGCCGCCAGCGTGAAGAGCCTTTACCTTCACGCTGGCGGCTGTTCCTGTGAAGCCGCGATTGGTGGGAAAGGTTAAAGGCAATGCCCTTTAACCTTTCCCAGCATTCGCGGCTTCACAGGAACAGCCGCCAGCGTGAAGGAAAAGGCTCTTCACGCTGGCGGCTGTTCAGAGGGAGCCGGGGCCTCTCGCGGGCTTCCCCGGCTCCCTCTAAAGCCTCAGACACCCGCGGTTTTGGGGGGGGAGGCCAAGGACTGCCTGGGCTGTGATGGGGGGAGGGGGCCTGGACTGGAAAAGGGCTAGGAGGGGGGAATTTGACTGGAAATGGGTTGTGATGGGTGGGGGGGGGGGGACCTGGACCGGAAAAGGAAAAGGGCTATGGGGGGGGGGGGATTTGGACTGGAAAGAAATGGGCTGTGATGGGAGGGGACCTGGACTGTAAAAGGGCTATAGGGGGGACATGGACTGGAAATGGGTTTTGATGGGGAGGGGGCCTGGACTGGAAAAGGGCTAGGCGGGGGCACATGGACTGGAAATGGGTTGTGATGGGGAGGGGACCTGGACTGGAAAAGAGCTATGGGGGGGGGAACTTGGACTGGAACAGGGCTATGGGGGGGACCTTGGACTGGAAAAGGGCTATGGGGGGGGGGAACTTGGACTGGAATAGGGCTATGGGGGGGGGAACTTGGACTGGAAATGGGCTATGGTGGAGGGAGGGGGAACTTGGACTGGAAATAGGCTGTGATTAGGGGGACTTGGACTGGAAATGGGTTGTGAAGGGGGGGGGGACCTGGACTGGAAAAGGGCGATGGGGGGGGGCATTGGACTGGAAAGAAATGGGCTGTAAGGGGGGGGGACCTGGACTGTTAAAGGGCTATGTGGGGGGGGGGGCATGGACTGGAAATGGGTTTTGATGGGGAGGGGGACCTGGACTGGAAAAGGGATATGGGGGGGGGGACATGGACTGGAAATGGGTTGTGATGGGGAGGGGGACCTGGACTGGAAAAGGGCTATGGGGGGGGGGAACTTGGACTGGAAATGGGCTATGGTGGAGGGAGGGGGAACTTGGACTGGAAATAGGCTGTGATTAGGGGGGCTAGGACTGCAAATGGACTGTGATGTGGGGGGGGGGGTAGGACTGCAAATGGGCTGTGATGGTGTGGGGGGACTCTGACTGCAAATGGGATGTGATGGGGGGGGGCCTAGGACTGGAAATGGGCTGTGATTGGGGGGGAGGGGGCTAGGACTGGAAATGGTCTGTGATGTGAGGGCTAGCACTGGAAATGGGCTGATGAAGAGCTGGAATAGGACTGGAAATGGGCTGATGTGGGGCATGGGAGAATGGGATTAGAAGGGAGTGGATGCTGGGTGGGTCTAGAACTATAAGGGAACTGATTTTGGGGGAGGACTAGAATAGATGGGGAATGAGTGGAGAGGGGAAAAATATTTTGTGTGGAAGAAAAGTCTATGATGGGCTGGGTATTGGGAGAGTGAGGGGCTTGAGAATGGAAGGGTGAAATTTAAATGGATGATAAAGGAATAAGGAAAGAATTGGGGGAAAGAGCAAAAGGGAAACAATCAGTATGTTAAAGCAGAAATAGAGAGAGAATGGAAAACATCTAAAAGAGAAGAAAGGACAAATGGATAGCTCGCAGAAGACACGAAGAAACCAGAAGAAAGTGACTGGAGCAATTGCAACTGAAAATAAAATGCCCAAACAGAAGGTAGAAAAATACTTTTTATTTTGAATTTATTAGCTGGAATATGTTTGGTCTGGGAAGTGTGTATTGATAACATCTTTGCGTTTTTGTTTAGTGCAAGAGGAAATTACTTTATAGTTTTATTTCTCCAGTGTTGTACATTTCATGTTTGGATTTTGGGGTTCCCAGTTTAATTATTATCTGACCAAGAAAGTTAGCCTACACGTATCCTCGGTAATTTTTGTGGGTGGGGCTGGGGACGGGGCAGGGGTGGGACTAGGGGCGGAGAATGGGTGGAGCATGGCGAGCCACAGGTGTCGGGTTTTTCTCGGTGAAAATGTTGGTAACCCTACTTGCAGAGTGTGTCCCTTCTTCAGGTAAAAAGCCTTTACTTTGCTTATAAAAAGGGTACAGGAATATCTCTGCTTCCCTTCTTGCACTGGAATTAAACTTCCTGGCTTGTACCTTTTCTTTCTTATCTCTGCTCCACGCTGGGCTGTTACATTTACTTTCCTTAGCTGTGTCACGCTGTCTGTACCTTTCATTCAAGCACTCTTCAGACTCACACAGACGTCCATTCAAGCTTCCAATGGGGTACTCTGACACGCTCTCTCCACAGCTCCTCTCGTCCTCCTCCTGTAACCAGTTCCTTCTCTGGGTTTCTCTCCAGTTCCTATCTTGGCTCCTGGTTTGTGCCTTTGTCCTGCACTTAAACCTTTCAGCCTTGCTCTCAGTCTTTCTCTGCTCGGGCTTGGTCTTTGTCTTGCTCCTGGTCTCGGTCTTGCTCTGCCTGTTTGTGAGCTAGGTTTATTTAGGTAATTCCTAGCTGCACCACTCCCTAGCTGATTAGAGTCAGGTGAAAATCCCCTGGCTTCCCTATTGGCTGAGGGTGTCTTCCAAGCTCGTGACCTCACTTGCTTATGTTGCCCCTGGCAACTTTCCACCATGTGCTTTCTCAGCACGTCATTATTTCCCTGATCTGCACTATCTTCTGTCTCCATAGGGGTCACTAATGAGTCAGCACTGTGACACTATGTGCATGTCTTCAGATATTCAAATCAAAACTAAAACTTTTAAAATGACCCTCTTAGTCAACAAGTAGATTAGTGGAGGGTAGTGGATGATAGCTAGGGTTAATTTGGCTATCAGTCTGGCTAGACAGGTATCATCCTTCCGCCGTCAGCTCTTCCTGCTCATCCTTCTTGATGGGAATACTGTTCCTTGGTCAGAAGTATAGCAGTAGATGTGCTTACCTTCTAGAACCTCCAAACAAGTACAATAATGGAAATTTGAAAAAAAATCTGAAGAGAAGTAGTTCGTCAACAGTGATAGGCTGGTAGTGCCCCCCCCCCACCCCACACACACACACACACTTCACTTGCTGCCATGCCTTCTTACTAGTGGAAATGGATTAGGGCTTCTCTAGGACAAAGGATTAAGTTTTTCCTGTATCTTTCCTACCACTGCTAGTGGAGTCCACAACCTAGGATTAGCCCCTCCATTGTACCGAGCTGGAAAAGGTGCTGTTTTCCCAAATGATACAGCACGCCTCTGTTTTCGAAAACCCATCAGCATTCCTCTGGTAATGTGCTGCGTATAGTAATTGCATTCTGAGCACCGTGGGTCATTAAACACTTTAAAATGTTTCCATATATGTGAAGTTTTATAAGAATGTCTATATACTTTTTGGGGAGGAGGGGGGTTGCTGCTCTTGGTGTTTCTACTCAATCCATAGCTGGGGATGGAGAAGAGAATGAAAGGACAGTGGCATACTTCCCACTATCAATTTCTGCCTCCACACTAGTTGCCACTCTAATAACAACCTCTTCAGCCAGTATACTTTCCCCATCTGATGATCCAGCTGTTAATACCACCCAGAAAGATCCCTCTGATTCCATATCTGCCAAATCATCTCCATACACTTTTCAGGAGGGAATACAGTATGCCTGCTGCAAGGCTGACTTTTCTTCATCTGCTGCTTCTCTCATGTCCCCCTATCCTGCACCATGTCTATCTCCCTTTGCCCCTCTACTGTTTGAAGATGACAGCCGACATGGACACCTTCTCTTCCAATGTTACACCAGAAACTGTAGCTCTTTCTGTTCTCCTTGTAAAGTCATCTCTCTTTAGTGTGGGCAGTGGACTAGAGGAGCCCATAACCATACTCTGGGAATACCTTGACGCTCTTTGTACACTTGTTAGTACTGCTCTTGCCTTCCCTCCCTTCTTTCTTTATATTATTAGTATCATTATTGTTATTATTAAAAATAATACAACTTGCTACACCACTTTTGGCCAGAGAGCATCTGAGCAGTGTACAATTTCTAAAATAAATTAATACTGGAAAGGAATGCCAATTAAAGACAGGAAAGAAAGAAGACAAGATAGCAGACATCACAATATAAATGGCCCACCACTCTAGGCCGGACAGTCCTCAAAGGCCTACTTAAAATAGTTTGTTTTCAACAGGGTCTTTCAATTTCTTGAGGGCAGATTTCATACTTATATGGGAAGGGAGAGAGCTCCTGAAAGACAGGGAACCAGAAAATGCCGTATGCCGAGACGCTTCCATGCGAGCAGCAGAGACTGATGGAATAACAAGGCAATTAGCATTTTGGGAACTAAGTGTTTGTGATGGGCAATAAGGAATCAGCAGTAAAGAGAGAGAGAGAGAGTGGCAGACCGCTATAAAAGATCTTGTGAGCAAGATCTTAAATTGAAATATATATATAGCAAGGGAAGCTAATGATAATGGATGAACAAAGGGGTGACATTGTATCGTGAAGCATTGGCTAATAAACTAATTGCTGTGTTCTGAACCAATTGTACTTTTTCAGATTAATGAATTGCAATAGATGGTATTACAGTAATCAATAAGAGATATAACAAAGACATGGATGAGAATGTATAGGGCAGTGTTAGTAGTTGTAACTGAATGTATTTTGCATAATGAAAGAAAGGATGATCGTACAGTGGCAGCTACATGTTGATAGGAGTGGAGGAGTAGCCTAATGGTTAAGAACACTGGTTTAGGAACCCAGAGACCAGGTTCGATTCCCACTAGCATTCCTTGTGGCCTTGGACAAGTCACTTAGCCCTCCATTGCCTCAGAAAAATCCAAGTTATCAATGTCCCTGTTTTAATGTACATTACCAAGTTTGAGTTTCAATGTAAACTGCTTTGATTGAAATGATAAAGCAGTATATAAAACCTGTGAAATAAATAAAGGACAACTGTGTATCAAAAATGATACCTAAATGTGTGAGAGAAGTGACCAATGATATGGAAAAGCCTTTGATCATTGAACTCACAGTAGGAGAGTCAGCACTCATGACCCATGGAGCCTGGGATTTAGCTGGACTATTTAATTTTCCAGGCGTATCCTATCTAAGCATTATGCTATGCCTTGGCTTAGTCCTTCAGTGCTTGCTATTGTTTTATGGTTCCGTTGACACTCTTGAAAGGAATGGGGAGGAGGAGGAATCTGTTATTTCACTGTCCAACAGCTATGCTGTACTTGTAGCGATAAGTTTCCAATGGACAGTTAGCAACCACTCTTCTATTTTTCTTTTAGTTTTAAAGTTTACCATTCTATAAACAATGGGATTCAATGGATATAGTACAGTAAGGTGCCCTGTGCCCTGCCAACCTTACAGCTGCTGTCACAGACAATACACAAAAAGGATTGTTGCAGGAAATATTGTTGAATTGTATCTTATGCTCCTGAAATGGAATGCATTTTGATACAGTAACATGTCACTCACTCACTCCACATTCTCTCAAAGTTCAAAGGCATTGCCCTTTGAAGACCCTAGTGTGGCACTCTGCCTAAGCAAATGGAAGACAAAAATGCCTCCCATAGGAAAAAAAATATGCTTGAATCTCTTCTTTCTGTGCTTTGATAGAGCAAGTTAAAGAGCTCTCTGGTACAAGTCATGATTGAAGTTTTTTT
Source organism: Ichthyophis bannanicus (assembly GCA_033557465.1). NCBI lineage: Eukaryota > Metazoa > Chordata > Amphibia > Gymnophiona > Ichthyophiidae > Ichthyophis > Ichthyophis bannanicus. Next base: position 768,470,408 of record CM066035.1, on the reverse strand, counting down.
GTGTTTTCTCAACTTTAAAGTCCTCACCTCAAACACCACCCTATGCAGAAGCACTTATGCCACTAGTGAAGCTGATATTTTTTTTATTATTTTTTTTTTCAGTCCTAGCATTACCACAGAAAACTCTGGTCTCTCCCTTAGAATCCTAAAACATATATACCAACACTCCTTCCCCATCCTCTGAAATTCAGAACCAAAATGTTTGCCTGTCCTTTATGCTGGCTGTAGGTTACAGCCCTGCTGTGGCATCATCAGCCATGGGATTTGCAGAAGATAGATGGGGATAGGTTTCTCTTTCTGGCTGTCAAGCATTAGAAGCAAGATTGGCTGAAGTGCATTTTGCTGGCTGTAGGTAATCGCTCCTTGAACTCTTCCCCCTCCCAGCTTGACTCTAGTGAGTCTGGGTACGCATGCATATGTATAACAAACACAAAGTTCCCAAATGATGATTCATAAAGATTTTACAAGCAAGCATGCTCAGTTAATTGATGCCAGGATGGTCCAAAAATCACCACTTTTGTCACTTTCATTGTACAAAAACTAATACACATACCTAGTCACCCAAAATGGGGGGCATTCTGTCCACGAATAGCGGGGTTGGTTGTGCAGGCTGGACATTCAAACTGTGCTCAGATCCAGGCCCCAGTGCTGCTACCAATGCTCCCCGCACATACAGTATAGAACGTTTGTGTGGGAAGCACTGGACATGGGCAGGAGGGGGTGGTGATGGGGCAGAGTGGGGCATGGCCAGGTGCCAGGACATAAGTAGGCTATTCAGGGCAGCCTCTATACATCCCGTCACACTGAGATAGATGCCTGGCTTATTCCATCCCAGTGGTGGAATAAGTGCTGGGCACTGCGGTGTTAGTGGCCTGTAGCTCCCCACCCCATCACAATGCCACGGGAGAGCTTCTGCTGCCCGGTCTAGGCCTTGGGGGCGCTCATAGAGGGTCAGATGGCGGTGTGCCAGGGCCGATCTGTGTCTGTGCATTCGGTAATTCTGGCTGGATGTGCTGGTGCCATGGCGATGAGATGCCACTGCACCAGCACACCAGTTGGAGCATTGCGCAGTCTGGATGGGCCGTGCAGGGGATGTCTCCCGCAGCAGACCAAGGTGCACTTTGGGACATCTAGGTGCCCAATTCTGCAATCACGGATGCGTCTAGCTCCTGCGATTGCAGAATAGGGTACAACTTGGCTCCATATAAGTTTTAGACATCCCCAAGTCCAGGCATGCACTGTATGGAATCGGCCTCTACATAGATAGCAGTACCGGTCACCTCAGTATCTGGATATTCACCATTGGCGTCTATCCTGATACCGGCATTGGATATCCACATTTTATTAAATAAAAAGGCTGACATGTAATAAATTGTTGGCTTCCACGTTTAATAAATTGTTGGCTTCCACGTTTTAATATTGACCCCTATATTTTACATCAAAACCAACTGAAGTGGACATTGGACTCTTTTGTGTAATATAGTGCAGAGAAATAGAGGTGAGAGACACGGAAATCCAGGAGTGAACATCCACTGACCGAGGAATCTGAAGAGAAATCGTATCTTTTCCTTTAAGAACCCATCATAAAAAGGTAAGGAATTATCTCCACATTCACCCTCTGTATTCTTTGGAGTTGCCTGATACCTTAGTCTCCAGATGGCGTGCTACATAAGTCAAAGTCATCTCTGGAGATTCATAAAGTTTATGTCAGACTGATGGCTTGTCCACCATGTTCATATAGATGTTGACTAAGGGGGGCAGTTTAGATGCCTTATTCCTGATTTGGATGTCTGAAAATAGCCATTCAGGCATACCAATTACATTTACTTCCGAAGAGCCATTTTTGAATACCTGGAGTTTATGTGTCTGGCAGATCACATCTATGTTGCACGGGTTGCTCCGAGGATATTCCAAAAGAGATATACATGTGCAATCGATTTTAGATTACAGCCGCATGTTTAAAGTCACTAGGTCTATACTTGCCCCTGGGCATGAATATATATTTGAAAAGTGCTTGCTTAGGGCAGCTAAAAATAGTACAGAGAAGGAGAGAATGATTCCTCAGCCCCTCACTATTTTCTGCTTACTCAGAAAAATCTAACAGGTAAATATTGAGGCCTTATTGTCTGCTGCTGTGCCATTGTATGTCTCAGTTTCCAAAATGCAGGCTGGAACATATATGTGGTGACATATGTGCACATTCTGAAACACCAGCTGTGCCACGTCTATGTGGCCAGTACTATGCACCTCCAGATCTCACACGTCCATGTTTCTAAAATTGACCAGTTTTCTGCATATTTCTGGACCCTTATTCTGCACATCCCTGTTCTCTTCATATTGTGACAGACAAATTTATCTTTTTGGAGGCCAACATGTCTATTTTACAAAGCACTTGCTTCACTGCGGTTCCTCCCACAAACTTTCAGACTTTTTGATATGGATGTCTTAGATCTCCCCTATATGCCCTTTCTAAAATATGCCTCCGCGTGGTTTGGTTAAATGTTTTTAAGCATGTAGCTACTTTTTGTTGAATGAATGTTGAGAAAATTCTTATTTTATACCATGTTTAACAATCCACAAGTTTCCAACCTATGTGAATTGTTTTAACCCAGCTATTTTCTTTGCTATATTATCAATAGTGTGAAATTTTGTTGTTCTGTGTGCAGAGGGTTTTGAGTATAATAGAACAATATGTATGTAATTTGTCTCTCGGGTCTGATTTGAATCTGTAGAGTACACATTTATATGAAATAATGTGTATGGGTTATATTTCCCTCAAGTATTTTTTGCCAAAGAAATGTGTCTTTTTTTGAGAAATGTATCATTAAGTTACTATCAGTGCATGTTGGAATTTGTGTTTTCCTAATGTACTCCGTGGCAGAGAAGGAGATGTAGTTTAAAGTGCATCAGAATTTAGTGTCTTTGTCTTTCTGTGCCCTCAATGGATTTGATAAATAATGTATGGTGTTGAAATCAGGTTCCTGAACAAAAAACCAATAAATATGAAATTAAAGCAGTGCTATGGAGCAGTTCAATGATAGCAGCTTACAACTAGGAAACAGACAGAATTTATAGTGACTCGCAGAGAGAGGGCTCAAACAAGTAAGAGAAGATGCCGTTTCAGCCTTTGAAGAAAGCAGTGGCTAAGTCCATTATTAGTATTCTTAATGTGTGAGAGTTCATATTTGGCCTGTCTAGTATCTATGCAGATTTATTGTATATATTGAATGTCTCAAGAGTATATCTAAAAAAAGACACTCTTGAAATGGATGCTCTAGATGGGTATGGTAAATCAATCTATTTAATGATAAATCAATCTATTTGTCATAACTGTCTATCACAAGTATTTATCTCAAGTAATCATCTGTGATGGCCAGCTCTAGTTCTTATAGGTTATCTGTAGTACTATTTTTCAGGATATCCATAAAAGATATCCATCTTTGCGTATTTACACATGTGGAGGGTAATTTCATAATAGGGCACATATATAAAATTTCAATAAAAGTGCTAGTTGAGAGAAAACTTTATAAAGCACTTTTCTTGCGTAAATGGCCTCTTTTAAAATTACTCTAGAGGATATGTACATAAAATTATACATGGTGCCAAGAAGACAGTCAGGTAGTGTGGTCGCTGTTCCAACCACAACAAAAAAAAGTACCAAGCACATAACCCCCAATCTAAAATCTACCAGCCCCAATGCTAGCCTCAGCCCCAATCCCCAACATACTTCAGACCTATTTCTAGTGTACCATTCATTGCGAAAATAATTGAAAAAGTTGCCATCCTCCAACTACAAAATCATCAATACGAATGCTCCTATGGACTGGCAACAACACAGTTTCCGCAGTCACCACTGAGTGGAAACCTCGAACATTACAGCAATCACAACCCCAACAGCACCCAAGTTTCAATCATCACCTCCAACATCTATCTACCTCCCCCCTTTCCCCACCTCCCACCCCTCAATCAAAACAGCCCACTTAGCGTCACAACATATATATTGTTGTATATATATGGCAATTATCTACATCATGTTCCAAAATGTTATAAATGTACATAGTTCTAATATAACTAGTTAATTGTTACAACACATTTATAATGTTCCATGTAAAAGATTTGCTACAATCTAAACCACCCCTGATCTCTGGAAGGGGAGGTTTAGAAAAACAGTTCAAATAAATAAAATAAATATCGCTAATTGACAGACTCATCAAGGGTATAGAAACCAATCAAAAAGGCTTTGTTCTCATCTTTTTAGACATTGCCTTGGCATTTGGCACTGTATGCCATAACATCTTCCTGCAACGTCTCTACAACATAGGACTCTGTGGCACTACCACTAAAGTTCCTTTACTATCCACTAAACTATTAGGGATAACTTTGACTGAGTGCTTGGGGAGAAGGGGGTTGTCAGGGGTGGAAGAGGATAAAGGGGATTTGTGATAGGAAGAGTTGTAGTTGGAGGGTTGTGTTGGGCAGGTATCAGATACAGGGGAAGTTGTGATTGGGTTTAGAATTGGCATGGGGAGGGGGAAATTGGAGATCAGGAGTTGTGTGCTTTATGCTCTTTTTTTTAGTTGTCATTTTACTTTTAAATTTTTAGGTTCTGCAAGTCCTATACATTACAGTTCTGTAGTGATGAAGGTGAGCAATTCTCAACCATCAAACCAACAATTTCCCTTACTTGTCCACAGCAACAGGGAAATTGATGATTTTATTTATTTATTTATTTGAGAGTTTTCTATACCGCCTTTCATATAATCAAAGTGGTTTACACTGAACAATAACCATTGCAACATTAGAAACTATTACAGAATAACATGGTGAACCAGGATTAACCAATAACTAATACAGATGGTTACATCAGGTCAGAACATGAACTTATTTACAACATGATGATATATTTACAACAAAATGTTAAAGCAGGTTCCTCAACTGTCCTAGTGTGTAAGTTTATTACAGTGTAGTTGTAAGTGTTTAGATGTAGAGATGATTGATGGCTAAGTTGGGTATTGTTTTTAGGTTACATTTAGGTCACCAAAATGTTCAATGGAATAAATGTGTCTTGAGGTTTTTTCTGAAAATAGTCAAATCAGTGGAAGATCTCAACTTTTCCAGAAGGACGTTCCATAATGTGGGAGCACAAAGCAAGAAGGCTCTATTACTTGGGTATTGATTTGTTTTAGTATACTCCGAGGAGAGAAATAGTGTATTTGGGGTACATCCACTTCTAAGTCTATCATTTGTGTTTATTTTAATGAGATTGGATAAATATGAAAGGTATATGTTTGTTGGTAGTTTGAAAATGATTACAATTATCTTATTTAATTCTACTCTGGAATGGTAACCAATGAAGGTTGAATAGTATTGGGGTTATATGTTCAGATAGCTGTGCTCTTTGACTTATGCATGCTGAAATGTGCTGAGCCTTCTGTAGGCTACGTAGGGAGCTCCTGGAGTATGCTGTTAGAATAATCTATATGAGGGAAGCTCATCGCTTGTAGTACCGTTCTGAAGTCTGTTTGTGATAGTAGGGATCTCACCTGTTGGATCATCTTTAGTTTATTGTAAATCACTCTAGCAGTTAATTTTATGTGGGATGTGAAGCTTAGTGTCTGATTAATGGTAAAACCTAAATACTATATTTTAAGCCCCATCAAACGCTCTCAGGAGCAAACACACTAACCATATCTCTCATTAAAGTACCCAGACACAACCAACGAATCATAATTATGGCCATATCCCTAATCACTTTCACTCTAATATACGCCCTGACCAGTACTTTCCATGAAGCTACTGCTCTTACACAGGGTTATAACCCTATCCCACTGCTTCTCAGTACAAGTAGGAAACATTACCATAACCAACACCAACCACCCCAAATCCCTACTATAAAAGACAATCACACCTACTCTATGCCACTCTGGACCCCACAGCATCAACAAACCTTAAGGAAAAACAAAACCAACAAATCCTCAGATGTGCACTCATCAACGCACGCTCAGCCCGCAACAAATGGCCTGCCATCACAGACCTACTCTCAAACCTTAACCTAGACATCCTATTGGTAACCGAAACATGGTTGTCAGATGCTGATAATGCTCTACTAAACCAAATCACTCCGACCAACTTCTCAATCTACACATGCAACAGAGAAAATAGAAGAGGAGGTGGTGTACTCATCCTAGCCAAAACAACACTTCAATACCGGATTAACTTCACTAAGAGCACACAATACCTGAACATGTTAACAATCACCAACAAACTCAACACTATAAACCTCATCTACAGGGCACCTGGCGCTTCATCAGACAAACTCTCCGATGTTATCGACCTAGCTTGCAATCCGCAAAACACACACAAAGCAAACTGGCTGATGGGAGATTTTAATCTTGCCTCTACCCAGCAAGATTTAGCTATTACCTTCCTTGAGGCAATGTCAAACCTGGGCTATAAACAAGCCGTGCAAGAGCCCACTCATCAACAAGGTAACCTCCTAGATCTAATCTTCGTTCCACCTGGTGACACCAGCAATCTAAACCAAATCGAAGTGTCAGTCACCCCTGTCCCATGGTCTGACCATAACCTAATAGCATTTCAAATACCAACACAACCAACAACAGACTGCCACCCAATTGCCCACAGACCAGAGAAACCATCCCGATTCAAACAGCTCGACAGAGAGCTTATCACACAACATGTTATCCCAAAGCTATCTAAACCATCCTCCAACATCAACGAAATGCTCACAAACTGGAATAACACCCTCACACAAGCTGCCCAACATCCAAAAAAAGACAAGAAACATACAGATAATGAGCAAACACCGAAAAAGCATAATGCACCATGGTTCTCCTCCAAACTACGTTCCTCACTACTACATCTAAGAAAACTTGAAAGAAAATGGCGACGGACCCGCAGCCCAGCAGACCAAAGCACCTATCTAGAACATCTGAAAAACCATAGACTCAACGTGGGCAGAAAGGAAAAGATTCCATACTGAGCTCCTCAATCACTCATTAAATAAGCCACGTGACCTTTTCAACTTAGTAAAATCACTGACAAACCAACCACACCAACCACAACAGGAGTGTATCCAGCCGCAGGCATACGCTAACTACATCCAATCCAAAGCAATAAAGGTGACTATTACTACACCTTGTGAATCCTATCAGAACCACCACACTCAACCCCCACTTACGAAGCTGACACCCCCACCAGTGAAAACCATCGAGGAAACAATTGCCAACATCAACACCACAACAGCTCCAAATGACCCTTGCCCTGCCCACTGGATCAAAACAATGCGTTCAGAACTAAGCCCATTCATAGCCGATATCGCAAAGCAATCCTTCATAACTGGAATCTTCCCTGAGGACCTAAAGAAAACATCCATACGACCATTACTGAAGAACAATCAGCTAGACCCAAATCAAGAGGACTCTTACCGACCAATATCCAGTATCCCTTTCCTAGCCAAAATACTGGAGAAAACAACTCAAAAACAGATTCAACAGCATATAGACACAACCTCTCCGTTAGACCCGTGCCAACATGGTTTCAGGGAGGCGCATGGCATAGAAACTCTGCTGACCTCATTAATAAACACACTCACAAATGGGATAGATAACATTAAGAAAGGCTTTGCCCTGATCTTCCTAGATATCTCTGCTGCGTTCGACTCAGTAGATCATGAACAACTCCTCATAAGACTCCATGCTAAAGGAATCCACGATCATGCATGGGATTGGTGCAAGTCTTACCTTCAAGGCAGATGGCAGCAAGTCCTGATCGGCAACAAAACATCAGAACCCTTCTGACAAAGACAGGGAGTACCACAAGGATCATCATTATCCGCACTGTTTTTCAATATTTATATGCAGCCAATCTGCGACATAACCTGCTCTTTCGGCATATCCTGCCTCATGTATGCAGACGATGTCCTTTTATTCACTCCAATAACGGTCGCATGCCAAGACCTCACAATGTTAATTAAGTACTTCGATGCATTTACTGATTGGCTCTTCAGCCAGAATTTACATATAAATTTCAAGAAGACAGAAGTGCTATTTGTCACACGGAACAAAGACTTCTCCCCACCATCAAAACTTAAAGTTAGAGACGCAGAACTTCCGGTCAAATCCAACATACGCTATTTAGGAGTAATATTAGACCAACATTTGGACTTCAAAGACCACATCAAACGAACAGTAAAAACTATCTATTTCAAAATAAAAACCCTCCGCCACCTGAGACCTATGATGGAAACAGACGAACAGTTTTCCAAGCCCTGGTAACACCTCACTTTGATTACGCGAATATAATACTGCATGGTCTCCCAAAGAGTACACTCAACACACTGCAGCTAGCCATGAATGCAGCAGCCCGTGTTCTATGTGGAGCATCCAGGAAAGACCACATCTCACCTATACTAAAAGAGCTTCAGTGGCTCCCAATAAACTGCAGAATCCTATACAAAACCCTCCTCATTACCTTTAAAGCACTCAATAAGATATCATCATCCTCAATTGCTCTTCTACTCATCCAGAGCCCCAATAACAGATCCAGAAGAGCACCTGCTGAAAACACTCTGGTCATACCAAGAGAATCTATAAAACTTAACCAATCAACCATCAATAGGGCGTTTACAAGCTATGCCCCCAGATGTTGGAACAAGCTCCCTTCTAACATAAGAGCAATAAAAGACCTCACGCAGTTTAGAAAAGTCATCAAACATCACCTGTTCCTCATGCACTTCACTCAGCCCGGGGATCCCCCCCACTTACATACTCACTCATATGTGGCAATTGAAACACCTCCACAATAAAACTAAAACCTAACCCTACCCCACATGACATTACAACTCTCTATCTCCTCTTTACCAACAGACTACAAACATGCTGTAACTAAACTTGGCAGCAAAACCTTATTACGATCCCACCCTGTTAATTACATGTAGCTAAACTCAAATGTATATAGTTTCCCCAGTTATCCAAGTTCAAATACCTGTTTTCTGTAAACGTAGGACTATTTGTATGTCCAAGTGTTTATTGTTTCAATGTAAACCGCACTGATGAGAAATAGTGCGGTATATAAGAGTTGTCAAATAAATAAATAAATAAATACTTGACTTCACTCTTCACTTCTAGGATGGCCTCTTGTACATCTAGATTAGGGGGGGGGGGGCTTTGAAGTCCTGATGTCTGCTTATAAATAGGACTTCAGTTTTATTGTACAGTAGCTTCTCCTAAGACTATGGGATTTCAGCCATTGTGAGATGTCCCTGAATCATGAAATTATATGATCTAAGTTGGGGTTTATTATATCAAATGGCATATATAACATTATGTCATCTGCATATGTGGCATACTGAACTTTGTGTTTTCGGATAATATGGTATAGAGGCTGTAGGTACATATTAAATAGTAATGCAGAAAGTGTTGCGCCTTGGGGTAATCCTTGTTTTTGGCTAAATGATTTGGATGTTTTTTGGCCCATTCTAACTTGTTGAGAACAGTCTGATAGATAAGATTGGAACCATGTGAGGGTTGCTCCATATATGCTAATTTGTTTGAGTCTCTCCAGGAGGATGTGATGGTTGATAGAATCAAAGACTGCAGCGATATCCAAAAAAATGAGAATGAATGTCTTTTTCAAGTTATCTATTCCCTTTATTATGTTGTTAAGGAGGACTAGTAAGAGTTTCAACATCATAGTATGGTCTGAATCCATATTACTGATCATCTAGGGGACATGCAAATCGACGTGGTCTTGAAGACTGCTATGTACTGCTTTCTCAATTATTTTGGTTAGGAATGGTAGACTGGATTTTGGCCTATTTGAAGTAGGGCAAGATTTGTGGAGAGACTTGTATTTCAGTATAGGTCAGATTACCGGTTGTTTTAATTCTTTAGGCATGTAACCCTGAGCATGTGATGTATTTACCATATTAAGTATTATTGGGGCAAATTCTCATCGAGTTGGCTTTATCCAGCTGACTGGGCATGGGTCAAGACTATATGTTGTAGTACTGATGTCTGATATAACTTTATGTAAGTTGTCAAGTGAGACTTTATGAAATTCTGACCATATCTTAGGGTATGTTTGGTTTGGGAGTGGCTCTAATGCTAGGTGGTCATTTGATGGCTTAAGCTTATTTTTCTAGTAATCCTCCAATATTTGGGGATCAATGTTTTGGTTCTTTGTACATTCATTCGTGGTATGGGTCAGGGATTTAACAATTTCAAATAATTCTCTTGGACAGTTCAGAGATTTCAGTAAGATTTTTGTGTGGAATTCTTTCTTTTTATTGTTGATAGCAGTCTGGTTTAGTGCAAATGTATCCTTATATTTTAATCTATCTTCAGGCGATTTGGAATTTCTCCACATGTGTTCTATTTTTCTTAATTGTCTCTTTATTTCCCTTATCTCCTTAGAGTACCATTGTTTTGATTTATTTGATTTGTTTCTAATAGAGTGAGGTAGAGGTCTAGTGGCAGCCCTAGAGATGGCCAAAATTCCAGTTCGATAGGAGTTGATCTAGGTCTGCTATGTCCGCGTTTATATTTGGGAAGGTCTCTTTTATGAAGATGTCTTTATTGAAATTTCTTGAATTTAGTGTGATGATTGGATTCTGGATTGGGTATGTGGTCAGTAGTTTGGCACACTAAAGTGAAATTTATTAGATGGGCATCTGACCAGGAAACAGGTAGTATTTGTGGTTTAGTGGTTTTAGGGTGTTCATGGATTATGTTAGGAAGGAATATTAGATCCAGGATATTACCTTTGTTGTGTGTAGGGGTATTTATTATCTGCTGATGACATATCAGCCATGGCATTTAGGAAGGTAGTTGCTTGAGGGCTATGTTGTGATGGAAGATTGAAGTCATCAAGCAGAATGAGGTTTTTTAGATGAAGAGGAACATATCTTTCAATGACCATTGTGAGGCTGTTAGGGTCAGGTATGAGAGGACTGTATAGAAGGCAAAACGAGGCATGTCTGTTTTCTAAAATTAGCAAATTCATAGACACATTATATGACATTGTAAGGGATGTCCTGTGTTCTTTCTTAACTATAATAAGTACCCCACCACCACATTTACTTGTTCTTGGGGAATGATAGACATCATAATTCGGGGTCTGAAGTTGGTTGAGTAGGACTCTATCCGTGTCAGCTAGCCAAGATTCAGTAATGAACATTTTATCTAGATTAGTATTATTAATATGGTCTATAATAATGGGTATTTTATTCCTTACTGATTTGGCATTAATTAAGGAGCATGTCAAGGTAATATGTATAACTTAATGTTTGTGGTTGTTGTGGTTGAAGGGTGTTATTGGTGTGATGTATATGAGTCTTTGATTATTGTGTTGAAACCTCTGAGACTCTCTGTGAACAATAAAGCCAGAATTCTGACGGATGTGGTGATGAATTGTGTATAGTCTGGAAACAGTTCTGAGGAAATGTTTGTTCAAAACCATGTGATAAGATACAGAGTACATAAACTATGCAATAGAGACAACATACTATCTTATGGGGATCCGTTGTAGCATACAATGAGAGGTAGCAGACTGAATAGCTTTGTATGTATTCTAAGAACAGAAATGTAGAATTACAGTGATCCTCGCTAAGATCCATCTAAGTATCATGCCTACGGGCCACCACGCACGGGCATACCTGGGAGTAAAAGAGCTTTAAAGTTCTCATTGCTGGAGTGAGTCTGAAGGGGGATAGGAGTTTACCTCCGTGGATCTGGTATCCCTCTGAATCGGAGCTCTGGGAGTGCTGTGCAGGGCTCACCATGTGGCTGGTGGGTGTTGGGAGAGCAATTATGGCTCAGGGCATGCAGTTCTGGATGGATTTCAGATATTTATCTCTTCAGAATTATAATATATGCAGTAGAACTATTTCTCCTCCGTATGCTGTTGGAGCAAGGGGATAATTTTTAATTATTTCCACTTGTTATTTTCAAATACATCTGGACCATTGATTGTATTGATTTACATCTGAAGAATCTGGTGGGTCATTCAAACATAAAGGTCTGACAAAATGTCATTAAAGGCCTGATATTCCACTCAACAGCCAGAATCCTACAAGCAGCAGCAGCAGCAAGAAAATATCACATTACTCCAATACTCAAACAGCTCCATCGGCTCCTACTACAGAGCCATATAACATACAAAACCATCATGCTAACTCACAAAGCAATTTACTCTGACCCCCCCCCCCCCACACACACACACACCCCTCTGCATGCTTTAGCCCTCCCAACCATACAGATCTAGATGGACCTCTACAATGAACACCCTCATCATCCCCCACATCAGAACCAAATCCAACCAACAAGCATTAAAAGAGCCTTCCAACTATACGCACCCTCCGTCTAGAACAGGCTACCAGGCCAGCTCAGGAACTTCCTTGGCCTAAAGACATTCAGAAAGCATTTAAAGACTCATCTGTTCACAGAATATTTCAGCCCGTGCTCATAACCTTCCTCCCCCCCTCAGAAGGACATAGCATGATGCCTACGACTACTGTTGTATATAGTCAAGAGCCCTAATGGTTTAAAATTGCATGTTGTATATAGTTTTGATGCCACTGTTATAATGTATCTTGCATTTGTTCCATGTAAACCTCTCTGACCTGGTGAAAGGCAGTATATAAATATAGCTAAATAAATACAAATATTCAGTGACAGAGGCTAGCCATCACTGCTGAACTTTAACCCTGGATATTCAATGCCGGGGCCATATCCGGGCTCTGCCATTGAATATCGGGGTATCCCAGATTGCTGCAAATCTATCCAGGCAGCAGTGATATTCAGCCCCTGCCTGGTAAGCTTCTGCAGTGAGCCTTAGGTCAGTCTTTCCTGCGCTTGACTTTCGCTAGGTGTTGCTAATTGGGCAGCAGTTCATAAGAACATAAGATCATAAGATATGCCATACTGGGTCAGACCAAGGTCCATCAAGCCCAGTATCCTGTTTCCAACAGTAGCCAATCTAGGTCATACGTACCTAGCAGTTTCCACAAAAGACACAGGTTCCACAATGCTTGTACTGGGTCAAGCATTGATATCCTGAGTCCCTTCTTAATAATGGTTTATGGACCTTTCCTCCAGGAACTTGTCAATATTGCTCAGCTCAATATTACTGCTGCTTGTTTAGCAACAGGTGCCACCCCGAAACTCTCCCGGTATACCCCGATGCTGACTAGTTAGCATCGAGGTTGCAGCAATGGCACCCGTGGATATTCAGAGGCACTAACCATGCATGTCTGCAAACCATGTAAATGCCTTTAAATATTGGGCTCTATACATACATTTCAATGCAATAAGAATGAGGGGTTTTTCTAAGTTTTTTTGTTTTCAAACATTTTTGGATGGGATGAGGTTTTGATTTGATGTGTGTATTATTTTCCAGCTTTTTCTTTGGATGCATTTTATAAAGGCAACATAGGTACTCATCACCTTTATAAAATAGGTGCATGAGGTGCAGATCTATCCCTAATTGTGCACAAAAGCTCTTACACAAATCACATCTGCTCCAAAGTAGGTGTAAATGTGTGCATGTACTCAATGAGGGCAATTCTAATCGGAGCATGTCCGGGCCATTTGGACAGCCGAAAATTGGACGGCCCCAACTTGTACCTGATTCTGCAACAGCGGGAACTAGATGGCCCGGACATGCCCTGATTCCACAGTGTGGGATGTCCAACCTCCTGCCCATCCAGCCAGTCCTATGCTGGTGTACCAGTGCCATGGTATCCTGTCACCATGGCATCAGGATGTCCAGCAGGAGCACTGATAGCCTGATGCCGCTCACTGCCTCTTTCCCGCCTCTGAACCTTCTGTGTGGCAGCCAGGCCCAGGATCAGGTGGCGGGGGCTTACCTTCCCCTGATCCGTGCCTTTTGTGGGGCTGCATAGCCTGATTGCCACTGTCAGTGGGACTTATTCAGAGGTGGAATAAGTCCCACTTCCATCTTCCTGATGCTGGACATATCAGGCCCTGATCAAAATAGGCCCTGTACATCTGGGTTGTGCGGCCTGCCCCCACTCCGCCCACTTTCCAATCCTGTTGGCACATCTATATTTTGCTGCACAGTTTTATAAGTTATTTTCTGCAAGTAAAACATTTTACACACAGAAAATGATAGGAATGTACATTTGTTTGAAATAACATGGGAAATGTATAGTTTCATCTCATTTTCAAACAAAAATGGCAGAAAAAACCTTGACATTTCATCACTTCTCATCTGTCGTTAATACTATGCACTACTGAGTGATAGCACAAACTGGAGTTCTTTTACTAAATATCAATGCATATTACTACTACTACTACTACTACTACTATTACTATTTCGCATTTATATAGTGCTACGCACGCAGCGCTGTACAGAAATATAAGCAAAATGACAGTCCCTGCTCGTCAGAGCTTACAATCTAGTCAAGACAACACAGAACAATAGACAGATCGGGAAAACAATTATGGTGACACAGAGCAATAGTTAATTTGGGATAAAGCAAAGTATGGGGTAAAACAAAGTATGGCAATTACAATTCGGGCAAAACAAATATGGCATTTACAAAAACCAAGTATGGCATTTACAGTTTTAGACATGACAAAGGACGGGAGTCAGGTTAGGACAAAGGGTAGAAGTCAGGATCTGAAAGCGACAGTGAAGAGGTGGGTTTTCAACCTGGACTTGAAGAGGGTGCCTGGCATACAGACACAGGTAGGTTGCTCCAGGCATATGGTGCAGCAAGGTGAAAGGAGCGAAGTCGGGAGTTAGTGCTGCGAGTGGAGGGTCTAGATAGAAGCAATTTGTTAGAAGAGCGAAGTTCCCAAGAGGGGATGTAGAGAGAGATGAGAGATGAAAGGTAATGTGGGGCTATAGAGTGAATGCATTTATAGCTCAGGAGGAGAAGTTTGAATTGGATGCGGAATTGGATAGGGAGCCAGTGAAGCGACTTGAGAAGAGGAGTAATGTGGGCATGGCGAGGCTGGCTAAAGATTAGTCGAGCAGCATAATATATTAATGAAGATAAGTGCCATTGCATCCACAGAAATAAAAGAGCCCTAGGCACTTAATGTGTGTTCATTCATTAACATAGAACAAGGGCCCCATTGTTTCTTAATAGTGCTGAATAGTGCTCCCCATGGCTCAATAGTGTGCACTATTGTTGGATAGTGCACAATGTTAAGCAGTAGTGAGCACTATTAACATTTTGTACAGATCATATAGGTAGCAGTTTGGTTTGATTCTGTATGTATTTCTGTATGTATTTTCTTATATCAGATTTTACTTTACAATAATTTTATCAGGTCCAATATTCAAAAAAGGCTGGATTCAAGTGCTATGGCAGTCAGTCACGGAGTAGTATGCAGACAGGAGCTGCTGTTGAATATCCAGGCTGAGCATGCTCTCCAGATAAGTGCTGCACAAATTTGGTCAGTGCAATATTTATTCAGCATTTATCCAAATTGCAACTTAGGCCTGCTTTTCATGTTGCCCAAATTGTCCAGATAGGTGCTGGCTGTATATTGCACTAATCATATAAGTGCCAGCACTTATCTGGATAATGTCGATATGCCCTCACTCCATCCCAAGGACCGCTCCTGAACTGACCGTTTAGCACCAAAACAGTCTATAGGGATATTTAGTGACACTGTCCAGACTGTGCTGCTGAATATCACAGTGATCCCCCCCATATTCAGGAGGCCTCCCATTGGCCAAATGGCTAGGTGTTCTGAATTTCGGTCCCATCATATTTATTTTGATTATAATAATTGTACTTTTAATTGATCGCACAGCCTGTCTTGAATCATTTTAATAAATTAACACAAATGCCATATTAATTTAAATGAAAATTATTTAAAATTTACAACTGCACAGAGACAGAAATAGGATAGACATACTTCTGCAGGTCCTGACAAATTACACAGGTCTACAAAAAAAAATTTTTGAGAGCTGTTTTGGTTATTCCACGTAATCTATGTTTTTTGGTGCGCTGAATCCGAAAATGACCTCCATTTTGTCATAGGACATCACGTTTCCTGACAATTTAGGTAACTATGTTAAATAAGACAATACCTCAAAATAAATGGAAATAGACTTATAAAATTGAAGTTTTATTACAATATTTTCATGAAAATCCTTTTTAGAAATGAAATGAGCTCACCTACACACACTAAACTCGATTTTTCTTCCTTGTGAGGCTCCTCTTGGTGCATTTATGCTTGTGAGTAGCATCTGGAATGTCTCTCGGAAGCATCCAACAGAAGTCTGCCATCATTGTAATGCTCCATTTTCCCTGGTATCTCCTTTCCATCTCTTTAATGTCTTGGTGGAATCGTTCACCTTGTTCCTCACTCACAGCTCCCAAATTTTCAGGAAAGTAGTCAAGGTGGGACTGGAGGAAATGCACTTTCAAACTCATCAGGCAACCTAAAGCTTGAAATGCTTTCAGCATTCGTCCGACGATCTTTTTGTAGTGAGGATCTTTGTTATTGCCTAAAATTTTCTGTACAACTTCTTTAAATGCAATCCACCCTTCTTTTTGAGGCTACGTTATGGTATTGACAAACTCTTGATCAACTATAAGCCTTCTAATGTCTGGTCCGACGAACACACCTTCCTTCAATTTTGCCTCCAACAGGCCTGGAAACTTGGTGACCAAGTATTTGAAGCATTCTCCATCTGTTGGAAGTGATTTTACGAATTGCTTCATCAATCCCAATTTTATGTGGAGAGGTGGTAGAAGAACTTTATGCGAAGGTACCAAAGTTTCTCGGAGGACATTTTTTTCACCGACTGTTAGCACCCTCGGCTGCCAACTCTTCTTGGTTCAGTGATTTTGTCGGTCTCGACTGTCCCATAGACACAGAAAACAAGGATATTTGGTATACCCAGCTTGTTGCCCGAGCAGCATGCACTAGACCTTCAAGTCCCCACACACTTGCCAACCATGGTCTTCATATTTAAGTTTACGAAGAACCAATTCCAAGTTCTCGTAGGTTTCCTTCAAGTGTACGGAATGACCTACAGGTATGGAAGCGTAAAAACCGTTGTGGAGTAAAACTGCTTTGAGACTTCTTTTTGAAGAATCTATAAAAAGACGCCATTGCTCTGAATCATATTGGATTTTAAATTGACCCATCAGACCTTCGACATCGATGCAATAAACCAGCTTGTCTTCCTGGGCGAAGTAAGGAACGAACTCCTTTTCACGATGTCTGAACCATGAAGATGACACTCCTGGCAACAATAAATTCCTGCTTTTCAGCCTTGATCCGAGTAACTCAGCGGCATCTTTGGGAAGATTCAAGTCTCTTACCAAATCATTCATCAACTCCTGAGAAAACAATTTTGGTCTTGTATCATCTTCAAAGTCAAAACTTGATTCGTCATCTGGTTCAGGTATGACTTCACCTTCATCGGAGCTAGGTATCTCTTCCAAGGTAGCAGGGGGCTTGGGTACTGGTATATCTGTGCCATGGGGGATGGGACGAATTGCCGAGTGAAGATTGGGGTATGAAATGGAATGCTTCCATTTGGAATTAAACCCTTTCACATCGCATGAACAAAAGTAACAGTCGTCACTATGTTTTTTTTGCTCTTGCCATACCATAGGAATCCCATAAAGGAAAGATTTTTTCTTACCCTTGAACCCGTTTCGGAGGTCCTCAACACACCGTTTGCACACTTTATGACGTGCCCAGACTTTATCTTGATCTCCAATTTTTAGTCCAAAGTATGCAAAGTAAACTTTTTTCACAAAGTCTGTAATATTCTGCTGTTGCTTCAACACTGTATATTCACCATAGATGAAACAGAAACTGTCTGGCGAATTAATACACTTTCGCGGAGCCATAAAATAACGGTTGAAGAATGACGAGCTAACACAAATTGCGATTAAAAAGGGTGAACAGCCTAGAACCAAGAACCTGATGATGATTCGTGCACAAGTGTGGCATGCAGGAGAGAGCAGCTCTGTATCTGTACACGAGACGTCACAGTGCTGGCCATGCCCCCTGCACTGACCGGAGCTGCTGCTATCTGCCCTGTGTCTCCCTCCCACTGGATTCTTCAGGAAAGATTTATCCCTTCTACCATTAGAAGCACGGACTTAAAACTTGCTTAGCTTATGTATATATTGCTGACCATCAGATTTACAGTGCTATATATTTTTTTACATAACTCGGACAACCCCTTTAAGGTTTTTTGGCATTTTATATCTTAAATGCACTTATGTGAATTAATTAATAGTAATTTGAATTAATTAATAGTAATTTGAAAAAATTTGATAAATTTGAAGACAATTTTGCATGTTGTGGCAAATCATGACATCTAGGAGTTTTTTCAATATTTTATTTGTTTTCAGCGCACCAAAATACATGGAAATTAGATGAAAATAATCAAACAGCTTTTTAGTCACAGACCTGTGTTATCAAAAATAACAGAAAAAAAGAGAGAATCCCCCAGAAAAGGTGGCAATTTTAGATAACCCCTGACCCAGGCATATTGTGCCAAAACATGGCCATGTTGGGTTGCAGGTTGCATGAAGAAAGCACTTTTCTGAGGATTCCAATTTTTCAAAATTATGCATGCACTTCTGCTCTGAAATCATCACAATCATCTGTGCATATATTTAAACTCACTCTTAGGTAAGCACAGATTGCTGGTGTTAATTTACAGACATATTTTATAAAGTATGCCTGAACACAGTATTCTCTCTCCAGTCACGCCCCCAGGGACACCTCCTCTCAGTCTGGGTAAACTTACTGCATGTGCATATGGGTTGCAGGGATATGTTCACCCCACATATCAGGAAGGTAATTTTGTCAAAGTATATTTTTGTACATAAAACACAGGGGGGTATATTCAGCGACAGAAGTGAATGCTATTGCATTAGCTAGCTGTTTCCACTGTAACTTGAAAATGGATGTTCAATGTCGTGGTCATATCTGGTCTCCAGCACTGAATGTCCTGGATGGTCGGATTACACTTTTGCAATCCACTTAGTGGAGATATTCAGCCGATAGGCAGATTGCAAATTTGGCTAAAGTTAGGACAGCCATTTAGCTGTCCTAACTTTAGCCACCTTAGGATGACTGGCCAGCAGCTGAATAATGCCTCTATGATCTAGCTGGTTATTCTTGGACTCTGCCTCTGCACTGCGCTGACTGTAGCAGCTATCCTTGGGGTGCTTGGTGGCTGGAACCCGGGATTTCAGCAGCACTAACCATGTGAGTGACATTTAAATGCCTTTGAATATCCCACCCATGGTTTTACAATTATTCTCAAAGAATCATATTCAGAAAGAACATTTTTCATTTGTATGAGAAAGAAAATAACCATTATTCCAGGGGCACAGAATATCATTTAAGTAAGGCCCAATAACATTAAACAAGTTTGCAAGTATTGCCTGTCCTGAAAATCAGTATTGCTCATGCGTGTCATAGAAGTGAGTTTACTGTTCATGGGCATTATGGTGTACGGTTGTAACCTCTGTATCTGTCAGCTCAGGGGTGTTTTATTTCACTCCAGTGAGCTTAATCTTTGATATTCATTTGCTATTCTTCTGTGGCCCGCAATTGCAAACTGTTATTAAGTAAATAAAAAAAGAATGTTAAGTGATGCTATTAAACTATCGAAATAAGTAGAATGTAAAAGGCAGAGATCTTGGCTAGCTCAGTGGCACCAGAACATATTTGTGATTGTGCAACTGTTTTATGTTAATGGCATAATTAGGCATCATAAGGAGCTGATTTCAATGTTTGTTATCAGCTTGAAGTAAATGACAAATCACTCTGTGTTTAGGGCTGTACTGGGCAATATGCCAGAGGGCATCATGAAAATTAGGTGAAATTATAGCATCACTTACTACTACTATTTATCATTTATATAGCACTATAAGACATACGCAGCGCGGTACATATATAAGTAAGAGACAGCCCCTGCTCATCAGTTCTTACAATCTAATCAAGACAGACACAGCACTTACTGCCGAAAAGAAAAAAACGAGGAGCAGGTTTACTAAACTGTGCTGATGGTTAGTGTGGGGTTTCCACTTGCTAGTCCTGCCATAGTAACTGTTAGAATGAGCTAAAACTGTGACTGTGCTAAAAATCCCATGCTAGCCAAATGGTGTGGGTTGGAGTGGAGACTGGCTGGTTAGGGGCCAAGTTAGTACGTGCATCATTAGTGTCATAGTTAGTTCACGTTCACTTAGTGCCCCTTCAATAGGTAGCAGTACAGTTAGTTTATTCAATTTAATATAGCACCTATGGACAAGGCAGCAGTAAATGCACATGCTGTAATTGCAGCAAACGGCTTGGTGCTGATCACATACTGATACATGGCAACATGCAATGCATGCCTCATTTCTTGGCATGGGTCTGGTGCCACTCCCAAGCTAAGTTGAAAGACTGAACGTGTATGGGTGTACTACCATCAGCCTGGCCAGAATGAATAGATGGATGATGAAATGCTAACCAAAATCAGGAAAGCTAACAAAATTTACAACACAATAATGGAAATTTGAATTACCCTAGTATTGACTGGGTCAATGTCACATCAGGACATGCTAGGGAGGTAAAGTTTCTGGCTGAAAAATATAACTACTTTATGGGGCAAACGATCCAGGGTCTGACATGAGGGGAAGTTATTTTAGTGAAATACAGGATCTGGTGTGAGAGAGAATTGTGTTGGGGCTCACTTGGCAATAGTGATCATAACATGATTGCATTTGATTTAAAAAACAAAGAGAGGACAGCAAGGAAAGCCGGTGTCCTAGCATTTCACTTTCAAAAGGACTATGATAAAATGAGGAGAATGGTCAATAAAAAAAAACACCTAAAGGGAGAAACTGCAAGGGTTAAAAGTTTATAGCAGATTTATGTGTTTAAATATTTCTTGGAAACCCAGACATTGCTTTAAGAAAGACAGACAGAAAGCCAAGTGACTGCCAGCATGGTTTAAAAGTGACTTCAAAGAGGCTGTTATAGCCAAAAAACATCTCTTAGAAAATAGAAAAAAAACAAAAGAAAGCTAAATCATGAAAACAGGAAATAGTCTAATCACTGGCAGGTAAGTTGCAAGGCAAACTAAAAGAGTATTTGAAAAGAAACTTGCCATGGAAGCAAAAGCTCATAACAAAACTTTTTTAGGTGCATTTATAGCAAGAAAACTATAAGAGAATCAGTTGGATCATTAGACAATAGAGGGAAAAAGGGGCACCAAGGGAAGACAAAGCCATAGCAGAGAGATGGAATGACTTCTTCGTTTCTCTCTTTAATGATGAAGATGTAGGGAAGTTACCCATGACAGAAATGGTATTTAAAAGTGATGCATGAATTGAAACAGATCTTGATAAACCAGGAAGATGTAATAAAACAGTTTGGTAAACTAAAGAATAGGAAATCACCTGAACAAGATTGTATATATCCCAGGGTCCTGAAAAATGAAATTACTCACCTACTATAAGTAATTTGTAAACTATCATTAAAATCGTCTGTAGTACCTGAAGATTGGAGAGTGGTCAATATAATACCAATTTTTAAAAAGCATTTCAGGGTGATCTGAGAAATTACAGACCAGTGAGCCTGACATCAGTGCTGGGAAAAACGGTAGAAACAATTACAAAGAACAGAACAGCCAGCATGGATTTAGCCAAGGAAGGCCTTGTGTTGCTAAACTGCTATATTATTTTGAAGGTGTGAATAAACAAGTAGTTAAAGGTGAGCTGGTTGATATAAAGTAACATTTTAGAAGGGGTGTCTAGAAAGAATCTGGGATGTCCACAGCACAACGTCCAAAAATCTGAGAGCAGCAGCAGTGAAGGAAGGCATAAACTTTGGAATTTGTTACCGGAGGATGTAGTAAAAGCTATTAATGTAATTGGGTTTAAAAAAGGTTTGGACAAGTTCCTGGAGGAAAGGTCCATAAACCATTATTAAAAGGGACCCAGGATATCACTGCTTGACCCAGTACAAGCATTGCAGAACCTGTGTCTTTTGGGGAAACTGCTAGGTACGTATGACCTGGATTGGCCACTGTTGGAAACAGGAACTGGGCTTGATGGACCTTGGTCTGACCCAGTATGGCATATCTTATGTTCTTATGTTCATGAATAAGTGCCATATGAAATCACTCTTCTCCACCCCAAAAGATGAACATCCCAGTAACTGGTTCTGGCGACTGGCCCTGTGCAGATAGCAAGGCTGGATGCGTGCACAGGTGAAGGCTATTTCACAAATGTGTACACCTCCAAATGGCACGTCCATAGAGCTAGGCACTTGGATGTCCCAGTCAGGGTAATTCAGAAGGTAGGTGGCTGTGTAATGAGAGTAGCATGTCCTGGCTGGCATTTCATATTATCCAATGTGCCTCAGCAGGCCAGTAATACGTTTGAAGTATGTATTTACATGCAGGTTTCTTTGAGCAGGAAATATTCAAAGTGGTGATGCAAGTGCAGTTTGTTCTCCCTGGAGGCATTGCTACCATGAAATAAGCACTATTTTGTATTTTGTTCATGGTCAGGAGCAGGTACAGACCTGGTTACCTCAGCAACCATGGCCAGATGTGTTTGTGTCGTCCTGAAATGACACCTTGATATGCATCTCACTTGCTCCACCTAGGGAGTGCCTCCATACCCTTGTGCTACATAGATGTTCTCGCACTGGGCACATCTATATACCAGGCTTTCTAAAATGGCTCTGAGAACATCTCCATATTTTGCACATCTGAATGCCCGTTTTCACACATTCAACTCAGGAATAGGGCTTCTAATTGACCCCCATAGTATATATTGCTTTTCAGAAAGCCTTTGAAAAGGTCCCTCGTGAGATACTCTTGAGGAAATTAGAAGGTCATGGGATAGCAGGTAGTGTACTATTGTGGATTGGAAATGGTTAAAGCACTGACCATTGAGCCCTGCTCTCTGTTTTCTATTTTCTCAGTGGAGAAAGGTGAACAGTGGAGTACCTCAGGGAACTGTGTTGGGGCCCGCTGTTTTTAAACATATTTATAAAAAACTCAGAAATGGGAACAAGTGAGGTGATCAAATTTGAAGATGACACAAAATTATTCAAAAAATGTTAAATCAGAAGAGGACTGTGAAAAATTGCAAGAGGACCTTGTGAAATCCGAAGACTGGATGTCCAAATGGCAGATGAAATTTAATGCGGACAAGTGCAAAGTTATTGTATGCATCTAGTGAAGAACAACCCCAACTGTTATATGATGCAAGGTTCCACGTTAGGAATCACCACCCAGGAAAAGGATCTAGGCGTTACTGTGGGATAATATGTTCAAGCCCTTTGCCTAGCAAAGAAAGCAAATACAGAGGCATTATAATATCCTTTCTATCACTCCATGGTGCAACCACACCTTGAATATTGTGTCATATCTAAAAAAAAAAGAGATAGCAGAGTTAGAGAAGGTAAAGAGAACAGTGACCAAAGGGGATTTATTTATTTATTTAGACAGATTTGTATACCACCTTATCCTACATTCAAAGTGGTTACATCACATTGGAGGGTACATTTAACATGAGGGTATTTAACAACATTTAGACAACACATGGTGGGTTACAATTTGAAGGATACCCCTATGAAGAGAGGCTTAAAAGGCTAGGGCTCTTCAGTTTGGAAAATAGACAGCTCAGGGGAGATATGACATGTTTATAATGAATGCAGTTGAATGGGTAAATGTAGATCGGTTGTTTACTCATTCAAAAAGTAGATAAATTAAGGGAGACACAATGAATTTGCAAAGTAGCACATTTAAGAGTAATCTGAGAAAATATTTGTTTCATTCCATGTGTAATCAAACTCTGGAATTTATTGCCAGAGGATGTAGTAAAAGCTATTAGTGTTTCTGGGTTTAAAAATGGTTTGGACAAGTTTCTGGAGGAAAAGTCCATAAACCATTATTCCTTATCGCTTCTCCGGGCCAGTCCAGGGAAAGGTAGGGTTGTCAATCTCCTATAGCCACTGAGGACTGAAGGCTCCAAGCTTTTTCTGTGATGTGAAGCCACTCCCCCTCAGGATAATCTGACAGTCTTTCAGTCCTCAGCCACTATAGAGGATCGAATCTCTCTTCTCCCTCAGCATTACTCCTACCGGTTACTTATATTATTTTTTGTTTTTAAAGACTTATTTATTGGCTCTAGCAGAGCTGATCTTTCTATAGTCCTTTTTTCTTATGTGATTTTTTGGGAGCACTATTCCTTTAAGAGCGTGCAGAGACGTTGAGTGCCTTTCCATACAGTGTGAGGTAGAGCCTGCCTCTCTCACTGTCTCCGTCTCGAGTACCAGAGTGATACTGGGGGCCCCAGTTTTCTCCTCTGTTTTAGCAGCTCTCGATTTATCCGGTGTCCACGCTAGCAGCGAAACAGTTTTTGCCGGATCAGCTCGTCTCAGGCGGTGAGTGCTCTTTCGATTTGTTATTTTTTCCTCCGGTTCGCGACCGCGGGCTCCATAGCGGTTTCAGCGTCGTTTATACAGCGTTCATTCGGTTTCGTTTTATTGTGGTTATTTATTCGGTTAGGGGAGTTCTTTTCATCATGACAGAAAAGTCTTTACTAAATTTATCAGAATCAGTTTTACATGCCGAAAAGGCAGGAAAGGCGGCCATTTTGGCAGAGCCGGGCAGTGCTCTAGCAGAGCCTCAAAAGCCGCATAAAAGAAAGACAAAGTCCTCTAAGGAGGCAATTTCGCCAGATAAGCCCTCTCTCTCCCCTGCTATGCCTCGGGAGGATATGCCTTCATTTTTTTCGCCAGAATTCATTCTGGCAATGCACAAAGCCTTTCTTCTGCGATCTACACAGCCTCCAGAACTTCCTTCTCTTTCTACTCCGGTGCCAATTTCCATGCCTATTCCAGTATCTGATGATCCAGGAGAGGGATCTTCTAATTTTAAGGATATGGTTAAGGATCCTTTGTTATCTCAGTCTTCTCTGTTGCTGGGACAGGGGGATTCTGAGGTTCTGTCTGACCCAGCTTTGGAATTAGAAGCTGATGACTTAGAGGAAGGGGAGATAGCGCCTGGAGAGGATCCTAACATTTTCAGAGTTTTCCGTAAGGAAGAACTCTCTGCTCTCATTTCCCACTCTTTGGCAGCGCTGCATCTGCTTCTTCCAACGACTTCTCAGGAACCTTTGGAGGATCCCTTACTGCAAGGTTTTAAAACTGAGCAAAGGTGTTTTCCCTTGCACCGGGTTATCAAACAAATGATTGACTCGGAGTGGGAATGTCCGGAGGCTTCGCTGCGTGGCAGCCCCGCTTTGTCTCGCTTATACCCCCTTCCTCAGGAGATAAAGGACTTATTTTGCATGCCGAAGGTGGATGCCATTATCTCAGCAGTAACCAAAAAGACTACTATCCCTGTAGAGGGTGCAGCGGCTCTTAAAGATCTGCAAGATCGGAAATTGGAAATTCTGCTTAAACAAGCTTTTGATTCTAGTATCTCGGGCGTCCATTCGTTGGCTACAAGGAGACGCTTCTTCTGAGGCTCCATCTGCAGTGCCAGATGTGGCAAAGTTGGAATCAGCAGCTGCTTACATGGCGGATGCCTTTTATGATTTGCTGCGGATTGCAGCTAAGACCATGGCCTCATTAGTAGCTGCCAGGCGTTTTCTTTGGCTACGCAACTGGTCAGCGGATGTCTCCTCCAAGTTGAGACTAAGTAAATTGCCTTATCAAGGAAAATTGCTTTTTGGTGAGGCTTTAGAGAAAATTGTTAAGGATTTGGGCGACTCTAAAGGGGGACATTTGCCTGAGGACAAGCCCAAGCCTACGCGAACGATTCCCAGTTTCCGAGGTTCCGGCCGAGACTCTCGTAAATTTCGAGGGGCGCGCTTTGCGCCCTATTCCAGGGGCCGGTCCAACTTTCGGGGACATTCCTTTCATGGAGCCAGAGGGTTTGGCAGGTCCTACTTTAGTGCCTCCCAGCCCTCGGTTAAAAAGCCGCAATGAAGGTCTGCTGGTCCAGACGCTGGTGCCTGTGGGAGGACGCCTACAGGACTTTCTGGCGGCCTGGACCAACATTACTTCTGACCAATGGGTTCTAGAGATCATTCGGAAGGGATACGCACTAGATTTCGCGTGCCCGTTGTTACCCGCCTTTGTAATGTCTCCCTGTGCTCCCGGTTGGAAGAAACAGGCCATTTTGGACACACTCCTTCGCCTGTTGCAGCTCAAAGCGATAGTTCCCGTGCCTCTAGACCAATACGGTTGCGGTCGATACTCGATCTATTTTGTGGTTCCCAAAAAGGAAGATTCTTTTCGACCCATTTTAGATCTCAAAGGTGTCAACCGTACTTTGCGGGTGCCTCACTTTCGCATGGAAACTCTGCGTACGGTAATTCGAGCGGTAAGGCTGGGAGAGTTTCTCTCGTCAATCGATCTCACGGAAGCTTATCTGCATATTCCCATCAGGCCCTCGCATCAGCGTTTTTTGCGTTTCGCCCTTCCCATGGGTCATTTCCAGTTTTGGGCGTTGCCATTCGGTCTCGCTACGGCTCCGCGTACGTTCACAAAGCTGATGGTGGTAGTTGCAGCTGCACTTCGGAAGGAAGGTATCAGGGTTCATCCTTATCTCGACGATTGGTTGATCAGAGCCGAATCGCGGGAAGCTTCCATCCGGGCGACGGCTCGGGTGGTTCAGCTTCTCGAGCAACTCGGTTGGGTGCTCAATCAAGCCAAGAGTCACTTACAACCGCTGCAGCAGCTGACTTATCTCGGAGCATTTTTCGACACAGCACAGGGAAAAGTCTTTTTGCCCGAAGTTCGCGTGGAGAAGCTTTTGCGCCAAGTCCAAGCGTTTCTCAGCTTAACAGCACCGTCGGCATGGACATATTTACAACTTTTGGGTTCCATGGCGGCGGCACTGGATCTAGTCCCATGGGCCAAGGCTCACATGCGGCCCTTGCAACAAGCGTTGCTCTCCCGCTGGTCACCGCAGCTTCATCCGCTCTCTCAACGTCTACCCTATCCAGAGTTTGTGCGTCACAGTCTGCAGTGGTGGTTGATTCGGGATCACCTCACAGCAGGTGTTCCCTTGCAGGATCCCTCGTGGGTACTAGTCACTACGGATGCCAGTCTCTCGGGCTAGGGAGCCCATTGTCAGGCTCACATTGCACAGGGTGCTTGGACTCCAGAGGAAGGCTCTTGGTCGATCAACAGGCTCGAGCTTCGAGCGGCGAGATTAGCTCTGCTTCACTTCGAATCGTTACTCAAAGGGACAGCAGTCAAGATTTTCTCCGACAATGCCGTTACAGTCGCGTATATCAATCATCAGGGCGGAACAAAGATTCCTTCTCTCCTATCCGAATGTCAGCAATTGATGGAATGGGCGGAGAGCAATCTCGTGGCTCTGTCGGCGGCACACGTCGCTGGCAAGTAAAATGTGCAGGCGGACTATCTCAGCCGCCATCTCCTCGATCCAGGGGAATGGGAATTGAATGCGGCCATATTTCACCAGTTGACATTGCGTTGGGGACAGCCAGTGATGGATCTCATGGCTTCCTTCCACAATGCCAAAGCCAGCCGTTTCTTCAGCAGACGCAGAGAACGCATGTCAGAAGGTCTCGATGCCCTCGTTCAGCCATGGCCTCTCGACGCTCTCCTGTACGTTTTCCCGCCTTGGCCGATGTTGAGTCGAGTTATTCAGCGCATAGCGCAACACCGCGGTCGGGTTATTCTCATTGCTCCAGATTGGCCTCGTCGTCCTTGGTATGCCGATCTCGTTCGCCTCCTGGTAGCTCCGCCATGGCCTCTTCCAATCAGAGTCAACCAATTACATCAGGGTCCGATTCTCATGCCGCGAGTGGATCGCTTCTTGCTTACGGCTTGGCTCTTGAGCGGTCTCGCTTAGCAAGCAAAGGATATGCTGATTCAGTGGTGGCCACTTTACTTCAATCTAAGCGGCCAGGGACCACTTTATTATATGTTAGAGTCTGGAGATTATTTGAGACTTGGTGTTCTCAACGCAAGGTGTCGCCAATGGCTTCTACCGTGCCTCATCTTCTCCTTTTTCTGCAGCAGGGTTTGGATAAGGGCTTGGCTCTGAATACCCTTAAAGTGCATGTAGCTGCGCTATCTTGTTTTCGGGGGTTGATTCGCCGTCGCCGTCTTTCGGTCCATCCGGATGTTCAGCGTTTTCTACGGGCAGCGAAGATTCTCCATCCTCCACGGTGACCTATTGTTCCTCCTTGGGACTTGAATATTGTATTGGAAGCCT
This sequence comes from Ichthyophis bannanicus, assembly GCA_033557465.1. Classification (NCBI taxonomy): domain Eukaryota; kingdom Metazoa; phylum Chordata; class Amphibia; order Gymnophiona; family Ichthyophiidae; genus Ichthyophis; species Ichthyophis bannanicus. The sequence continues at coordinate 768,442,163 of CM066035.1, read as the reverse complement.
TTTTCTCGGTCGCCCTTAACTTCCGTCTGTGCTCAACAACTCCGAGAGTGTTCTTGGAAAACAGCTTTTCTCGTGGCCTTATGTTCGGCAAGGCGAATTTCCGATTTGCAGGCCTTGTCTTGCCAAGAACCTTATCTACAATTTCTGCCAGAACGAGTGTTACTACGGCCTGTTCCCTCTTTTTTGCCTAAGGTGCTGTCGGTTTTTCATGTTAACCAGTCAGTAGCTTTGCCCGTGTTCTCTCAGGGCGACGGCTCACCTATGGACCGGGCTCTGAAGCATTTAGATCTTAGCCGAGTGTTGCGAACGTACCTGAAGATCTCCAAACCGTTTCGAAAGACAGACAGACTTTTTATCCAGTGGGCCGGCCCCCGTAAGGGCCAAGCGGCATCAAAATCGACTATTGCTCGCTGGGTGCGCTCCGCTATTGGAGCAGCTTACTCTGCCCGAGGAGTTTCGCCACCTGTGGGTCTCAAGGCTCATTCAACACGAGCTCTAGCGACTTCATGGGCGGAATTTGCCTTTGTTCCTCCGGTGGATATCTGCAGAGCGGCAACGTGGTCTTCCTTGCATACCTTCACTAAGCATTACCGCTTGGATGTCCAAGCCAGAGACGATGCAAAAGTGGGAGCATCGACTCTTATCGCTGGTCTAGCGGGTCCCTCCCATTCTTAGGTACTGCTTTGGTACTGCCCTACCTTTCCCTGGACTGGCCCGGAGAAGCGATAAGGAAGATGAAATTAGTTCTTACCTGCTAATTGTCTTTCCTTGAGCTTTCTCCGGGCCAGTCCAGGGTCCCCCCCTGTTTGCTATCTCGATTGAGTTGGTCTTTCTAGGCCTCTACAGTATTACATCATATGTGCTCGCAGGAGACGTCTTGGGGCTTCTAGTACACATTCTAGACCATTCACAGCTCTTTTAGTTTGAAAAAAACAAAAAAACAAACAATAAGCACCTTTGTTATTGCTGTTTAAGGACTATAGAACGTTATCAGTTTTTCAAGGGTTAATCTGTTGTGTTTAGTTTCTTTCTGTTTAGTTGCTTTGTCAGAAGGAGACTGCCAGATTATCCTGAGGGGGAGTGGCTTCACATCACAGAAAAAGCTTGGAGCCTTCAGTCCTCAGTGGCTATAGGAGATTGACAACCCTACCTTTCCCTGGACTGGCCCGGAGAAAGCTCAAGGAAAGACAATTAGCAGGTAAGAACTAATTTCATCTTAAAGTAGACTGCGGAAATCCTCTGCTTACCCATGGGACAAGCAGCATGGAATCTATCTATCTTTTGGGAAGCTAATATATACGTGTACTAATCTGAACATTACTTAAAAGCCATATTCAATGTGCTTTATTTGCATGGGAGTTTGTGCTACTACGCACTTACATAATGTGCATGGAAGTAACCAGAATAAAATAAGTTATGCCAATGTCCTCGTTGGATAGTGCATCTAGTGTTAATGCCTAAGAGTCTAAACGCAAGTCACTTAAGGGCACGCTCACCGAAGCACACGAACTGTTAAGAGTGGGCTTTAGCACCTGGTCACTGTTAGCTTCAGGCCATGTGCTATAAATGCAGGAATGAGAAAAATACTGTGCTAGGCCTTGGTTACTTTATTGATTGTTTCTTTTTTATATAGTATGCAGTTAGCTCCCGTGATGTGGACTGTAATAGCCTGATGTTTCTTGAATTGCTTTTTTAGTTATTTCTGTACTGATTTCTTTTCTTCTTGTTAAATATCGGCATTATGTCCTGTATTAATTTGGTTATTGTATATGACTAAAAGGAAAAAAAATACTGTGCTAACTGCTTAGCTTGGGTTGGGGTGGTTAGTGCAGGCATAATTAGTACACGCTAACTGTCAAATTTGCAGTAAGTACATGTGTACTTACCACCAACCCAATAGGCAGCGGTAATTGCACCTGCATTAATTGTAACTGCACTTTAAGAACAGTGAGGTGCTGCTTCCTGTGTTAACTAGATGGGCATGCCAGGAATTTTCCCAACAGTGAGTGTGGTACGCAACACCTCCCATACTATTTTTTGCCAGCTAACGAGTGCTAAAGGGCAAACCTTTAGTGTGGTTTAATAAATATGCCCCTTAATCAGGTATAGTGGAGTATATCTCAAGATGTATAGGTAATGCGTGCCACTGGACCTCCCTCTAATACCCTGCATACTTAAATATACAGCCAGGGTGGGCAGTTTTCAAATAGCTCATTTCAGCAATTGCCTTTCAGAAAACTGCCTTCTTGATAGCCAGCTGTGATTTTGGGCAAGAGTACAGCAGAAACTGCTGTACAGTATAAAAATAGCAAAGAAATATTCCCCCTCTGGGCTGAAGATTCTGTCATCATCAATTTTTTAAATATTTCTGGAGTAAACTAGAATGCAAAATGTAAGACTTATCTGCTAGAAGACATCTCTCCATTTGATACAAAGTTTCTAAACTTGAAAGTGCCTTATTTTAATTTCCTTTTACTATGATAAAAACATTACTTCAAATATTCAAATCACTTGTCTTCTTAGATTAATCTTATTGAAAAATTCCAGCAAAATGTATCACAGACATGACATTTCACTGGAGTTACTTGACACAGTTCACATACAGTACGTGCCTCTGTCTGAAAAACATCGCTGAATACCTGGTGGCCTCAACAAGTCTCCTATTGGCTCGGCCCTTATATCAATAAGATTCACGTAGGAGTTTGGCAATGGAGTAGAGGAAGGATATGGAGGCATTTTCAGCCTTCTTCCACTGCCAGTTGCAACAGGAAGCTATAGTGTAGTGTAGAAAAAACAGGGTTTTAAATAAAAAGTTCATCATGTCAGGTTATGCAGAATGGACTGGCAGGTGGCCTTTTAAGAAGAAGTACCTTCAGGCTACTACAAAGGCATGGTCTTTGGAGCAGCGAATGAAACTGAGATTTGGGAACCTACAGAGATCCAGCCTATCCAGACAAAATGAGACATGCATAAATATGGCATATAAAAAAATGAAAAACTTTAGCTTGCGTATTTCAGCTCCCAATAAAACAAATTGTACTGTGCATTACTATATGCAAGGAGAAAATAACTTTAAATGCTTAGGGCTGGTAGTTGTAAGGACTTATCCAGTTAACAGCACCTGAGAGTCAGATAAATGCCTGCTGGTGCAATATTCAGTGGTGGTGTTATAACATCGCTGAATATTGTCTCCGGCCACCTTGGAACTATCTGAATAGCACTGGGATGGTCAATGGTCAGAGCTGGGGAAGGATTCAGTCATCTGGTTTGCGGTGATATTCAGTGCACTAACTGGATAAATAAGAGGGTCATTTTACAAGCTTTAGCTGTGATTTGGACTTCTGAAAGCATGCACGCTTACGTCCAAATCACAGAGATGTCCCCAGAGATGTTTTGTAAATGGCTTTTAAGACATCTCCGGTGTGGGGACTTTCAAGTAGGCAGGGGATGTGGCAGAGGTGTGTCTGGTGCAGTGCAAAGGACTTGGACATCCCCGCACGATCTCGGGAACATTGAGGACATCAAAGTTTAGATCTGCTCCAGGCATGAATAGGCATTGGGAAAGTGCTTGTTTTGGCCTTAAAAACATCTTGATATTCAATGGTGGTGGCCAATATACTTAAAGCGGCTGGGCTATCACCGCTTTAACTTAAACCTGGATATTCAATGCCGGGGTCATATCCAGCTACCAGCATTGAATATTCGAGTTGGTCTGATTTTCTGTTTGCAATCTGGTCAGTGGCTGGCCGGATTGCAAAACCAGCTAAAGGTTACGACAACCATTCAGCTGTCTCAACTTTAGCTGGCTTGAGTTAACCAACCAGTGGCTGAATATCGCTGCTCACCAGCTAACTCCTGATGCCAATCACCTCAGAACACCCTCATATTAAGCAAGAGTTCTGTAGGGTTGGAAGGGGATATTTAGCTGCACAAACTGTCTATGTGCTGCTGAATATTTTGCTCACTGGAAACACAGTTAATAGGTCTGCTAATCACATTAATCCTTTTGAATATGCCTCCCAAAATTTGTATTAGCTCCATTGATTTTTAAAAGTAAGAATTGCTTTACTATCTTATAGTATTACCAAATGCACATAGGCAGTGCCCGAGAATTCCTCTGGCTTTTTATTGGAACTGGAAACCACAGAGAAGAATTACAATAATCTGTATGTTAAAGAACAGTCTTCCTGAAAGCTAATCACACAGATCGGTGGGCCAGAGATGCCACCGATAGATTGTAAGTGAGGAGGAGGATCCAGTTTCAGCACAAGATCCGGTCAGTGGAAAGGCAACTGCAGCACATCCTGAAAGTTTTTTATTAAAAACCTTGCATGGCATTTCTGTATGTAAATTCCAGGTTTACATATGCAGATTGCATACATGTGTAAATGCCTCTTTTAGATATGGAGATTGATTGAGCAGACAACATAATGTACACATATTTCCCATCTTATAATAGAAATCCAACTGTATTTTTAAAAATATCCTTATTGGACTTTACACCTGCTCGTAGGCATGCAGATGTGTCAGATACCTGCCCTTCTGGATCTGGGGTCTCCAGCAGAGATTGTGGGGAAATTATACTTACCTCAGTGGTGTCTAACACTCAGGGCACAATGACCAATGGGCAAAAGGAGCAGCTGCCCCAGGCCCCTGCACTATGGGGGCCAGCTGGTAAATGTGGCTCTGTCCAGGGCTAGTGCAAGGGATGAGGTGCCCTAAGTGGAGGAGTAGCCTAGTGGTTAGAGCAACTGCCTTGCGACCTTGGGCAAGTCGCTTAACCCTCCATTGCCTTGGAAGAAAAGGCCTGGCAATCTACTTCCGGTTATACATTGCCAAGAAAACCCAGAGGCTGCTGGGTCACCAAGAGTCAGCAATGACTTGATGGCAGGGACCATTTTATTTTTAATGATAACATTTTAACAATCGCAAGGCCAAGTCTGACAGCTTTCTCACCGTCTTAGGGCTTGAACTTTCAGAGGCTTTGAGAAAGCTCAGAGTTTTCAGTATAAGCTGTCAACTGTGTGCAATGAAGTTTCATCATATGTACCTAGTGGAATGAGGGCAGCCTGGGAGGTTATAGCCGACAGATCTGAAATGATACTGCTGACACCTTCTGACAATGATACCTCTAGAAAAAAACTGCAGTGGAAAATAATTTTGCTGAGAGGAGAAATATGGTAAGCAGATGACAAAGCAGGAGAGGTGGAAAGCTGGTAGGTAACTACCATTTGCATCACTCAATGAGAATGAAGTAGACATCCAAGATCAGTAAAGTAGCATTATCTAAGGCGGCCTGCTATACATCTCTGGAAGAAGATACTCATGTGCTCCTTACATTTCACACCTACAGCTTCTCAGTTCCTTGACACATTGGTTGTTTTGTGTGAAGGATCTGAAATGACCAGCAATGATTTCTATCTATATTATTTCGGGATTTTTAGCTCAAAGTGCCATATAGCATTATTATCATTCAGGTACTAACATATATGAGGTCAGTATTCGGTGGTGGAACTGCCATTGAACTTCTGTAAGTCCATGTGTAAAGCCGTAATGGTTAGAGCGACAGACAAGTACCCAAGAGATCTGGGTTTGATTCCCACTGGCACTACTTGTGACCTTGGGCAAGTCATTTTACCCTCCATTGCCTCAGAAGAAAAGACCTGGCAATCTACTTCCGGTCATACCTTGACAAGAAAACCCTGGGGCTGCTGGGTCGCTAGGAGTCAGAAGATGATCATTTGCAGCTAACACTGGGTGATTGCTGCAAAAGTCTGGTGTCAACTGCAAAAGTCCTGCAGTATCTTCAGGGGGGCTTTCCCAGTTTTACCCCCTGCAGATAGCTGCATTTGTGAAGCCTCCATTTTCTCCATGCTAGCGTCATCCATTGATGAGGCAGTAACTATGTATGCGAAGCCTGTAAAAGGAGCAGTGACCACACAGTGTGAATTCCTGCCATAGCTGCTGAAAGTTGGAACACCTCTCCACTTTTGCAAGCAACGCAGGATATACAGCTACTGTGGAAAAAGGACTGCAATAGCTGCATTTCTCACGCGTTAGCTGTCTTTACAATATGAAAATCCCGCATTAGCACAGCAAAGACGGCTAATGTGCTTTAATAGACATTCTCCTTACATGCAGAAAGGGCTTTTATAAAACTGTGCAACTGCATACTTGCATTTGAAAAGCTGTGAACGGAAAGAGTGCACTTATTTTTGTGTAAACTGTGTATAGGCATTCCCCAGAAGCACAGTTTGGATATAGTGGCGGTGGGATAGTGGTGTGCATGCTTATTTTATAACATACATGTATGCACGCATAGAGGAAGTGCAGTGATTTATTTATTTTAACCTCATTTGTTGAGAGAGACTGAATGAATGCTGTGGATTGGGTTTGTAACCTTACAAACCTGTTGTGAACATTGAAAGCCTGAGGTTAGCATTTAAATGGGCAGGGCCCGATATTCATCACCAGCGGCTAGCACTGCTAATGCAGGTAGCCACTGGCGTTGAATATTAAACCTGGATATTCATTGCTGGGGTTTGATTCCCACTAGCACTCCTTGTGGCCTTGGGCAAGTCACTTAACCCTCCATTTCTCAGAAAAATCCAAGTTATCAATGTCCCTGTTTAATGTACAATTTGCAAGTTTAAGTTACAATGTAAACCGCTTTGATTAAAATGATAAAGCTGTATAAAAATACCCTGTTAAATAAATAAATAAAATATGTGGCTCTGGCATTGCATATCTGGGGCTGCTGCATTGGTTTCTTGCTAAGCAGAAGGCGGCGATATTGAGCCACTGCCCAGTTAGCAATACATGGCAAAGGTTAGGCCAGCATTTCCTGTGCCTAGCCTTCGCCCGTATCGCTAACCAGTCAGCCACTGCCCGGTTAGCAAGAGGTGCCACCTCCAGTCCATCCCAGAATACCCCAACACACCCCGATACTAAGCGGTTAGCATCGGGACATGTAGAGCTGGTAGGGTTGCCAACTGGCTCCAGATGCGCCCGACAGGCTTGATCCAGTCCTGGGTTTACTCCATTGCATGCAGGGACATGTAGTTCTGATTTCTTCATTGCATTCCATAAGAAAAGCAAGACTACAAGTCCCTGCATGCAATAGGGTAAACACAGGACTGGATCAAGCCTGTCGGGCGCATCTGGAGCCAGTTGGCAACCCTAAGAGCTGGCAGCCACAGATATTCAGTGGCACTGTGCTAATGTCACTGAAGATCCCACTCACTGTGATTAACACAGTGAAAAGCTTTGCTAACCACACTAATCGCTATAAATTTCCAACCTACAGTGTTTTTTTCTTACTGCAGGCTTATTATGACTTTTGTGCTCGGGGAAGGTTGTGCAGTTCCTGATTCTTCATGAAAAGCATTATTTTTATTCCTTGTATGCTTCCTTTTATAACCTGAGAAGTAAAATTTAAGTAATCCATTTTAATTCTCTGTGGAAGTGATCTGTGTTTTCTTACTGAGAGTGATGGCGCCGCGGCTCCATTGAGGAGCTTTGATTGAGTTAGCTGGGGACAGTCCTGCATGTGCAGGCCAGACTGACTCGCAGTCCCGGCCTGCAAGTGCAGGGCTGCTAGATGTGCCCCGCAGGACCAGAATCGCTATCGACGTCCAGGACGGAATCGGGCCCTGTGTGAATAGCATAGATGTATAAATGCTAGATTTGCAAGCCTCTAGTTACACATGTGAATGCCATAGGACACATGGGGGGCTTTTCAGTGGTGGCAGCTAGCCCTTGTAAAGTGACTAGTGATTGCTGCTGAACTTAAAAGCCAGATATTCAATTCCAGGGCCATATCCCGCCACAAGCATTGAATATTCTGCTCAGCTGGATAGCGGAAAAGCTAACCAAGTAGCGGCGATATTCAGCCACTGCCCAGTTAGCTTCTTCAGCAAAATACTGCCTCCACTCTGCCCCAGAACACATCAGTGCCCACCAGTTAGCACTGGGGGCTTCAGTGGCAGCACCCAGAGATATTCAGTGGCGTTAACTGTGTTAGTGCTGCTGAATATCCCAGTTGCTGCGATTCACACGGTTAGCAGGTGTGCTAACTGCGTTACTCACTTTGAATATCAGGACCACAGTATTCTAGGCACCGCTTTATAAGTGAAAAAAAGTGTGTGTTTCTGCTTTCTGCATGCGAATACACATTAGGCCTGATATTCTGCCCCTACACGGGGTATTCAGCGTCACGGTCCGTGCCACTGAATATGCCCGAGTAAAGGTGCTACATAGCCCAATGCTAACCACTTAGCATATTCAACTGCTGACCAGTTATCCCTCAGTAGCGAAAGCTAAGCATAGCAAAAGCTGTCCTAACTGTCCCCGCTAGAGATCATCGGGCTGCGTATTAATATCACCGCTGCACAGTTAGCTTCTGCACCATGTGTGGCCGTGCGGCCATCCCAGATATTCAATGCCAGTGGTCGGATATGTCCCCAGACTGAATATCTGGGGTTAAAGTGTGGCGGCGACGACTATGTGCCTTAGAGGTGCATAGCCGTCGCAAATGAGTATATGACCCCTATATTTTAAAAATTTTCCCCGTCAGCTTTTTGCTTCCTCCAAAGCATGCATAAGTGTCAGTAAACTACTCATTTTGGTCAGGGCTTTATAGGAGTGATTGAGGTGGCAATTATACTTAACCATCTGGCCTTTACAATGACTCAAAAAAAGAAGTATAAAACATGACCTTACGCTTCTTAATTGGCACCTGCTATATGTACAGCTTTGAAATAAGGTGCTTACAAGAGGGGGTAATTACATGTGTAGACTACTGAATTGGTACATGCAAGCCACCCGTCGCTCTTTTTTAATGTTTATTTTAGAAATGATTGCTCTCACTGCACGTTTAGGGGAATACATATGTTTTAAAAGAAGCAGTCCTTTGATCCTATTCCTACTGATCTCTCTAATTATCTTCCTGTATCTAATTTGTCTGTGTCTGGTTCATCTTCAATTTTGCAAGCTCCTTAATGACAGGAACATTCTTTACCTTACGCAAGCTGGCTTTCCTCCCAGCCATAGGACAGTCATTGCTTGTTAGTCTAATGAATAAAATCAGATGGTTGCTGGATGCTGATAAATCGGTCATTGCAGGATCTAGAGATCTTAGTCGAACACAGGTGCTATCTGACCTTCACCATCTATCACTGAACTACAAGGGGTCAACAAAAGGCACTGACTAAGTTCTATAAGAAATAACTTTTTTTTGGACTAAAATATTAGGGGGGGGAGAGATTCTGCACCTGTAGCTAGCACTGCTAATGTCGCTAGCCACTGGTGCTGAACTTAATCCCTGACTATTCAATGCTGGGGACGAATGCAGCCCCGGTATTCAATATCCGGATTCACTGGATTACTGCAAGGCTAACTGGACAGCAACAATATTGAGCCACTGTTTAATTAGCTAACATGGGGAAAGATAGGCCAGGGTTACCTGTGCCTGACATTTGCCACATATTGCTAACCAGGCAGCAGCTCAATGTTGCCTCTGCCTATTTAGCAATAGGTGCTGGCTCCACTCCACCCTGGGAATGCCCCTGGGGCGCCCCAATGCTAACCGCTTAGTATCAGGGCATATAGCAGCAGCACATATAGATATATGCCCCGCATACCTCTTCATCTTCCACACAAACACAAACATACCATGTAGCACACACATGCAGAACCCAGAACTCACATTCACTATTCTCTAGATATCAGCACTCTCCACATACACATACCACCTGCATTCTCCACCCACACACCCCATGTAGCCTTACCGAGGCAACTATTACTATTACTGCTACTTATCGTTTATAGCTCTACAGGGCATACACAGCAGTGTACACATACACCTATTAGATATCCCTGCTCAATAAAGCCTTCAGCCTATTCAAAGCAGACAAATATAACAAATGGGACACTGCCATACTTCTTCCTAGCAAGTCCATCCATGACATTCCCGAATCTGCTAATGAAAATGTATTGTTATTTCTCTTTTAATAGCCCTCATTGTGCTGACAGCAATGAAAGTCATTAAAACCATCAAATCAAGTTAGGTACATTTCCTGTACGGCCCTGTGCACACAAGGATAGTTGCAAGCTGGCCTGTCTTTCAAGCCTTTTGAATAATCTCAGCTTGGGCTGTTGTCATGTTCAAATCGTTTTTAGTTCAGCACATCAGGAAGTATAAGTCACCTCTATCAACTCAGACATTGTAATGGAGTTCATTATTCTATGCCAAGTGAGTTCCTGTGAAGCCCTGAGTGATCTTGAATAAAGCACAGCATCCAGCGACTTTTGCTCCAGTTCTTTATTTTGGGTCTTTTTAACCACACTGTGCTGTAGACTTCACTGAGCTGCAGGAATGCAGTAGTAGGTACAGGCATCCTACCGGCTCCGTTTAGAAACAAGAACTCATTGCTAGGCTCAAATTCTGTCCCTCCTTCGAGATACAAAGACCCATACCAGGATCCTAGGGTAAAGAGGACTGAACCAATCAAGGTGTTTTCAGAGCTGCAATTTAAGTTCTCTCTTTCTCAGTGGGTACACCACTTTTCTTGTATCACAGTGCTGTCTTGGATATGATGTCCTGTGGCAGTAACAGACTAGTTAAAAAAGTAGCTGGGGATATATAAAGAGATGCTTTCGGTCAGAGTAATGGCCTACTTTAATTGCATGTTATTGCTGGACTGGTACGATAGAAGAACTCTTGCTTAAAAACTATACACTGGGGGGGAGACGGGGTATTTTTCAGTGGTGGCAGCCAGCACAGTTAAAGTAGCTGGCCATCGCAGCTTTAACTTTGCCCTGGATATTCAACCCTAGGGCCATATCTGGGCCCTCAGCATTGTATATCCAGGTTGCCTGGACTGAGATCTTCCAATCTAGTCAGCAATGATATTTGACTCTGGCCAGATTGCAAAACCAGCTGAAGTTAGGACAACCATTCAGCTGTTCTAACTTAGCCAGTTAGAGTTAACCGAACAGCCACTGAATACTGCAGCTGCCCTGTTAACCTGCAGTGCTGCCCACGTCCGCCCCCCCCCCCTGCTCCCGTCCCAAAACATCCCAATGCTAGCCGGTTAGTATAAAGGCATGCAGCGCTGATACCTGGGGTTATTCAGTGATACTGACCATGTTACTGCCGCTGAAGATCCCACTGACCACGATTAATGCAGTTCTTCTATCAACTGCAAGTTTTGGTGCTGTCTTTTGTCTATAGGTAGGTCCTTATTTTTGAAGCATCTGCACATATAAATAGCAGCACAAGTGCATGTAGATCTTGTACACATGTGAGGAGCAATTTTAGGAAGCTGCTATTTATTTATTTATTTTTATTCTCTTATATACCGCGCTATTCTGCATCAGTGCGGTTTACATTGAACAAACTGAAATTACATTGAACAGGGCATTATAACTTGGAGATAACTATTTTACAGGGAACATGGGCTATGGAGGGTTAAGTGGCTTGCCCAAGACCACAAGGAGCACCTGTGAGACTAGAAACCCCAGTCCTTCCAGCCCAAGGTTGCTGTCCTCTAGTGGGATTTGAACCCCCGACATTCTGGCCTGAGGTACCTTGCCCCAACCGGATATGGTGGAGGTATGGTTTGGGCAGTCCTCAAAAATAGACATGTATTCCCATTTTACGATGGGAACACATATCGATTTAAAATAATTTCCACGTTTGCTTTTGCACATGCAAGTTCCAGCTTCCAATTTGGACCTGGTGTCTAAATTCAGGGGCAAGTGCAAAGCTGAGTAAACCTCTTGCATCATGAGAGCCATCCAGGATTCTCTCCTGGTATCAGCATCCAATCCCTAACCCTCTGACCGCCTTCTGATATTAGTACAAGACCTCTCACTCTCTAGTTCTCCCTGGCTCTTGCTGGGGTCTCCACAGTGTTTAGTGGGAATTGGGAACAATCCCCAGTTGCAACTGCCCTGACTAGGTGTCTGTATTCAAAATGGCACTTCTGTCCAACTAGGGATTGCTCCTGCCCCACACTAGATACTGGTAAGATCTAGGGGGTTTCAGGAAGGTGTGGGTCTAGGTACTCATATCAGCGATTCAGAGGTGTGGGATGTTGATGGAGTGATGTCTAGAGGCTGCAAGGGGGTTGGGGGGCTTACAATCCTATCACTAGCTCCTTTTAGAGATAGGAGGTTTGACTTGGGGCCTGCTGTATGTGTTTCTGCAGCTAGGAACTTGCAGTGTTCCTGGTAGCAATGCAAAATAGGATGTGCTTTTTTATATGAATGTCTGTAAAATCATTGAACCCTCTAGTTGTGCTGACGCTGTTCTAAGAATTTTACAAAAGGCTCTGTATTCTGAGTCTTTTGTAACATACTGGGGAAATTGGGAACATCCTAACCTGCACATTCAAATTCCTCTTACAATGCACCATTAAACTGGACTTATAATTTGCTACATTAAGTACGTGTATTGTTTGCTATGGGTGTCATATTTGGAAAACTGTATTTGCAAGAGTTCATTATGGATTTCTTTGTTTAGAGGCTCCTTTTGGTATCCTAGCCAAAACTGTCCCTTAGGAATCTTTAAGAAAAAATCATTTAAAATATGTTTCATCTTCTGTGAGTTTCCCACAGATGCAAATGGTCTGAGTTGTTCTGTGGAACGCTGATTGGTCTTTGTGAGGACAGATTTCATGCATCATATACTAGCATGTATGCATTTACTCCCCACCAAAGGTTTGCACTGATTCAGTCTGTGCCCCAGATACAGTGGTTTCTGTGGTAGGGGCATTTACATTTATATGCATAGATGCCTTTCAGTCTATTATTTCCTATGGATCTTTCCACTAGGGTCAACATGAGTCATGTTTAATAAGCCCTATGCTGGTAATGCATATGTGGGTCACCTTACCAGCAAAGGGTCTCCTCGCTAACTGCAGGGGAGGGTGTATATCCTACAGTTATCACAGCACAGCCATGTGGTACCACATAGACAGGGCTGTGGGTGCACCCACATGAAGCATGGTTAGCATGAGCCACTAACACCCGCTCTAGCCACACCGCACTGGGAATTCCCAAGTCCAACCCAATCCCCGTCCTGACAGATGCTACCAGGGTAGCACATGAATTTTAGCACAGGGGCCCACTCTACCTTTAAGTGTGGTGTCCAAACCATGCGCTAACACCATGCTAAGCTATTGGCACATTCTAGTAAACATACCCTTATATTTGAAATTTTTTAGACTGCTCCTTTGCCATTTCAAAAAAACCTCTGACATATCTCAGAGCAATATCAAAAATAGCCCCTCTTCGATCAGGACCTAACTGGTTAAGAATATGGTGATTTTCAAAATGCCCATGGAAGCCAGCTGTGGCACTTGAATACTGGCAGGGTATTGAGTGGCAGTGTCTGGATAGGAAATGCCACTGAAGACTGGGCTGAGCAACACTAGCTGAAAAAGCGCCAGCACCTATCTGCTGAACGTATTCAGCTGGGTCTCAACCGGATTGTAACTTAGGCCAGCTTTTCATGTTTCCTGAGTTGCCTGGATAGGTCTCAACTGAAAATCTGCTAGCTGGATAGGTGTTGGCACTTATTTGTTTAGCTCCAACTCTGCCCACACTCCACCTTGGACCTCCCCTGCTCTAACCCTATGGTCTGTGGGGCAATTCAGCAGCACCATCAGCATAGTGACACTGAATATCATGGTGAGCACCATTAGCCAGCCAGCTTCCCATCAGCTGACCAGCTAAGGGTTCTGAATATTGGCCCTATAGCACTGCCATACTGAGTTAAGATCAAGATCTATAAAGCCTAGTATTATGTTTCCAAAAACAGCCACAGATCAATCCAGATTGCAAGTAGCCAAAAGTAGATTCTACTCTGCTTAACCCCAGGGAAGAGCAGTAGCTTTTCCTCATGTGGTATGTCTATCCAGCAGCCAAATGAATGTGGATCAGTTGAATGAATGCACAACTCTCCTCTTAAATAGTTACTAGTGGAACAGTTCCGTAAATGGTAAAATTATGAATGGATACAGAATGAATATTCAAAGCGCTGTCATGACTCTTCTAAATTGTGAAATATTGCACATCACAGAGAGACTAGAGCTGTTCTGTTAAGGTGTTGAGCCTGGTGTCTACTGGACATAAATTTTAAGTGTTCAAAGTCAAGGACAGGTGAGAATTGCTTCTGCTTGTTAAATTCATATTCCTGTTTTTATAGCTCTTAAGATAATGAACAAAGATGACAAACTGAAAATGCTAATGTTGTAACACATGAAAGGCCAACATTTCCATTGCTGTTATGCAATAATGACACTTTCATAGGCTAAAATCAGAAAACTGAATTAGCCTTAAGGTGTACATTTCAGTCTAATATAGAGCATTTGGGATTGATTAGTTCTTATTAAATTGCTATATTGTGTTTCTAAAATCCTGCATTGTATTGGACCAGATTATCTTCAGCTGTACATATCACATTATATACCGGCAAACTCTTTGCATTTGCAAAGTGAGATAAGATTAGTGTTTTCCCCCCCCCCCCCCCCCGACCCCTCACCATGAAGAGTTTGAAGTTGAACAGTGCAAGGGATTGCATAGTCTCAGGTAGTAAGTCACACTGATGGAACAATCTTCCAGGGAAACTGCAACAAGAACAGAATTGTCTCCTGTTTAGAATTGTCTCCTGTTTAGGCTCTCCTTGTGGTCTTGGGCAAGCCATTTAACCCTCCATAGCCCATGTTCCCTGTAAAATAGTTATCTCCAAGTTATAATGCCCTGTTCAATGTAATTTCAGTTTGTTCAATGTAAACCGCACTGATGCAGAATAGCGCGGTATATAAGAGAATGTAAATAAAATAATAATAAATAAATAATAAAAAAAGCTGAAAATATAGCAGCATGGTAAATGAGGGCAGATCAAGACCAGCAAGACCTCCATTTAGTTTGCCCAGTAAAGTGCAGATTATGCTCTTGTCTCCATTAAGGATCATACATGTGGTTCTGTGCAGAATATTTGCTTCCCCGCCAGTCTTTTTAGAAGTACAAAAAAGATCATTTCACTGCTGTTTTAGCTGACATACTCTACAGTCATTGAAGGATCCTCTGTGTTTACTCCAAGTCTTTTTAAATTTCGTCATCACTGGAGCTGTCCCTTATGTACAGTGAGGACATCCAGGGATACTGCAAGGTCACTTAAGCGATGATGCCTACTGCCATGTTTAGACACAGAAGGATAAATTGATGCATTCATCACAAAACCCAGCATTCTTCTGCTGCCAGCTGTTCATTGGCCACCACTAATGCTTTAATTAAATAATTTATACCTCTCTATAGAAGAACAATTGTGCAATTATATTCTAGTGCTATACTGCATCACTCCCTCTTTTATTCCCAATTTAAAGCAAAGGGGTATATTTACTAAAGGCTAACGAATGTTAACAAAGGTTAACGTGCGCTGTGCTACTAAACCTATAGAAATAAACGGGCTTCAGCAGCACTTAGTGCATGTTAATATTTATTAGTGCACATTTAACTTTTAGTAAACATGTCCCAGAGTCCTCTGGTTTAATAGGTCCATGGATTTATGTAAATACAATGGAGGTATGCCAGGGGCATTGCTTAGATCAGGGGTGGGCAAACTTTTTGACTCGAGGGCCGCAATGGGTTCATATATTGGACCCGGGGGCCGGACCAAGAGTAGATGGACGGTGTGTATGTGTGAATTAATACAAATTAAATTTAAATTTGTAACATTAAATGTTTAGATTAATTTAAGGTAGAAAAGCATAAAAAGAGTTATTTTACACTAGACTCTAGTGGTTAGAGCATTGGCTTGATAACAAAGAGACCAGGGTTCAACTCCCACTAGTATTCTTTGTGACTCTTGGTCAAGTCACACTGCCTCGGAAGAAAAGCCTGGCAATCTACTTCCGGTCACACTGCCAAGAAAACCCAAGAGCTGCCAAGAAAACCCAAGAGCTGTTAGATCGCACGGAGTCAGCACTGATTCGAAGGCACACATTGGATTACGTTCTGCCAATGCAATGTAAATAACATTCATTATTATAAAACAAACAAAAAAAACAAGTCTCAAGAGCATTAACAATGTAGAAATGAAGTGTAACAAAATGAAATAAGCCTAGTAACAAACGTCACAAAATCTTTCAAACTTGACACCAAAACAAAAATACCCAGGTGCATCGCCCTTTGTAGGAACTCCAATACACAAGCAGAAACCCCCCCTCCCCCCCCGTCATTAAAGAGCACGCGTTGGTGGGCTCCGGTGTTTGAACAAGAACACATTCGCCCCGTTCTCGAATCAGACTCATCGATTTTAAACGTACACAGGAGTACAAGTGTTTCCCCAACACGCTGCAACCAGCCCCCACGAGCTGGAGCCCCGGCCGGAAGTGCTCGTGCCGACCCCCAGCCCCAAGGTATCAAAACAGAGGCCGCGCAGAGCACGCAGACACACGCACACACCCTACCAGCCACAGCGGCGCACCTTACATAAGAGGCAAACAAACCGAGGCCACAACAACGCTCCCAGCCTTTCCCCACCCCCACAAGCCCTCTTACCCTCGGCTCCGGGCGACTCTCTTTTCGGTCACTCCTTGCACTCCAGTCCCAGGCTTCAGCGAGGACGCTGCGCTTCCAACAGGGCAACGGCTTCGCACCACAACAGCCACAACCACATAGAGGCTAGCGCTCTGCGGGCCGGATTAAAAGGTCTGCCGGGCCGTATACGGCCCGCGGGCCGTAGTTTGCCCATTCCTGGCTTAGATCATGGATGTCACCCATAGATCTTGTTTTCAGATTATCCTTGATAAGTATGTATACAATTTATTTGTGTGCATTGGCTGTAGCTCGTGGTTACACAGGAACACAGAAACACAGTAACATAGTATTTCATGACCTTCAAGCAGCAGAATCTGCTATCTTTAGTGAAGAGAGTAATATAGCAGATGCTGACAGAAAGATAAGGGATGTGCACAGGAAAAACAACATCTTGTTGTTAATTTTTCCTCAAATTTTGGATGTGTTCAGTGAGTTTCACATGTTTGTTTGTTTATTTATTTAGACAATTTTGTATACCACCTTACCCTTCAATCAAAGTGGTCACAACACAATTGGGGGATACATTTAACCCGAGGGGATATGAGACACATACACTAATACTTACAGGGAACATGGGCAATGGAGGGTTAAGGAAGGAGCATCTATGGGACTAAAAACCCCAGTCCTTCCGGCCCAAGATTGTTGTCCTCCAGTGGGACTTGAACCCCATTCATTTTAATAGTGATTGTTAATGCATATTGCGGCAGTTTAATGGCACTAAGAGGCCAGTTCAGATTGGGGGCCATCCGGACATCCAAAAATTGGTCTTTGTCCAAAGTCATCCGATTCTGAAACAGCGGGAGCTATACGTTCCCATGGTTGCAGAATTTGGGCACTTGGATGTGCTGGATGTGCCCCAATTCTGCAGCAGGGAATGTCTCAGGATTTGAATACCCAGCCCTCCCTGCACAGCAGCTGGTGTGCTGGTGCTGTGACATCCCGTTGCCATGCTATCGGCACGTCCAGACTGTGAGCCCCAATGCTGCCTGCACAAACATACCTGTTCATGCAGCCCGACCCTCGGCGGGTGCAGCCAAGGCCGGGATTGGGCAGCGGGGCACCCACTGCAGTGGTGCACAATCATCTGTGGGGTTGCAGGCCCTGAGCACCCACATGCTAAAGTGGGCATCTAAGCAGGGGCCGCCGGACGAACAAAGGCCTGACCGGAATACCTTCTGTACATCTGGTCACTTCGCCCTACCCCCGCTCTGTCCAATTTCTGTCTCCAGACCTCCCCCGTCCAGCACTCCCCACACAAACCCTCTATATGTGCGGGGAGCGATGTGGGGAATCACATCCAGGGCCCGAACGGGGGTTAGATGTCCATCTCAGATGTCCAACCCTGCTATTCAGGGTTCAGAATAACCTCCTAATTGACTAAACATGATTTAATTTGGTGCCTTGCATGTGGAAAATCACTGTAGCATGCACTAAATGTTTTAAGTCAGAATAGTGAGCCAAATATGCATTTGCAAATGTACATCCATAATAGGGACCATTGATCCATCCAGTGTTCCTAATCAGCCCAGGAAACTACGCACTAGCCCCAGTGATCACCTTTCCCTTGGCCTTTCTACCATCCTTATGCTATGCATAGTTCCCTGCTGTCGGTCTTACAAGCATGACCATCTACAGGAGATTGCTTCTTATTCTTTGTGTTCCTAATTGGGGCTTGTATCTGTGTGAGTAGGATGCCCTTGTAGCAAGTTCTTATCTCCACTCCATCCTATGTGACCCTGTGTCCTCTCACTGGGAACCCAATACAGCCATATCATCACTCTGGGCCAACCAGCTTTGCTGACTATAACTATCCTCCATTCTGGGTAAACGTATTAGTAAGTATAATGAAACCAATATCTAGGTCCTCTCATCTCTTACCTTACCTTACGAGGCATCTACTGTCCTCTTAGCATGAGAAATGTTTCCTTAGAGTTTTTTCATGAAAGTGCTCCATTGTCATTGCCCAGTCAGCTATGACCTTACCCAATTTTGGAGGTGAGGAGAAGGATTCAATTTGGCCATGTATCATTCCTGAGCCTCTATCCCATTGCATTGCTGTGGAATTTGTAATCACACTCTTACTATTTGGCATCGGCACCATGAGTACAGCCCCTGCAATACTCGCCCTGCCGTTTTCCTTTGACTGGAACTAATTCCTGCAGTTCATTTGCTTTACCATGATGATGATACAAATCAAAACATGCAGACTTTGGAGTTGTTTTGGAACCTTTGCAGGACAAACAAGTTTCTAAAAAATGTATTTAAAAATAATTATATCAAATGAATGTATATTTCATTGCAATCACCTTTAAATTGAATAATTTTGTAGCAGGATTTAAAGATTTGAAAAGCATGAGTAATTTTGATATGTCCCTCTGTCTGTCTGTGTATCACAGGAACTGTCCAGATGTTGAGCAATGGATGGGTATCTGCATATATAACTTTTCAGAACAGTTCTACCTCTCACTAGCCAAGAAATACACTTCAATAAATAACAAGATTCATTCACCATTCTTATCCTGTTGTAAACTATATTCATCCATTGGTCTCTTGATTAACAGTTCTGGTCTAGCATTAGACTTGCATAAAAACAAAAATCATGACAAAAAACGACCCCACCTAGATATATTTCTTTGTTCCATAGTGCTAGCATGTGAAGCTTTCCCTTAAGCATCCAGCAGTTTAAATATGGCTTTTCCCCAAGATTAATCTCCTTTACGATCTTTTCTAATGGCTATGCTACTGAGTTACTGATGATCTCGGCCCCTTTAGGATTTGAGCGGCTGGATCAATCATTCCAAAGTGCTTCATCCAGATGCGTTTTCACTGACTTTAGTTTTCTTTGGATTAATTTTGAAGTAGAAGAATGGATTGGCTGGAATACTGAGAATCTAACCTTTTTTGACATTTTTTATTTTATTTTTTGGAGCTTAATCAGCTCCTGTGTGGGAGGGATTACATCTGGTAAAGAAACACCACGTTAAAAAATGGATATAGCGTGGTGATCACCTAGGGCGGCAGCTTCCAAAGCTAAACAATAGATCCTGGCAGCCACACAAATGAAAAGAACCATTAGTACATCCTTTTACCTGTAGGGAGAGCAGGCACACATATACATACAAAGCTAAGTTTTATATCTAACAATGATGTTCAATTATGCATTTTTACAAAATTTTTGTCAGAAGGATGATTCTCAGATGATTGCTTTGTGCCAGCTTGCTTTGCTGACTCTTTATAACTATCCAGGTAGACATATCATATCTCTCATATCTCTTATCAAATTTTAAGGGGTGGCTTTAAAGCTGAAGATTCACCTAGGGTTGTCCAACAGTCTTGCACTAGCCCTGGATAAGCTTAAGTAGAAGACGTGTTTTTTCAAGTTTTCAGGATATCCATAGAACATATGCAAGAGATAAATCTGCACACAGTTCTGGATGTCCTTAAAATCTGGCTGTCTAGGGGTACCCAGGACAGATTTGGGAACCACTGTTCTAAAGCAGAGGACTATGAGGCGGTAGAAAATTGTATTCACAGCCAGTTAAAAAGTAGTATAAGAATTCAAGAATGTTTGGGAAAAACACAGATGTTTAGTTGTGGTGAGGCAAGGGCAAAAGCCAAACATCTAAAACAGAAAGGGAAAATGAACAGGCTGGATGGGCCTATGTTATGTTAGAAGCCTTGTGTTTTAAATGTGAATATGGAGGCAGATAAATGCACAAGTTCTATCCACATGTGAAATGCAATTTTTGAAAGGCCGCAATTTATACATTTTTGCTCCAGGCATGTCTATTTATAAATGCATCTCCAAGAGGCATTCTGGGGGCATTTTGGGGTGTTGCATGATAGGAGAAAAATCTAAAGGTGTATCACCCATTTCACATAGAAGATGCATGCATAAGTCCAAAATTGCCCAAGTCGGAATTTAAACCTGCTCCTTGATACCGACAGGGGTTTCAAATGTGCTCCTTTTGGCCATCCCTTCACAGATATCCCCCTTAATACCTCCAATGTGTCTTTCCCTCTCCAAATTGAAACAAGTTGAAGAAAGAGTCCTCTGTAGTCAATTAGTGGCATCTACATATCTAGGTTTCCAAAACGACGGATACCCGTGTAAGGTCTGATAGTTACATACAGGCTGCTGAGGCTTCTTTGTACTCTGTTTGGCAGCTCCTTTGCATGTAGACATGTGTTTTCAAAATGACTCTAGTTTTAACAGAGCCATTTCTGAAATACTGTCATAATTTTAAATGTGGTGGTTTTCACAGCTCAATTCTGGTTTCCATGTTTTGTCTAAAATGTGCCTTCACATGTTTGAATCCATTAATGTGCTTTCTCAGGTATTCTCAGTATTTATCATGCAGCAGTCCCTACTATTGTCCGTGATATTTTGAGAGACGGGAGCCTATGAAGGGCTAGGCTAGATCCCTTCTTTGAAAAATCGGCTTACTACACAGCAATGAACTATTTTCACTATATGACTATATTTAACTACTCTAAATGTAGGTATTCAGAGGAATATAACTTAGTCAAGGAGAAACTAAAATAATCAAAAATATTAGTCTTAGTCTCCACCCAAGTCCCCTCCACAGAAATAAATGACACAAAGAAGGAAGGTATTTGCTCATCTTGAAGTGATGAATCTATAGTTCTCTGCTGAGCATGCTTGGCTCAAATCCTGCTCCTTTGCTGACTTTCTACACTTCAAATTCATGCTTGTCTCTTTCCAGTCAGCCATAGCTCTTGCCAAACAAGACTATTATGTCCATCTGACTAACTCTCTTACTTTTGACCCTTGTTGTCTCTTTCCTACTACTACTACTACTACTGAGTATTTTTATAGTGCTACCAGTCAAACGCAGCACTGCACAGATGTGTAAGAGACAGTCCCTGCTCATCAGAGCTTGCAATCTAGTCAAGACAAAACAAAACACAGAAGGTGTAAACGGGTAAAACAGGAGGAAGGAAAAGGAGATCAGGTGAGTCAAGATCCAAAAGCAGCAGCAAAGAGGTGAGCTTTCAACCTGGATTTGAAGAGGGCTAGAGAAGGTTCCTGGCGCACAGACACAGGTAGCCTGTTCCAGGCGTAAGGTGCAGCAAGATGAAAGGAGCCAAGTCTGAAGTTGGCAGTAGAAGAGAAGGGCATAGATAGACGCAGTTGGCCAGAAGAGGGGAGTTCCTCAGGGGGGTTGTAAGGAGAGATAAGAGAAGAAAGGTACTGAGGAGCCGCCAAGTGAATACATTTATAGGTCAGGAGGAGAAGTTTGACCTGGATGTGGAAACGGATAGGGAGTCAGTGAAGTGACTTGAGAAGAGGAGTAATATGGGCATGACAAGGCTGGCGGAAGATTAGCCGTGCAGCGGAGTGTTGAACAGATTGAAGGGGGGAGAGATGATTCAAAGGGAGACCAGCAAAGAGTAGGTTACAGTAGTCAAGATGGGAGGTGATTGAGGAGTAGATAAGTGTTTTAGTAGTGTGTTCAGAAAGGAAAGGGCAGATTTTGCTAATGTTATAGAAAAAGAAATGGCAGGTCTTAGCTACAAGATGGATATGTGTGGAGAAAGAGAGAGAGGGGTCAAAGACAACCCCCAGATTGCGGGCCGAGGAAACAGGAAGGAGTAGAGAGCTGTCCACAGAGACTGAGAAAGGAGGAAGAGAAGGGGAGGTTTTAGGGGGAAAGATAAGAAGTTCAGTCTTGGCCATTTTCAGTTTTAAGCAGCGGCGAGACATCCAGGCAGCAATGTCAGAAAGGCAGGCAGAGATCTGGGTCTGGATTTCCGGAGAGAGTTAAGGCGTAGAGAGGTAGATCTGGGAGTCATCAGCATACAGATGGTACTGAAAGCCATGGGAAGAGACAAGAGCACCAAGGGACTGGGTATAGAGAGAGAAAAGGAGCGGACCCAAGACAGATCCTTGAGGTACATCGACTGGGAGCGGGGTAGCGGAGGAGGAGGAGCCACCAGAACACACACTGAAGGAGCGATGGGAGAGATATGAGGAGAACCAGGATAGTACAAAGCCCTTAATGCCAAGTGAGGACAGGGTATCGAGGAGAAGGTTGTGGTAAACTGTGTTGAAAGTAGCAGAGAGGTCAAGGAGGATGAGGACAGAGTACAGGCCCTTGGATTTTGCCAGGAACTAATCACTGGAGACTTTGACAAGAGCCATTTCAGTAGAGTGTAAAGGACGAAAGCCAGACTGTAAGGGATCCAGGAGGGCATGAGCGGGAAGGACGTCGAGGCAGCAGCAGTGAACTGCACATTCAAGTAGTTTAGAAATGAAGGGGAGGAGAGAGATTGGTCGATAATTAGAAGGACAAGTGGGATCAAGTGAAGGTTTCGTGAGGAGAGGTGTGAACACAGCATGCTTGAAGTCTGTAGAGACAGTTGCAGTGGAGATCAAAAGGTTGAGAATATGAGAGATGAAAGGGACAACGGTTAGGAGATGGGGCTTAGGAGACGGATGGGGATAGGATCAGAGGAGCAGGTGCATTGCAAAATTGGTCCCCAAAAACAGAGCGGTTAGCACAGGATGTATGTTGGAGGTAAGGTCGATGACTGAGCTGTCTTAACATGGATTTGACATGGCCTGGGTGCACTCATCTGTTCATGCTGAAAGGCCACTCTCACTCTGACCGAGCTGTGACTATGTCACGGCTATGTATCCACATGGCCCTATATAAAGTCAAGCTGCAGTGATATAGGTGCTGTTTCTTTTATGGCAGTCCAGTCCCTAGGCAGGCTGCTGGATGTCAGTGTTCTCTGTGCAAAGCCAATGTGTTCATGCTGGCTATGTGCACATGCAGTGTGTGGAGATTAGCAGACTGGGCAC
Source organism: Ichthyophis bannanicus (assembly GCA_033557465.1). NCBI lineage: Eukaryota > Metazoa > Chordata > Amphibia > Gymnophiona > Ichthyophiidae > Ichthyophis > Ichthyophis bannanicus. The sequence goes on along the minus strand of CM066035.1, from coordinate 768,418,726 downwards.
AGATAGTATGTGAATGGCTGACAAAGGCCAGTGTTGCCCAACAGATGCAGTCTGCTTGTGACTGATCGAGTTGATTGGAAAACTCAGAAAATGAGGTTAGCAGCTGTTCTTGGGGTGATGGTAATCTGCTGATAACTATGGTCTTGGCAGGCCTTCTGCTTGTTGTCAGCATGCCCCCCCCCCCCCCCTTTCCTGCCTAGACAATACTCAGTGCATTCAGGTTATTTGAAAACAGCTACCACAACCTTAGGGACTGACAGGAGATGTTATAGGGGAGTCCCTGGCCAACAGAAGCAGAACATAAGGCCCAGATAAAACAGGCCACTTTGGCATGCTACAATTATACGGAATACCAAGTGTTTAGCATTACACACTGCAGACCATACCTTTAGCACACTGGCAGCAATAGAGATCTGCACCAGAACCTGGAGAGTCCATCTATTACAGGGCTTGCTCTGGGGATCAGTTGATGTGTTATTTATTTAACATTTCTTATATACTGCCTTTCATGATATCAAGGCGGTTCCCTTCCTCACATTCAGGGTGACTGCTGAAACAAGTCATTTGCACATATGGCAACTGTTATGTGCAGGAAGTACACAAAGTCCCTGCATATTACAGAAATGATGTGATGGATCACTGCATTCTTCATATGGGCATCAGTTGCATATATCTGCTCAGAGTGAGAGGTGCATCATGAGTATTGGAGGGGCTAACCAATACCGGCATCCAGAGCACCAAATGCAGATGTAGTGGTGACTGTGATCACTAGAGCATTGCTTGTCTTCTATGATGGTGAGAGACATATGCATGCCCCCCCTCCCCCCGAGGAGGGCAGGTTGGTCTGCGATGGACCACAATGGTCATGAATATGGTTTGAGATAGGTGTATGTGCAGGTGTATCTAGCTTGCAGCATACAGCAGGTCATAAGGGACTGCACACCCTGCACATATGCTGCCTCAGGGGTTCATGCCACACTGTGGAGCAGTGGACCTCTGCGTGTGACTGTTGTTTGGTGTTGGAGGTACAGTGGAGGGATAGGCATGTTGACCTCACATGTGTCTTGGCCTTTGGACAAGACATATATTCTGCAGCTGTGTGTCTGTTATGCATCTACAGTACTGACTGTCCAGTGCAGTATGTACTGTGCTGTAGGCAGGCCCTAGGTATGGTGTACCTCTGTCTCAGAATGTGCCAGCCACGTTGTTTCATGTCCTGAGTTTTGGCCATTGCAGGCAGGGACCTGCAATTTCTTTGATTCTAGACATTGCTGTGCAGAAAGATATGGAGGTATAGGCAGGGCCAGCCCATCCACTAGGTGACGTAAGCGGCTACCTAGGGCAGCCAGCCCAGCTGGGCGGAGGCAGTGGCACGGGTTGGTGATGGCAGCAGCAGAAGCAGTGCAACACATGGGTGCCTGTGCCACCACCCTCTAGCTGCCACCAATTCCACTTTTGGAAATACTGCCACTGCCTGCACTTCTCCTCCTTCGATGGAATCGGCGGCAGATGGGGGGGGGGTGGCAGCTGGAAGGCAGCAACAGCGAGAGGGGGCAGCGTCAGCTGGGGGTGGGTAACTAGGCCAGGGTATCTGCCTAGGGTGTGGCAGAAACCCTTGGTCCATCCCTTGTTGTAACTTAATGATTTGAGCATTGGCTCAGTAAGTGACAGACTAGGGTTTGAATCCCACTTCTCTTTGTGGCTGTGGGAAACTCACAAACGGTCCAGGGTCTGCATTGACTGGAGGGCACATTAGGTCTGCAAACACAAACATTGCAATCATGCCCATCTGAGAGCATGATTTTATTGGCTCTGCTATAGCCCATTGCAAAGGATCGGACATGTTCAACCTGCAGACATATGACACATGAGTTGTACATTACTGAAATATTTCATCATGTGACTTGAACATCTTTGGCTCCATCACATAAATGCAGTACATGCAGACATATTCCACTCCTGGGATTGCCACCTGCAGGGATCATCACACGTCCTTACTTGTTCCATATGGCCAATATGAGAGACACTTGTCCAGTTGTTATATGCACATGTGTTAGGAATATTCTATGGTGGTTAGAAAAGATGGACAGCTGCCATACCTATATAGCTGGTCTTGGAACTTCCTTGTGGCACAATTGCTATTGATTCATATACTACAACTGCATTTGTGTGGTCACATCAGGTACATCGGGGCAGCAAGGCCATACCACAGTCTCATCTACCTCCATCCATGCTTCAGACCATCATCAGCATATGCCCATTTTGTACAATCATGTATTCTTCTGCCAGCTGCAACACCATTGTCCACACAATAATATTTTAATCATTAGGATGTATCACTCACACCTCTCTTGTGAATGATCTGCATGGCACCACTCCTGCTCGGTCATCCTATTGATGCCCACATTGTGGTAATGCTGGTTCCGCCAGGGGACACTTCTTTCCATTCCTATGCTACAAACTGACTTTAAAGCAGTAGAGTGGTCTAGTGGTTGGGGCAAGTTACCTCAGGTTGAAGGGCCAGGGGTTTGAATCCTGCTATAGGACAGCAACCTTGGGCTGGAAGGCCTGGGATTTCTAGTCTTTCAGGTGTTCCTTGTGGCCTTGGCAAGGGTGTAACCCTCCGTTGCCTCATGTACAAAAACATAGATTGTGAGCTCTTAGGGGACACTGCGTTGACTAGTAGAAAAGAAGTATATAAGCCTAGTTTAAATAAAGAAATTACATGGGCACCCCTCACTGATACAGTACAGATGCTATCTCACTTACTGTCTAACACAAAAGATACATATAGATCTGACATGTCCAGCTCTTAGCTTTCCTTCCATCCATCACCTAAAATGTGACTTTCACAAGGGTTCCCTTATCCTGCATTAAGGTGACTGTCATTTTTGGGTGCTGAGGTGCAGGCACCTTAATGCTCAGTATTTTGTTAGCGCCCAATAAGTGCAGCCAAATGCCTTTAGCGTCGGAACTCCTACTCCCCGCCCCGGCCTTTACTGCACGATAACACCCTTACCGCTGCCATTAACACTTGCTAACTGGTGCGCCCTTAACACTCTTTAGTAAACATACCCCTAAGACTCTCTTAGCCTTGCTTTCCTGTTGTTAAAAGGAATTGACCTGTCACGGTGCAGTATGGGGAAGCTTCCCAGTATCTCTTAACATTTCTATAAAGATATGCTAAACACAGTACATTGTGATTGCTGGCATTGGGCCATTTTTCAATTACTAAATGAGGGAAAAAGCGCTAGTGGCTGCATTGGTTCTGGAGAAAACCCAGAGTCTCTACGAGGCAATAGCAGATTTGTTAAGAAATCAGGACTGCAAATTCGTACATATAAGCATGTATACAGTATTTGGAAGACTATAAATAGTATCCCTTGAATAAAGAATTTAATACAAAAAAGTAATGAAACTAAGTGCCATTTGAAAGTGAATTAATTTGGCTATATGAATGAAAGAGTAATGTCCTGGCAGCTTGCAGGATGCCATCATCACAAAAAAATCAATTCAAGGAAATGTGGTTGAATAAACGATCAATATCTAAACCATCAAGCCATAGTATTTGCACTTAAGGAATGTACAGTAGGACTTTACTATTAAAATAAGAGAGATCAAATCTCATTTTTTTTATATATGCAAAAGTCCACCTTAATAAGATAAATTGACATGAATAAATTACTTGAATTCATACTTTTTGTGGGCACTAAGGGAACTTCACCCCCCCCCCCCCCATGTTACTAAACCAGGGAAAGGAGATCCAGTTTCAGTTTGGTCGAAGTTGTTCCCAGACTTAGGCAACCCCTAGCAAAGCTTGTATTGTCTCTCCTGGAATGGCCACCTGCAGAGATCATCACACATCCCTACTTGCTTCATATGGCCAATATGATAGACTCTTGTCCAGTTGTTATATGCACATGTGTCAGGAAGATCGTATGGTGGTTAGAAAAGCTGAGAAAGTTGTCCTATCCAAATAGCTGGTATTGAAATTTCTCTGTGGCACGGCTACTATTGTTTCACACACACACTACTACTGCATTTGTGTGGTCACATCGGGTAAATTGTGGCAGCAAGGCAACACTGCACTCTCATCTACTGCCATCAATGCTTCAGCCCATCCATCAGCATATGCCCATTTTGTACAGTCATGTATTCTTCTGCCAGCTGCTACACTATGGTCCATACGGGGAACATTTTAATCATTAGGATGTATCACTCACACCTCTCCTGTGAATGATCTGCACGTCACCACGCCTGCTCAGTCATCTTTTTGATGCCCATATTGTGGTGATGCTGGCTCTTCCAGGGGACAGTTCCTTCCAATCCTATGCCACACACTGACATTACAGCAGATTACGTGTGCACCCCTCACTGATATAGTAAAGATTCCTCCCCATGCTCATCCCACTCACTGACTAACTCGTAAGATACATATGGATCTGACATGTCCATCAGCTCTTACCTTTCCTTCCATCCATCACCTAAAATGTGACTTTCACAAGGGCTCCCATCCTGAGTTAAGGTGACTGACATTTTCGGGTGTTAAGGTGCACACTTGGAACCTTAATGCCTCATGTCTTGTTAGTGCACAATAAGTGCAGGCGTCCTTAGCATCGGAACTCCTACTCCTCGCCCCAGTCTTTACTGCACAATAACACCCTTACTGCTGCCGTTAATGCTTGCTAACCGGTGCACCCTTTATACTCTTTAGTAAACATACACCTAAGACAGTTCCATATGCTAAGAGCCAGCTCTGATTTACCCATTTCACTCTCTACTGTGGGTGGTTTCCTTCTAACAGTTTTCTGCCAATTAAGTATCGGTTTTCTTTTTTTTTTTGAGACATCAAGTTTATGTAGAAAATAGAGTCCATCAGTAGCTGGTTTAGACTTTGGCATCAGGACTTTTATAATTATTTCTATGTTGTCATTGTTTAGCTTCCTTACAACTAGTTATATACAGGTGTCCTTCCAGAACCTCTTATAATTGAAGGGATATATTTACTAAAAGGTACTACTGCATTACTGTGCACTAACATACATTAAAAGGTGCAACATTTACCACAGGTTCCATTTTATGCAATGGGATCTATTTGCTAAATGTGTGTTAATGACATTAAAGCATTAGCCATCTTTAGTAAATCTAGCCCTAAGTATGACATCTGAGACAATGGGAGATTTAAAAAACCAAAAAATAAAAAACCTTTGCTTGTGCATCTAGTAGCATTATAGAGCATTAAATAATACTCCCGTGATGTCATAGTAAGTACTGTGGCCAACTTAGGATGTTTACTTACTTCTGATTCCTGGCCCATGATCTTAATGACTAGGCCACATGCTCTTTGGGCTACAATAAAGCCTGGAAGAAACGGCAACCAGAACTGCACACAATATTTAAGGTGCTGTCAAACCATGGAATGATACAGAGGCATCATAATATCCTTGGTTTTATTCTCCATTCCTTTCCTTATGATTCCTAGCATTCTACTTGCTTTTTTGGATGCTGCTGCACACTGGGCAGAGAGTTTTAACATGTTATCCACGATGACGCCTAAATCTTTTTTCTGAGTGGTGGTTCCCAATGTGGAACCTTACATCGTGTTACCAAAGTTTGGGTTGTTCTTTCCTAGGTGCATAACTTTTCATTTGTCCACATTAAATTTCATCTGCCATTTGGACGTCCAGTCTTCCAATTTATGAAGGTCCTCTTGCAATTTTTCACAATCCTCTTGGGTTTTAACAACTTTGAATAACATGGTGCCATATGCAAATTTGATCACCTCACTCGTTATTCACATTTCCAGATCATTTATGAAAATGTTAAAAAGCAGCAGGCCCAGCACAAATTCCTGGGGTACTCCACTATTTACTTTTCTTCATTTAGCCTTACACTCTGCCTTCTATCTTTTAATCAGTTCCTGATCCACAATACTACACTGCCTCCAAACCCATGACTTATTAATTTCACTAAGAGTCTCTCATGAGGGACCTTGTCAAAGGTTTTCTGAAAATCCAGATACACTATCAACCGGCTCACCTTTCTCTACCTATTTATTCACACCTTCAAAAAAATATAACAGATTAGTAAGACAAGACTTTCTTTGGCTAAATCCATGTTGGCTTTCACCCATTAAACCATGACATATACATGATCAGCAATTTTATTCTTTATAATAGTTTCAACCATTTTGCCCAATACTGATGTCAGACTCACAGGTCTGTAGTTTCCTGGATAACCCCTGGAACCCTTTTTAAATATTGGTGTTACATTGGCCATTCTCCACTATTTAGGTACTACAGTTGATTTTAATGATGCTTCATAAATTCTCTGCCTGCCTTATCAATGCCTTGTATCTAACTTGGCAATGCTTATGTTGTTTCCCGTTTTTATCATTTGACTTCTTTTTCCATTTCCTGAAAGTTGCTGTTTTGGTTGTAACAGCCCCTCTGATCTCGCCTTTAAACCATGCTGGCAGTTTTTTTACCTTCCTTCCACTTTTCTTAAAGTATGGAATACATCTGTTCTGGGCTTCCAAGATAGTATTTTTAAATAATGCCCATGCTTTATACAAATCTTTAGCCTTTGTAGCTGCTCCTTTTAGTTATTTGTTAACTGTTTTCCTCATTTTATCATAGTCTCCCTTTTGAAAGTTAAATGGGAGTACTATGGATTTCCTTGCCATCCTTCTTTCATTTATTAAATCAAATGTGATCATTCTATGATCACTTTTGCCAAGCCCCAACACCCTTATCTCTTGCACCAGATCCTGCGTGCCACTAAGGACTTGGACCAAAATAGATTCCTCTCTTGCCTTTTCATGAACCAGCTGCTCCAAGAAGCAGTCATTTATTTCATCTAGAAACTTTATCTCCCTAGCATGTCCTGCTGTAATATCGACCCAGTCGATACCTGGGTAATTGAAATCACCCATTATTATGGTGGTGTAACTTTTGTTAGCTTCCCTGATTTCTTTCAGCATTTCATTATCCATCTGTTCATTCTGGCCAGGCTGTTGGTAGTACACTCCCACTGCCATTGCCTTCCCGTTTTTACATGGAATTTCTAACTATAGAGATTCTACAGCATATTTTGTTTCCTTATGTGATGTAATGCCCTCTCTAACATAGAGCTCAAACCCTCCACCAATTTGATCTGCTCTATCATTGAGATATAGTTTGTATCCAGGTATCAGTGTCCCATTGGTTGTCCTCCTTCCACCAGGTCTCTGAGATAACAATCATATCTAACCTTTCATTTAGAGCTATATATTCTAGCTCTCCCATCTTATTTTTTAGACTTCTAACATTTGAATTCAGGCATTTTAGAGGTTATATTTCATTCATATTAATCTAGTTTTCAGTTGATAGGGGTCATTTGGCATCTTTCAACTCTATACTTAAAGGCATCTGGGCAACTTTTATCTTGCCTCTTGGTTTGGATGTCCTAACTTCCCTGTTTTGTTAGTATCCTTCAAGGATGCGGTCTTCCAAACCATGCGCTCTTGGGCGACTGTCAGCTTTCCCCTATTATCTACTTTAAAAGCTGCTCTATCTCCTTTTTAAATATTAATGCCAACAGTCTGGCTCCATCCCGGTTAAGGTGGAGCCCATCCCTTCAGAAGAGTCCCTCCTTTCCCCAGAAAGCCCAGTTTCTAACAAATCCAAATCCCTCGTCTTTGCACCATCATCTCATCCACGCATTGAGAGTCTGGAGCTCCACCTGCTTTTTGGACCTTGTGTGGCATGGGAAGCATTACAGAGAATACTACCCTGGAAGTTCTGGATTTCAACTTCTTACCTAAAAGCCTAAATTTGGACTCCAGAACCTCCTCACATTTTCCTATGTCATTGGTACCAACATGTACCAAGATAGCAGACTCCTCCCCAGTGTTGTCTAAAACCTTGTCTATGTGGCGCGTGAGGTCCACTACCTTTCCACCAGACAGACATGTTATCAGGTAATCCTCACTTCCACCAGCCACCCAGCTATCTACATGCCTAATGATTTAATCATCCACTATAATGGCTGTCCTAACCTTTCCCTCATGGACACATGGCCCTGGAGAAACCCGCTCTGTGCAAGAGGATGTTACATGTCCTGGTGGACAAGTCCTAACTGCAGGATCACTTCCTGCCTCACAAAGGTGATGCTCTCCTTTCATGAGAACTCTCTCCTCCATGGCAACTGAGAGGCTGCCAGACTGGAGGTGGGGCTTCAGTACCAAGTCCCTGTAGGTTTTGTCTATGTACCTCTCTGGCTTCCTTATGTCTTCCAAATCTGCTACTCTGGCCTCCAGAGATAACACTTGTTCCCTGAGGGCAAAGAGCTCCTTGCACCTAGTGCACACTTAAGATCACCTCACCGACTGGGAGAAAATCGTACATGTGACACTCAATACAAGAGTGGATAACCTCCATCTTGCTGCTAGACTGCTGTCTACATCTTAGTTTTAAAGTTTTGTTTAGTTATTTAAGTCTTTATTAATTTCTAGGGATACTTGTACTAATACAACTGTACCAAAAATTAAAGGGACTTTGTTTACCTCACAGTTAATTACTTTCAGGGCCACATCAATTCCTGCTAAGGATAATCAGATGAACCTAGAAGAGAATGTGAATACCACTCCCCCTTTAATAGGTGTAAAACCCTATAAAGCTAGGATTATGACTGGGATGGGTGGGAGGTAGGGAACTAACACTTATTAAAGGCTGGCTTGCTACACAGATCCTAAGCCCGTGTTTCTAAGGTAATCTGTGACCAATATCCTGGGTGATTCAAACAGCCCTTGCTTTGATAGAGTCTTTCAAAATGCCCGTTTGATTTGTCACTTGGTTTTCATACCTATTTAAAACAATTTTACAGGTCTCTTGTCCCCTGTCTAGAAGGCCTCTTTCTGAAGGTCTCTTGAAACAATTTATTGCTCAAAGAATACTGACCCCGTTTTTCCTTTTATGCTAAGCTATACTCTGATTTTATTTAAATTAAAGCCCTTTGCTGATACTAGGCCCTGACTGAGTATAACATTTAAACTAGAAGCTCTCTGCTAGGTTTTAAGTTTAAGACCCAGCAGAGAGCTTTCAGTTTAAGTTTAAATTTAACTGAAAGCTACCTGCTGAGTTTTTAATGTAAACTACAAGCTCTTTGCTGAAACTAGGCCCTGACTGATTTAACAAATACACGGGGTTCTAATTTACACAGATTAATCAGCTTTAATCTAAAGAATTCCTTTTTACCCAAGATTTTAAAAAATTTCCAGAAGTAGATCTCTCTTCAGATCTCTCTGCAGAAGTAGCAGCCCCTTTTTGTAGTCCTTCAAGACTGAGAATCACAGAGCTCTGGTGAACTCATATTTATGTCTGTGCTTCTAAGGTAATCTGTGACAAATGTCCGGGGTGATTCACACAGCCCTTGCTTTGATAGAGTATTTCAAAATTCCCATTTGATCTGTCACTTGGCATTAACACTTATTTAAAACAATTTCACAGGTCTCTTGCCCCCTATGTAGAAGACCTCTTTGTAAAGGCCTCTAGAAACAATTTATTGCTCAAAGAATACTGACCCTGTTTTTCCTTTTATGCTAACTTATACTCTGATTTGATTTAAATTAAAGCTCTTTGCTGACACTAGGCCCTGACTGGATTTTAATTTACATGGATTAATCAGCTTTAATCTAAAGATTTTTTTCCCCACAGGATTTAGAAAAATTCCCAGAAGTTAATACTTACAATTGCAAATCTCTCTCCAGATCTCTCTCCGGAAGTAGCAGTCCCTTTTTGTAGTTCCTTCAAGACTCAATATGCACAAGTGGTGGGCATCCTGATCCCAAGCCAGTCCATCCACTCATCAAACTAGCTGGGTGCCAGGATCCACTGATTATGGTGGATAGCAGGCCCGCCAATCCCTCCCTCCCTGCCATCATGGCACAGCCGCCGTTTCAGTGCTGCAGGGGCCTTATTGAAGTTGCACATTTGCAGCTAGTCACACCATGCCACTCCTGCCCCCCTTCACTGGAGGATGTGGGCATGCATGCGGCTGCCTTAGACTTTGGAAGGGAAGGAATCACCATGTGCTCTGCTGTACCTGCTGCTGACATGCTTGCCATTCCACTGACAGTGGCAACTGCAGTGTCGCACCTGACACACAGAGCCGGGATACAGATTTCATCTGCAGCAGGCCACAGCCGCTGTGACCACCACCACCACCTTCACACAATGCTGACATGGGAGCATGGTAGCAGTGGGGGGTGGCATGTTTTTATTTTATATATTTTTTTTTGCATATTTTAAAGTTAGGTCTGCTCTGCTGCTGCTGGAGCCACTGCAGAGAAAACAGAGGATGGCAGCAGCAGCTGCTGGATAGAGGCACGGAGGTATGGGGGGGGGGTGCACACCCAATGTGCAAGTCGCACAGTGCACAATTCTGGCTTGGTATGGGCCTGGCTTTCAGAACATGTTAGGGTTCCCAGCACCGGGAGCTCTAATGCATGGTCACAAGAACCGGTGTTAAAGGAGCACACACTATCCCCGCCCAGTTTCAGTCCCATTAACGCCCACTCTTCGCCTCTTTTTTACCTAAAACTAAGGAACCAGTTTCCGCATGTTAATCCAGCATTGTTGTTGCTTTCCAGAGCGTTAACCACTCATTGGTACTGATAACGCCCATTAACGGCGCCTTTGCTCCCTTAACACTCCTTAATAAACATATCCTTTAGCTGTCAGTTCTGAGCTAATCTAAATAATATTTTTCTTAATGAATTCAGTGACCTTGAGATGTTCCAGTCCAGCATGGGCAGCAGTAGTTTTAGCTTCCCTCAGATCCACACATGCACAAAAACACACACATGCTATCCCACCATTGAACAAAAACAGCACAAGCAGCAGCACCATAAGCTCTCCCGTATACCTCCCAGCCCTTCTTTGAAGGGATCACCTCTAGAGTCCATGCCCGGGCAGTACCTTCGTTTATCTATCGAGACTGATAGTAATGGTGCTAGGAATTGCTATATTGTGAATTTGGGGTGTCATTAAATAACTTTTCAGCTGTTATCATTGTTTTAACATTGTAAATCATTGTAATATTTAATTGCTGAAAACTATTTTATAAAATAAAGATTGTGCCACATCAGAAATTGATTCTTTACAGGCTGTGAATGTTTTAAAGAACCACCTAAAAATAAGTTGTAGTACCTGAGCTTTTAAAATCTCACAGGCCGCCTCTTCTGATGTGAGATCTCTAATGCTCTGCGCCACAACGCCTATTTGTTTTTTCTCCAAAACCAAGAAGACTGCCAGAACTCTACCTGAGTATACCATAATAAAAAAAAGGGAAAATATTTATATTTGGTTTTTAATAGATTAGCTTAAGCAGAGAAAATTGTTCAAATAATGCTGGTAATTATGCATTTTTTGTCCTCGGATACACAGGAAAATAATGACAGATGTAGAGGGTCTATTACTGCTTTCATTAAGAATGTTGTAAGGCAATGCTTAAGGAATTTTAAAATGTATCTTAAACACATTGCTGTGCCTTCTAACCTAACCAACAGTATGGATTGAGTCGAATGTCAAGTGCTAGCCGCTCTATCCAGCTTTTAATAATTAAATGCTGCTTTTGTCACTGGGGACAAAATGCACTCTTTGAAATCAAGAGGGTAATTAATTTTCCTGACAAGCCTTCAAAGTGCTCAGTTGAGATTTCAGGCCTCATATATATGCCTTGACAGTTTGCATTTGCTATTTTTCCTCCTGGTGAAGCTGGAAAGCCTTCCCAAGTCATACTTAATATATTGCAGATCCCATTAATTCAAAAACTAGGCTTATGTTAAGCAACATTCTTTTCAGTCACTGCCTTGAGGGTGGACTATTTCTGGGATTAGGAGAACAGCACAACATCTGCTTGTCCCCAGCCATTACGCTTTCTCCTATATGCAGCCCAATCTTCAGTGTCACTTAGCCGGATACCGGCAACTGCTGGCTGAGCAGTTCTAGACAGGGCCACTAAAATGTGACTGACTACCCCGGCATTATCCATATAGTTCCAGGGCAGATCAGGGAGGAGCCAAGGCAGACCCGGCGCTTATGCCGATAGTGCCAATATTCAGTCTGCTATCTGGATAACTTATCTACACAACTTGGGACAGGGGGAAAGAAACTGTCCTAAGTTACCTGGATAATGTTTCTGGATAGCTGACTGAATACTGGCACCATCCGGACATGTTCATCTCTACCTACGTTATCCACATATTCATCACCAGCCACTATCCAAACAGTATCACTGGATATCCAGATATTTTTTTAGCTGTCACAGCAAGTGTTTAAAAAAAATCACTGATCACCACAGTTGAATATTATATGGGAGTGTATCATGTGGATCCCTGTCAAAGGGAAGTAAATGGAGATGATCCAGTTGGTTCCCATGATGATCAAATACCTTTCAGAGTGTGACAACATAAGTATGATATGAACCAGTCCTAGAGGTGATAGGTCCCCTGTTGTTTGATGTCGTCATCCCATGTCATCTTGTAGGAACTCAGACTGAAAACAGGGTGGACCTGCCTTAGCTGGAAGTATGTCTGTAAATGTTTAGAAAGGACAGGGGGATATGCAAAGAATTTTGGAAGGTAAACAGACCTGCTAACTGGCTAAAATGTACCGATCCCACAGACCATGTTAGAAACTCCCCATTAAAACCAGGATGATCTCTGATCCAGGGCGATGCCAATTGCTATCTGGTCAGCAGTGATGTTTAGTTGCTAACCAGATAGCTTAACCAGTTAAAGTTAGGATAGTTCAATGGCTGTCCTAACTTTAACAGGTTATTGGGGGAGGAGTAGCTCAGTGGTTGGGACAGGTTACCTCAGACTGGAGGGCCAGGGGTTCAATTCCCACATAGGGACAAGTAACCTCAGACCAGAGGGACTGGGGTCTCTGGTCCCATGGCCACTCCTTGTGGTCTTGGGCAAGCCACTTAACCCTCCATTGCCTCAGGTACACTTAGATTGTGAGCCCTTTGAGGACAAGGGAATAAATAGTGCCTGTTAGCGCATATATCTGTAAACTGCTTTGACCCAATGAAAAGCGTTATATAAGCACAGCTAAATAAATAAATTATTGCTATCCAGTTAACAGCTGAATAGTGCCATTGACTGGATAGTAACACATTGACCGGCGAACGTGGATATTTAGTATCGGCTGCTATTTAAGTTCCAATGCTGAATATCCAGACTTTTATAAAGTGGTGGCAGCTAGGCACTTTAAAAAGCAGAACCATTACCGTTGAATACTGGCACAAACATTCTTAAATGAAAAATAATTTGCATCAAGTAAGTTAGGGGCTGTTTCATCAAAATACTTTGGGCCCAATATTAAACTGTGCACATTTTGAAGAGTTATGCGCCTCGTCAGCACATAGCCCTCCCTGCCAACCTCTACACCAGATATTCAATGCCACAGTGACGGCATTGCATATCCGGTGATCACCGCAGACACAGAAAGTCACTGAGGCTAACCATGCAGCAGCGATAATGGATGCTGCACGGTTAGCTCCTGTGCCTTAAAGATAGGCAAGAAAAACCCTCGCCTGTCTTTAAGGCACATGAGCTAACCGTGCAGCATCCAATATCGCTGCTGCCTACTTAACGACAGTATCCACCTCTGCTCTGCCCTGGAATGCCCCCAATATGCCCCGATGCTAACCGGATACCATCGGGGCGTGTAGGGGACTTAGAAGGGGATATTCATGGCACTAACCATGTAAATACCATGAAATATCCCCATTGAAGGCATTTACAAGGTTTACTGGGCTGTAAACAGTGTAAATGCCTATCAAAAATTGGGCCCTTTATCTTTAGACAAAATGGGAGAAAAGCTTTAGTGAATTAGACCCTAAGTAAGTCAATGTCTTCAGTTGTGTGCAGGTTGTAGACTGGATTGAAGTTTGCTTTAAAATTAACAGGGACTTGAGGTTGAATCTAATTATATTGTTACTCTCAAGAGCCCTGAGTTTCTTCCAAGTGATATACTGAGGTGGAAGTTAAACAGATGGTGTTGTTTTAATAAGTTGGAACATTATAGTTGCGAGTCAAGGTATAGTATTAGCCATACTATACAAAACAGTCTAATAAAAGTGACTTATACTAAGGGTAAAGAGTAATTAGGTCATGCAAATTAGAGGAAAAAAACCTTCTTTCTGTTGAACAAATTGAAGTTTTTATGTTTCATTATTCAGTAAATAGGTTACAACTATTTTTCATGGTGCAGGAGCAGAACAAGATAGGGTTTATGTACATGAAAAAGGAGAGCACTTCAGGGCTGGAAATAACATTCTGAATACATGAAAACACAGTGAAACATGATCTATTAGTTTTATCTGACTGTTTTATGTGGATCACATCCATGATTCATTTTCAAGTCATCTTGGCTTTCACCTATTAAGCTAGGGGAATTCCTATTCTAAATGCAGCAAGACAAGTGTTTTAATTAGATTTAATGTATATCTACGATCTAACAAGCTGGTGAGTGTAGATATATCATACGGCGCCTGTGAATGATAGAGTGATCTGTCATGTGGGGTGCAAAGGAAAACAGGTGAGAGTACTTTTGGAATATGTGTAGAGGTAGGGAATATTCTTCAAGTGTCTGTATAAAATGTTTTATAAATTTTATAAATTCTTATCTGGATTGCAGCATCTGCTATTTGGATAAGTGCCGCTGACCAGTCCTGTCCATTATTTTTCAGCAGCATTATCTGAAAAGCGCCATTAAAAATCATTATACACTATCCGGCACTATTTGAATAGTGGAGCATGGGCATTCCTTAAATGGATCTGGGTAGTGATGGCATTCATCTTGCTATGTACAGTACATAGCCAGGCAACTTTAAAAGAGCAAGAAAGCAGTCTTAAAATTATGCAGATATGGCCATGACAGGCTGAATATCTCCACAATGGGGTAGATTCCGAGCAGCGTTCAGCAGTTCTGGACGTCTGATCTTGACGTCCAGACCCACTAAATGTTAGGGCGCTGTTGCAGAAAACAGAGCTCCCTACACGTACAGCCAAGATGTGCGAAGAACTCTGTTTGTGGGTGGGAGGGAGTGGGCCGGAGGTGGAACGAGGGCAGGCAGTGGGCAGGAACCTGACCCTGGACATTCAGGGCCAATTCTGAGGCTGGCTCTTTATGTCTAGGGTTGGCCATTTGCACAGAGGAAGATTGAAGACCCCTGGACTGCAAATCAAGGTGAGGAGGCATAGGGGGTACCCTGCAATCTGACTCGGGCCACAACAGGACTGATCAGGGGTCGGGCTGCGGGGCCATACTGGACTTGGTGCTTACCAATGGTGAAAGCGTTTCTGATGTTATAGTGGAAGATCAATTTGCATCCAGTGATCACCAGATGGTGTGGTTCAGTATTAGGACTAGGGCTGTTAGAATCCATTCAAAGGTGAGGGTCTTAGACTTTAGGTAGACTAACTTTGCCAAGATGGGCCAATACCTCAGGGAGTGGTTAGTGGGGTGGGAACAGCAGGGGGATGTAGAAAAACAGTGGGCAAAACTAAAAGGGGATATTTTAAGGGCAACCAACCTTTTTGTTAAAATGGTAAATAAAGGTAAAAGGAAAAGGAGACCACTATGGCTTTTGAAATAAGTAGCCGAAAAAGTTAAAAAATAGAGGGAGGCCTTCATGAAATACAAGAGATCACAGAGAGAGGAAGACAGACATCTATATTTGGAAAAACTTAGAGAAGCTAGCAAAGTAGTCAGGAAAGCAAAGATTCAAAAAGAGGAGGAAATAGCCAATGCAATAAAATGGGGGGGGGGGGGGGGAAACATATGTTAGTGAGAAGAGGAAGGGCAAAAGTGGTATTGTTAGACTCAAGGGTAAAGTGGAGGAATATGTAGAAGCTGATGAGGATAAAGCGGAGTTGCTTAACAAATATTTCTGTTCTGTGTTCGTAGATGAAGAACCAGGAGCAGGACCTCAGAAAACACCCACAAATAGGAACAGAAGCGAGGGACATCTTGAACAATTTTCAGAAGACTGTGTTGGTGAGAAGCTAGCTCAACTTAAAGTAGACAAAGCAATGGGACCAGATGGGATACACCCTAGAATACTGAGGGAACTTGGGGACATTCTAGCAGCTCCACTGACTGACCTTTTCAATGCTTCGTTAGAGTCGGGAGTGGTGCCAAAGGACTGGAGAGAGGCTCATGTGATGCCTTTACACAAAAGCGGAAGTAAGGATGTGGTTGAAAACTACAGGCCGGTTAGTTTAACTTTGGTGGTGAGTAAATTATTGGAAACACTGCTGAAAGAGAAAATAGTGAGGTTTATGGAGTCCAGCGGATTACAGGATCCGAGGCAGCATGGATTCACCAGAGGAAGGTCTTATCAGACAAATCTGATTGATTTCTTTGACTGGGTGACCAGGGATTTGGACCGAGGGAGAGCCCTAGATGTGGTGTATTTAGATTTCAGTAAAGCCTTTGACACTGTTCCTCACAGGCAACTTATGAACAAACTGAACACTTAAAGTTACTGCTTGGGTTAGAAATTAGTTGGGTGGGAGGTGACAAAGAGTTCAGGTAAATGGAGCTCACTCTGAGGAGAAGATGTTACCAGTGGTGTGCCCCAGGGATCTGTCCTTGGTCTGATTCTTTTTAACATCTTTGTTAGTGATATAGCAGAAGGGCTGTCGGGTAAGGTTTGCCTCTTTGCGGATGATACCAAAATCTTCAATAGACACCCAGGAAGGTGTAGATAAAATGAGGAGGGATTTAGCTAGGCTTGAAGAATGGTCTAGAATTTGGCAGCTGGGATTTAATGTTAAAAAATGTAAGATCATGCATTTGGGCTGCAGCAATCCAAGGGAGCAATATAGTATAGGGGGTGAAGTACTTTTGTCCACTAAAGAAGAGCGGGACCTAGGTGTGATTGTTTCTGATGATCTTAAAGTAGCTAAGCAGGTAGAAAAGGCGACGGCAAAAGCTAGAAGGATGCTTGGGTGCATACGGAGAGGAATGGCTAGCAGAAAAAAGGAGGTGATAGTGCCTCTGTATAAGTCTTTGGTGCGACCTCATTTGGAGTATAGTGTGCAATTCTGGAGACCGCAGCTTCAAAAGGATGTGAAAAGGATGGAGTCGGCGCAGAGGGTGGCTACTAAAATGGTTAGTGGTCTTCATTCTAAAGCATATGAGGACAGACTTAAGGATCTTAATATGTACACCTTAGAGGAAAGGCAGGATAGAGGTGATATGACTGAGATGTTTAAATACCTCCATGGCATAAATGTTCAGGGAGAGAGCCTCTTTCAATTGAAAGCAAGTTCTGCTATGAGGGGACATGGGATGAGGGTGAAGGGGGATAGATTCAGGAGTGATATGCGGAAATATTTCTTTACGGAGAGAGTAGTGGATCCATGGAATAGTCTCCCAGTGGAGGTGGTGGAGATGAGGACAGTAACTGAATTCAAAAAAGCATGGGACAAACACAGAGGATCTCTAAAGGGAAAAAGGGGACTGTTGTAGTTGTTGATATGGAAGGACAGACTAGATAGGCCATGTGGTCTTTTTCTGTCATCATATTTCTATGTTGCAAATGATCCCGTAAATCCAAGCTAGTACCTATGGTTGGCCCAGTGGACCAGCATCTTTGATGTGAAGGATCTCAAGCAGTGCAAGGCCTGCTGGAGATGCCACATGAGGCAGTGGAATTCAGTAGTGCATCTGGGCATGACAGCACCTTGTGCCTGGACCAGAGAATACACTACCGCAACCTTGGCTGACCAGCTCCCTGATTCCTGCACTCACTATGAAGTCATTGGGGGTTGTCAGATTGCTGGCACTTAGAGGGGGAACTGAGTTGTTTGGGACAAGCAGGGGTGAGCTTCCGACTCTCAGTGTGGGAAGCAGTTGATAAGAATGGTGGTGTATGAACCTTGAAGGGTGGTATACAACATCAAGGCCCCCCAAGAGGTGAATCGTGTAGAGAGGCAGAAGATCCTGAAGTATCAGGAAATGCAGTCAGAGACCAAGAAAATGTGGCAGAAAGATACAGAAATATTTCCCATTATGTTGGGTGTCACAGGATTAATAAAGAAGAATTTCCAAGCACATCTTGACAAACTACCCATACATGTTACAACTTACAAACTCCAGTAGGAGGCTCTCTTTAGCATGATGCAAGTACTATGTCAAGCCTTAGCAGTAAATTTGAGAGACTGAGATCTTTCTCCCCACGGCTGTCAAGGTATGCACAAAACTAACTATCTTATAGCACTGCACTAAGGGAAATAAATAAATATACACAGCCACACACCTAGATCAACAAACTTAAATTATAATCTCACCCTATGTTTATACACATTCTCCTATGACTACAATTAATACACCTACTGATTGTGGAGTAGGTGTATTAATTGTAGTCATAGGGGAGTGTGTGTTTGATTATAATTTAGATTTCTTGATGTAAGGGTGTGGCTGTGTATATTTATGCACAAAACTAACTCATTTGGAGAAACTGCCCCAAGGAGAGATGAACTGAAACAGAAGAATGAGAGATTGATAGTTGCAATCCAGGACAGTAGATGAAGGACATAAGAGCATAGGATATGCCATATTGGGTCAGACCAAGGTCCATCAAACCCAGTATCCTGTTCCCAACAGTGGCCAATCTAGGACACAAGTACCTAGCAGGTTCCCAAAAAGGCACACAGGTTCCACAATGCTTATTCCGGGGCAAGCAGTGGATTTCCTGGGTCCTCTTTAATGGTTTATATACCTTTCCTCCAGGAACTTGTCCAAACCTTTTCTAAACCCAGCTATACTAACAGCTTTTACTTCATCCTCCGGTAACGAATTCCAGAGTTTGATTTTGCGTTGAGTGAAAAAAACATTTTCTCTTATGTGTCTTAAATGGGTTACATTGAAGCTTCATCGTGTGTCCCCAAGTCTTTCTACTTTTTGATGGCATAAACAATCAATCTATGTTTACCTATTCCACTCCATTCATTAATTTATAGACCCTCTATCATATCTCCCCTTATGATTTTTAGCATTCTTTTTGCTTTCTTGGCCACCACTGCACACTGCACACTGAGATAATTGCTCAATGTGTTATCCACGATGACAACTAAATCTTTTTCCTGGGTGGTGGTTCCTAATTTAGAACCTTGCATTATGTAACCATAGTTTGGGTTGTTCTTTTCTAGGTGCATAATTTTGCACTTGTCCACATTAAATTTCATCTACCATTTGAATGTCCAATCTTCCAATTTATCAAGGCCCTCTTGCAGTTTTTCACAATCCTCTTGGGTTTTAACAACTTTGAACAATTTGGTGTCATCTGTATATTTGATCACCTCACTCATTATTCCCATTTCCAGGTCATTTATGAATATGTTAAAAAGCAGAAGACCTTCTTAAAGTTATCATGCAAATGCATAGTCAAATTTCAATCGAGTATATTTTCTTTGAACCTTCACAATTATCTTCATCTTTAGTTTCTAAAAGATCATCGGTTGGATGAACTCTGTATAAATTCATAATCTGCTCCCATTTGGATTAGTGCTTGGGTGTGGAATTAGCTGTGTCACGTTTTCTTCATTAATTTTTATTTGCCTTTTGAGTTTTAAAATTGGTAGCTTCCTGATATTATGGACATTGAGCTGGTCTTTGTTACTTTTATTGTCTTTTTTGCTTTTGTTGCAACCAACCTTTCTGTGCAACTTATTGCTTGGATTGTAATTAAAAATTTTCCTAAATAAAAAAAAAAAAGAAGAAAAAAAAAGAAGAAAGCCTATTTAAAACATTACACAAAAATCTACTACCAAAGCTTGTATTGCTGTCTTTAATTATGAGGGGCATTTACTAAAATGTTGTCAATTTTTGAACTTACCACTTGTTAAGAGAAAAACTAATGCATAGTAAGCACAAAGGCTGTGTGCTGTTGGAACATGTTAGCAAATGTCCTTTAGTAAGTAAAAAGGACACACACTAAATGCATTGACAAATAGCATGGGTGGACCAGTGCTATATGTCAACGGATTTAACGTGGGTTCCAGTGATATAAAAGCAAACAAATCATAATCACAGCAATGTACCTGAGCCCTCTGCTGACAGGCTGAAACCTCCCCCCCCCCCATGCTGACATCATGAATTTCTCCCCCCTGCACAGATCCAAGTAAACCCTCTTGTCAGACTCCCCAAAGATCAATACCTGACCCTATCCACAAACCCCTCGACCTCCCCATCAGTTACTGGTGTATCAGTGGTGGCATAGGAAAGGTACAGACAAGAGCCACAAAAATGATAAAGGGGATTTATTTATTTATTTAATATTTCTTATATACCGCCTTTCATGATATCAAGGCGGATTACATTGAACAGGGCTTTATAACTTGGAGATAACTATTTTACAGGGAACATGGGCAATGGAGGGTTAAGTGGCTTGCCCAAGACCACAAGGAACACTTGTGGGACTAGAAAACCCACTCCAATTTTTCTTCAGTTCCAGAACTATCCCCCAGTCTCTAGGCATTCTAATATTTGAAAACCTGCTCATGCTGCTCGAACCTTATTAAATATGAATTAAGGATTCTATATATTAAGCAGTTAATTGGCATTACATTTGCATTATTTGTCAAAAACAGAGCTTAAATTGAAAGTTTTGACACTAGCTTGAGCTAAAATAATAATGAATTGTAAATCATCAAAGTGCCTACAAAGCAGCTCAGTATTATGCAAATGGAATAATGTTGCATGTGGCAAATGTCACAATCTGCGTTATCCGTGGAAAGTTAGCTAGAGCTAAGAGGTGTTATTAACTTTCCCTAAGGTTAGGTATACATGGCATTTCATAGACCTGGTGGAAGGTAGATAACCAATGGGACATTGTGATACCAGGCTACAAACTATATTGCAATGATAGAGTAGATTACATTGGTGGAGGAATGGCTCTATAAGTTAAAGAGGACATTGAGTCACATAGAATAAAAGCTTTGCAGGAAACAAAATACACTGTATAATCTCTATGGATTGAAATCCCATATAAAAAGAGGAAGGAAACGGCAGTGAGGGTGTACTACTGTTCACCTGGACAGAATGAACAGACAGATGATGAAATGCTAACAGAAATTAGGGAAGCTAGCAAAGTTTACCAGAGTAATAATTAAAGATTTCAATTACCCCGGTATTGACTAGGTAAATGTCACATCAGGACATGCTAGGGAGATAAAGTTTCTAGATATGTAAATGCTGCTTCATCGAGCAGCTGGTTCAGGAACCGACACGTGGAGAGGCTATTTTAGACCTAGTCGTCAGTGGAACGCAGGATCTAGTGCAAGAGGTAATTGTTTTGGGGCCGCTTGGCAATAGTGATAATAAGATGATCACATTTGATTTAATACATGGAGGGAGGACAGCAAGGAAATTGACTGCACTAGCATTTAACTTTTAAAAAGGAGATTATTATAAAATGAGGAAAAAGGTTCATAAAAATACTAAAAGGAGCAACAGCAAAGGTTTTAGAGTTTTCATCAGGCCTGGGCATTACTTAAAAATATCTTGGAAGCCCAGAAAAGATGTATTCTATGCTTAAAAAAAAGTGGAAGGAAGGCCAAATGACAGCCAGCATGACTTAAAGGTGAGGTTAGAGAGGCAGTTATAGTTAAGAGAGAATCTTTCAGAAAATTTAAAAAAGAGCCAAATGATGAAAACAGGATGGCGAGTTAAATACAGCCATTAAGGCAAGCAAAGAAAAAATCTGAAAAGAAGCTTGTCATGGAAGTAAAAGTGCATAATAAACACTTTTTCAAGTATATTTGCAGCAAAACATCTGTGAGGGAGTTAGCTGGATCATTAGGTGATGGAGGGGTAAAAGGTATACTGAGAGAGGAAAAAGTCATAGCGGGGAGAGTGAATGAACTTTTGCTTTAGTCTTTACTGAAGAAGATGTAGGAAACTTACCCATTCCAGAAATGATATTTAAAGATGATGTATCAGAGGAATTGAAACAAATCTTGATATATCGGAAAGATGTAATACAGCTAATTGATAAGAACATAAGATATGCCATACTGGGTTAGACCAAGGGTCCATCGAGCCCAGTATTCTGTTTCCAACAGTGGCCATTCAGGTCTCAAGTACCTGTCGGGCTCCCAAAGGTATATACATTTCATGCTGCTTGTCCCAGGGGTATGTAGTGGATTTCCCTAGTCCTCTTTAATAATAGTTTATAGATTTTTTCCTCCAGGAACTCATCCAAAACCATTTTGAACCCAGCTACACTAACAGCTTTTACAACATCCTCCGGTAATGAACTCTAGAGTTTGAATACATGCTGAGTGAAAAAATATTTTCTCTGATTAGTCTTCAATGTGCTACATTGTAGCTTCATTTCATGTCCCCTAGTCTTTCTACTTTTTG
The DNA here is from genome assembly GCA_033557465.1 of Ichthyophis bannanicus. NCBI lineage: Eukaryota > Metazoa > Chordata > Amphibia > Gymnophiona > Ichthyophiidae > Ichthyophis > Ichthyophis bannanicus. The sequence continues at coordinate 768,396,302 of CM066035.1, read as the reverse complement.
AAGAAGTAAACAATCAAACTATGTTTACCCTTTCCACTCCATTCCTTGTTTTTTAGACCTTTATCATATCTCTCCTCAGCAGTCTCTTTTCCAAATTAAAGAACCCTAACTTTTTAAGCTTTTCCTCATAGGGATATCCTTCCATCCTTTTTACTATTTTGGTCATTCTTCTCAGTACCTTTTTCAATTCTGCTATTTCATTTTTGAGATATGGTGACCAGAACTGAACATAATATTCAAAGCGCGGTCGCACCATGGAGCGATACAGAGGCATTATAATATCCTTGGTTTTATTTTCTATTCCTTTCCTAATGATTCCTAGCATTCTATTTGCTTTCATGGCTGAAGCTGCACACTGGTTAGAGAGATTCAATATACTATCCACAATGACATCCAGATTAGTTTCCTGAGTGGCGATTCTTAATGTGGAACCTTGCATTGTGTAAGTGTAGTTTAGGTTCTTCTTCCCATGAAGCTCAATTCTGGAAGGGGCAAAACGTTCCCATGGCTGTTGGAATCGGGCCCAAGGACGGCCAGGCATACCCCTCCCACAGCCATGGGAATGTCCTCCCCGCAGCTCCATCTGCCTGCAGCCCTGGACCCCTGAGTCCCCACCGTCTGACCCCGACGGGGACTGCTGGAGCCGAGATCAGGTAGCAGGGTCTTACCCTCCATGTCCTGGTTCTACTAAGGGGGGGCTCCTGGGTTCTGGAGGGGGCTTCCGGCCATGTTTGGGGAGCGCCCCGCTCTTATTCCACCTCAGAGGTGGTATAAGCAGGGCGTCCCCCCGGTGACTCTTGGACATACAGAGCCATGAGCGGAATAGGCCCTGTACGTCTGGGGGTTGTCCCACTCATGCCCCTCCCACTCTTTGCTCCATCATGCCCCCATCACCCACAGCTCTGTGTGTGCCGCAGGGGATGGAGGCAGAATATCGGCAAAGCAGATAGTGAAGCTGCACGTCTCAGCGGGACATTTAGCCCCACTGTTCGCATGATAGAATTCAGCCCAAAGTGCATAACTTTGCACATGTCCACATTAAATTTCATCTGCCATTTGTACGTCTAGTCTCCCAATTTTTCAAGGTCCTCTTGCACTTTTCACAATCCTCTTCTGTTTTAACAACTTTGAATAATTTTGTGTCAACATCAGATTTGATCACCTCACTATTCTCATTCCCAGGTCATTTATAAATATGTTAAAAGCAGCAGGCCCAGCATAGATCCCTGGGGTACTCCACTATTCACCTTTCTCCATTGAGAAAATTGTCCATTTAGTCCTACTCTTTGTTTTCTATCTTTTAACCAGTTCCTAATCTACAATAGTACACTGCCATCTATCCCATAATTTTTTAATTTCTGCCAGAATCTTTCATGAGGTACCTTGTCAAAGACTTCTTGAAAATCCAGCTGTACTATATCAACCGCTCACTTTTATCTATCTGTTTATTCATACCTTCAAAAAAATATAACAGATTAGTGAGACAAGACTTTCCTTTGCTAAATTCGTGTTGGCTTCCTGCCATTAAGCCATGACTATCTACCTTTTTCAGTAATTTTGTTCTTTATAATGGTTTCTACCATTTTGCCCAGAATAGGCATCAAGCTTGCTGGTCTGTAGTTTCCTGGATCATCCCTGGAATCCTTTTTTAAATTGTCATTACATTGGCCAGTCCTCAGGTACTACAGATGATTTTAAGGATCGTTCACAGATTACTAAAAGTAGGTCTGCAATCTCATACTTCAATTCTTTTAGCACCCTGGGATATATGCCATCTGGTCCAGGTGTTTTTGCTCTTCAGTTTATCAAATAGCTGTATTACATTTTCCCAATTTAATGATATTTGTTTAAATTCCTCTGATACCCATGCCAGAAATGATATTCAAAGTGATGTAAGTTTCCAACATCTTCTTAATTAAAGACTGAAGCAAAGAATTCATTTAATCTCTTTGCTATGACCTTGTCCTCTCTTAGTGCCCCTTTTACCTTTCTACCATCTAATGGTACAACTGACTGACTCTCTCACAGGTATTTTACTATGAATATACTTGAAAAAGGTTTTATTATGCACTTCTACTTCCGCGCCAAGTTTATTTTCAAATTCTCTCTGGACCAGATGGCATACATCCCAGAGAGATGAAAGAATTGAAATATGAGATTAGTAATGTGTGACCTATCATTAAAATTATCTGTTGTACCTGAATATTGGAGAGTGGCCAATGTAACACCAATTGTTAATAAGGTTTCCAGGGGTGATCCGGGAAACTACAGACCAGTGAGCCTGACATCAGTACCAGACAAATGGTAGAAACCATTATAAAAAATGAATTGCTGAACATGTAGATATAAATGGTTTAATTGCAGAAAACCAACATTGATTTAGCCAAGGAAGGTCTTGTCTCACCTATCTCTTCTATGTTTTTGAAGGTGTGAATAAACAGGTAGATAAAAGTAAGCTGGTTGATATACTGTATCTTGATTTTCAGAAAACCTTTGACAAAGTCACTCAAGAGGGAGAAATTAAATAGCCATGGGATAGGAAACAGTGTTCTGTTGTGGATTAGGAACTGATTGAGAGAGTAGTGCCAAATGGCCAGTAATTGAGGAAGGTGACTAGTAGAGTACCCTAAAGATCTATGCTGGGCCTGTTGCTTTTTAGCATATTCGTAAATGTGCTGGAAATGGGAATAATTAATGAGATGATCAGATTTTCAAATGGCACCAAATTATTCAAGACACCAAAAATTGCAAGAGGACATTGATAAATTGGGAGAATGGACATCTAAATGGCAGATGACATTTAATTTGGACAAGTGCTGTTATGCACTTAGGAAAGAACAACCCAAACTACGGTTACATGATTCAAGGTTCCATATTAGGAACCATTACCCAGGAGAAGGATTTAGGCGTCATCGTGGATAACATGTTGAAACCCTCTGTCCAGTGTACAGCAGAGGCCAAGAAAGCAAATAAAATGTTAGCAATCACAAAGAAAGGAATGGAAAATAAAACAAAGGATATTATAATGCCTCTATGTCACTCCATGGTTCAACCACACCTTGAATATTCTGTGCAGTTCTGGTTACCATATCTTAAAAAGGATATAGCAGAATTAGAAAAGGTGCAGGGAAGCACAATAAAAATAGTAAAAGGGATAGAAAGATATTCCTATGAGGAAACGTTAGGGCTCTTCAATTTGGAAAAGAGTCGGCTGAGGGGAGATACGATAGAAGTCTATAAAATAACGAATGGAGTGGAAAGGGTAAATGTAGCTTGGTTGTTTACCCATTCATAAAGTAGAAAGACTAGAGGATATGCAATGAAGCTACAATACCTCTATGAGAAAAGGCTTAAAAGGTTAGGGCTCTTCAACTTGGAAAAAAAGAAAGCTAGACAGCTCAAGAGAGATATGATAGAGATCTATAAAAAATGAATGGCGTGGAACAGGTTAATGTAGATCAGTTGTTTACTCCTTGAAAAAATAGAAAGACTCAGGAACACACAATGAAGCTACAATGTAGCACATTTAAGATTAATCTGAGAAAATATTTGTTCACTCAAGGTGTACTCAAACTCTGAAATTCATTACCGAAGGATGTAGTAAAAGCTGTTAGTGTTGCTGGATTTTAAAGAGATTTGGACAAGCTTCTGAAGGAAAAGCCCATAAGACATTATTAAAGAGGACCGGGGAAATCCACTGCTTACACATTGACAAGAAGCATGGAATCTGTGTACCTTTTGGGAACCTGACAGGTACTTCTAACCTGGATTGGCCGCTGTTGGAAAAAGGATACTGGACTTGACGGATCTTTGGTCTGATCCAATATGACATATCTTATATTCTTATTTGAAAAAATTTAGGGCTTGCCTCCACTGCAGTGGGTTAAAAGAAATGCCTGCAGATCTTCACCCATCCCTCCCCTCAGTCCTGTCCATTTTACGTTATCCTTGAATCTATAAAGTTCACAGAATAAAAGCAATCCCCATTCGTTCTTCCCCTACTGATATGCTAGTAGAAAATGTAAACAAATTATTATTAAGGAAAACTTGTGGGAAACCAGTGCTTACACCTGGGGATAAGGAGTATGAAAATTGCTGCTTTTTTGAATCCTGCCAGGTACTTGTGCCCTGGATTGGCCACTGTTGGAAACAGGTTACTGGACTTAATGGACCTTAAGTCTTACCCAGTATGGCAGTTATTATGTTCTCAGTTTTTTATGGTGCAGTCTTTCTATATCTGCCATATTACGTCATTTTTGGTTGATCAGCGCCATTTTGTATAGCAGATACTCAAAATGATGTTGGCTTTGGGTTAGCCAGTGACAATTGTATTACAGCATCAGCAGGGCAGGAGTGATTCAGGGTCACTCCAGCACTGTAAAAGGTTTATGGACCCATTGGTAGGGCAAAAGATTTGAGGGAGAATGTACAGAGGGGCTTGGAGGGATGGAAAGGGGACCCCAGAATCCCATGCCTAGAATAGAAATACAAAATGTTAAGCAGTTCTATGGTTATTTTGTTAAACTATTCCAGTTTTCTGTAAAACATTGTACCTTCTGGTCATGTTAGTCCATTGTTTAACTGTAAACCGCTCTGAATTGTAGAAAGGCGGTATAAAAATAAGTTTAAATAAATAAATAAATAAGATAAAACTGTGAATGTCCATTAGTCATGTTTCAGTGGTGATCTCATTTGCAGGTGAAAGATAGGATATATAAATAAATTTAGTCAAAGAGAGTTTTTGAAATCTCCTTCATGGAAGACTCTATCATCATTGATCTGAGTCATAATTATAATCATTTCTCCTGACACAGCACTAACATCTCATTTTCTTCTTTGGTTCTAGAGGTGTAAAAGTTTCTTCAAGTAAGGCCAGAAATGAATCTAGATTTTTGAACGGTGGCAAAGAATATTCATTAGATATATTTGTATCCATTTGATTTCAAAAAACAGACCAATTTATATGTATCATAGTTAAAATGAAAACCAGGCTCACTTTATCTTTGCAGTCTTCTGGGAATGCATTTGTACAACATCTATTCTGTTGAATGTCTAATCTTCAGAGCAACTAGAAAATCCTTTATGGGCATAGACAGAATATGCCTTTAGAGGACAATGATAGCTCCTACTTTGCAAAGCATTTTTATGCTCTGTGAATGTTAAGTAGTATCCCACCCACTCTTTCACTATTCATAGTTATTCAAACTTTGTTACCGAGTGGTTTGATGTCAGAGTAGATAGATGACATGCCTGTATGGATGTGCATTCAACCTTCTCTGGTGAGTACTTTTTTTAACATTACACATCAATAATTTTCTTGCAGATGTTGACATACCATTAAATGTCACCCTGACTCTTATGACAGGTCCTTGAAGAACGTGTGCTTGATGCTTTAAGCTAAACAGCCTTCTGAAATGCTTCTGGATGGAGATATTGTGTACCTTTCATTTCAGCGAAAATCTGTGTCCATTTAAATATGGAAACAGAAATTTTGTACAGAAAAGTACTTCTGGGCCCTTCTAGTCTGCCCAATTTTTCCCACCTACTACAAAAACCATTCTTGTAATCTGATTTCATCCTTTATGTTTTACTGCTATGCACACCCCAGTCCTTGCTTCATTGATCTTTGAATTGTTGTTCCATTTTTCCTTCTGTCCTCTAAACTGGAAAACTGTTCTGTGCATTCACAACCTGAATTGCTTGTAGATTACTTCCAAATCTACCTCCTTCCAGTCTCATGATCTCTAATTCCACTACCTCCTTTCCATCAAAAAATACTTGCATGTTGTGCATTATTTATACTCTTAACATGTTTGAATGTCTGCATTGTATCTCCCCACCTCTCAACAAATGTTTATATATTCAGGCCCTCATGTCTCATCTCCTGAGCCTTATGGGGCATTATTTACATAGTTATTCTAAAAATTGAATTCCTCCGAGAACTCTCACTGGTTATACATGGCATAAACAATTTCCAAATCATCGACCTAAGTAATTTGGCCTAACTGAAAATGGCCCTCCTTAAAAGCAGTTAAAGGTATGCAAGGTGTTTGGTTTTTTTTAACTTATGAGATGAAAATATCATGAATACATGGGGCCTGATTTTCAAAAGAGCTGATATTCAAATGCCACAGAAGACAGTTGCAGCACTTAAAAATCAGCTGGATATTGAGCAGCAACATCCACACAAGAACTGGACACAGAAAGAAAAGGAAACAGAATGGTGGTAGAACAACAATATATTACAGGACAGAGAAAAACATTAAGAGGCAGATTCCACAAAATTCACTTCCAGCCCACGGATACATTTAAATTGGAAATGGGCACAATTCCATGCCAATTCCACATCCATGGGTATAGGCATGCCCGTGTTTATGGAATTAGCAGGTAGATGTGTCCGGCATGGCATGTCCAACATGCTGTTCTGCCAGCCTGTTCACATAGTCAGACACCCGTCTCCACTAATATTATGGGATGCAGGTAAACACTGCAATTGTTTAGGATGTCCTCACACTCATCATATTCTGCAAAGTTGCACATTTCCGATCCTGCCTGTCTCCATGATATACTCGTGGATGCCTCCGATGGCCACGCCTCCTCAGTTAAAACGTGCATCTCCTAAGTTGCTCTTCTCACTAACAGTGTTGTGCTGATGCAAACTATACATAAATACTAATGATACATAAATGCTGATGCAAACTAGGCTATATATTCTAGTCTGTTTCATGCCCAGAACACTGCAAAGTAATCTCAGTGCACTCTAAGAAATAATAAGAACAAATAGATATCCACATGTTTGTCATGACATACCTTGCATCAAAATGTACATCGTAGTATAACAACTCCTCAGTTATTCTTGCATTGGTCGTCTCTAAAAACATGCTTTAAAATGCTAAGTATGGATCTTTACCAACCGCACAAACACCTAATCTAACTTTGCCATTCCCCAAAGGATGCATTGTCTTGCTGAGTGGCATAACTATGCTCTTCTAATGCCTATGGCTGTCTGGCCATGGCATCTGTTTCCCATATATCTGGGTACCGGCATTTCTCACAGCAGCTCCCTACATGTGGCTATACCTGCTCCATACAATGTCCATTCTCTGTCCTGGCTTATGTTGATCTGCATGCATCTGCTATTTATGAGACAACCATGCCTGCCTTCCCACAATCTTCTATGTGGCACTGTTCCCCTGGTCAAACCTGTGTGGGTATGGGAGGGGGGATCCCTGTGCCATCATACCAAGTAGCCAGTCTCCAGATATATCATTACTCTCGCAACTTGAATAGATCCTGGACTGCGCAAGAATGTAGACCACATAGCACAATCTAGGGAATATTGGACACAACAGCTGTCGTGTTTCCAAGTGCCTAGTACAGCTGCTGTATGGTACCTGGTGTCACTGTTGTCATCCGTAAGGTCCAGGTACTGGCCAGGCATTCATGTCCCCTCTGACTTGCATATCAGCATACCAGATCCATCCATACAACTCTCAGCCACACACACAAACAAACTCGCACTTGCAGGGATGAATTATAGAACACAGCAGAAACTTTTCTAAGTACTAACCTTATTCCACATCTCTGGCAGGAATAACAGGCACATCTGCGGGAAAGTTGGAATATGTACACAGGCCTTTCCTGAATACATTATACACATCCCTGCAGCAAACTACACCCCTGTTCTGTCCCTCCCGGACATGGTCTGACATTCCTGTGCAAGCTAAATGCACATGGGTGCCATGGACATGGCGTATTGGAGTATGTCCGTAGAGGGGTTTTTTGCCACATTATCATCCCTGACACACATAGATACCCTTATTAAGGTTCTGGAAGGACCACCACATCCAGGATAAACATAAAGGCGGGAATATGCAATTAGTGTCTCTAGTTTATTTATTTAATGGTATTTATATACCGGCTTATCATTCAATCAAAGCGGTTTCCACGGCAAACAATCAAGGGGGCAAATGTTTTCATGCAGTGTACAGAGTGGTGTGTATGTGTTGGCGGGGATGTGATTAGATTTGATTTATCTACATAGTGCGCTATTATACATCATGAGCTATTATACAGTCTTATATACAGTCTTGGGGTGGAGGGGGGGGTTTGATGATCTGACTTGTATGCTGGTTCAGGGGGTATGTCCATAGTAATCGATGAACAGGGTTGTCTTCAGCTGTTTTCGGAAGTCCTTGATTTCTGTGGTTAGTCTCAGATCATCTGGGAAGGAGTTCCATATGGATGGAGCAGCCAGGGAGATTGCTCGTTGTGCGGTGTCTTTGCAGGTCTTGGTGAAGTCTTTTGGGATGTTAACCCGATTGGAGGTGCCTCTTCTTCTTGGCCGTGTGCTTGTGTCGGGTTGTATGAGTGTGTGTAGGCTTATGGCGGAGGAGTGTTGTTTGATCTTGAATATGTTTATGATAGTCTTGTATTTGATGCGTGAGATGATTGGGAGCCAGTGCAGTTCTTTCAGTATGGGTGTGATGTGATCGTGTCTTGTAGTACCGGCTATTATGCGAGCAGCTGTGTTTTGGGCCAGTTGTAGTGGTCTGAGGGTCTGCTTTGGTAGCCCGGTGAATATTGGATTGCAGACGTCTAGTAGAGGGGTTATCAGCGCCTGGCAAATGGTGCGAAAGTGCTCTGGGTCGAGGAGGGGCTTGAGTCTTCTGATGAGTCGCATTCTTAGGTTAGATGAAGGGGACCATAGTTGGGTGAGAGCATTACTTAAAGGCTTGCTCGAAGAGCCAGGTTTTCAGCCCTGCCTTGACTTTCTTCTGGATCAGTGCAAGCTAAAGATGTGTGGGAAGAGAGTTTCAGAGGGAAGACACGAAAAAACAGAAAGCCTAGATGTCTCGAGATGTAAGATGAAACTTGACAAAATGACAAATTGATTCTGGTTGGTGGATCAAAATGAACAAGTGGGGCAATATGGGATTAGGTGTGAGTGGAGATATCGGGGGAAACATGTGATGTAGACACATATGCTGAAACATGTCAAGACAATATGAGTGAATGAATGTACTGGGCTTATGTCCAACTACTATTGCTCAGTAGGACTGGTTTATTTTTAAATATTTTAATTAATTATTCAACTTTTAAAGAATTTTGACATTCCTCACTGGTTCATTGCTCCTCTGCTTTTGTTGTTTGCTGGAAATGGATTAATTCAACAGACAGTATCTTGCAAATACAGGACCACAAATGATTCAGAGGATAACTTCATGACACAATTCAGTATGTAAAATGGCAGTTGCATGTTTTTAAACAAATAAACAAATAACTTTAACGTGGAAATGACCATTTATATTTATTTATTTAAAAGGATTTAAATACTGGCAGAAGTCATAGGTACCTAAGTGAAAAAATAATCTTATAAAAGTACACTCTGTAAATATCTAAGCTTTTCTGTCCTGGTAGGAGGCTTTCCTGAAGGTGTGGTTGCAGTTACACATGCCTATTGAAATACACATGTGTGCATATAAAATGCACTGGGAGATTTGTGCATGTATCAGAGCAGGTATATATGTGTGGCATAGCTTTCCCTTTATAAAACTGATGTGTATTATGCCCTAACCTGATACCTCTTAAGTAGTCTGTTAAACTCTTAGAGAGTTATTTTCAGTAGCCATTTATCTGGAGCCCGATTCTAGCAGGGGAACATCCGGTCATGGGGCTGTCCAAAAAATGGACAGACCCAAATTGGACCTGATTCTGCAACCGTGGGAGCCAGATGGTCCCGTGATTGCAGAATCGGGTACTTAGATGGCCCAGCATTGCCTCTATTCCGCTGCACGGGACATCTGCCATTCTCCTCATCCAGCCTATCCTATGATCCTGCTGATGTGCCGGTGCTGTGAAGTCCCATCACCACGGCACTGGAATGCCCAGCAGGAGCACACAACTGCTGTGAAGGAGGAGACCCTCAGTTCTCAACCACCCAACCCATTCCAGGGCCAGGATTGGGCAGTGGGCACACCCATGCATTTTCCCGGCATGTCTGGAGGGGCTGTCTGGCCCAACCCCCACGATCGGTGGGACTTATTCCACCTCTGATGTGGAATAAATCCCCCATCTATCTCACACCCACCAGACGTTCATGACCATGACCTGAATCAGCCCTGTACATCCGCGTGTTTCTTCCCACCCCCCTCCTCCCACTCCCTGCTTCCGGCCCACCCCCTCCTGCCCCCATCCAGTGCTCCACTCACAGCAGTTCTGTGCATGCGGGGAGCACTTCAGCCAGCATATGGTCCCAACGAATAGCAGGGCTGGACGTCCAACCCTGATATTTGCGTCTATGCATCAGGGCCCTGGTAAATAGGATTGTCTTATAATTGCTCACCCTGTTTTGGGTAAAAATATGCATCGGGAACAACAACACATGCACTTTGAACTATAGAAGAAGTAGGTGGGCTGAGAGATAGGTTAGGATTAGGGAAGCAACAATGTGTATAGTTTTGCATTTTCAGAAGCATGCATATTCTTTATCCTGCTACTGCTTCTACTATTAATCATTTCTATAGTGCTATAAGGTGTATGTAGCACTGCACAGACAAATGCAAAAAAGACAGTCCCTCTAATCAAGACAGACAATACAATAACTGAGAACAAGGGTACAACTAGGGAAGGGAAAGGAGACACATAAGAGAACAAGAGATCAGGATCCAAAAGAAGCCTCAAAAAAGTGAGCTTTTAGCATGGATTTGAAAAGGGTCAGAGATGAAGCCTGGTATACAGATTCAGGTAGTTTTTTTGCAGGCATAAAGAGCAGCAAGGTGAAAGGATGAAAGTCTGGAGTTGGCACTGGAAGAAAAGGCCATAGAGAGAAGCAAGCCAGTAGAGGAACAGAGTTTATAAGGAGGGGTGTAGGGAGAGAATTGAGAGGAAAGGTAGTGAGGAGAAGTAGAATGAATGCATTTATAGGTCAGAAGGAGAAATTCAAATTGGATAAGGAAACGGAAAGGGAGCCAATGAAGTGATTTGAGAAGAGAGGTTATTTGAATATATCGGGGCTGGTGGAAGATTAGCAATGCAGTTGAGTCCTGAACAGATTGAAGGGGAGAGAGATGGCTCAAAGGGAGACTAGCAAGGAGGAAGTTGCAATAATCTAGACAGGGGGTGACTAAAGAGTGGATAAGTGTCTTAGTAGTATGTTCAGAAAGGAAGGGGTGGACTTTGCTAATGTTACAGAGAAAGAAACGACAGGTTTTAGCAATCAGTTGGATGGGTGTAGAGAAGGAGAGAGAGAAGTCAAAGATGACCCCAAGGTTGCAGGCTGAAAAAACAGGAAGTAGAAGAGAGGAGGGTAGGTCAGTTTAGCGGAAAAATTAAGAAGTTCAATTTCAAACAGCGGTGAAACATCCAGGCAGCAATGTCAGAAAGGCAGGCAGATATTTGGGCCTGAAGTGTTTGAGAAATATCAGGTGTAGAGAGAGAGATCTGAGAGTCATCAGCATAAAAATGGTACTGAAAGCCATGGGAGGAGATAAGAGAGATAAGAAGAGAAGCAGGACAGCACAGAGCCCCTAAAAAGAAGTGAGGACAATGTGTCGAGAAGAAGTTGGTAGTCAACTGTGTCAAAAGCAGCCAAAAGGTCAAGAAGAATGTGGACTGAGTAAAGGCCCTTGGATTTAGCCAGGAACAATTTGCTGTAGACTTTGGCAAGAGCCATCTCAGTAGAATGTAAGGGACAAAAGTCAGATTGTAGTGGATCCAGAATGTCTTGAGAGAAGAGAAATTTGAGGCGATGGTGGAGAACCACATGTTCAAAAAGTTTGGAAATAAAGGGAAGAAGGGAGATGGGTCAATTCATTAGAAGGACAATTAGGGTCAAGCGAAGGTCTCTTAAGGAGAGGTGTGACCACAGCATGCTTGAAGGCTACTGGGACAGTGCCATGGAGAGCGAAAGGTTGAGAATATGAGAGATGGAAGGGGGACAGAGGAGGATATGGAGTTAAGGAGATGGGTGGAGAGAGGATCAGAGGAACATCATGTGAGTTTAGAGGAGGAAAGAAGATGAGTTGTTTCCTCTTGGGAGTTCTTAGAAAGAGTAGCAGAGATTGAGGGGAAGGGATGATATTGAATAGGGGGAAGAGGGGATGAAGCTGATCTTGTGGGGAACTGGAGTGTTATCTTGGGGACTTTATCATGGAAATAGTCGGCTAGGGTTTGGGCAGAAAGAGAAGAAGAGGTCAGACGCAGAGGTGCCTTGAGTAGAGAGTTGAGAGTTGAAAAGAGACAGCGAGGGTCTGAGGCAAGAGAATTAGTCAGATGGACATAGTAGTTTTACTTGGCGAGTGCTATGGCTGATTGGAAGGAGGCAAGCATGAATTTGAAATTAAGAAAGTCAGAAAGGGTGCGGGATTTGAGCCAAATGTGGTCAGCTGAACGAGTACAGGAGCGTAGATAATGGGTAGTCGAAAACAGTCAGGGCTGAAGTATTGTGCACCTCACAAAACATGGGATGGGTGGAGCAAGAACATCCAGAGCAGAGGAAAGTGCAGTATTATTTTATGTATTAGTGTATGTAAAGTATTAGTGTATGTATTAGTGTATGTGTCTCATATCCCCTCGTGTTAAATGTATCCCCCAATTGACCGCTTTGACATGGTGAAAAGCGGGATATAAATACAGCTAAATAAAAATAAAATAAAATAAATTTTAATTTATTTATTTAATAGGTTTTATATACTGCTTTAGCATTTCAATCAAAGCGGTTTACATTGAAACTTAAACTTGGTAACATACATTAAACAGGGACATTGAAAACTTGGATTTTTCTGAGCCAAAATTATAGGAAGCTAGAGCCTCATCAACAGATTTAGAAGACTAAGTGGAGGAAATAGGTGATGAGACAATAGTGGAGAGAGACAATGGATTGATAGCATGAAGATTTCTAAAAAGGCAGTGGGAGACTGGGCGAGATTGAGTCAGGGAGTGATGCTTATCAGGTGATGGCTGGATAAGGGAAGAACTGAAGTGTGGAAATTATTTATTTATCTAGGCTTATATAATGCTTTTCTATAAATCAAAGTGGTTTATATTCAGATACTGTGTATATGTTTCCCTTTTCCCTGAAGGGCTCACCATCTATGTTTTTGTACCTGAGGCAATGGACTAGTTGTCCAAGACCAGAAATTCAAGTCCTTCCAGCCCAAAGTTGCTGTCCTCTAGTGGGATTTGAACCCCTGGTTCTCTGGCCTGAGGTAATGTGCCCCAACCACTAGTCCACTCCTAATTAGAGAGTAAGCAATTCGTGAAGAAAACAAGGTCAAGGCAGTGACTGTGCTGATAAGTAGGGGCAGTAGAGCAAAGCAAGAGGTTGAATGAGGAGGTAAGGGAGAGGAGCTTGGAAGCATAGGAGTCAGAAGAGTTATCAACATGAATATTAAAGTGACCAAGAATAAGGGAGGGGGAAGATGAATCCAGAAAGAAGGAAAACCATGAGTCAAAGTCAGTGAGAATGGTAGAGGTGGATTTGTCTGGAGGTCTATAAATAGAAGCTATCCAGAGACATAAGGGATTAAAAGGACAGATGGAGTGGATTTCAAAGGAGGAAAAAGAGTGAGACTGAGAGGGGTTGAAATTGGCAGGAAGGAGAGAGTAGAAACTCAACACCACCACCAGTGGGATGACGTGTGTGGGAAAATTGATAGCCGACATGACAGAGGGCAGCAGCTGAAGCTGTGTCATCAGGGAGGAGCCAGGTCTCAGTAAGAGTCAGAAGATGGAAAGTATTAAAGACCATAAGTAAAGGCAAGTATGTTAGATATGGAATGAGCATTCCATAAGGCAAATAAGAAAGGGAGAGAGAAGGGGGAAAGGAGAGGGATATGAATGAGACTGGACTAGTTGTGAGAGAAACTATTATGGGAGTGAGAGAAAAGTCTCTAGGGAGGCCAAAGTAAAATCGGGTGTAAATCCCAAGGAGAGGGACCCATTTCCCTATGTAATTTTCTAAGGGAGAATATGCACCAGTACAATGTCCTTAAGGCCAAATACACATAGATGCTGCAGCAACCCACATAGTTTAAAAATTCCTCTAAAAATGTGTTGGTTTGGTGCTAAAGAATTATTTATGGCTTTCTCATTCATTAAGTCACAGAAATATTATGTTATATGTCGACTATTCAAAATAAGACCTGTGTTTCTCAATAAGACAAAGCATTTTTAAGCATAGTATCATGTAAGAAAAATACAAGATATAAACTTCTTCCAGCATGTCTTTCTATGTCAGGAGCTAGAAATGCTGAATTAGAAAATTGGAAACATTACTTCCTGAACACACAACTCCATAAAGCTCTCCAAAGAAATCCAAAACAACTTATTCTCCCAGTACATTGCTGTACTGACAAAGAATTAATTTAAAAGGTATATGCCAATTACCTACCCATCCCCCTGACAATTTTGGCATGAAGAGAACAAAGCAAGCTTAGGAAAGGAGGCAAGAGTCTGACTAAAGTCTCCTGCAAGGTTTCTAACCAGGAAAAATGATAAGATTACATTCACTCCACCTTCCCTATCAAGAAGGCAGACAGCTTCGATTTTATGACTCCTCTCTCCCAGCCTAATTTTTCTATTTGTTCATTTTAGATGGCAAGCAACCATGTTGCTCATGTTACCACAGAAGATATCATCCTTCTGGATGCAACTAGAAAATCTCTGAAAGTATTGACTCTTTAAAGAGAGAGCACAATAAACAAATCATTCTTGGGCCTTTTGGTAGGAGACCAAACACAGAATAGCAAATTTTAGATAATATGTGAAGCCTGGAATTCAGACCCAGAGATCGGTGAGTGCACAATTCTGGTGGTAATTTAAAAAGGGCTCTTCTAAAATATTGCAGAGGTTCACATGTATTTGCTGATATGTGAAGTCAAAGGATCCATTTTACACATTTACAGATGGAAGAAACTTGACAACTTATATATGGTATTTTACAACTTACATGTGTTAGTGCTGGCACTTACATGTATATGTGGGCTATTTTACAACTGGCAAAATCAGTAACTTCATCATTGATGGAGAAGAAATAGAAATAGTGGACGACTTTAACCTGATTGGATCAATAATCAATAAAGAAATGACGAACAGTCAAGAAGTCCAACAATGCATTGCTCTTGGTAGAATGGCTATGAGGGACCTAGGCAAGATTTATTTATTTATTTATTTAGCTGTATTTATATCCCGCTTTTCACTGGGTAAAAAGCGGTCAATTGGGGGATACATTTAACACGAGGGGATATGAGACACATGCGCTAATACTTACAGGGAACATGGGCAATGGAGGGTTAAGTGGCTTGCCCAAGACCATGAGGAGTGCCTATAGGACTAGAAATCCCAGACCCTCCAGCCTGAGATTGCTGTCCCCAGGTGGGACTTGGACTCCTGGCCCTCTGGCCTGAAGTACCTTGTCCTAACCACTAGACCACTCCTCCCTCCTAGATTCTCAAGAGCAGAGATGTATATCTCCATACAAAGATTTGACTTGTCCAAGCCATGGCATTTTCAATAACATCATATAAATGCAAAAGTTTGACAGTTAAAAAAAATAGACAGGAAGAAATTATGGTGCTACCCAAAGAACAAGCCAGTCAGTACTAGAGATCAAAACTAAACTTTCCTTAGAAGCTCAGATGACAAGACTTTGACTTTCATACTTTGGACACATCATGCAAAGAAAGAGATAATTGGAGACAGACATCATGCTTGGCAAGGTTGAAAGTCAACGCAAAAGAGGAAGGCCATCAATGAAATGGATCAAAACAATAATAGCAGTGAAGGATGCCACTCTATCAACAATTAGTCGCCTGACTGAAGACTGAACACAGTTTAGGAAACTATCCAGAGGGTTGCCATGAGCGGCACTGACTTGATGGTAATTAACAACAACAAAAACAACAGGCATTTAAATGCTGCCAGTTACTACAGATGCCGCTCTTTTTAAAATCAATTTGGAGAGGAAATAAACAATGCTAAATTAAAGAGGATAACCCCCCCCCCCCCTTTATCCCTCCTACAAAGGGCTGACTAAGGACTGAAAGATGATCAAGAAAGAACCAAATAAGCATAAACATGAATAGAAACACAGAAATATGATGGCAGGAAAAGACCATATGGCCTATCTAGGCTGCCTTTCCATATCAACTACAATAGTCCACTTTTTTCCTTTAGAGATCTTCTGTTTCTCCCATGCTTCCTTGAATTCAGATATTGTCCTCGTCTCTATTACCTCCATTGGGTGACTATTCTACGCATCTAATACTGTTTACGTAAAGAAATATTTCCGCATATTACTCCCGAGTCTATCTCCTTTCACCCTAATCCTCTGTTTCCTCATAGAAGAATTTGTTTTCAATTGAAAGAGGCTTTTCTCTTCTTCATTTACACCATGGAGGTACTTAAATGTCTCTTATCATATCTCCTCTATCCAGCCTTTCCTCTAATGTATACATTTTAATAACTTTAAGTCTGTCCCAATGTGGCCAAATAGATGTCCCCCTTAGGAAGGCATGGGGCGGGGACATCCATCTCATGCAAGCTAGGATAAGGGGATGTCCAGGAACACAGGAAAATGGAAAGATGAGCCCCCATTCCCATCAGTGTTTGTTACATTAATGTAGCTCCCTCCAGACATTTGACTGACAAAACAGTCACTTCTCAGATGCCTGCTTATGCCTGGGAGCATGTATAAGCTTAGATGCATTGCCAGATATCCTGAATATTTCTGAGATCAGACAGGGACATCCAAGTTCTTGGGAACACCCCAGCCACACCTCTGCCAGGCCCCCTTTCAGATCTGGATGCTCTCACCCTGTGGACATCCATAGACCCAGCTTCTAAAATGGCTCTGAAGATGTCTTCATGCTTTGAATGTCTCTATGCCCATTTCCAGACATCCAAATTATGAATAGAGCTTCCACACATTTTTGAGTCACCTAGTCCATACCCTAACCACATCACCAGCACAATCCCTTGTAATTCCTATATATTATGGATATCCACGTTTAACATTGCCATTAGCACATGCATATCATTTCCATATGTGTAAATTATGAATTTAGGCTTCTGGAATAACACCCAAAGTTTAGTAACAGTAATGGTTATAAATGTGAGATAAAATGTTGAATGTTGGTAATCTGGAGCCACGCTGAGCTGTTTTATATGGGAAAAGGATGCACTAATTGACAGTTCTTCGTATAAGTTAATGTTAATTTAAACCGCCTAGGGTTGAATGTTAACCACCTGGATCTCCCTCCCGGACGAACGACGATCAACTATAGACCTCAAGGACTTAAGGAAGCAGCCCAAAACTACTCTCTTCATTGAACACTATAGTGGCATCACAAACTGTCCTATGGCCCCATGGCTACCTACCAATCCGCCTGACTCCCTAGATACCCCACCACCCTCCCTGTATATAACCCCTTGTATATAGCTCATCCTGTCAATAGCACACCGAGAAATTCACTCACACAAATACTCACCCGTGTTAACACTGCATGCCTACCTCTACTAACACTGTTTTTTGATTGTTTGAAGTGTAAGCCACTTTGATTTCAGGACAAAGCGGTATATAAATCTTTTTAAATAAGTAAATAAAAAATAAAATAAGCAAAGAACTATGCAGTAGACCCCATCTCTAGTTATGCAGAAACCCATAAAGTGTTGTAAAGGAGCATTATATTCTGCTATAACATTATTACATTATAATTGCCAATAAATCTATGGCCTATTACTTCCAAGGCCCATTGGGGCCAACTGTGGTATTTTGGTAACTATCCCACCCCAATCATATTATGATAGACTTCACCTGTGTGTACTATTGCTGATGCATTATAACTACATTCTAAGATGGCACATGGAAATGAAATGTCCTGATTAGTACGTCCGCAAGTAGTATTTAATAAATTACCAACTCCAATGTAATTAGCGATAGTCTATTAATTGAGTTCTATTTACCAATCTATTGCTATTCCATTAGCCTGAAATGGCCACAATTAAGCATCTCAAATAGGTTTTTACTGATTATCTGTTCTTAGCTATTTGTAGTTAATTGAACAATAGATTGTTAATATAGAGTTACATTATATTGATCTATTAGTTTCTAAATTGTCCAGAAGTGGCTAAATCATCGGAGCTGGTGTTAATGACACGCTCTCCACACAGTGAGAATGACAGACAACTACAGGCTGAATTTCTTTGCCAAAGATTTTGGAATTTGTTTGGAGATTAATACTTCAAGTCAAGGATGTAAATCATGTGTGTGTGCATCTGATTTAACTTTTGTTAGAGCCTTACCCTTCCTGACGAGAGAAAGACAAGACTTTAATCAAATTTTTATGAGAAACATCATGATGCAATCTGTAAAAACATAAAATCAGCATACATTGTAGGTGGAACTATCCAAACTTTCACAGAAAAAATATGAAGATTTTCAGATTCCTGATTCTATTTCTGTTTAATATAATTAGATAAAATTATTAGACTGTAAAAATAAGCTACTGGTCTCAGACTAGTTCTTGGTATCACAAATGACACATAAGAGCTGACGGTCAATAGTGGAAAATACTTAGGGGCCCTTTTACTAAAGTGTTCTGTGCTGTTAGTGCAGGTTTTTGCACATGTTAAGCCCACGGTGACTGTCAGAGGATCCAGGACAGCAAGCATATGCTGATTACAGCATTGGGGTAGAAAGGGGGCATGGTAAGCACAATGCAGTTAGCGCAGGCATAAACGCTGTGTGCTATATGTGCCTCATGCAATTAGCATGGGCGCACCGAATGTGACTTCAACGGGCGGGGTTCAGTGCATCCATGGTAACAGTGCCTGCTTATTCTGCATGGAAGTGCACAGGATTTGCAACTACCATGTGTTATTTTTAGTATGAAACGCGCATTAGTTGCTAAACCCTAGTGGCCTTTAATAAAAGGGTCCCTTAGAATATTGTATTGAGTAAGAGACTGACATTCAAATGCCACAGTGGTCATTTGTGGCGATTAACTATCATCAGGATATTCAGCAGCAGTATGCTCATATTACCCCTCTTCTCAAGTCACCGTCGTTGGCTCCTTATCCATTTCCGCATCATTCAAACTTCTCCTGCTGACCTATGCGTGCATTCACTCTGCAGCTCCTCACTACCTTTGCTCTCTTATCTCTCCCAACACCCCTCCTCAGGAACTCCGCTCTTCTGGCAAATCGCTCCTATCTGTGCTCTTCTCTTCTATTCCTAACTTCAGACTTTTGATGTCTGGAACAAACTACCCGAGTCTATATGTCAGGTGCCTTCTGTGACCCTTTTCAAATCCAGGCTGAAAACTCACCTCTTCACTGCCAATTTCGGATCTTGACTCTCCTGATCTCCTTGTGGTTCCTTACCATTCCCCCTAGATGTATCCCATGTCTACAGCTACTGTGTTCTCTGTCTTGACTAGATTGTAAGCTCGGATGAGCAGGGACTGTCTCTTGCATGTATCTGTGCAGCGCTGCGTACGTCTTGTAGCACTATACAAATGCTCAGTAGTAGTAGTAGAGTAGTAGTATCCGAACAGGAGCTGCCACTGAATATCTGGACTGAGTGCCAAGTTATCCAGATAGCGGTAATTTTCATTTGACACTTATCCGGAGAGCAGCATTAGGTTTGGTTTCCATCTGGCCTAAGTTATCTAGATAAGTGCCTCCTGAAAATCACCACTACCCAGATAAGGTGGCAGGATAGAGCCAACACTGCCCACAAACCACCCCTTCACCAGTTGGATAGAGTCAGGAAGATCTGTGGAGATGTTCAGTGGCACTCTTAACTGGACTGCCTCCCATTGGCAAACTAGCTAAGGGTTCTGAATATCAACCTCTAAATAACCAAGTTTTGGAAAATAGAAGTCATTTGGCTAATTTAAAAAGGATCAAAGCCCATATTTTTTAAGAGGGACAATGAATATTTTGATAAAGGAACTTTGTATGTTCCACTGTACTGTCTTCTGGGTTATCTCCATCAAAGGGAATAAATACAATTCACTGTGGCAAGAATATGGCACTTCATGCTTACTTTGTAATACTTTTCTAATGGCCATATAGAGAGAAAATGTGAAGATGTAAATTATTATTTTAGATTAAAAAGTTCATTTTCTGATAAGTCATGGAACTTTCTTGACCAAAAGGAAAATATGGATACAAATTTTAGGTGCCGTTTTATAGGGGAACTTCTACAAACGTTTTTCACACATCAAACCCTTTTTCATGTGCCGAAAAAAATACTTTTCTAAAATTATCCCAGGAGTTGCACACTTTACAATATGTGCAATGAAAAAGCAACATGTATTTTTATGCAACTAATGTATAAGCGTGTATGGGTGGAGTGCTGGCAAAGTCGCAAACTATGTGCATAATTTATAAAATACCTGTATACATGTGTACCTTTTTACATGCTAACATTTATATCTACATCTGAGCAGGTATAAATGTCTGCAACTTCAATCTAGTCATGATTTCTGCTAGTTTACGCAGAGTATTTTATAGAGCCTCATAGACACCTATGTGCTTTATAAAATAATTGACAAATAGGCAACTACTTGCCCTCTCAACCTAGGCAACTTGTTAATTTTATAACCCTTAAAAGCAGGAGTATGATGGCACTAACTGGTTCCAAACTTGACAACCTCAATAGAAAGGGCAAAGACTAAAATGGGCCTGTAGAATGGTTTCATCTTAGAGATAGGTCCTTCCAGATTTGGGAGGGGTCATATCGGTTGACTTTAGTGGTGTAGTTGTTACTCTAGTAAACAATAGAGATGTGTTTCAATTGCTGTCAAATTAGTATTTCCACAGTTTATTGGAAACAATCCAAATGGTTGTATAGTAAAAATATTTGGTTAAGCTGGAAGATAACCAGAGGTCCATCCAACTGTCTACTGATTGCCTTCATTAGGTCTTTCTAAACGGTCTTCCAAGGAAAGGAAGAACAAAAGTGATGCAGCAATATTACAGCAGGAAAACAATTCATTTCCCAATCTCAAATCTGGTGCTGGGCCTAAAATCCCTGCTTTAACATGTTTTCCTAGAGTGCAGTTAGATGAACATATAGGAGTTGAAATTCCACCAGTAGCAGTCAGCGTTACTTAAACACCGGACCGACGTGGGCAAAAATGGAGCCAGATATTCTACACCAGAGCCTATCTGGTGCTGAATATTCAGTTTTGCTGCCGGTGGCTAACTGGATTGCACAACTGCATAAAGTTAGGACAGCCATTGACCTGTTTGCCTATCTGGCTAGCAGCTGAATGTCACCACAATCTGGATAGTTGTCAGGACCACCCCAGCTCTACCTATGGACTGCCCCGAACTAACTTGACATTTGCAAGGAAGTCTGTGGTGATATTCTGTGGCTCTAACCAAGTAGTACTATATCAGGCTGCGTGGAGTTTGTGGTTTTCAGGTCCTGCAAACCCCATAAACCTTGCTGAATATATCAACCCCATAGAGTTAAAAAAGTAACAGCAACTGTAGTCTGATTATTTTTTCAAACAATAGATTTTAGTAGCATTACATTTTGAAATGCAATCTAAACAAGCAATCTGATTATTTTCGAGGGGTATAGGTAATGCACATTACGTCCAATAATAAACTTTAGATGCTATTATTACTCAACACGCACTTTAATTTGGTGATTCGAGCTGTTTAATATATACCTGCGGCCACTATTACAATTTAATTTCTGCTCTTCTCTGCCTCTGTTTCTTGCTTAAATTTAAGTACTACATTATTACACAAACAGGAACTCCTCAGGGATGCAGCCTCTCAGCTAGAAAGAAGATGTTTAAATGCTGGGGGCCCAAATTGCAGCTGTGGTAATTAACCCCCCAAATAGGGTAGAAATACTCTAATCAGCAAGGGGCTACCATTAAAAATAGCTTTCATGGATGGTAACTGTAAAATGCCAGAGAAAAACAGCAATTCAAGCAGATATAGCACACATATGTCTCTTTTTCTTTAACTGAGTAACCTCATCATTGACTCTTATTTTCATATATGGTGGTATATAAATAATGTCAAATAAATAAACACATAAACAAATTTACCTACAAATTAGCACATATACCTACAAATGAATCAATTTGTTTGCTTAAAAAATTCAAATGCTTATACAATGCATGCCCAAAGAACATATACATGAAGCACATATGAAAAATACCCAAAACACAGAAAAAAATAATTTTAAATAAGCATGAGGATCGGCCCCATAGTTGTTCTCCCAGCTGTCAAATTCTATTGTTTAGCTTTGAATACTCTACTTTTCCTTGCCCCCCCCCCCCCCATGCTACCACTTTAGGCTGTCACCTAGTTTGCCTGATGGTTGGACTGGAGCTGCTGATAATGAAGTGATAAAACTAGGAAAAAAACTGATTTGATTTGCAAAGTCACAATCTGAAAAAGTCCAGATGGCACAAAGACCACGGCTTGTCCTAGACTGAATCAAGTATGTCTCTCTGGGCAGCGGGACATACAGAGTGCACTCCAGAGGGCACAGACTGCAAAGTGGCCAGTCAAGGTCTGGGGATTACACCTTTAAGCCATCTGGGGTTAGAGCGACCTGATAAATTCATGAGCACAACAGCATAATTTATTTTTTTCTTAAAATTTCCATTAAAAAGTATCAGAAGGTACAATCCATGAAAACATTTTTTTCAACCAAATATATTTTTAACAATGCGCTATGGACCTAGTACTTTTATTTAAAATGTATGGGCCCAATATTCAGCGGTGGCAGCTAGTGCTTGTAAAGCGCATAGCTATAGCCGCTGAATGACAGCCCCAGATATTCAATGCCAGGGCCCGAAAGCAAAGAGGGCAATGGTGATGTTGAGCTGCCGCCCAGTTAGCTCCTGTGGGTAGAGATAGGTGTGCCAGAGGCTGGTCTCTCCTTACCCATGGGTCACTAACTGAGCAGCGGCTCAATATTGCCACTGCCCATTTAGCAACGGGTGCCACCTCCGCTCCACCCTGGAACATCCATGACACATCCTAATGCTAATCGCATAGCATCCGGGCGCATCGCGGGGGCACCAGCAGATATCTAGTGGCACTAACCATGTTAGCGCTGCTGAATATCACTCTAACCGGCATTTACATGGTTTGCTGGTTTGCAAAAAACATAGAAGATGACAGAAGATGAACCCTATAAGATCCTTTTGGTCCGTTTGTTTTCCCAGCCTGCTGCAATACAGCTCAATTTGACCTCTGCCTTTACCCTTCCTTCTCTGCACCTACAAATAAAATATCCTTTGTTCCTAGCACCAGTTTTCTAAAATTCTAGTACTTTATTTTTCCTTCTGCCTTCATCGGGAGTTCAATATATTTATCGCCTTTTGTGTGAAGAAATATTTCATTAAGCTAGTCTTTAGTCTACTTCTTTTCAGTCTTTTACCATGACCCGTTGCTCTAGAATATTTTCCCATTGAAAATGGTTCACTCTGCTATTGCTTGCTCTGGGTAAATATTTTGTGCACGTTGTACGGACATATGTTTTCTTTTTGTGCTGGCTACCATTTTGTGACAGAAGGAAGAAGTCAGAAAGAGAGAGAGCAAGAAAGAGAGAGAGAGAGGCAGGAGAGGTACATGGCAACCTAATTAATTTGCTCTTCTCCTGAATCAGCCCATTTTGTTTGTCATATACATTCCCAGTGGGTAACAAGGAGAATTGTTCATAGAGTGTGTGTACAGTCAAGGATTAAATTTAAATGAAAAGCTAAGGGAAAATTCTGGAACTGCAGAGAAATGTAGATTAGGGTAATGTGGTGGAACACGTCCAGTTTATGATGCCACAGCTAGCTGAAGCAAATATATTGACAATTCCTAGTGGAAAACCACAAAATAAATAGCTCAGTTTCTCAAAATGGTGGCATCAAGATAGAAAATCATTTTAGGAAATGCAAACATAAGGATTATCCTGTGATAATATGGTTTCCTCCCTATAGATCAGAGGTTCTCAACCCAGTCCTTGGGGCACACCTATTCAATCAGGCTTTCAGGATAAGCACAATGAATATCAATGAAAGAGATTTGCATACAATGGAGGCAGTGCATACAAGTCTCTCTCATGCATATTCACTGTGATTATCTTGAAAACCGGACTGGCTAGATGTGTCCCGAGGACTGGATTGATAACCACTGTTCTAGGCAATCATTAAGGTTTCAGTATCTCTTGGGTTTTGGGACTGCTGTGGGTACAAAGTTGGGACTAGAGTGGAGCCACATGACATTTATGGAATATGTACTATGACAAAACAAAGCTAAGATATTCTGTTCTTTGATGCTTACACAGTGGAATCACTCATACATTTTGTTCTATTGGCCCCAATATTTTCATAGATAATTGAAAATAAATTAAAGCATAGCTACATACCCAAATACTGAAAGAATAAAGAAAGTCTACAAATGTTCACAGTTTTTTAATAAGTGTAGTCAAGTTATACCCAAGGTCTGAGTTGAGCATCACTGGTGTAGTCTACACTGGGTAACATGCTTTTACTTATTACTTATAAATGTTGTAATATTGCATCAAAATTGACAAGCTGCATCAGCCATTATATGTCCAAGAAAAAGGAAATGGAATGGTAAAGTTGAATTAGCAATCTTTTTGCATTACTTTATCCTATAGATTTAATAGCTTGTACCTTGTTTTTGTGGAGTTGATTCATGGCTGTTCTGAAATGAAATAACAGTAGAGTACATAAGAATTTGTCCCTGCTGGTTCTGCATTATCCTAATCAGCTTCACAGGGATAGTAATATTCACAATAGCAGGAAATCTTTAAATGATTTAGGAAGCCAACCCATTCTAAATTCAACTCTACCATGTATATTTCACATCAACTAATCAGTTTGTTATAGAAAGCAATATATTAACTAACAGAAAATCGTTAGCTGGTTTACAAAATGCTGAAAATACACAAGAAGAATATGAATATCCACTTGAAACAGAGAATGATTTAATTGCTTTTCATGGTGGCTAGCATTTGTCTTGAAGGTATTGTGTCTGATACAAAATTTTCTTTCATGTTAATAATTGTTGAGAAGAAGTAAACGATAAATTGCCAATTGGGGTTTTTTTTTTCGGAAATGGAGAAGGAACAAAATATTGTTTTACATACTTTTGGAACCAAGGAAGAAACTCATTAAAAGGTCAAGAAGGAAGGCCAGTGTGATGTTATGCTTGTGCGTCCCATATAATCTTTAGTGATCAGAATTAGTTCTCTCCACTTCATTGGAGGAAGGACTTTTGTTCTCTTTTCCATGCTCTTCACAGTATTTGTTTTGACTTAAAATACTTTTTGTTTGCCAAAGATCACCTTGTGGAAATAAGACTGGTCCTAATATACAAGGCTTTTCTCCCATAGACAAAGCGGAGAGGACAATTTTAAGATTGTCTGCTCTGGGACAAAGTATCTGGGTACTTTTTGCCCCTTGGGATTTGCACTGATTCAAAGAGAAAGTAAATGTTTCTTTCCCTTTGACACTTGCAATGGATACAAATCACCTCTGCACTTCTGCACCTGCTTTATTTACAGGTCAAGTTGATAAGAAAATAATGCAGGTGAACCTGGAAATACAATTTAGGGGTAATTTTATAAGGAGCTGCCTTAACATTTGCACCTCAATACATGAAAATCATGGTATTTTAGGGTTGATGTGCATAAATGGGCACATAAATGTACCTATGCTGGTCACTTTTTAAAGGTACCTATGTTGCTCCAATGGTATGCACTTTCACTATGGATATGCACATGGGTGGATTTGGGGTAGAATGTGGGCAGGGTGCAGAGGGACATGCATAAATCTAGGAGTGGACATTTATGTACAATTCATGATATTTGCCCTCATCTCCCCTCCACCCCCCCCCCCCCCATGAAAAAAACACCCATTCAAAATGAGGAACCTTGTTGACAACATGGGAAACAAATCAAAATAAAAACATTTGACCTGTATACCCTACTGGAAAGGTGTGAACTATCTGCTGCTGAATATCCAACAGAGTGCCAAGTAGGTGGTTTGTAGTTCTGAAAACTGCCTAAATGGTTTTGAAAGTTGTCCTTAGAACATTTTATATAGTTGCATAAAATCATTTTTAACCTGCCTATCACATCATCGCTGTGCTGTACGGATGTGATGAACCCACACTATTGCATAAGAAGCCAGGATGCCAAACAGATGTGATGAGCACAGAAAAAGAAAGCAGATGAATTAAACAGCCAAAAGTAAACTTAATAAAAACAACTCTGCCTATGATTTTTCAAAGGAAAACAAAGGCAAAGTGGTGTTGCTTGTATCTAGTTTGCTGTTTTACTCTGTAGCTAGAACACAATCTGTTTTCAAGACAGGACGCCGGGTGGCAGCGTTAAGATTCCGGCTGACAACAGTATTGAAGGAACTGAGCAAATCAATCATGCTTTTAAATCGTATTGTTCATGCTTACATTTGTGTTTGTTTGTTTGCTTGCCTCTGTCAACTTTAAAGTACATGACACAATACTTTTTCCAGACCTGCAGTTACAGCTCAGTGGTAGGTTCAACATTTCTTTCTGCAGTCAACGTGAATTAATTTGCTAAATATATATATATATATAAAAAAAGAGAACAACAACATCCTTGCTTGGTGTCATATTCCTGGCCACT
The DNA here is from genome assembly GCA_033557465.1 of Ichthyophis bannanicus. NCBI lineage: Eukaryota > Metazoa > Chordata > Amphibia > Gymnophiona > Ichthyophiidae > Ichthyophis > Ichthyophis bannanicus. Next base: position 768,369,631 of record CM066035.1, on the reverse strand, counting down.
AATATGTATCACTGCACCCTACCCTGACAGCAGTTTGCAAATTATCTATTTACTTTCTTTCAACTTGTCTCTGTGGTACTTTAAGTGATGTTGTTGTAGCTATTTTGTCAAATATATTTGGCATTATGACACAGATAGATATTTCATTTTTTTTTTGTTTCTTTGTATTTGACAGCTTGTTCCTGCTCCTCTTGAGTTTCCAGCTCAGTCACAGCTATTGCACTTTAAAGCCTTTAGCCACTTCCCATCTAGCCTATCATCATAGGTACAATCCCAATCAGAGGTCACAGACCATGATCTTCTCTGAAATCTCTTATGGCTGTACCCTGTATCTGGCAAGTAAGGGATGCTGTTGAATGATACCGGAGATGTCTTCTTTCCTTTCTAAAGATTGAGAATGTTGTTTCTGCAATATCCCTCACCTCTTTTCCTCCCAAGATGATAAGAGCTAGGCTCAGGAATCAAGCTCGGGTCCTTCACAGCACACTGTTCCCCAGGCCCGTCCTGCAAATATTAGAAATCTATTGCATGAAAGTCTGTCTCATGCATATTCATTGTACTGGCTAACTCTGCTTCCAAGACAGGTTTGGGAAACTCTGTAGCAGCTAAAGTCATCTGGCAGCTCAAAATAATAAATGCCCCATTATGCTGGCCCATAATCTCAATATCAGAAGTCAAAAAACAGGATAACCCAGGACATATCATAATGAATACGTTGTCTGCTATTTTCTGAGTTAATAGAACAAAAGGAATGTGCATGTCTTTTAAAATTAATGGCAAAAGGTGATGGCTGAGGGGATTTTTTGATTAGTTCCTTTAAACTAACTGAATGGCCGGCTGTTACTGAGTACCTTTTTCAGGTGAATTCTAGCAGCTCATCTTTCACTCTGAAGCTCTCCTTATATCCTGAGTAGTTCTCTACATGGTATTTCAGGGTGCTCTAGGGCGCTAGACATAGCATATCTAATCCTCACAATACTAGTACCAAGACAAACCTATGCATGTTCCCAGCAAAAGGCCACCCTAAAATTCAGGTACAACTCAACTTCCATAAGCACAGTTCCTCTTTTTACTGACCCCCTGCCAGACAGTTCACATTCTCATTTCAAAAGAACTTGCTTCAGCAAAGTAAAGATCTCTAGAACAAACTATCTAATCCAGGTTTTCCTTCAAACTAAACTTGGCACATTCTTCCTCTCTGTTGAAGCCTTTTCCCCTTTAGACATTAGAGTGAAGGACTTTGCTTTGCCACAACCCATAGTAGCTCAGTAGATAGCAGAAAGTGCTACTAACCTCCTTCCCAGCATTCAGAGTCTGCTTATTTCCCTGTAATGTCTCTTACAGCATGATCAGGGAGAAACAGCCTTCTGAGAGCTGTAGACTCCTGCTCTTCCCAAATGGTGAGTTTCTCTGTCCATTAGTCTGTGTACTCTTCTCCTCTGGTTGTTTGCAGAGTCTATCTCATTAGGCTGGGGATAAATATCTTTCTGTTTCTCTCAGGCTGCAGAGGCAAATCCTTGTCCCAGGGAAAAACCTTCTCCTCATTTACTCTGCGGCCATTGCTCCTAATGAGCTCACCTAGCACTAACGTCTGGCTTCACCTATCGCATTATGCTCCCTAGCACCATCCCATAGACTGATGGAAGATCTAGTTCCTCCTGGTAGCAATAGCCTGCCCTTTGTCTCTTTGACATGGCATGATATGAAAATCATTTGGTTCCTTTTGTTTTCAGATCCATTACAGTATATGAGGCCAGGAAAATAACCTGTCTCTGTTTGGCTAGTTACAGCAGAGACACTTCAAGGAGAAGCAACAAAAAGCTGGAGTCACTTAGTCATGTTGATATTTTTCACAAACAGCCCATTAAGCCTTTCCCATCCTCAATTTTTCAAATCCCTTTGGATGATGAAATCTTCAGCTTGGTGTGTGGTGGCAGTCAAAGAGCAAGTGGAATGTTAGCAATTATTAGCAAAGGAATAGCAAATAAAACAAAGAATATCATAAGGCCTCTGAATCATATTTTGTACAGTTCTCATTCTTGTGTCTCAAAAAAGATATAGCTGAATTAGAAAAGGTATAGAGAAGAGTGATCAAAGTGATGGAACGGCTCTCCTATGAGAAATGGCAATAGAGGTTAGGGCTCTTCAACTTTGAATAGAGAAGGATGAGGGGAGATATGATAGAGGTGTATACAATCCTAAGGGGAGTAGAATGAGTAAATGTGAATTGATTGTTTACTCTTTCAAAAAGCACAAAGACTAAGGGACATGCCATAAAGTTACAGAGTGGGGCATTTAAAACAAATAGGAAAAAGTATAGGGGCATGTTTACAAAAGGTTACCACGCGTTAAGTAAAGTTAACGCATGTTTAGCCCATAATGAATGGCCAGTGGCGGCACTTAATGCATGTTAACTTTATTTAACGCATGTTAATCTTTAGTAAACATGCCCCATAGTTAAGCTTTGTGACTTGTTGCTGCAGGATATGATAAATGTAGTTAACATAGCTGGGTTAGGCAAGAGAATGGTTCTGTATTTGTTCTTGATGAATAGTTTACCATGTATATTCTGATATGATACAGTGACAATGTTATTTGGATACGGAGTCTGCCTAATAAAAGAAAATTGACATTAAGAAAAAAAAAGGTTTGAGAGAGTTCCAAGAGAAAAAGGCAATAGATGGTTATTAAGGTACACCTGGGGAAAACCATATTGCTGTGTTAAGTAGCATGGAATCTAGCTACCTTTTGGGATCCTGACCTGATTCTTTGACCTGGATTGCGTACTGTTGCAAATTGGATACTGGGCTTGAGGGTCCTTTGGTCCGACCCATTATGTCATTTTCTATGTTATATTCTACTTTTCTTTTCATTTATTTCCTGGGTTTCAGAGGGATAGAGTAATTTATTACCCTCAGGCAAGGAGAGTTAAAAAAGAAGTGAACACTGAAATTATTTTCAGCCTTAGAAGGAATAAAGCTAATAATAGCACATATGGAGAGCAATTTTAGAAAGGACATGAAGATGAAAACTGTGACATCCAAGTCTGGACGTGAGAAATTTTTACAGTGTTTTACAAGGAGCTCTGCCCTTATTTAGCAGCCTCGGCCTTAGCAGTAATACCATGATATTGTTAGTAAGAGTCACGATGACCAGGATAATGAGGAGTGAATAGAGTTGCTCCTGCTGACACTAGACATCGGGGGATCATTGGATAACAGTAAGGAACTGGGGTTGGAAGATCAGGGGGTAGGAGATCTGCTCAGGGGCTTTGGACTGTGTCTCTGCCAGGACTTCTGGGTGAGGGGCATGCTATGAGTTGAGATGCCGGATGTCTTGGGGACATCAGATATCTGGGGGGGGGGGGGGAGTCTAGGGCGATCAACTGTTGGAAGGGCCAGAAGGTCATTGGTTGCAATGTAGGGTGGGAACAGGGATGCGATGTTAGTTGGGAAGATTGAGAGAAGGATCATCTTTAAATGGTGATCAGGAATGTAGCCAGGCTTTGCCATTGACATCTGCCCTTTTAATCAGACACTTATGTGTGCTTGTGTGTGTGGGGGGGGGGGGGCACATGTAAATGCCGCCATCAGGGTTTTTTTCTATATCCATGTGAATTTGCCTTGTAAGATGGGGAATCCGCATTGATATGTTAGGTCTGCCCAAACCATTCCATCTCTGTGCCCTTACCACACCTCCTGGCAACCTAAAATGGTGAGCATCATCTTGTAAATGACCAGCTTTCAAAAATGGCATTTGCATGTGTATACTTTTATGTACACATGGGATGCTTCTAAAATACCCTCCTGGGGTTTTAAAAGGCACAGTAGAGAGTTGCTGAGCTGTCTGATTCAACTGTTAGAAAAAATCCCTGAAACTGTGTGGATGGTGGTGGATAACTGGAATGTCCTCCCAAAGGAGGTGGCAGACATTAACACGAGTGGCAGGAGTCAAAAACATCTGGGACAGACACAGAGAATCCCTATATGGTAACAGGATGGAATCAAAGCAAACTCAATCAACTTTTAAAATTCAACAATTAAAGGGAGGTGACCTGCACGGAATGACGGATACAACCCTAAACAAAGGCATCAAAGGGGTGACCTGTACAAAGCAACAGGCACCATACTAGCTGCATTACTGGGAAAGCTGGATGGACAATGCTTGTCTCTATCTGTCATCTGTTACTATGTGCCTGCTACAACTGCAGACTGTACACTAGAAGACAGACTTCATGGTGAGAAGCTTCATTTCGAAAGAGCAGAGCACCAGCAGAGACAGGGACATGGAAGGTAGGACAAAGGATACACACACAGTGGCTTGTTTTAGCTAAGTATTTTCCAAATAGTCAAAAAGACAAAGACAGCCTTGCCCATTGGTGTTGCTTTACTGCTTTCCAGGTGGAACCTTCAGCTTCTGTTTCTTTACTGATTTCTATTGATTTCATTTCTTACAATTCTACGAGTTATTGTCCCAGAAGCTGTATTCAGGACTGGTCAATAGTATCTTATTTGTGACAGTGAAACAGTACAGATGAACATTTAGGCTGCATTCCAATTTTCCTTTCAAAGAGGGAGCTAAGTCCTTTTGTGTGATTTTTGTGGCAGCATGAGAGAAAGTAGAATCTGGCCATTAAATTCTCCTGGACAAACTTGTCTACGGAAACAATGAGGGACCCTTTTACTAAGGTTTTAAATAAAAATTAATGTGCAATAAGAGGGACAGTCATGCACTATCAGGGGTGTGCCCAGCATGTTTCCACAGTTACTGCGTTTAAATGTATCCTATCATGTTAGAACATAAGAACATAAGATATGCCATACTGGGTCAGACCAAGGTCCATCAAGCCCAGTATTCTGTTTCCAACAGTGGCCAATCTAGGTCATACGTACCTAGCAGTTTCCCCAAGGGACACAGGTTCCACAATGCTTGTATTGGTTCAAGCATTGATATCCTGGGTCCCTTCTTAATAATGGTTTATGGACCTTTCCTCCAGGAACTTGTCCAAACCTTTTTTAAACCCAGCTACACTAACAGCCTTTACTACATCCTCCGGTAACAAATTCCAGAGTTTGATTACACGTTGAGTGAAAAAATATTTTCTTTTATTAGTCTTAAATAGTTTACCCTGTAGCTTCAATGCATGTCCCCTAGTCTTTCTATATTCTGATAAGGTAAACAATCGATCTACGTTTACCCGTTCCACTCCGTTCATTAATTTATAGACTTCTATCATATCTCCCCTCAGCCGTCTCTTTTCCAGGTTAAAGAGCCCCAACCTTTTTAGCCTTTCTTCATAGGAGTAGCCTTCCATCCCCTTTACCATTTTGGTGGCTCTTCTCTGAACCTTTTCTAAAATCGCTATATCCTTTTTAAGATACGGCGACCAGAATTGCACACAATATTCAAGGTGAATATTGCAGTGGGTTTTGCAATTAATGCTGTTGCCTGTAAGGTCGCTCATTGAGGTGAAATTAAGTGTAATGCACTATGAAATATTGACAGCTGGTGGGAACTATGTAGCCCTGTTCTAATGGCAATGTGTAGTCCACACCTACTTTTCATCACAACCTGCCCAGTCATTACCTTGTCATGTGCTATACAGTTGATGTGGGAATTAACATATGGCAACTGTCATGCCAGCATAACCACATGGGACTAAGTTACTGCAAACTAATTACCATGCTAACTGCCTAGTGCACTTTAGTAAAAGGGTCCCTGAGTTGCTCTTTTATGCTCTCTATCCCTACAAACCCTGTTGGTTTTTTAACATAAGAACATAAGACATGCCATACTGGGTCAGACCAAGGTCCATCAAGCCCAGTATCCTGTTTCCAACAGTGGCCAATCTAGATCATATGTACCTAGCAGTTTCCCGATTACCTAGCAGGTGATCTGATTTACGAAACAAAGCTGTCCTCTTTAAATACCACCTCAGCACCCTCCGAACATCCAAGAGCTGCAGCTGCGGATCATCAGCCTCATCCAAATGCTTCTTTGATCAGCTTGGCTTTATATTAATGTTGGTGCCACTTTACTCCTCTGTTGTACCTTGGCCCAAGGGTGATGCGGGGCCCTGTGTTGAGATTCAGTATGGGCCTCATTTGCATGCCAGATTTATTTGGTCATTGCTATGACCAGATTAATGATGAGGAGGGAATATGTTGTTGTTGTTGTTGCTGTTAATTGCTGTCAAGTCGGTGTTGACTCATGGCGATCCTCTGGAAAGCTGTCCTAAACTGTGTTCGGTCTTCAGTCAGGTAGCTCATTGTTGATAGAGTGACATCCATAGCTGCTGTTATTGTATTGATCCATCTCATTGCTGGCTTTTCTCTTTTGTGTTGACCTTCAACCTTGCCAAGTATGATGTCTTTCTCTAATGATCTCTCTCTTTGCATGATGTGTCCAGTATGAAAGTCAAAATCTGAGCTTCCTAAAGAAAGCTTTGGGTTGATCTTCTCTAGTACCAACTGATTTCTTTGGGCAGTCTATGGTATACACAGTATTTTTCGCCAGCAACATAATTCAAAGGCATCAATTTTCTTCCTATCTTTTTCTTTTTTTTTTACTGTCCAACTTATGCATCCATAAGATGTTATTGAAAATACCATGGCTTTGGACCAGTCAAATCTTTGTATGGAGAGAGACATGTCTGCTCTTGAGAATCTTGTCTAGGTCCTTCATAGTCATTCTGCTAAGAGCAATGTGTCATCAGATTTCTCTGACTGTTTATCATTTCTTTATTGACTATTGATCTAAGCAGGTTAAAGTTGTCCGCTATTCCAATTTCTTCTCTATCAACAATGAAGTTATTGATTTTGCCAGTTGTCAGGGTCTTTGGGTGCAGGCCCATTTTAAGACTGTTCCTTTATCTTGAGAAGCAAATGTTTCAGATCATCTTCACGTTCAGCAAGTATTGTGGTGTCATTAGCATAGCGAAGGTTGTTTAGTCTTCCGCTATCTTCACACCTCAATTGTCTTCACACAGATCTGCTTCTCTGATGATTTGTTCTGCATATCAATTAAACAGGTAGGGGGAAAGTATGCAACCTTTTTGTTACACCTTTGCAGATTTTGAACCATTGTTTCTCCTTGTTCCATGCGAACTGTTGCTTCTTGATCAATGTAAAGTTGTGCAAGAGAACTACCAGGTGTTCTGGTATACCCATGCTTCTTAATGTGACCCAGAGTTGCTCATGGTTTACACAGTCAAAAGGCTTGCTGTAGTCTATAAAACACATATAAATATCCTTTGGGTATTCTTTTGTCTTTTCAAGGATCCATCTCACATCTGCGATGATGTCTCTCGTTATTTGCCCTTTCCTGAACCCTGCTTGTACTTCAGGCAGTTATCATTCCAGGTATGGTTGTAGTCTTTGCCGGATGATCTTGAGTAGAATCTGGTGAAAAGATATAAAATGATAAAATGTTAGCTGTGAATTCAAGATCATGCTGCACATGGTGAATTAAAATGTGCCAGCACTGAAAACCCTCAAAAATAAGCAACAGTGAAACTATGAGGCAGCAAAACAAAATTAAACTGAGACATTCCCTTAAAATTTGAGATTTCTATGAATCTGAACTGACAAAATATTTTAAATTTCAAATTGACAGCATCATCAGGAACACAAAATTGCAAATTTCAAAGGCAATTCATATTCCAACAGACTCCCCCCCCCCCCCCCACACCAATACTCTCAGTTGGTCATTATATTTTTCTAATAGTGTTGGTTCCAGTCTCTAGTTTACTGCCTTTTCTCTTAATGCTTCCCAGGGTCTCAAGCCCATTTGCTACTTCTTGTCTATCGCTTCCCCTTCTTCACTTCCTCCCCTATAGCCATCTGATACTGATCTCTTTCCTTTTAGTTTTCTTCCTTTTATATTTCTCTCAATCTATAGACTCAGATTTTACTGTTCTTTCTTACTATTGAGTTTCAATCTGCCTATTGCTTTTCAACTTTAACACCAACCCTCCAATTCTCCATCTCTCTCTCCTTTCCAGCCTTCCTTTAACCTTTCCCTACTTGTCCAGCATCCCTCACCCTGTATCTTTCTCCACTTGCAGAATCCCTCTCATTCTCCCCTCCCTGTCCCATATTTCTCTCTGTCTCTCCTTAAATTCCTCCTGTGTCCAGCATCCCCTCTTTCTCTCTATTCCCCCATCTCCAGCATATCCACTTCATTTCCGTTTTCATGCCGTTTTCAACCGACCAGCCAGACTTCTCCCCACTAACAACCTGCTTCAACGCTGTCACCAACTGGCTCCACACTCAAAACTTACGAATAAACCACAACAAGACAGACGTCCTTTTCATTACTAGGAGCCAAGTATTTACTCCTCCTTCCTCATTAAAGGTTAAAGACGCTGAGCTGCTAACAAAGCCCACTATCCGTTATCTAGGGGTCACCTTAGACCAACAACTACACATGAAAGCTCATATAAACATCACTGTCAAGGCCGTCTACCACAAGATACGGACACTCCAGCATCTACGACCCCTGCTGGATCCAGATGACTTCTGGACAATTTATCAAGCTCTTGTAATCCCTCACTTCGACTATGCCAACACAGTTCTACAGGGACTCCCGAAAAACATGCTGAACCCACTTCAGCTCGCCATGAACGCCGCCGCCGCCAGAATACTACATGGAGCTTCTAGGACGGATCACGTAACACCAATCCTGAAACACCTCCACTGGCTGCCAATCCACTGCAGACTCTTTCAAGATACTGTTAATGACCTTCAAGGCTATTAACAAGTGCTCCTCCACCTCCCTCATGGAGCTTGTCCACCCAATGCCCCCTAAAAGATCCAGAAGATCCGCAGCTGTCAACACACTGCTAATCCCAAACACAATAAAGAAATGCTCTCAGACAACAATAAACAGGGTATTTATGTACTATGCACCCAGATGTTGGAACGCCCTTCCTACTACCATCCGGTCAATTACTGACCATGCCCAATTTAGAAAGGCTCTGAAGAACCATCTCTTACTCCTGCACTACTCTGACGACAGATCACAAACAGCCACCCTCCACCACTAAGACTGCCTTGCCAGCGCACCCATCTCACAATGATGCAGCTCCACCCACTAGCACAACTGCAAACCATGTAAATATCATTGTGTACATATTCCCATTATTGTAGATAGTCTCAACTCAATTCTGTCTTTACTGTATATATGTGCCTGATGCTCAACCTGTACCTTAGTAGGCCCAATCACTATGTTTTGTAGATACAGTACAGTGTAAACAACCACCTCTTCTTGTAAGTAGTCTCTAATCAATTATGATCCTCATTTCATTAACCATCTTGTATATAGTTACCCTAGTTAGGTCCAAGTTAAGTGCCCTGTCCTTTGTAAATACAGTGCAGTCTCTACCGCACTGTATAAGTTACTGTTTTATGTAAACCACACTGATTCTAAAGAGCGCGTATAGAAGAGTCATTAAATAAATAAAATAAATTTCCCCCATGTGTCCATCTCCCTATTCCCCCAGTGTGTCCAGCTTGTCCCCTCCATCTCCCTATTCCTTCCTCTTGTGTGTCTAGCATATACCCTACATTTTCCTATGCCCTCCGTGCCCATCCAGCATCTCCTTTCTTGCCTCTATGCCCATCCTGTGCATCCAACATGTCCCATCCATCTCCCTATTCACTCCCTCTCATGTATCTAGTGTGTCCCTTCTATATCCCTATCCTCTCTCCCTTGTGTCTAGTGTATCCCCTCAATTTCACTATGCCCCCTATGTAACTCCAGCATCTCTTCTCTTGCTCTCTATGCCCCCTTCCATGTGTCCAGTGTCCTCCCTATTTCTTCCTGTGACCCCTTCCCTGTGCTCAGCACTATCCTCTTGCTTGTAATCTTCTTTCCCTGGGTCTATCATGTCCCCCTTGTCTCCCCTCTGTCTAGCATCTCACCTCCCTATCTCTATTTTCCCTTTCCACATATCTTGCAACTCTTGGGTCTCACCCCTTCACTACCACATACAGTAGTCCTGAATTTCACCTCCAACCTAACCCCAGCTCTCTTTTCCCCTACAACACTTTCCTTCCATTGACTCTTCCTTCTTCGCCACCTCCCTTCCCCAATCGAACACTGGCTCCTGGATACCGCAGCTTCATCTCCTAAGTCCCTCATTATGGATTCACTTCCAAGGAAGGGGAAAGGAGCTATTTCCACAGCAGAGATGAATTTTGAGGCACAGAAGGAAGTAGAGATCCAGTTGATAACTTCCAGTAGTGTGCATGCTCCCTGAACCTGGACCTGGGACTCTAGCCTTTTGACTTTGGAGAGGTACAGTATCTATGAGGAAAATACTTAGCAAAGAGGATCCTTAATAATACCTCCTCACTACATATCTTCAATACTTATTTCACTTCATTTGCATTGCCCTGCTTTAAAAATGGTCTTGCCAGTCTGAAACCTGTATAAGTGACCTTCCACACATCACTGTAACCCCAGAGTTAAAATTGTGTGTGCTTAAAAAAAGATATCTCCAAAGTTCTTGTGCTGTAGCTCAGAGGAAAAGCTTGATTTTAGTGTTTTCTGCCCTTGGGGTTGGAGCCACATGCAAGTTGCAGTTGGCTATGTTTCTTTTTAAAAAAGAAGAAAGCAGTGAGCAGTGGGGGAGGGAACGGGAGGCAGGCTGCGCTTTATATCACTGTTGTTTTGCAGGGTGAAGCCAAGGCTAGGCTGCATTGGATCAGTGGGGCTCCTTTAAGGGTGTGGGGTTGGAGGCCGCATGGAGCCGGACTATTCTGTACTCTATCAGATGACGGTGGAGACAGTGAATGGGCCAGAGTACCGGAAGCCCTGCACAAATGGATACTTTGATTGCTGCTGAAGGGCTGGGGACATGCAGTGATGGCTGCTGAGGGATGCTATAGACGCTATCTGGATTTGTTCAGGGGGTGGGGCTTGGAAGGCCTGTATAGGAGCAGAGCCATATACAAAAAACAGTCAGCCATGTCTAGGGCCGGCCCTGCTTTGGGGTCTCCCTGCTGGTACTAGTGCTGATATATCCTTATCCTGGTACCTTAGGATCTTCCTGCCAATGCTGGGTCTTCATTCTAGTGTTTGTGCTGCTTGGTTCCTTCATGGTTAGTTGAAGTCTCCACCCCACTGTTGGCGCCCTTTGCCCCTCTTTTGGTTCCATGGGGTCTTTATGCCACTCTTGATGTCCTGGAGCTCTGTTGCCTCCATGGCAGACATCTGCCAGCAGGTTTTAAGTAAGGTTAGTTAATATAGGATGGAAAACCCTGTCCCATTAACTTGATTGGAAACAAATGAACAAAAACGAGAGACTGGAATAAAAAAATGACCTGAATAATTCTGAATCAGAAAATGTTTATGTTTATGTTTATGTTTATTAGGCTTGATATACCGTGGTTCCAAATAGAGCACTGCGGTTTACAAAAAAATCAAATAATACACAGAGGGGCCAACTGACCTGGAAAGGAAAAGAAATTACAATGGATGACAGGAGAGCACTCAAGACATTAAACTAGACATGGACAAAAAGAAGGAAAGACAAGGGAAAGGAGGGGAGAGGAGTCACACAAAAGGGGAGGGGAAGTCGAAGGCGGTGGAGAAGAGATGTGTCTTGAGGTCTTTCTTGAAGGTGGGATAGTGTTGCTCAAGTCTGAGGGAAAGGGGGAGGGAGTTCCAATAGGCAGGGCCAATAAAGAAAAAGGCAGAGGAACGTGTGGATTGTAGATGGGCACATGATGGAGATGGAAGGTGGAGGCGGTTAATGTGAATGGAGCGAAGTGAGCGAGTGGGGGTGTGGAATTGAAGCAGGTCTGCCAAATATAACGGAGTGCGGTTATATAAGACTTGGTGGACCAATGTGAGGATTTTATAACGGATGCGAAATTGCAAGGGGAGCCAATGTAGGTGAAGGAAAAGAGGAGTAACATGATCGCGGAGGGAGGCGTGAAAGACAAGGCGTGCAGTGGTATGAACAAAATGAACCAAAATAGGATGAATGGAAAAATAGGTATATCCAAACATTTTCTATGTTTATCCCTATACGACAATGATTTTCTATTTTTCAAATATACTGCAGCAGAAATCCATTAAACAGCTAAACAGCCTCATGTGACTTGGAGAAAGCATCTTTCAATAGGATCTAGTCATCTACCCCTGGAACTAATAAATTCCCTGTTTAAAAACTGGCCCACTGCTGAGCAGCCAAGTACGGTCGCATGTTTTTTTACACTGTTGTATTTAGTTGCTCTAAAAATAGCTAGTCCATGGACATGGCTTTCTCTGGAAAGGCAGGACATGGGAAAGAATTGATTGGACTGATATTCAGAAGCACATATTGGTTAGATTTAGCTGCCTTTCATACCTGATCAGCAAGGCAACTTACAACAATATACAAGCTAGAGCCACACTATACAATTAACACCTAATTTGATCTACTTAGATACAAAGAAATTAAAGAGACAAAATGAGATATAAAACACAAGGCCTACTAATACAGAATTACCCTCATTGGGGATATTATACTCATGCCATCTCCTTGCAGAAGAGGAACAAATTGTCAAAGCAACAGCACAGCATACCTTCACAGTGCAGCAAGACCTGCTCAAAATCAAGACTAAAGGGCACGCCAATAGCATACATTTGAGACATGAAACTACTGCAAAGGCCCATATTAAGTTTTGAGGTGTGTGTGCCTATCCCCTTCTACTAGTGCATTGGTAATGCACTGCACCACGCTTACTGCTATCTATTGAGGTGACGTTAAGTGCACCCAGGCTAATGATAACATTTGGGGTTAGCATGTGGCCCATAATATCCATGCTAACCACAATGAATAGTCAATGCCAATGTTACGTGCTTAACCCGCCCCGTCCCCGCCCATTTGCATGCTAACCAGTTAGCAGGAGATTTTTACTGTGGGGCTTCATGCTAACAGCTAGCATGGCACGCTTTGCACATATCAAACTGCGCTAACAGCACGGTTTAGTAAACATGTCCCTAAAGCAGTCACTAGATATCAAACATAGTCACTGAAAGCACATCGAAACAATCATGTTTTAAGAGCTGATTTAATTTCAAATAACTTTTTCTCCCCCTCCCCCCTAATATCTGGAGGAAATCCATTCCATAATTAAGTTGGCCAAGTATAAAAAGATGACATCTGTGTAGACTAAAATCAAATCTCCATCAGAAACACTAGACATCTATATTGTACATTTGTGTTGTTCTAATAAGTCATTTGGAAGTATATGGCATCACTAAAGATGCTAGATAATATTGTCTGCCTATATAAAATGCTAGATGTGTCAAAATAAGGATTTTAAATTTAATTCTCCCAGCTATTGATAGGTTATGTTTTTTTGTTTTGTTTTTTAATTTGAATTTCACCAACTTACAAAAGCAAGATTTAAGCAACATAAAGTGTCATTATACACATATAATCAATTTGGATATCCACCATATTCTGAATACATATAATTAATCATAAACAAACAACACTTAATCCTAGCCCTCAATAATGGGGAGATATAAAACAAAAGGAAAATAGAGAATAAGAAAACATAAGAGTTACATCACTCTAATCACTAGACAGCATTTAACATATTCCTCCTAAACCGCCTTCTGATTACTTTGACCCTCTTTACCTATCAAAAATAATTCTAATTGAGAAGGATCCATAAAAGTAAATTTGGAGCCCTGCAATGTAATTAAACATTTACATGGGTATCGAAGAAAAAAGGAAGCTGAAAGGGCTAAAACTCTAGGTTTCAGAGCTAGAAAAGCCTGTCTCCTAACTTGCATAGCCCTACAAACATCTGGAAACATCTGAACTTTAGCACCACAAAACAGAGAGGACATCTTTTTAAAGTAACTTCGCAATACAAGAACCTTGTCTTTATCAGAGACAAAGGTCACTATCAAGGTAGCACGAGACAAGATAATATCTTGAGAGTCCTCGAGAAATTTGGTTAGCTCAAGGTCAGTACGACCCTGGACCACATCAAATTCCCCAGGAGAATCAAGAGCAACCCCACATCCCGTCAGGTAATACAATTTTGAAATAGAAATAGAATCAGCAGAAGCCAAATCTAAAATCTACCTAAAATATTTTTGAAGCAAAATTTCTGGAGAGAGTAGATGGCAGACAGGAAAATTCAATAAACGAATATTTCTGGCACAAAGCATATTTTCAAATAATTTCAATTTGTGGTGTATAATTAAACTATCTTTTACATTAGAGGAATGTACAGACTTAAAAGAGAGACATTGAGTTTCACAAGTGGAAATACGAGAAAGCATACCCCCCATTCGTCCTTCCACCTCACTAAGCTTAGTGGATGTCTCAGAAGAGAAATCACACAATTGCTTAACAGTGGGAACCAAAGAATTCTCAATACGATTAACAACTTTCCAGATGTCAGCCAAGGTAACCTGAGCCTCCGGTATTCCCTCAGCTGCACCTGGCATAGCTGACCAAGAAACAGGTTTCAGCTTTTCCCCCAAATCAGTTGGAGTACTCTGCTGAAACTGTCCACCCACTGAGGTTGAAGGTGTTGGAGAGGAAAAACATGGCGGAGATGGAGGAGAACGATCCGGGGAACTTAGGGATGCAGCAGAGGAACGCAAAGTCAAAACATCAGGGCCCAGGGACACATAAGCAGCAGACAGTACCTTGACATGTTTGTCCATAGGACCCACCGTTACCTCAGCCGAAGCCTCAGGTACAATCTTTTTCTTCCGCTTACCCATCTGAGTACTGAATGTCCAGGACCCTCTTCGACGCTTCTCCTTCGGTTCTCCAAGGGGCTCCCAAGGGGCCTGACACGCACCTTGTATCTAGCCCCTTGGATCGCTGCCCCGGACTCGCGCCTCCGGCTGCGCCGGAAGAGTGAAGCTGATAAAGAAGCCCCCTGATGACGTCAGGGCCGCCGGAGCAGGAGCCCGTTTCCTCTCGAATCGGGTGCTGTCTCAACTGGCTCTCCCAAACTGCTCTCCGCACTTCCTGGACTTTAAAGAAGACCCCTGATGATGTTGGGGCCGCCGGAGCAGGAGCCCGTTCCCTCTCGAATCGGGTGCTGTCTCAACTGGCTCTCCCGATAGGTTATGTTCAAAAAGAAAAGGCAATGCATGATTAAACCTATCTAACTTATACAGAAGTCTCAGTTTATTATCTCTGTTTGGATCCTTTTTGGTAAAGCAACCCCCCTCCACCCTCCCCCCCACACACCGAGGCAAGAAGGGAATTGTAACAGCTCACCCAAATGAAAATTAGTCTGTGAATGAGTGACTGAAGATCTTTCCTATCCAACATAATTTTATTGCAATGATTTTCCTTAAAAAGGAGAAAGAGGACAGAACTAAGGAAGACACCTACTTCTCAAATAGGAGATGAGTTTTGCTCTTACTACATTAACTGTATCTCTAACAGCAATTCTAGGCATAAGAGTTGATATCCTAGCTCTATATGGAAACCAAATGGCCTCAAATTTATTGGGATTGAGCATCGGTTTATAGATTTCTAGCCTATCCTGCTGCAGCCAAACCAACCTTTAAGAGCTCTAGATCTGGGTTAGACAAGTCATAACCAGAGTTGGATATCATCTGCAAAGGCAGAAATATCAACTCTTAAACCTTGCCATAGAGTAAAACAAGGTGAGAAAGACATTTTCCCCCCTTGATTTGTTGAATTTTACAATCTACAAAGTACAGTCTACACAGAATTGTTCAACGTGATAAGACAGGACCATAAACAAACAGTTAAACAAATCAAGGGGGAAAACAATGTTCCTGTATCAGACAGGATCAGCCTGACACACGTCATCCTTCATAATTATTAATTTCACTTAGTATCGTGGAAGTTGTCTGTCATCCAGGTTGGTGCTATATTGGAAGATGCACTGGCGTTAGTGGGTGTTATCGTTCAAACTTGCACACTTGGCATTGAGCTGTGAGGTGTCTTTCCAATTAATCAAAACCATTTGTATCACAATATGAAAATGTGTAGTAATTTCTTCTGGGCTCTAATCAGAAACCACCAATGAATGAAAAATTACTATTTTTAAGAATAATGCCTGTTCCAGATGTAAAATATTCTGGATATGTTTCTGCACTCCAAACATTTGGGTCAAAGTATTCAGTGCCATGGCACATTGGAAACACTGCTTAGACTTCAAGAACCCAATTTTCCATGATGTCCAATTCTCATGGTGTGCACGAAAATGCATTGATTGATGTGGAGCTGATTGCAGCAGGGGCACGGCTGGGCCATCAGGCCGTCCAAAAAATGGACGGACCAAAATCAGACCCTATTCTGCAACCACAGGAGCCAGATGGTCTCATGGTTACAGAATTGGGCACGTAGATGGCCCGGCATTGCCCCTATTCTGTGGCACTGGACGCCCACCAATCTCCCTGTCCAGCCTGCCCTATGCTCCTGCTGGTGTGCTGGTGCTGTGGCATCCTGTCACCATGGCACCGGGACACCCAGCAGGAGCGCACAACTGCAGCGAAGGAGACCCTCAGTTTCCCGCCACCCGACTCTCATTGCGGGCAGCCAGGGCCAGGATCAGGCAGTGGGTATACCACTGCATCTTTCCGGCCTGTCTGGAGGGGCTGCCTGGCCCAACCCCCATGATTGGTGGTACTTATTACCCCTCCAAGGTGGAATAAGTCCCCCATCTATCTCACACCCACTGAATGTACAGGGCCATGACCTGAATTGGCTCTGTACATCAGGGTGCTTCTGCCCATCTCTGCTCTGCCCACTCCCCATCTCTAACCCACCCCCCTCCCGTCCCTGTCCAGCACTCCCCGCATAGCGGCTCTGTGCATGCAGGGAGCACTTTAATCAGCATACGGTCCAACCCTGCTATTTGCATCTCTGCATCAGGGCCATAGGCCACAAGACAGAGTGAGGGAGGATGACATAATGCCATTTATTTATTTTTATTTAGAAGATTTTTATACCACTTTATCAAGTAATCAAAACAGTTTACAAAGAACGAAAACACAATAAACAGTAGTTAGCAATACACAAAAATTAGTAATCAGCGAAATTTCAGTATATGGAGTGGAGGAGTAGCCTAGTGGTTAGAACACTGGCTTGGTAACCAAGCAACCAGGGTTCAATTCCCACTAGAACTCCTTGTGGCCTTGGGCAAGTCACTTAACCCTCCATTGCCTCGGAAGAAAGGCCTGGTAATCTACTTCCGGTGACACTGCCAAGAAAACCCAGGAGCTTCTGGGTCGCCAGGAGTCAGGACTGACTCAAAGGCACACATTGGATTGGGGTAACCAGCAGTAACTTGTTTACATGGTATGATTTACATATTTGCATTGTATGCTACATTTACATAGGTTTAGAGATAAGAAAGGAGTGTGCTAGGCAGGGGCGGCCCAAGGGGGGTGCGGGGCCATGTGCGGAGACTCGGTGCGGGGCCTCATTTGCATAAGTGGCCTTATTTGCATAAATATTTGCATAATGTTACCATACACTAACTTTTTGGTAAACATGTCTCTTAATGAGGGTATGGATAAAGAAAGACTAAAAGATTTCTACATTACTATAATCCAGTGCCAACCGCCAGGCACATTAGGAACTACTACAAACGCTGCCCATTTAGAACCCATAGCAAACCCGCCATATCCTGACAGCATTACCAGGACTCACAAAGCACCATACCCTACCTATCAAAAGGCAACACTGCAAATATTAAACCAATACATTTCAGAGAATACTGGGGAAAGAGAACAAGTGGCAATGTCAAATAGGAATTGCATAAACAGAATACCTCAGCTCAGTTACACATGCAGAACATAGACCATCATCAAACAAGGAATCACAATTTAGAAACAGGAAGGCAATAATTAAACTGGGAACCCCAAAAGCCAAACTTGGAATGTACAACAACACTGTAGAAATAAAACTATAAATTAATTTCCTCTTGTACCAAACAAAGCGCAGACGTTAATGATGCACATTTCCCAGAGCTTTCATATTCCAGTTAATAAATTCAGAATAAAGAGATATCTTTCTACCTTTGTGCTTTTTTTTTCAGTTGCAATTGCTCCAGCCACTTTCTTCTGGTTTCTTCATGTTTTCTGCTAACTCTCCATCGTCTGCTGTCCATTTGTTCTTTCTTCTCTCTTCTAGTTTTTTTTTTCCATTCTCTCTCTCTACATCTGCTTTAACATACTAATCTTTCTCCTTTTGCTCTTTCCTCATTCCTATTTCATCCACACAAATTTTACCCCTCCATCCTCAATCCCCACTTACTCTCCCAATAACCGGCCAATTGTAGATTTTTCATCCCTCCCACACAAAATATTTTTCCCCTCTCCATTTTACTCTCCCAGCCCCATCCCATTCTAATCCTCCCCCAACATCAGCTCCCTTCTAGTTCCAGTCTCACCCAGCATCCATTCCCTTCTAGTCCCTGCATCAGCCCATTTCCAGTCCTACCCCCCATCAACCCATTTCCGGTCCTAGCTCCCCCATCCATTTTCAGTCTGAGTCCCTTCATCAGCTCATTTCCAATCTTAGCTCCCCCCAACAGCCCATTTCCAGTACCAGTCCTAGCCCCCCATCAACCCACTTCCAGTCCTAACCCCCCATCACCCCATTTTCAGTTTAAGCCCCCCCTATAACCCATTACCAGTCTTAACCCCCCATCAGCCCACTTCCAGTCTTAACCCCATCAGCCCATTTCCAGTCAGCCCCCCATAGCCCACTGCCAGTCCTAACCCCCTTCCCCATCAGCCCACAGCCCATTACCAGTCCTAACCACATCAGCCCACCTCAAGTCCTAACCCCTCCCCATCAGCCCATGTCCTGTCCTAGCCCCCCTCCATAGCCCATTATCAGTCCTAATCCCCCCATAGCCCATTACCAGTCCTAACCCCCCATCACCCCATTTCCAGACAGCCCCCATCAGCCCACAGCCCATTACCAGTCTTAACCCCCCCCCCAGCCATTACCAGCCCTAACCCCCCATCACCCCATTTCCAGACAGCCCCCATCAGCCCACAGCCCATTACCAGTCTTAACCCCCCAGCCCATTACCAGTCCTAACCCCCCATCACCCCATTTCCAGACAGCCCCCATCAGCCCACAGCCCATTACCAGTCTTAACCCCCCCATAGCCCATTACGTCCTAACCCCCCAACAGCTCACAGCCCATTACCAGTCCTAGCCCCCCCAGCCCATTATCTGTCCTAGCCCCCCCCAGCCCATTACCAGTCTTAACCCCCCATCACCCCATTTCCAGACAGCCCCCATCAGCCCACAGCCTATTACCAGACTTAACCCCCCCAGCCCATTACCAGTCTTAACACCCCCCAGCCCAGCCCCGCCCCGCCCCGCCCCGCCCAGCCCATTACCAGTCTTAACACCCCCCCCAGCCCAGCCCAGCCCAGCCCCAGTCTTAACAGCCCAGCCCAGCCCCGCCCCGCCCCAGCCCCCGTGTTAACACCCCGCCCCAGCCCAGCCCCAGTCTTAACACCCCCCCAGCCCAGCCCAGCCAGCACCAGTCTTAACACCCCCCCAGCCCAGCCCAGCCCAGCCCCTGTCTTAACACCCCCCCCAGCCCAGCCCAGCCCAGCCCCTGTCTTAACACCCCCCCAGCCCAGCCCAGCCCCAGTCTTAACAACCCCCAGCCCTGCCCAGCCCAGCCCCGCCCCAGCCCCAGTCTTAACACCCCCCCAGCCCAGCCCAGCCCCAGTCTTAACACCCCCCAGCCCAGCCCAGCCCAGCCCAGCACCAGTCTTAACACCCCCCCAGCCCAGCCCAGCCCAGCCCCAGTCTTAACACCCCCCCAGCCCAGCCCAGCCCCAGTCTTAACACCCCCCAGCCCAGCCCAGCCCAGCCCAGCCCAGCACCAGTTTTAACACCCCCCCAGCCCAGCCCAGCCCCAGTCTTAACACCCCCCCAGCCCCAGTATTAACAGCCCCCCCCCCGCCCATATCGGCTTATGGCAACTTAAAAAAAAAACCGGGCTCTGGCTGCTACCGCTGCCGCCGCGGCAGCATTGAGTGTCCCGCGGGGCCCCCTCTCCACACTGAGCCTCTCTGCAAGGGCTTTCAGATTCGCGAAGGGAGAGTGTCTCCCTCACGTCTCTGTTAAGCCCGCAGGGGCTAATGGGAAATTTCCCATCAGCCCCTCGCATCTAAAAGGGCAGATGGGAAATTTCCCATTAGCCCCTGCGGGCTTAACAGAGATGCGAGGGAGACAGACACTCTCCCTTCGGGAATCTGAAAGCCCTTTCAGAGAGGCTCAGCGAGGAGAGGGGGCCCCGCGGGACACTCCATTTTGCCGCGGAGGCCGCGGCAGCAGCCAGAGCCAGCTTTTTTTTTTTTTTAATATAATTTTAAAAAAAAAGCAGAATGTTCTTTGCGCGGGGCCCCCTGAAACGCGGGGCCTTGTGCAAAGAACATTCTTGCTCAATGGACGGGCCGGCCCTGGTACTAGGTATATATGTTGAGTGTCATGACCAGAAACTAATTTATGTTGGTAGAATATCTGTTTCAGTTTGTTTGGCTCGATAATATTATGAGAAAAGTAATGTCTTGATATTTTTTCGGAAGGTGGGGAGGTTCCTATGTTTCTTATTCTAGCTGGGAGGAAGTTCCATAGATTAAGGGCATAATAAGAGAAGGCTCTATTACTCATTGACTGATCCTCCTGAATTCTGTTGGCACGTCTAGGGAGATTTGAGCATCTCCTCTCCTTTTTCTATTATTTGGGATCCCGTTAATTAGTGATCCAAGGTGGGATAAAGATGTGGCATGCATTAGTTTGAATATAAGAGAATGTAAAATAAATAAATAAAATGTGATGATTATTTTTTTGTATTGGATTCTGCTGTGTATGGGGAGCCGGTGTAACTTTTACAATATGGGAGTGATGTGCTCAGATCTGGGTGTCTTCTGAATTATACAAGCTGCTGTGTGTTGTGCCATCTGTAGAGGCATCAATGAATGCTTAGGAAAGCCCTGCAAGATGCTACTACAAAAGTCAAGATGAGGGTAGATCATGACTTGAAGGACAGAATGGAAATCACATGGATCTAGCAAAGGTCTTAGATGATGGATCATTCTAATCTTTCTCTAGATAGCTTGAGTTGTATTATTGATGGGTGTTACTAGGTTTAGATTTAGATCTAATGTGATACCTAGATATTTAACTTCATTCCTTATTTCCAGGGTCACTTCTTTAACCTGTATTTTAGATGGGGGGATGAAGTCTTTTTCCTAGTAATAAAATGACTCACTTTATGTCATCCTCAGGAAGCTCGCGCCAGCTTCCCACACTCTGTAGAGCCCGGTTAGTAGGATACAATGTGCCAATTGCAAATTTTTAAAAACTAGAAATGATATGTTCATTTGCCAATCTTTGTGAGCAAAAATATATAGATCAGCAGGTTTTTATAATCTGTAAGTCAAGTTAAGATTTGAGCACCAACAGCTAATTGGTTTAATTGTATATAGTTCCCCCAGTTTACCTCCATGTTAAAGCCCTGTCATATGTAAACATAGGCCAGACTTGACTGACCAAGTGTGATACTGTTTTAATGTAAACCGCACTGATGACAAATAGCGCGGTATATAAGAACTGTTAAATAAATAAATATACTGCTAGATGTTATACATTGAGACAACAGAGCCCTTCTGTAGGCTTAAGCATTAGGAAGATTAAGGAACACATTTACTAAAATGCAGCAGTGCACCGTGTGTTAAGCCCCATAACGTAGAATAGGGGTGGCGCCGGACCTGCACTAGGAAATGGAGATGTGCCCAACAAGCCCTGTGTATGAGGGAGGGCTGATACGTCTCTGGCCTTGTAACAAAACAGAAAGCTATGGGCACACTTCAGTCCAGAAGGTCCGAATGATCTCTCTGCAGTTTTGTTTATTTGGTGTCCATATACAATGCTGTTGCCATACTGACCAAGAGAGTTTTTGCTTATTGATCCTAATTTTCAGGAATTTTTAAATTACTTTCCCCACATACAGTCATCACATACATCATGGGTTTAGTCAAACTGGAAATAAAGTTGCAGACGTATCCACAGAAAGTGTTAGAGAAAGTAAGATGTCTCTTTTTATTTTATTTATTTATTTTATTTATTTAGCTGTATTTATATCCCGCTTTTCACCGGGTCAAAGCGGTCAATTGGGGGATACATTTAACACGAGGGGATATGAGACACATACGCTAATACTTACAGGGAACACGGGCAATGGAGGGTTAAGTGGCTTGCCCAAGACCACAAGGAGTGCCTGTAGGACTAGAAATCCCAGTCCCTCCTGCCTGAGATTGCTATCCCCAGGTGGGACTTGAACCCCCGGCCCCCCAGCCTGAAGTACCTTGTCCTAACCACTAGACCACTCCTCCCTATCTTACTATGAAATAAACTGCAAATTGGTTGTCTGATAAGAATGTATTAGCCCTCATGTGATGTGGTACATTAGACAATTTGGCCATTGTGTGAAAAACCTCTTCCAGATGGCTTTCGCAGAAATGAGTAAGGCTAGAGCACTTGGCCTTTATGCCTTACATATTTCAGCGAGATAAGTGCTGGCCAGTGAGATCTTCCGTGATACTATCTGTATAGTGCTGCTGAATACCTCTTCTGCCTCTGCACTATGTACATAGTGCCAGGATAGTCTACGTGTGGAGCTTGTGCAGAGTTAGGAACAATCTTTTTAGCAGCAATATTCAGTCTACTAACTGGATTATTATCCAGATAAAGTTAGGACAGCATCAAGGTTGTCCTAACTTTATCAATTAGCTCTCTGGATAGTGGGCTCACTATCACTGCATCTTGACAGCAGCACCAGTCACCGTTGAATTCAGATATTCAGTACTAGCCACCCTCTAGATACAGGTTGCTGTATATCTGGAGTTTTTCGGCCTCAGTGATTGCTGTTTAAACAAACGCTGACCACTGAGGCTGAATATTGGCTGGAATGTGAACACTGAAGTTTTAAATGTACATACACGTATAGTTTCCCCTACTAATCCTGTCTGGAGAAATAGGGGGGACAAAGTACATAGGTAGTTACCCTTTGAAACACTGGCAAAGGCATACAGCTGTGCACCCTAAGGAAGACAGACGTCATTCTCTGTATTTCTTGCCATTTTTTACAATGTACATTTTGGTTGTGATTTGGCTAGAACTCAGTCAGGAACATCAAAGGTGGGTGGTGATAGTGTAATCTAAATTCATAACTATTTAAGAGATGCCATATGGTTCTCCTTCACTGCAGAGAGAATACATCACAGAGCTTTATTTGGCCATTCTCTCCTATGCAACTTCTACCTATGGCGCAACTTCCAAAAATACATTTGAAGGGAATGGTTCAGTTAAAGCAAAGCCTTGCAGAAGATACCTTTGTTTATGCTTGTATCTTGCCTTGAGCACATTCTCAGTAAGGAAAGGCACACATTGAAGAGATAAATAATACATAAATAAGTAGGGACCCAGGGGTTAAATCACTGGATTATGATTCAAATGCTCTGGGTGGAAAATTCAGGATGCCTCTCTGTCAAAGACTCTGTGACCAAGGGGAATCATTGTATCTCTCTGTTCTCCTGATACCAAGTTGAAAACAGCACATTTTTCTTAATCTGGCTTTCCTGATACACAAATTATTTAAAGAGTACCATAAAGTAAAATTATTGTTCTATGTCAGTTCACATAAGTTTGTATACCTAATCATTTTGAAATGTAGTAAATTAATTTCTTTCAAAAGGGATTAGCGAAAGCATTTTCATTTGAAAGAAGAACAAGGGTGGCATTGTCAAGTCTTTTTCCCACTCCTTCTCTTTTACTAGGTCTTACGATAGTTTTCTAACAAGGAGACTCCAGTTATTGAGGACAAGCAAAATAAAAAGTGCACTGTATTATGTGACAGCTACAGAAGCCAAAAAAAACTTGTCCACAAAAAGAAAAGAAGTTGGAATGCCACATTAAAGAATTTGGAGAAATTCTAATGGGCAATGCTGAAAGTTATAGAAAGTATTTTAAATGAATCTGATGCCTTGGTGGAGGGTGCCTAGGAGAGCCGATGTCAGGGAGAATTGGGGGGGACTGACCTCATCATGTGCAGTTGTCCCTTCAAAAAGGCACATTGGGCTTGTAGGACCGGTTCTGAATGTTGACATCAAGATTTCTTTCAGCAATGTGGATTCCCCTTAAGATGGGGAATCCAGGCCAATATTATAGGTTCACTTTTACCGCTCGCGCTCTCTGTCCTTATCATACCTCCTGGAAAACTAAACGTTGTGTGCATTTTCTAAAATAGCATTTACACTTATATGCCTATGCATGCAAATGTTGCTATTTACATGTCACGATGCTTCTAAAATAACCACCAATATGAACATTTTTTATGCGCATTATGCATCATTTTATAAACCTTTTTTAGCAACTAAAACACAGTTTTAGGAATGCTAAAGGACTTTTATAAAATTAGATCATGCCTAAAAATACATGAGGTGCAAGCCAGCACGCTCTTGTACAGTAGAGAGTAATTCTATATTGAACTATATGATGTATGTGTGGGGATGTAAGTACATGGGTCAGAGCGCTGTCATGTAGTTTTGGAGTGGGCAAGCACAGAGGCAGATCTTGGGCAGAGAGTAGGTGGAGTGCAAATTTACTACACTATACTATATGGTAACTTATGTGTGTCTCCTACAGATCTAGTCACAGGATTTGCACCAAATCTAGGGTTGATGTAAGAGGCTGCGCCTAGATTTCTCATGCATACATCCCACCACGCCGCAGGGGTCGGGTCCCGAGGCGGGTATTGTAACCGGGTCCCCGAGGCCCGGAGCTCTCGTGCACGGCAGCATGGTGGAGGGAGGATGTATTACGCCGGCACCAGCAGCCCACGTCTGTGACGTGGAGGCTGGGGATTGGTGCTGGTGCTGGCGGGTGGGCAGGTCCATGGCAAGCGAGGAAGATCCGCGGCGTGTGATCTCCCTCTTGCCATCGGACCGCCAAGGAAGAAGGTGTGTTGTTGGGGCCCTGATTCGCTGACTTCACAGTGCTTATGCGTTCCGGTTCGCCGGCTTCACTGCCTGGGCAGCTTTCTTTAGGAGGGGTTATCTCCACCGAGGTGGCGTTCGCGGGCAACCGGCTCGTCGTCGCGAGGGTAGCCGAAGTTGGGCAGCCCAATTGTGGAGCAGGGCGCCGGCATCAGGCCTGCTCCACGTGCGCAGTGGGCCTGGTGTGTGGGCGGGAGGCCCCGCGGGAGGAGTGAGGCAAGCTCCGGGAGTGGGGGTGGACCGGAGTTGGAGCCAGGTCTGTCTAAGGTGCGGGAAGGGGGTGGGCACCTCTGCATCTGTTAAGTGACCGCAACTTTAATAATTCATGGGCCCATTTCACCGGTTGAGTTTTCTTAAAAAAAAAAAAAAAAAACTTTTGGCAGCAAGCCCCTTCCAGCAGCTACCAGCTCTTGTTTCTGAGTGTGGGTTGGGAGGGATTTATTGGGAGCTGGGCCGTCTGGAGGGGTGTTGGCTCTTGGGGTGCCATGGCATGTAGGTCATGCAGAAAGAGTGTTGGGAAAGGTTCCGGGGCCCCAAAGGTTGGTGCCAGGGGGTTTTGTGCAGGGCCACGTGGGCGCACGTTGGCGGCACGGAATACTTAGGCTGAGGGGGCCGCGTTGGTCAATGGGGCGGCGCAGGGGGCCCGGGGGGGGGGGGGGTGTGGGAGTAGAAAGTCCCGGGGGGCCGGGTCTAGGGGTGGTACAGGTCGCCCACCTCGGGTTGGTGCCAGTGCGGCCCCTCAGGAGGGCCTGGCATCGGGGGTGGCGGGGTCCCCGTCACTGGCGGAAGACGGTGATGGGGATGGGGTGGAAGTGTTAGCACCTGCTACCGATGGTCTCGCCAGTGGAGGGCGAGCAGTGACGGCAGGCGGCTCTGGAGGGGCCGCTGCACATGTTGATGCTGCGGGGGTGGATGTTCCATTTGGTGGACCTCTGGGAGTGCCCCCCACTCCTCCCACACTTGGCTATGTTCCCGGTTTGGGCGCTGGCCATTTTCCCCACACTGGACTTTATGGAGAACCAGGCACCTGGGCATGTGGGGCTGGGCCATGGGGGGGCTTTGGTTATTGGAGGGGCGGGTGGAGCGACTGGGCGGGAGCGGGTCTTGCGGGGGCCAGGGGTACCCCATCCAGGGGCACAACGGCCTGGGATGCTGGCGGCCTCGGTTCCTCAGCGTCGAGCTGGGGAGGGGTGCCAGGTGTAGTGTCCGGCATTCTGGGGGCTGTTGCTGCGGGCTTCTCTCCTCTCCCCATGCAGCTATCACAGAGCGTGCTGTCCAGGATGGACGTGGCAGATCCCGGTCGGGCTGTTGGTGCAGTGCCTGCACGTGCGGCAGAGGAGCTGTCCGGTGCGGCGGCGGGGGCCCACGCCGCGGGTGGGGCGGTGCCTTCTGCCCACGTGGCTGGTGAGTATGAGGCAGGAGATGGGGGCATGGGAGGGGGCACGCAGAACCCATCTGCGGGAGTGGTGGTGGGTGGAAAAGCGAGGGCGAAGCACAAGCACGGGCGCCGATTTAGGCGCGCTTCTTCTTCATCATCATCCTCGATGTCGTCGGCAGGTTCCTCGGGCGACTCAGCAGTGGCGGGGGGTGAGAAGGGCGAAGGTGGGGGGGGCCACAGTGGTGCGCTGCGCTGAGCTGTGGGAAGGGGTGCCATGGAAATTGTGCCATCGGATCAAGCATCGCAGGTATATCGATATTTTCCGCCTGCTGAACAGTAGGAAACGTGCGGGTGAAAGCATGAAAAAGCGGAAAGAGGATGAGATGGCGGGCAGAGTGCAGAAGGCCTCCTGCAATACTCTCAATTGGACCAGGGCGTTTTTGCGCTTAGCTAGCGTGTGGGGACACTATTTCCTGGAGCACTATGGGGCGCTGCTTGCGTATGGGGATACAATCTTAGCAGCATCACAGGGCCATGAGGGGTGGGCCTGGTTAAATTATGATGAGGAGTTCCGGGACATGATGGAGGAGAACAGGCAGTTATCGTGGGGGACGAAGGACATTAACCTATGGTTAATGCAAATGTCCGTTTGAAGTCGGGTCGGGGAGTTGGTGGCGGCAGCAGCAAGGTGGGACTCCCCACAATGATGGCGAGTCCGCAGCCCTTTCGAGGGCCGGTGCCCTGGGGGGGCGCAGTCAAAAGGGGTGTCGCGGGGGGGAGGATGTCTGCTGGCGTTACAATAAGTCGTCTTCCCATTCCCCAACTGCAAATTCAAGCATGCCTGCTCCCTGTGCGGGTGTGGGCATTCTGCCAGTAAGTGTAGCCGGAAGGGAGTGGCTGGGGCCCCAGCTGGGGGCAAGTGACGGAGCTCACTGGGCGTTGGCTCCTTCACCCGTGAGAGCCGATGTTATGCGCCCATGGTTGGTCAGGTACGGGCAGTCTCGAAGGGGGGGGGGGTGGAGTTTGCTATTAAAGGGCTTCACGGAAGGTTTCCGGATTCCATGTCGGGGTGTGCCAATGAGGGGAGGGTCGAGAAATGCGAGTTCTGTGGTATCGCTGGCCGGGGTCGTGCGGAAGAAAATCGCAGAGGAGTGTGCTCTGGGCCGAGTAGCGGGACCTTTTTGAGAGCCCCCATTTCCCGTGTTCATGGTTTCCCCACTGGGGGTAGTTCCCAAGAAGGAAGCGGGCAAGTTCAGGTTGATCCACAACCTCTCTTGCCCTCCGGGAGATTCCGTGAATGATCACATTCCTCAGGAGCTGTGCACTGTGCGCTATGCTTCCTTCGACGCTGCGGTGAGTTTGGTTCGGCAATGCGGGGCAGGTGTCTTGCTGGCAAAGGTGGACATAGAATCGGTGTTCCGATTGTTGCCGGTGCACCCTTCGGCTTTCCCATTGCTAGGCTTCCGTTTCAAATCGGGGTTTTATTTTGATAAGTGTATGCCTATGGGCTGTGCGATATCCTGCGCTTACTTCGAAGCCTTTAGTACTTTCCTGCACAGGGTGTTAGAGACACAGACGGGTGTCGCCAGCATAGTGCATTACTTGGACGATTTCCTGTTCGTCGGGCCCAGTCTAGCGCAAACCTGTGCTACGCTGCTTGAATCATTTCTCAGGTGGTGTCAGACTTTGGTATTCCCATTGCAGCTAGCAAAACCGTGGGTCCCGCGACTTGCCTTACTTTTTTAGGGATTGAGATTGATACCGTGTCCATGGTTGTGCGCTTGCCGGGGCAGAAGGTCGAGCGACTCAGGGAACTTGTGGCGTTTGTGGGGTCGTCGTGTAAGGTCACCCTTCGTGTCATGCAGTCATTAGTGGGGCATCTAAATTTTGCTTGCAGGGTTCTGCCCATGGAGCGTCCCTTCGCCCGGCGTTTATCCATTGCCATGGCAGGGGTGCAGCTCCCGCATCATTGGATTCGTGTATCTGCGGGAATGCGCTCTGACCTGTGGGTCTGGGATGCCTTTCTATCTGATTTCAATGGGTGCTTGGTTCTACAGATGCAATAGTTTTCAAATGCAGACCTGCACTTGTTTATGGATGCGGCGGGCAGTTTTGAGTTTGGGGCTTACTGTCAAGGGGCTTGGTGTGCCGAGCCATGGCCCAGTGACTGGGTGCAGTCCGGACTTACTCGTAACGTTTCCTTTTTGGAGCTTTTCCCTATAGTTGTTGTGTTCTGGGTGTGGCCGGAGCGGTTGCGCAACCGGCGGGTAATATTTTGGTGCGACAACGCAGCGGTGGTCGAGGTTATCAATCAACATGCAACTCGGTGCCCGAGAGTTGCTGCCTTGATGAGGGTGTTTGTCTTGGCTTGTTTGCGCTTGAACGTTACGGCTAGGGCACATCACGTGCCGGGATTTCAGAATGCCATTGCTGATGCTCTGTCCCGTTTCCAGTGGGCCCAGTTACGGCTGTTGGCACCGGAGGCAGAAGAGAAGGCTTCACCGGTTCCGGAGCATCTTTGGAGGGTTGGGACCCAGACTTGATTGCTGTTTGCATCGCTCACAAGTGGCACTTGGGCACAGTATCGGCGAGGTTACTCACAGGTGAGTATGTTTCTGAGTGCACAGGGGTGGTGTGGGGGGAGGGTTCCGGACTCGTAGGCCGATTCGTTGTGTGGGCAAAGAAGGAGGGTTGGGCTCAGTCGGCAGTTGTATCGGCGGTGGCCGGGTTTTCTTTCTTTTGTAAGGCGGCCGGTTGGGGGAACCCTAGGGTGTCCTTTCTGGTTAAGCGCCTACTTGCAGGCTGGGCCAGGGTGCTCCCCAGGGAGCGGGACTGGCGCTGCCCAGTTTCCCACGAGCTATTGCTCTGGATTTGCAAGGCGTTACCTCACATCGCGGTTTCGGGTTTCGAGTCGGTTTTGTTTCGCGCGCTGTTTGCCGCGGCCTTCTTTGGGGCATTCCAGGTGTCTGAGCTTGTGCCCAGGTCAGCAAGGCAGGGAGCATTTGGCGGGCTGCAATTCGAGCACGTGATGGTGGAGGCATCACAGGTCCACCTGTTTTTCCTGCAGTCCAAAACTGATCAGACGGGTAAGGGTGGCTGGGTGGTCCTGAGCGCCATTTTCCCCTTGCCATCCTGTCCGGTCAATGCCCTGCGGACTTACTTGCGGTGCCGGCCACGGTTCAGGGTAATTTTTTCATACATGAGGATGGCAGGCCGGTAACTCAGTTCCAGTTCACGGATGTATTGCAGTTGGCTTTGCGGTCCTTGGGTTATGATGGGCGGAGCTACGCTTCACACTCGTTCCGGATCAGGGCGGCTATGAGTGCGGCAGCAGTGGGACTGGATGGCCGGGTTATCCAGCGGATCGGCAGATGGCGCTCGGGTGCGTACGAGGGGTACGTTCGTCCGGATGGTCCGGCGTAGGGCCGGCGGGCGCAGCGTGGGGGCCGCTTCGAGCGGTCGCTGTGGGGGTGGAAAGGGGGGGGGGTATTAACAATTTTGTTTCCTATTTCAGAGTTGCCTCCTGGTGGCAGGACGATTTGTCCTTTCAGATCGTGCGTGCTCCGGAGACTGGTGGATCATCGGTCATTCCTTCGCCTATTGGGCTGAGCGAAGAGACAAATCAAGGCCGTTGGGAAAGCACCTGGGGATGGCAGATTCTGGAGTGCGGCTGTGTTGGATGGGGACAGCATGGCATGCGATGGTGGCAACTCTTGGATTTCGTCCGGGCGAAGATCGCACAGTGGCAGTGGCCAGTCGGGCTGTTGATCCACTTGGGTGGCAACGACTTGACGAGCTGGTCATGTCGGCATATTATCAGAACTGTGCAGAGGGATATCGCTGTGTTGCGGGAGTGGCTCCCGGGGGTGGCCATAATTTGGTCGGATATCATTCCACGCCCAGCATGCTGGTCAGATCGACGGCGGTCGTGGGGCCTGGTCAAGATCAACAGGCAGATAGGGCGCTGGGTTCAGCTTACTGGCGGGTGGCAGGTGCTGCACCCCTGGGCGGAGGTTCGCTGTGCTGGGTTGTTCCATCTGGACGGGGTTCATCTTGCCCCAGTGGAGCAAGATCTTTTGCTGAATGACTAGCAGGAAGCCCTGGAATGTTGGTCACAGCTTTCTTTGGGGGAAGGCGGCGCAAGGTTAGGGGCCTACCTTGCGCCGGTGGCAGGGTAGCGAGCTGGCGCTCGCCAACCCAGTGGGGCATTTGAGGCTGATGCCTCTTTGCATGGGAGCGGCAGTGCTCCTTAGGTTGGGAGAGACAGCACGGTTGGTCTCTGCCTGGTGGAAGGCACCTTGTCGGCCTTTGCTAATAACATGGCGAGGCTGGCGGTACGGGGATTGGGGGGAGGATGATGCACCACCTTGCTATGAATG
This sequence comes from Ichthyophis bannanicus, assembly GCA_033557465.1. NCBI lineage: Eukaryota > Metazoa > Chordata > Amphibia > Gymnophiona > Ichthyophiidae > Ichthyophis > Ichthyophis bannanicus. The sequence goes on along the minus strand of CM066035.1, from coordinate 768,338,827 downwards.
GCTGGTGGGGGGCATCATCCGGAAAGGGAGGGGGAGCAGTTATTGGTTTTAAGAATGTTCAGTTGGCCCATGTTGGGCCGGTTTGCTATATGGTTAAATAAAGCTGCGACCAAATAATTGTTACCAAAGAAAAGCCAGTGTGTGTGTAGTCTTTTCCTGTGGACCCGGACAAGGGGGGGGGGGGCGGGGGTACGTGGGGTGTAACTTGGGTGCCAATACCAGTGCTGGGGGTTGAGGGTTCAGGGCTGGCGTTACAGCAGAGGAAGGGCATCCGGGTACCTCGGTTAATCCCACCGCGCCGCAGGGGTCGGATCCCGAGGCCGGTATTGTAACCGGGTCCCCCTGGCCCAGAGCTCTCGTGCACGGCAGCGTGGTGCAGGGAGGATATATTACGCCGGCACCAGCAGCCCACGTCTGTGACGTGGAGGCTGGGGATTGGTGCTGGTGCCGGCGGGTGGGCGGGTCCACGGCAAGCGAGGGAGATCCACGGCGTGTGATCTCCCTCTTGCCATCGGACCGCCAAGGAAGAATGTGTCCCGACCCACCCTCCCACGTGTTCGGCCTGACGGGTGGGGGAGTATCATCGCAGCTGGGTAAGGGGGGAGACATACGTCGTTTGGGGCTTTGTGGGGGTAGCGAGATGGCACTCGCCGACCCGGTGGGGCATTTGAGGCTGATGCCTCTTTGCACGGGAGCGGCAGTGCTCCTTAGGTTGGGAGAGACAGCATGGTTGGTCTCTGCCCGGTGGAAGGCACCTTGTCTGCCTTTGCTAATAACATGGCGAGGCTGGCGGTAGGGGTATGGGGGAGGATGATGCACCACCTTGCTACGAATGGCTGGTGGGGGGCATCATCCGGAAAAGGGGGGGGGGAGCAGTTATTGGTTTTAAGAATGTTCAGTTGGCCCATGTTGGGCCGGTTTGCTATATGGTTAAATAAAGCTGCGACCAAATAATTGTTACCAAAGAAAAGCCAGTGTATGTGTAGTCTTTTCCTGTGGACCTGGACAAGGGGGGGGGGGGGGGGCGGAGGTATGTGGGGTGTAATTTGGGTGCCAATACCAGTGCTGGGGGTTGGGGGCTCAAGGCTGGCGTTACAACAGAGGAAGGGCATCCGGGTACCTCGGTTACTCACCACTTACGCACCTTTCTATAAAGTATAGTACACATGTCTGCACAGTGGAGGAGTTTGGAGAGAACATAAGTGGAGTCATGATTTACATGCATATTTTATAAAATACATTTCTCTGTGCTTACTTTAGAGCTGGCATAGTGTCCATAAGAACATAAGATGTAGGTCAGACCAAAGGTCCATCAAGCCTAGTAGTCTGGTTCTAACAGTGGCCAATCCAGGTTACAAGTACATGTCAGGTTCCCAAAAGGTAGACTCAGGAGTATGTTTACTAATTGGTGGTAGCGGTTTCCATGTGGTATTGGAGCCACAGTTCCATTGAATTCAATGGGGCCGCGGCTCTGATATCAAGTGGAAGACACTACCGCCAATTAGAAAAAAATACCTCTCAGGTTCTGCAGGATTTGTGCTGATATTTTATAAAGACACATAAGCGCCTATGTTTCTTTATAAAATAAACTAAAAATAGATGCCTTCCTGCCCTATTAGGCACCCAATTATAAAATTACCCCCATAAGGACTCGTGCGGGTAAATGAATAACAGAGTTTAGCAAATAGGATAAAAATGCCTATTCTATTCCTATTTTATAAAGGCGCAATACATGCATATATGTTTTTATAAAATAGGTTCACTGAGCAATGCACAGAAGATCAGACACAAAATTATACCAGCTCAAGACAAGTGTAACTAATGTATGTACATTCATGCGTTTAATTGTATATCTCTAAATATGAGTCTAAAACGTATCTCTGCCCCAGCTCTGGCCAAACACCTCCTCCAGGATCCCTACAAACAGTCTGGAACAGTATTTGTGATACTGACATCAAGTGTACTTTTATGCAAGTATAAAACAAGCAAATTTTATAAGACGTTTTCCACATCTAAAACATGGTTTAAACAAAAAAGGTTTATAAAATAACCCATTTTGCGCATCAAAATTAGAATTTACAAGTATAACCTAACAAAATGAAATGAAGCAAATGAAAGCAGTAAGCAAAAATGAAAAACAAAACAATAATACAGTGCAAACACATTTAGTTCCATCGCCTTAATCATTTTTATTGCTCTTTCTATGCATTTTCTATTTCTGCTATATCTTTTTTGAGATAACTGACACCATACCACTATCATCTTCAGCAGCTGTAACTTAAAGATGGTTCAGTGAGGATCTGGGATCCAGCACATGGTCATAGGCCCTGTAATGCTCCTCCCCCTCCTCTGCATAGGTTTCCTGTTACCAGAGAAACTTGTCATGGGGCGGAGCTTCAACTGTGTTTGTGATCATGTGCAGTCTCTGAGATTCTACACTGAGAGTCAGCCGTCTACTAGCTGGCCAGTGAAGATGACAACAGCAGTACTAGCAGACCCATATATTTGGTGCACCGTAATGGTTACTGCAGTGCATGTAGTGCACACTTAAACACCACTCTGTTATCATAGTTTAGAAAACATGGGGCTCAAAATCTAGTCACCAGTTCAGGGAAAGATATGAGCACTTCCCCATCCATTAGCTAGCCCAGTGTCCATATACCATGCTGTTGCCATACTGACCATGAGAGTATTTGCTTATTGATCCTAATTTTCAGGTAGTGCCAAAGGGATTTCTGAAATTACGTTCCCCACATATTATATCACAGACAACATAGGTCTGGAAGGCACCACCATATGATACACACTTGGAGACCCTTCCCACTCCTCCCCTTATCTAGGGTTGCCAACTGACCAATTTTAGGCCAGCCCGGCCAGTTTTAAAGGCTGGAGGTCAGCAGTCGGACTGTAAAACCAGCCAATGAAAATCCAGTTTTCTGCTAACAACCGGCCTCGGCTCGACTCGGCTCCCCCTATCTCCCGCGCTGCATGCTCAGCCTGCCCTTGTTCCTGCCACTACTTTTCCTGTTCCTTTGACAGTGACAGTAGACCTCCAATTTAAAGTAATTCTGTGCTTGCAAGGCTGGTCTGGTCCCTCCTTCCTCTGACATAGGCTTGTGTCCGAGGGGGTGGGACCAGACCATCCATCTAAGCACAGAGTCACAAAAGCCTGCTTTTTTCTTAAATTGGAGGCCCGCTACCACCAATGGTGCTCCGCCGCCACTTCCAATGGAACAGGAAATGTGGTGGCAGGACAAGAGCAAGCAGCGTGGGAGGGTAAGCCAGCTGGACCTGAACATGAAGTGGGGTAAGAATATGTTGGACATGGGGATAGGGACAGAAGGAGGTGCTGAGCATCGGGCGTGCTGGGCAGGGCGAGGAGTTGATACTGGACATGAGAGAGAGAGGAGAGTAGTGAAAGATTAGGAAATAAGAGGCTGGGGAATGAGAGAGAGCTGGGGAATGGGAGGGTTGGTGTGAGGGAAAAGATTGAAAGCTATAGCCTGATACAGTAAAAAGGGTGAAATAGAGGAGTGGTTGATAAGAAGAAGGAGTGAAATCTGGATAAAGAAGCAGAAAAATAAATGGAAGAAAACTGAAAAGAAGAGATTGGTGTTAAAAACTGATATAAGGGAGGAAGTGAAGACAGGAGGAGAGAAAAGAAACAAGGCAAATGGAGAGGAGACCATGAAGAGAGAGCTAAAAGAAGAAAGAGGAAAATAAAAACCTGAAACTGGGACTAACACCATTAGAAAAATAAAATGATCCGACAACAAAAGAAGAAAAAATAATTTTATTTTCTATTTTGTAATTGGAAAATGTTGGTATTTGGAAAGTACATGTGCCAGGAGTCAGAATTGGTATATAAGAACATAAGAACATAAGATATGCCATACTGGGTCAGACCAAGGTTCATCAAGCCCAGTATCCTGTTTCCAACAGTAGCCAATCTAGGTCATACGTACCTAGCAGTTTCCCCAAAAGACACAGGTTCTACAATGCTTGTACTGGGTCAAGCATTGATATCCTGGGTCCCTTCTTAATAATGGTTTATGGACCTTTCCTCCAGGAACTTGTCCAAACCTTTTTTAAACCCAGCTACACTAACAGCCTTTACTACATCCTCCGGTAACAAATTCCAGGGTTTGATTACACATTGAGTGAAAAAATATTTTCTTTTATTAGTCTTAAATAGTTTACCCTGTAGCTTCATTGCATTTTCCCTTAGTCTTTCTATATTCTGATAACGTAAACAATCGATCTACGTTTACCCGTTCCACTTCGTTCATTAATTTATAGACTTCTATCATATCTCCCCTCAGCCGTCTCTTTTCCAGGTTAGAGTCCTAAAATTTTTAGCCTTTCTTCATAGGAGTATCCTTCCATCCGCTTTACCATTTTGGTGGCTCTTCTCTGAACCTTTTCTAATAATGCTATATCCTTTTTAAGATACGGCAACCAGAATTACACACAATATTCAAGGTGCGTTCTCACCATGGAACGATATAGAGGCATTATAATATCTTTTGTTTTATTTTCCATTCCTTTCCTTATGATACCTAGCATTCTATTTGCTCTCTTGGCCACCGCTGCAGACTGGGCCGAGGGTTTTAAGATGTTATCCACAATGACGCCTAAATCTTTTTCCTGGGTGGTGGTTCCTAATGTGGAACCTTGCATCTTGTAGCCATAGTTTGGGTTGTTCTTCCCTAGTGTGGTAAGGAGAGTGCAGCTCAGCATGGAAATAAAAGAGAAAGAAGAACTTTTTCTTCTTTTCGGGGGATGGGTGCACTAGAACACATACACCACAGCAAAATCCCTGAGAGAAACCAAGAGGGTAGAACTAGGTTTAAGCCACTCCCAGACTCCATGACAACCCCAGGTAAGAGTAGGAGGTACAAGTGGGTGGAGTCAGAGAGGGAGGTGCCCTGCTCAACGTTTAAGTTTGAGAAAATAAACAAAGTAGAGAGAAGCAGCCAAGGGAGAAGCAGTCAAGGGAGAAGCAGCCAAGAGAAAGGCAGCCAAGCAAGAAGCAGCCAAGAGAGAAGCAGCCACAAAGAGAGGAGCAGCAGAGACAAGAGCAGCCAGCACTGCAGCCAAGGAAGCTACAGAGAAGGTTCCAGGCAGAGGACCAAACAGACTGGCAAGAGGGAGAGAGAGAAAAGGTTGGCTTTGAGAAGGCTAAGGCAAGAGTGCTTAGACTCCTCTGATGAAGGGTCTGTCTGCAGGCAGCAGAAGCCCCAGGAAGGGAAGTGGAGATCTTACCCTGATTCCCTGTCTAGCTCAGAGGCAGAGAGAGTCACAAGCCACAGAAGCCTCAGCCAGGAAGGTGCTGCAACAAGACTCCAAGGTAGGAGAAAGAAAGCAGTAAAGCCAAAACCCTGTGTTTCTTGCTCTGACTCTGAAGGGAGGTTTAGGCCTGAGAAAACCCGGATTAGGAAGAAGGGGTTGTCAGGAGAAACTGAACAGGAGAAGCCCGTTGAAGTCCTATCTAGAGGAGAAGGGACTATTCAGTGGAATAGGCTGTTTAACCTGTTAAAAAAACATTAAGCATAAAGTGCCCGAGCGTTTTCAAACTTTGCCAAGTTACAGCTCAGCAGAAAGCATGGAGGTAGAAGGTAAAGAAAGTGACCTGACTTCAGCTTGTTCTGAGATGGACTGTGATATGTGCATTGTGGCTAAGTAATGAAAGCCTGAGAGCAGTGAGAAATTTGGAATTGTAAATACATGTGCTTTATGACTACCGAATTGAGAAGCATCATAAAGGGAAAAGAAAAGAAAGCCTGTGTAAATAATTCTACTACAACACTGGTTGTAAGCTTTGCTTTAATAGGAGAAGATTATCCTTTATTTTCTTTGACTTGACTGTACAACTGCTTTAAAGATTTGTTACCCGCTTGCCACGGAAGCTAATAAAATTCCTGTGTGCTTTGAAACAACCACTTGGTTCATTTATCTCTATACACAACTACAATCCTTGGTAAAGAGGAATTCAAGATGGCTTCCCGTCCCTACTAGGCGACCGCCTGGTAGGGGCGCGACCGCCACACTAGGTGCATAACTTTGGTGTCGGACATGGCTGGGGCCTAGCCCAAAGCAACAGTCTGAAAAGATATATGCTTGGTATTGCGAGGGATTTTTTCTTATATGATAAGTTTTATGGGGAAGGTTCTAGCTCTGCTCTGCACAGTTTGTTGTGGAAGAGGCTGGAGGCGGGATTCAGTGGATGCAAAATATATGTTTGGATTTAATGCCATATGAGAGAACAGATGTGTGCTGAAGGGGCCTGAGAAGGGGACTGTGGCTGAGTAGGTGTTGTAGAGTCCAACCTCTTATACCCCCTCCTTGATATAGTTTGCAGACACTAAATCCTGCACCGTTGTCCTCTCTACAATTATTTTTTAATGGGCGGGCATGGGCAGAGGATGGCAAGCCACATGTGGTGGGTTTTTCTCTTTAAAAAAGTTGTCAACCTTACCCACATCTCTACCCCTCTGTACCCATTGCAATAGTTTTGTAATCAGATGCACACAGTCATTTTAAAATACCTTCATCTACGCATGAACAGGTGTAAGTGATCATCCCTATGTTCAAGGCATGTTCTCTACCACCAGAGCTGGCCCCAGAGTTAGTTCAAGATGTTGGCATTCTAGGCAAACCTTAAGCCTTATGTCTCCCCGCCCCCCAGCAGTCAGAATCTAACTTTGAGTTCCCTGTTTTTTGCCACCCCTCCAGAAGCTGTCATCTTAGGCAACCATCTAGTTTGCCTAGTGATTGGACCAGTTTTGTCTGCCATATATGCTGGTATTTTATAAAGACAAGCAGGCCCCTACCCATGATGCCTTGTTATAAAATTATTCTCTTAGCAAAACAGCTCACTGCAAAGGTAGTGCAATGAATGGCACGAGTTTTTAAAATATGTGCCAGCAATGAATTTGACAAATCTGAATTTAATGAAACTTGGTGCACTCTGTATAGCTGTAAAGTTGAAATTCATTATCTCCATAGTGCAATTCAATGGAAGAGTTGCATTATTCCTGCCCACATATTTAGCACATTTAATTGCATATGGAACCATTTAAACCCAGTTTACTAGCCTATCAACAATCATGACTATTGAAGTCCATTAGCTATCGTTAATTAATACTTCTGGTATTAAGTGTATGAAAGTCATCTAATGGCCTATGTAATGACTTTGTTTTCTCATTAACTTCCAATCTTTTCTCTGATTTAGGCTGTCAATTAAATGAAAAAGGGGGACAAAAACAAGTTACATTAATTTCATGAATATTGTTAATTATATATTGAACCAAGTCATCTCTTTTGAGATCTAAAATCTGATTGGTCAACAAGCTTTCCAACTGCCCATAAGCATGACATATATCTAATTTATAATATATAGTAATATATGTGAAACAGATAAAGCCCTTCCAATATGCCCAGTTTCCCCTGCCCACTGAGACATAATAGTGGAGATATATCTGATCTGCAGGTATTTCCACACCTTAGTTTACCACCACCTTTTGTAACTGTCTCAAGCATGTTTGAATGTTATCATTATTCTGGTTACTAACTAATAAACTATTTCAGGTGTCTGTCCCCTCCAGTAAAGAAGTACAGTATTTTCTCACATTTCCTCTGAGTCTCTTCCTCATTCAAACTTTAGATCATGGCCCTTTGTCCCGTGGAGAAGGCATCTTACTTATACACTACTGAAATCTCCTAGATCAGCTGTGTGTATCAACATTCATGTGACTATGTGCTCATGACATGCATGCTTTCGACAAAATATAAATAACCCAAAAATCACCTGTGGAGTAATCTCTCTTCAACATGATGCAACAGAAAGCTGAGAAGGTATTTTCCTATCCCTTGAAGGGCTTATACCCCAAGAACCCTTTTACCAAAGTATGTTATGTGATTAATGTGCATTTCAGCTTGCATTAACCATGACTGCAGGCCCATGGTGATTGTCACCATGCAGGAGGGGCAATTACCCTATGCTGAAAAGTGTGTTAACCATGCATTATGTGAAGGGTTGGGGTAGAGAGTGGGTTTTAACTGTGTATTTCATTTAGCAAAGGCATCAGTAATCACCAATGTTGCAGTTAGTACTGATGCATCTACCACCACTTCAATAGGTGGTATTAGGTGAACCCATGGTAAATGTCTGGGGCCGGAACGCACACTAAGGGACTTGCCTGCATGGTAACTGTCAGGCGCATGCTAGCTACGCATCTAACAATTACTGTGATGCAGTGGTACCTAATATTTTAGAAAAGGCTCGCTAAACACAGTCATTTGTAAAATATATCCACAAGAAATATATGTGGATTTGATAGAAAAGACAGTGGGAGTAGAGTGGTACCAAGTGGCAACCCGACCGAGAGAGAGAAAGAGAATGAAAAACTGAGAAAAAAGGAAGAAGGATGAAAGAAGGGGCAGGTGTCCCCCCCCCCCCTCACCCAAAGAACAGGTGCACATGTCCACAAAATAACATTTTCATCATTCAACCACATTTGAAAAAGAGCAGACAGATATAAAAGATTCCAGTTTACACCAATCAACTGCTAGATAGGTTGTGAATACAAATAATGACAAGGTTTAGGTTACATTATGTGACTATCATTGCAAATATCAACGTTTCTCCGCCTTTTAGGTAGAAAATAACTTTGAACTTCAGAAAATATGCATTCATACCTCCAGCCGGATGGATGAGCTTAGTTCAGTTTCAGTTTATTTGGATTTGATATACCGCCCTAAATGACATCAGGGCGGTTCACAATAAGTTAACAACCAAAGAGAGGCACAAGACCAGGAAAAAGGAAAAGAACTACAATCTTAAACAGGAAAGAGGAAATTATAAAGCGTGTAAAGAAAATACATAAGAGAAGAACTTAGACAAACATTAATAAACCAGGTCAGGAGTGAGAGGCCGGGAGGTTATAAGCTGTGGTGAAGAGATGAGTTTTCAACTGTGACTTGAAGGCAGGATAATTTGTTTCAAGATGGAGTGAGATAAGCAAGGAATTCCACAGGGCTGGACCATGGAAGAAAAAAGCTGAATGCCGGGTTGATTGAAGGTGTGCGCGTGAGGGTGAGGGGAGGTGAAGGCAATTGACATGGATTGAACGGAGGGAACGAGTGGGAGTGTGAAACTGTAGAAGGTCAGTGAGGTACTGAGACATTTGGGTGTAAATGGCTCGGTGAACTAGAGTGAGAATTTTAAAGTGAATACGGAACTCAATAGGTAACCAATGTAGGTGATACAGAAGTGGTGTAACATGATCTCTGTAAGAAGAATAAGTGATAATCCTGGCAGCAGTGTTCTGTAATAATTGCAAACGATGTAGCTGAGTGCGGGTAAGACCTGCGAGGACTGAATTACAATAATCAATACGAGAGAGTACGGTAGTTATGGTAAGGGTATTCAGGGCAGAAAAAGAAAGAAAGGGACGAATAGAACGAATTTGGCGTAAGAAAAAGTAAGAGGTTTTTGTGAGATGAGAAATATGGCCCTTAAAGGAAAGAGTAGAGTCAAGCAGACCACCAAGATACCGGAAAGAAGAGACCAGAGGAATTGTGGAACCGTCAATGGAGGGTGAAAGTGAAGGCTCCCAAAGGTGAACCAAGTACATGAGGTTTTGGTCAGATTAAGATGAAGGCAGTTAGAAGAGAGACAATTTGATACAAGAGTGAGACAGGAATTCAAAGGAGTGAGATCAGGGTGAAGAGGACTAGTATGATGTAGAATGATGATGTCATCAGTATAGAAGAAGGCAGAGAGACCAGTTTGCTGAATGCAGAGGGCAAGGGTGGCAAGGAAGAGATTAAAAAAAAGGGGTGCAAGGACCGATCCTTGTGGGACACCACAGGGAAGGGAGATGGGAGCAGAAGAGTGGTGTGGGCCAGAGGGAGAGACCACAGAGAAAGAGCGAGAAGATAAGAAAGAATGAAGCCAGCGATAAACTGTTCCCCTAAGCCCAGCGTCCCGGAGACGTGAGAGGAGAAGAGAATGATCAACTAAGTCAAAAGCCATAGCAAGATCTAGGGAGACCATCACCGAAATGTCACCTTTGTCATGTGAGGAATGGAGATCATTAAGAAGTGCTACTAGAATTGTATCCATGCTGTGACCCTGACGAAAAACCTGACTGTCGGAGATGTAAAACGTTTATGGAGTGTAAGTGTTGGGAAAATTGGGAGAAGACAATCCTTTCTAGAAGTTTTGTGAGGAAAGGTAGGTTGGAAACGGGGCAATAATTGACTGGGATGAGTGGATCTAGATTTGATTTTTTCAAAATGGACCAGACCAATGCGTGTTTCCAGAGGGAGGGGAAGGATCCAGAAGAGAGGGAAGTATTAATCATGGTAAGAATGTAGGGTAAGAGAGCAAGAGAAGGTTCAGTAAACCAGGTAGAGAGGATGTGGTCGAGGGGGAAAGTGGTCTTTCACACTGAGGAAATAAGAGTTAAGAGTTCTGGTGATGTAATAGAATAGAAAGGCGACCAACAGTGAGAAAAGGAAGAGGAGGGGAAGGAAGGAGGAGATGGAGGAGGAGGGGAGGATAGCGGGGGAGGGCAGAAGGGAAGAACAGCACACAGATCTGAGATCTTGGTTCCAAAGAACGTAGCAAGACTGGAAGGAGAAGGTAGAGAGACTGAGGTGGATCTGAGGAGTGATCAATGTTAAGTGAGGTAAGGGTTCTAAGCACAGACAAAAGCTGTCTGGAAGGATTAGTGGCCGTGGTAATACAATTTGAGAAAAAGGTCTGTTTAGCTAGATGGACAGAGGAACGGTAATGATGATGATTTTCATGGAATTTTGCCAGGGTAAGAGGAGTAGGGTGCTTACGCCAAGCACGCTCAGCTCGTCTTAAATGATGGCATAAGAGATGCAAGCCTGCATGATACCAGGGATGTCTAGCCATAGGGCGTTTAGATTGAGATGGCTGAAAAGGGGCAAGCCAGTCAAGAGTAGTGGATAACGTGGAAGTCCAGATTGAAACCTGTGCATTTGGAGCGAGAGAGTAGAAAAGATATCTGGAAAAAGCTGAGGGGTGGGAGGAAACTGCTGCAGGGTGAGTGGGGTGATTCGACGATGTGGAGGGGCAGTGAGGGGGACAGAGGATGGAGAAACCTGAGATGAAGATGACTGTATGTAAGGAGGATGAAGCAGAAATGGCAAGCAATAATGATCGATCCAGGGGAGAGGCTGTATTGTGAGCTGTTAAATTTAGAAAGGGGGTGACAGTGGAATGATTAAAGGATCAAGAGTATGGCCAGCAACATGGGTGGGTAGTAAGACAAGCTTCTGGAGAGAGAGGTCATGGAGAAGAGAAATAAAAGATAGATCTTTAGCGGAGGTAGGACAATCAAAGTGGATATTAAGATCTCCGAGTATAGTCAAGTGAGGATACTGCAAGGAGACGTCGGTAATAGTATGGATGAGAGCATCCCAGAGGAAGCTTGAAAGAGAAGGAGGCGAATAAAGAATAAGAATATGAAGAGGAGGGGAGGGGAGGACTGAAGACATAGGAGGAGAGATTCAGGGTTTTGCAGAAGAGGAGAGGAAACCTGGACTATAGGGAGAGATGAACGAAAAAGGACGGCAACGCCACCTCCATAGCGGCCCTCTCGAGAGACAGAGAGGGTGGAGAAACAGGGGGGCAGACATCTGGTGAGAAGAGGGTGTTCACCCTCCTTTAACCAGGTCTCAGAGAGACAGAGCATGTCCATGGACTGTTGAAGAATGAGGTCTTGTACGAGTATTAGAAGAGACTTTGATTGTAGTGAACGACAATTTGCAGAGCCAATCCTAAGAGAGGCGGGTAACGGAGAGGAGGGAGGAGCACTTAATAAAGGAGAGGTAGATGAACAGACATGTAAGTTTGTTAAAGTCCGAAAATGAACAGAATTATTTCCTGAGATAGGGTGAGAAGGGCAAGGGCGATGTCCCCAAACTAATGGAATAGCAGACATAGGGTAAAGGAACTGACTAGGATTTACAGGATCAACAGGGAAACGAGAAAGCACAGAGGCACAAGTCTGCAGAGGTGGAGGGCAGAGAGCAGGCAAAGATAAACCAATGAGGAGAGCAAGGAGACACGACAGGATAGCCAAGAGTTGCCACGACAGGAATCCAAGAGTTGGATCCAGTGAGAAGCAACACACTCGAAGCGACCCCAAGGAGCGCACCTAAGGAGCACGTTGTGCTCCTTAGGTGCGCTCCTTCGGCATGCGCCCGAGACGCGCGCCGCGGCAGCGATCGGCAACGCTGGAGGCGTCTTTAGTTGTAGGGGATCCGAGGATTACCTGGGGGTCCACAGCCGCGTCACTTCCTGGGTAGGCGGAGCAAGCATGTGTTTCAGAGACCTGGAGGATACAAACAACAGGACACTCAATGGCAACAATAAGGGCAAATACAGAGAGCACAAGTATGGCAACATTAGCAGGAGAACAGAGCAAAGTACGGTGCACCTACGTTTCACCATGGTTTTCAGGGAAGAAGTGGTAACCTAGGCAAGTGAGACAGTGACAAAGGGAGATAAAAAGAGAAAAGGAAGATGGATGAAAGAGAGGAGAAATACAACCCCTCTCCAAACCACAAAATGTGCTTGGTGCCCTCAGCAAAATATTTCCTGCTCTTGTCCAAAACAGAACTATCAATGTCAGTAGTGTTTCGTGTGGGGGGGGGGGAGGGGGGAGTGGGATGGGGGCACTAACACAACACTCTGTTTCTTAAAAAATCAACATGGGATCAGTGGTTGCAACACAATATCTTCTGCCCCTCCACCCCCCCCCCACCCAAATAACACAGCATCAATGTGAGCTCTGCACATATGCTTTATTTATTTATGTAATGAGTTTTCTATACCACCTTATCTTAGATTCAAAGCGATTTACATTAACATGAGATATACATTGAACAATGGGGAATAAAACTTGGAGGCTTATATGGGGGGGGGGGGAGCCAATGGCAAACAAGTTAAATGAAGAATAGAGTTTCAGGGAATTTATATCTGGTTGTTGAGGGGGCAGGAAGTGAAGGTCAAGGATAGCAGGGTAGTGGGAGGAAGAGGGGCCACATGAGGAGTTTAGGTGAGGGTTGTAAAGGGGCATGTGGAACCATAAGTATGAAGGGTAGGGACTGCAGTCCAATCATATGTCAGGTTCATAGGGTTCTGTGAAGAGGTGTGCTTTTATTACTTTCCTGAAGTCCTTAACGTTGAAAAGGTAGATTTATAAAGAAGAGCTAATTAAGGACATTAGTGAAAAAAACCTGTTGGGGGTCAAAAAATGTTATTTTGAGGATGCTGAGACTTTCTTTTTTCTTTTTTGGTGGGGGGGGGGGAGGTGGAGATGTTGCGTGTTGGGACTATTGAGTCTCTGTTGGTAAAATTTGTTGCACCGTGCTTTGAATGGCACTATGGTCATCTATCCAGCTGGAGGTATAAATGCAAATTGTCTGAAGTTCAAAGTTATTTGCTACCTAAAAGACATTCACATATATAGAGATCTTATAATGTAACCTAAAACTTGTTATAGCCATGATTCCTTCAAAGTTTTATTATTTATATTCACAACCTATCCAGCAGTTGATTAGGGTAAATTGGAATCATTTATATCTGTCTTTTCTTTTATAAATGCATCCCCTAGATTTCTTTTTTTAGTGCCATCAAATCAGTGTTGACTCTTGGTGACCCAGCTACCTCTGGCTTTTCTTGGCAATGTGTCACTGGAAGTAGATTGCCAGCCTTTTCTTCTAAGGCAATGGAGGGTAAAGTGACATGCCAGTGGGAATTGAATCCTTGATCCTTTGGATACTAGGCAGTTGCTCTAACTACTAGGCTACTCCTCCACTCCATCCCCTAGATACTGCAGTCCTTATGATAGCTACAATTTTGCGATCTTCTAACTTACCCATATCCTTTGAAGATACCTCACTCCCAACCATAGGTCCCTTTTACTAATGTGAGGTATGGCATTGCACTTGCATATTTATCACAAGAAGAACTGCATGGTAGATGCAAGCTGTGTGATAAATACAGGGGGCATGCCCAGCATCTGCCCTACATTTAGTACACAGGACTGACAAATATCACATGGCTCTGCATTCCTAGTCTAGACAGGAAGCACGGGAGCACATGCTTTGCCTGCCAAGGCAGGGATCACAGGCCAGGAGCCAATCAGCCCCCCCCCCCCCCCGCTGATGATATGGTTCCCCAAAGCAGGAACATCCCCCAATCATTGCTCCCCATGAACCCCACCCCAGAGAGACTACCCCCTGCAATCACCCTCCCCAAGTCAGTACCCTTTTGAAGACCCCAATGGCTGGAAAGCGTTCTGGCCATAGAGGCCCTGCAAAGGGCGTTCACCAATGCTGTTGACAAAACTTCCCCCCCCCCCAACCAATCCACCTGCACCCTCCCTGCTCCCCAACACTTACCCAGGATCCAACCGGATCATCCCTGGTGGTCTAGAAGTGATCAGGGCAGGAACAGTCCCTCTTAGCTCCTGCCCCATCTCTAGTGGTCTTCAAAATGCCACCAGGATCATCTTCTGTTAGCCTTGTGACCCATAGCGGTAGTACTGTGAGACTAGCATGGATCTCAACGCCACTTTCAATACTGCCGAAGCTGGGATAGGAACATAGAGTACTGATTGGGGGGGGGGTAGTCTCTCCAGGAGGGATGATTGTCATGTTGGTGAGTGATCATAGGGGCTTTTCCTACTTGGGTGGGGGGCTGGATCATTATCAGGGCAATGGCTGCAGCCATGCTGCTGGGCTGCCGGTGGCACGGCTCCCATTACTGTCACAACTATGGGTAACGATGATTGCAGTCATGAGGTCAGCAATCATGACAGCTAGCATGCAGAATTGTGCTCTGATCCCACCCTCCTTCTTCAAATGCAGACAGCCAGGTTTTTCCACTGTGCTGTCTGCCCTTGCTCCACAGTAGTGGTGACTGCGGGTGTTTAGTGTTTTCTAAACCCATGGAAACCACTTACAGCACCTTAGTAAAAGGGCCCCCATGTGTTCCTGAATGACCATCAGTTTTCCATTATGAATTAGTTAAAACAATTATTCTATCATCTTTTTAAAAGATAGCCCAGCAGCAAGACTCCATCTTATTAAAGGTGCATCTCATCTTTTTAGACTAGTCCCCCCTTCAAAACAATTAAATACCAGTAATCATTACTTTTTTGGAAAAGCTTTCTCTCATCTTTTTACAGCAACATATTACAAATCTAAAATTATTCACCCAACAAACTATTTTTCACTGTAGCATCCCCCACTGTGGGTGTCCCTAGTTCTAGGGCTGACCTGGCAGGAGGACCCATCAGGCAGGCTCCACTGGTCCCTGTTAACGGGTGGGATTTCCCTTTCCTCTCCTCAGGATAACTTCAAAATAAGTGTGAACGTGAACAAAGTTGGCTACAATATTTACAAGCTTTTTTAACTTCTACAACTATAAGTTACAAAAAGTAATAATAATGCATTTAAACATTTAAGCTCTTAGAGGCCATTTTACTAAAGGCCGTAAACTGATTAAAGTGTGTTTTAGCATGCGATAACAGGCAGTTGAGAATGCTAGGGAGAAGAGTGGGCAGGTTAGCGGCAGAGTGTGGGTGTGGCGAATACATTGCAGGTAATGCAAGGGCAATTGCCAGGTGATCATTGTCAAAGTGGCAGTTAGTGGGAGGGCACAAAATGATCCCTCTATGGGCATCATTAGCTGAATGTGTGTTAATTGCGCCACATGTCCGTGCATTAACTGCTGGGAACTTACTGGGATGTCCGAACAGTTAGCACATGACACTTACTGCATATTAACTTTGCTGCTAATTAGTAAAAGGGCCCCTTAATCTCCTTGATGCAAAAGCAAAGAACAGCAAGAATCTCATATACATTCCTATACTATAGGATAACCAATTAAATAAATTTGA
This sequence comes from Ichthyophis bannanicus, assembly GCA_033557465.1. Classification (NCBI taxonomy): domain Eukaryota; kingdom Metazoa; phylum Chordata; class Amphibia; order Gymnophiona; family Ichthyophiidae; genus Ichthyophis; species Ichthyophis bannanicus. Next base: position 768,322,877 of record CM066035.1, on the reverse strand, counting down.
GTTTTTAATCTTCACACAGCATTACCAGTTAAATATGTTCCCATGTTCCATTGTCCATTTCCTTCCTAGGGTACTCCAGGTCTCACCCATATGCAGGAGTGCAACTGAACCAATATATGCTGTTCTCCTAATTTTGGGGTGCTTTTTTGATTTGCTTCACACATTCATTTTAATAAAAAATAAAGTGTGAGTGTTAGAACATTTTTACGCATGCACACCAATTGCACACATGTAGATTTGTAAGTTAATGTATGTGCAATTGATTTTGCTTCCACTTTTTTTAGGTGCCCCAATGAACCAAATGCACATCGCTAGTTACCTTTTGAAGTTACCCAGTTTACTTCATAGTTCCAAAGACAATTAATAGGAACGTTGTTTTTTTCATCCATTACCAGACAACATCATCCTGCTGCTATAATTCTACTGGTTTTCTCTATCTTTGGTAAAGACACTGACCCCTACCTTTTTTTCTTTTCAACTATTTATAGTTACTAAAACCAAATGCCACCACTGTAATTAAACCTGTAAATTATGTGTATATTCAGGTAACATCATCCTTAGGTCATCTGGCAAAGAACAGATGAATGGAGAGTAATTCTCAAAAGCTCAGCACAAGTGTATTGATTCCTCGAAAAAAGGTCTTAGTTGCAACATATTTGTTGACCTTTATTTTGACATATCGATCAAAAATATTATAAATCATGATGTCCTATCTTTGCAGAGAGCAAAGCAAAGCAATACAGCGTTGCTTCACAAACACCGCCATCTTTAATGTCATTCATTTGCAAGGAAAGAGGTTATAGGAGCGTTTCTGAATAATGAAAGAAAAATGATTAAAACTGACCTGAGAAGGGAAAGTTTTAGAGAAACTCTTGTGCTGACCTGGATCAGCCATTTTGGAAACAGGATACTGGGCTTGATGGACCTTTGGTCTGTCCCACTATGGCATATCTTATGTTCTTATGTTAAATGTTTTTGCCGCAAATGATTTAGAATAGATGCCCAAAAAAATGTGGGTGTGCTTTAGGCATTGACAGCCTTCATTTATTAACTTCCTGAGCTAGTGATTTTATATGTTAAACTGGGATTTTTATTTTTATTTATTTATCATTTCTTATATACTGCCTTTCATGATATCAAGGTGGTTTACATTGAACAAACTGAAATTACATTGAACAGGGCATTATAACTTGGAGATAACTATTTTACAGGGAACATGGGCTATGGAGGGTTAAGTGGCTTGCCCAAGACGACAAGGAGCACCTGTGGAACTAGAAACCCCAGTCCTTCTGGCCTAAGGTTGCTGTCCTCTAGTGGGATTTGAACCCCTGACCCTCTGGCCTGAAGTACCTTGCCCCAACCACTAGGCCACTCCTCCACTCTGTTAGGGATTGATATTTATGCTTCTTTTAATATGTTTTAGTGATCACTAACATTTAGGTATCAGTAGTTCAAGCACTATAACTGGTATTCTATTTTCTTTCTAATGTTTATTGGACACCAACTATTCATAATTACTTTTATTAGACATGTATCATTTAGAGGTAAATTTAGTGAGGAAGGACCATAGCAAAATCTCAAATGGCAAGGTAATTTTGAGTTCTTGTGTGTCTTTTGTTTACTACACTTGCTTAAGAGTTAGGTCCTGTATGTGTCTCATTTTAGTGATAATCCTGCAATATGAAAACAAAAAATGCTCTAAGGGCCAATTACTGAGATGTGCTAAAGTCAGCCTGCATTAATTCACCATTAATGCACGTTATTAGTAACTAAGGGGTCGATATTCAAAAAGGTCAATATTCAAGCACAGTGCTTAAGTATTGGTGAGCTATTCAATAGCAGTATCCAAATAGGAGCTGCCACTGCATATCAGGGCTGAGAGGTACTTTTTGGATAAGTGCCAACACTGGTTGGCGGATTTTCAGTTGGCATTTATCTGGATTGCAATTTAGGCAGCTTTTCAGCCAGCTAAATTGCCTGGATAGCCCTGGCACTGTCTTTACTCTGCCCCAACCTTTCCCTCCACTAACCTGATAGTGCTGGGGTGGGGTGAATATCATGGCCAACACCCTTAGCCCCCCGTTGGCCAACTGGCTAAGGGTTCTGAATATTGACCCCCAGGTCCTATTGAAGAACATGCGCTAAGATAACATATGTTGCGGTGAATTAACATGAATATACCGTGAGTGTAGTTTGCCTTCTTATTATTTTTTTTGGGGGGGGGGCAAAGAGTAAAGAAGTCGTACTGACAGTGGGGCAGGGGTACCAGATCACCATTACTGTCTGCAACATTTGGGGGGGGGGGGGGCTAAAAAAAAGCCTGTGGAATATACATTAGTGAGCTTAGCAACCAGCCCTTCCTGTGCTTAACCAGGAAAGACCCATCCCAGGCCACCTGACATGAATTAAGGGAAGTCAAGATGGCTGCAAGGTGATTTAGCTTTTCCCTCCCCACTAAAACAAAACAAAATAAACAGCATTAGACCCTCCAGAAAGCAAATCTTAAGCAATGTCCTTCTGTCACACAAAGATGCAGTGGGGGTGTCAGGCATATGCTAATCTCAAACATTAAATAGATTCTATTTATATACAAGACTGTGGGTGTACTTTGTGCTCATTATTTTTTCTTCTTTGTCAAGATTCTTTGACATAAATTGGCATGATAATGATAGAATAGAATAGCAGACATGTAGGAGAGAGAAACACTGAATGTGGCTGCAGGAAAAGACACCCAACGGTGGTAATTTATAAAGCCTTTGTCAAGCATATATGCGCATATATGGCAGCATATGTGCATAAAAGGCCTACCCTGGTTTAAAACTATGCACAATGATAAGAATGTGTGCACTTTCATGTAACCTAGGTATGGGTGTGTTCAGGAGGTGCATTTGGGCGAGCATAAACAGAGTCACAATGTACATATGAACATTTATGCCTGCTACTAAGCAGGAGCAAATGCTTGTGGCTTCATTTTAGCTGTGATTTTTGCAAGATTTGTGAGTTTCATAGAGACACACAGGCACCTATGTGTCTTTATAAAAGAGGCGCCTTTTTGGCCTGTTCACATAGGCACCCTGTTATAAAATGTCTTGCTCATTTTCCTTTCTTCTCGCAATATTGCAGGCCCCTACTTGATCTTTGGTTTTGTGTTCACTCTCTCCACTTCCTACCCTCTGCTTATCCCATAAAGGACAAGCCCCAGACTCACCGGGGCAGGTAAATTTCTACCCCTTTACCTCCCATTATGGATAGTGACAGGATACAAGGGACTGTAGCTGAGGGGAGGGAAAAAGGGTTAGCCATTCTGGGGCGGGCACATTTAGTGGTGGAGAAGAGAGAGAACATTTACCCCCAGTCAGTAGAACTGAGGGATTTGCTGCCTGTCCTGCCCACTCTCCCACTGTTGTTGATTTTGCAGGTGGGCTTTTGTGGGTCAGGAGAGCATCGTTCCAGCTTGCAGATTTTAAAATGCAAACTCCTTAAATTCCAGGCATATAGCAATGATTTATCTTTGGGGACCTGATTATGGAACTCGCTAAATTTTTGGAGTGATACTACTGGGCGATAATGTAGTCTTCATGTTGATAACCCAGTATTCCTTTGATCTAGACAACCTGGCATCAGGTGTTTGCATGGAGTGGGGGCACTGTAAGGTAATTGGTTACCTCATTGTAGCTAGGCTGACAATGACTAACTCAATAGTCAAATGTGGCAAGAGGAAGTTATCAAGCAAGTTTCATCCAGGCTGATAGCACACGATGTGTAAGTTGTTAAGTAGGGGACTAGATGGAAGGGGAGTAGTTGTACTATAGTTGCTGTTTATGTTCTATGTTACAACAATTTTTTAATATAAAAAATATATATCCCACCCATGCAATAATCTGATCAACTATCAAGATGCATATATATGAGTAGTAGTATAATGGGTACACTACTTGCCAAACTGATTGACAGGTGAGATAAGGATGGCAGGAGCCAATCAGCGTTCACTTCCGGTGTATGTCCCGCCTTAGGCCATGCCCCCTCCCATAGAAGTGAATGGTGAGTTAAGACAGATATAACAACCATACAATAGATACATAAAAGCAATCAGAGCAATATTTAAACTCCACAGTTGGCTATGCTTTTAATTAATTAATTAATTTATATTATTTATTTGTGCGCTTTTCTATACCGCCCCTTCCGGAGATCAGGGGCGGTTTACAGAGAACCTGTTTAAACATTAAACATTAAATTACATGGAACATTTTGAGCACATATGTAACTATCATACAAAGAACATATCAACCTATTTACATATGTTGGGAAAATTATTCATTATTTATCAATGATAGTACAGTATGGAAAACTATAAAAGGCAGAAAAAAACTATTTACAATAACTATTATGGAAAATACTAAAAGTATGGAGTTCTATAATATGCAGAAGGACTATTTACAAACAGCCCTTAAAGTCTGTCTATCATTCAGTGGGGATAGTGTAATGGGGTTGTCAGTGAAAGCATACATTGGAGAATGAGTCTTGGGTTAGGTCGGGTAGACTTGTGTTGAGTCGTGTATTCTTGTGAAATTTGTTCGAGTGTGGGTTGTAAGTTGTGATAGTGTTGGGTGAAAAGGTATGTTTTAAGTTCCTTCCTGAAAGAAATAAGGTCTTTAAACTCTTCCAGGCTGTATGGTAGTTTGTTCCATTGATTGGGTGCATAAAAAGAGAAAGCAGTATTGGTTGTTACCTGCTTCAATTTTCTCATAGAGTCAGGAAATAGAAGCATGTTGAGGTTTGCTCTTCTTCTTCTTCTGTTTTCTGAGGGGGTCTGGATTAGTGTTGATAGATGTGACGGGGCTAGTTCATTAATGAGCTTAAAAATAGTGACTAGTGTTTTATATTGAATCCTACTGGCAACAGTGGAGAGCGTATAGAATTTGGGAGATGTGGTCGGATAGTTTGGCTTTAAAAATAATCAGAGCAGTAACATTCTGGGCCCTTTGAAGAATGCACAGATTCTTCTTAGATGTACCTTGGAGTAATCCATTACAGAAATCTAAATGTGGCATTATAAGGGCCTGGACAACTGTTCTGAAATCCCCAATGTCAATGAGGGGTCTGAGTTGCTGAATGGTTCTGAGTTTAAAGAATATGGTTTTGGCAGTTTGTTTTATGTGATGTGTCATGCTTAGTGTTTTGTCAAGGGTAACTCCTAGATATTTTACTTCAGATTTGACTGGAAGGGTGATGTCCATCAGGTTGACAACAGAAGGGGGGGTGAAATTTGAGTTTCTGGATACAAAAAGTGCTTCAGACTTTTTGAAATTAATATCCAAATGTATTCAGCTTCAGAGAGACAAGTTGAGATTTTGTCGTAATTAGGGTTATCTATGTCACAAGGGGTGAACAACATGATGTCGTCTGCGTAGATGAAATAGTTTAGATTGTGGCGTTTAAATATTGTGCAAATAGGTTGGAGATAAAGGTTAAAAAGTAAAACAGAGAGAGAAGATCCTTGTGGGATACCTCTCTCTTGTGGGAATGGTAGAGAAGAGGAATGATCTATCTGAACATATTGGAAATGGTTAGATATGTATGATTTAAACCAGCCAAGTGTTTTCCCTTTTAAACCTAATTGTGATAGTCTGGATAAGAGGGTGCTGTGATTCACACTGTCGAAAGCTGAGGAAATATTAAGGAAAATAAGCAAGAAAGCCTGCTTAGCATTATCCATGCCTTGGATTATTGTGTCAAAAAGGGATATAAGTAAAGTTTCTACCCCGTGATAAGGGCGGAAACTGTACTGCTGCTCATCTAAAGGGGAGTTGGTATCAATATGGTCCTGCAATTGTATCTGAACTAACTTCTCAATGATTTTAGCCAGGAAAGGTATACTGGCAATAGGCGATACGAGCAGGGGTCATTGCTGTTAAGAGTTTTATTTTTTAGTAGAGGGTGAATCGCTGTATACTTGAGGTCATCTGGCAAGAAGCCTTGTAGTAGAGATTGGTTTACTACTTTCAATATGTATGGGGCGAGTTCAGATTTTGCTGCCTTAATCCATGTCACTGGGCATGGATCAAGTAGAGAGGTGGTAGTGTTCAGGTTTGATATGGTCTCTAGGAGTTGTTTGTTTGAAATTATGTGAAATGAGCTCCATTCACTGATATTATTTGCTGTGGTAGGTGACAGGGTGGTACTTGGATGGGTACTCTGTTTAAGCTTGCTGGCAAAATGGTTTGCCAGGAGTTGTGGGTCTATTAGTGTTTTGTTCAAGGTGTGTTCAGGAACTTTAGCAAGGGATTTAATAATCTCGAAAAGCTCCCTTGGGCGGTTGATGGCTTTTGATAATGTTTTTGCATGATGTAGCTTTTTTGTGGTATTAATAGCTTCCTTATAAGTTTTGAGGTTTGCGAAGTATTGTACCCTGAGTTCTGAGGCTTTTGCCTTACGCCATTTAGTTTCCAATTTCCTGAGGTTTTTCTTTAAAGTAGCAAGCTCTGAAGTGTACCATTTCTCAGATGAATTTCTTCTTGGTCTTTTATTTGAAGGCAAAGATTTAGCTTCTGCCCCTATAACAGAGTTCCAAATTGATACAAGTTCATTGAGATTGTTTGAGTCATTGTCTAACTTTGTAGAGATTGATTCCAGGAAGTTTTCCTTGTTAAACTGGCGGAATCTTTGCTCTATGTGTTTGGTATTAATATGTGATGTGTTAGGGAGTTGGAAAGGGAGAGAGAAATGTATCATGAAATGAACAGACCATGGTACCTGAGTTGTGGTGGGTGAGTTAAATTGGGGTAATTGTGTGTGGTGTAATGGGAGGAATATTAAATCAAGGGTGTTACCTTTGCAGTGAGTAGGGTGAGTAATTATTTGTCTAAATCCCATTTCATCCATTGCTTCAAGGAAAGATAGTTCCTGGTTATTTGGTAGGGAGGCAAGGTTAAAATCTCCTAAGACAATATAAGGTTTCCTTAAAGAAGAATTGCATGCAACCTCAAGGATAATGTCTAAGCTCTGCATATCAAGTGTGGGGGATCTATATATAAGGCAGATGGCCATGGTGTGACTTTCTATTCTGAGGATATCTATCCCCTCGTGCTTATCAAGTAAGGTAGATGAAAGATTGAGGTTAGATTTAGCTATTACGAGTACTCCTCCACCTCTTTTTTGGTCCCTATTACAGCTGAGTATAGTATAACCATGCACTGCAACAGTTAAATAAAATCTGGATGTTCAACATCAGTATTCGGCTAGTGATTGGCACTGAATATCTGGATTCAACAGCAGCTGCCAGCACTATCTGGATAGCAATGATTTACAGCCCATTGTCTTCATAGCCTTTCCGGATAGCTTAGGACAGCTATTTTACTGTCCTAAGTTTGGTGGATAGCTATCTAGATAGTGGCACTGAACATCTCCACTATTCATATAATTTCCTTCTCTGTCACTTGGACTGCCCTGGCAGTATCTGGATCGTGTCGAGGTGATATGTGTTTGATATCAGTGACACTATCTAAATAGTGCCACTAAAAATCATGGCCAATGGCACTTATCTGGTCGGTAGCTGCTGCTAACTGGATAAGCACCGCTGAATATCAGCCAATAAACATACAAACATATGCAATTTTGGTCAACATTATTGGCAGCCTTGCATTTTAGGTATGTTGTATTCAATATCTTGAGAAATAATTGGAAATATTCCAATTGTATGTTGAAGGAGAAGAAATTGAAATTGTGAACGACTTTAACCTACTTGGATCAACTATCAATAAAGAAGCAACAAGCAGTCAAGAAATCAGATGATGCATTGCTCTTGGCAGAATGGCTATGAAAGACCTAGATAAGATTCTCAAGAGCAGAGATGTCTCTCTCCATACAAAGATTCGACTTGCGAAGAGAGAGATCATTAGAGAAAGACATTATGCTTGGCAAGATAGAAGGTCAACGCAAAAGAGGAAGGCCAGCAATGAGATGGATTGATACAATAACAGCAGCTACGGGTACCAGTTTGTCAACAATGAGCCGCCTGACCAAAGACTGAACACAATTTAGGATAGCTATCCAGAAGGTCGCCATGAGTCGACTCCGACTCGACGGCACTTAACAACAACAACATGTTGTCATAATATTTTAATGGTATGTTCAAAGGTCTACAACAAAAAAAAGATGTCTGTGCAACTTAGACATAGTAATTTCTGAGGAAAAAACTAAATATGACCTGGACAGGATTGACACCCTTCACTAGTATTTGGTTACACAACTCTTGGCAGCGATGACAGTCTCCAAATGTTTCTTGTAGCCATCTATATGTTTCATACATCAGTCTGCTGGTAGTTTCTCCCATTCTTCAACTGTGATTTGTTCCAACTTGTGAATGTTTCTAGGATTCCTTTTACCAATGGCAGATATCAGCTCTTTCCAAAGATTCTGAATTGTATTGAGATCAAGACTCATTGCTAGCCAGTTTAACACAGTCCATTTTTTTCCTTTTTAACCATTCCCTATCCCTGTTTCGTCGGCTCGCAACCTTGGGGTTGTCTTTGACTCCTCTCTCTCCTCCTCCACACACATCCATCTGATAGCTAAGACCTGCCATTATTTTCTCTATAACATCAACAAACTCTACCCATTCCTTTCTGAACACACTACCAAGACCACTTATCCACTCTTTAATCACCTCCTGTCTTGACTACTGTAACCTACTCCTTGCTGGTCTCCCTTTGAATCATCTCTCTCTCCTTCAATCTGTTCAATAATCTGCTTCACGGTTAATCTTCTGCCAGTCTCGTCATGTCCATTGTCACAAGCACAACGCCAAAACCACTAGTCTCTAGTTGTTGAGGGCATGGTGGTTGATGTATCCTTCCTCTATCAGCTATATTTATGCTTCAAGTAAAAGGATTGCAGTTGAGGCAAACCGAGGGTAAGGCTTATGACAGAAAAAGTTTATTTTAAACACAAGAGAACAGATCAGGTTCAAGGTTCCATTAACAGGATAAATTATAGGCTTTTGCTTAAGGTTCAGCAAACTGGTGGCAAAAACAAACAGAACTCAACAATGGCTTTTCAAAGTCCTCTTAAATGTAAAAGTTTAGCCTTTTCACAGATAACAGTGTGCCACTTTTCTTATAGTCCTTTGTTGATCATAGCACAAAGAAAACAAGGTCAATTCTCCTTATGGCAGTTTATCTTCACTCAGCCTCAATTCTCTGGGCTGCACTTCCAGGTGAATATGAAATAAGCATTCAAAATGTCCACAAAACTCTTAGCAGGCTTTTCATATAAAACCAGAGCAAAGCACAAACTCTTAAAGCAGCCAATTAGCTTTCTTGCTGTTGCAGAGTTCTAACACAGCTGATAATCAGGCATGAACACAGCTTCCTTTACAAGCTTATGTGGCAATAAATTCCCTTTCCAAAACACACAGGACTTTACCTCCTTACTGCTTACGCTTTAAGGTCGCCCTGGCAAGAGGAACAATTCTTTCAAGGCTGTCTTTTCTTCAACACTTCAATTCTAAAGCTTGACATAAAGAACAATCAATAAACATATCTTCTTCCCCCACCTCTGTCTCTGGTTCTCCCAATTGCATGGGCTCTGACTCACTCACTTGATCAGACTGCTCAGCTGCCAATTTCTCTGGTAATCTGAAAGCTTCTCCACTTCCTGGCTTCCACCCCTGTTGCCAACCTGATTCAGGGAAAACAGCTCTCTCAGCTCTGGGTAGCTCAGCCCTTCTCCAGGAGTTAGCACCTGCTCTGGCCTCTCCAGCATTCCATCGTCCTTGCTGCTCTGGACTCTGTTCCTCTCCCCATCTGCTGCTTCTTTTGCTTCCTCTGCTGCTCCTCCTCTCTCCATAATCTAACCAGGGTTTATACTCACTGGGATCCAACCCCACCTCTTTCTCTCCCAGGTGTTTGTAATCTCCCTGCCTTCTGAACTCAGAATAATCAGTGCGCTTGTTAGAGTAAGGGCTTTGGTCCTCATGCTTGCAATCTCCCCCTCTTACTCTACCAAGCATTTCCTGAAACCTATTCCAGCTGGGGTTTTTCTGCTTTTGAAACATGGCTCTGGCCTTCTGACCCTGCACACCTAACAGAGGCCCCTTGATTAAGGTGAATTCCTTATGCTTTTCACCTCCCCCATGCTCTGGATGGCTGACCTTGCCACACCATATTATCCTCTTCTCAAATCACTTCATTTGGCTCCCTAACATTTCTGCATCCATTTCAAACTTCTCCTGTTGACCTATAAATGCATTCACTCTGCAGCTCCTCACTACCTTTCTTCTCTTCTCTCTCCTTCTCTTCCCCCTCGGGAACTCCGCTCTTATGGCAAATTGCTTCTATCTGTGCCCTTCTCTTCTATTGCTAAATCCAGACTTTGTTCCTTTCACCTTGCTGCACCTAATGCCTGGAACAAACTACCTGTGTCTGTACGCCAGGTCTGACCCTCTAACATAATACATTTACACAGAAATTTTAAGAAATAAGTAGCTCCTAGTCCCAACACTGGTGATTTTAAGTCCAGAAACTGCCATCTCCAGATCTGGGTGGCTCAACCAACATGTGGACATCAATGAAGTTTCTGACCACAAAACATAATATCTCTATGCAAATGCAACTTAAAGAATAAATGTAGAATCTTCTGCTTAATAGATTCAGAACCAAACATCACCACTAAGGTGCTGTGTCTGGTTATGAATGTCTGCAGTATCTTCAAGAAAAGCAGTCAAATTGTGAACACCCATGCTATGGGAGGAGATCAAAACTCTCTCCCCCAACAAGAGTGGTTCACTACGAAAAGGTACATAATACAGTTGAGAAATTTCCGCATCCTCCACAAGCTTCAATTCTTCAACAAAATATTTCTTCTAAAGTATTTCAGGTGAAAGCAAGCGGGTAATCGTGAAATTTAGGAAATTCTTTACTCAGGTTTGATTCTTAAGTGCTTCCAATCTGTAACTTGTACTTAAAGAATCTTTCATTAAAGCTTCACTAGTTCCAAAACATGGTTTAACTTGAGAATCAATCCAAGCAAAGGCATTGTCTAAAGCAGGTATGTCCAACTTCGAACAGGTCATGATCTACTTTTTCCGGCCAAAAGTGCTGGTGATCTACCACCATGAAAATTAAGTTTCAAATTAGTTTCAAATTAAATTTTAACCCAATAAAGTTGGAGGATTCTCCCCCCCCCCCATTTTTAATGAACCTTCTGTCATTTACTTGGATGTGATCAGCTGTTAAGCAAATTAAGCCAAAACAAAACAGAGAGACGAAGAGCCAGTAAGAACTGCGAGGGGAAATGGAAAGTACATTTTTTCTTACAATTTTATTGAGTAATAACTTTCTTTAACTTTCATTGAGTAATTTTTGTTAAATTTAGGTCAATTATTGATCCAGGCTGATCTTGCACAATCTTTAATATTTCGCTCTTGCTCATTAGTGAGACATCTGAGCCTGCATTTCATCCACCAGCTTTTTGAAGTTGGGTGAATATTGGAGATGTTCATCTGTCATGTTGGAACGTTGTGTACTCTCTGTCATTTTCAGATGGGGAAAATGCAGATTCACACAAATAAGTTGAACCGAAACAGGAGTGTACAGCTTCACTGCATCTTCTCAAGTTGGGAAATTTGTCTCTAGGCACTAGCTTCCAAAACGATTTTTGCTTAGCACGGGTCTTGAGAAAAATGTCATTTTTAAGGGTTAATATTTCGTTTTCAAGAGATGACTTGTTCAATGAGTAATTTTTACTGATAACAGCTGCAGTTTCTTTAATTTCTACATCTACTTTGAATGGGTATGACAAGTACTCCACAACTGCTCCAATTTTTTGGAAGTCACAGAAACCATTTTTGAATTCCTGGATAACAGAACAGATTTCTGTCACATACTTCTCGTTCTGAAAAACAAAATTTGGATACTTCGGAGTGGAGGAGTGGCCTAGTGGTTGGGGCACGGTACTTCAGGCCAGAAGATCAGGAGTTCAAATCCCACTAGAGGACAGCAACCTTGGGTCAGAAGGACTGGGGTTTCTAGTCCCACAGATGCTCCTTGTGGTCTTGGGTAAGCCACTTAACCCTCCATTGCCCATGTTCCCTGTAAGTATTAGTGTATGTGTCTCATATCCCCTCATGTTAAATGTATCCCCCAATTGTGTTGTGACCACTTTGATTGAAGGATAAGATGGTATACAAAACTGTCTAAATAAATAAATATTGTCCCAGATGGTCCTGCATATTAGGAAAATGATCAAAAGTGTTGTTTGCAAGGTCAGTCATCATTAGCTCAAATTTGCTTTTGTGGGATGAAACTGTACTCATCTCAACAATGCATTTGTTTTTACCTTGTAGTTCAAGGTTCATATCACTTAGTTTGCCTGTAAAGTCAGCGAGAAATGCCAGATCACATAACCACTCCTCATCTTCCAAATCTGCTTGGTCATCTCCTCTCTCCTTCAAAAAACTTCTTATTTCATTCAGCATATCACGAAATCTTTGCAGAAATTTGTGCCTACTTAGCCATATTACATCTGTGTGCAAAATGATTTCTGCTGCCCCTTCATCAAGAGTAAAATTGAAAAGCCAAATTGAAGTGATCTTCCACGAACTGAATTTACAATTTTGAAAGTGATGTCCATGACAGTCTTTGTATTGAGTCTCTTGCTTGCCAAAATTTGCTGGTGAATGATGCAGTGTTAAGAAAGGAAATATGGGAAGTCATCATGCTGTCTACAGAGGGCTATGAAACCATCAACCTCACCTGTCATTTGCTCTTGCTCCATCAGTAGTGATGGAAACAAGTCTATGCAATGGAAGATTACACTTTGTCACAAAAGAATGGAAAGAACTGAATATTTCCTGACTGGTAGTTCTCCCTTTTAAATAAATCATTTCAAGTAGTTCATCTTTAACACTGAAGTCTTCAAAAACCATCCGGATAAAGACCAGCAACTGGGCTATGTCTTTTATGTCTGTAGATTCATCCAGTTGGAGTGAGAAAGCAACACAATTTGAAACATCCTCCAACAATTGTTCAGTTGTGTCTCCTCACATCTTTTCTATTTGCTGCACGATGGTGTTTCTTGACAATTGTACATCTTGAATAGCAGCTATGATCTCTTTCTTATTTTTAAATCCTTCAAAAAGATTGTTAGCTGCTTCAAGAAAACAATCTTTTACAAATTCCCCTTCAGTGAAAGGTTTGCATTTCTTTGCAATCAGGTTGCTGACCGTGAAGGTTGCTATGGTTGCATTGACCAAATGTGACCTTGGCTTCACCATCAACTGTTGCTGAGTAGTCAATTTTGATTTAAGTTCTTTGAGCTTCAGTTTATGAATTTCACTTTTGGGTGGAAAATCAGCATCAAACCTATTGCTATGCAGAGCCTTATAATGACATTCCAGATTACCCTTTCTGGGCAAGGATACTGGGGTGTTACAAATTAGACAACAACACTTGTCTTTCACCATGAAGAAGAAGTAGTCCATTTCCCATTCATCATGAAAGTGGTACGTTTTGCTCTTCTTTGGAACACTCATCTTCGTTATATTGGGATGGCTGGATGTAAGAAGACCAAATCTGCTAAGTTAGTATAAACACTGGCTGAATCTGGTCCAAAACTGTCACTGTTCCAAAGTATTAAAGATCAACAGGAACTGAAGACCTCTGGATGATGTGCAATACAAGGACTGGAGATGCCAAAACCACACATGCAGTTCTAAAAGTAAAAATAAGAATTCATCATACTGGCACCAATAATCAAATACCACCAAACAATCATCAAAAAACCTCAAACACCTGTCCAGCAAACTAGATAAAATCAAATACCGCCAAACAAGTTCAAATAACACCACACGCGATTTAATAAATTCTGCACACAGTGTAGCATCAACGCAAAGGCAAGGCGAAATAAAATTGCAGTGTAGAATCAATGCAAAGGTTAGGCAAAAAAAAAATTGCAGAGGCAAGTAAAAGTCACAGTAGTTTGAACCACTTCGAAGGCAAGGCATAGGCAAGTTAGAACAAAATTGGAAAAGTCCGGCAAAATCACCAAATTCTTGACATTTTGTTGTGTCTGCCCGAAAACGTTTAATGAAAACGAACTATAAAGCAACCAATGACCAGCACACGACACAACTAATACAGTATGTGTATTCAGGTAAAACCCGGATGAATGGATATCTCCCGGTATATAACACACTTCTAAGGGGTGTTGGGGTGGGGGCAGGAATGGGTGATTCTGAGAAGCAGGAAACCAGGTATGACACCGGGCCTGTGGTGTCTCGTCTCGGGGCACGGGCGGTGGCCCCCTGGGGTACCCACAAACTATTGGCACGAAAACAACAAGCACTCCCAATACACCCGCAGGCAAGATTCCCGCAGGCAAGGTAAAAAGACAGGCAAAGGATCAGCAGCGGCAGCAAGACCTCGGCAGATGACCTGCTGGCACGAGCTCTCTCCTAGCGACAGGCCGAGCTACTGGAGAGATGGAACCAAGTGGGGCTGGCGATCTACCTCTGACCCTTCCGTGATCTACCTGTTGGACATGCCTGGTCTAAAGAAACCAACTTATTTATCCATAGCTTGCAGTTTGTCTACCACTCCAAATGTAAACTTACACAAAGAGGTTACAATAGAAGAAAGACAAACATCTATATTTTGTATTGCACCCCATAAATCATTAAGGGTTACTTCCCCTGAAGGGGGAGCAGCTCCATTCATACTAGAGTAGACCGGCTTCACCAGCTGTGGTATTGGGATAATAGGAGCATTGGCAACAGCCCCTCGATCCACATATGTTGAAGAAAGAGCAGGAAAAGGGAACAGAGTTGGGGACTGGGAATTGAAACTCAACGAGGTTCCATCTGGTGACACAATACTGGGTAGCAAAGGAGTCAAATGCCTGTCCATGGGACCCATCATCTTGCCTGGCTGTACCACAACATCTCCTTTGATGCTGCCCTTCTCCTTTCTCTTCCCCATTTAAACATCCACCACAGTGACAATGGCTCCTCTGCAATACTCAGGGGTGCCGAAGGGTCGCCAAAGAGGAGTATTCAGCCCCTTGCATCACACTCCTTCAGTCATAAGAACATAATATATGCCATACTGAGTCAGACCAAGGTCCATCAAGCCCAGTATTCTGTTTCCAACAGTGGCCAATCTAGGTCATACGTACCTAGCAGTTTCCCCAAAAGACACAGGTTCCACAATGCTTGTACTGGGTCAAGCATTGATATCCTGGGTCCCTTCTTAATAATGGTTTATAGACCTTTCCTCCAGGAACTTGTCCAAACCTTTTTTAAACCCAGCTACACTAACAGCCTTTATTACATCCTCCGGTAACAAATTTCAGAGTTTGATTACACGTTGAGTGAAAAAATATTTTCTTTTATTAGTCTTAAATAGTTTACCCTGTAACTTCATTGCATGTTCCCTAGTCCTTCTATATTCTGATAACATAAACAATCGATCTACGTTTACCCGTTCCATTCCGTTCATTAATTTATAGACTTCTATCATATCTCCCCTCAGCCATCTCTTTTCCAGGTTAAAGAGCCCTAACCTTTTTAGCCTTTCTTCATAGGAGTATCCTTCCATCCCCTTTACCATTTTGGTGGCTCTTCTCTGAACCTTTTCTAATAACGCTATATCCCTTTTAAGATACGGCGACCAGAATTGCACACAATATTCAAGGTGCGGTCTCACCATGGAACGATATAGAGGCATTATAATATCTTTTGTTTTATTTTCCATTCCTTTCCTTATGATACCTAGCATTCTATTTGCTCTCTTGGCTGCCACTGCACACTGGGCCGATGGTTTTAACATGTTATCCACAATGACACCTAAATCTTTTTCCTGGGTGGTGGTTCCTAATGTGGAACCTTTCATCATGTAACCATAGTTTGAGTTGTTCTTCCCTAGGTGCATAACTTTGCACTTGTCCACATTAAATTTCATCTGCCATTTTGATGCCCCGTCTTCCAATTTATCAAGATCCTCTTGCGATTTTCCACAATCCTCTTGGGTTTTAACAACTTTAAATAGTTTTGTGTCATCTGCAAATTTGATAGCCTCACTCGTTATTTCACTTTCCAGGTCATTTATGAATATGTCAAAAAGCAGCGGACCCAGCACAGATCCCTGGGGTACACCACTATTCACCTTTCTCCATTGGGAAAATTGGCCATTTAGCCCTATCCTCTGCTTTCTATCTTTTAACCAGTTCCTGATCCACAATAGTACACTGCCCCCTATCGCATGACTTTTTAGTTTTGCCAAAAGTCTCTGATGAGAGACCTTGTCAAAGGTTTTCTGAAAGTCCAGATACACTATATCAACCGACTCACCTTTGTCCACCTGTTTATTCACACCTTCAAAAAAACATAACAGATTAGTAAGACAAGATCTTCCTTGTCTAAAGCCATGTTGGCTGTCTCCCATTAGGCCATGACTATCTACATGCTGAGTAATGTTGTTCTTTATGATGGTTTCTACCATTTTTCCCGGTACTGACGTCCCGGTCTGTAGTTTCCCGGATCAACCCTGGAACCCTTTTTAAAAATTGGCGTTACATTGGTGATCCTCCAATCTTCAGGTATTACAGATGATTTGATGAGGTCTACAATCTCATATTTCAGTTCTTTCAACACCTTGGATGTATACCATCTGGCCCAGGTGATTTCCTACTCTTCAGTTTATCTAATAGTTGTAATACATTTTCCCGATGTATCAATATTTCCTTCAATTCTTCTGCACCTTTAAATACCACTTCAGTCATGGGTAACATCCCTACATCTTCCTCAGTAAAGACCGAAGCAAAGAATTCATTCAGTCTCTCGACTATCGCCTTGTCGCCTCTTAGTGCCCCTTTAACCCCTCTATCATCTAATGGACCAACTGACTCTCTCACATGCATGTAGCAGCTGTAGCGCTTTGTAGTATTGAGAGAGGGGGTCCTCACCAGATTGAGCTACCCACCTGCTGCATGCTTGCTGGAACCTGCAGGCAAGACTGCCCCTCAACCACATGTCCCAAGCGCTGCTCCAGCAGCTGATGGTAATCCACAACCAAGGATCCCCATGCTGTCAACATCTCCTCTCAAATATCTGGGTTTAAAGTTCGGCACGGTGGCTAGCTGCTGTAGGAGCACTAGCTACCAGCACTGAATATTGGGCCCAAAATTTCTAAAAAAAACCCTCCATATTGTGTTGATGATTTAGGTTGTCAAGGGAGTGGGGAGAAGTATGATGTCCACTTTCGGGGGCTACCAACTCCCTTGGAGGCCAATGTACTAAAGTGTGCCCATTTTTGCACTCTGAGTTCTACACATGTAAATTAAAGTGTAAAATGGCCAAAACATGCAAATAAGTGTATCGGCATTTGTATATTTTTATGTACATGGGATCTGTTTCAAAATTATTTGCACAGTTTGTCTCATCCTCATCATGAAAGCTTATGCAAAGTTCCTCATTAAATATAGATTTGTTTGCATACTAGTACATGCGACCATCTTTTGCATATCATTTTTCACAAAAAAAAGACTACACCATCATAGATGTAGTTATTTTTTGCAAAGCATTCTCAGAAGAATCATATGCAAGTAAATTTTCTGCCAGGCTTACTTGCTTATAAGTTCCAATAGAAAATATAAGTGCAGATAGATACCATCTTTACTTCAAATGTTGCACATGTTACATTGGCACGGAGGATTTTTTCAGGATTCTCTAGAAAGTAAGTGTTTACTATCAGTAGACGTCTATGGGCAATTCTGGTGTATGGTTCTGTAGAAACGTCTTGGAGAATTCTTTAAAAAATATTGAACAGTGAATTAAATCTCTCATTGTCAATTTCTCAATATTTCATATATTCATGTATTCTTTATTTCAGCAAGCATATGTGTGCAATGTGAAAGTTTTAAGAAGAAAGAGCATGAATGTTGACACTCAGTTGTAAAACAATAATTGTATTTATTTTTATGTATTTATAGAATGCATAAACAATAGCACAAATTCAATATTTTTAGACTGGTTCATAAGGCCCTACACACCAGTACCCCACAATATTTAGCTGATCTTATTCACTTTCACACCCCCAGACATACCCCCCGCTCATTCCATTTAAGCCGTCTCACCCTTCCCCCCCCCCCCCCCCTTCTGCAGCCCATCTTCAATCCACCCGCTCTTCGGCTTTTTTCTTCATAGGTCCTGCACTTTGGAACTCCCTACCCACTTCTCTCCGCCTAGAACCCTGTCACGCAGCATTCAAGCAACAGCTAAAAACCCACCTTTTTCCCCTAGCCTTTAACCTCTCCACCTCCCTACTCTCTTCCCTCTACTGTTCCTCAGCCCACTCTGTTTTTATGAATTGTAACTTCTTTTCCTTTTCTGGCCTGTGCCTTACTTTTACTGGTTTTTATTTATTGTAAACCGCTCTGCTCCTATCTTGAAGAGCGGTCAATCAAGTTTTAATAAACAAACATAAACTCATAAATGTATTTTCAATAAAATAATTTTTTATGAGCATATTCTATTTTAGTTTGGTGCAGGAAGTGCAATGGCCCCACACTAACTGTTCGGGGCACGTCCAGAAGGTTTCCTGGCAGTTACCTTGCTGAGAAGGTCCTTACCACTGCAAGTGCATTAAATGCATCTAGACTAACTGCAACATTTGACAGTGCGCATCAATTACCTCTGCACTAACAGCAATGCATAGTCAATGCCCACTCTCTACCCCTAACCTGGCCAATCCACTCCACATCGCAAGATAAGCAGTTAGTGCATGAATTACAATGTGTTGACTGTTTTAGTGTGCAAACTATTTAGTGTGCCCTAAAGTGCATATTAGCCATTAGTGCACTTTTGTAAAAAAATGGAATTGAATAAACATACCCAAGTTAATATGCATTAAAAAGGAAAGTAAAACTTCCAGCACTCTTGGAAATGATTTACAGAATTGTTAGTGACTTTTTTATGAAATGAATTTCAAATGTACATATTTATGAGAACTCTGATACATATACAAAGCCACACATCAATTTGTGCTTTACACTGGGAGACAGTCAGCCATTCTTATCATAGTCAATACATTTTGACAAGCCCATTCCTTAGTGTCTTGACATTAAGGAGGTCATTTTAAAAGCACCACACAGATTGCAAGCCATTGGGCTTGGAATAGACATGTCTTGGATAGGCCACAGGTCTCCATGTGTATTCCCTATCTTGTATTGTAATAAGTATCTATCCAGGGCTGGTTCTACCATTAGGCAAACTAGGCAGGCACCTAGAGCAGCAGACCTTTGGGGCACTCACTGCCACTGCTGCCGTCCCTCTTCAGGGCCAGTAGCGCAGCAATGTCAAAGGAGCCAGGACACAGTACTTATCAAAGGCTCCAGGCTCTGCATCTTAGTTCCTGCCTGCTATCTTCAGGCACTTCCGCCCCCTTCTGATGCCAATTTCTGATTTATGCCAAACCAGAAGTTTGTATTGGAAGGAGGGGTGGTGGAAGCAACCAAATAACAACAAGTTGGGACAGTTTCCACACTCCTTCAACCAAACAGATTTCGGATATCATCTCTGCTCTCAATACTAGCACTGCCCCTACTGATCCTTGCCCAGTTCAATGGCTCAAAGCAACCAAGCATAACTTCCTCAGTTATATACACAATATCGTATCCATATCCCTATCTCAAGGAATAATACCCGAACAACTTAAACTAGCCTCAATAAGGCCTATCCTCAAAAAAAACAAACCTGGATAAGAACAATCCAGCGGCTTATAGGCCAATCTCTAGCATACCATTCCTAGCCAAAGTAATAGAAAAAGCAGTACAGCTACAACTCCAAGACCATGTTGACGACCATGCCCCACTCGATCTACATCAACATGGCTTTCGCCCCAACCATGGAGTTGAAACACTGCTGCTATATCTGTTCAATGATATCACCCAGACCATAGACAATTACAGGCAAGGATCTTTATTGATCTTCTTAGATATTTCAGCGGCTTTCGACACAGTTGACCACACTATCCTCCTATCAAGATTGGAAAGTATCGGTATCTCTGGTACTGTCCTTAGTTGGTTTAACTCTTATTTAACAAACAGGCAGTTTCAGGTTAAAATTGGAAACAACACTTCACAGCCTACAAATATCAAGCAAGGAGTACCTCAGGGATCTGCGCTTTCTTCCCTTCTATTCAACATTTTTATTCAGCCAATTTGTCAAATTATGGAAGCCCATCAAATAAGTTATACGATTTATGCAGATGACATCATGATTTATACACCGATTGATCTCATTAACCCCGACTACAGCAAGATCACAAATTGCCTTGACAACATGTCTTCCTGGCTCACATGCAATAACCTTGCCTTAAACTACAATAAAACAGAGGCGCTTATTGTCACTCGAAACACCGACTTCAACCCCCCACCTTTCATTAAATACAACAACATTACAATACCAGTTAAGGATGAAGTTAGATATCTTGGAATTACCCTCGATAAAGGTCTAACCCTCCAGTCACACATCAGAAAAACTGTGAGGTCTGCATACTACAGAATGAAAGTGATTAGACGCCTCAAGCCCTTACTCTCATATGACCACTTCCGGTCTGTCTGCCAAGCCTTAATAACTCCTATTCTGGACTTTTGTAATCCTATCTACTACGGTCTTTCAAAACACTCACTTAAACCTCTTCAGATGGCTCAGAACACGGCAGCCAGAATTATTGCTGGCTCAGCATCTCAAGATCACATTACCCCTACTCTCAAAGAGCTCCACTGGCTTCCAATAAGCCAGCGCGTCAAATACAAGATAGTAATTAATATATTCAAGATCAGACATAAATGCTCTGCTTTTAGCCTTCATAACCTCTTACTCCAGAATAACAACAGGCCAAGACGAATAACTACATCAAACACCCTCAGCACCCCAAGTAGTTTCAGAAAAGCGTGTAAATGTACTACACAAAGGGCAATTTCCTTATCGGCCCCACTTATATGGAACTCTCTCCCTCCCGATGTGCGATCCATGGATGATTTAAAGGAGTTCAGAAAACAACTGAAATTTGTACTCTTCACTGAGTACTATGGCACAGACATCTAACAGTCTCTATTATTATAGCCTGCATATAACTTGTTTTACTGTAACGGTTCCTTGATGTTGCGTATCCCAATTTTACCTTCACTCTTTAGTTTAGTCAGTGTATGCCCCCTGTCTCTGTTCTCCCTTCTTGTGTCTGGTAACCGCTTTGATTTAAGGAAAAGGCGGTATAGAAAACCTGTTAAATAAATAAATAAATAAATAAATATAGCAGGTAGGAATTGCAACACAGCACCAGAGCCTTTGGGAAGAGCTGTGTCATGGCTCCTTCACCATTACCGCTGCAGTGGCAATGGGAACAAGTGGTAGAAGGATGGAGGAGCCCCTGCATCCTCTTAAAAAAATTCCGTGTTGGCTTCTTCACTAGCTGAGAGGCATGAACAGTGTCTAATTTCGGACAGAGCTTTACACAAGGGATCAAGGGACTCATTCTTCTTAATCTCTCATTTTTTATATCCCCCTCAAAACTTTAGAAAAAAAAAGGTAGGGGCCTACAAGGGTTATTTTTATCTGTGTCAATGACAGTTACGCATAAATGGCCTCAAAAAAAATCACCACCTATGTAGAAGTACTTGGGTTAATATCATAGGGCATACTTTCACTGTGAGAATGCATAGGCAGAGCTTAGAACTAGGCGTATTCTTGCAAAATGCAGGCACAATTACTTACACCTGCTCGAGGACAGGTGCAAATGATCACACCTTGAATTAAGGCACGTTTTCAGCCACTAGTATTTTGTAAAAAAAATAGGCATGTACTTTTCTTTACTTAATCCTCCATTGCCTTGAAAGAAAGGCCTGGCAATCTACTTCTGGTCATGCTGCCAAGAAAACCTTGGAACTGCTGGGTCACCAGGAGTCCGTGTTGACTTGAAGATACAAACACATGTTGACAAATAAACAATTCACACTTATTAAGCTCACAAAGATATTTGCATATGTGGGAGCAAGCCCAAAAGGGATTAACACGGTTAGTAGACCTGTTAACCATGTTAATCCCCTTATCTAGAAACTTCAGCGACAGTAACATGGTTAGTGCTGCTGAGTATCCCTGGGTACTGCCACTGCCCAGTTAGCATTAGGGCATTATAGGGGAGTTCCAAGGGTGGCAATTGGGCAGTGGTGATATTGAGATGCTGCTTACTTATGGCAAAATAGCAAAAGTAAGGCACAGCAAAGGTTTATGGTTTGTTAAAATTTGATATATTGCCCTTCAAAACGCCAGAGCGGTTCACAATAATCCATGAAAAATGAGAAGCAGAAAAGAATTACACTAAAAACAGAAAAGAAACGATAGTGGGGTAACGGAAGAGAGGGGAGCAAAAGCCTCAAAAACATTCACTGGGAGATTATCTGAAATGTGGTACGAAACAAATATGTCTTCAGAGCATCTTTGGACCTGGGTTGGGAGAGCTCCAACCAGATGTCGAGTGTGTAAGGAGGTATCAGATAGATATAAGCGGATTGAACAAATTTGTCGAGGAGTATAAAGACACCTTTTTGCAACTGGACTACTAGGATCACAAAAAGAGAGATGAGTGTCAAGAATAATTCCAAAGTAATGAAGTGACTGGGAGAGAGGAACAGAATAACCATCTATAGTAGGGGAAACATTTGGCGAATTCAGTTGACCTGTTAACCAAAGTGCAGAGGTTTTTGGTTGGATTTAACTTTAAGCAAATGTTGTTGTATAGCCGATCACAACCAATGCAATACAGTTGTTTATCTTTGTGAGATCTGGAGAGTGTAAGTCTGTATGAAATAAGAATAAAATGTCATCTGCATAGTAATATGCAGAGATACCCTGCTCCTGAATAAGAGGTGCAAGTTGGACAAGAAAGACATTAAATAAAGGAGGAGCTAATACAGAGCCTTGCAGGACTGCAGAGGGAGGATAGAAAGCTTTAGAGGTGGAACCCTGAGAAGACACTTTATAGGCTCTACCAGAGAGAAATGTTTGAAACCATTGTAACACAGTACCATGCACACCTGCTGAATGTTGACATGATAGTAAGAGAGAATGATTTACTAGATCAAAAGCACAGGATAGATCTAAAGAAACCAATAGAGAGACATTACCTCGATCATGAGATTAACGAACTTCACTTAGTACAGACAAGAGAACAATTTTGGTGCTAAACCCTTCCCTAAAACCAGATTGGCACAGTAGCTAATGGAAACCAACTTCTCTAGAATCTTAGAGAGATAAGATAAATTAGAGACTGGGCGATAATGCATGGGGGATGTGGATCAAGTTTAGGATTCTTAAGCAGTGGATATATCAATGCTGTTTTCTGAAGAGAGGGAAAAATCCCAGAAGAGAGACTGTTAGAGAAGGAAGAGGATCAAGAGAAGGTTCAGGAATCCAAGTGGGAGGGATAGGATCAAGACTAATGCAGGTTTTCTGGGTGTTGGACAAGAGTTTCTTAAGGTCCTTCAACCCAAGGTTTCCGAACGTTGTCCCTGTGAGACTCGGGGAAGGAGTATCTCCAGATATCATTAAGACATCCTGACATGGGAATTGAGAAGCAATCTGAGTGACGTTGGTATGAAAATAATCCACCAATTGCTATGATATTGGTTAGGTTGTGTTATTGTTAGAACAGGTAGCTGGCTGAAGAAGATGAGAAACAACTGAATATTTTATTTATTTATTTGACAAACATTTATATACCGCTACTTCCAGCAATCAGCAGCGGTCTGATTACATAAGGAGAACTGTCAAATCAGTACAGTAAAATTTGGGGTGCGAAATTTCCCATCAGCCCCTGCGGGCTTAACAGAGACGCGAGGGAGACACTCTCCCTTCGCGCCTCTCAAAGCTGGCACGGAGGGAGGGAGGGACGGACGGACGATTCAGCCGGGCAGAGGGGGCCCCGCGGGTCAGTCCATGCTGCCGCAGCGGCAGCGGTAGCAGCCAGCTTTTTTTTTTTTATTAAATGTTACTTTAGGCCGATGGGGGGGGGGGGGGTAGGACTGGTAATGGGCTATTGGGGGGGGGGGCTGGGAATGGAAATGGGCGGGGGGGTTAATGCTGGAGGTGGGCTTATGGGGTTTGGACGGGTAATGGGAGGTGGGCTGTTGGGAGGGGGTTTAGAACTGGTAATGGGCTATGGGCTGTGGGCTGATGGGGGCTGTCTGGTAATGGGCTATGGGGGGGCTAGGACTGGAAATGGGCTGGGGGGGTTAAGACTGGAGGTGGGCTGATGGGGTTAGGACTGGTAATGGGCTGTGGGCTGTTGGGGGGGGGGTTAGAACTGGTAATGGGCTATGGGGGGTTAAGACTGGTAATGGGCTGTGGGCGTATGGGCGCTGTATGGTAATGGGCTATGGGGGGGCTAGGACTGGAAATGGGCTGGGGGGTTAAGACTGGAGGTGGGTTGATGGGGTTAGGACGGGTAAGGGGCTGTGGGCTGTTGGGAGGGGTTAGGACTGGTAATGGGTTATGGGGGGGCTAGGACTATAAATGGGCTGATGGGCGGGCTAACACTGGCGGTGGGCTGATGGGGTTAGGACTGGTAATGGGCTGTGGGCTGATGGGGGTTAGGACTGGTAATGGGCTATGGGGGGGTTAGGACTGATAATGGGCTATGGGGGGGCTAGGACTGGAAATGGGCTGATGGGGAGGAGTTAGGACTTGAGGTGGGCTTATGGGGTTAGGACTGGTAATGGGCTGTGGGCTGATGGGGGGAGGTTAGGACTGGCAATGGGCTATGGGGGGCTGACTGGAAATGGGTTGATGGGGTTAGGACTGGAAGTGGGCTGATGGGGGGGTTAGGACTGGTAATGGGTTATAGGGGGGGCTTAAACTGAAAATGGGGTGCTGGGGGGTTAGCACTGTAAGTGGGTTGTGTGGGGGCTAGGACTGGGATGGGGTGGTGGGGTTGCTAGGACTGGAAATGGGCTGATGGGTGGCTAGGACTGGAAATGGGCTGATGCAGGGACTAGAAGGGAATGGATGCTGGGTGAGGCTGGAACTAGAAGGGAGCTGATGTTGGGGGAGGATTAGAATGGGATGGGGCTGGAAGAGTAAAATGGAGAAGGGAAAAATATTTTGTGTGGGAGGGATAAAAAATCTACAGTTGGCCGGGTATTGGGAGAGTAAGTGGGGATTGAGGATGGAGGGGTAAAATTTGAGTGGATGAAATAGGAATGAGGAAAGAGCAAAAGGAGAAAGATTAGTATGTTAAAGCAGATGAGAGAGGATGGAAAAAAACTAGAAGAGAGAAGAAAGGACAAATGGACAGCAGACGATGGAGAGTTAGCAGAAGACACAAAGAAACCAGAAGAAAGTGGCTGGAGCAATTTCAGCTGAAAAAAATGCACAAAAGGTAGAAAAATATCTCTTTATTTTGAATTTATTAATTGGAATATGTCAGCTATGTTAAATGTGCATCATTAACGTCTGCGCTTTGTTTAATACAAGAGCAAATTAATGTATAGTTTTATTTCTACAGTGTTGTACATTCCAAGTTTGGCTTTTGGGATTCCCAGTTTAATTATTGTCTTCCTGTTTCTAAATTGTGATTACTTGTTTGGTGATGGTCTGTTCTGCATGTGTAACTGAGCTGAGGTGTTCTGTTTTTATAATTCCTATTTGACATTGCCACTTGTTCTCTTTCCCCAGTAGGTCATGTATTGTTGTTCCCTGAAATGTATTGGTTTAATATTTGCAGTGTTGCCTTTTGATAGGTAGAGAATGGTGCTTTGTGAGTCCTGGTAGTGCTGTTAGGATACGGCGGGTTTGCTATGGGTTCTAAATGGGCAGTGTTTGTAGTAGTTCCTAATGTGTCTGGCAGTTGGCACTAGATTATAGTAATGTAGAAATCTTTTAGTCTTTCTTTATCCATACACTCATTAAGAGGCACGTTTACTAAAAGTTAGTATATGGTAACATTATGCAAATATTTATGCAAATGAGGCCTCTTATGCAAATGAGGCCCCGCACCCCCCTTGGGCCGCCCCTGCTGGGGGCCCACAATTTTTGTTGGCGTAGGGCCTCACTCAAGGTAAATCCGGCCCTGGGTGCAAGCATATCTAAGGTGGTTCAGAGGGTAGTGTCCCAAAGGTGCACTTGCTGATCTACAGATAAGGATGCAAAAGAGGTAGTGAAGAGAGAATTTGCAGATGGAAACATCAAGAAAGTATTAGGGGTAATTGATCTCCTGAAAATGGGCACAAATGTTGAGTCTAAAATTGAGAAAGCTACTGATAAGGATTTGGGTAGGCATGACAATTGAAAAGACACGAGCAAATGGTCTATCCAAGGATATGGTATTTGAGGGAAAGGTGTCACCATAGTAGTAGCAGAGGGAGAACTCATAATGAGATCAAGTGTTTGCCCCACCGCATGAGTCAGAAATGAGACATAGTCGCAATGACAGGTCTGAGATCAGTGAAAGAAAGTGAAGGTCTCATGGCCTATTGGGGTTATGTATGTGAAAGTTATAATCACCCAAAATGAGAATGGAAGAATAAGTTGTGGAAACCTCAGTCGGCATAGCTACCAACAGATCCCAGAGAGGAGAAGAAGATGACAGAGAGCTACATAAGACAAAAGTAGAGTAAGATCATATGGTGGGGGGATTCAGGATAATGCCATATGGAAGAGGGGAGTTCAATGACCCCAAGTGACTGGCGAAACAAGAGGGCCACCCCAGGTCAGCCTAACGTTCACCATGGAAGCTAACCAGGCAGCGGCTGAATATTACTGCTGCCCAATTAACTTCCTGCCAATCCAGGAAATCCGTATATTCAATGCCAGGGCCTGGATATGACCCCTGCATTGAGTATTCTAGGTTTAAAGTTCAGTGGCAATAGCTAACCTCATTATAATGGCTAAGTGCTGCCACTGAATATCTCCCCCCTTTCTTGTTTGCCTTTTGCCACCTCTTAGATGGCAATTGTATAAAGCCATTAACACACATATGTGACAATTTATATGCATTAATGGCCTCTTATAAAATTCCAGCTGACAAATGCGTGACATTTGGCAGGAAAGCGTATACTGTGCAGGTAGGCAAAGGGGTATGGCAGGGCAAAGCATGGGTGGCATTCACAAGTATGTGCATGTACTGTATTAGAAAAT
This sequence comes from Ichthyophis bannanicus, assembly GCA_033557465.1. NCBI lineage: Eukaryota > Metazoa > Chordata > Amphibia > Gymnophiona > Ichthyophiidae > Ichthyophis > Ichthyophis bannanicus. Next base: position 768,295,690 of record CM066035.1, on the reverse strand, counting down.
TCCTTCATTTATACATGTACTTGTGAACTTTGCATAGTTCATTTACATCTGCTATACAATGCAATTTGTGCCTTTGAGTCAATGCTGACTCCTGGTGACCTAGAAGCTCCTGGGTTTTCTTGGCAGTGTGACCAGAAATAGATTGCCAGGCCTTTCTTCCGAGGCAATGGAGGGTTAAGTGACTTGCCCAAGGTCACAAGGAGTGCTAGTGGGAATTGAACCCTGGTGGCTTGGTTACCACTAGGCTACTCCTCCACTCCACATCAGCAGGTGTAAATATCTGTACATGAGTTTAGGGTAAATCAACACTAGTATTTTGTAAAGCAAAGTAGACATCTACTTGTCTTTATAAAATAGGCTTAAGCTTAGCACCCTGTTAATCAGACGTGTCAGTCCTGGAGAGCTACAAACCAGCCTGGTTTTCAGCTTGTTCCTAATGAATAGTCATGAGATATATTTGCATATAATAGTACTATGGGAGCCATGCATGCAAATGTATCTCATGAATATTCATTAAGGATATCCTGCAAACCTGACTGGTTTGCAGCCTTCCAGAACTAGAATTTGACACCCCTTGTCATACACAGTAAGTATTGCAGAGTTCCTGGCACTAGAGGCCACTTTTCCCAATGTCATTTTAGAGATGCAACCTGTCTAGTGCATCATGCTGGCTAGCATTTACAAGTCCATGAAGAAAGCTGGCATTGAAGTCGTGTGCTACTAGCTGTGCACCTGATTTCATAGCACACGAATAGCATGAAAGTTATACGCCAATATGCAGCAAGGGGCAGGGGTTTCTAGTCCCACAGGTGCTCCTTGTGGTCTTGGGCAAGCCACTTAACCCTCCATAGCCCATGTTCCCTGTAAAATAGTTATCTCCAAGTTAGAATGCCCTGTTCAATGTAATTTCAGTTTGTTCAATGTAAACCGCACTGATGCAGAATAGCGCGGTATATAAGAGAATGTAAATAAATAAATAAATATGCAAATTATGTCCGTGCAAAACTTTGGCATAAAAGGGGGGGGAGGACAATGCATGCAGAGACAATAGATGTGCTACCCTGGCTGTGCTGCATGCATGAACATAAATTTCACGCGCTTACGCAGGCACAGAGCAAGCAGCAACGTCACTAAAGGGTAAGAAGCAAAAGACTTATCTTCTTGCACACCAAACGATTCGCTTATACACCAAAATCCACACCAAAGATTTTCACGCTGAAGGAATAACTGTTCACCAGTATAGATGCAGAAAGTCTTGCACTACACGTGCAAGAAATTTACATCTCCTCAGACTAGTCATATGGACAACGCGCTGCTGAACGTTGTGTTCATCCATCTAATCCTCATTTCTCTGCATTGAGCGAAGACCTTATTGGCATCTCATTTCAATACACACAGTTCATTTGGGTATCATTTGAAAATGCATGGCGCTGTTGTGTGCACATTCCTTTCTGCGCAGATTAACCGTGCATCAATCTCTTCTCTGCATTGGTCGCTGGCGGTAGTTGTGCATATATGCGCTGGCATTTCTGCATCAGCCTCTTAATTTGTAGTAAGAAAAAATATTGGGAGCTATCTAGTTAAAACATTCAGACTTACCTCTGAATCCTTGATCAATTTAAATACCAGCATTGACAGGAAACTGTGGCAAACTGAGCCTAGTGAATTATTAGTGAAAATGTAGCTGTTGCCTAAATAAACAGTTTCAACAATTACCGTTGCCTAGCCAACTATAAACTTGATTTACAGCAATGTGATGAATTGCATCTGACTATGCATTTAGCCATAAATTTTGCAGGATTTATGATGTGTGTTTCTTTTTTTTTTTTTGGTTTGTTTGTTTTATTTCTCCATGCTTTAAATCTCATGTTTTTTTAATGCTAACAGAACCACTTGGTAGAATTACATTTAGCCCTGTTCATTCTTTTATTTATCACCTGTAGGGAAATCTTTGCAAGTTATATTCCACATATTATGGCATCCATCAAAGAAGATCAAAGTGATCTTTGTGGTGTCCATTTTCATTTTTACGCATTGCTGCAATGTTGCATCAAAATCGGCCGAACCTGAAAATAATGACAAATGGTTTATTAAATCCGATGACCACATAGCTCCATCTAAAGACGGCCAGATTGTAAGGATGTTTCTTTTGGCACCAAAAAATATTGTAGTTCATGCAAATCCATTATACATGTGCCTGCCTACGAGGAGGGGCTGATAAGTTTTTGGCCTTGTAATGAAACAGAAAGCTACAGGCACAGTTCAGTTCTGGAGGTCCGAATGATCTCTCTGCAGTTTCGTGTCTGTAGCTTTCTGTTTCATTACAAGGCCAGACTTATCAGTCCCCCCTCGTATGAATTAGCTAGTTTACAATTGATTGGCATGCATAGAACATTTCTAATAGTCATATATGTGCACTTAAATGAATGTATGAAATAAACTGAAAAAAACACTTGACAATCAGGAAAAGAATTCAGGAAAATCCCAAAACAAACTGAAATGTGATGGCTGTGTACATCCCTTTCTTCTTCTTCTTCTTTAATCCCTAGCAGAGGGCCGTCCTCTCTGCCAATACGCTGCTGTAGGTGCTGCTGGATTCCATGTGTTGCTCACAATACACTTCCAACCTTGGCGATCAGTGGCAACATTTCTGGCCTCACTGATGGTCAGTCATTAGTTCCTTAGGTCTTCCTTGATGTGTTTGAGCCATATTTTCTTTGGCACTGCTAGTTCAACCCTCTAGTGGACAGGTCACTCTGGCCAGAGGGGTTTGTATGGCAGCTGAGTGGTATTCATTCTGCAAATATGGCCAAACCAGTGCAGCCTGCATTTTTGAATTTGTTCTTCAACTGAGGATTGATGGTCACACCTTGATCAAATTGTTTCATTTTGATGGCAATCACGAAGAGATGGGGTGGCACATTCCAGGATGGACTCTGATATCTGCTTTTCTTCTGCACTGACATCATCCGATGGTTTGTTCTACAAATCTGTTAAATAGGGCAATTTTGAATTCTTGTCTGAGTGCCAGATCCCTCAGACAAGTCCAGTTCAGTTTGGCTGGTGGAGGTGCCTTGCGCTTTGATGTTGTAATCACAGCTGTACCTTGGCATGGATGAGGTAGTGGTCAGATCCACAGTTGGGCCCCCTCAAAACACGTACATCTTTGAGTGATGATTGGAATTTATTTATTTATTTATTTATTTAACAGTTGCTTATATACCGCTACCTTCCACAGATCAGGTGCTGTTTACAATGAACGAGAAATGAACAGAAAAACAGGTCTGTTTTACATGAAACATTAGTTAACTAGGTACAATTTGCTAAATACATTAAACATGATTGAACTATGTATAGTGAATAATTTGTTCTATAACAATCAAACTATTACATATTTCGAACTATTTACATATTTCTATTTACAGAATTTACAGATAGTTATTAAATCAACTTTAATTGTAGTTAAAATGAAGAAAAATTGGAATTGGTAATCGCTGAGATATCTTGGAATTGGTATTCGCTGAGATATCTATTAGCCATTTCCTGTTAGTGGTAAGGTATTTTCTAGCGTGCCAAAATGGGAGATGAACAAATATGTTTTTAGTTTCTTGCGGAGCTCCTTTGCATCATTTAGTGCTCTTATTTCTTCAGGGAGGGAGTTCCATAGGGTGGGAGCTGCATGCGAAAATGCTTTTTTGTTAGTTGTTTTTTTGGTAATTGAGATTGAGTGAGGCCTAGTTTTGCTCCATTGAATGCATGGACCCAGTGACAAGAGAAATTAATTTCTTTACCGGATGGAGAGTGGATAGCTGAAATAGTGTACTGCCGAAAGTGAGTAACCAAAATAGTGACAGAATTCAAGAATGCTTAATACAGATTCAGAATGAAGAAAGGAAGCTAGGGATGGAAACTAAAAGTTTGACATCAGTCAGTAGGTATGAGAATAAGGGCAGTCTGGGTGGCCTAGTCGGAGCTTATCTGCCCAAAGTAACTACAATGCAGTGTTAGGGCAATATTTACTAAAGTGCAAAAATATTTTCAAGTTATCATGCGTCTGCTGCCAAAAGCAAAACTGCTAAGACTCTGTGTTAATTGTTGGAAGCATACCTAGCATCTTCCTAAGCATTAATTGCATTGCAGATAATGTGGAACAGTAAATCCACCTATCTGCTAAAATGTGCTGAGAAGTTAAGGGCTGATTTCCTAAGGGTTGTGCAGAAAGTTACATGCTATTTACATGTGTAAGCCCCTTTGTTCCAGAATTTACACACGTGGGTTGGCAATTAGCATGCGCCTCAGCCAGCTGCTATTCTGTGAGCACATGTGGAAGTGTTGATTGCATATAAGTTCTGTTGGTGCATGTATGGGCGAAGAGCTTGGACATAGGCATGGCCTCAATTATCACACATAAGTCATAGAATGCTATGACTTATGTGTGTCAGTGCACCAATCTAGATGCCAGCTATGCTTGCTCCAGCGCATCTGTATGCTCCTATTTCAGCTGCACACATTTTGGGACCTATTTTAGAAAGTGAAGCACCCCAAAAATGTGTGCAACAACGTGCTTTGCCTGCACGGGAGTTTATAAAATTGCCCTCCATATGTGGGAATTAGAGTGCTGTTAGAGCAGGCTAATGCTAACATTTAGAATGGTGATTTGACCGTAGGTGCCCCCTAATTCCTGCATAATTGCCAAATGCAGAATGGAGTGGCAAAATGGATAGGGAATGGACAGGGGCGGCCCAAGGGGGGTGCGGGGCCATGTGCGGAGACTCGGTGCGGGGCCTCATTTGCATAAGAGGCCTCATTTGCATAAATATTTGCATAATGTTACCATATACTAACTTTTAGTAAATATGCCTCTTAATGAGTGTATGGATAAAGAAAGACTAAAAGATTTCTACATTACTATAATCCAGTGCCAACCGCCAGACACATTAGGGACTACTACAAACACTGCCCATTTAGAACCCATAGCAAACCCGCTGTATCCTAACAGCACTACCAGGACTCACAAAAGCACCATACTCTACCTATCAAAAGGAAACACTGCAAATATTAAACCAATACATTTCAGAGAATAACAATACATGACCTACTGGGGAAAGAGAACAAGTGGCAATGTCAGATAGGAATTACACAAACAGAATACCTCAGCTCAATTACACATGCAGAACATAGACTATCACCAAACAAGGAATCACAATTTAGAAATAGGAAGACAATAATTAAACTGGGAACCCCAAAAGCCAAACTTGGAATGTACAACAACACTGTAGAAATAAAACTATAAATTAATTTCCTCTTGTACTAAACAAAGCGCAGACGTTAATGATGCACATTTCCCAGAGCTGACATATTCCAATTAATAAATTCAAAATAAAGAGATATTTTTCTACCTTTTGTGCATTTTTTTTCAGCTGCAATTGCTCCAGCCACTTTCTTCTGGTTTCTTTGTGTCTTCTGCTAACTGTCCATCGTCTGCTGTCCATTTGTCCTTTCTTCTCTCCTAGTTTTTTTCCATTCTCTCTCTACATCTGCTTTAACATACTAATCTTTCTCCTTTTGCTCTTTCCTCATTCCTATTTCATCCACTCAAATTTTACCCCTCCATCCTCAATCCCCACTAACTCTCCCAATACCCGGCCAATTGTAGATTTTTCATCCCTCCCATTTTTCCCCTCTCCATTTTACTCTCCCAGCCCCATCCCATTCTAATCCTCCCCCAACATCAGCTCCCTTCTAGTTCCAGCCTCACCCAGCATCCATTCCCTTCTAGTCCCTGCATCAGCCCATTTCCAGTCCTAGCCCCCCATCAGCCCATTTCCAGTCGTAGCAACCCCCTAACCCAATACCAGTTCTAGACCCCCCATCAACCCACTTCCAGTCCTAACCCCCCATCACCCCATTTTCAGTTTAAGCCCCCCTATAACCCATTACCAGTCCTAACCCCCCATCAGCCTACTTCCAGTCCTAACCCCATCAGCCCATTTCCAGTCAGCCCCCCATTGCCCATTGCCAGTCCTAACCCCCCCCCCCCATCAGCACACAGCCCATTACCAGTCCTAACCCCATCAGCCCACCTCAAGTCCTAACCCCTCCCCATCAGCCCATTTCCTGTCCTAGCCTCCCCATAGCCCATTATCAGTCCTAACCCTCCCATAGCCCAGTACCAGACCGCCCCCATCAGCCCACAGCCCATTACCAGTCTTAACCCCCCCATAGCCCATTACCAGTTCTAACTCCCCCAACAGCCCACAGCCCACTACCAGTCCTAACCCCATCAGCCCATTTCCAGTCCTAGCCCCCCCATAGCCCATTATCAGTCCTAACCCCCTCCATAGACCATTACCAGTCCTAACCCCATCAGCCCACCTCCAGTGTTAACCCCCCCATCAGCCCATTTCCAGTCCTAGCCCCCCCATAGCCCATTACATCCTACCCCCCCAACAGCCCACAGCCCACTACCAGTCCTAACCCCATCAGTCCACCTCCAGTCTTAACCCCCCCATCAGCCCATTTCCAGTCCTAGCCCCCCATAGCCCATTTATTTTTTTTATTTTATTTTTTATTTAGACAGTTTTTGTATACCGCCTTATCCTTCAATCAAAGCGGTCACAACACAAGTGGGGGATACATTTAACACGCGGGGATATGAGACACACACACTAATACTTACAGGGAACATGGGCAATGGAGGGTTAAGTGGCTTGCCCAAGACCACAAGGAGCATCTGTGGGACTAGAAACCCCAGTCCTTCCGGCCCAAGGTTGCTGTCCTCTAGTGGGATTTGAACCCCCGACCTTCCGGCCTGAAGTACCTTGCCCCAACCACTAGGCTACTCCTCCCAGTCCTAACCCCCCAACAGCCCACCTCAAGTCCTAACCCCTCCCCATCAGCCCATTTCCTGTCCTAGCCCCCCATAGCCCATTACCAGTCCTAACCCCCCCAACAGCCCACAGCCCATTACCAGTCCTAACCCCATCAGCCCACCTCCAGTCTTAACCCCCCCAGCCCATTTCCAGTCCTAGCCCCCCCATAGCCCATTACCAGTCCTAACCCCCCCATCAACCCACAGCCCACCTCAAATCCAGTCCTACCCCCCTCCATAGCCCATTACCAGTCCTACCCCCCCCCCCCTCATTGGCTCAAGGAATTTTTTTTTTTTTTAAAGCTGGCTGCTACCGCGGCAGCGGCAGAATGGAGTGTCCCGCGGGGCCCCCTCTGCCCGGCTGAGTCCCTCCCTTTGCGATGGCTGAGCCCCTCTGTGCCGGCTTTCAGATTCGCGAAGGGAGAGTGTCTCCCTCGCGTCTCTGTTAAGCCCGCAGGGGCTGATGGGAAATTTCCCATCTGCCCCTGCAAGCTTAACAGAGACGCGAGGGACACACTCTCCCTTCGCGAATCTGAAAGCCGGCACAGAGGGGCTCAGCCGTCGCAGAGGGAGGGATTCAGCCGGGCAGAGGGGGCCCCGCAGGACACTCCATTCTGCTGCCGCGGCAGTGGCAGTGGTAGCAGCCAGCTTTTTTTTTTTTAAATTTAATTTTGAAAAAAAGCAGAATGTTCTTTGCGCGGGGCCCCCTGAAACGCGGGGCCCTGTGCAAAAAACATTCTTGCTCAATGGACGGGCCAGCCCTGGGAATGGACAGTGACTGTGGCCTATCATTAACACAGAGGTAGTTACTGTACATTAGCTGTTAACATGTATCATAATAATAACATGGAAGATTTAGCACCACCTATTGACAATCTTCAGTAACTACCACCTACAGATCAATACCTCCCAATCAGTAGTGATAATTATTCAGTTCACTCATTTTCTAATGAGTTTCTAGACCCAAGCATCCATTTTTAGAATGAATTTAAATAATAATAATATTCATTTAAAAAATCAATATATGAATAAGTATATGCTCAATTGGTTTCAGTGACTTTGATGTTTTCTATTCCTCGCTGCTAAGGGGTCGAAAAAGTTTCTGGTGACTGAAGTCACTGTAGATAGTGTGAAAGTCATGTAAAATTCTATCTTGAATTGCTTTCATGTAGGACCTAGCTGTTGAATTTCTAACAATGTCCTAGGTGACTCATCATTTATTTTGATGAGACGCTGCATAGTCTTTCACTGTTTGATTAGCACAAGGTCATTTCTGAGGTGTTTTAATTTCGGGGGTTATATACAGTAAGGTAAATTTTTCATGTGCAAATTATTCCCTATATATAATAGAGAGCTGTGTGAGGTCTAGTTTGTCTGTTTCAGTGCTAGCGAATGGCACATTTACAGCCTCCAGCAGCAAACTAAACAAGAACACTGGAGATGGCGGTTATGTGGCTCGCAGGCAGCCCAGGCCTTGGCAGATGTGGTATAGTGTGTCAATGATGTGAGCAGCATGTGTCCTGGCAGAACAGCGGCAAAATTGAGGAGAGTGGCCTGGCAGCCTGCACAGTCTATGCTAGGTAATGGGGCAGGACAGTACAGGAGGAAGGCGGGTTGCCTGGACACATCAGGCCAGCAGCTACTCCACAGTCCAGTGTTGTGATGTACACTTGCAGACACCGTCTCTACCAGTCATTTTCTGATAGGCCCTTTCATTCAGTTGAATATAAATTTGGCATTTAAGGTATAGTTCTTAATGATCAAAAATTCAGTAGAAGTGCTGCTCCTTTTCTCAGATAATTCGTCCAGGTAGATGTAGTTCAAGGTTCTTTCTATTTATTTATTTATTTATTTTTCTGTAAAACACTACCGTATTACATTTGGGAGGTCGGTTTAGAAGACGTGTGCATGTTCCCTGTAAATAGTTATCTCTAAGTTATAATGCCCTGTTCAATGTAATTTCAGTTTGTTCAATGTAAACCGCCTTGATATCATGAAAGGCGGTATATAAGAAATGTTAAATAAATAAATGTACACAGGTGAATAGTGACATTCGCTCATGTAAATGCCTTACATGTCAAAATAGTGACTTTGGAAATGAGTTGCTTACTCATGTAGATTGGATTTAAATCAGAATAATAAGGAAACGATTATCAGAGTATGAAAATGGCTATTTCATTTGGAATTCAGTGTCTTTAATGTTTTCTATACATTGTTGCTAAGGACGGGGCAACCAATATACAACCCAAGGATCAAATAGAAACATAGAAACTTAGGCCATGTGGTCTTTTTCTGTTGTCATGTTTCTATCTAGTCTGTCCTTCCATATCAACAACTACAACAGTCCCCTTTTATCCTTTGGAGATCCTCTGTGTTGGTCCCATGCTTTTTTGAATTCAGTTACTGTCCTCATCTCCACCACCTCCACTGGGAGACTATTCCACAGATCCACCACTCTTTCTGTAAAGAAATATTTCCGCATATCACTCCTGAATCTATCCCCCTTCACCCTCATCCCATGTCCCCTCGTAGCAGAACTTGCTTTCAATTGAAAGAGGCTCTCCCCCTGTACATTTATGCCACGGAGGTATTTAAACATCTCAATCATATCACCTCTATCCCGCCTTTCCTCTAAGGTGTACATATTAAGATCCTTAAGTCTGTCCTCATATGCTTTATAATGAAGACCACTAACCATTTTAGTAGCCACCCTCTGCACCGACTCCATCCTGTTCACATCCTTTTGAAGGTGCGGTCTCCAGAATTGCACACTATACTCCAAATGAGGTCGCACCAAAGACTTATACAGAGGCACTATCACCTCTTTTTTCTGCTAGCCATTCCTCTCTGTATGCACCCAAGCATCCTTCTAGCTTTTGTCGTTGCCTTTTCTACCTGTTTAGCTACTTTAAGATCATCAGACACAACCACGCCCAGGTCCCGCTGTTCTTGCGGTCTGCCTGACTTCGGGGTGCAGCCTGCATGACATTTTTAGAAAAAAAAAATATTTTTATTTGATTAACTGGCCCACATGATTTTGAAGCGTTGGAAATATATTTGGTGGTTATGAAGTCACACTTTCAGAAGAGACTCATAGATTTTGATGAGTATAACTCATGCTATAACAGGCTAAATAATTGCATGGCTTTGACACATATGGAGCTCGATCATGTTGCCACTATAAAAATATTCATGCAGTCCGCACATACACATTAATTTTTGATCATGCAGCCCGCTGTTGAAGAAATTGGATGCCCTTGTGCTAAGTGGTTGAAAGATTTATTTTTTTGGGGGGATGGGGGCGTCAGCAGGCCTGAAAAGTATGTAGGTATTTTAGTCAAATGGTTGTTTTGCCTGCAGAATGGCTGATTTTCTATTGTGTCCCCTTATATTATCACTAGAGCTCCTATTGCAGTTCTCTTCCTCTGTTATGTCACCTCTCCCCATCCTTCTCTCACCTCCCATGCACGTATGATGTACTTACAGATGGCAGGCTCTGGCTATATTATAAGGTTACCAGATGTCCCCGATTTTTGAGGATTATCCCTGATTTTCACCTTTTTGGCAGTCTCTTGTCCCCGATTCTGGCAATGGGGAGAGAAAGGGTAGAAAAGAAATAGAAATGTTAATTTCAACTGAGTATGTCCATTTTTAGAATTTACTTTGTCTATTATCTTTATATTTTGTACAGTATGTGAGAAATGCATCACTGGTTCCATTTCTCTGTCAATTTTTCTACTTGAAAGTGATATTGTTGATTTTTTTATTTATTTAATGTTTTTTTTAATATACCGTCTTTCTACAATTCAAGACGGTTTACATGGAACTCAAAAATAACAGTGTGGGAACATCTGTTTTACATAGAACAAGAACTTAGAGAACACAAAGGTAACAGTTGGTTATAATGCCAGAAAAGGCAACTATGTACATTGGAAGGGGAAAGGGGGGGAATACAGGGAAGAGGGGGATATTGAGTGGAGGGTAGTGGGGTGGCATTAAGTTGGATATTTCTTTGTGAGGTGGTATTAATTAAGTTTTTTGTGGAATTCTGCATGATCAGAGCAATTTCAAAGGTCAGAAGGGAGGGCGTTCCATTCTGTGGAGGCGTCGAGGGAGAAAGTACAATTGCAGGTATCTTTAGAGCTTTTTAGTTTTTGGACTGGAATGTGTAGTAGGTTTTCAGAGTTAGGCCTGTGAGATCTGGGGCTGGAAGGCTTGGTTAGGAGTTAGCTAAGGCAAGGGGCAGATTCATAATGGATAATGTTATGAATTAGAGTGAGGGGTTTACATTTTATTCTAGATAGGATAGGGAGCCAGTGGAGTTGTTGAAGTATGGGGGTAATATGAGATCTTCTGTGGGTCTTGGATATTAGACATGCTATTGTGTTTTGGGCTAATTGGAGGGAGTGGATGCTATGCTTTGAGAGGCCATGGTATATGAGATTAAAGTAGTCAAGGGGTAGTAAGAGCTAGGCAAATGGTACAGAACGAGTCTGGGTTTAATAGAGGGCAAAGGTTTCTCAATGTTCTGATCTTAGAGTAAATTGAATGAGTTGTTTTATGTATGTGTTCATGGAAGGTGAGATGCTGATCAAGTATTACGCCTAGATATTTAACCAGTTTTTACGGAGATCGTATGATCACCTAGAACTACGGAAGAAGGGTGGGTGTAAGATGGGTCAGTAAATAGGTGGAGAGCTTCTGTTTTGGTTAGGATGATGAAGAGATTGTGTTGCTGGAACCAGTGTCTAATTTGCTTGAAGCAATTGCTGATATTAATGAAATCGGGCTTTGCGATGTTAAACGGGGTGAAAAACATAATGCCGTCCTCATAGAGTTGATATTGGATTTTGTAATCTTGGAAAATTTTACATATAGGTTGAAGAAAGATATTGAACAGAAGTGCAGATAGGCTGGGACCCTGAGGAATGCCTTGAGATTGAATGAATGGTTGGGGGGTCTTTTTGCCAATTCGTACCGGCTGTGTTCTGTGGTCTAAGTAAGAACAGGACCAGTCAAGGGTGGTACTCCTAAGGCCGATGTTATAGAGCCTGTCAAGGAGTTTATTGTGAGGAAGAGAGTTGGAAGCTGAGGATTTATCTAGAAAAATTAGGAGACATCCCTGAGTAGGTGTTTGGATGTATGGAATTACCATATCTAGGAGGGAAGTAAATAAGGTTTCCGCCCCATGGTTCCTTTTGAAACCATGTTGAAAAGGATCAAGGGGAGTATGGTCATCAATGTAGTTTTGGAGTTGAGTTTGGATGATTTTTTCTGTTATCTTTGCGAGTAGGGGGATGCTTGATATCGGTTTGTATGATGTGGGGGTGGTAGGGTCAAGCTTGGACCCTTTTAGTATGGGTCGGATTGAGGTCATTTTCAGAGGGGTTGGCATGATCCCAGTGTGGAGGAAAACTTGTACTATGCTGTGTATGTATGGGGCAAGAGTTTCTTTAGTGGCTTTTACCCATGAGACTGGGCAGGGGTCTAGTGCTGATGTAGAGGCATTGAGGTTTGCTATGGTAGTTGTTATGTTGTCTAGGGAAGGCAGATCAAACTTTTCCCAGGTTACATTAGGGGTAAAATTGGTAGGTGAGTGAGCAATGTGTTGGGATGATGGCGGTTGGGCTGTGAGGAATTTAGAGCAAAGGTGGTCAGCTATAGCCTGTGGGATTATTTTATCTACAGCTACCTGTTTGGTTGATTTAGGAGGGATTTAGCTACTGAAAATAGTTCCCTGGGTTTATTTATTGAGCACATGATGATGTTCTAATTGTAATCTCTTGTATGTTTTAGAGTTTTAGTGCGATAGGCTTGGAGCTTGTAGGACTATAACTTGTAAAGCGCTGGATCTCTTGAACGTCTCCAGCTTTCATGGGATGGATGGAGGAGGGACAAGATAATGATTCCTCTTCCTTCCTCTATACCTTGATACTCAAACCTGAAACTAAGGTTTCCCTTCCTTCCCTCCTCCTTTCCCCCACTTCAGATAAGTATCACTGATTTGCCTGCAAAAAATCTGGTAACCCCTACCATATTATGAAAGGAGGGAGATGGGGCAATCGTGGGCAGCAGACCTGGAGGCAATAGAGAGACATGCCCGTGTTAAGGGATGCCAGCCCAAATAGTGAACTTAGATTACTTGGTTCTTTGACAAATTAGACACCAACTCTGCAGTTGTAAGAGGTTCCTATTCAAAGTGATCTAGAATGAAACAAATACAGGGAATAACAATTCCTTTCTTGTAAGGTCATATCAACATATGGAAATTACACAAACTAGAGAAGGAACTTAGAAACCTACACAAACCATATGCTTCCTTGGTGCAGAGCACTGTGGAGAAATGATCAGTTTTGGTGAAACTGCTAAAACACTAGAACATGAATTAGTATAATATATGTAATCGAACCCCACTGAGATCACTGCTAAGCAGTTTGTCTCTATATCCCTTTAGGAAAACTAACTTTGCCAAGATGGTACAATACCTCAAGAAGTTGTTAGCGGGATGGGAGCAGCTGGGGGATGTAGAAAAGCAATGGGCAAAACTGAAAGGGGATATTTTAAGGGCAACAATCTTTTTGTTAAAATGGTACGTAAATAAAGGTAAAAAGGAAAAGGAGACTGCTATGATTTTCGAAAGAAGTAGCTGAAAGGTGAAGAAAGAGGAAGGCCTTCATGAAATACAAAGAGATCACAGAGAGAGAAAGACGGACATCAATATTTAGAAAAACTTAGAGAAGCTAGGAAAGTACTGTAGTCAGGAAAGAGAAGATACAATAGAAGAAAAAATAGCCAAGGTAGTAAAATGGAGGGACAAGACATTTTTCATATATGTTAGTGAGAGGAGGAAGTACAAAAGTGGTATTGTCACATTCAAGGATGAAGGGAAGGAATATGTAGAAGCTGATGAGGATAAAGCAGAATTGCTTAATAAATACATTTGTTCTGTGTACAGAGATGAAGGGCCAGAAGCAGGACCTCAATAAACACCTACAAATAAGAACAGCAGTGATGGGGATCTGGAATGATTTTCTGTTTGAGAGGAAGTAGCTAAACTAAAAGTAGACAAAGCAATGAGACTGGATGGGATACATCTGAGAGTATTGAAGGAACTTGGTGAAGTTCTAGCAGCTCCACTGTCTGACCTTTTCAATTCTTCTTTAGAGTTGGGAGTGGGACTGCAGAAAGGTGCACGTGGTCCCTCTACACAAAAGAAGTAAGAATGAGGTTGAGAACTACAGGCCAGTTAGTCTGACTTCTGTGGTGAGTAAATTAATGAAAACACTGCTAAAACAAAGGATAGTGAGGCTTCTGGATCCGAGGCAGCATGGTTTGACTAGAGGCAGGTCTTGTTAGACAAAGCCAATTAATTTCTTTAACTGGGTAACCAGAGAGTTGGGGCAAGGGAGAGCCCTAAATGTGGCGTACTGAGATTTCAGTAAAGCCTTTGACACTGGTCTGCACAGGTGACTTATAAATAAATTGAGCACCCAAACAACGGACCCTAAAGTGATTGACTGGGTTAGGAATTGGTTGCGTGGGAGGTGACAAATGGTACAGTAGATGGAGCTCACTCTGAGAAGAATGTTACCAGTCTAATCTAATCTAACACAATTTTATAGACCACAATGATCCCAACCAATGTAGTGGTTCTGGATCAATGGAAAAGTGCAATAAAAAAACATTAGTTAAAATTAAACAACCATATCTTCAATCTCATGAAATTGAGAAGAAGAAATAAATTTCAATGTCTTTGGAAAATTCAGCTGATTAATTAAAATAAAAACATAAATTTCAATGAAACAACTATGTCTTCAATGTCTTACAAAATTGATGAAAAGAGGGAATACATTTCAATGTTTTGGGCAAATTCGATCAATACTGTGCTGCCTCATAGGGGATAGTGTGCATAAAGCACATTTTAGAACTAATATCTCTACATGATGGATACAGTACATAGTAACATACAATCTCCAGGAACAAGCAGAAATGAGTCTTCACATATGGGTACGTCGGTACCGACGGAGCCTGCGCGGGAACGCTCCCCAGCGTCCAATCAGAAAGCTTTTGGGAGCATCCCACACCGCCTGCGTTCTGCCTTCCCGCCTTTCCAACTGTCTCTCCTCAGTTGTTCTTTTTCCGCGGAGCCAGCAGGTCGTGTTCCTGTCACCGCAGAAGAATTTCCTTATTTTTTTTTTTTCTTTTCTGTCGTGTCTGCCTTCTTCGACGCTGTACCGGTACCGCCGGTCGTTGTTCTTTTCTTTAAAAAAAAAAAAAAAAAACACACCCTTTTTCCATTTATTCTTTTCAGGTGCACTTCAGTTTTGGGCCTTAGGCCCAGAACCTTTTTCCTTAACTATGGAAAAGCCTGCCTCAGGTTTTAAGAAGTGCACAAAATGTGGCGGTACTATCTCCGTCACCGACACCCATGACTGGTGTCTTTTTTTTTTTTTTTTTTTAAATCTTTTATTTAAGGTTTTTCTTCCCTGAATACAAAACTAACAAAGGAAAACAAATCCAGGTAAACCAGATACTATTCAAACAAAGAATACACTAAAGAAAAATCAATACACATCAAGGAGAGATAATTATCTCTCCTTGACTGGTGTCTAAAATGTTTAGGTCCTGACCATTCCATAACAGATTGTGTGTCCTGTTCCATGATGTCTAAGAGGGGTCATCAGAACCGAGCTGCCAAGCTCAGTACCCTGTTTCCCTCTGATGCGGCTTCGGTGGCATCGACGTCTTCCAGGGCTGCTTCTTCCTCACGTGGATCTCAGGTAACTAAACATAAATCCAGCCGGTCCTCGAAGGGTAGATCTCCTTCTAAGCATCGAGATGCCTCTGGCCTTGCCCTCGAGGATTCTGCACCGGCAAAATTACCCCAGCGGGAGGCTTCGGCCTCTAAAGCATCATCATCGGGGTTCCAAGATGATCTCGATGGCGTGGCCTCAACAGATCTTTTGGAGCCATGCTCTGGGGTACCGGTGGCTTCCACCGGTACCAACTTCCAGGCATTGGCAGCGTTGATGGATCAGAGAATTCTGTCCATGGAACGCAGTCTGGCGGCTTTCCTTGTGGCATCAATGCCAGTGGTACCGCAACAGACTACTCCGCTGGTACCGGCACCAGCATCGTCATCGGTACCGGTACCGGTGGCATCGACATCGGCATCGGTGTCTGCTATGCCAGTACTTTGTCCTCTGAAGCCCTCCGGTACTGATACCCCGGTACCGGTGATTCCCGATACCGATCCCGGTCGGTACGGGTATCGGGCTTTGCAAGAGCACCCAGGCAGACGATACTTCGATTCCTCTGACGACTCTAAGGATTCTGAGGAGTCTGTCGATGCAGTGATGCTTCTTCCACAGGAGGAGTCCTCTCCTAAACGAAGGATGTCTCCTCCAGAGGACTTGTCTTTTCAAGACTTTATCAGAGAGGTGGCTCGGGGCCTCTCTATTACAGTGACCCCAGAGTCAGAACCTAGAGCCAAGGAGTTAGATATTTTGCAATATCCTAAAACTCCTAAGGAGGCAGCTACCTTACCTATCCATGAGATTCTGTATGATCTCATGTTAAGGATGTGGGAAGCACCTCTAACCACCTCTCCTCATTCTCGCAGGTTGGACACCATGTATCGTGTCCCTCCTTGTCCTGGGTTCCATAAAACTCAACTTCCTCACCACTCAATTGTGGTTGAGTCTGCAATGAGAAAGATTAAGAGTGCCAAAAGACATGCCTCTAATCCTCCAGGACGTGAATGTAGAACCCTGGATACTTTTGGAAGAAGAGTCTTCCAAGCCTCCATGCTTGCTGCGAGAATTAATTCTTATAGTCTCTAAATGGGCATGTTCTTAAAAGAAGTCACTGACCATTTGCAGACTTTAAGTCCTTTTATATCTGATGATAAAAGGCAAGAATTTCTCACTGGGCTCAAACATGTCCAGGATATCTCCAAATTCTCCAACCGTGCAGCTTTCGACTCCTTTGAATGCATAAGCAGGGCCTCAGCTATAGCTATAGGTGCATGTAGGATTGCTTGGCTTCAAGCATCTGATTTGGAGATCTGGGTCCAAGATGAATTGGGAAATATCCCTTGTACAGGTGAGAATCTGTTTGGTAAGGATTGGCAAGCAAAAGCCAATCAGATGGATGCTGAAAATTCTGCTTTGGATAGACTATCCAAATCCACAGCTGCTCCTGCTAAGAAAACGTTGTTCAAGAAAACACCTTTTTCTAAAAAGGGAAGATTCTATCCTGCTTATAGTCAGCGGGCATCTTCTGCAGCTCAATTCCCTTCCAAACGGCAGCAATCCTCCAAACAGAGCAAAGCAAAGGCTGCGAGGCCTGCTCCAGCCCAGCAATCTCAGCCCCCTCAGGGCCTTTGACTTTCTGCTAGAGAACTTAGCCTTCCTGGCTCTAGAAGGACCAGAGCCCTCCACCATTCCAGGAAGGTTATGTCATTTTGCTCCCAGGTGGGGGCAAATCACAGAAGAGCATTGGACACTCTTTATCATAAGAGAGGGGTACAAACTTCATTTTCCCAGCTTGCCCCCTCTCACAAGAGTGCACTAGTTCAATTCTCCAACCTCCCTCCTCAGTCTGTTAGAGCAGGAGGTTGCCACTCTTCTAGCCCAGGGGGCAATAGAGGAAGTGCCTACTCAACAACAGGGCACAGGGTTCTACTCCCCCTATTTTCTCATCCCAAAGAAAACAGGGGGCTTCAGACCCATCTTAGCTCTCAGAGAGTTGAACAGATCCCTAGTCAAAGAAAAATTCAAGATGGTTTCTCTAGGAACTCTGCTGCCATACCTTCAGAGTCAGGATTGGCTTTGTTCTCTAGGATCTCAAGGATGCATACACTCATGTTCTCATCCATCCAACTCACCGAAGGTTCCTTTGGTTCCTTTTTCAGGAGAAGCACTATCAATACAGAGTGCTCCCTTTTGGTCTGGCCTCTGCACCAAGGGTGTTCACGAAATGCATGGCAGTAGTTGCTGCTTTTCTGCGTACCCTGGAAATATTTGTCTTCCCATATCTGGACGACTGGCTCATTCGAGCTCCCACTCAATCAGAGGCCAAGACTTCTCTAGCCTGCACAATGCGTATCCTTCAATATTTAGGGCTGGTAATAAACATCCCAAAATCCAATTTGATCCCTACTCAGTCCCTGGAGTTTATAGGGGCATTGCTGGATACCACAAGGGCAAGGGCCTATCTTCCCCAGGCCCGTTGCCTTCGTTTGATGCAGTTAGCTTCTCAAGCAGAGTTAAAAACCCCTACTAACTGCTCGAGAAATGTTACAGTTGCTAGGCCACATGGCATCCACTGTTCATGTGGTACCATATGCTCGCCTTCACATGAGAGCAGCTCAGTGGACTTTATCTACCCAATGGACCCAGGCATTAGGAGGCCTATCAGACAAAATAGCAAACACAAGTTGCCTCATTTTGTCCCTCCAATGGTGGAACTCCCCTCAAAACTTGTTGCTGGGGTTCCCTTTTCAACAGCCTCTACCCCAAGCAACTCTAACAACAGATGCTTCTCCAATGGGCTGGGGAGCTCATCTTCAGGACCTCTCCACCTAGGGCATCTGGTCCGCACAGGAGACTTCTCTACATATCATTCTCTTGGAACTCAAAGCAATCTTCCTTGCTCTGCGAGTCTTCCACACCCTGCTCAGCCACAAGACAGTCCTTATATACACAGACAATCAGGTGGCCATGTTCTATATAAACAAGCAGGGAGGAACTGGCTCTCTGTCGCTTTACATCGAAGCTCTGCGACTGTGGGCCCTCGCCAGAGAGCATCACATTCACCTTCTGGCAGTTTATCTTCCAGGTGTTCAAAACTCTTGGGCAGACAGACTCAGTCGAGTTCTGCTTCCACACGAGTGGTCCCTACATATGGACCAGGTGTCCAAAATCTTTCAAATTTGGGGAACCCCGGACATAGACCTCTTGGAAGTCCGTGGAATGCCAAACTTCCCAGGTTCTGTTCCAGAACTCCGGCTCAGGAGGTTCAGGCATGGGATGCTTTCCTCCTTCATTGGGGTCAAGACTTCCTGTATGCCTTTCCACCCATTCCCCTAATTCCCAAGACCCTATTCAAGCTTCAGAGAGACAGAGGCCACATGATTCTCATAGCTCCACATTGGCCACAGCAAGTGTGGTACCCTCTGCTTCTACATCTCTCTCAAGCTTCCTCCCTAGAGTTAGGGTCTGCTCCAGACCTCCTCTCTCAGGAGGACGGAAAGTTGTGGCATCCCAATCCCCAGTCTTTGCATCTCAGGGCTTGGTTGCTGAAGGCCTAGATCTCCAGGATCTTCATCTTTCTCAACAAGTACAAGATGTTCTTTATGCTTCCAGAAAACCTTCCACTAGACGTTCTTACGCTTTCAAGTGGAAGAGGTTTACCATCTGGTGTTCTGAGAAGGGTGTTAACCCCCATGCTATACCTCTGGAATCCTTGCTGGAGTATCTCCTTCATCTGTCTAATGCAGGTCTTAAGACAAATTCAGTAAGAGTCCATTTGAGTGCTATTTCAGCTTCCATCAAGCCTCTAAATGGACAACCTGTCTCCTCTCATCCCCTTGTAGCAAGGTTCATGAGAGGCCTCCTTTTAACAAAGCCTCCCATTAGACCACCCCCGGAGGCATGGGATTTAAATTTGGTTCTTGGTCAGCTTATGAAGCCGCCTTTTGAACCTTTAGCTACCACCTCCTTGAAATACCTTTCTTGGAAGGTTATCTTTCTCATTGCAGTCACATCAGCACGCCGCATCAGTGAATTGCAAGCACTAGTAGCTAATCCACCTTATACAAGGTTCCATCATGACAAGGTGGTCCTTAGGACTAATCCACACTTTATGCCTAAGGTGGTTTTGCCTTTTCACCTCAACCAAGAAGTCTAACTACCTGTCTTTTTTCCAGGACTTCATGCATCAAGTGCAGAGAGGAATCTTCATACCCTGGACTGTAAAAGAGCTCTTGCTTTTTACTTACAGAGGACACAGCAACATAGAAAGTCTTCCTATCTCTTTGTTGCCTTTGATCCTTCTCATTTGGGACAACCAGTCTCCAAGAGAACACTTTCTAACTGGATTGCCCAATGTATTTCTTTCACCTATCAGAGCAAAAACATTTCTCTGGAGGGCCATGTCACAGCTCACAATGTGAGAGCCATGGCAGCCTCAATGGCTCATATGAACTCTGTGTCTATCGATGACATCTGTCAAGCAGCCACTTGGGCCTCGGTTCATACCTTCACAGCCCATTACTGCTTGGATAAGGACTCCCGCCGGGATGCCTTCTTTGGTCAGGCTGTTCTCAAACACCTGTTCCATACTTAATCAACTCCTACCCACCATCCCTCATGGGATACCAGAGATCCAGGTGGGGAAGTGCAGCCCTGTCCCAGGGACACACAACTTATGGGCTCTCTCCCTGGCATCTAAAGCTAGGGAGTCCCCATATGTGAAGACTCATTCCTGCTTGTTCCTGGAGATAGCACAGTTACTTACCTGTAACAGGTGATTTCTGGAACAGCAGGAATAAGTCTTCACAACCCACCCACCTCCCCTAGGAGTTGTCTCTCTCTATCTCTCTTTCCTTTCCCTCTCTCTCTATTTTTGTCTCAGCTATAAAACTCAACTGAGGAGAGACAGTTGGAAAGGAGGGAAGGCAGCACGCAGGCGCTGTGGGATGCTCCCAAAAGCTTTCTGATTGGACGCTGGGGAGCGTTTGTGCGCAGGCTCCGTCGGTACTGACGTACCCATATGTGAAGACTTAATCTCCAGGAATGAGTCTTCACATATGGGTACGTTGGTACCGACGGAGTCTGCGCGGGAACGCTTCCCAGTGTCTAATCAAAGAGCTTTTGGAAGATGCTGGACCAACTGTAGCTCACTTCAGACTCCAGAAAGTATTCCCCCTTCTTTCCATATATGAAAGATCCCAGCAACTACTCCCCCCATCAATAACTCTAGCAAGCATTCATCCCACTCCACCCCAAAACCCCACAGCAAACACTCTTTCCCTTTCCTCTTAGTCTTCAGTCACCTGTTTTGTGAGTTTTGTTCTGACGGAGTGCTTAGCAATTACTTTTGCACTTTCTGGCCATCCATTGAAAGGACCATTGACAGTGCGTCTTCGACTAGCACTGCTTCCTTCCATGGTTCATGAGGCCAAATGAGTGATTCTTAGGCTTTTCATCTGGTACCACCATGCTGTCTAATCTTTGGTGCCAGTCAATGCATGACTTGAAGATGTTGCAAAACCCTATGTGCAGGGCTTTCCAAAGCTCAGGGTCCAGGGATGTAGGCTTTGATATCCCCTCCCCCAAACTTCAGGATAATCCTTCTTGCTGGACAAGAGAATGCAACTAGTCTCTTTCACTGCCACTAAGCCACAGGGCCAGATCCATACCAATGTATTATTTTTAGGAATATTTATTCCATTGTTCTGTTTAATTTTCATGCTGTAGGACAGAGAACTGAATTGCTAAGAGTCACTAGTAACAGGTTAACCAAAAGAAAAAGAACAAAAATAACTATTGCAGTCAGATTATTTTCTCATATGGCGCTTTATTAAGAAAGACAAGTGGACCCTGTAGAGCTAATATTTCACATCATACAAAATAGAATGCATGCCTGATGCAATAAATCACACAGAAATGAGGAACAAAAGGTATTTTCCCCCTGGAACTGTCATGCTATGTTCCATAAAGCATATGCCTAGCTGCCTGCATCTTTAAAAATCTGTAGATCACTGAACAGAAAGGGGAGAACACTGTAACAGGCTCCCAAATGGAGGTGATGAAGGCAAAAACAGCAATAGAACTCAGGGAAGCCTGGAACAAGCATCGACAATCCTTAATTATAAGGAAGTGAAGAAAAAACTGGGGATCAGGTGGTGGGGTCTGCATCAGGTAAGGCCTAGAGTATTGCAACAGTAAGGAAAACTGAGCAGATTAGGTAGGCCATAAAAGGCATTTTCTTGGCTAATAATACATAAGGGCCCTTTTAATCAAACCTGTTAGTGTTCCACTTAACGTATGTTTAGCAAGAAACCTAACGTGTGTTAAGTTGAAAATCTCTATGATAACTGTCGGGACTTCGCTAGCATGTTCCCAGCAGCTACTGCAAAGACGCATGCCCTAACATGCAGCACAAGTTACATGGAGTCACCTAATGCTCCTCATGGTGATATCGTTATGTGTACCCACGCTAATTTGCCACATTGACTGTTAGTGCACGAAATGTACCCCTGCACTAAATGCAATGTGCATTCTATGCCCACATTTCACCTATACCTTGCCCATTCCTCATCCCTTCACATGATGGGCAATTAATGTGTGTTTTAGCGGTTGGTAGCTATCATGCTTACACATTAGCTATCACTATGGGTCATTACTGTCTGCTAAAACATCTGTTAACAACCTAGCGGGCTTTAGTTGAAGGCCATATAGTTTCTATAGACAGTATAAGTGGGATTTCAGAACGGGGTGTCCAGGAAGAATCCGGGACATGCAGAGCAGAACGTCCAGAAATCTGGGGGGTGTGGTAGCAGTGAAGCAAGGCATATATAAATGCCTCTGAAATCACTCCCTAAAAATAAACATCCCAGTAACTGATTATGGAGATGAGCCCTATATGGATTGCAAACCCAGGTACATGAACGAGTGTAGGCCATTTCACAAATCTAGATGTTACCGAATTGTATGACCTCGCTACTGGGTACATGGATGTACCAGCAAGGGAATCTCAGATTAGCACATCCTGGCTGGTCAAGTCAGATACTCAGACATGCAACAGTGGGCCTGTAATATGTTTGGAGTCCGTATTTACATGCAGGTTTCTACGGCCAGGACTTATTTACTGTGGCGATGAAAGTGCATTATGCTCTTTCCCCTGCAAATATTACAGCCATGAAATGAGCACTTTTTTGCACCTTATTCATTGTCAAGAACAGGTTTAGATGTGGACACCTCACCAACCAGGGCCAGGCGTGCTTGTGCCATTCTGAAATCACACCGTGATGTGCATCTCCATTGCTCCTCCCAGGCCATTCCTCCTTCCCACCTCCATGTCTCAAGGGCATCCTTATGCTGGGCACATCTATATGCCTGGAACCCGATTTTCAAAGCCCTAGGCACGTGCTACACATATAAAAGTTGGCCTTACCCATGTAAAACTGACATAATTGTGTAAACCTGATATTCAACAAGGCAGCTGGAATAATGAGGCCCAGCTACCCAGACAGTGCCAGGTGCTGAAACCCAGGGGCAAAATGGGGGCATGTCACCGTGAAACCTGCGGAAAGAAGATTTCCAAAACTCGTGTGTGCCAACATTGGATGTCACTAATCACGTAGGCCTAAGTGACGATTCCCAGTGCATATGACCACTGATGGTGATCGGCGAACCTGTGAGGTGGGGGAACAGTGCACAGTAGAGTGAAGTTAGCATGTGCAGGCCTATACCTAAACCGTGCAAACGTAAAGCAATGCTGGACAGGCAGAGAAGCAATGTGGGCCATGCAAATGGTGATCCAGAGGTAGAGACATGCCTGCCATGTCCGGGCACAGCAGAGGATGTGACAGGCGGTGTGTACCAAGCAGCAGGCTGCAGCCTAGCACTCGAGATGCAGGTACTATGCCCCATGTGTACACAAGCCCAAGGTGATCTACCTGTAACTGATGGAGGAGGAGGTCTACCAGAGATACAGATTGGATGGAGCAATGATAACCGAGCTGTGCAGTATTCTCAATGTGGACCTGGAGTCTTCCACATCCAGCAGCCAGGCCCTGGCAGTGGCCATGATGGTAACCATCACCCTGGGATTTCTTGCAACCAGCAGCTTCAAGCACGCGATGGGGGCAACTGTTAGAATCACATAGTCTACTACCATGACCCTGCTGTGGAGGATGCACCACATCATAGCCTTCCCCTGGACACAGCATATGCGGCAGGAGACCATGCAGGTGTTCTACAATGTCGCTGGGTTCCCATTGGTGCTTGAATGTATAGACTGCACCCACATTGCAGTGCAGGAACCATGGCTGGAGCAGAGGACATACCGGAACAGGCATGAGTACACACAGATGAACTTGCAGGTCGTTGTGGATGTCCAGATGGACTACATTGATGTGTGCTCCCACTACCCGAGGCTGTGTCACAATGTATTTGTCCTTGCCCAGTTCAGCCTGGGACAGGCAGCAGCTGGGGGTCAGCTCAAGATGTGTGGCTGCTAGGTGAGTGCGTACATATGTGAGCCCCAGGACATGCCCAGAGCATATACCTGCTGTAGTATGTTGTTATGTGTAGTGCAAACAGGTGGTGATATATGTGTTTTGTATGTATCGTAACACATGAGCACCACTGAATGCACATGCTCTGATGTTCTGCAGAGCCATGTGCTCTGCTGTTATGCAGAGCCATGTGCATTGCAGGCCATAATACACATTGTGGTGACAACCAGGAGAAGCCCAGTGGCTGAGAGCAGGCAGCACACACCAACATATGGAAAGCGGAAGACCATGGTCTGGCACCATGTAGCACATCCACATGGCACCAGTCCATGTAGGGCACATCCATGTCTGCCTCATCACAGCCTGCAGACCCCCCAAGCACATCCCTTTGCCATACCCCTGTCCCCTCTACCAGCAGGCCTGTCCATGTCACCATTCGCCATTGCCCTCCCCCCCAAATGCCTGACTGCCACACAAACCATATGTTCTTGTCATCTCACTGTCACAGTGGCACCGACTGGTAGATATTGCACCCCACCCTGCTAGTAGATGGTGCTGTATGCTGACCATAACAGCCCATAGACTATACCCAACGCACGTCCCAATGCTCTTGTTCACAGCTCATATTGCCCCCACAGGTGACCGTGGATATCCCCTGAGGACTGGCTGCTGACTCCAGTGTGCCACCTCATAAGCCAGTAGGAGGAGCAGTAGAATGGCACCCATCACCAAACCTGGACTGAAGAGCCGTTTCCAGTGCCTCGCCAGGAGTGGTAGATAACTCCACTACAACCCAGAGTGTGTATGAAAGATATTTGCATCATGCTCCATACTCCACAACCTGACATGGAAGTGTGGCGTGCCGGACTCAGAGCCAGCATTTATGGAGGAGTGGGAGGCCACAGGGGCAGCAGATGGTGATGGTGCAGAGTCCGGGAGCCAGCAGTAGGCCATGGCACTGGCCCACTGTACGCAGATGATATGTGACAGTTTCTGAGGCAACTGCCTCACACCAGCACCAGGATAGGACACACACAATCACTAATAAAGTGCTCATTACCACCAATGTGTGCAGAATGATACTTTATTCCCCCCCCCCATCTGTTTCCCCTGCCCCAGAGCTCCCCACTGGCTATGGGCACTTGCTCACACATGCACTGTGATGCAGTGGAGAAATGTCTGATGACGTGCTGGCAGTGTCATCACCCTCCCCAGCAGGGAGGGTTGATGGACATGGGTCACGGCTAGCAGGTGGCACCTGCATGAGGCTCATCAAACTGCGCAGGGAACCATCGATTGATACCTTTGAAACTGCCATCTCCCTCATCAATTGCAGGTGCCCCTCCACTAGGCAGTGAGAGCCCAGTCACTGGAGGGGCATGGGGGTGGTGGCGCAGAGGGGCCCAGTGTATCATGGCCATGGTGTGCCCATGGGTGCTGGGGTGACTGTGGGAGCCTCCAGCTGTGCAGGGTGGACCGTGGCTCCATTCACTGTTGCACTGAGCACATGATAAGACATCCTGCGGGCATATGGCCCCCTTGTAGGGTTGTGGATGGGCATGGCTGTGGGCTGCAGGGCACAGCCAGGGGGTGTAGCCCCACCTCTGGGCCCCCCACCAGGTGCCTACTGGTGGTGCCCTGTGCCACATTGCCATACCTGGGGTGCTTGGTGGGTGGTTCCTGCATTCCCCCTGCTACCCCCTCCAATCCCTCCTTGTCTGTTCCCTCAGCCTAAGTGCCCCATACCTGGTCCTCCAATCCCCCCTCCTCTGACTCCTCTGCCTCTCACCCTGCCCCTGGTTCTCCCATTCGTACCCCTCTGACCCCCCATCACACCACTATGCCATGGCCTACTTACTGCCCTACTCCTCAGTTGTGGTGTCCTCTGGCACAGTGTCACTGTATTCCTCCTAGTCCCTGTCACTGCTGGAGGTACTGGGACTTTCAGCTCCCCTGGACAGCTCCTGTGATGCTGTACCACTGCACCTGGTGGTGGGCGTGATGGACCAATGATGTCCAGGGTTTTCCTGGAGCCAACTGTGTGGAAAGAGGGGGGGGGGGACTTATTTGTCCACACAGGCATGGCCCTGGGGTGGGACTGGTGCGCCTTCAGGGGGCACACACATGCATCGCATAACCCACCTTCGGCCTACAGGGGTGTGCCTCCCCCACAGTGCATACTACACACCCTCTCCCTTTGCCCACCTTCAGCCAGCCCTGTTCTCCTCTTCACATACCCAGCTGTGGCCTGTCCCCCCCCCCACCCCCAGGCACTGCATGGTTTGTTTTGGGCCATGCAGGTCAGGGTGTCGTGGTTTGTGCATCCTCACCATTCTACATCTGTTGTGTTCTGTGGAATCACATCATCGACATGCTGCCACAGCCAGACAGGGTGGCAAGCAATGACGGCAGATCCACTTGCAGAGACAGACAGGCAATTATATATGTGTTTTCTGCCACTGTTCATCTCAGACCCCTGCACCAGGGTAACAGGGGCTAGGGGGTGGGTTGTCCACACTGGCTGGTGGGATCATTTGCTGCCACTGACCACTGCTCCCTCTGCACCAAGCATTACCATTGCCGTGCATGCCTTGTGGTGTTGCTGCCAACCACCACCAGGGAGTGCAGGGGCCTCCCCACCTGCTGTGTGTGGGTATGCTTTCTGCTGTGGACAATCTAGGCTGGCACCTGTACAAATGCATGGCCCGTCCCCCCACCAATACCTAATTGGCAAACATTGTGGCTGCCACCAGCATGTGGCTTGGCAACACAGCCCTGTCTCCCTGTGCAGGCACACAGCTGTGCCTTTCAGGGTGTGTTTGGCCTAGCATGGTGCTCAGCCCCCACTCCTTCTGCCCATTGTGACCTCCTTATCTGCACAGCCAGAGTTGGATGCCTCTCTAAATGGCTGTTGACAGCCGCAAATTTGGCCAATGGCCCCCTTTGGGGTAGAGAATCCCCTTGTGCTGAAGAACGGATCAGGCGTGGCTCTTACTCTCACTGGGGCTAAAGTTGATTCTTCTCCTCACCGCCATGCCACTGGTGTCTATCTGCCCAGCCACAGGGAGTTCTTGCACAGGCAGCCAGTGGGCCCTGCGTGACTGTGTCATCTATGCATGGGTATGCCGAACAGGAGATACACTGGTTCATCTATACATGCTGTCCCACTTCTCTGGCACCTGTTTTGGACACATACCCGGGTATCAGGGTGAACCTTATGCGCAGAGTCCATATTATGGTCCTTGCGCTTACCCGTACATGCCGTGGTGGGCACCTGCCATTGTGCTCGGTTTGTGCTGCATTTTCGTTGTTTGCCCATTTTGGAGGCACATGACTCATGATTCAAACACTTTTCCTGAATGGGTAAGTTTCTGCGGGTATGGCAGATCTCAGCGCCTTGTTGAATATCTGGCTTCTGGTTTCTAAAATGGGTCCAAGGATATCGCTGTGATTTGCATATCTGAATGCCCATTTTCAGGCATCCAAATCACAAATAGAGCTTCTGAAATACCCCCTTAAGTCACAAACATCTGCTTCAAGCTACCATGACTGGCAATACATGTGCCCACTGCTATTTATATAATAAAGAAACTTTAAGCAAATATTGCCCTCCATGTTACTGTCTATATCAGGGGTCTCAAACACGCGGCCCGCGGGCCGAGAGAAGGTTGTGCGGCCCGCGACGGAGGGAAATAAAAAAAGCCTTGCTTCTGCCGTTGCCGCCGTGGCAGCGGCAGAATCGACTGTCAATTTTTTTTTTAAACGGGCTTCTGCTGCTCAAGCAGCAAAATCAGCTGTGCTGCGGTACCTTCCTCTCTGCCCGGAGATCCTTCATTGTGCTCCATCAGCGTGTGCTTTTCAAGCCGCGAAGAGAGTATTCCCCTCTCGCGAGGCTTGACAAGTGAATAGGCTTAAGCCGCGCGAGAGGGAAATACTCTCTTCGCGGCTTAAGAAGCACACGCTGATGAAGCACAAGGAGGGATCTCCGGGCAGAGAGGAAGGGGCCGCGGGACAGCTGATTGTCTGCTGCAGCAGCAGCAGAAGAAGCCAGGTGTTTTTTTTTTATTTACCCCGGGGGGGGGGGGGGGGGGTAGGACTGGAAATGGGCTATTGGCAGGGGGGGGTGTAGGACTGGAAATGGGCTATTGGCAGGGGAGGGGGGTAGGACTGGAAATGGGCTATTGGCAGGGGGGGTGTAGGACTGGAAATGGGCTATTGGCAAGGGGGGGTAATGACTGGAAATGGGATATTGGCAGGGGGGGTTTTGACTGGAAAATGGCAGTTGGCAGGGGGGGGTGTCGGACTGGAAATGGGCTATTGGCAGGGGGGGTTATGACTGGAAATGGGCTATTGGCGGGGGGGGGGGTAGGATTGGAAATGGGCTATTGGCAGGGGGGGGTAGGAATGGAAATGTGCTATTTGCAGGTGGTGGGTTATTACTGGAAATGGGCTATTGGCGGGGGGGGGGTTATGACTGGAAATGGGCTATTGGCAGGGAGGGTATGACTGGTAATGGGCTATGGTGGGGGCTAGGACTGGAAATGGGCAGGTGGGGGTTAGGAAGGACTGGAAGTGGGCTGATGGGGGGAGTTAGGACTGGTAATGAGCTATGGAGGGGCTGACTGAAATGGGGTAAGGGGGGTTAGGGCTGGAAGTGGGCTATTGGCAGGGGGGGGTTATGACTGGTAATGGGCTATGGTGGGGGCTAGGACTGGAAATGGGCAGATGGGGGTTAGGACTGGAGGTGGGCTGATTGGAAGGGGGCTTGAACTGCAAATGGCTGATGGGGAGGGGGCTTGGAATGGAAATGGGCTGTGAGGGGAGGGAGCTAGGATTGGAAATGGGCTGATGGGGGGCTAGGATTGGAAATGGGCTGATGGGGGGCTAGGATTGGAAATGGGCTGATGCAGGGACTAGAAGGGAGCGTATGCTGGGTGGGGCTGGAACTAGAAGGGAGCTGATGTTGGGGGAGGATTAGAATGGGATGGAGCTGGGAAAGTGAAATGGAGAGGGGAAAAATATTTTGTCTGGGAGAGAAGACAAATCTACAATTGGCCAGGTATTGGGAGAGTAAGTGGGGATTGAGGATGGAGGGTAAAATTTGAGTGGATGAAATAGGAATGAGGAAAGAGAAAAAGGAGAAAGATTAGTATGTTAAAGCAGATGTAGAGAGAGAATGGAAAAAAAACTAGGAGAGAAGAAAGGGCAAATGGACAGCAGACGATGGAGAGTTAGCAGAAGACATGAAGAAACCAGAAGAAAGTGGCTGGAACAATTGCAACTGAAAAAAAATGCACAAAAGGTAGAAAAATATCTCTTTATTTTGAATTTATTAACTGGAATATGTCAGCTCTGGGAAATGTGCATCATTAATGTTTGCGCTTTGTTTAGTACAAGAGGAAATTAATTTATAGTTTTATTTCTACAGTGTTGTTGTACATTCCAAGTTTGGCTTTTGGGGTTCCCAGTTTAATTATTGTCTTCCTGTTTCTAAATCTTTTAGTCTTTCTTTATCCATGCACTCATTAAAGAGGCATGTTTACTAAAAGTTAGTGCATGGTAACATTATGCAAATATTTATGCAAATGAGGCCCCTTATGCAAATGAGGCCCCGCGTCTTATGCGGCCCCCGGGTTACTTTACAAGTCCTCATTCGGCCCTCAAAGCAATTTGAGTTTGAGACCCCTGGTCTATATTATGTCTATATCCAAAGATGTCCAACAAAGAACAATGCTCAGAAAAGAGTCAATTGTGCTAGATAATTTATTATATAAGACCAACATTTAGCTTCCAGATTCAATGCCAGTGGTCGGATATGGCCCCAGCATTGGATATCTAGATCTAAGATTCAGCACCAGCAGATAGCTGCTGTAGGACTGCTAGCCACTGCACCGAATATTGGGCCCTATTATTCTGACTTCTTTATTTGGTTCTTTTTTACTGAGCTGTGGCTCTTTAGTTCTCATTTTTTGGTTAGGCTTTGTATTTTAGCTGAAAATGTAACAATGAATTGATAAAACTATTCATTTTTCTGCAAGGAAGTCTGCAGAGCAAGCACTCATGGATTGTGCTAAGAAGCATGCAAAAAATTCAAGGCCAAACAAGCTAGATTGATTTCAGCCTAGTCTGAATTTGTCAAGAGAATCACATTTTCCCCAATCCATGAGGGGAAATCCAGTGGATATTTTCCCAGAGGATCTGAAGTGAAATCCTGAAGGAAATTTGCAAAAGCCCTAAAAGCCAGATGAAATCTCATTTGGATTTGTCAAAGGCACAAAGTAGCCATTATTCTGCAGCTGTTAAACTTAACCAGATATTCAACTAATTTTGCAAGTTAAATACAGGTCATCCCGAGGAAGCACCAACAGCCACTCCCCCTGCAATTGTCGCTGGTGACTGGATACATAAAATGCTAATTTCTTAAGCAGGTAAATTTTATTTATTTATTTATTTTATTTATTTAGCTGTATTTATATCCCGCTTTTCACCAGGTCAAAGCGGTCAATTGGGAGATACATTTAACACGAGGGGATATGACACACATACGCTAATACTTACAGGGAACATGGGCGCATTACCATGATCAATCTTAAATGCCAGGACCAGTAGCTTGAAAGAAAGATGCTTCACAATGGAAAGCCAATACAGAGATGTAAGGATTGCTGAAATATGATCTCTTGAGTCAGTATGTGTCCAAAACATTGCAACTTCTAGTTTTTTCCAGATAGCTCTTGAAACGGGGAATTACAATAATCCATGTGCAAGATAACATGCACATAAAGTAATAGAGCAAGGTCTTTTTGAGTAAAAAGAAAAACTTTATGAAGCTGACACAAATGATAATAACATGCATTAATTAAACATGATATTGTATCTGATAATCAAATGCCAGACCATCATCCTAATCTATGCCTAATCTTCATACATGTTCCTTAGCCCTTAACAACACTCCATTCCAAAACAATGCTGGTCATGGATCCATACAGTATCGCTACAAATCTGTACGAGTTCAGTCTTTGGAAGACTCAGTAGTATTCTATCTGCAACCATGCAATTTTCCACTGCAACAGAGCAATCATGAAAATTCTTCAAATTGCTTATCATAGCAGGATCCTAAAAAGATGTACCATTGATGGTTAACAGCAAATAGTTGAATAAGAACCCCAAATTAGCCACTACATTCACAGTCGGGGTCATATAAATATTAAAAAGGTGACTGTCTCTTTCAGGGATAAAGATGCCAACATCTGGAACACAGGTACGATTTTTATTTTGGATAATCAGCATGTAGGATTCCTATAATTCTTTCAATTCGGACATTCCTGAAGCCATTGGAGACTCTTAAAGGCATCTTAACGGTATACAGTATATTTTGATGAACTTCTAACATATCTGCTGCATATATGCTTTTATTTAACATTTAATATCCTGCTGTCAAACAAATATATGCTTTATCTTTTTCAATAAAGGAGATTTGGTCTAAGGAGCTCTGGGACAGACTACAAGATCCTTGGGCTGCCAACAATTTGTCACCATTAAGTAATACTCTACTATAATCTGACACTTGTGGCCCATACGACTCTATTTAATTATGTTCCAGGTGCCCCACACAGAATTTCAAAATTTCATAGGATCATATAAAGACACAACACATTCATTATTCTTTTTCACAAATAGGCAAAATGTTTTCTTTTGCTTTTTTAAAATTAGAAATGTGTACCTTATTATACACCAGACTACCATTAAAATTTGCATGCAGCTTTTTTTCATTCTCAAAAGAGCAGGTAAAGGAGAGTTTGAACATCGGTTAAACAACATCAGTTATTTAACCGATGTTCCCATACCAGTTGGTCTAACACATGTGAATTCTGAGGGCTTACCAGTCTAATTGCTAACCTCTCCCAAAGACGTGGTAGTTATTAGCAAGACCTGGGGATGGTCTATGAAACTGACCAAGAAGGCTCTTCACTAATACAACAGAGATTTTTCTCAGACTTCCCCTATATCCATGTCAAAAATATGTAAAGATGTTTCCTGTGAATTAAAAAGATATTTAGCAGATTGCAATATATCTGTTCAAGTATCAGCTCAGTTGTTTCACACAGAACACTATAAGTCTTTGAAAAGTACGCTGAGCTCTACATGGTAAAGGAGTCCACTGACAGTGTACTCTGCAGCAGGGCTGAAGACATTCTTTCTGCCCTGATTTACACTATCATCTCTTCTAATTACTTGTTTCCCAGAAACACTTTTGCTGCAATATATTTTCTTTTGCTCGTTATAGCTTTCACTGTCAATTAGCCTCTCAGGATTTCACATCAGAAACTTTAATGCATAATGCAACCTTTGATATAGTAGTAGTCTGTTACCAAAGGCAAATTCTAAGTCAGTTGGTTTTGGTTGTTCTCCATTGTGAAACTGCATCTGTAGTATAAACACATGGAGTCCGATTCACAAAGGGACATGTCTGGGCTGCCTGGCGGCCCCGAGCAAGACGGGCCCATTAGAACCCGATTCTGGACCACAGGAACAAAATGTACACAGGATCGGGCCTGAGGATGGCCCGGTGTGCCCTTGCCTGCCTGCGGGGACATCCTCCCCACAGGCGCCCCTGGCATCCTGACCCTATTCCACCTTCTGGTCTCCCCTAATTGCTAGAGCCACAGGACAGGGAAGAGCTGGTGGGGGCAGAGCGGGAGAGGGCCAAGCCTGCAGGACGTACAGGGCCAATTCAGGTCACGGCCCTATACATCCTGTCTTGTCAGAGGGGGACATGCTGATTATTCTACCTCAAAGGAGAAATAATCAGCACTGATGGGGTGATCGGGCCCAGGGATCGCCCCCCCCCCCTTGGGGCCGGGAAGGGGGGCCCCTGCCACCCGATCCAGGCCCTGGCTGGCCAGCCGTGGATTGGACAGAGGGGAAGAGGGAGGCCTTAGCCGTGAGAGCCATTACTTTACTCAAACAGAAGTCAGACTTATCAGCCTATAGTTCATAACCTCCTCTTTACTTCTACTACCACCTATATGCAGACAATATTATGATTTATGCTCCATTTACCACCACGTGTTACAACTACTCATCTCTTACAAACCGATTCAATGCCATGGATAAATGGCTACCAGAAAATAACTAAGCATCAACTTCAAGAAGACAGAGGTCCTATTCCTCACCAAAAATTCCTCTTTTCTTCCCCCAAAGCCTCTAAAGCTTGACAATGCTAACCTAGCGGTCAAGTCCGAAGTGAGATACCTTGGCATCACCATTGACCAACATCTCACATTCCACCCACATATAAACAAAGTCACCCAATTCATATACAGTACAACAAGCTGAGATCTCCCCACCATTTATGACCCTTACTTGAACCACATGATTTTTGGACAGTCTTCCAAGCAATGATTCTACCACACTTTGATTTCTGCAATACCATTCTCCAAGGCCTTTCGAAAAGTTCCCTACACTTTCTACAGCTTGCTCAGCATACTGCTGCACGAATTCTGATATGTTCACCTCGAACAAACCACATCATACCCATCCTAAAGTGGTTGTACTGGCTACATCTCCTGTGCCAAATTAACTACAAAACACTCATGACAACCTTCAAAGTAATCCATCAAAATCCCCTATATACCTGCAGTCAATTATAACAAAAACTCCAGAAAATTGCCAAAGGAGAAGCAACAGATCAAGCCTTCTAATCCTTCCTCTAGCATGAACCAAATACAACCAGTCAACCTGGGCTAGGGCATTCTCCCTGCATGCCCCTCGTCTATGAAATGTTTTACCACACCATATCAGAAACATCTATGACCTTGCTACATTCCGGAAGCTGCGTAAGATCCACCTGTGTAAGGAACATTTTGATGGCATCACATGACCTGTCTCTCTCATCTCCTTATTCCTCCTACTCCCGCCCTTTCCCTTCCTCCCCTCAATAAACTTTCAGATATAAGCAACTCTCTAAATGTATATAGTTATACTGTTCTATGTTATAAATAATCTTGTATATCTGTTCTATGTAAAACTGTTCACTTTTCCATGCAAATTGTAAAAAATGTGGTATATAAGAATGAATAAATAAACAAAATAAATACGTTTTATTGCTTTTTATTTGTATATTTTATGTATGCTTTTGTTGTAATCCACCTAGAAGTTTGTATAGAGTATAAATGTTTTCAATAGAAAAATTAAAAAATAAATAAACTGCTGACATGCAATGTGATATGGCTATCCATGTCAAAACTGAGCCTTTTCTAAAAACGACTGTTTACACATAGTTTAGTATTTAGTATTTAGTTTAGTATTTCCAGTAGCAATTCAAGGCAAGTTACAATCAGGAAAAGTAGGCATTTCACTGTCCCTGAAGGGCTTACAATCTAAGTTTGTATGGGACGTCTCCCCAGACTCAAGGGGTTATGTTTATTTAGCTGCGGCAGAGGCTTCTGTGTGATATCAGGGCCGCAGCCACAAGGAGTATTAGTGAAATTTGAATCTTGGTCTTTCTGATTCTGGGTTGTTACCCTTGACATTAGGCCACTCCTCCACTCAGGCTCCATATAGGTACAATCTGCATGTATAAATGGTCATATCAACATGTGTAACTTACAAATAAGGCTTTGCCAATAATCCCCTTGGTGGATCATTCCTGATCATGAATAAGGGGTTTATGCATGCGGCGGGGACGTTTGTGCCAAAAAGGTCCCCTACCGTATTCTGAAACACTGCTGACATGCATGTCCATGGCGCTAGCATGGGGATCTCCGAAGGTGGGCAGGAGAGGGCAGAATGGGAGTGTGGTCAGCCATGGAGACATATAAAGCATATTCAGGAAAGGCCCAGGTACATATTAAGTATTTCCCAGACACATCCATGTATTCCTGCTGAAACGTGGTATAAGGCTAGCACTTAGAAAAGTGTTTGAACTAGTATGACTACAGTCTGTAAAAATACAATATGCAGTCTTAAGATGAGGGAATGTTGTAAGGTAAAGAAATGGTTTAAAATATAGCAGCTGAAATGTAATGCTAAAAAATGCAGTCATGCATTTAGGCTGCAAAAATCCAAAGTTGCTGTACAGTGTAGGAGAGTGAGGGACTTTTGTCCCCAAAGGAACAGCGGGACCTGGGCGTAATTGTATCTGATGATTTTAAAGTAGCTAAACAGGTAGAAAAGGTGACTGCAAAAACTAGAAGGATGCTTGAGTGCATAGGGAGAGGAATGGCTAGCAGAAAAAAAGAGGAGATAGTGCCTCTGTGTAGGTCTTTGGTGTGACCTTATTTGGAGTATTATATACAGTTCTGGAGACCACACCTTCAAAATGATATAAGCAGGTTGGAGTCGGTGCAGAGGGTGGCTACTAAAATGGTTAGTGGTCTTCATTATAAAGCATATGAGGACAGACTTAAGGATCTTAATATGTACACCTTAGAGGAAAGGCGGGATAGAGGTGATATGATTGAGATGTTTAAATACCTCTGTGGCATAAATGTTCAGGGGGAGAGCCTATTTTAAATGAAAGCAAGTTCTGCTACAAGGGGACATAGGATGAGAGTGAAAGGGATAGATTCAGGAGTAGTATGCACAAATATTTCTTTAGGGAAAGAGTGGTAGATGCGTGGAATAGTCTTCCAGTAGAGGTAGTAGTGAGGAGGACGGTATCTGAATTCAAAAAAGCATGGAACAAACACAGAGGATCTCTAAAGGAAAAGAGGATGCTATTGTATTAGTCGATAAGGAAGAGCAGATTAGATAGGCCATATGGTCTTTTTCTGCCGACATGTTTCTATGTTTCATATCTCATTTAGAAAATCCCTGAAAACATGGATCTTTCAGAAATGCTAACCCTTAGGAGTCCCTGATCAATTGACTTAGACCTTTAGGGGCACTTTTACTTAGCACCAGTTAATGTGCACTATAGCATGCAGCAACTGGCCGCAATGAATGCTAATACATGGGCATGCCAGCTGCCCATCACTAAAACGCATCTTAACTGCAGAGTTCGGGTGTGGAGAGCACATTAGCACATAATCATTGTTCATGTGGCAATTAGTGTGAGTGCACCTACAGTTTCGATAGGTGTACCTGCATTAATTGTGCCACAAACTCAGTCGCATGTTAACTGCTGGGAACATGCTGGTCTTACCCTGACAGCTAACGTACCTTGCAAATGCACAGTAAGTGAACAACCTTACCAGGATTTATTAAAAGGGCCCCTTATTCTCTAATTTTGATGCAATCCACCACATGCATTTGGGCTGCAATAATCCAAAGGAGTGGTACAGTGTAGGGGGTGAAGTATCTCTGTCCACAAATGAAGAGCGGGACCTGGGCATGATGGTGTCAGATGGTCTCAAAGTAGCTAAACAGGTAGAAAAGGTGATGGCGGAAGTTAGAAGGCTGCTTGGGTGCATAGGAAAAGGAATGGCCAGCAGAAGAAAGGAGGTGATAGTGCCGCTGTATAAGTCTTTGGTGCGAGCTCATTTGGAGTATTGTGTGCAGTCCTGGGGACCACATCTTCAAAAGGATATAAACAGGTTGGAGTCAGTGCAGAGGGTGGCTCCTAAAATGGTTAGTGGTCTTCATTATAAAGCATATGAGGACAGACTGAAGAATCTTAATATGTATACTTTAGAGGAAAGCCAGGATAGAGGTGATATGATTGAGACATTTAAATACCTCCATGGCATAAATGCACAGGAGGAGAGCCTCTTTCGATTGAAAGCAAGCTCTTCTATGAGGGGACATAGGATGAGGGTGAAAGGGGATAGACTGAGGAGTAATATGTGGAAATATTTCTTTACGGAAAGAGTGGTAGATGCTTGGAATAGTCGCCCAGTGGAGGTGGTAGTGATAAGGGCAGTATCTGAATTCAAAAAAGCATGGGAGAAACACAGAGTACTGTAACTTAAAAGGAAAGAAATGGACTATTTTAGCAGTTGATATGGAAGAGCAGACTAGAGAGGCCATGTGTTTTTTTTCCTTCTGTCGCATTTCTGTGTTTCTATGCCCTCAGGCTTACGTTCTATTAACTGAATCACTGATCTTTTTCGATATCACACTCATTACAGACCTAATGTGCTTTCCAGACAATCTGTAAGTTCTTTGTAATCTGCTCTGAGCTCTAAGCTTTTTACTTTAAAGGCTGCTAACCGGTTAATGTGTGTTTTATTTTATTTATTTATTTATTTATTTACATTCTCTTATATACCGCACTATTCTGCATCAGTGCGGTTTACATTGAACAAACTGAAATTACATTGAACAGGGCATTATAACTTGGAGATAACTATTTTACAGGGAACATGGGCTATGGAAGGTTAAGTGGCTTGCCCAAGACCACAAGGAGCACCTGTGGGACTAGAAACCCCAGTCCTTCCGGCCCAAGGTTGCTGTCCTCTAGTGGAATTTGAACCCCCGACCTTCCGGCCTGAAGTACCTTGTCCCAACCACTAGGCCACTCCTCCTTCCTTTTATCATGAGATAGCGGGCAGCTGAGAACGCTAGCGAATGTGCATGCCAGCTATCGGCCACTAACATGCATGTTAAGTGGCCACCATGCACTAGTGGGCAGGTTACAATCGCTACCAAATATACCAAGAGCATATTGCCACTAATGTGAGGGCAAGGGTCACAAGCCCAATGGCAATATAACAATTATCACAAATGCACACGCTTTATGCAGCCACGTTAATTGTGCAACATGTTTGGGTAAGTGATCTTCCAGGAATTTGCTGCCCCCTGACAGCTTGCTCAAAAGAGCTGACAATGTAAGGCTGCACTTACTGTGGGTTAGTTTTGCGACTAACCATGCAGTAAGTGCATACCTTTAGTAAAAGAGCCCTTTAGTAGGGCAGCTGCGTAATCTAAGAAACTGTATTGTAGTAAATCAAAACCAACAGTTTCTATAGTATATTTCTATCTGTATAAGCAGAATGCACTAGCATATCATGCAAATTAGGCCTTTGCTTAAATACAAATATTGGTTACTTTAGAAAAATCTCTTGATATTGTAGAATGTGCCAGTGCTTATGAATGATGTGCTGTACCTTATAGATATTTGCAGAAAAGAGTAATATACACATACTGTTACTATCGGTTCCTTCACGTTTCTATTAAATTGTAGTAAAAGATCTCTATTAGCACAGGAAATGAGTTAAGTTAGCTATCTGCAGACCACACATTAGTCTCCTTCCTTCCCCTCTTTTATTTCACCTTTCTTTCTTCCTCTTACACTTGTTCTTACCTCTTTCTTTTGTCCTGTCTCTCCTGTCTCTTTGCCCTTGTTCTTATCTTTTATCTACTCCTTTTCTTGCTTTGTCTTTTTACATTGTCAGCTCTTTTGAGCAAGGACTGTCTTTTTGTGTTTTCATTGTACAGTGCTGCGTGCGCCTGGTAGCGCTTTGTAAATGCTTAGTAGTAGTAGTAGTCACACAAGTGGGTGGGGTGTGAGTGGAGAGTGGACATACCTATAATGTGTGATTTCTGTGAGCATCGACAGTGCGTGCTTACTGCACATTTTGCAGATATTATGGGCAGGCCCGTACCTAGCCCTGTGTGAGCGGTGCGGCAGCACAGGGTGCAAAGGCTTAAGGGGCGCATTTTAGCTGTCTGCCGTTGCCTGCCGCCACCACTTTTTCTTCTCTCAGCGACGGCAGGCCACAAGAGACAGCTAAAATGCACCCCTTAAGCCTTCCCTGCAAGAGCAGGGAGGGACAGATCTGCTTAGCATGCCGGCGACTTGCACATCGGCGTGCCTCTTCTCTCCTGCTGTGGGGGTGGGGAGCACGTGCCTGATATGCAAGTCGCACAGGGCACGATTTACACTCGGTACGGCCCTGATTGTGGGTACAGCTAGCACC
Source organism: Ichthyophis bannanicus (assembly GCA_033557465.1). NCBI lineage: Eukaryota > Metazoa > Chordata > Amphibia > Gymnophiona > Ichthyophiidae > Ichthyophis > Ichthyophis bannanicus. Next base: position 768,256,710 of record CM066035.1, on the reverse strand, counting down.
ACCTAAATTGGTGGCATTGACAGCATCTGCGATGGTGCCGTGCCACGTTTTCAGATTTTTTACTGCATTATATGCCGGCAAAATGCACACCCCAAACAGATAACTTGTGGCTGTCGCAGCTAACATGGTGCTATTTACACTAACATGCTGCATTAGCTGTAAAAGCCAAATGTGGCTTAGAAAACATGTCCCTTAGAGCATTTCCTTCATTCAAGCATGGAATCATATTAAGCACGTTTTTGAGTAGGGTTGACATATAATTTGGTAGTTCACAACTTTAAAAAAATAAAATTTCTGAGGCAAATAATGAGAAAAAGAGCCAATAATATAAGTCTTGAAAAGTAGCTCCATCAATGCTAGTATTTGATGCCTCTAAAAATTAAAACATTTATTACAAACATAATGATTTTTGAATAAAGTCGTGGAGTGTTCAAATTTTGGTGGTGTTATTATAGGCATTAACCACCCTTCCTAGAAAAAAGGTGTGTCCTTGTAGTTTTGCAGTCTTTCTCCTTCTAATTTCATCCTACAAGCCCAATGCTTGAAATTCCTCGGGGGATACCTCTCTCCATTGGTAGAAATGTGCCATGCATTAGTCCTATTTTTTTTAATTTATTTGAAAACCTTTGTTAACTGCCTTATGCACATGGCACTCAGATAAAGCACAACACAATAGTCCCTCATGACCCCTCCCAGCAAGACCCCCAAACCACCCCAAAATAAAAATAAAATGAAAATAAAATAAAATAAAATACACAGAGACAACTGCTGCCAACTACTACCCCACTGGACCAATATGCCCTCTGCCATGCTACCCGCTACTCACTAACCTACCTCATCAGCCTGTTGGAAACAGCAAGGTCTTCAACTGCCTCTGGAATGTTAACAGATCCATCTCCTGTGCAAGGCAGATGGCAAGGCATTCGAAAGAGTTTATTTATTTATTTATTTAATGGTATTTATATACCGCCTTATCATTCAATCAAAGCGGTTTCCACAGCAAACAATCAAGGGGCAAATGCTTTCATGCAGTGTACAGAGTGGTGTGTATGTGTTGGCGGGGATGTGATTAGATTTGGTTTATCTACATAGTGCGCTATTATACCTCGTACATCATGAGCTATTATACAGTCTTATATACAGTCTTGGGGTGGTGGGGGGGGGGTTGATGATCTGACTTGTATGCTGGTTCAGGGGGTATGTCCATAGTAATCGATGAACAGGGTTGTCTTCAGCTGTTTTCGGAAGTCCTTGATTTCTGTGGTTAGTCTCAGATCATCTGGGAGGGAGTTCCATATAGATGGAGCAGCCAGGGAGATTGTTCGTTGTGCGGTGTCTTTGCGGGTCTTGGTGAAGTCTTTTGGGGTGTTAACCCGATTGGAGGTGCCTCTTCTTCTTGGTCGTGTGCTTGTGTCGGGTTGTATGAGTGTGTGTAGGCTTATGGCGGAGGAGTGTTGTTTGATCTTGAATATGTTTATGATAGTCTTGTATTTGATGCGTGAGATGATTGGGAGCCAGTGCAGTTCTTTCAGTATGGGTGTGATGTGATCGTGTCTTGTAGTACAGGCTATTATGCGGGCAGCTGTGTTTTGGGCCAGTTGTAGTGGTCTGAGGGTCTGCTTTGGTAGCCCAGTGAATATTGGATTGCAGAAGTCTAGTAGAGGGGTTATCAGCGCCTGGCAAACGGTGCGAAAGTGCTCTGGGTCGAGGAGGGGCTTGAGTCTTCTGATGAGTCGCATTCTTAAGTATGCACTTTTGGTTGCTCTACCTATGTGTGCTTGGAGGTTAAGTTCTTTGTCCAGGATGACTCCGAGATACTTAACTTCTGATTTTATGGGTATGAGTGCATCTCTTATCTTGATGTTGGGTGGAGGGATAAAGGCCGGGTTTCGCGTGATGATCAGTGCCTCCGTCTTGCTGTAGTTGATTGATAGGTTGTTTTCCTGAAGCCAGTTTGCCATTTGGGTGAGGCAGTTTGTTATGCTGGTGTAGTCCGGGTTGTCGACTGAGATGGGTGTGTAGATCATGATGTCATCTGCGTAGATTGTATAATGTATGTGTTGTGGTTGCCACGGAAAAAAAACATGCTCGTCAGCGCTGAAGACGAACCTTGGTAGGCCCCAGGAAGGTCAACAACTGTGCCCTCTTAGACTGAAGAGTCCGCCAAGGCTAATACCCTGTAGCAACTTGAAGACAAGCATCGGTACTTTGAAAAGACACCTTTGACTAGCCGGTAGTCGGTGCAACTGGCACAGAACCCCTGTGACAGAATTGTACTTCCCTAAACCCCAAAACAGTCTGGCTGCCACATTCTGGACCATCTGCAATTTCCTCATCAGATAACTTGGCAGCCCAACATATGGAACATTACAATAGTCAAGCTGGGATGACACCAAAGCCTGCAACACCATGCGTAAGGCATCACGATCTAAAAATGGTCAGAGCTGTCACACAACTTGCAGATGTTCATAGTCTGTCCAGACAACCTGGGACATCTGCTGATGTAGACTGAGATCTGCATTCAGGAGGACCACCAGGTTCTGGATCTCCCCTCTCCAGTCCAGAAGATTTCCCACAATGGAGAGACCCATCTGCAGACTTGCATCCACCAGCACTCCACACAAGAGTACCTCAGATTTGGTGACATTAAGAAAATTAGTCTTAGAAAATTATAAGCAAGCTGTATGTCTGTTTAATTTCCTTTTTTCTGCCCTGGAAATCGTCGTGCCCTGTCGCTATGCTCCAGGTGGAATAAAACACGCTGCAGCTAGTATAGGAAGACAGTAATTTTATAAATGTTTATGCACATAAAAGCTTTTATAAAATTACTCTGTTGGGTACATGTATACATTGTGATAAGGAAGCTTATCATAGTTCAGGAAGAAATAATACAAGAGGTGAATTGGCTCTGAATAAGCAACCTGTGCTGGCTGGTAAAAGCACTAAAACAGAGTGTTTACCTAAAAGACTACCAGACCCAGAATGCACTGGTTTACAGGAAACCTCTAGGAGAGCTGAAGTAGGGAAACGTATGCCTAATCAGAGAAGCAATGATGTAATCCCTAATCACACATCTCCTAGGGCAGGGCTTAATTCATAACACCAGCAGTGTGCTAGGGTGGAGCAGCCATCTAGGCACTTTAAAGCTAGAAGAAATTCATCATACAGACAGCAAGGAGAGAAAAGACAGCAAGGAAAGCAAAGACAGCAAGGACAGCAACGGGAGCTAGAGAAGGAGAGACTGATCGTGAACAGAAGGAAGAACAGCAAGACGTCCAGAAGGTCTAAAAAAGGAGCCCAAGGCAGTACGTATACTGGGAGAGATTCCTGGGGCAAGCATTCTTCATTGGACTGGAAGAAGCCAGAGGCTTGGCGATATACAGCCAGGAACCCTCAGACAGCACCTGTAAGGGAGACAGTTGCATCTACAGAAAGAAGGAGCTCTAATACCTATTTAAGGAGGTATGGGAAAAGAGACCTGAAGTCCAGGGATTCTGACTGGAGAGCTGGGCACAGAAGCTTTGCTACCTACTGGCCAAAATACCCAGAGAGGAAGCCTAATGGCAACGTGATCTCAGGTATGAACTATGATCTGTTCCCTAGCTTTGCACAAGGAAGACAGCAGAGAAACAGTTTCTATCCTGGTAGAGATCAGTTAGAGAAATCCTCTGAGCCAGTGTTTGAAAGTGATTCTATGATATTTCAAGAGCAAGGGGAAATATCAAATGAGGAAGTTGAATGTATGGATTGTTCTCTTTCTAAGCTGCTGTTCTAAAGTAATCCTCAGTTAAGGATCAAACACCAAAAGGAACTGCACTGATTTTTAGCTTCCCAGAAAGGTTTCTTTGAGAGAAAGCTTTGGGGAAAGTTGGAGCCACGTGGAGAGTGGGCCAGCAATTGTTTGCAGCTGATTAAGCACCTGTGATTAGAGCAAGGCACAAGTGCACGTGGGACTTTGGAAAAAGCTTCTTCTCTGTGTGAAAGGAAGAAAGCTGTTTTTTTTTTTGATAAAGAGAATTTTCCTTTTGGGTATATTTTTCATTCCAGCACTGCTAAGAAAGTTTATTAGCAGTGGCTAGAAGAAAGACCTTTTCTGTTCCATCAAGGTCTTTACTAAGTTGTTGCATAAGTAATTCAGTTGCCTTATTTATTTTGTTTCCTGAATAAAACTCCTGGAGAAAATTATCCTGTTGAAGCATATCTGTGCGAGGGAATAACACCCCATAAATAAAATATGTTTTGTGCTTTACACTCGAGCAACTACAATTATTTATTCTTGTTAAACGGAGTTTTGTGTGATTGAACTACAAGACCCACAATCCTTTGCAAGTCAAGTAAATTCATGTTCTTGCCAAGATTGTGGAACTTTCACAACAAGCACCCCCGTTTACAACATGCATATGTAGTGACAAGAATTTGCGTACTTGGATGCATGTTGTAGGTACGTTCTGGGGCATAGGCTGAGTGGAGCGTGGGCAGAATTGTGAAGTACGCTCGCAGTTCATAAAATACACACCTATGTGAGTACTTCACCGAGTACATTTGCTACTGCTCTTTAGCAAGTGTAAATGTATGTGGGGGCCTTCAAGCCATGATTTTTCTAGTATTTTATAAAGGCACATATCTGCTTATGAGCCTTACTGCCCTCTCATTCTGGGCAGCCTGAGATAACATTGCCCCCATAAAGTCTGGCATACCCCAGGTTTTAAAAGTCTTTAGCCTTTCAAGCTACAAAATTAGTGCCAAATCCGCCCATGCATTTATAATTCATAAGTGTAGCTAGAGTGGAGGAGTAGCCTAATGGCTAAAATACTGGCTTGGGAACCATTAACATTCCTTGTGGCCTTGGACTAGTCACTTAATCCTCCAGTGCCCCAGAAACTTACACGTTATCAATGTCTCTGTTTAATGTACATTACCAAATTTAAGTTATAATGTAAACCACTTTGATTGAAATGATAAAGTGGTATAAAAAGCCTGATAAAAAATCATATTTTCTTTAAATTAGATGCAGAAAAAAGGTGAATGAGCACATTTCCCTTGACTTGACACACCAGAGTTGAAGCAGTGAACTCCAATTTTGTTGTCTGATCTCTAGTGCATGGAAGTTCCTTTCAAATTATTTAGGACAGACAGAGGCAAAAACATCTTCTGTTCATTTTTGGATTCTACAGACATTTTCTTGATTTTCAAACTTTTTTATAGTCCCTTTCACATATTCATTTTGATAAAAGAATGCTTAACTTGAAATTTGATTGCCGCACATTAATTCATAGATTAATGTGCATTAAATTGACGTTGTGCCCACTAAGGGAAATGTTTACTTATGTATACTGATGTTTAGCACATGTTAAGCATGTGTTCAGTGATTAGTGTGTGCTAAAAGCAGCCAGCATGGTAAAAATCCCATACTAACTGTTTAGCAGGCGAAGGAGGACTAGGTGGATTAGGAGTACACGCCAACTGTCACTGTTACAGTTAGTATGGGCACACCCACCATGACCTCAATGGGTGATGTTAAGTGCACCCGTATTAATTGCGATTACACTTTTAGCATGGTGAGGTATATGTGCCTTCATTTGCATGCTCTGGCTTTGTTAGTGCAAATTAATGATTGTTAAGTTGATTAGTGAGTATTAAAAAGCTCTAATGCAGGTTAAAAAAACTATGATTAAAAAATGTGTGAAATGAATTTTAAAAAGTTTAAAAACTGAGGAACAAGTCCAAAGAAACTGAAAATGAACCAAACATCATTGCCTGGTGCATATCCTTCTGCTTGCTGCTTCTTCCATGTTAATTATGTCTTGCAAATACCATCATTATTTCATTAGTTCAATAATAGCACAACGTTGACTCGGCATTGTGATTGTAACAGCTGTTTTTTTTTAATCTACTCTGGAAAGCCTCTCTGTGGCTGTACCTTCTACGGTACATTTTTTGCATACAATACCTTGGCTTCATTAAAGAGCTACTAGCATAGGTTTTGATGAAAAATGACAAAGTCCATGCTAAAACAAATTTTGGCACATGATGTTGGCTGAGCTTGATAGAATGTAATTTTCAGAAACACATTGATTTCTGCAAGAATTAAATAACTTTATATAGCGATATGAAAGTGGGCATCTGGGTATATTTTAATTTGTTGTCATTTCATGCTATTTTTTTAAATCAAAAATATAACACTGTTGGTTTTGAGAGATCATGAAGAATCTACTAACTGTTAACACAGGCCCATTCAGCCATGCTCAGAAACTTGCTCTGGAAGCCCTAGTGGTCAAATCAGCATCCCTTCCATACTTGTACCCTTTGCGGCCACACCGCTCGCACAGCCCTTGGTATGTCTCTGTCCTCTGCATAAATGCGAAAACAGGGAATTGCATGTGTCTGCAAGTTTCCACATGATTATAGAAACGTGTACATCTTAGATATGGATGTGTGCCATTCTGGAAAGATAGACAGGACTGCAGAATGTGCCTATTTATCTCTAGGGTTTTTTCAGGCAAATCTGGGACACTTATCCAAAGGGTGTGGGGGGTAAGGGGAGGAAAAGATACCTTAGTTCGAGTTTTGAGCAACGAGACATGGAGGAGGGAAGAGTGATTATTACCTTGCCCCCGTCTGTCCCATGGCAGTAACAACATTACTTCCAAGCAGACAAATTGACAGAGAAATAGAAACAGGTATGCATTATAAAGATAATGAATGTACATTAGAAAAGCTGACGTATACATATCACTAAGGGAAATGTTTACTGAAGGTTAATCAGTCCAATACAGAAGGTTAGTGGGGCCACTAGACACCAAGGATCCTTTTATTGGCAGGACACTGGCCCGTGGCAGTATTTTGATGGCATCGGGGGCCTTTCTCGATGCCACGATTGTCCCTGATGCCATCAAAATCTTCTCGGGGTGTCCGGACAGCTAGCCAAACTAGCGCAGGCTTCTTGTGCATATGCATTTGGCTTGCTCTCCCAATTTAATGCTGCAGTGGCTCATTTGCATGTGCATGGTTAACGTGGGGGTCATTTGCATACCTTACCCTTCCTACATCATGTGTTAAAATGCGTGCGTTGTCAGGAATGTAAAAGAAATTGCTACAGTGCAGGTCTAGTGCTGGCTTTCTGCATTGGCCTGAATGTGTGTTAAGTAAAGTTAACAAGATGAGACTAAGCTTGAAGATGGTTGAGAATTTGATAACTGAGATTTAATGCTAAAAAATGCAGGGTCATTCATTTGGGCTGCGGAATCCAAGAGAGCGGTACAGTCTAGGGGGTGAAGTACTTCTGTCCACAAAAGAGGACCGGGACCTGGACATGATTGTTTTTGATAATCTTAAAGTGGCTAAACAGGTATAAAAGGCAATGACAAAAGCCAGAAGGATACTTGGATGCATTGGGAGAGGAATGGCTAGCAAGAAAAAGGAGGTGATGATGCCTCTGTATAAGTATTTGGTGAGGCCTCATTTTGAGTATTGTGTGCAGTTCTGGAGAACACACCTTCACAAGGATATAAACAAGATGGAGTTGGTGCAAAAGATGACTACTATAATGGTTAGTGGTCTTCATTATAAGGCAAATGGGGGCCAGACGTAAAAGATCTCAATAAGTATACTTCAGAGGAAAAGCGGAAGAGAGGGGATATGATAGAGATGATTAAATACCTCCTAGGCATAAATGTGCAGGAGGAGAGTCTTTTTCAACTGAAAGTAAGTTCTGCTACGAGGGGACATAGGATGAGGGTGAAAGGGGATAGACTCAGGAATAATATGTAGAAATATTTCTTTACGTATAGAGTGGTAGATGCATGGAATAGTCTCCCAGTGGAGGTAGTAGAGACGAGGACAGTATCTGAATTTAAAAAAGCATGTGACAAACATAGAGGATCTCTAAAGGAAAAAAAGGGACCACAGTGGTTGATATGGAAGGGCAGACTGGATAGGACATATGGTCTCTTTCTGCCATCATTTTTTAAGTTTCTATGTTAAGTGCTCCAATGGCCCATAGAAATGAATGGACAATTGTAGCACTTAGTACATGTTAAATTTACTTAACGTGCATAAAACCTTACTAAACATACTCCAAAATTGAAAATATTTTTCTACCCCCTTGCTAAGCTGGGGAAGGAGTACATTAATCGGTGGATTAACCTAGTGTTTCAAGCAACTGCCTAAAACCCAGAAGATCAAGGGTTTGATTCCCACTGGCACTCCTTGTGACCTTGGGCAAGTCACTTTACCCTCCACTGCCTTGGAAGAAAAGGTCTGGCAATCTATTTCCATTGGTACATTGCCAAGAAAACCCAAAGGCAGCTGAGTTGCCAGGAGTGTGTTTATGTGGGGGAGGTGCAGGGATCTCTTGAGTGAGCAGCCTTTCTGAAGGGAAACTGCAGAGGCAAAAAAAAAAGGGAAATGAAACTGAAAGCAGCAGTTAAGGCTTGTTCATGGTAAAGGTACAAAGTCTGAGAGATTTCTGAGTGAAAAGCGGGCTGAAAGAAGTATTTTTTTGAAGGGTGCTGAGTAAAGAAAAGGGTCCAACTGGTGATTGTGACTGTAGAAGTGTGGCTTAATTCTCTGGAAACTGAATTTGGTGACCATTTGGAACTCTGGGTGAGTGGCTCTGAGAGAAATACTGACTGACTGGTTGAGAGTCTTAAGTAAAAAATATTTCTTAAAAGAAATTAATTCTCCTTGGAATCCTGTCTAAAGTCTGGAGAAGCCATTTATACTCTGAGCTGACTTTAAGATCATGAGAGTGGATGAGAGGATTGATTTTATAAGAAATATCCTCTTTGACTAGAGGAAAGAAACTCTGAATTTACAGAAGTGGGTAATTTCTGGGTGCAGAAGTGACTGAAAAGTACCCTGAGAAAAGAAGGGGAAATTCAAACCTAAGCTGTGACTAAACTGTTTGTGCGCAACTGAAACAGAACATAAAGCTTAGACATTTTGCTGGGCTCTTTGCTTAATTAATTGAAACTGACCCTTAATGGGCCTGAGAAGATAGTCTCATTCCTGGATTGAATAAATAGGGTAGCCCTAGCTGGCTCAGCTAAAGGACGTGTGTTTGGGAGATTGCTGCATATGCTGCATATGGGTGTGTACATTGCAGAATGTGGAGGTGTGGAGTAGATGTATGCAAATAAACGAAGACAGGGAGTATGAATTATCCTTTTATTTAATTAGATAAGGAAAGTGTTAAAGTTGCTGAAAAAAACCCCAATATTTTTTCTTCAAAAGAAAGATATTTTGCCCCATCTTATAGGATAGACAGGGTTTGCCCTTGTTGATTTGTTAAAGGTAGGGAGTAGGATCCAGCACAGAAGAGGACATCTGAAGAACCTGGAAAGATCTTCAATCCAGTAACAGAAGGATCTGGAGTCCTGGGCCCCTTCGCCAGCAAGAGAACTTGAAGATGTACTGGTGCACCCTACACAGAGACAAACAGGGAAAATATATTTGAGCTCAAATAAAACAGACACTGGGAAAAACCACAAATTTCAAAAAGGAAACTTACCTGTTAGAGGAGAAAAGGTTTGAAGGTTTTGAAAAGAAAAATAAGAATTCCTTAGTAGGAATTGCCCTGGAAATTTTTGTGTAAAAATTTCACCAACAAATCTAAAGAATAACTTGGCATGCCTGCTACTTGATGTCACTGAATACACTTAGCTGAGTATATTCGGGAGAGGAGGAAAATCAGAGATGGAATTGCAGGACTCAGAAGTGCTGGGAACGGACTCATGGAAAGTGACATTGAAAAAGCGAAATTGCTAAACAAATACTTCTGCTCTTTTTTTACTAAAGAAAATCCTGGAGAAGGACCACCTGTGACTCCCAAATATAAAAATGGGAATGAAGTAGATTCCACACCATTCCGAGAAGATGATGTGTTAGAACAACTTGCAAAACTGAAAGTGGACAAGGCCATGGGACCGGGTGGGATACATCCCAGGATACTGAAAGAGTTCAGAGAGGTTCTTGCAGGGCTGTTAAAGGATGTTTTCAACAAATCCTTGGAAACAGGAGAAGCTCCTCAGGACTGGAGAAGGGCTGATGTGGTACCTCTTCACAAAAGTGGTGACAGGGAGAAGTGACAGGTCCATGAGCCTTACCTCGGTGGCGGGAAAAGTAATGGAGGCGCTCCTGAAAGAGTGAATAGTGGACTTTCTCAAAACCAACAGGTTGCATGATCCGAGGCAACATGTTTTTACCAAAGGACGATCTTGCCAAACAAATCTGATTGAGTTCTTGACTGGGTGACCAGAGAACTAGATCAGAGGCATGTGAAGGATGTCATCTACCTGGATTTCAGCAAAGCCTTTGATGCTGTTCCTCATATAAGGCTTATCAATAAACTCAATAGTTTGGGGATGCGTACCAAGGTGGTGAACTGGATCAGAAATTGGTTGACTGACAGACGACAGAAGGTGATGGTAAATGGAGCTCACTCAGATGAAAGGAGGGTGATTAGCAGGGAAATGTGCCAGGCCCAGGCTTCGGTCCTGGGCTCAGCACTGTTCAATGTATTTGTAATGATATTGCTGAAGGACTGAATGGGAAAGTCTGTCTTTTTGCAGTCGACACGAAAATTTGCAACAGAGTGGACTCCCCTGAGGGAGTGGATAACATGAGGCAAGATCTACAAAAGCTGGAAGAATGGTCTAATGCTTGGCAGTTAAGAATTAATGTGAAGAAGTGCAGTGTTATGCACTTGGGAAGCAGAAATCCAAGGGAACTGTATGCAATAGGGGGCGAGAGGTTGGTGTGGAGAAGGACCTTGGTGTGATTATTTCTGAGGATCTCAAAGTGGCAAAACAGTGTGATAAGGCAGTGGCAAAAGCCAGGAGGATGTTGGGTTGCATACAAAGAGGAATTACCAGCAGAAAGGAAGAGGTACTTATGCCACTGTACAAGTCACTGGTGAGGCCTCACTTGGAATACTGTGTTCAGTTTTGGAGACCATATCTCGCAAAGGATGTAAAAAGACTGGAAACGGTTAAGAGGAAGGCAACCAAAATGATTTGGAGCCTGCATCAGAAGCCTTATGAGAAGAGACTTGAAGACCTAAATATGTACACTCTGGAGGAGAGGAGGGACAGGGTAGATATGATTCAGACCTTTAAATACTTAAAGAGAATTAATGAACAAACAAACCTCTTCCAAAGATGGGGAAGCTGTAAAATTAGAGGGCATAACGAAGCTGCAAGGGGTTAAATTGAAAGGCAATGTCAGGAAATACTTTTTCACTGAAAGGGTGGTAGGTGCTTGGAATGCCCTCCCGATGGAAGTGGTGGGGGCAAATACAGTGATAGAATTCAAAATGGCATGGGGCAGACACAGTTGATCCCTTTACAGCAATAGGATAAAATCAAAATAAACATAACTATCTAATTTCTTAACAAACAGGGGTGTCCTACATGGAGAGGTGGGTTCACCTCTAAACAAAGACACGGGGAGGGGTGGCCTGCACGGAGCAGCAGGTGCACCTACTCTTGCCATCTTACTGGGCAGACTAGATGGATCATACTGATCTTTATCTGCCGTCATTTACGATGTTACAATGTTATGTTGATGTGAGCAAAATGTTACTGTGAGTTAAGAAGAATGTTTTGGATGGTTACACTGTTGTAATATTTAATAAATTGCACTAAAAATCCTATTCCTCAAAGTACATGTCATCTATGTATGTAGTCCATTATTACAACCCACTACCTAGCTACAATTAATACCTGTAATATCACCTTGATAGTAGTGGCTTATCCATTTTATTTTGCTCTTGCTCGCTACTTGCCTCATGTAAAGGGAGATAAGACAAGATTAGTGAAATCTGTCAGCTTTCACCCGAAGAAAATGACAGACTCTGACTACATTTAAACATAATTGGTGCTGTTGCAAGTGAGTCTGATGGTAACCTCTTTGGGGTAAGGGGAGGCTACAATAAGGAGCAGCAAGGTGAAAGGATCGGAGTCTGGAGTTGGCAGTGAAGAAAAAGGCACAGACAGAAGCAAGCCAACAGAAGAGCAGAGCTCACAAGAAGGCGTGTAAGAAGAGATGAGAGAGGAAAGGTAGTGAGGAACAGCAGAAAGAGTGTATTTAGAGGTCAGCAGCCTGAACTGGATTCAGAAACGGATAGGGAGCCAATGGAGGGGTTTGAGAAGAGGGGTTAAATGAGCGTAACAGGGCTACAAACTGTGATATGCATCAGTGTGGGAGCCCAGAGAAATGTCTTTTTATTTACAGGTAGGGTTTTTCAAAGGAGCCAAAATTATTGGCGTAGAGAGGAGCATTTCCCTCTTTGCCCTACAGTTGTTGGTTTACAGAAATGAACAGGTATAGCCACTGGGACAACAATGCCTTAAGACATGCAGAATGGGCCTAATATCGGGTACACATGTATATATTTATAGGCATGCTCCAAAAACACCCCATGCGGCTGGATATTAACATGCTGAATACATACATATTTGGGCCTTTCTAACATGGCTTAGGGGACATCCATGTGATTTCCGCATCTGACTGGCATGTGGAAATCATGACTAGGTCTTCTAAATTAACTATCTAAATGTTCAACACAGATTGGGGCAGGTTCTGGGCAGAGATCAGACATGGCCCATAATGACAGCTATCATGTAGTTCATTAGCACAAGGTAGCTGTCACGACTTCCAATAATGTGGCTGCACTTAGAGGACACGTTATGTGCAGCCACATAACCAGCAGTCTGATAGTGCATCCGTTGTGCATTGCAGGCATTAAAAAAAAAAAGCAATGGCTGTGATCACACAACCCCCCCCCCATCTGAATCCCCATAATCGCCCTCCCCCAAGATTTAATTTATTTTCATTATTTCTATTCTGCTTTAACCAAAACATAGCTGAAAATGGATTACAAAAACCAAGTATAAAATCATGCCTAAAACAAAGAAACAAAACAGTAATATGACATAAAATATGACAAATAGAAAGTATTAGTCAACGTCTAAAATATTAAATAGAACATCCCTGGACATTCCTGCATTCTTATCACTTTCCAACCCCCCCCCCCCCCCCATCAAGCCACCTCAAAGATGAGCTCCACCCAAAATACACCCCCTAAAGATAAGGCCCCACAAACAGAAGGCGCCGAATCAGAATCCCCTGATCAGAAGCCGCTATATAGACCATACTTTGAATTCCTCCCCCCACCCCGACTCACCTGGGAGTTTCCCTGGTTCTCTAGTGGACTAGGCAGGTTCAATTGACCTTCTATGATAGACTGACCTCTAGTGTTAATGCTAGGAGACTACTGCTAGGGGTCAAAGCCACTATTTTGAACACTGGTATCTCTGGGTCAGGAGCAGAGGGGACTGTTCCTTTCCTGGTCCACTAGACAACCAGGGAAACACTTGAGTCAGGCCTGGGGGTGAGGTCAGGGGTGAGTCAAGAGAATGATCTTTCGGTAAAACTCTTTTGGGAGCTTCGGTTCAGGAGAAAGTTCTATTGAGAGAGCTTCTATTAGCGGATGCCTTAGCTTGTGAGGATGATCCTGGAAGAAAGGGACTTGATTTGGGGGGGTGGGTCTTTTGGGAGGTTCAAATGAGGGGAATGTGTGGGGGAATCAGTTTGGGGATGATTGGGAAGGATATTTGCTGGGACGAGAGGCAGGGTCAGGTGGCACTATCACATGACACTACGCTTTCTTTTCGTTCCAAGACCCTCATCCCATGCCTTAGCATGGATTCACCTGCATTTTTTTGCTGAGGCATTGAATGTGGGTCCCTTTGATGAGTGTCTGCCCTGCATGCTAAATGCAGGGCAGGTGTTGAGCACGACACTGCGCCCCATGTTTTGCACATACTGCACCCATAAATATGATGTGTCTATTTTAACACTATTTTATAAAGACAAATACAGTAGGCACCTACTTATCTTTATAAAATAGAAACATAAATGGCTGAAATTGCTTCTTAAATTCAGGTGTTGACATTTGCACCTGCTCTAAAGCAGATGTAAATGACTGCACATACAGTCTACAAGTATATGCATAGATTAAGCTACTTTATAATCAACATGTATACTTTTGAACTCTGTCCATGCTCTATTCAGACCTTGCCCTTAGCTATGCCTATCAGCAGAGTATGTGCTTTAATGTCAACGCACATAATTTTACACCGGTCAATATTGTATGAGGCCATTAATCTGCATAAACTACTACACAGGCACATTCATGATTATAAAATTACCTCAAAAATGTATAATTATAAGCAGGGATGGAGAATTTCCCAGCACCCGGACATCCAAATGCTTTAAATTTTACACTTGATACCTGCTGCTGACCCAAGACAAAAGTCAACCATCACTATTTTTTAAGCATTTGAAATTAGCATCGTGGCATATCTGCTTCAAATTTGCTGGTGCTCATTCCTAAAAATGGATATATGCCAAAGCTCCAAATTAGATCCTGAATAGAGCTGTCTGCACACTGCACTGCAAAGGGACCCACGTTCAGTTTTCTATCCCCATTCCAGCTAGAACCAGAAATATTAAAGCTGCTGGTCAATGGAAGCACCAGCCTCGCACAATAGCAATACTCAGTGGCTGGATTTAGGGCCCATGATTGCAAGTTCGCAGAAAGAGCCCTGCTGCAAGGCCAGGGCCTATTCCCATAATGATTAGACTAAGTGAATTGGGAAGGTGTAATCAATAGGGCAAAAACAGCCCATGGCTAAAGATTCTAGTCATCCAAAGAAGCAGAAGGAAACTGTCAGGCAGCCAAAACCAAGGGAGGCTTAGTATAGAATAAACTAAACAGGATATGGAGGTGAGAAACACAGAACATTAGAAATGGAGGCAATGCATTAATAAAGGGATCCTTTGAAAGGCAAACCAAGAATTCATTAACATCACACATAAAGCAGAAGCTATTGTCAAGATATTTTATGAGAATCCTGTATGCTCAGCCTATAGCTTATTCTGTTTTTTTCCCATCTTTCTAAGCTTTGCATTCACAAATCTGACAGGTAATTTTCCCGTATTGCTATTACTCCTTTCCATGCATTTATCCATTTGTAATGTTCTTTTCCATGTAGCTCTCCATTGTTCAGTGTGACTGCATGAAATGGTCTCTGATAGGTCTCACCTTTGCAAACATCTTACATTGCACAAGAAGTTCTCTTTCCCCAATATGCTTTAAATTATAAAGCATCCATGCATGTTATACATCCTGATGCTTAGTAAAATGCTACGGGGCTTTTTATGTAAAGAAAATATCTGAAAATCAACGTCTTCCATTTTTTACCCAACCATGCTTATATGCCGCTGTTCGTGTATAGTTAGTGTATAGTTAAAATCAAAACCATATAGAATCTGGCCATCCTGGGTGCATTATAAAACAGATGAACAATGTGATTCTCATTTAACTTGCTCAGTGCATCTGGATAAAGTGGATTTGGATTATACGAGGATATAATGATCAATAAAGATTATTGAATGATACTTTTTTTAAGTTAGTCCAATAAAAAGTTATCATCTTATAGCTTTTTAACTTTCATTTCCATGAATTTCTTCTCATCAAATTATTATCACTTGCTTATTGTGACTTTCATTTGTTTCTTTCTTACCAGCTATAGATCATATTAAAAACACACAATTATCCCTTATTAATTACATGAGCATCTTCATAGTGATGTCAAAGAGGAGACAGTGTTTCCGATACACCAGTATCTCAGAAGGAGTGTGGTTTATGATCGTTAAGCTTAATATACCACAAACGATAATGGTGTTATTTTGGAAGCATTATTTGTGATTTCCATGAAGAAAACCCAGTATTTACATATGGAAATGGTAATTTTAGACAGTGCTAAGTTTACATAGCGATGCCACTACTACATAGACATTGCAAATGGAGGGGTGTTGGGAGTGATTTGGGCACAGCTTGTGCAGGTCAAAAATCTACTACTACTATTAGAAGAAACATAGAAACATGATGGCAGAGAAAGACCACATGGCCTATTTAGTTTGCCCTTCCATATCAACTATAATAGTTCCTTTTTTTTTTCCTTTAGAGATCCTCTGTGTTTGTCCCATGCTTTTTTGAATTCAAATACTGTCGTTGCCTCTACCACCTCCACTGGGAGACTATTCCATGCATCTACCACTCTTTCCGTAAAGAAATATTTCCACATATTACTCGTGAGTCTATCCCTTTTCACCCTCATCCTATGTCCCCTCGTAGCAGAGCTAAAGTTAACATATTAAGATCCTTAAATCTGTTCTCATATGCTTTAAAATGAAGACCACTAACCATTTTAGTAGCCACCCTCTGCACCAACTCCAATCTGATTATTTCCTTTTGAAGGTGCGGTCTCCAGAATTGTACACAATACTCCAAATGAGGTCGCACCAAAGACTTATACAGAGGCATTATCACTTCCTTTTTTCTGCTAGACATTCTTCTCCCTATGCACCCAAGCATTATTCTGGCTCTCACAGTCGCTTTTTCTACCTGTTTAGCTACTTTAAGGTTGTCAGACACAATTATGCCCAGGTCCAGCTGTTCTTTTGTGGACAGACGTACCTCACATCCTACACTGGATTTTGGATTTTTGCAGCCCAAATTCATGACTGTATTTTTTAGCATTTCAGCTGGCAAATTCCAGATCATTCTACAAGCTTAGCTAGAACCCTCCTCGTGTTATCTACTCCTTCCTGGCTATCTACTCTACTACTATTGAACATTTATATAGTGATACAAGGCATATACAGTACTGTACAGATACATATAAAAGATGGTCCCTGCTCATCAGAGCTTACACTCTAGTTAAGACAGACAATACAACAGTTGAGGACAAGGATACAACTAGGGAAAGATAAGGAGACACATAGGAGACTAAGTGGATCAGGATCCAAAAGCAGCCTCAAAGAGAAGACACACGTTTATGACCAAAATCGTCCATGTCCAGATTTACAATTGCTCCCTGGCACATATAGATTTGTAAAAAATTTATGTTTTGGCCAACTCTTCAAAAGAGGGATTAAGAGGGTTATCCTTCTTAATCTCCCATTGTTTATTTTCCTTTCCAGACTGAAATTAAATAATGGCCTCTGAATTTGATTAGCAGCACATTTTAGAAAGGCTGTTTAGGTCCCCCCAGGACATACAACTCAAACTGTCTTAAATTCCAAAGGAGGTACATGAGGGAAGGTAGGCATGTGTAAATACCTTCTATATAAATTCCAAAGGAGGTACATGAGGGAAGGTAGGCATGTGTAAATACCTTTTATATAAATTCCAAAGGAGGTACATGAGGGAAGGTAGGCATGTGTAAATACCTTTTATATAAATTCCAAAGGAGGTACATGAGGGAAGGTAGGCATGTGTAAATACCTTCTATATAAATTCCAAAGGAGGTACATGAGGGAAGGTAGGCATGTGCAAATATCTTCTATATCCTGAAAGATAAACAGCCTTGGCCAATGTCTTAGGAAACTGAAATGTGCAGAATATGGGTATGGACATGTGCAGGGAGATGACTGATTTCAGAAATGTGCAACGAGGGGGGACTGGGTGACATAGACATCTCAGTGGCAGTATTTTGGGACCTACAGTACACATGGATTTGTTGCTGCATCCACATATGGGCCTTCTAGTTTAGCAACAGAGATGTGCAGAAACACAGCAGAATACAAAAAGCCTCAATATTTACCTGCCATCCGTTTAGGGGAGGTTAATTGGGGGATTCAGCGGTTATTCTCCTGTTATACCTACTTGTGACAGCTGGCAGAAACAAGCATGTTTGACACGCCTGTTCATGCCAGGGGACTGGTCTAACTATGGACATGCCTGCCAGTGAGTTTAAATGTGCAGTACCATTCTGAAGTTGAGAATACACATGTATCTTTTTGGACTGCCCATGACGCTCATCCGCCACACCCCCATGCATTATGGATAGGATCATGATGGACACATGTATATTGGGCTCGTTTTAAATTTTCATTTGGGATGTGGATGTGATTTGCACAAGCGAATGATCATTTTCCCGCATGCAAATCATGAAAGGAGATTCTCAAATGACTCCCATAGGTTTATAAAATACCAGTTTACAAGTGTAAATTCCAGGATTTGTCCATGCAAGTTGCTGAGTTGCCCCTGATGATTTTTCCCACGTGTAGATTTCTAAAATGGCTGCTGCAGCTCTATGTATCAGCAAGTACATGTGTACTACCGCGTGTCCTTATACACAGTTTAGAAAAGCTCCACTTTTAGCAGAGCTTTTTCTAAAATAATACCCTAATTGTGACTGTGTTGAATTCGATGCTCAATCCCAGTCTCTACATATTATTTAAAATTTGCCTTATAAGGTGATATTTGTTTATTAAATTAATTCAATACATGTGGAGGGTAATTTGATTAACTCCTGTGCAGTCAATGTGTATAAATGCACAGATATTTGAGGCCTATTTTAAAGAGTGAATGACACATGTACTTTTGTTTTATAAAACAAGGGCATGCAGACGTGCCTTAAGCTAGTTGGGGCTGTTGCGCCTGCCCTAGACTAGGTGGAAATGTGCGTAAGTCATAGTATTCTATAACTTATGGGGTCTATTCTGTCCTGCGATTAGCAGGGATGGAAGTCTCGTTGGGGAGTCCATCCCTGCTATTCTCCCCCCCCCCCCACCCTCCCTGCTGGCCCAGTCAAAAGCTTCAAGGAGTTTGTACGGGAGCGGGAGGGGATGCTGTGGAGGCAGAGTTAGGGCGGGCAGTGGGCAGTCTGCGACCTGGACATACAGGGCTGATTCTGAAGTCGGCCCTGTACGTCTGGGGTCGGCAGACTGGACAGGGGACTTATTCCACCTCGGAAGTGGAATAAGTCATCCTGGATGTCGGGGGGACAGGTGGCCCGGGCAGTGCAAGGAAGGTGAGGAGGTAAAGGGGGTTCCCTGCAGCCTGACCCTGGCCATGGAAGGCCAGATCAGGGGTCGGGCTGCAGGGAAAGGAAAGAGTGGTCAGCGGTTAGGGATCGCGGCTCAATGGCATGGCAAGGGGATGCCTTGGCATTGCGGCTCCATTCAGAAGCCTGACTGGATTAGCTGGGCACGGCTCTGTATGTGCAGGCCAATTGGAATTGGGTCCTGGCTTGCATGTACAGACCCTAGACCCGATTATGAGCCCGTGGGACACATTTAGCCCCCACGGGATGGGAATCGGGTCCACCTCTGTGCATCCCGATTCTGATTGGGCACATAGGGGCCTGAATGGATATGTTGGAATGTGCCTCCACATGTGTAAATTTAGGCCCCACTTAGGCTCCATCCCCATGCACATCCCAACTGAAAATACATGTAATGGGACTTATACATGTGTTTGCAAAATAGTGACCACCCACTCACATTTCTAGCATGTAACTCTCTGAGTGTCCTATATAGCATCTGCCCCTACTTGACTAGGTGTTTAGGGGCTAATAATTTCTTCCTCAGGTCAAAACCAAAAGAGCAGATCAAAGAAAATGTTGATTTGGAAACCAGTTTCAAAATGATAGATTGTTTTCATCTAGGATGGAATGTATTGAAAAATGTTAAGTAATTTCAATTGAAATTTGAGACAATTTCAATTGCATTGTATAATTCCAATTGTATCTGCTCCTAGGTGTCTACCTTTCTGCTTGCTATGTCCTATCTTTTAGTTTAACCTAGACTAGATTCGGTGAATTTTGCCTAATTTGTAAATGTATTAAATTGGAATTAAAAGAAAGTTGAAATATTGCAAATTTCTTGAGCAACTTTCAGGTTCCTGTGTTCAGTTCCATTACTTTGCATAGGATTGCCAATTTTTCACAACCTGCAGCCATTCACAGGTACAGCTGCTACTAGACAGATGGATTAGACAGATGCAGGTGTCCTCAGAGGCACTACATAATAGCAAAAAAAAAAAAGGACACTGGTACTTGAGAAACGGAAAAAATACAGCAAAATGACTAGTACCATAATTAATGACGGAAGATAAAGACTGACATGGTCTTTCGTGTCTGCCCAGTAGGTTTGCTTGCTGCATGATTGGTCAGAACCTCATCACAGGTTACTTTCCCCATTCCTTTGTTTTGTTTTATTTAGGGGGGGGGAGCGGTATCTGTCATGTATTACAAGTTGCTTTGCTTTTCAATGATCTTGAAACATATTGCTCTTGATAAAGTCCCCGGCCCACCAGCAATGCTGTAATTCTTTCTGTAGCAGGTGTCCAAGAAATGAGCACAAATCCACGTGCAACAAAACTAATCTAGTACAAATCGTGGAAAGCAAAGGAAGAATATACTTTATTAAACAACTCCAGCCATTGGCCCGACACAGGCCGTGTTTCTTTGAGCCTTCCTCAGGGGCTAAAATGGCTAAAAAATACACAATTAAAAAATCATACAATAAGAAATACATTCAAATAAAAATAAAATCTATAGTAATAATAATAATAAAAGACCAAGACATAAAAGCACACATAAATGAGCAATTCTGTACAGCATACTGTTATAAAAACAGAGAAAAACACATTAAAATCATAAATATAAAAAACATTAAACATAATAAATAAATAATAAATTGTTATTGAAATACATAAAAACAATAAAAAATGGAATAATAAAACATAGATAATAAGTCAATGTTATCTTAAATATTTAATAAAGCAAAATGTTGCTAAGGGTGTGACAAAAAATGTATAAATTCAGACATACTTGAATATGTTTTTATTTCTATCCTGATATAACTATAATAACCGAAGGAGCGCGGACTTACTACTCCTCAATTCCCCCGACTTAATTCTTCTCTTTCCCCCCCTTCTGGGTCCCTTTCCCCCTCCCCACCCCCATTTCCCGCAAAGGCATAAACACAAAGACAATCAGGCGTATTAGTCAACCAACTGGTCGCAGCTTTATTAACTTTAATACATGAATAAAACATCACATAACCAAACCCAGCAGACTAATCCCATCACCAGCCATATCACTAGCAAGGTGATAGCGCCTCCGCTTTTTTCTACTTTCCCCCCTTAGCCCCCGGCTTCGCCATATCATTAGCAAAAGGCCAGCCAGGGGGGTTGTCTGGGTCGGGGGTACCCACCCCCGTCCCAAGCTTATCCTAAGCGTCCGGACCCCGGAAACCTCTGGGATCCCGCCACCGGCGCAGGCATCCTGCACGTCACTGCGTCGCCCCCCCAGAACAAAGCTGCGACCAGCGAGCATCCTGTATAACAACCCACTCTATAGCCTCCTGCCAATCATTCAACAATAAATCCAACCCCACCGGGGATAAATGTACGCCATCCCCCCTGTGCAAACCCGCACAACTCACATCCACCCAGGAATGAAGAATCTGGTATCCCCCATGCTCACACACCCATCGGCCGATTTGTCGATTTATCTTCGTAAGGCCCCGCGACCAACGCCGCTGGTCTCGACAACTCGGCCGTGGGATAATGTCCGACCAGAGCATTATTAGTCCCGGGCATAAGCGCAAAACCAACCCAAGTCCTTCTGCACAGCTCGGATTAACTGCTTGCAAGTCCATGCTGATAAGTCGTTGCCACCCAAATGCAGCAGAATTAAGCTAGGTGGCCCTCGAAGTCTTGTATGGTGCCGTAGCGAAAGGAGCAATTGCGTCCACTGCATACCTCGCTCTCCCAGCCATGAAACGGTCACCACTGCCGTATCCAGGCCCAAATTTGGCCCCAAAGGACGCACAGCTGCACGCTGACCCGCCCAGAACACGAAAGAGTGGCCAATCAGCCAGCAGCCATGCGAAGTCCGCTACCGGTCTGCAAAAGAAACATATCGTTAGTCTTTTCCTTCCCAGAACCCCTTCCTCCCCATTAGAAACGTATATAATCCAAAAAGGCCTTGGACCGCCATCTCCCTATGCGCTGCACATCAGGCCCCGATAGACCCGCTGCAGCCTCACAAGTTGCTGCCCCTATGCGGAAGGAATGCGGTGCAAAAAACTGTGGCTCTTCCCCGACCTGCCGCAGCGCCATGCGTAACACCGCTGTGACCTGAAATCTAGTCACCGCTCTAGCATCTGCATGTACAAACAGCAAACCCCCGCCCGCCGGGCAGCGTTCGAGATAATCCCTTAGGGCTGCTACCGGACAGGTAGAGGCATTGACCAACGCCCGCAGCACCACCCACCGACCCCGCCCCAGCTGATCGGTCTTAGACCGTGCCAACAAGACCCGCAAGCTCGCTTTGTCAAGCAGAACATGCCGAAACCGCAAACCTCCACCCCTTGCAAAACTTCCCGAAGTAGCCACTAACTCCCCAACATGAAAAGCCCCAAAAATGCTAAACAGAAATCGCCTTGAACAGAACCCCTTGGTAGCCGGACGATGCCACCTCAGGTAGCACAGCACACATCCGCACCAATAAATCGTGCGTAATAGGCCGTCTACGGTCCCTGGGTTTCGGCTCAATACGCTCCCAACCATGCAGCAACCTTCTGGTTAAGAACCCGGACCCTGCAGGAGCCCAACCCACCACCTTTGCAAAAAGCATAAACCCCGCCAGATGAGATCGGACCGCAGTCCTTGATATCCCGCCCAATTTGGCGGCCACCACATACTGAGCCAACATCCAATCCGAAACAGCTTCCAGCCTCCATCCATTCGCCTCGCAGAACTCTTCAATTTTGCCACAGCCACGATAATAAGCCGCCCAGGTGGAGTGTGCTACTGAGTTCCGCAGCAAACTCAACAGCTCTCCAGGCCAACCTGCCACAATTGCTTTGGGACCTTGCACCCGACTACAGCCGCTCCTGGCGCAAGCTTGCGAAAACGCTCCCACTGTAAACGAGAAAGAGCGTCATCCAACTCATTGCAGCAACCCGGGATATGTCTCACTCTGATTACTACATTCAAACGTAAGCATGACAATACCACCTCCCGCATGAGCTCCGCCACCTGCCCGCACCCAGGGGTAAAATGGTTAATGACACTCACCACCGTGGCATTATCACACCACCACAATATCCACCTGTTACAGAATCGGTCAGGCCATAATTCCAAGGCCACCAATATGGGAAATAGCTCCAAGAAGGCCACATTTTTCACCAGACCCACATCCCGCCACCTTTGTTGCCACCTCTCGGCACACCAGGCCCCGGCAAAATAAATGCCCAGCCCGATTCCCCCTGCCGCATCCGTGAACAACTTCAACTCGTCCGAGGCAAGCTCCTCCCTGATCATGACTGAAGACCCATTAAAATCCCTCAGGAATATATCCCAAATCCGTAAGTCCGCCCTCATCACTCCGGACACTCGGATTCGATGATGTGGTTGGAGTACCCCCGCGGTAGCCCTCGCCAAATGATGCAGAAACACTCTACCCATCGGGATGACCCTGCACGCAAAATTCAATGCCCCCAGCAATGCCTGCAACTCCCTCAATGTCATCTTACTAGAAGCCCTGGCATTGGCTACTAACACCCTTAATCATACCACTTTATCGCACGGGAGATGCAGCATCATTGCAGTGGAATCCAATTCTACCCCTAAGAATGTCAACCGCCGCGCGGGACCCTCCTTCTTCCCTTCCGCCAGCGGAACCCCCAATTCCACCGCCAATACCATAAAACCATAGACGAGCGATTGGCAATCCCCGGAATGCTCGCTCCCCACGAACAAGAAATCGTCCAAATAGTGAACTACATTTGCACAACTGACCTCCTTTACTAATGCCCAATGCAAAAAGGTGCTAAACTTTTCAAAGTATGCACAGGACACTGAACAACCCATCGGCATGCACTTATCAAAATAAAATTGGTCCTCAAACCGAAAACCCAGCAGAGGAAAACTATCCGGATGCACCGGTAGTAGTCTAAATGCCGACTCAATGTCGACCTTCGCCATCCACGCCCCTTTCCCAGCCCGCCTCAGCAATTCCACTGCCCGATCAAAGGACGCATAACGCACTGCGCATATATCACGCGGTATTTGATCATTAACCGACTCTCCTACCGGGAAGGACAGGTTATGAATTAATCTAAACTTTCCAACTTCTTTTTTTGGGATAATCCCCAATGGAGAAACCACTAACTCTGGGAATGGCTTCTCGGGGAAGGGGCCTGCCACGCGCCCAAGCTCCAACTCAACTAACAATTTTTTTCTCACAATGGCCGCCAACCGTCAAACAGAAGGTGCATTGCATGACAACCTGCCTCTCACTTCGCCAACAACCAGAATGAAAAAACCCTCCCAAAACCCTTTGTCTAAAATAACCCTGTCCCCCCTCTTCGGATAACCGGCCAACCTAGCCTGCAACTCCGTTACCTTAATTGGGGTAGGGGCTAAAGTGCGTAACGCCCTACTTTGGCACCGGCCCACCTGGGGGGGTGGAGACCTTCTTGCCGCACTTGGCAGCTGAATGCCCCCCCCCCCCCCCGCAGCTTGAACAGGCATGCCGAAACTTGCAGTCAGGAAAGGGACACGAGGCTTTATTAAATCTCCAGCACACATACCCTGCCAATCCCTTCTGTTGCGACCCAGCTCCCGTATTCAGAAAGGAACGACCCCTGCTCCCTTGAGCAGCACCCCCTACCTTCCCACCACCTGGCCCCCCCGACTCCCCTTTGGCTGACATCTGAGTTAGCCATAAGTTAATGTCCTGGGATCCCCAAGACAGATATCGGTTCCCCTCCATTTTATCTCGAAAACGCTCGTCGTAGTTTAACCACGACCAACCTTCATGGGTGGGTGGCTGGTGGACGTGAGGATCGCCTGGTAACATGCCTGCCTGGTGCGAAGGTAGCGGACCTCACGCACCACCTAGATAAGGTCTTAGATAGTGCTGGGGAGGAGTCTGCTGTCTTGGTACATGTCGGTACCAATGACATAGGAAAATATGGTAGGGAGGTTCTGGAGGCTAAATTTAGGCTTTTAGGTAGGAAGTTGAAATCCAGAACTTCCAGGGTAGCATTCTCCGAAATGCTTCCTGTTCCACGCGCAGGACCCAAAAGGCAGGCAGTGCTCCGGAGTCTCAATGCGTGGATGAGACAATGGTGCAGAGATGAGGGTTTTGGATTTGTTAGGAACTGGGGAACATTCTGGGGAAAGGAGGGGCTCTTCCAAAGGGATGGGCTTCACCTTAACCGGGATGGAACCACGCTGCTGGCATTAACCTTTAAAAAGGAGATAGAGCAGCTTTTAAACTAGATATTAGGGGAAAGCCGACAGTTGCCGAAGAGCGGATGGTTCGGAAGAATGTATCTTTGAAGGATACTACCAAAAGCAGAGAGGTTCCACAAAAGAGTAAAGTAGCCCAAATGCCCTCAAATATGGAGCAGACAGAGCTTAAAGATCCCAAATTACCCATGTCTAACAATAGCCAAATTAATATGAATAAAATACATTCTCTAAAATGCTTTTATGCAAATGCTAGAAGTCTAAAAAATAAGATGGGAGAGTTAGAATATAGCACTAAATGAGAGGTTAGATATGATTGGAATATCAGAGACATGGTGGAAGGAGGACAACCAGTGGGACACTGTGATACCTGGGTACAAACTATATCGTAATGATAGAGCTGATCAAATTGGTGGAGGGGTTGCTCTCTATGTTAGAGAGGGCATTGAGTCAGAAAGGATTAAAGTTTTGCAGGAAAAAAAATTTGCTGTAGAATCTCTATGGATTGAAATTCCATGTAAAAGGGGGAAGGCAATGGCAGTGGGGGTGTACTATCGAGCGCCTGGCCAGAATGACCAAATGGATGATGAAATGCTCAAAGAAATCGAGGAAGCTAACAAAAGCACAGTAATAATAATGGGTGATTTCAACTACCCCGGTATCGACTGGGTCAGTGTCACGTCAGGACATGTTAGGGAGATAAAGTTCCTAGATGAAATAAATGACTGCTTCTTGGAGCAGCTGGTTCATGAACCGACCAGAGGGGAAGCCATATTAGACCTAATCCTTAGTGGTATACCAGATCTAGTGCAAGAGATAAGGTTGTTGGGGCCACTTGGCAATGGTGATCATAGCATGATTGCCTTTGATTTGATTAGTGGAGGAGGGATAGTAAGGAAATCCACAGTACTACCTTTTAACTTTCGAAAGGGAGACTATGATAATATGAGGAAAACAGTTAAGAAAAAACTAAAAGGAGCAGTTGCAAAGGTTAAAGACGTACATCAGGCTTGGCTGTTGTTGAAAAATACTATCTTGGAAGCCCAGACCAGCTGTATTCCACGCTTTAAGAAAAGTGGAAGGAAGTCCAAAAAACTGCCAGCATGGTTTAAAGGTGAGGTCAGAGAGGCTGTTGTTGCCAAAAAATCATCTTTCAGGAAATGGAAAAAAGAGCCAAACGACGAAACCTGGAAACAGCACAAGCACTGGCAAGTCAAATGCAAGGCATTGATAAGGAAGGCAAAGGGAGAATTTGAGAAGAAGCTTGCTGCGGAAGCAAAAACGCGAAGTAAAGACCTTTTCAAGTACATTCATAGCAAAAAGCCTGTGAGAGAGTCAGTTGGTCCATTAGATGATAAAGGGGTTAAAGGAGCACTAAGAGGCGACAAGGCGATAGCGGAAAGACTGAATGAATTCTTTGCTTCGGTCTTTACTGAGGAAGATGTAGGGATGCTACCCATGACTGAAGTGGTATTTAAAGGTGCGGAAGAATTGAAGGAAATATTGATACATCGGGAAGATGTATTACAACTATTAGATAAGCTGAAGAGTAGCAAATCACCTGGGCCGGATGGTACACATCCAAGGGTGTTGAAAGAACTGAAATACGAGATTGCAGACCTGCTATTAGTAATCTGTGAACTATCATTAAAATCATCTCTAATACCTGAAGATTGGAGGATCGCCAATGTAACAGCAATTTTTAAAAAGGGTTCCAGGGGTGATCCGGGAAACTACAGACCGGTGAGCCTGACATCAGTACCGGGAAAAATGGTAGAAACCATCATAAAGAATAAAATTACTCAGCATATAGATAGTCATGAACTAATGGGAGACAGCCAACATGGCTTTAGACAAGGAAGATCTTGTCTTACTAATCTGTTACGTTTTTTTGAAGGAGTGAATAATCAGGTGGACAAAGGTGAGTCGGTTGATATTGTGTATCTGGACTTTCAGAAAGCCTTTGACAAGGTCCCTCATGAGAGACTTTTGGCAAAACTAAAGAGTCATGGGATAGGAGGCAGTGTACTATTGTGGATCAGGAACTGGTTAAAAGATAGAAAGCAGAGGGTAGGGCTAAATGGCCAATTTCCCAATGGAGAAAGGTGAATAGTGGTGTACCCCAGGGATCTGTGCTGGGTCCGCTGCTTTTTGACATATTCATAAATGACCTGGAAAGTGGAATAACAAGTGAGGTTATCAAATTTGCAGATGACACAAAATTATTTAAAGTTGTTAAAACCCAAGAGGATTGTGGAAAATTGCAAGAGGATCTTGATAAATTGGAAGACTGGGCATCAAAATGGCAGATGAAATTTAATGTGGACACGTGCAAGGATATGCACCTAGGGAAGAACAATCCAAACTATGGTTACACGATGCAAGGTTCCACATTAGGAACCGTCACCCAGGAAAAAGATTTAGGCGTCATTGTGGATACCATGTTAAAACCCTCGGCCCAGTATGCAGCAGCGGCCAAGAGAGCAAATAGAATGCTAGGTATGATAAGGAAAGGAATGGAAAATAAAACAAAAGATATTATAATGCCTCTATATCGTTCCATTGTGAGACCGTACCTTGAATATTGTGTGCAATTCTGGTCGCCGTTTCTTAAAAAGGATATAGCGATTTTAGAAAAGGTTCAGAGAAGAGCCACCAAAATGGTAAAGGGGATGAAGGATACTCCTATGAAGAAAGGCTAAAAAGGTGAGGGCTCTTTAACCTGGAAAAGAGACGGCTGAGGGGAGATATGATAGAAGTCTATAAATTAATGAACAGAGTGGAACGGGTAAACGTAGATCGATTGTTTACCTTATCAGAATATAGAAAGACTAGGGGACATGCAATGAAGCTACAGGGTAAACTATTTAAGACTAATAAAAGAAAATATTTTTTTACTCAACGTGTAATCAAACTCTGGAATTTGTTACCGGAGGATGTAGTAAGGGCTGTTAGTGTAGCTGGGTTTAAAAAAAGGTTTGGACAAGTTCCTGGAGGAAAGGTCCATAAACCATTATTAAGAAGGGACCAAGGATATCAATGCTTGAACCAATACAAGCATTGTGGAACCTGTGTCAGTTGGGGAAACTGCTAGGTACATATGACCTAGATTGGCCACTGTTGGAAACAGAATACTGGGCTGATGGACCTTGGTCTGACCCAGTATGGCATATCTTATGTTCTTCATGCATTTGCGCCGCCTCTAAAATAGCATCCGCGTACGCCAGCAGCATACCATATTGCTCGGGATGATTATGGCCACAGACGCTCGCTAAGCGCAAGAAAGATCGCGTCCAATTCACTACATTTCGTGAGACTTTCTTAACTCTACCCGCCTTTTCATCCTCCTTCCTCTTCCTCTTCCTATCTCCTGAACGCCTCCTCTCCTCCATCAATCGGAAAATGTCAATATACCTACGTTTCCTGATCCTCCGACGTAATTTTTTGGGGACCCCCTCCCACAATGCCGCATAAGCCGCCAACGAAGGAGCGCCCCCCACCTACTGCTCCGTCACTCCGCCACTGCCACCTACCAACGGCCCCGCGGCACCTCTGTTCGAAGAGGAGGACGATGACCAGCTGGACGAAGACGAGGACGAATCTGATCCGTGCCGTCTCTTTCCGCCCCGCCTATGTTTCCTACGCCGCTTCTCGTTGTGTTTTGACAACCCTTTCCTGTGCCCAGACGTCTCCTCTCACACAGCAGGGAACTCACCTGGGTCCACTTGTCCAGCCACACCCCCAACTGCTCCGGCAGGAATCAGCTGCCACTCGATAAGTGGTGAGCTTGCTCCATCTCCTCCGTGCTCCTGAGAAGCCTCAGGGTGACCCTCTTCCCGGGACCCCTCTCCTCCCCGTGCTGCCGCGCTTGCTCCCCGCACAGGCATCTGTGGAGACAAAGAAGGAAAAACAGGGGAAGGAACCACCGCATGCAAAGCTGGCCACCAAGCCCCCAGCCACTGGGCGCCCGAGGACCCCTGCCCCCCCTTGCCCAATGATCCCAAGCCGTGAAGCTCCCCATGGGCCCCGCCCCCCTGCTTCCCCCATCCTGAATATAACATGCACGGACCGATTCCAAAACCGCTGTCATACCCCTCACCTGGGAGACCCCTATTCCCCCTTCCCCCGGGGCCCATAGGGACCCCCTCGCCCCTCGCTACCCACCCGTCTCCGGAATCAGTCTCAGCACCCCGCCCACCGCCCCTCTGCGCCCCCAAAGCCTCTCCCCTCTGCCCCCCTTCCTTGCCCGCGAGCCGAGTCCCATAAACCCCCCTCTACCATCGCTGCTGCACCCCCCCCAGCCAACCACTGTGGCAGGAACCCCCCTTTTGAGCAGGCCGCCCCCCCCCCCCTTGACGCCCTTCCCGGTCTCACACCTCTCCCACGGGCTCCAACACCCCCCTCCTCCTGTCCCCCCCCCCTGGTTATGCCTTCCCCAGTCCCCACCCCCATAGATCCCCCCTTGTCTGCCTCGTCTGCCTCCCTGATAAGTCCC
Organism: Ichthyophis bannanicus; assembly: GCA_033557465.1. Classification (NCBI taxonomy): domain Eukaryota; kingdom Metazoa; phylum Chordata; class Amphibia; order Gymnophiona; family Ichthyophiidae; genus Ichthyophis; species Ichthyophis bannanicus. The sequence continues at coordinate 768,227,089 of CM066035.1, read as the reverse complement.
CGACCCTCCCCGGTGCTTTGCCCTGCTGCTTCCTGCGAGCGGGCATTGTAGCAGCCGCCCCACTCACTCTCTCTGACGTGCAGAATTTATAAGTATATTTTTGAAATTCTTCTCACTTTTTAGATTTGTTGTTTTGTTTTCGTTGTTTTGGGATTTTTTTGTTTTTTTGTAATGTTCTTGCCACTTGCCTGCTACCACTGCCAGGGAAAATTCGCCGCCAAACTCGCCCTACACGTGCCTCACATGCTGCTCCGGTTCCACGGGACTCCACAGTGCTGCCCACCGCGATCCGCTGCTGCGCCCAGCAAGGCTCGCCAATCTGCTGCACTTCAATCAGCGATCCTCCACCAGGCCTGCCGCCAAATGTAAAGGCTCGCAAACTCGCTGCTACCGCAAACCGCTCCTGGCTTCGCACTGCTCGCTCCGAGGCCCTGAACCCAACTGCCACCTTTTTCTCCTCACTTTCCTTCTCTCATTGGCTCCCACATGTTCACGTGGGACGGGAGCCAATGAGTTTGAAGGACGCCGCCTCCTCACCCCTAGCAACCCCCCCCCCCTTGATCCTTTTCATCGCGCACCGCGCCGCCCGGTTACCGGCGGCCGGCCTGGACTCCGCCACGCGGCCTTTACCACTGTGGGAAGAGAGATAAACAAAGATCATAAGTGAAAACTAAAATAAATGCAAAAACAACCATGGACCCAAGGAAAGAGATATTATAGGCACAGTCAGATTAAATACAAATAAAAATAATAATAATGGATGATAGAAATTTAAACAAGGAACAACCTTTATCCTTGTATGTTCAATTCAAAATGGATCAGGCGAAAAGAAAACAGGGATTAGCTTCCTCAAAACCAGAAAGATAGCTTTCACGAAAACTATGTCTATTACATACTGTAAAAAAGGTGTATGTACTGATTTTGTGCATGCCATAAAAGATACTAGGTCAACTAAGAAGAATATTTAATATAACCCAAAAAGATGTAAAACAAATATCACAAAAATGTAACATACACTGAATATGGACTTATTTATCCGGAAGCAATTTTCTTAAAAGGATTTCTTGAAAAAAAAAACCACTAGCACTTCAAGAATAACATTATACTGAAAGTTTAATAAAAATAGCATTAATCATTTCATAACATGTTTACAAATCAGTAAATATATATTCATGCCTCTGTAATGCAGCAATATCTGCTGTCACAGAATGTAGTCTGGTCCAAATTGTAAAGGTAAAGATACCTCACCTGGACCATTAATATGAAGGACCGTAAACAACCGGTCTTCAGAAGGCTGTAGCCTGTGGTTAGGAACAAAAGGAAAAAAAGAAAACATTTCAAAGGGTAACGTATATATAGAAAACAAAAAATGAATGTGAGTGTAAGCGTTATAAAAAATGACTCTAGACAGACACCGCCGCATAAGATGTACGCTGCAAAGGCGATACAAGCCAAACAGAGCTCAATTAGTCACGAAGAGATATAAAATAGTTCTAAAAAACGAATTATATAAGTGTCTCATAGGCACAATAGAGCTGAATTAATATAGAGGGAACCAGACAACCTCTAATGAAACTAAATCAAAAGTACCAACATTGCAGGCAAAAAGAAGTGAACCAATTTCTCCAGTTCGTAAAACAACAAAATAAAATTGAAACTAACGAATTATGAAACCAAATCAATAAATCCATTAGAGTTCTTGCTTAGCTTACATAAAACCATCTCTATATCATAAAAAGTGAAGTTGTATCCATAAAAAAGTCTTAAAAATCATAAAATAAAAAAATTTAAAATTTAGGACAAAAATCCTTATGTGCAATCAAAGGGGAAACCACAAGTCCACAGAAATTGTACAGTGTGACAACTTCAACTAAGATCCTCAAAGTATAGAAAAGCAAAAAACGACGGCTTCTGTGCTCTCAACTAAAGAATTCCCACGGAAGAAATGACACTAACGTCATCAGCATAATATGCAAATAAATAGAAGAAAAGATAAATAGAGCTAGATCCACTTATTAATACGAGCAAAAAATAACCCCTAAAAAGAGGGGAAGAAACTATTAAAAAGTGAAATGCAAAGCAGAATATATTTTAAAATGGAATGTTATGATGGAATAAAAAGCATGCATTTCACCATAAATTAATTAGGACACAGATTACAGGCATATAAATAGAACTCAAATTTGCCTTTTCTGTAGATTGTGTTTAGGGCTCATCGAAAGGGCAGATGGGAAGAAACAAGACCAAAGAAATGGCCTCATAGGAAAATAAAAACCTCAATAAACAAATAATAAGCACATGATCCAATAATAATAGAATAAAAAAAAAAATCATTACCAACCGGTTTCCCTATAAGTGCTTGATTACTTCACAAGGGATAGACTGTTTTTACTGATCCATTGCAATTAGAAACACCCTTGATGTCTGCCCAGGTCTGAGACAAATTATGTTTATATTATTTGTAGTATTGTATTTTCTGTATTTAAGGTTGGGAGATGTAGCCTTCTAATTATTGCCCCGTCTGTTTCCCACTGCTGTTTTCTTCATGATGTGGGCTGTATAGCGCTATTGGATGAGTTTAATTTTGTTTTGTTTTTTTGTTTTTCTTTGGACTGCTTATTTTCCTTATGTTTTGTATTTGGAATGCATTAAATAAATAAAAAAAAACAAAAAGATAAAGTGGCATGTTAACTAAAAAACACATCAGTAGTGCATGTTTGGGCTGCAAATCTCGTGAAGAGGATCATGCCAACTTCAGAGGACACGCGCTTCCATTCCCCCGTCATTAACACATTGCAAATACATGGGACTGTGCTAGCCTGCAGGCAGGTGCACTTAACACCATCCACTGAGGCAGCAACTTCACATGGTTAGCATGTGCCCATAATGCCCACACCGTGATACACTATCAGTACCTATGTTACACCCCTAACCTGCCCAGTCCTTGCCCAATCGCATGCTACTCAGTCAGCGTGGGAATTTTAGTGTGGGGCCCCATGCTAACTTTTATTGTGGTGTACTTACCATGCACTAACCCCCACGCCAATGGTTAGCATGGTTTAATAAACATACCCCATGGTCAATTAACGTCCCAAAAAAAAGTAGCTCAAGCCCTGAGACATGACGTAATTCTCAATTTCTTTTTTTCTTCTAGATTCCAGACCAGGCACCTCAGACTTCTTTAGACATATCTGCAAAAAACTTGCAGACGATACACAACTCCCTGTCTTTTATATATTTTGATAGACATTTTATAAGCAGGCGCCTATTGTTAGATGCTAACATGAATATAAATGTCAGTGTTTTATTCATAGGTGTTATCCAGTATGTGCAGTGTTTGTATGAGACGTACATTCACTGTGGGCATGCACATGGGTAGAGTTTGGGTGAAGTGTGAGAGTTGCATTCATGATTGAATATGATAATTTACGTGCGTACTCGCAAAAAAGAAGCACAGTCATTTACACAATCTCTGCCACCTACGCTAGCATTTTATAAAGACAAGTAGGAAATTTAGGTATGTTAAAAAACATTTTGCCTAAGCTTCCTGTTAAAATATCACCCTCCACAAGGGTAATGCTGTAAAGGGATGCCTGGTTAGAGCATTTTAAGTCACTCATATTAATCCTATTTTATAAAGCTTGCAAGGCTTTTGCCTAAATATCTGTCCATCTAAACTGTAATGCGTATTTTATGGAGCGATAAACCTTTTCACATGATATTTTATTTTCCATTCAAGTGAATTGAACTACACTTAAATTAGAATTTATTGTGATATTAAATAGTCCACAGCTGCTCACTGATAAAGCAATATGTGATAAAATATCACTTAATTTAAGCAAATATTAAGGGCCCAGATTGTCTTTATTTTTATGGGATTAGCAGGGATGATGGTTTCTGATAACAGATGACAGTTATTTACTTTCTCAATAATGATTTGTAAAACAGATATACATCAATGTTTTCTCTTTACTTAAGCATATCTTGACCTATCCTGATCATTTGGGTTAGAATCTCAAATGGCCATGAAAAAAAGTTGTTTTTGTTTTAAATAGAGTAAAAACAGTGCTTTTAAATGTGAATGTTCATCATGCACACAAAAACATTTCATGGGCTCATATATAAATGCACATATTTACTGACTTCCAATAGTAAATGACTTACACTTTTGTTTTCAATCTTTAGAAAGAAATGTGACTTGTTAAGTTGCAGTCGGGTCAATGTTTAAAGAGATATGCGTTTAGTGGCAGCATGCCAGCCCTGTGAATATTCAGTAGCACTATTTTTTAATTTTTTTATTTGTTTGTTTTTATTTATTGCTTTGATATAGAAATCAGAGTGGCTAACATGGAACTTTAGAACTCCTGAGCAATGCAGTTTACATGGAACAAGAAGTGTTTACAAATAACAATTTTAATTAACAATAACAATAAATAATGTAACTATTTACATTTGTTGTATTCTTATTACTATACAAGGGGGTGAGTGGTAACAGTGGGAAATGCTGCTAGTCATTATAAAGTAGTCTGCAGGAAAATATGAACTTTATTACTCACAATTATAGTATTCGGTGAAGATGAATGTCTTGAGATGTTTTCTCAATTGGGTGAGATCTTTGATTTCTCTTAAGGTATTGGGTATGCTATTGCAAAGACAGGTGCGCAGAAGGAGAAAACTCTGTTGGTGGTTTATTTGCTTTTCTTGCATTTTTTGAGATGGATAGAGTGTTTTTCAGGTTATCTCTTGTCCTTGTGTATTGTTGCATTTTTATTAGTGTGCTGAGGTAGGTTGGTGCACTGTTATATATTATTATAAGGGCTTTGAACTTGATTCTTTGAAGAATCAGGAGCCAGTGGAGGTGGAATAGAATTGGTGTTGTGTGATCGGATCTTTTGGCATGCATAATTGTACATGCAACCGTGTTTTAAGCAAGTTGTAATGGTTTTAGTATTTTCTTGGGGAGTCCATGAAGTATGCTGTTGCTGTAGTCAAAGTGTGGGCAAATCAGTGCTTGGGCTAAAGTGTGGAAGTCAGAGTGGGAGAGCAGTGGTCTCAGATGCTGTACCATTTTGGTTTTATGGTAAATTGTATGGGTGGTCATGTGGATGTGTCTGGTCAAGTCAAGCTGTTGATCTAGGTAGATTCCAAGGTATTTTATTTCTTTTTTTATTTCCAGTGTTGCGTTGTTTACATGGAGTGAGCAGGGAGGGTTGAATGCTTTGTTCCTGGTAATGATGAGTGCTTCAGTTTTCTTCAGGTTGACTGCAGAGTTGACAGAGTTGAGCCATGCAGTGACGTCATTGAAGCAGTTGATGATCTTCTTATAGGAGGAGGCTGAGGTGTCGAAGGTTGTGAATAACATTATATCATCTGCATAAATTCTGTAGTCAACATTGTGTGATTGTATGATTTTGCAGAGAGGTTGGAGGTATATATTGAAAAGTAATGCAGATAATGCAGATCCTTGGGGAAGTCCTTGAGGTTGGGTGAATAGGTTGGATAAATTGTTGTTGAAGTGTACTTGTTGGGAGTGGTTGATCAGGTAATTTTGGAACCATTGTAGAGTGGTGCCACCTAAGCCAAGGTGCCTTAGGCGGTTGATTAGGATATTGTGATTTACAGTATCAAATGCTGAGGATATGTCGAGAAAAATGAGGATGAATGCATGTCTCATGTTGTCAATTCCTTGTATGATTGGGTCAAGTAGAGATGTTAATAGAGTTTTGACACCATGATGTGCTCTAAATACGAATTGATGGGGGTCAAGTGGGGCACTTGAGTCGATGAAGTCTTGGAGTTGCAGTACGACTGATTTTTTGATGATTTTGGATAGGAAAGGTAGGCTAAATATTGGTCTGTAAGATGTGGGGCAGGATTTATTTAGGGTATTTTGCTTCAATATTGGGCGTATGGAAGCTCTTAGTAGGTTATTTGGTAGTTGACCTTGGGATAGAGAGAGGTTGACTGTTCTTTGTATACATGGCGTGAGTTCTGATTTCGTTGATTTGATCTAGCTGACAGGACAAGAATCTATGATTGAAATGATTTGATGCAGTGATCTATCTGATCTTTGCTTGTTGGTGAGAATGAGATCCAGGTTGGGGGATTGTTGTTCCTGGTTCATAGAAGGTTTTGTTGCAGATCGACTTGATGTTTGCTTTTTCTATGTAGCGATCTGCAAACTGTGAGGATAGCAGCTCCTTTTACTAAAGCTTGCTAAGGTTTTGTACTTGATGTGCAAAACAAATACATGTTAAATGCAAAGCCTCCATGTTAACTGTCGAGGGTGTGACCTGCATGTTCCCAGAGGTTAACGTTCAAACACAAATGCTAACGTGCACCCTAGTAAGGCAGATTCATCTAACAACTCCCATAGAGGCAGGGGAGGTTCTACCATGAGGCCACCCGAGGCGATGGCCTCGGATGACACTCGGATGGGGGGCAGAACTCCAACTCTGTTTTAATTATAGATTTTGCAGTCTCTGGCCTGCCTCTGCTTTCCCGCAGAGGAAGACCAAAGGCCACAAAATTTAAAATTAAAGCAGAGCCGGAGTGCCTTCACCACTGGACAAATCAGTCGGATTGCTTGAAGGAACCCTGGAAAAGATCAGGCTGATTTGTCCGGCGGCAGCAGCACTCCAGCTATTTTCATTTTAAATGTTGCTGTCTCTGGCCTGCCTCTGCCTTCCTGCCACTTTTTTTTCTCGCTGCAAGCATTCTTGAGGAAAAAAAAAGCGGTGGGAAGGAAGAGGTGGCAAAATCTAAAATAAACATAGAAACATGATGACAGAAAAAGACCACATGGCCTATCTAGTCTGTCCTTCCATAACAACAACTACAACAGTCCACTTTTTACCTTTAGAGATCCTCTGTGTTGGTCCCATGCTTTTTTGAATTCAGTTACTATCCTCATCTCTACCACCTCCACTGGGAGACTATTCCATGGATCCACTACTCTTTCTGTAAAGAAATATTTCCGCATATCACTCCTGAATCTATCTCCCTTCACCCTCATCCCATGTCCCCTCGTAGCAGAACTTGCCTTCAATTGAAAGAGGCTCTCTCCCTGAACATTTATGCCACAGAGGTATTTAAACATCTCAATGATATCACCTCTATCCCGCCTTTCCTCTAAGGTGTACATATTAAGATCCTTAAGTCTGTCCTCATATGCTTTATAATGAAGCCCATTAATCATTTTAGTAGCAACCCTCTGCACCGACTCCATCCTGTTCACATCCTTTTGAAGGTGCGGTCTCCAGAATTGCACACCATACTCCAAATGAGGTCGCACCAAAGACTTATACAGAGGCATTATCACCTCCTTTTTTCTGCTAGCCATTCCTCTCCGTATGCACCCAAGCATCCTTCTAGCTTTTGCCGTCGCCTTTTCTACCTGTTTAGCTACTTTAAGATCATCACCTAGGTCCCGCTCTTCTTTAGTGGACAAAAGTACTTCACCTCCTATACTGTATTGCTCCCTTGGATTGCTGCAGCCCAAATGCATGACCTTACATTTTTTAACATTAAATCCCAGCTGCCAAATTCTAGACCATTCTTCAAGCTTAGCTAGATCCCTCCTCATGTTATCTACACCTTCCTGGGTGTCTACTCTATTGCAGGTTTTGGTATCATCCGCAAAGAGGCAAACCTTACCCGACAGCCCTTCCGCTATATCACAAACAAAGATGTTAAAAAGAATTGGACCAAGGACAGATCCCTGGGGCACACCACTGGTAACATCCTTCTCCTCAGAGTGAGCTCCATTTACTTGTACTCTTTGTCGCCTCCCACCCAACCAATTTCTAACCCAGGCAGTAACTTTAGGGTCCATCCCTAGGGTGCTCAGTTTGTTTATAAGTCGCCTGTGAGGAACAGTGTCAAAGGCTTTTCTGAAATCTAAATACACCACATCTAGAGCTCCCCCTTGGTCCAACTCCCTGGTCACCCAGTCAAAGAAATTAATCAGATTTGTCTGACAAGACCTGCTCCTGGTGAATCCATGCTGCCTCGGATCCTGTAATCCGCTGGACTCCAGAAACCTCACTATTTTCTCTTTCAGCAGCGTTTCCAATAATTTACTCACCACCGAAGTTAAACTAACCGGCCTGTAGTTTTCAACCACATCCTTACTTCCGCTTTTGTGTAAAGGCACCACATGAGCCTCTCTCCAGTCCTTTGGCACCACTCCTGACTCCAACGAGGCATTGAAAAGGTCAGTCAGTTTTGTTGCTAGAACGTCCCCAAGTTCCCTCAGTATTCTAGGGTGTATCCCATCCGGTCCCATCGCTTTGTCTACTTTAAGTTGAGCTAGTTTCTCACGAACACAGTCTTCTGAAAATTGTTCAAGATGTCCCTCGCTTCTGTTCTTAATTGTGGGTGTTTTCTGAGGTCCTGCTCCTGGTTCTTCATCTGTGAACACAGAACAAAAGTATTTGTTAAGCAATTCCGCTTTATCCTTATCAGTTTCTACATATTCCCCCCCCACTGCACCCTTGAGTCTGACAATACCACTTTTGCCCTTCCTCTTCTCACTAATATATCTGAAAAATGTCTTATCCCCCCATTTTATTGCATTGGCTATTTCCTCCTTCTTTTGAATCTTTGCCTTCTTGACTACTTTGCTAGCTTCTTTAAGTTTTTCCAAATACAGATGCCTGTCTTCCTCTCTCTGTGATCTCTTGTATTTCATGAAGGCCTCCCTCTTTTTCTTCACTTTTTCAGCTACTTCCTTCGAAAACCATAGCGGTCTCCTGTTTCTTTTGCCTTTATAAAAACAGCCGGAGTGCCACCACCACCACCAGATAATCATTTGCAGGAAGAGAGGTGCAGGTGGAGGGAGAGGGGACAGGAGGACAAGTGCTAGACAAAGGGGAGAGACAGGGGGGCAAATGCTGGACAAAGGGGAAAGACAGAAGGACAAGTGCTAGACAAAGGGGAGAGACACAAGGGCAAATGCTGGACAAAGGGGGGAGACAGGGGGACAAATGTTGGACAACAGGGAAGAGGGGCAGGAATACAAATGCTGGAGAAGGGGAAGCAAGGAGACAAATGCCGGGCAATGGGGGGGAGACAAGTGGACAAATGCTGGACAATGGGGGTGGGGGAGACAGGAGGACAAATGCTGGACAACACTGGGGGGACAGGAGGACAAATGCTGGACAGCAGGGGAGCGGGCAAGAAGACAAATACTGGAGGGGGAAGCAGAGAGAAAAATGTTGGATGGGAGAAGTAGGGAGACATGTTGGACAATGGGTGGGGGGGGGGATACAGGAGGACAAATGCTGGACAACACAGGGGGGAAAAAGAGCTGGGAAATGGAAGGACTGGGAGTGAAGGTTGAAAAGCTGTAGGTAGATGGCATAAAAAAAGAGGGAGAGTGAGAACTGGATAGTAAGGAGTAGTGAAATCTGAGTGGCCAGAGACAGAGAGAAATAAATGGAAGAAAGTTGGAATGAAAAAAGTAAATATCCAAGATGGAAGGAAGTGAAGAAAACAAAAGGAGAGAAAAGACATGGCAGATGGAGTAGAGACCATAGAAAGAGTGCTAAGAGAAGATAGAAGAAAGCAGAAGCCTCAGATCGAGATCAGTATGATCAGAGTATAAAATGGTCAGACAACAAATGTAAAAAAAAAATTATTTTCAAGTGAGTGATTGGACTTTGCGCTATTTTTATATTTTACACAGTACAGGGAAATTAGTCTCTTTTATTTCTCTAGTATTGAATTGCATGCAGAGTCTGTCTTCTTGGGCTTTCAGTTTAATTTTTATCTACATATTTTTATTTTCACTTTAAGTTATCCTCACTTATTCTGTACTTGGTGAGGGTGTGTGTTCTGAGTGTGTGACTGAGTCCAGGAGTTCTGTTAACATGGAGTTTATACAAAGAGACCTGTACTATAGTAATTTGATTTGTTTAGCTTTTCAATAGGTGTATGGATGTTCTAGGGTCCGCTGCATTATTTATTGTGCTGTCTTTATCTGGGTAGGCCCCTTGTTGTATGAGTTTTGGAAGTTTATGCTGGTATGATATGGTTGATTTGGCCTTGTAGATCATCGATGAGTTTTGTAGGGAATTGTATTATTTCACAATATGTTTAGTACTGGAGAATGTTTGTTAGTGAGATGGCCAGAATCAGATTTTTTTAAATGAGATATTGAGTTTTGTGGGTGGATGTCCTAGTTCTGCTCTGCATCCATTGTTGAGGGGGGGGGGGCGGGGGGTCTGTGAATGCAAAATATATGTTCAAAAACAAAAAGCAACAACCATAACAGTTTATAACAAAATAAAAATGAGTTATTTAATTTGGTGTTATAAACTGTGCAGTGGTTCTCTCTCTCTCTTTTAATTCTATGGTGTGCGAACATCTTTTTATTTCCTCCACATTATCTAATTGACTTTTTGATTTGGTTCAGTCATTGACTGCAGTTTTGAGAAAGTCTCCCCCCTGACTCAGGGAGCGGGGGTGCCATCTCATCCCTCGCCTCAGGCAGCAGATTGCCTTGAGCCGCCCCTGCATAGAGGGATACTTAGACAAACTTCCATTAAGAGCTACATTGCCACTGAGCATGTGGCCATTGCCCTGGTGCTAATGTTAATGCACTCTCCACCCCCACACTCTGTCCATTCCTCACCCCATCTCACGATGGCCAATTACCATGCGTTTTAATGTGTGGTGGTGGCTTGCATGCCCTCAAGCTAGTGTTCCTGGCTGCCAGTTGCTGCATGCTAAAATGCACATTAATTGGTGGCTGGGCTGTCATAAAAGGGGCCCTAAGTTTCTAATAACATTTTTGCATATATCTGAGTGTATTTGTGCATAAAATGCCACTTATAAATTACTCCATGCATTAAGGTATGCAAATGAAAAGAACAAGCATACTTTCATATGACCCAGGTGTAGGCGTGTTTAGGCATGGAGTTTGGCTGCAGCACATCAGAGTTGTGATTTACATATGTATTTTATGCATAAATGTTCATAGCTTACGTTTAGCCCCAATTTCTGCCAGTCTGGTGGGATAGTTTTATAAAAAGAGATAGTTGCCTATAGGGGTTATTTTGGAAGCCCTATTCATGCTTTTGACGTCTGTAAATGGACACAGAAACACCCAAAGCACAGAGATGACTCCAGAGCCATTTAGAAGCTGGGCCCATGGTCATCCAAGTTTGAATGGGGGCATGGTAGAAACATAGCTGAGGTGTTTCCAATAACCTGGATGTCACTGCCTGATCTCAGAAAGGTCCTAGACATCCAGAGTTGCATTTAAGTTTAAACCTGCTGAAGGCACGAATAAGCATTGGGAAAATGCTCCTTTTGGCTGAAAAATATTCAGAGGGTATAGAGAAGATAACACTCTATCATCCCCAGTGCTCAATAGAATCATAATGATAGTAGTAGTGGGACCTGAACACTGGATTTCCAGGTCCTATCTTACTACTCTGCCCATTAGGTTATTCCTAGATGTCCAGGATCTGAAATACTATTCTGGGGATGTCTATGTAGATGCCCTCAAAGAAATCCTTATCAAGCAGTTTGTGAAATTGTGTTTGCACCTGGGCATGCCTGAGGAAATTCTTTCTTTTCTACACTCTCTGGATATTTTTCAGCGAAAACAAGCTACCACAAAATCAGCAGAGGAACATGGGACTGGCAGCAGTAGGCAGTGTAACAGATGCTGTGCTGTCTGTGTAAGCTCCCAGCTGTCAGTCTCCACTTTATCATATTAGCTCAGCATCATCTGACACCACGCTATAGATGGTTCAATGACCTTATATAGTAAACTCAGAGTCTGTGCCAGACTCTGAGTTATATAGTAAACTCAAGAGTCCTTCTGCAATTTCAACTTTCATGGTTACACTCAATGGAGCCATATTTCTAGGTGGGCCACATCATCTAATTCTTGGAGTAGCCTCAATTCATCTTAAAAGCTCCTGCATAACTTCAATTGTTTTGATGACTGAGCATACCCATATAATGGATGTCAACTGTCCTCAGGCTCTAACAGCCACAGCTCATCTGATATCTGGTGAGGCGATACCGGACAATATGCAGAGTTTGTTGATCAGAGTAGGCTGTAGGCAGACAGTTATGCATGACCTAGTTACTAATAACATGCAATAATGAAGAAATAACATGTTAGCATTAGAGTACCTTAGTAACTAGCCCCTCAGCCACTGTCCAGATAAGACCAATTGTGAAAAAATCCACTCTAGTACTTTTTTTTCTTTTTTTTCTTTTCAACCTAAATGCTTCTAACTCTTCACCACCGGTCTCAGATAAACGATACTTGTCTTTTACACCTTACTATGGGTATGGTAATTCACCCAATGCGGTGTTCGTTCACATCAATGACCGGAACTGTTTTCTTAAACAAGGTTTCTTTGTGCTTTCTAAGTATTTCTAAATATTCTTATCTACTGAAAAATCATATAAAACCAGAACACAACACCATTCTACTTATCTGAAGCAGAACGGTGCTTGTTCAAATGCCCCTTTGACATGCGATGAAATAAAACACCCCAACGCCTCTGCAAGCGCTCTGGCGTTTCTCCTGTTGGGTTCTTCAAGGGGATATTAGCGATGTTGTTTTCCAGGGCTATTATTCCATTCGTTGTTCTTCCATATACTCAAAACTTTTAATTCACAAAAACTGTTGAGGGCAAAACCATATTTTTTCATATTCTTCTGTTATATTCCTTTTTCGGTCAGTCCTCACTGCTGTTAACCGTTGTTTTCTGAGGTAACGAAAGACGCCAACCAGATAAGGACAAAGGTTGCCCTAAATTACACTGTTCACTATAAATATAAGAACATAAGAACATAACATAAGATATGCCATACTGGGTCAGACCAAGGTCCATCAAGCCCAGTATCCTGTTTCCAACAGTGGCCAATCTAGGTCATACGTACCTAGCAGTTTCCCCAAAAGACACAGGTTCCACAATGCTTGTACTGGGTCAAGCATTGATATCCTGGGTCCCTTCTTAATAATGGTTTATGGACCTTTCCTCCAGGAACTTGTCCAAACCTTTTTTAAACCCAGCTACACTAACAGCCTTTACTACATCCTCCGGTAACAAATTCCAGAGTTTGATTACACGTTGAATGAAAAAATATTTTCTTTTATTAGTCTTAAATAGTTTACCCTGTAGCTTCATTGCATGTCTCCTAGTCTTTCTATATTCTGATAACGTAAACAATCGATCGATAGAGCCTGATCCCAGAAGGGGCAAGTCTGGGCCATCTGGATGATCTCAAACAGGATGGGCCTGTTTGTATCTGATTCTGAACTGTGGGATCAAGACGTTCCTGCGGGTGCAGGGTTGGGCACAGAGACAGCCTGGCATGGCCCTACAGCTCTGTGGGATATGCCCTCTCTACCTCTCTGCCAGCCTGTTGCAGTGCCAACCCCGTTACTCCGCCACCTGACTCCCGACGGGGGCAGACGGGGGCAGGATAAGGCGGTGGGGACTCACCTTGCGTGCCACTGTTGCTTTTGGGGATGCTGGCTGGCTGATCTGGAGGGATGACTCACGCTTATTCCTCTTCCGAGGTGGAATAAGCTGGCCGTTGTCCTGGTGCTCCCCGGACATACAAGGCTGTGACTTGAATCATCCCTGTATGTCTGGGTGACGGTCCTGCCCACAATCCATACACTCTCCACCCCAGTGCTGCCCCCATCTCAATCTTCCCACACAGCAGCTCTGTGCCTGAAGGGAGAGTGCCATGCGGAATCCGGGCAGGGCGGCTAACAGGGCTGCATGTCCCACCAGGACGTACAGCCCTGCTAGTTGCCTTGCTGAATCGGGTCCATAGAGGGCAATTTTAGAAAGGATATCTAAGTGTAATCTGGGACATCTAAACCATAATGTCTGGAAAAAAAAAGCAGGCAAGTCCAGATGCAGACATGATTTCACAAATGTGGATGTGTCTGACATAGATGTTTGTAGAGACATCTACATAGACATCCCCAGAATAGTATTTCATAATCTAGACATCTAGGAATAACCTAATAATTCAAGTAGTGACCTAGGAACAGGAAAGCCAGGGTTCAAATCCCACTGATGCTATTGTTGATATTGTGCTAAATACTGGGGATGATGGAATGTTATCTTCTCTACATCCTCTGGATATTTCTCAGCAAAAAAGGAATACTTTCCCAATGCTTATTCATGCCTGGAGCAGTTTTGGATTACAAAGAGGGACAGCTACTTCTGGAGAGAGATCTGAATTTCACTTCTGGGAATTTTTCAAATCTTGGGGAAAAAGTAAGTCTTTAGATTAAAGCTGATTAATCTGTGTAAATTAGAATCCAATGTATTTGTTAAATCAGTCAGGGCCTAGTATCAGCAAAGAGCTTTAATTTAAATCAAATCAGAGTATAACAGCACAAAAGGGAAAAACAAAGTCAGTATTCTTTGAGCAATACATTGTTTCTAGAGACCTTTACAAAAAGGCCTTTTACATAGGGTGCAAGAGACCTGTGAAATTGTTTTAAATAGGTGTTAAAGCCAAGGGACAGATCAAAGGGGCATTTTGAAAGACTCCCTCTATCAACACAAGGGCTGTGTGAATCATACAGGAAATTGGTCACAGATTACCTTAGAAGCACAGAACAGGGTACTGTGTAGCATCCAGCATTTTTTAAGTCTTCTTTCCCTCCCTCCCTCCCTCCCTCCCTCCCCAACTCCCACCCACCCCTGGGATAATCATAGCTTTATAGGTGCTTAAACCTCTTAAAGGGAAGGAGGTGCCCATATTCACACTCAGGTGCAGCTGTTTATCCTATTCAGGCATACATTAAGGATATGAGATTAATTAATCTTGAGGTGAACAAAGTCCAGCAAACCTAAGTAAGTAAACATCTTAAATACCTAAATGCAACCTTAAAACTAAGATACAGACAGCAGTCCAGCAGTGAGATGGGGGCTTCCCATTCTTTTGCATGGAGTGTCATATGTATGATTTTCTCCCACTTGGTGAGGGGTCTTACATGTGCACTAGGTAAAAGGAGCTCTCAGGGATTGAGTCCGATCTCTGGAAGCTAGAGTAGCAGACTTGGAAGACATAAGGAAGACAGAGAGGTGCATAGACAAGACCTACAGGGATATAGTACTGAAGGCCCACCTCCAGTCTGGCAGCACCCCTGTTGCCATGGAGGGGAGAGGTCATGTGACAGGATAGCATCACCCTGGTGTGGCAGGAAGTGATCCTGTAGCTAGGACCTGTCCTCCAGGTGATGTAAAACCCTCTCACACTGAGGCAGTTTCTCCAGGGCCATGTGCCCACGAGGGAAGAGTTAGGACAGCCGTTATAATTGGTGATTCAATCACTAGACATGTAGATAGCTGGGTGGCTGGTAGATGTGAGGATAGCCTGGTAACATGCCTGCCTGGTGTGAAGATAGCGGACCTCATGCGCCACCCAGACAAGGTCTTAGATAGTGCTGGGGATGAATCTGCTGTCTTGGTGCATGTCGGTACCAACAACATAGGAAAATGTGGTAAGGAGGTTCTGGAGGCCAAATTTAGGCTTTTAGGTAGGAAGTTGAAATCCAGAACTTCCAGGGTAGCATTCTCCGAAATGCTTCCTGTTCTATACACAGGACCCAAAAGGCAGGCAGAGCTTTGGAGTCTCAATGCATGGATGAGACGATAGTACAAGGAAGATGGTTTGGATTTGTAGGAACTGAGGAACATTCTGGGGAAAAGAGGGGCTTTTCCGAAGGGATGGGCCCCACCTTAACCGGGATGGAACCAGGCTGCTGCCATTAACCTTTAAAAAGAGATAGAGTAGCTTTTAAACTAGATAATAGGGAAAAGCTGAGAGTGGCCCAAGAGCTCATGGTTTGAAACAATGTATCCTTGAAGGATGCTAGCAAAAGAATGAAGTTAGTGCATATCACCAGAGAGGTTCCAATAAAGGCAAAAGTAACCCAAATGCCCTTAAGTACAGAGCAGACAGAGCTTAAAGTTTCCAAATTACCCCTGCCTACTGACAACCAGATTAACATGAATAAAATACAGTCTCTAAAATGCTCGTTTGCAAATGCTAGAAGTTTAAAAAATAAGATGGGAGAGTTAGAATATATAGCACCAAAAGAGAGGTTAGATCTGATTGGTATCTCAGAGACATGGTGGAAGGAGGACAACCAGTGGGACACTGTGATACTTGGATACAAATTATATCATAATGATAGAGCAGATCAAATTGGTGGAGGGGTTGCACTCTATGTTAGAGAGGGCATTGAGTCACAAAGGATTAAAGTTTTGCAGGAAACAAAATTCACTGTAGAATCTCTATGGATTGAAATTCTATGTAGGAAGGGGAAGGCAATGGCAGTGTGGGTGTCCTATCGACTGCCTGGCCAGAATGAACAAAGGGATGATGAAATGCTCAAAGAAATCAGGGAAGCTAACAAACGTTACAGCACAGTAATCATAACTGGGGATTTTAATTACCACGATATCTATTGGGTCACGGCAGGACATGCTAAGGAGATAAAGGATGTAAATAGACTGGAAACGGTTCAGAGGAAGACGACCAAAGTGATTTGGAGCTTGCGTCAGAAGCCTTATGAGAAGAGACTTGAAGACCTAAATATGTACACTCTGGAGGAGAGGAGGGACAGGGGAGATATGATTCAGACCGTTAACTACTTAAAGAGAATTAATGAACAAACAAACCTCTTCCAAAGACGGGGAAGCTGTAAAACTAGAGGGCATAACATGAACCACAGCAGATATAGTGCAACTTAAATTTCTCAATATAGTATGAAATTGGCATGATATTTATCACACTTTATTAGAGAGACTACAGAGAGAGAAATAAAATGGCATACGTAATGAATGGATAGAATGTTAGCTGATTAGTATAGATAATGTGTGCATCCCTTATACACAGATGGAATGGATGAATTTGCAGATTTATTTCTATAGTGCTTACTGACTGGGTCATGGGCTAAACCACTCTTATTGCCATGCTGAAAATCAGCCAGGCTTGGTAAAAACAAACAAGCATATCATTGCTCAGCACAGAGCTTGCTAAGGGGCAAGTTGGAAGCAAAACAGAATAAATCGAGAGGGAGAAGAACAAACATTGTAAATAATTAAACAGGGTCCAATTCTACAAATTAACCTGCCAGCATTTTTTTCTTCTTTTTTTCTTTTTGTTCTAAATCTTAAGTAAATAAGACTTGGCAAAACGTCAATTGATCCTGTTAGGAGAGGAACAAAGGGATGTAAAACCTTGTTAGATGGGAAATGATGGTTAATGTTCAGAGACAGTGGGAGAGAGAAAAATCAAAGAACTTATTTCCATTTCTTTTATGGGAAAATATAAGAATAGGCAAGTAGCAAAGAATGACTTCTCTTTTCAAGAAAAATGTTACCATTTTCTCCTCTGTATTTTAGCCTTTTTATATTCTAGTTTCATTTTCATGACAGTGATAATAAAATCATAAAATTCTCATTCAGCCCATTAAAAAGGGAAGAAATTAGGCATATACATTTGGTTTTAAATGAAATGCAAAACAAGATAAATGAGTCAATATTTAGTTGCCTTCCTACGTCCATTCTGTGCTCTTCATCCACTATTAGACCTCCCAGCACTAACATCAATCCTCCTTTGTACAGTAATAGCTGACTATTGCAATACTATCAATATGGGACTGCCAAAGTACCAACTAAAAAGGTTCCAGACTATACAAAACACTGCAGTTTGGGTTTTCTCACATGCCAAGAAATTTGATCACATGACTCCTTTGTTTATCCGCCACCACTGGCTTCTAGTACAACAGTGTATACAATTTAAGATTCTTTCGCTGGTTTATAAGTCCATTTACAACAATGCTTCTCAATATACTTCTGGTCTCAACATCCCATATGCCCCTCCATGTTGCCTTCATTCCCTTCATTGGAATAGGCTTGTCATTCCCGCTCCTTCTAGGGTTAATTTTGAGTCTACAAGACGTTTTGCTTTTTTTTTTGTACTGCCCCATTCTTATGGAATTGTTTACCCCTCCTCCTTCGACTAGAACCCTCATTTAAAAAGTTTAAAACAGTTCTTAAAGTCCACCTCTTTGTGCAGGCTTTCAGAATAGGGCAGGGTTCAGAAGATGGTTGATGGCTAGGCAAGCACTAACTTTAATTTTTTTTCTATTTTTTTATTGTTGTAACTTTCCCATTATTGACATTATTGTCTTATGTCTTTCTTTTAAAATTCTTATTATAAACCACTCTGTATGTACTCCTACAAAGGGTGGTATATCGTCTAATAAACTATAACTACAAACTAAAAAAAATGACCGCTGGTCATAAATGAATTAAAAATCATTCATTTCCATTCATCTTCTGTCTATGAAGCAAAAAAGCCAGCACTTATTACAAACAGACTGGCACCACATTGGGGGAGAGAGGCAAGGACAAGAAAGAAGGAGTCATTTCAGCTATAATGACATTTTTGAAAAGCAGACAAACAAGCCTATCCTTTCCTCACTTCTTCCAAAGCCCATGGCTGATGATGTTAGCATAAAACTGAAAAGAACACCATTTTCCAGCTATTTTTCTATTGGACTTCAGAGATAAAGGTTATCTTAAGAAGATAGTGGCTTCAGAGTTTGCTGAAGTGGAAGTGATTGCAAAGAAAGCTCCTACAGAAGGATGGACATTCACTCTGTCTGAAAATAATGAAGTTTAGAATTATAAAGGTTTTGTGGAAACAGTAGAAAGTGACTAAATCTGAGGTGTCTCAAAGAGATTTTATTTAGGATAAGCGTAGTAGCTGGGGAAGCAGGTTTAAGCAGAGTTGCCAAGTTACCCAGTTCCAAGAGTGAGTTATTTTGCTAGTTCTACTTTTAAACTGTATCGCAATACAGTATGGTATTTGTAGTCCCTGATTTTACTCATTCAAATCAGTGCTGCAGATCCCATAATGCATCAGGATGAGCTTGTCAGAAATCCAGGACTGACAAAATATCACTCATGGAACTGGGTAACTTGGCAACTCTGTTTAAGTGAAAAGCTGAAACAACTGTTTGCTTCCATTTTCAAATAACTACAAAAGAAGACAAAAGCAGAGGCAAGCAGTGACAGCAGCAGGGGGCGGGGGGAAGGCAGGAGGCCTGCAGTTTAACCAATTAAATGATTAGTAGGCACAACCTGTTCCTACCTAAGAAATATACAAAACAGGTTTTGATATAAACTTATTTGATGAATCATGTGGGATTTCTAGAATCAACATTATTTTAGTAGCTGAGAAAGGGTTTGGATAAGCTAGTGATATGTGATAAGTAACACAGGTACACTACCAAAAATCTGCCTCCAGTTTTGCAACTGATTCCTATAGATTTTGGGGTGCTGAATCCAGGAAAAATAGCCAAAATGTTCCATCACGTCACGTTTTCTTGCAAAATTAGATTTCTTACCCATATAAGGAATGTTCACATAATTTCTTTTTAGCCGACTGCAGTTTATTTTCTTGGCCCAAAATAGAGGTTGTAATGGTTAACTAACTAGAAACGCTCCCTCATGATATTTTAGAGTGTTTTGTATTCATTTTATACATTAACAGGACAATTGGGAGGCGGGGGGCTAAATCCAGTACTCGCGCTGGCGCATGTTCTTTCCTGTTCGCCTCGCCTCGTTCGCTCACTCAAACACGGTGGTTGCGACATGAACGTTCCTGTCAAATTTCAGTTTCTTGCAAGTTCATTATTACCTTTTGTTTGCTCAGTCGTAATCCAGCTTTATTCCGAAGTGGTTCACTACAGTTGTAGTTTGCAGTGCTGTGTATTTGGGATGGCTCACAGAGCCAGAGGTTGCGTCAACTCTCCGGACAGTTTTTGTTTTATTTGTGGGGAATATACCGTGAAAAAGCGGCAGAGGAACATTTCTGCATTTATTAAAAAAGTATATTTCGCCTATTTCGGTTTGAGGTTAGGCGATCAAGACAAACCGTGGGCTCCTCACAAAGTGTGCAAGACATGTGAGGAAGATCTACGCTTATGGATGAAAGGTAAAAAACAAGCATTTCGTTTTGGAATACCTATGATGTGGCGTGAACAAAGAAACCACAGCAGTGACTGCTATTTTTGCTCTTGCATTGTGAAGGGATACAACTTAAAAAATAAGAACGTAATAAGTTACCCCAACCTTCCCTCAGCAATTAGGCCTATGCCTCATAGCAACGAAGTACCTGTGCCTGAACCACCAAAATCTTTGGATCATATTTGTGTGGACGGTTCTGATCATGATGAGACTCATCAGATGGCTTTTCCCGATGAGTCCAGTACTTCCGAGTTTGAAACTGAACCAGATCTGAAACCTGAACTTTTCTCTCAAGCTGAATTGAATGATTTAGTCCGGGATTTAGGACTCCCAAAAGATGCTGCCCAACTGCTAGGTTCTCGGCTTAAACAGAAAAATCTATTGTCACCAGGAACAACTTTTTATTGGTAACGCAACCGCGAGACACAATTTTTGAAGTATTTCAGCAAAGAGGAAGATTTGGTATTTTGCAACGATATATACGGAGTGATGGAAAAGTTTAAACTCAAGTATGATCCTGCTGAATGGCGGCTGTTCATTGATTCGTCAAAAGACAGCATAAAAGGTGTTCTTCTTCATAATGGCAACACATTCGCTTCAGTTCCTATTGCTCACTCTGTTATTCTCCAAGAAAAATACGAGAATTTGGCCCTGATTCTTCAGAAGATTCGTTATGATGAGCATAAGTGGATGATTTGTGGAGACTTTAAAATTCTATCCATGCTATTAGGGCAGCAATCCGGTTTCACCAAATATCCCTGCTTCCTTTGCTTGTGGGATAGCCGGGCCCGCGACCTACACTGGGGGAAAAAAGACTGGCAAATTCGGGAGTATTTGAGACCCGGTGAGAAAAATGTTCTTCATGAGAGCTTGGTACCTCGTGATAAAATTCTATTACCACCTCTCCACATTAAGTTGGGTCTCATTAAGCAATTCATCAAGTCCCTTCCAAAAGATGGTGAGTGCTTTCGGTACCTTTGCTCAAAGTTCCCCCGACTTTCTGAAGCAAAGCTAAAGGAAGGAGTGTTTGTTGGCCCTGATATAAGGAAACTCATTTCAGATGGAGCATTCGCTGAAACGATGTCTGAAAAGGAAAAAAAAGCCTGGGATTCCTTCAAGGATGTTGTTCTCAAATTCTTGGGGAACAGGCGGGATGAGAACTATAAGGATATTGCTGCCAGGATGCTCAATGCCTTCAAAGAACAAGGCTGTAACATGAGCCTGAAAGTCCATTTCTTGCACTCCCATGTGAACTACTTTCCCGAAAACTTGGGGGCGTACAGTGAAGAACAAGGTGAAAGGTTTCACCAGGACATCAAGGACGCAGAGAGAAGGTACCAAGGAAGATGGAACACCACTATGATGGCTGATTTCTGCTGGTTGCTGCTGCGGGAAACCCCATATGAAAAATACGCCAAGCAGCGCACCAAGAGAAGCATTCGGGGGAAGAAGAAACGGGCCCACCAGGAGATTGATTGACCCAAGAATGACTTTAAAATCTAAACTGTGTTGACAAATATCGTGTTTTTACTTAACTTTGAAATAAAAATTTGCTAGTTATTACCACAGTGTCGGATCTCATTTATTAGAATTTTATTTTCACACCATCGGGTGTTTGTCTTCATGTATTGCAATGGTGCGGTTTGCGTTTTCTATTCTTACATACATACCTGTACAACATTTTTTGCACATTTCTTTGCTTTGCTTTGTGTCTAACCTCGCTCTTATATGCTCAATGTTTGTGCACATGTATGTGGCTGTTTTAAGTGCAGACAATTTTGCTACCATCACAGTGTGTTTTGTTGACATTACTCTATTCTTATGTGCTGCCTTGTTACAATTTTCTTTATTCTTATTTGAATAACTACTAAACAATTAGTATAAAGAATTCATCCAAGAAACTTTTATCTCGATCGCACTCAATCTGAAACGTTCACCTCAAACTGCTAACCCAATGTAGCAAAATATCTGTACGTGATGGAGCAAATTGGTTACTAGATTTGGATTCAGCGCACCAAAAAACGTAAAAATCAATCGAAACATTAGAGGCAGTTTAAAAAATTTTTTTTTAGTGTACCTGTGTAATTAATTACAGGAGATAGGAAGTGATACTGCTAGGCCAAATATACCCCATAGAGAGAGAAAAGGTAATGCAGGGTGTGAGGGATGTTTCTGACCTTTCACCTTTCAATCCATCCTCAATCTCAGTTACAGTAGCAGCCCCTAAAGATGCATAGAGAATCACATAAAAAATTAGAGGTGTAGAGGCTATTTACAGTGCTTGAGAATCAGTATTTTGCTAAATGCATTCACTGTTGCCAGGCCATAAGTAGAGGACAACTAGAGGGGCATCTTTCTAATAGTAGCATGCTTACCGGATAAGACCAATAGACAATGGCCATAATTAGCCTTTAAGGGGGTATATCACCCATTTTAGGCTGCATTCCTAAAACCAAACATGAGGGATTTCTTCTACTGAAAGCTCCCAGTAAACATTAGAAAGTTGATGGACACCACTGAGAAAGACAGCATGACTACTGAATCCCCAATGTCCAAACCTTTGGGGTAGATTCACACTAAACCTCAGTACCAACACTTTTTGTTGTTGATTCCTTGCAGTTCTGGTACCGCAGTTGTTGTTGTCCTGTCCCTCTTGCACTGCCTTGCTTAGATCTTCACTGTGCTTTTGTAGGTAACTTCTTGGTCCTTTTCATTCTGCCTTGGAGTTATCATTCACTTTTGTAGGTGACCACTTTGCTCCTCTTGTACCATCTTGTGATCTTCATGGCTTGTACTGGGTGTTTTGTAGATTCTGATCGTAAAATCTCTATTCACTAGCAATTTGTTTCTACAAAATAGATTTGGGGAACTTTGAGAATTTTGTAAAGATTGTGGATCGAGGGTGGGGAGTGATTAGTTTTAAGAGTTTAGAGGTCGAGGCAATTATTTTAACCTCACTAGTTCCTATAACTTGCTTCCCTGGGACACTGGCAGCTCACGTATTAATAGGCTGATGGTTCCTGAGGGAAGTTAGCAACACCTCTTAAAGTGTTATCTTTCCCTGAATAATGAAGTGTGCGGAGTTTACCACAAGCTATCTTATTCATTCTGCATAATAATCATATACTTTACATGCCTTTGCATGCTTCACAGCTCATTATTATTTAACAGGCATTGTTGGAAAATAACACACATTATTGTCAATTAACATGTTAATTGGCAAATGATAATAATGCACATTATTGCCATAACACAGCTTAGTCAACAGAACCCATAGATTGGAAACCCTAGAATAGACCTACAACTGTATCTGAATTAGTAACTTGTCTTGAGCTTAAATTTGGAAAGGAAAGTAATTGAATCCAAGTCCAAATGCTCACAGGGCAGGCCCCACCTTCTGTCCTGATCCTAAAGCTGGAGGCTCAAGTACCATGTTTCCCCAAAAATAAGACCGGGTCTTATATTAATTTTTGCTCCAAAAGATGCACTAGGGCTTATTTTCGGGGTAGGGCTTTTTTTTTTTTTTACTTAAACTTTATTAGATTTTCCAATTATACGATGAAACAAACAGTGAATACCCAAACTTGACAAACAATTCCTGGTAATGTATCATCTCCCCTCTTATCTTCTGTTCCCGAAGGTAGGTGTAGCGTAACATTTGTAACTTTTATCAGCAAGCTGGATTTGTTTCTATCAATGCTGATCATGAATTCCTAACCGAGAAATCCTCCCTCATAATGGACATGAACAGCACAGCATGAAGGGAGGGATTTCCTGGCCCAGGACCGTGCTCGCTGCAAACTTCAGGCTCCCTCTTCCTGGGACGGTCGGGGACAGCAGCACCGCCGAGGTGAGTGTAGCGAAGCTGGCGGGCAATTTTGGGCCGAGCTCTGTGCGCTTCTTCCCTTCTGCGTGCCTTGACAGGGTGGCTGCATTGCAAAACCTCTTTCCCGGAGCGGAGCTGAGCTCCCGATCCGACCTTTCAGCCCTGCCGTCTCTTCCATTGCGTTTTGGCTCTTTCCTTCCCGGCCTCAGCTTCTCTTTTGTATCTCTAACTCTCGGAGGGCTGTTTTCCTGCCTAGTGAAGGGATGTTTTGCATGCCAAGAGTTTCTCCGGGAGGATTTATGAAACTGATCTACGGTATCAGAAATACGCTTCCTAGAACCTGGACAAAGGGTTGAAATGAATGCATGGGGACCAAAAGGAACAATGCCTATTTATCTAAAAATGCATTCCCCTACCTCAAGAACACACACAGGCAGCCCTCCTCCATGATCTGCACTAGGTCTTATTTTCAGGGTAGGGCTTATATTACAGTAAGCACAGGAAAACGTGCTAGGGCTTATTTTCAGGATAGGTCTTACTTTCGGGGAAACAGGGTATATAGCCTGTATGTGATAGTTAATTTAGTCCTAAACTCACTTGAAGCCTGCTGCACTACTCAGGAACAATCCCTGCAAATTCCCTGGTCTCCTTTGGAGAGGCAAATAGTAACTGCCTGAGGAGGGGAGAAAGGGAGCAGTGAGAAGCAGGCAGGGAAGAAGTGCATTTAGGGAGCCTAGGGGAGGACCAGTGTCTACTGCTAGCAATGCAAACTATCTGCAGATTATTACCACCTTAAAGATTCTGCTGGTCAATGGCCTCACTTAATTAAAAGCACTGGTTGGCAACCCTACCCTGGTCTCATCTACAGCTACATTTCTCAGGAGTTCACCATTTTCAGGCAGCAAATGTGGCCGGCCTGTGAACTGCCCTCTTGACCTAGGGCTCTAGGCATGTGACTAATTTGACTCTGTATGCATTAATCCTGCTCCCTGTGGCAATAACAGTCATTTAGGATAAGTGTGTGTCTACTAACTTTGCACAGCAGGATAGTGCTACTTTTATCCATTCTTCTTGGCAAAATAGTTCATACTCTTTCATGTTGGCTGGGGATCATCTGTGGATTGCATTTTTCAAGTCTTGCCACAGATTTTCTAATTTATTCATGTAAAAGGATTTCTATGCCGCCTTCTCCTTCAATCAAGGCGGTCTACACAGCAAACAATCAGAAGGTAATGGATTTTTGTGTGTGCATGCAGTGAAACAGTGAGTGCGTGTGTAGTAGGATGACGTAGAGTCTTGTTGAGCTATTTACAGCATGCGCTATTATACAA
The DNA here is from genome assembly GCA_033557465.1 of Ichthyophis bannanicus. Classification (NCBI taxonomy): domain Eukaryota; kingdom Metazoa; phylum Chordata; class Amphibia; order Gymnophiona; family Ichthyophiidae; genus Ichthyophis; species Ichthyophis bannanicus. Next base: position 768,201,884 of record CM066035.1, on the reverse strand, counting down.
TACTTAATACATGACTTCAGATCTCGGCTTTGACTGAAACTGAACAATTCACATTCTTCTTGCTGTGCTGCTCCATTGTTTTGTTTTGTTTTTCCTTTGTGCTAGAGTGTGCATGGCCAAAAATAAATTCAGTTTGTGTTTGTTTAAAAATAATTTTTCTCAGTTTTCGTACATTTTTTCCTTTGATTCACCTATTTGGTGTTCATTACATATTAGCAATTTGCTTTCATTTTCAACAAAAGTCACGATCGTAGTTCTCTTCAATAATGTACACTCTTTTGCAAGAGTGCATACTATTGAGTTTTAGTGCACATTCTTTCAAGAGAGTGTGCGCATGCTATTGAGCAATAACATGCAATCTTTTGCAAGAGTATGTATTATCATACAGGGTGGAGGAGTGGCCTAGTGGTTGGGGCAAGGTACTTAAGGTCAGCAGTTCAAATCCCACTAGAGGACAGCAACCTTGGGCCAGAAGGACTGGGGTTTCTAGTCCCACAGGTGCTCCTTGTGGTCTTGGGCAAGCCTCCATAGCCCATGTTCCCTGTAAAATAGTTATCTCCAAGTTATAATGCCCTGTTCAATGTAATTTCAGTTTGTTCAATGTAAGCCACACTGATGCAGAATAGCGCAGTATATAAGAGAATGTAAATAAATAAAATTATGCAGTAACACACACTATTCGCACATATGCAAATAGTTTGCTATTGGATAATAGGGCACATTCGTGACAGAGTGCACACTTTTTCTCTAGTGTGCATTCTCATGAAAGTGCACATTATTGCTCAATAACGCACAGTCTTGTGAAAGAGTATGTACTATTGAGGGGAAAAAACAAAACAAATGAAACAAAACACAAATTGTGGGGCTGCACATTCCTATTGATTATGTGAAAAATCTTTATTTGCATAATCAATTGTATGCATTAGGTATTTGCATGTAGAAAAGATTTTTAAAGTTTTAGGTGTCCATACAAATGGAATGCACTCTCATCAATGTTCTTAGGATGACAAAGGTCGTGACAGTAATTAGCATAAAAGCGTAAGGTAAATCCTCCCGAGTCCTAGTTCTGTGGTAGACTGAAATAGAATATCGTCCACCTTTTCTTTGCTCTTCATAAACTTCCTTGTCGCCTCTGCTGCAAACCATACCCATAACATAATGCTGTCACCATCATGCTTTGCTGTAGACATGGTATTATCAGGGTGATGTACTGTATTTGTTTTATGCAATGCATCACTTAGCACTTAGACCCAAAAGTTCCTCTTTGGTCTCCTCAGATCACAAAATTTCCCCCCATGTGTGCACTGTCCCCTAAAGGGTTTTTTTCTTTTTTACAAATGCTACGCTGCACATCATGTGGGTTTTTTTTCTTTAGCACTTGCCTCCTTCTTCTCGCCCTCTCATACAGACCTTATTTGTAAAGTACTTTAGAAATTCTTGAACAGTCCGCATTTTCTTCCGTCTCCGCCAGAGACACCTGTAGCTTCTTTAGTGTAACCCTTTTGTCTTACAGTAACCTACCTTGGTAGTTTCCTTAACCCATGGCTACTGACTCTGGAAGGACAGACTGATTGAGACTATATCTCGGCAGTGCCAAACTATATCCACATTACAATGAAAGGCCTGACAGGACCTCTAAAGGATATTCAAACAGATTGAAATTTTCTTACAGCTTCTCCTCAGTCTATACCTTTCGATAGCTTTACCACAAAGTTCATTTAGCAGCAACGTGTTCAGTGTGTTTAGACACTTCATACAATTGAAACAGCTTGATTCTTCATCCAGGAGTATTCAAATCAGATCATCCAATGTGACTAGACACAGGCAGACACCATTTAGCTTATTGTGGGTCTTTTTAAGGCAACTCTGGAAATTTAGGTAATTTGGGATTGTTACTGTATAACTAGTGTTGTCAAAGTACTGGGCCAAAGTACTTTAGTACTAGCAAAAGTGTTTACCGCAAAGTTTACTTAAGCAAAAGTTTAAAAAATATTCAACTAAATAATATTTTTGAACTAAAAGTAAAAGTGCTGTAGTCATTGTAGCCTTTTATTTCATTATAAAAGGAAATATCATTTTAAAAACACCTGTAAATCATCCACAGTTTTAAAGTACTATGATGTATTTATAGTTCCATATAAGAAAACTAAACACTTAAATGCTTGCAATTCATGTGAGTTCATTTAGATGTCATTTTCAAACTAGCATAGCTAAAGAGGCCTTTAAAACGGCTGCACTAGCAAGAGGTGAAGTATTTAATGGAATAAAGAGTTCTTTCAAATCAGTCCAGGCTGCAATGAGTCTTTAGTCTGTGTCTGTAGGTAATGACCAAGTGAATCTTTGTCCAAAGCACTTATCCTTAGCTATCCCCAAAAATCCTTTATCATTATCATGTTATCATCATCATCATTATCACCTGCACCAAAAGACCTATTAGCTGACAAAAATTGTTTCTGCACTGTGCCAAGCAGATTTCTTATGTAGAAGAATCTTGCCCAACATTGTCTTATTGTCAGCTTACCAGTACAAAATTTAGGAAGCAGATTTGCTGCTGTGATTGTTTCAGTATCGTCAAATGTTTCAGAGAAGCACTGACCAATAGCATTTATGAGGACATTTAATAGCAGCTTGCAGTTGTCATAGATGTCCTCTTTTCAATGAGATTTTTATGATGTTGAGTAATGGCTGGCAACAGATAAGCCATGAACATCTTTGTTTTCTGATTGCAATGTATTTGAAGAGTGAGCAACAGGTTTCATTATAGAAACATAATCCATCGAGAAACTTAGCTCACCTATAATCAATCTTGAAACTTCAAGTTTAGTGCAAAGGGCATCAAATCAATCTTCATTGTGCTGATAAAAAATTGTGTCACTTTCAGCTACCAAGTTCCATATTATCTGGTTTGGCTATTTCAATCCCAGTCCAATAGAATCCCATCAGCTAACGATGATCATCTGTTTATTCCAAAGGCAATGACATTTGGAAAAAGCACTTTGAGAAATATTCTTGTAGGCCAAATCACTTTTGACTTTGTATCAGTTGTAGCTGCAAGGTTTAAGGCTCAGCTCTGATGTCGAGAAAGCTCATAAACATGATTTTCTTTGGAGATGGAAGTCCCATAGACATCCAACATCTTAATTTCATACCAAGACAATGCATCAGTGGTATCATCATCTTCATCTTCATCTTCATCTTCATCTTTATCATCATCATCATCATGCCGTCCCAATACAGAAAAGACTTTTTTACAAAATCAGAAACATTATCTGCTGAACTGGTGATTTTTCACTTTATAGCAAATTCGGTATGAATGTCTTCAAGAACTGATACAAGTGTATCGGACGTGTGCAAATCCTTCAGTCTTCACAAGGCCAAACAAAGAGGCATATCAATCTAGGGGACAGAAACGCAAATGTAGGATTTTCCATGGAGTTGTATGAGAGAAACATATTGTTTATGCAGAATCGCAACCAGCTTTAGTTTCATTTAAAATTGGACAGGCACCAGCATTCACTAGTTTAAAAAATTCTTGCGAAAATCCTGAACAATGAAATTTAAGATGAGACAATCCATTGTTGGTTACAGAATGTGATGAGGTTAGCATTAAAAAAACAAACAAACAAACCATTTTGCTGAGCCTTCATCATCTATATCTCACTTCTGTTTTCTGATATCAAATTTTCATACATGTTCAAATGCTGAGGATGAATTCACTTGACCTGGTTTTTGTTTTCAAATCTGAAGGCAAGTTTGAACATGTTCAACATTTCTTACAATTATCCTGATTTGCCTATGTACACTTTAAAGCGTATTTCCTTTCACATGTTTGAACTTAAATATCAGCAATAAATATGGCCACATCTGTTCCGTATCATAAATCTCTTATTGATAGAATTAGGTGACATCTGTGCACAGCTGAAGAGTGAGTACCATTGCACCCATACCTGAGGGCCAGCGAATATCTTTTGCTGCCACTAATGGCCACAGTGTGACTCCCTCACAAGTGTGTACTGGAGAGGTAGAGCTTCATTCTATTATTGTCATCTGCACCCAATAAGAGCCAGCTATAGTCCTGTCATCAGAGAAGCAGCGCCTATACTGACATATAGGCATATACTGACATCTGCTCACAGCTGAAGAGTGAATGCACTTTTGCACCCATACCTGAGGGTCAGCAAATAATATCTTTTGCTTCTTCTAATGACCCCAATGCAACTTCCTCACAAGTGTATTGCAGAGAGGTGAAGCTTGGTCCTACTGATGTCATCCACACCCAATATAAGAGCTGGCTTTAGTCCTACTGGTGGATGCTGATAGTGCTCAGTGAGTTCCTTGGGAAGCCCTTTGTGAACTATTAGTTCTGGTTGGGATCCTTGGTGGGTTAGTCTTATTGTGTTTTGTAGAGGGTTCTGTTTTCCATTTCTTACTGGGCATGAGACAGTATGGGGTTTTGTGACAGAAGCAGAGGGTTTGGGATAGGTCAGGTGATGAATATGTTGGTGTGACCCTGCACATAGGTTTTGGTGAGGTTTGGATAATGTGCAATTTGCAAATTGCAGTTTATTTTGCAGGATTTGGTGCAAGAGAAACATTTGGATGTTTTTTTCTTAATATTTGAAACTTGACTTAGAGGTCTTCTGGGGTATCAACCAGTTAGTAAGTACAGGCTGACAGTGAAGGGTGGGGGGGGGGGAGGAAAGATTTATACAACTGCTTTTGGATTTTTACAATTGTATTGCCTGCAGCCAGATGGAATGGAATGTTTACTAGTTAAATTAGGTTTCTTGAATGGCCTAGTGTTTTCTTTGATGCCGATTCTGGTCCCCACATGCTTGGCCGCTTTGCCCATCCAAAACGTGGATGGATCAGAGATAGACCCGATTCCACTGCTATGGGGCCCGGAAGTACCTGTGTCGGGAGAATCGGGGAGATACACGTTCGGGTGCTCCCCATATGCTGAGCAGATTGACATACAGGGAGCTGCCAGTCCTTATGCCAGGATGTCACTGCTGGAGCGAGGCAGCAGTGGTGTCCTTGCACCATGGCAACGAGGCATCCACGGGGCGGCTCGGAATGCCATGCCTCATTTTGGTCCCTGCAGCCACTGTCCGTGCTGCACCAGTGGCTCCTATGGCCCAGATCGTGGCATCATGGGCACGAGGCCACAGACATGGTGTGTAGGGGTGTGCAACATGTTAGCGGAGAGGCCTCCATTGTACCAGACAGTATTGATATTCAGCCACTGACCAGTTATCTTAAAGCGTCTAAAGTTCAGCAGAAAAAAAAGCTGTCCTAACTTTAGCTGCTTTAGCTAATCGGGCAGTAGGTATTCCCTGATATACTGAAGATCTTGGGAAATTAAAGAGAGGTGTTCATGAGTGAAGAGGGGGTGGAGGAAGCATAGAGATAAATGTCTTACGGAAAGATGGAGAGTTGACGTCCGCCTTTAGAGAAGGGCAATTTTGGCTGCTAAGCAGAATTATTATGCTGGGTGTCTAACTAATTCAGCTAGCAATCAAAGGACATTTTTAAGATCACTCATGAGTTTTTTTGAGTGTCCCACCTCTATTGTTCAGGACCCAGTCTAATAATCCCAATTAGATTGTGAGACTTGTGCAGCTTTTTTTTACTGAAACTATTTTGAGGTTATATGAGACTCTGGATCAAGCTGATGATGGACCTAAGATTTTGCCAGCAATACTGGTCATGTTTTAGTGGCATTTAGAGTGATCATTATTGAGGAGATGTCGTTTGTTCACCCCACTTACTGAATGTTCTAAGAAGAGAGACACAAGAAGTACAGTAGAAAGTTTCAGGTTCTTTGACAGTAGACACAGGTTGGATAAAATGCAATAAGTTGTTTTTGAACCCCTTGCAAAACTGACGTGCTTTGGGTATGTTGGGAGACTCGTCCTGATGTTTTTTCTTTTAGTAATTTGGGATGGAGTTCAACTAGAAGTTCGAGAGCATGTGTTTATGTTAGGAGTTATATTTATGGAAGTCTAAACTTGAAAAATGGATCTCAAATGTGGTGAAGAACTGTTTTGCATCAGTTGAGACAGATTTATTTATTCTTTGGTTAGAATGATTTTGTAGCTATTATATTTGCTTTCTTTTTTGTCTTGTTTGGATTACTGTAATGTTTTATAAGCAGGGTTGCTAAAGAAGGATTTGATGTGTTGGTGTAGGGCACGCTATTAAGTGGTGGTTTTACCTACATTTCTAGAGCTCCGGTGGGGCTTTTATTAATCTGAGTAAAATGGAAATTAAGCCACGAGAGAGTGTTTGAATTCTCAAGGCTAGTCTTCCAACATTAATCCTTAGTACATATTAGCTCATGATCTGTGTTCTACTCTATTTTTGTGTATGGTTATTATGATATAGAGCAATAGTTGTTTTGTATTAAAGAAGGATTTGAAACATTTGCAACAAGTGCGGAATGTGGCAACTAAATCTGTTCTGTTAGCAGGGTTTAGAAATCACAGCATGACTATTTTATGTTTGCTTCACTGACTACCTATAGACAGTCATATCCAGTTCAAATTAACTGTGAGTTTTAAAGCATTTCATCAGATGGGACCCAATGTTATAAGGGCATGTGCCCTCTTGGGCTCTATGATAACAAGAATATAGATTGATGGTTCTTCCTGCAGTGAAAGCCTTTGGATTGTCAAAGGCTCAGGCCTCTGTGTTTTCTTGAATTATTCCATTTTTGTCTTAGACTTAGGTGTGTTAAATATCTAAATAAATGAAGTGAAGGTGTAATGTACACTGCTTGCTCCTCCCCTGGCGTTCACAAATGATAATTCACAGCTGAAAATCTTCTGCCTGTTGGGGAAAGCCCCTCTTCCTCCCCTCCTCCTTGGCTGCTATGGCCATGTGCTTGGAAAATGAAACAGTCGGGCCTGGCCCGACTCATCTCGCACTCTCACATACCTGGCACACTGCCTGTTCAATCCCCATCATTCACAAATAAAATCACAGCTGAAAGTCTTCTGCTTGCTGGGGAAAAGCCCTTTTTTCTGGCCCAGCCTGTCTCAAGAGTGTTGTCATTTTTCACTGGGAGCATCGGTTTGATAACACACAGACCTGTGCTCCCAGGAAGCAAGTTAAAGGGGTTGATGTGATGGAAAAAATATCTCCCATTCCTTTCAAAAGATGACTGACACCCCCATACCCACCTCTTGCCTTCGCTGCAAAAATTGTAAATGCCCCCCCCATATCCTCCCCTTACTCATGAAGCCTTGTAAAACGTATAAGTTGTCCTCCCATGTACCTATTCCTTACCCTGATCCCCAACTCTGATCCCCTAGAAGTGCCCTACCCCATACTCAGCTTCCATCCCCCCCCCCTTCCATTCACTCTTGACCCTTATTGAGGTCTTACTGGTGGATAATGAGAGGCAAAATTGATCCATGGTCACTCCTGCTCAAGGGAATTCCTCTGTAGAAATCACAACTGCTGACTCCAGTGTTTCTACAGAGTGAGTTGCTGGAGCAAGACCAACCAGGGATCACGCCCGCCTCCCCCCTCCCCATCCACTGGAAAGCTCCAGAAGGTGCCAGAGAGATGGGGAGGCATGTGCAATGTTTACAAGGGATTGAGTAATAGGGGCAGATGTGCATTTTTGTTCCATAGTTGGCCCTCCCTTTAGATAATAGTGGGCCAGATCCAGGGACCTCCATCTTCACCTTACTAAAGCTTGGAACATGCCATATTCATAGCTGCAGTAACAAAGAACTAACCCATAGCATTTGCTGTTTTACCTCAGGTTAGTAAATAGAGACCTGAGTCTCAACTCTCAATTCTTATATTGGAAACTTTATTTTTCCAAAAGCTGTAGGCTTTATTATACTGGGAGTCACAATCTCTTGATGCAGTCATGGAAACAGAGAAATACTGCATAATTCAATCTCCTCATCAGCAGCACTTGGATCCATTATGAGCTTATAGCACACTAGAAGGACAGTTCAGCTTTAATACAAAACAACTATTGAAGAGAGAACATCAGTTAAACACCATTGATTGAATGCTTTACATATACTCTGGATGAAAAAAACCCGGAGTTTAATGTCTTAAAGTCCGCATGCCAAATGATGTACGTTTATACTGATTCTTTAGCTTAAGAAACTTCAGTTCCTAAAGCTCAGTGCTACAAACACACTTATTGGAAGATTATACTCAACATTTGCCATAAAACAATAAAAATCATTAGCATCTGTAACAAGTTCTTTTAATATATTCATAAGTTTTAGTTACACCAATGTGATTAGTACAAGCACTACAGTTTATTTAATATTAATAGAAATTGTAGGCTTTGGATGGCACACTGCCCAGGATGTCTTATGATAAATATACAATACTGCATGCATTTTCAACCCCTATATGCTAAATATTGGGCCATTTAACTTGCAGAACTGCTAAAGTTTATCCATAGAAGGAGGAGGCATTGGGAAGAGGCAAAGGTGGAGCTGGCACTTGCGCCTAGTGGTGATATTCCGCTGCTAAAAAGATAAATTATGCTTTCAAAATTAAGTCTGATATGTAAATGGCAACAATAGTCAGCGGCACAGTCATCAAACAGACATACGAGTATATTCAGCTCCTTTAGTTAAATGGATTGTGCCACTGAATATCTGAATACAGTTATACGCTGACAGAGCTGGTTGAATATCAGACCTCACTGTTTATAATGTTGAATACCAATAAAGCTCAGTTTGTTCGCATGCAACAAATTAATTCTTTCAGAGTTATTGAAAGGCTCAGGATCTCAATTTCCTGTTGTATGATGTTTGTAGTAGGGATGTGCATTCATTGCTATACATTCTGTTATTTAGTGCGCCTTAAAAATTTTAACGAACATTGAAGTGATTTAACACTCACTAACCTACAAATTAATTCACGCGTGGAGCACGATTCCATAAAATGCATGTCTGGCCCACACACACGTCTAAATAAAAAATGGGTCACCTTCAAACCTAATTCCGCATCTGCATATCTGGATGTAAGCAGGTGATGGCACTGTGAGAAGGCTTCATCCAAATGTTCACTACTGAAATGTTTAGGGTGAGGTTATATCTTGTTTTCAGACTCATCTGTTAGATTTTGCCAGAGATGATTGATCCCTAGGGCTTTATCCTTCCTGAGACTGATGATGACTATGTTGGTAACATCTGGCCAGCTAAATCCAAGGCTATTGCCTCGAGCTAGTTCACTAGCAGTAGCAGCAGAAGGGATTCACAGGTATATACCATGCTGTACTCATACCTGAACAGTAAGCCAAGAAATGGCACTGTTGAACAGCAAGAGGATGGAGGTGTATATTATACCTCTACCAGCCTTCCAATCATCCCATCTAAACTGTGCTCATTTGGGGGTCCAGGACTGGAGGCTACACACAGATGCTTTTTGCTGACACCCATCCTATCTCAAATCTTCTCCTTGGCTCCTGCTGCAGAGTGTAGAGTCTGAGAATCTGAAAAAGAGAAAGATTGTCACATTTCAACAGGAGAAAATGAGGTCTAATCTCCTATCTCGGAGTCTCGGAACAGTAAACCAAAACAGCTGTTACACACACAGTTCTGCTGTTTGCCCCCAGACTTTTGTCCCTTTAAGGAAGAGCCCCTGGGGCTAGTAGAAGAGCTACCATCCATTACTGCTATTTTCTTTGGTACAGTTTCTCCTAGTACAGATGCAGTCCATGAATTCTCTATTCTCTTTTGGATCTTGAAAAAGTATCTGGCCAATGAGAGTCAGCAGAGGAAGCCAGCAGGTCAAGATTATATGTGTTGCAGTCACTTTGCAATAGCCTTCTACTGATGGGCCAACTCTATAGCTTGACACCTGAAGTACCAGGAGGACTGCAGAGCATGAGGCCTGAGGAACCAGCAGAGTTCCAGAATTCAGAAGGGCCACAAGTGCCCTACGACTGTAGTTTGCCAGGAATGCTGCCCTTGCCATCTCTGAATCTCTTTCTACTATAATAGTTATTCCATATCATTCTGCTAGACCAGTCTAGACAAGTGGGTTGTGTTCCTATACTATCGATTGGTGGAGACAATGAAAAGCCCAGGTTTCAATGACATCACTCCCATGCCTTTATTCGCCTCAGTCACCAGAGGTCCCTTCAGTATTTCTTTGTCTCCAGCAAATGGTGGATGGATTTTCCCCTCTCTGAAGAAAATCTGAGGATTGAGAGGAAAAGAGATTGATTAAACACTCATGAATGACCACCTTCTGTACAGAAAGATGACTCTCACTTGAGCGTGACATGGGAGGCTCCACTAGACTGCAGTCTTTTGGGTAGCCATGGGAGGAGGGAAAAATGGTTCAATTCAACACTCTTATCATGATAAGGGCCTGTAGAACAGCCACAAATTGAAAAGATCTGGAGATTACAGCAGCCTCACACAATATTAGAGCCCCCTCCCTCCTCCTCTGCCCCCCTGCTTGCTCCCAAAGATTGCAGTAGTCTCTTAGAGGGATCTGTTTGCCAGCCACTTTATACACAGTTCTGCAAAGCCAGCCAGTGAAACAGTTTCAGGGGAGTAGAGCTGAGCCCAGCATTGATCCTCTGCCTGGGGCTCTCAGAGGGGTGCGTACCAAGGCTTGACCTCGTCAATGTCCTTGTTGGGGGCTCCCAGTTCCGTATGTGTGGGATGCAATTCAGTATGGACTGATGGTGACTGTTGGTGCTGTATGGGGGTTACCTGCCATTTTCGACACACACTGGTAATGTTTTTGTCTATTGTATGCCTGATGGTCATGTGACTCCAACATGTGTTCCTTACCTAGAACCTGTAACACATGTAAACATGCAGTTAATGCATGCTTGCAGGCAGACACAACCTTAGGGTGCACTGTTGTGATACCTGCCCTAACTCTCTATGTCTGCTTCCAGGAAACATTGTTTGACCTGTGGCAAGCAAAGAGTCTCCTCCCTCGATTCTGGACTCTTTCCTGCATGGCAGCTTCTGCGTTGCTCGTGGAGAGCTTACTTTCCCTCTCTCAGCCAAGGGATGCAGTTAGTTCAACCTTGCATGCCTTAGGGCAGGAGGTGACTGCATGGGTAGTCTTTTGGCCATTTCTGCTTTTGAGCTTCATATGTCAAACACAGTGAAGCATAACATTCATAGTCCTTGATTCTGCCCATTGAAATCAAGTGTTGCAGACAGAGCCAGTGCAAGAACTGAAGGCACCCTAGGTGGGCACCTCCATCCTGCTCCCCCTCCTGTGGGCCCCCATCCCTAGTGTCACTGCGGCTTCCTCTCTCCAGGGCTTGCAATGGTGGCAATAGCAGAAACCGCGAGGCAGCATTTACATTAATTCGCAGGTGCTATCTCGCGGTTTCTGTTTTTGACCATCTGCCTCTTCTACCCCCTCTGACACACAACGCTTCCAATTTGAAGTGTATCAGAGGGGGGCGCAAGAGGATGAGCATCAAGAGAAAAAACTGTGAGGCAGTACCAGAAACTTAAAGAAGTGCTGCCTCATAGTTTCTAAACTATTGCCGCTGTTGCAAGCCCCAGAAAGGGCATCAGTGGCAGCTATAGACACCTCTGGAGGGCTGGTGCGCTAGGTGACCACCTAGTTTGCCTAATGGAAGCACCGGCTCTGGTTGCAAGTCCTATAATGCATTAAGATAGACTTATCAGAAATCCAGGACTAGCATAAAATCTTCCTCTTGTAACTGGGTAGCTTGCTGTCAAGTACTTTTATGTTACAATACACAGGATCATGACTGCTGGGGACTTTGGTCAGTTCTTACTTTGCTAACTCCCATCATAGTCGGGTCTGAGCCACCCATGAATATTTTTAGCAAACTGCTTCCCCATGCAGGAGCGATGGATCTGTGTAGTATGCCGTCCGATACTGGATACTAAAGCATATGCTGTGGTATGTGAATTATAACCAATGAATTGCTGAAGCAATCTTCAGAGTGGGTGGGTGGGTAAGAAGGGTAAATGAAGAAAGAGCAGGCAGTAGCTTGATGACATCTTTGCACAGGTCCTGACTGTTTTAATAGAACAATAAATGGTAACAGGGGGGATTCTTATAAAGTACCATTCTGATAACCTAATATGTTTGTGTGTTTTTTATAAACAGAAAACCAAATATGGGACACTTAGGGGTGATTTTATATGGGCAGTGCTGAAGTATGTCCCTATTTTCAAGCACACATGTGCATGCTTTACCCGGGCACTATTGTGCAAGCATGCACATGAATGCTCATCATGTGTATCTTCTGGTGGGCCATGCATGGGGGCAATGCTCAGGTATAGCATTGATGCAGTCTCGGCTGACGCGTGTAAGTTATAGAATGACATGACTTTTGAGCATTGTCATAAGGTGGATCAAATAGTACCTATGGAAATAGGAAAATCTGAGCAGAGCAGTTCTAATAGTGACAGGTTAGAACAGCACATGGACCAGGGTTGCTATGGGCAATGAACACAAACTGAAGTACCAGGTGTAAGAGCACGCCCAAGCAGTAGATTACCTCATAGCCCATTAGGTAATGAGGGACAGCTGGGGAGAGGCGAGGCTCAGAGAAACACCAAGAGTGACGCAGTTAAAAATCACTCACCAGAGGTCAGAGTTAGAGCAGAGGCAGGAGCTGGTTGGGGAGCCAACAGGAGAGCTGATTGCAAACTTGACCAGAGAGCTGGACACGAGGTCGGAGCTTCACACGGAGATTCACACAGAATCCTACAGGAAGAAGCCCAGGAGAGAATACCAGGGATTTGTTTCAGGGAGCAGTGCAGGACTGAACAAAAGCCCAGTGGTCTGAGCCACGGAGGTATTTCTGAAGGCAAGCTGAGAAAAGCTGTGGGAAAGAATCTTCCTAAGAACAGGTACCAGGAAGGCAAAAGTTTTTATCTGGAGGATACTTTTGTGCCCAAAGAGAAATGGAAAGAGAAAGGCAGTGAGAGGCTTTCATTTGAGAAAAGCTCCGTTAAGTTTCCTGTGCCCAGAAGCTCCGTGAAAACCAAGCCAGAAGGTAGGCTTATTCCTCATAATAGAAGGAAAGCTGAAAGTCAGAGTTTTTCCTACACTTACCCAAGAGTGTGTGGCTCTCAGGAAGGAAACTCTGCAGTGTGTGGTAACCTCCCATTTTACTCCGGTAGAGAGGAGGGGAGCCCTCTTAACAGAGAAGAGGGATTGTTTAAAAGTAGCCTGAGTTACAATCCTATAGAAGATAGCTCCGGGGAAGCATGTGAGGATATGCAATGTGATTTTTGTGATGAAACACCTGCTGAATCCTACATGGATTGTACACTAATAATTTCAGATGATATTTCTTCACTGTGCTGAACTGGCCAGAGAGAGAATCTGTTTAAGGAAACAGAAGTGAAGAAACATGCTTGTTTTAAGAATAAGGACTGTTTTGCACTACCTTTGTTTTGTCAGGCTGAAGATACAAGCATTCATTTTTGTTATAGTAGTTTGCCTTTATTTCATACCAGAAGTATAGTTTTTGTCCTTTGTTCATATGTGCTGAAATTCACCCGGGACGGGTAAATAAAAAGACCTCTTTTGAAGCCTGGCTACTCGACTGCAACTACACTCTTAGATTAGCTTGTGGGACTACAAATCCCAGGGGGCATTTCAACACCTGCTTGAGACACCCTCGCTGTTTAAGAAGAGGCCCCACTATAGCTCCTATGCTTTATGCCTCTGGGAACCTAGAGGTGGGTGACAGCATCAATGCCCTGATCTAGGCATGGTAAGTTACGCCTGCCCTAGAACAAGCATTAGTGGCCCTGCCTAGGTTCCAGTGCATCCATACGTCTCCATTTTATAGTAAAACGTGTGAGCACCCTGCACTTTCTGAACCGCGTGTTGCGTGAATGGCAAAATGCAAAATTACCCTCCTCGTATGTTATCCTGTGCCTGAGGACACTATTGTATTCTTTATAAGAGCCTGTGATTTTTTCCTATACATTTTGACATATTCTGTAAGTACAGTAGCTAGTACTGAAAGGTCAAGGCATCCTGCCTCTCTGCTCTACATTACTGGGCGTTCTCATTTTATTTAGGATTTTATGGGTTGTAATCTGATGTTCTGGTTGGCTGTATTCATTAAAGTTCAATACTAATGCTAACACATTTAGATAAGGTCTCACCCCATTACTGCTGAGACATTCTGCCATAGGTTTCTTGCAAGAAAGAAATCAAATCATAAACGTGTCTTCCTCCAAAATGACTTTTACTGCCCATTTCTCTACAAATGACTGCTGACGGTTATCCTGGGACATATCACTTTTAATGTCAGTGAGTGGAGTCAGAAAAATGACTCTGGGGAGATGATACTTTGTAAAAAAAAAAAATGAAGATGACATATTGTTCTTTATTTTTTTGGTTGAAGTGTGAATATGCCTTTGGTGTGTTTTCCTTATATGGAACATGACCTCCTATGAAACCACCATGGCTCACCACTAGCTGTGGAATCTGCCAGCTCAAGAACTGTAATTAGTTAGTTTTGGCCTTTTTTGAACAAATAATACCATTCTTTTGTTCAGTTTCTTTGCTTCTACGTGAGGAAGGATGGCTATAATTGGGTAGCACTCAGACACTCCACTCAGCAGCACCAAGCTGGTTATCCTGTGCCCTAGTCATATTAGCTGAGTGTGGGGGTGTAGGAGAGGGAGGGAAGTAGTTGTTGCAGTCAGAGGCCTGAGCTGGTTCTCAAACAGTGACAGGATTTTTCTCACCCTATCCATGCCTGATTTACTGACTCCAAGAGGAGGGATGGGGGGCCTGACACAGCTTAAACTTGATTGCTTCTTGCCCCTTGTTCCTCCACTGTTAGTAGCTTTTCCCCTACCCATTCTATCTATCGCCACAATGGCCGCTAAACTGTGCATGTGAAATTGGGCAGGTGAAGGAATTGGATTTAGTCACAGCATAGTGAAGCACAGTTGGCCTTATCAGAAGCATGCTACAAATAATAATTTGAGTCATATTTGGGAAGGGACACAAGTAAATAGCCTCCCTTCCTCATGCTGAAAGAGAAAAGGTTTGAAATGTACAATGGCAAAATGATAGGCAAATAGAGATTTCTATGAACAGGATGAGTCTACCCTCTACCGCATTTTTCCCTACTCCTGTTCATTCATGGACTGGAGAGGCAACTCACAAACGAGTTATATTTGTGGCAATGAAAGAGGCACAAATGCAGGACAGCATCAGAGGCAAGGTTTAAAAAGCTGGTTGTCCCATTGCAGAGGTAGAGATAAAAGGAGGGGGCTTTTACGGCCTATTCCTTAGAACAGGATGTTGGCCTTTGTGAGAGCAAAAGCACGATTAATATGCTCATGGTTAATATGCTCATGAATTCAATGTTTTTGTTAAACTTCTTTGTGTTAATTGCTGGTTGTCATGGCCATAAGGCTATAAGCCATCCTGCCTGTGCTTAGTTGAAAGGGATTTGGGTGATGGAGGAGAGTTAGATTGTACAGAATGATGCCTTATCTGCTCCGTGTAACTAAGTTGCAGTAAAATATAATATTTTAACATAGCATAATTTACTGCAGGAGTCACTAAGAGGGTAATTTTATAATCATTGCTTTAGTTAATGCATGCTCCAATGCACATATTTTGCACCTATTTTTATAAAATAAATACGCACATTCTTTATAAAATAGAGGCAGATGTGGGGTAAGAGATGTGCAGCACATCTAGCTGCACTCGCTTACTCTAACCCTAGACTTAGTGTAAATGCTCACACAGATTTGTAGAAAACACACATAAGCAATAATACTTTCAAACGTATGTGCATATATGTAGGCTCCACCTAAACTTTGCCCAAGCTCCGCCCCTGTGCTTGCCCACTCTGAAAGTACACACCACAGCCCTGATGCTTGCACGTGTATAAGTGCCCTTCCCCGTGTGTAAATAGCTGACTTATGGGCACTGATGGCACATAACTTTACACAGCTGGTTATAAAATCGCATCCTAACTTTTGTAACTCAGTACTGCAGGTCAGTAACTCTTGTGGTATATGAATAATGCAACTCATGATCTACCTCGCAAGTTGCGTTATTCTGTTCCCAAGGATCTTTTGGCTGCTAATACATGGCCTGATGCTTCCAGAGGCATATTAAAGGGGCCAGTGATAAAAAAGACCCTCCAAACCCTTGATGTCTTCCCCCCCCCCCAGATTTCTAGTCAAGACCGTCCATCCCCCCCCCCCCCACATCCTCGGGAACCCCAGTCAAGACACACCACCATTCAGAACCCCCTCCCCCCCTCCCCGAGACCTACTGGGGATTTCTCTGGTGTCCAGTGACTAGATCAGGAGTGCCCTGCCGAGCTCTGGGTACACAATGGTGCTGGTTGACCCCTGTTAACGATCCGATGCTCCCAAGAGGGAAAATAATGACAACTTCAGACTGGCATTATTTTTCCATGAATAATGCAGCATGAAAAATTTACCATTATTGAATTTATATGTAACATAGTTGCTAAGGAGCGTGGTGATAAACTAACGTGGCATTACGGTAAAATGAGGCATGGTTTTTGCCATTTTACGTGCATTGTGGCATATATTGTGCATTATTTAGCACTCAGAAGTAACTACCCCCCATAGTCTGGATTTCAAACTGCTAGTAACGTTTCCTGTAGTAAATGAACAGAACATTACAGTATCTTCAGCATTCAATGATTTCTTCTGTTTGGATTCAAATTTAGTAAAAGGAAATAAAGGAGAATATCACCACCATCCTACAGATGTGGGGTAATTTGATAAAAAGTGCCCTAGATTTGTGAACAATCCATGTAAATCTAGGTATTTTAGAATATGTGCGTAAGTGGCTATTTACACATTTAAATGTCATGGTTGCAATTCTGTTAGTATGTCCGCACATCTGATCACATGTACCTTCACCGTGGGTGTGCAGAGAGGCAGATTTTGGCTGGAATATGGGCAGACCAATAGGTTACACATGCAAATTATAAAACACCATGGGGCCGGTGCTAGCAGGTAACATGGGGCAGCTGCAGTTAACACAGCAATTTTCAGCGTTATTTGCAGAAAGCACATAATCTGCAGGGGTGGGGGGAGATTAGGGTGGAGAGCGGGCATGTCTGCAGTGCATGATTGCCGCAGGCCTTAACAAGTGCATGGTAACTCGGATTTGCAGATAGCAAGGGTGCAGCTAATGCCACCCCAATGGATGGCGTTAGCTGCATCCACATTGCTGCCCAACTGCTTTCTCTGTGTTATCTTCTGGGTAACGTCCTTGCATGCCCCAAACAGATAAGGCACAGCTTTTCTTTTCTTTTATTTGTATTTAACTCACAGCTTTCCAATGGTAGTTCAAGGTGAGTTACATTTAGGTACGTAGATATTTCCTTGACCCCAGAGGGCTTACAATCTAAGTTTGTACCTGAGGCAATGGAGGATTAAGTGACTATCATTTACCGTGGCCCTAGGGTCTAAGCCTAAACTTATTAGGAACACACACGCAAATTACAGAAGCTGATTTACCAAACCACCTGTGGCTTTTGCAGCTAATGTGGCAAAAAAGCACAAATAGTGCCGTGAGAAGTAGCCTCGTAGTTACAGCAACAACCTAGTCCCCTAGAGATCTGGGTTTGATTCCCACTGCAGCTCCTGGTGACCGTGGGCACAGTAAATGATAGTGCCTTAAATTAACATACATTTTTGGCCATTTACACCAGTATTTTATAAAGTATGCGTGTACGTGAGTTTTAAAAATAGGCATGAAATGCTCACATAGAATGCACATTAACTACACTGGAGTTTTTAAAATTACCCTGCAGAGTGGACCCTTGTATTTCTGCTCATAATATTATTGCAAACCAATAAGCCAAGTGGATATATGTGTCTTATAAGAAAATATTAGGGACGTGATAGCATCTGAAACAACACAGAAAATGTCAGCAGCTTCAGGGAAGTGCCCTTGTTTTTATTATATTTCCTTTCATTGTCACAAATGTTTTTACATGCATAAAATTGTTGTTACGTCTGTAAACAAGATCTGTGGATGCAGGAGAAGTAGTTTCAAGACTCCTGTTTACTTGATATATCACATATCAGGTAAGTGGTTAAATGGTTTACAGAATAAAATTGAAATAATTTTTAAATTATGATTGCTTATTTAAAGATGTGCATAAATGGCAATCAGTGTGAGAGGCTTTGGCTCCTTCTAGCTGGTGCTCTTACCACTTGTTACATGGAGAATGGCATGAAAGGTATCCCTGGCTGGCGTAATAACATCTTTGTGATCCGAGAATTACCAAACATGAATGCGGATCCCAGTTTTGCTTTAAAAATACTTTCTTGAGGGACACTAGCGAGCTGAAAAAATGGCTGATTGATCTCTGTACTCTTCTTCATTACCGTAAAGAATACACATGTGGATGATTATAGTGATCCCTTCAGTTTTGGAAGCCCATGTCTACTAACTAACACCTGCTTCGACTTGTAGATAAGAAGGGCTATAAACCAGCTAACTAAATAAAAAGAAATATTTTGCCAGTCTTGCAGAAAATTTCCAAATACTAAGGTTGAAAGGAAAGAAATAGCTGTCATGCAGAACATATATATGGTTGCGCCTGTGAATTTGCATGGATTTTCAAAACAAATGTACATTGTTACTCCTGCTCTAGAAATTGCAAAATTCATGCCTTCAAGTCACTGCTGACTCCTGGCAATCCACCATCTCCTGGGTTTTCTTGGCAGTGTGACCAAATGTAGGCTGCCAGGCCTTTCTTCTGAGGCAATGGAGGATTAAGTGACTTGCCCAAGGACACAAGGAGTGCCAGTGGGAACTGAGCACAGGTCTCTTGGTTACCAAGCCACTGCTCTAATCATTAGGCTACACCTCCACTACAATCCAAGGGAAATTAGACACTTGCATTTATTCCTGCTTTTTTGGATACATTGTGATATCAATGTGACCATTCTACGGCTTGTGCTATCCCCAGGTCATACGTGTTCCTTTTATTTTTCTCTTTATAACTTTATTTGGTGTTGACCCAGCTGTTTCTGTGGAGTTGTAGACTGCTGGTTTCAACCTAACTATACCATGGCCTGTCATAGAGCTAGGTTGTTCTTCCTCTATCTTGGATTTGTTTTCCACTTATCACCTTTCCTTTTGTCCCTGCTTTTAAGGGAATGATGGGTGAATTGTTTTCAATATCTTTCTATCATTGTTCTAATCACTCCTCTGATCTATATCCCAAACACATGTGAATTCTGTCACAATACTGGTTAATTCTAGGTTTCTACCTCCTTCTTTAATATAGTAAACGTCCAAAAGGATTTGCTCTAAGCCACTATAACCCAAAGGAAGATATAACATATGATAATGTGTACAGATCAATAATTTTCAATTGGCTTTCAGTTTCTTGAACTTTTTTCTCAGTTTTCTGGCACTTTTTCAGTCTGTTTCACACATTTATTTAAATAACTTTTTCAATGTGCATTTGAACTTTAACACATGAAAATCAATTTTATGGGGGTCATTCCAGAATATGAATAAACGGTTTGTATGTGCAGCGGGGACGTTTATGTGCCGAAAATATCCCAAACCTTATTCCAAAACACTGCTGACATGCACATCCACGGCACAAAAACAGGGATCTCAGAACATGGGCGGGACGGGGCCATGATTAGCCACAGAGGCATAGAAAGCGTATTCAGGAAAGGTCCATATATGTATTAAGTGTTTCCCTGAAATGTCCATGTTATTCCTGATGAAACATGGTATAAGGCAAGGATTAAGAAAATATTCTGCTGTGCTCTGAAATGCGTCTCATATACAAGAATGGTTGTGACAAGTATGTTTTGAACTGGTGTGACTGCAGTCTGGAAAAATACAAGATGCAGTCTTAAGGTACAGGGAGCAGAAGTGAGGGAATGTTGTAAGGTAAAGAAATATTTCTAAACACCCTTACAGAAATAGTAAGAAGAGCAATAGTGTTTATTCAGGCTATGCACTTATGTGCTATTTGTGCTAAAGAAGCGAATCTATGGGACCCTAACAATTCCCATGTTCAGAAAAATGGGACTGCTGATGCTGGGATAGTATGGACATGAGCAGGGAAAGGAATCCTTTTGGGGTGAGAAACGGAAATCATATTTGTAGTCCTGGTACCTCATGCAATTATGTTATGTCATAGCTGTTACAGTATGTATAGGTTCAGGGCATCTCTTCGGCAGAATCATGTTTTTGTGACAGAAAGTGTGTGTATGTGGTTTGAGGGGTACGTGGGGGATCTGGTGTGCTCATCTGCAATTCAGGGGGGGACATGAAAGCCTGGTCAGTACCTGGACCATATGGATGACTGCAGTGTCACCAGGTGCCAGTGTGATTGGACAGTCAAACTCAGAGAGGTTCAGTATAGCCAAATGTCAAAAACCATATCCCCATCAATAATAAGGGACCCTCAGAATAAGGTAACTCAACAGTACAAACAGCACTAAGACATGCCCATGATGCACATTTTTCTGTTGAGCATGTATTAGTGCTGTCTGCACTGCTGAATGTCGTTATTCTGAGGGACCCTATTATTGACAGGGATATGTTTTGACATTTAGTCATAGGGAACCTATGTTGATTCCTTCTGGATTATTTTACATAGGGTAGTCTAATTAGATCAGATATTGTTGGCAGTGTAATAGGGCATCCATACATCCACAGTGCCTGGTACTGGAAGACACGACTTATGCAGTGCCAACATTCCCCGGATTGTCCCACGCGGCCCACATCCCTACCCAGGCCAGGATCAATGACAGCTGCGAGAGTGGTGATATATCTGGAGGCTAGCTACTTGGTGCGATGGCACAGGGATCTCCCCTCCCGTGCCCACACAGCCCTGACCAGGAAGCAGTGCCACAAAGCAATAGGAAGGCAGACAGGGTTGCTCCACAGGTAGTGGATTATACAGACTGACATATGCCAGATAGGACAGGTGTAGCTGCTGTAAGAAATGGCAGTACCCAGATAGATGGGCCTCAGATGCCATAGCCAGATGACCCTACTAGAAATACAACTACTGCTGATCTTTTGTATAGCACTATAAGGCGTACACTGCGCTGCACAGACACACATAACAAATGGTCCCTGCTCATCGGAGCTTACAATCTAGTCAGGACAGCAGCTGTTAAAAGGATACATCCAGGGGGAATCGTCAGGAAACACAAGGGAGCTTAGGCGGATTTGATCCAACAGCGGCACTGATTAGGTGAGCGCTCATCCTGGATTTGAGAGGGGGCAGGGATGAAGCCTGATGTACAGAGAGTCAGGTAGTTTGTTCCAGGAATAAGGAGCAGCAAAGTGAAGGGAGCGATGTCTGGATTTGACAGTAGAAGGTAAGGGCGCAGATAGAAGCAGTCTGACAGAAGAGCGGTGCTCCCAGGGATGGGTGTAGGAAGAGCTAAGAGGGGAATAGTAGTGCAGAGCAGCAGAATGAGTGCACTTTTAGTTCATATGCACACAAAGGGCATGCATTTGTTGCTCAGCAATATTATGCATCCTTTGGGGACCTGCAAGGTTAGTTCGGGATTTTGTGGACTTGGTGTGAGGGTCTATCCCTATCAGTTTAAGGTGTGTTTCTAGAGATTACCAGGGCAGGTTCCAAATGCCCCATACCATTTGAAGCAAGGTATGTCCTGACATACATATTGAAATTTACATTCTGGTATACCATATTGGGTTGCACTGGTATTACCTAGCACTTTTCAGGGCATGGTGGGGGGGCTGGTATATGGTCTAGGTTGCAGCAGCTGTCATTTCTCATTGGTGTTTATATCTAGTGTGCATCTGCACACTACTTTCTGTGATGAGTTGCTCAGGCAATGCATGTTTTTCTCAAGGGGTGTGGCATCCACAGGGATGGGTAGGATCCAAAATGTGTAAGTAATGTTTCAGAATATGGCGGAGATGGGGATGTCCAAAACGTTTCTCGTGTCCGAGGCATGGAGCCAGCTGAATAGTGCTTGCACATGCCGCACCGAAAACGTCTGTCTCCCCGATTCCAGACCCGTGGGCACGTCCAGACCTGCGGATGTGGAATTAGGTTCAAAGGGGGCCATGGGCTGGATGTACACGTTATGGAATTGGGCTCCATGTGTATTAATCCATATGTTAATGTGTATTAAATTGATTTTGAGTGCAGTAACATTTCCCAGATATGTTAAAAACCTAAATGTCTGCAAGCAATGCACATCCTTAACTTAGAATCTTGTATTCTACATTTAGGATGTTATTTTATATGGAGCTAGTGCAGTTACACACTATTTCTGCATGTAAGACTCTGTTTTAAAGGACTTGCATGAATGAATGGGTACTTATGCGTGTGATTTAGTTACTCTCTCTTCTGTAAACGCATGTGTCCCATCATGCATACTTTTGGTTACGGTGTATGCAGAGGCAGAGCTTGGGCGAGGCCTAAATTTACACATATTAGTTACATAATATGATAACTTACATGTGTTTTCTCAAAATCTGGGCATGGGCATTTACCGCTGCTCTAGGAGTGGAAGAGTACCATAATAGTTAGAGTAACTGCCTAGTACCCAGATGATCCAGGGTTCAGTTCTCACTGGCACTCCTTATGACCTTGGGCAAGTCACTTCAACCTCCATTTCCTCTACTTCCGGTGATACATTGCCAAGAAAACCCAGAGGCAGCTGAGTTGTCAGGCGTCAGCACTGACTTAATGGCACTAAAAAAGAAAGAGCAGACATCATTGCTGTGCCTAGATTTAGGGTATTGGTACACATGTATTTTATAAAGTAAAGTATGCGTGCACTTCATTTTATAACATACTGTGACGCGCCCCGGTCGCACAGCACCCCCTGGTGGCGGCGTAGTGGTTCCACTGAAGGGCTGGGACCGGGGGTCACCAAGATGTTTGTGATCAGGGTTGGCCAGGTGCGAGGGTCAAGGGCCAGAGCCTTGTGCCAGCCTCGTTGCCAACTCCCAAAGAGACTACAGTCTTGCACGAAAGTGGAGGGAAAAGAAAAAGGCTTTATTTTCCCCTTTTAGCACTAAGGGTTCATAACATAAGATAAACACTCCGGTACGTAGCAAAACAAGTCCTTACAGCAGATTTTGAAAGTAAGAGATGGAATAACCAAAAACTGTTAACTTCACAGTGTCAAAAACATCCAATAGCAAATTACTTCATTCACTCAATGAGCTCTGGAACGCTTCTATATCACTTCCAGCACAGTATATACATTCCATAGGACTATCAATGTCCTCCTGTACAGATTCCACCTGCATGGCCTCCTCTGACTGCTCTGAGGGATCAAGGTAAGTGTCCTTCATGTGAGTTCGTCTCACTGCTTCCCAAGGCTTGGCAGTTTGTTTGGGCCCACGGTTCAGCGTGGTGGAATACCAAAATGGCATTTCTTGCTCTAGAGGTCTAAAAACATTCTCTCTATAATGTTTTCCTCTAAAAGTTCTTTTCTTGCTCAAACTATCTTTTAACTTTTGCTTTGGCTCTTGTTTTAGATAAGGAGAACCACCTTCCCAGGATTCTTCTCTTAGCTTGACTTCAGGCACACAATAACAAAGGTTAAAAGCTTTACCTTTAGGTTTCCGTTTGGTTCTCTGGGGTGAGGCTGGAGGCCTACCTTGGCTGCTGCCTTCAGTATCAGTGCTCTCAGGTATATTCCTCCTGCTCTCCCAGTCTTTCCTTCTCTGGCCTTTGAGGCCTGTTCTCTTGTGGGCTTCAGGGCCCGGTCTGGCTTGGCTTCGGCCTTCTCGGCCTGTCCTCTCTCTTACAGGACTGGTTCTCCTTTCCCAGCCTGTCCTTTTACTCAGGCTTGCTTGCGGCCTAGATCCCACTCTTGAGCTAGTACCTTCATAGCATCTCTTTGGTCCTTCTCTGGAACACGCATTCGCTTGGTCTCTCCCAACTGGTGAGGGTGATCTTTCCACAGCTCCCTGAGTAGTAGCTCTCCAAGCAGACGAGGTTTTAGCAGCTGAGCTTCTTGCAGGTAAGCTCCTAGCAGATAAGCTTCTTTCTGACTCTCGCTTGCTTCCTCTTAAATGTGAGCTTTTGGAACATGAGTCCTGCCCACTAGGGCGTGGTTCTGTGGTCTCTGTCCTAACTCTCCTGCTCCCTCTAGGTGAATCCTCTGGAAATTGCAGGCAATTTCCTTTTCCTTCAGACTTCAAAACCATTTTTCTCTCCAGAAGAGGGTCCGCTGTATCACAATACGTAGGCCCCACATAATGCATGTAGTAATGCGCGTTAACTATGTGGGAGATTAAGGAAGTGCCCTCTTAGTGCCACTGCATCTCTTAACAGCAGCAATGGATCATTATTCATTTTATGATCATTTTATTGACACTCTAACCAAGATCTTCAAGATTCTTCCCCTTAATGTGTTTTTTATTTCATTCTATAAGGAACGTTTTTGAAAGCTTCTCCTACTTAGGCAACTCGCTCATTATGGGTGTTTTTTTCACTTCCAGGATTTTCAGAAAATGAGAGGCCCCTTTACTAAAGTGCAGTAAGAGTATGATGTGTGAATTAGAGCACACTAATGCTTCGTGCAGGACCATGGTCACTGTTGCCCTGCTAGCATTGCAGTGTGTGCTAATTTCAGCATTCGGTGTTCTTCCTGCAGTGGGATAAGAGCTAGGCAGGTTATGGGCGAAGAATGAGCACGGACAGCACATTGCAGTCATTGCATGAGAATTAGCATGAGCTGTCACTTTTGCAGTTGCCTCAGGTGCATTTAGCAGCACCTCAAAAGATGCTCTTAGGTTCATTTGCAATTAGTGCAGGTGCACTTAACGTGCAGTAAGGGACTTTTCAGTTTGGGAACTGTAAAGAACCTGCTGGCCACACCCTCAACAGAAAACATATGGCTTTTGCACTTACCACATATTAGGTGTTGCTCCTGATGCACACTAGGTACAAAAGGTTCACACTTTAGTAAAAGAGACCCATATGGAGTCATCCTGAATACCGTTTAGTGGGTTTGGATGTCCAATCCCGCTAAATGACTGGGCAGCCTGCCGGGGACAGAGCTCCCCCTATGAACAGATAGTTTGTACAGGGAGCTCTGTTCGTGGGAGGGAGGGAGTGGGACAGAGGCAGAGCAAGGGCGGGCGGTGGGTGCAGAGCAACCCTAGACGTACAGGGCTGATTCAGAGGTCGGTCCTGTATGCCCGGGGTCAGCCACAGAGACGGGGGACTTATTCCACCTCTGAGGTGGAATAAGTCCCCGTGGATGGAGCAAAACAATGCAGCCGGGCCTGGTAAGGAGCAGCCCATCCCTGACCATGGAAGGCCAGATTGGGGGTCGGGCTGCGGAGAAAGAAAATTGTTTTCTGTGACAGGGGATCAGAGCTCCTGAATGGAGCAGTGGTGCCATGGCGATGGAATGCCATAGCACTGCAGCTCCATTCAGGAACCTGGCTGAGTTAGCCAGGTATGTGGGCTGGGTGTGCAGCCAATCAGAATCGGGGCCTGGTCTGCACATCCAAGCCATAGCAGATTCTGATCCTGCTGGCATGTCTAGCTCCCGTGTGATCAGAGTCAGGTGTACCTCTAAATAGCCGATTCCGATTGGCCGAACAGAGGGAAGACGGCAAGCACAAAATGCCTCTTTTAGTGTATTGCACCAAATAATTGCTTAATCTTTAAAGTCAGCTTCTACAGAATTCCTGTACCAAAAAACTGTGAAATATCTAGAGATGTTCAGCCTTCAACATTTTTTTCTCATGCTGCAAAACAGATAAAATGTGTGAGTAGGTCAATTTATGGTGACAGCTATATAAGGTGAGATAATTTAAGGACAGGGCTGTGCAATTCTTATCCTTAAAGTCTACAAATGGGTCTGAGTTTTGGAGGTAAACATGCTGTGCAGAGCAGGACTATACCAAGCTGCCCGTTTAGAATCCATAGCAATCCTGCCATATCATAACAGCACTACCAGGACTCACAAAGCACCAAACCCTACCTATCAAAAGGCAACACTGCAAATATTAAACCAATACATCTCAGAGAATACCAATACATCTCCTACTGGGGAAAGAGAACAAGTGGCACTGTCAAATAGAAACTACATGAACAGAATACCTCAGCTATTTACACATTCAGAACATAGACTGTCACCAAACAAAGAACAAGGGATCACAATTTAGAAATAGGAAGACAATAATTAAATTGGGAACCCCAAAAGCCAAACTTGGAATGTACAACAACACTGGGGAAATAAAACTATAAATTAATTTCCTCTTGTACTAAACAGAACACAGACGTTAATGATGCACAATTCCCAAAGCTGACATATTCCAGTTAATAAATTCAAAATAAAAAAAATGTTGTTCTACCTTTTGTTGTTTGTGCATGTTATTTTTCAGTTGCAATTGCTCCAGTCACTTTCTTCTGGTTTCTTTGTGTCTTCTGCTAACTCTCCATTGTCTCCTGTCCATTTGTCCTTTCTTCTCTCTTCTAGGTTTTTTTTCATTCTCTCTCTATATCTGCTTTAACATACTGATCTTTCTCCTTTTGCTCTTTCCTCCATTTCTTTCTTTATTCCTTTTTCTTCCACTCAAATTTCACCCCTCCATCTTAAATTACCACTTACTCTCCCAATACCCAGCCAATCGTAGATTTTTCTTTCCTCCCACACAAAATATCTTTTCCCTTCTCCATCCTTACTCCCCCTGCCCTATCCCATTCTAGTTATCCCCCAACATCAGCTCCCTTCTAGTTCCAGACCTACCCAGCATCCGCTCCCTTCTAGTCCCATTCTCCCATCCCCCCGAATCAGTCCATTTCCAGTTCTAGCCTCCCATCAGCCCATTTCCAATCTTAGCCCCCCATCAGCCCATTTGCAGTCCAAGCCCCCCATCAGCCCTTTCCAATCCTATTCTAGCCCCTCCATCATGCCATTTCCAGTCCTAGCCCCCCCAGGCCATTTCCAGTCCAAGCCCCCCCCTCCCCATCAGTTATTTCCAGTCCTAGCTCCCCCCCCACTCAGCCAATTTCCTGTCCAAGCCCCCCCAATCAGCTAATTTCCAGTCCAAGCCCCCCCTCCCCATCAGCCATTTCCAGTTTTAGACCCACCTCCCGAAGAGCCCCGCGGCTCTCTGAATGTTTTTAGGAGGGAACCGGAGAAGCCCCGGCTCACCTCTGACAGCCGCCAAAGTGAAGAGCGTGCCGGAGGTCATAGGGAACTTCCTGTTTCCCGGCTCTCAGCACGCCAGTGGCCTATACCACAATACAGCTGCTGCTCTTCACTTCAGCAGTTGTCAGAGGTGAACTGGGGCCTCTCCAGCTCCCTCTAAAGCCACTCTGCCGGTGCCAAATATGCAAGATGTTGTTGGTGCGTGGGGCCTGCCACCACCCACTCCCTAACCTTGAGGGTTTAAGGAGGGGTGGGCCTTGAGGTTAAGGTTGTAGTTGTGTAGGTCGAATGGTAAGGCAGGCAAAAGAATATTTCTTTTTATAAGGATTTATTTCTCCCGCTTCACAAGGATAGGACAAGCGTAAAGGATAATGTATTTTAGCCAAAAACAGGAATAATGAAAATAAGGCTCTTTAAAGGCTGTGCTCAAAAGTGTTCATTAATGCTGGAGTTCACATTCCCTCATGTGAACTCTACTTGGCAATCAAAACAGGGAAAACAATAATGTCCATGTGCTATAACCAAACAATGCTTCAGCTTATTCTTAACTTCAGATAAGCTCTTCAGCCGGGCACTTAAATAGCAAACATTTCAGGTTATCACAGAAAAAGGACCATTCAAGCTTTGCTTTGCTATTCCTTGTCAATCAGACAGGTTGAGCAGTCCATTGGTTGATTTAACTCAATCATTGGCAAGGGAAGAACCAATGGCACATCTGCTTCTGGGCTCTGCACTGACTGCACTACTTTCTTCTCAGGAATGGTTCGTTTGTTTAAGAATTCTTTGAACTCTTGTAGGAGGGCTTCAGCCTGCTTCCTATAAGGGCTGGGCTGAGAATTAGCTCCTTCCTCGGGTGTGTAATTGTTTATGGGTTTTGCTTTAGGCAAACAAACAATGTCGTCTCTGTTACAACGCTCATTCACTACACTGGAGTTACCCCTCTCCCACTTGTATCTGTGAGCCAGTGTTTGGTTATCCAGTTCATTTGCATGTGGAGTATTTCTAAACAGCACTTCAAACTTAAGACCTCCTAAATCCACCCGGCATATATCTCTACCATATAAATCAGCTGTGTCCTTGTAGCTAGCCTGCTTGCTAACTCTTTCAGCAGTTTGGTGAGGAAAACTGGGTTTATTTAAATGAGTTTCAGGTTGTAGCCAACTGCCTTCATAAAACCTGGGCTTGCCCTGGGTTTTAAAATTAACATTCACACAGTCTGGCTTCTCATAAAAGCTGTTATCAGAATTAAAGACAGGCTGTACCTTATATTGAGGAATGTCTGAAAGTTCTTTAGCAGTCTGCCTTTCTTTCCATTGGTCAGCTCTGTGCTCCAAAAGCATAGGCTTTATGCCTGGGTCTCTCAGTGCCTCGCCCCTTTCTTGTTCCCAGAAGGCTTTTCCAGGCACTGAGTCTCCCTGGTACCTGCTTCTTGGCTTAGAAAGCGTTCTCCTAGGATTGCAGCTGGGGAGCGTTTCTCCTTCAAAGTCAAAGGTTCTGGCATCCAAGGCTAGTTCCTGCCTTCCAGGTTGCTTCCTTTGTCCTTGCTTTGCTCCGTCTCTAAAGCACACTTCTGCTGGCTTTGTCCAGTGTTCTGCTTTCTCTCTCCAGCGTTCAGCTTCCTCTTTCTGTTCCTTCTCTTTCTCTTTTCCGTTCCGTTTCTGTCTTCTGTCTTCCTTCTCTCTGTTTAACAAGGTGCCTCTGCTCTGGGGAACCCGCCTCCTGCTAGGACGTGCCCAATCAGCAACTCTGCTTCTCCCCTCCCCCGAGGTGAGCTGTGTTAGCTGATTAGCCATGTGCATCTTGTGCTGAGAAGGGAAAATCTTGCCTTTACCTGCAGTACCCGAACCTTCCAGCGGGTCACTATCTGTTTCCATGGCTTCTGGCAATGCTACCGCGTCACAGGCCCTGCGCAAACAACATTCTCACACAATGGATGGGACGGAGTATTTTGTTTCCTAAGGGGAGTTTTTTAGAAGCCCTGTTTGCAATGTAAATGTGTATAAGCAGCCTTATATGCCTGTAAATTGCATCAATGTGTAAATTGCCGTTTTCGAAAGGGTGAAATTGACGCGTAGCTGACTGCAGCATGTTGAAAGTAGATGGGGCATGTCTTGGGCAGGACAAAAATCTACTCATGGATTCCCCATTTTATATAGGGTAAACCCAAAATTGTTCACATCCTGATTTATATCTGATCCCTGGCATGAATAGATTTTTAAAAAGCGCCTTTATGCCATTCCTTTACAGAGGGATAAAGGGGGATAGCCTTGTTAATTCCCCATTTCCCCTCCAAAATTGACATGGGGTAAGAGAGAGTCTTTTATACTTAATTAGGAACATCCACATGGCCACATTTGCAAAATGGCCCAGATACAGATATAAGTGCCGACACAGTCATGTTCACTGTGAAATGCTGACACACATGTAAGTTGCTGGGTTCCACCCTGTCGATTTTTCCCATGTGTCTATTTCTGAAATGGTTCATCCCACTGCATGTGGATGTGTCTTTTAGAAACGGCTCTACGTTTAGCAGAGCTCTTACTAAAATACCATCAGAAATGAGGTGCATCCTGACCTGGATGATCTCCACGTCCTATCTAAAATGTACCTTTACACCAAATTTGTCTGTAACATTCATGAGTTATCTTGAGAGTCAAACCCATCTGTGGTTCTCCAGAACCAATGGCTGGCATTCCTGCCTTGTGATAGTGGATCCTGAGGATTGACCTAATATCATCAACCCTTCCGTGGACTGATCACTTCTATCTTACTCTTTCGTGTTCACTTCCCGGTCACCTATCTTCTGTCTCTCCTGCGTCCTCTCCCCTCTCGTCTTCAAAGCATCTCTCACGTACCCTCACCCCCCTCACTCTCCAACAATTTCCCCCAGCTTCTGAACTTCTCCCTACTGACTTTCCACTTTTGTCCCCTAACTCTCAAGCTACTACCTGGTTTTCTTCTCTCTCTAGCGCTCTTGACCGTCTTGCTCCCTTGCGCTCCCGGCCACCTCGTCATCGCCCCTCTCATCCCTGGTACCACCATGGCTTACGGTTACTTCAGACTCATCTCCGGAGGGCCGAACGCCTATGGCGCAAGGACCCTTCTCCTATTCATCTATCCACCTTTAAGTCTCATCACTCCTATTACCGCTCTCAGCTTCACTCTGCAAAGCGTGATTACTTTTCCACTGCTATTTCTCTTGCTCCCAATCAGACCCGTCATCTGTACTCCACCTTTCGATCCCTTCTCTCTTTATGCGCCCCATCCTCGGCCCCCGCGGTTCAATCCCATCCCTCCCCTTCCCGTTTGGCCTCTTTCTTTATCTCTAAAGTTAATTCCCTACGGGATTCCCTACCTTCTTGTCCTGCCCCTATTACTTCTCCTCCCCCCCCCTTCCTTCCCCCCCCCCCCCCGCCAGTTTCTCAACTTTCTCACTTCTGGGCTACCTTCTCCCCCATTACAGCACCTGAACTCCACCATCTCATTTCCTCCTCTAAGAAAACTTTCTGTTCGCTTGATCCTATTCCCTCATCTTGGCTTCTTACTTCTTCTCTTGGCTGTTTCTCTTATATTCTCACTATGTTTAATTGTAGTCTTGCCACGGGAATCTTTCCTAAACCCTGGAAGCACGCTTTGGTTCGTCCTATCCTAAAGAATCCTTCTTCTGATCCCTCACTTCCTTCTAATTATCGGCCGGTGTCTAATCTTCCTTTCTTGTCCAAACTTCTGGAAAAATTTGTTTTCGCTCAGCTCTCTCACCATCTTGATTCCACTAACTATCTTCACCCCCGTCAGTCTGGTTTCCACCCCGGGCATAGCGTCGACACCGTTCTTCTAGCTTTCACTAATGCACTACATGTAGCACATGATCGTGGTGATGTTTCGGTGGCGGTTGCCCTGGATCTTTCAGCTGCATTCGATCTTGTTGACCACTCCCTTCTTCTTCACCGTCTTCGGGAAGCTGGTCTCTGTAGCACTGTTCATCACTGGTTTCACTCCTTCCTTTCTTCCCGCTCCTGTGCAGTTCTTTCTTCCTCATCTGCAATCCCTCCTTCTGACTCACACCGTCTCTCTTGTGGGATCCCCCATGGTTCTGTCCTTGCACCCCTTCTTTTCAACCTTTTTCTGGCCCCTCTTGCTTTTCTTATCCAGCAGTCCGGTATATCAGCTTTCTTCTATGCCGATGATATTCTCCTGCTTCACCATACTTCCTCTTCCTGTCCCGATCTTTCTCCCCTGAACTCTTGTCTTTCTTCTGTTGCTCACTGGCTTACTCTTAACTGTCTCCATCTGAACCTGACTAAGACTCTTGCTATTTGGTTTTCTTATGGTGGTCCCTCCCCTTCACTGGCTCCCTCCTTCTCTGGCACTCCGGTTCCCCTGGTCTCCATGTTTCGTTATCTAGGTGTTCATTTTGATTCTGACCTATCTTTCCGCACCCATATCTCTCATATTGCCAAAACCTCCTTTTTCCTCCTTCGTCAGATCCGTTCCGTTCGCCCTTTTCTTTCCTCTTCTGCCCTAACTACACTGGTTCTATCTTTGGTCATGTCTCGGGTCGATTTCTCTAATTCTTTATTTCTTGGTCTCCCGAAAAATCAGATAGTCAGACTCCAAAGGATACAAAACACTGCTGCTCGCCTTATCACCTCTTCTACCACTCGTGATCACGTCACCCCCCCTACTTTTTTATCTTCACTGGTTACCTGTTTCTTTTCATTCTCAATATAAGATGTTGATTCTGTTACATAAGGTCTTTTATACTGGCATCCCTTCATATCTGGCTGATCTACTTTCTTTCCACTCTCCTAGGCACACCCCTCGTTCCTTTCATCTTAATCGTCTCTCTCTTCCTCCACCCTCCCGTGCTCACTTACAGTTCACTCGTCTCTCTGCCTTCTATTTTGCTGGCCCCGCCCTCTGGAATTCCCTCCCTTCCTCCCTTCGTCTTAAACCACTTCACACTACCTTCAAGCACAACCTGAAAACTCACCTGTTCTCCCTAGCGTTTGATGTTCCCTCTCCTTTTGTATGATGTCCTCCTTTGTATGTGATTAAGTCCTCTTCTCGTGTTCTGTCCTGTATTAGTTATCTTCCCTTTCTTTCCTTCCTCTCTCTCTGTCCTTTATAATTTTTATAATTTATAATTTATACTTGATGTTTTAATTTGGTTAAATTTTTTTTATATAATTATTATTATTGTACATTTCCTATTTTATCCTCCAGCTTAGGCTGG
This sequence comes from Ichthyophis bannanicus, assembly GCA_033557465.1. Classification (NCBI taxonomy): domain Eukaryota; kingdom Metazoa; phylum Chordata; class Amphibia; order Gymnophiona; family Ichthyophiidae; genus Ichthyophis; species Ichthyophis bannanicus. The sequence continues at coordinate 768,169,514 of CM066035.1, read as the reverse complement.
TTTTTATGTGACTTTTTACTGTACACCGCCTTGATTGCACTTGAAAGGTGGTTTTATCAAGCTCAATAAACATAAACATAAACAAACCATTCTATTAGAAACTGCTCTCCGAAGATAGCATATTCAGTATGCAACTTTGGTAAATCCATTACTGCTGAAGAGGTTAAAATAATTCTCTAGTTTCTCCTCTAAACTTGCTCCCGAAGAGTTTGCAAGCATCACTGCACTTGCAGATCACGGCTGTAAAGTTTTATAAAATGCACAATTATTGTTATAAAACAATGGGAGCCCAGGAGCTGCACACTTTTACTAGAACATCATATTTTGCATGTCAAGAACTCAGTAACCTAATAGACTTCCCCACAGACCAATAATCCAGAGGTCGAGGCATATTGCAGCTGGTATTCCCATGGAGTGGTTGTAAATAGAAGTTTTGACTTTACACCACAGTCATCAAAGCCCATTTGCACTTCTAACTCAGTGAGTGGCTCGGTGCTCTGCAAGGCATAGAAGAAAAGGGATTCCTGCTGCACCACTGTGTTTTGGACTTGAAAAGGGTTTTCATGAAATATTCCTGCTATTTTATTAAAAAGCAAATAAAAAGGGAGTTACAAAGGATTGTGGTATATGTTTTCAGATTTTTCTTTTATCTTACTGTAACTAAACTACAAGAGAAAATCAAAGAATAAATGGTAGTCAAGAGACCAAAAATGTCACCCTTCAGTAAGATTCAATTTAATAAATATTTTAAAATAAATGAACCAAAGTTGCTTTAGGAGAGTTGCGCTTGACTTCAGAATCTAATAACTGTTCATGATGTTATTGCATTTATGCTTAGGGCAAAATAGCTTTTTAGACTTTTTTTTTTTTTTGGCCTAACTATGACGCTCAGAAATTCAACAGCCCTGAAACAGGGGATATCAAAATTACCATAGCTTATTTCATTTTTAGACTTAGCCCATTATAAAAGAGAGATGCAAATCTAAGCCAAGAAATACAGCATTATCCTTAGCTCTCATTTCTGAGGAACGTTTAGTAATCACGGAGATTGTTGAACATAATTATCTTGAACATTAATTTGCAAGTTTAGCAATTGTAGCAGTGGTTCGTTTAGCAGGACAGGTGAGTGCCCGTGATACAATCTGTGAGCTATGTTGACATGTTTCTCTTTTAAGAAAGCTTCTAGGAGAGAGCCTGCCTTTATGAGGTTCATAGCAAGCTAAGAGCTTGACCACAAAGGGCCCTTTTTACTAACACATAGCACGAGCTATCTGCCACACAGCCCATAGGAATAAAATGGGCCATGCAGCAGATAGCTCAACCTAAGTGTTAGTAAAAGGGGCCCAAAGCTATAAATATATAATAAATAGCTTAAAAAGAATACATTTCCAAAACATAGAATGTATCTGCTGCAAGCATTAATTTATTACTGGATAAATTACTGCTTGGATACCGCTGCTTCTTTTTCTATAACATTGGCAAAATTTGTCCCTTCCTTTCTACACATATTACTAAGACCTTATCCACTCTTTAATCACCTCCTGTCTAGACTATTGCTACCTCCTTCTTGCTGTTCTCCTTCTGAATCATCTCTCTCCCCTTAATCTGTCAAAAGCTCAGCTGTGCAGCTAATCTTTCGCCAGCCTCGATATCCTCATATAACCCTTCAAGTTGCTTCACTGGATTCCTATTCGTTTCTGTATTCAGTTCAAACTTCTCCTACTGACCTATAAGTGCACTCATTCTGCTGCTCCTCAATACCATTCCTCTCTTATTTCTCCCTACAATCCTCCTTGAGAACTCTGCTCTGGCAGATCCCTTCAATCTGTGCCCTTCTCTTCCACTGCCAACTCCAGACTTCAATCCTTCCACTTTGCTGCTCCTTATGCCTGGAACAAATTGCCTGAGTCGCTATGTTAGGCATAAATAGGTTTTTCTCAACTTCAACTGAAATGTCTGCAGACAATTAAGAACACCGCGGTTAAACTTCTCTACAGTGCAATCCATTATGACCATTCCATGCCGCTATTATATGAACAACACTGGCTTCCCATCACTTTTCATATCAAATTTGTTACTTTTATTAACACATCATGCCTTCTATACCAGAATTCCTGCTTATCTGCTGTTACTTAGTTGTCCCAGCAAAACATGTGTAATGTCTAGAAACCTATAGAACCAGGGCCTTCATCTTTCAAGTTCCTTATTTATGGAATTCCCAATGAACTTCATTCAGAGTCGTCATATAAAAAAATTCAAGGCAGCCTTAAAAACTTGTGGCTCAATATTCAAAGCGATTAATCACGCTAATGGCAGTGAACGGCTCAATGTCACTGAATATCTACGGCTGCTGGCTCTACATGTCCCGATGCTAACTTCCTAGTATCGGGGCATGTCCGGGGACATTCTAGGGATGAGTGGAGGTGGCTCTGCTTGCTAACTGGGCAGTGGTGATATTGAGCCGCTGTCCGGTTAGTGATAAACAGTGAAGGCCAGGCGCAGGAAACCCTGGCCTAACTTTCACCGAGTATTGCTAATTTGGCAGAGGTTCAATATTGCTGCAGTCCAGTTACCAAGCAACCCATGACCCCAGCATTGAATATCTGGGTTTAAAGCCGCGTTATCAGTGCTTGTCGCCAGCGCTGAATACCGAGCCTTTGGTTTTTCACACAAGCCTTTCAATGACAAGATTTTCCTCTCTCTTTCAGCAACTGCAGTACCTCTGCCCATCCTACTGTATCATAATATAAATAAGTCCTTTTTTGAACTTGTTGTGTTATCTCATTCCCTCTCTTTTGTGTCTTAAGTTCTCAGTCCTAATTTATTTTAGATTTTAATGTGTCTGTTCTAAACTATTTGGTTACTGTAAATCACTATGATGCTAACACGGTATATTAAATCTAGCAAATAAGTAAATAATATATAAATAAAAATTATTATTTGGCTAGACTTGGGAAAGGCATGGCTTATTCCTTCAAGTGAGCTGTGAGAAATGTGTTCATCTTTGTGGGGTCTGACTCAAATTTGTCAGCAGGATCAGTTTCTGGGCTGGATGGACCTCTGACTCAGCATGACCTATCTTATGTTCCTATGTTCTGATATCTAGAATGTAAACTCCACAGACCAGAGACTGTCTCTTATGTGTACAGTGAACGATTTGTCTAGTAGCCCTATAAAATATTTCTCCATTTGTGTTTTTTTCTCTACCTGAACTATTAAGGGACATGTTTAATAATGTGCCGTAAATTAGTGTGTGTTTGAGCTGTGAACTATTGTTAAGACATGCGCTAACCTCAGGGGGCATGTGTATCCATCCCTTGCCATTAGTGCATTGCAGATGCGCAACACTACGCTAACCGGCACACAGGTGCACTTAACGCCACCTGTTGAGGTCGTCTTAAGTGCACCCATGCTGATTAGCAACAGCTGTGGTTAGTGCATGCCAAAGGCACCCATGCTAAGCAAGCCATGCCGTCAACGCTCACGTGCTATCCCTAACCCACCCAGACCCCACCAATTAGCTTAGCACGAGGCCCTGTGCTGTCGTGCAGAATACTTACTGTACACTAAAGCCAAATGCTAACAATTAGCACACTTTACTAAACATGCCCCTAAATGTATTACTCTGGCAAGAGAGGTAAAATATGCCAATAAAGTTATCAAAACCTGAATCTGATAAGTAGTGTCATTGTTATACAGTTCAATCATCCTTTAATTAATGAAAGAACATTCCCAATGACAAGGAGCAGGGTGCCCGTTCTTCACCGATATGTGGAAGCACTGGACATGAAACCAGTAAGGACAGCAAGGCATATTTAAACGAGTCATAACCTCTCACATACTAAACAGCTACAATGCCTCTGTAATGTTAATTCAGGCTTCCCACTTCCAAAGTCAACCTCTTTTGATTCCGTTAATAACCCAAATGGTATGCAATATTTTTTCTCAAGTTGACTTCCTGCTCCTTCCTTATAATAAGAAAGTATAATTGGAAGACAGGTCAAAGTCAGCAGAATAAAATGTGCTCGCTTAGAGACTGTACTATATAGGATTCATCTTGTCATTAAAATAAATGTTGAAAGGAAAAGATTTTTAAAAAGAAAGTGTATCAGAATTCTGAGCCCAATACTGAAGGGAATTACACCAGGTTGTGCATTAGATTTTTATGTAAATTAAACTGAATTATAGAAGAATGTTTTCCATTTACATAAAAATGATACTCTTTCATCTGTTAGTGGCCCTTTTGGTGGAAGAAGGGAAAAATCTAATTTTAAATCCTGTCTCCCAGTGAAGCTGCTGCTAATTCAACATGTACCAGTTTCAGCACTTAAGGTAAACTGATTCTATTTGGGGTTCTTAAACTAACATGGCTGTATAATTCAAGGTAGCTATGATGCCTGGGCATTGCTGGTAAATGTAGAATTAAACCAATCTATTAGATGCAGTCTACAGACAATGCTACAATTTTCATGCTCATCCTTTTACTCATCTTCCATAATTAATCCTATCCAGTAATTGAACTCATGTTTAATAATTATTTAGAGAGTTGCACCATCAATCCTTAGATGTCCTTTTAGGGGGTCTTTTACTAAAAGGCACTAGCTGGTAGCTCATGTTCTGGGGTTTGCTGGAAATACGCTGGGACACACATTGTCAGCTAATGTGGAACCATAACGATTCCCAAGAGAACTGTCCAACTCATGTTAGGGTTGCAAATGAGTGGGCTAGTGATGGAGAGTGGGCACGATGAGTTCTGCACAGCTAGTGCCGGGCATGCTAACTGCATTAGTGTGAGTTCACCTAATGCCACTTCAATAGGTAGAGTTCAGTGCACCCACATGAATGTGCTTCACCTTAGGGGAAAGTGCTCCACATTAACGGCCCGGAAAATGCTTTCCACTCCTCCAGTCATTAACCCGATGATGTTGCATGTAACATGCTATAGTTTTGGTACTCTAAGTGCGTTAAGTGCCAACTCCCTGGCACCCATTAGTAAAAGGGCCCTTTGGTCTATGCAAATGTAAAATTATTTGAGGTCCTACAGACTGAACACAAATGCTACATAGTTATATAGATAAATATGTTTCATTTATGTCCCAAATTTCTGAATATGATATAGAAAAAAAGTATATTCAGATCTAACTACATATCTTAGAATGGATGCTTAATCTCAGCCCTGCATGTGATATGCATTGGCAAATACCATAGGCTCACTCATATTAAATCCTACTCTACTGCCTAATATTCTATTATCCTGTCTGTCTCTCTTTTTCTATCTCTCTTGATATATACTGTAGATATATATGTAGGGCCAATAAAGTGCCTTTAAACCATCAAAAAATAGGAGTTTATCAGTAAACATAGAAATATATCAGCAGAAAAAGACCATATGGCCTATCTAATTTGCCCTTGCATATCAAATATACTCCCTTCTTTTCCTTTAGAGATCTTCTATATTTGTTTCATGCTTTCTTGAATTCAGATACTGTCCTCATCTCTACTACCTCCACTGGGAGACTATTCCACGCATTTACCACTCTTTCCGTAAAGAAATATTTCCACATATTATTTCTGAGTCTACCCCCTTTAACCTCATCCTATGCCCCCTCGTTTCAGAATTAATAAAAATAATAATAATAATAATCATAATGATAATTATTATTTTTGTTAGTAGTAGTAGTAGTATTAATAAACATTTATGAAGTGCTACAAGGTATATCTACACTGTGCTGTAAAAACACAGCTAAAGGCAGTCCCTATTTGTGAGAGCTTACAATCTAATCAAGACAAAGGTTGGACATGAGGATAGAATAGGGAAGGAAAAGGAGACGCAATGAACAGGGGATCAGGATCCAAAGGCAGCCTCAAAGATGTGAGCCTTTAACATAGATTTGAAAAGGGGAAGGGATGAAGCCTGTTGTACAGACTCTCGAAGTTTGTTCCAGGCATAAGGAGTAGCAAGGTGAAAGGACCGAAGTGTGGAGTTAGCAGTAGAAGAAAAGGGCAAAGAGAAGAGCAAACCAGTAGAAGAATGAAATTCACAAGAAGGGTTGTAGAGGGAGAGGACAGATAGTGAGGAACATAAGAACATAAGATATGCCATACTGGGTCAGACCAAGGTCCATCAAGCCCAGTATCCTGTTACCAACAATGGCCAATCTAGGTCATAAGTACCTAGCAGTCTCCCCAAAAGATACATGTTCCTCATTGTTTTTATTGGGTCAAGCAGTGATATCCTGGGTCCCTTTTAATTAATGGTTTATGGATCTTTCCTCCAGGAACTTGTCCAAACCTTTTTTAAACCCAGCTACATTAACAGCTTTTACTACATCCTCCGGTAACAAATTCCAGAGTTTGATTACACGTTGAGTGAAAAAATATTTTCTCTTATTAGTCTTAAATAGTTTTCCCTGTAGCTTCATTGCATGTCCCCTAGTCTTTCTATATTGTGATGACGTAAACAATCGACCTATGTTTACCCGTTCCACTCCGTTCATTAATTTATAGACTTCTATCATATCTCCCCTCAGCCGTCTCTTTTCCAGGTTAAAGAACCCTAACCTTTTTAGCTTCTTTTCATAGGGGTATCCTTCCATCCCCTTTACTATTTTGGTGGCTCTTCTCTGAACCTTTACTAATAACGCTATATCCTTTTTAAGATATGGCAACCAGAATTGCACACAATATTCAAGGTGTGGTCACATCATGGAACGATTCCTAGCATTCTATTTGCTCTCTTGGCTGCTGCTGCACACTGGGTGGAGGGTTTTAACATGTTATCTACGATGATGCCTAAATCTTTTTCCTGGGTAGTGGAACCTTGCATTGTGTAAACATAGTTTGGGTTGTTCTTTCCTTGGTGCATAACTTTGCACTTGTCCATATAAAATTTCATCTGCCATTTGGATGCCCAGTCTTCCAATTTATCAAGATCCTCTTGCAATTTTCCACAATAGTCATGAGTTTTAACAACTTTAAAAAGTTTAGTGTCATCTGCAAATTTGATAACCTCACTCGTTATTCCCTTTTCCAGGTCATTTATGAATATGTCAAAAAGCAGCGGACCCAGGACAGATCCCTGTGGTACTCCACTATTCACCTTTCTCCATTGGGAAAATTGGCCATTTAGCCCTACCCTCTGCTTTCTATCTTTTAACCAATTCCTGATCCACAATAGTACACTGCCTCCTATCCCATGACTTTTTAGTTTTGCCAAAAGTCTCTGGTGAGGTTCCTTGTCAAAGGCTTTCTGAAAGTCCAGATACACTATATCAACCGACTCATCTTTGTCTACCTGTTTATTCACACCTTCAAATAAACATAACAGATTAGTAAGACAAGATCTTCCTTGTCTAAAGCCATATTGGCTGTCTCACATTAAGCCATGACTATCTACATTTTCAGTAATTTTATTCTTTATGATGGTTTCTACCAGTCACCCTGGAGCCCTTTTTAGCAATGGGCGTTACGTTGGCCATCCTCCAATCTTCAGGTATTACAGATGATTTTAATGATAGTTCACAGATTACTAATAGCAGGTCTGCAATCTCATAACTCAGTTCTTTCAACACCCTTGGATGTATACCATCTGGTCACTACTCTTCAGTTTATCAAATTGTTGTTATACATCTTCCTGATGTATCAATATTTCCTTCAATTCTTCTGCAGTAACACCTTTAAATACCACCTCAGTCATGGGTAACAGCCCCCCTACATCTTCCTCAGCAAACACCAAAGCAAAGAATTCATTCAGTCTCTCTGCTATGGTTTTGTCCCCTCTTAGTGCCCCTTTTACCCCTCTATCATCTAATGGTCCAACTGACTCTCTCACAGGTTTTTTGCAAAGAATATACTTGAAAAGGTCTTTATTATCCGTTTTTGCTTCCGCAACATGCTTCTTCTCAAATTCTCTTTGCCTGCCTTATCAATGCCTTGCATTTAACTTGCCAGTGCTTGTGCTGTTTCCAGTTTTCATCATTTGACTCTTTTTTCCATTTCCTGAAAGATGCTTTTTTGGCAACAACAGCCTCTCTGTCCTCACCTTAAAACCATGCTGGCAGATTTTTGGACTTCCTTCCACTTTTCTTAAGGCATGGAATACAGCTGGTCTGGGCTTCCAAGATAGTATTTTTAACCAACACCCAAGCTTGATGTAAGTCTTTAACCTTTGCAACTGCTCCTTTTAGTTTTTTCTTAACAATTTTCCTCATTTTATCATAGTCCCCCTTTCGAAAGTTAAAAGGTAGTACTGTGGATTTCCTTACCATCTCTCTTCCACTAATTAAATCAAACGCGATCATGCTATGATCACTATTGCCAAGTGGCCCCAACACCCTTATCTCTTGCACCAGATCTGGTGTTCCACTAAGGACTATGTCTAAAATGGCTTCCCCTCTGCTCGGTTCATGAACCAGCTGCTCCAAGAAGCAGTTCTTTATTTCATCTAGGAACTTTATCTCCCTAGCATGTCCTGCCATGACACTGACCCAGTCAATACCAGGGTAATTGAAATCACCCATTATTATTAATGTGCTGTAACTTTTGTTAGTTTCCCTGATTTCTTTGAGCATTTCATCATCCATTTGCTCATTCTAGCCAGGCTTTCAATAGTACACCCCCACTGCCATTGCCTTCCCCTTTTTACATGGAATTTCAATCCATAGAGATTCTACAGAAAATTTTGTTTCCTGCAAAACTTTAATCCTTTGTGACTCAATGCCCTCTCTAACATAGAGCGCAACCCCTCCACCAATTTGATCAGCTCTATCATTACGATATAGTTTGTACCCAGGTATCACAGTGTCCCACTGGTTGTCCTCCTTCCACCATGTCTCTGAGATTCCAATAATATCTAACCTCTCATTTAGTGCTATATATTCTAACTCTCCCATCTTACTTTTTAGACTTCTAGCATTTGCATACAAGCATTTTAGAGACTGTATTTTATTCATATTAATCTGGCTATCAGTAGGCATGGGTCATTTGGAATCTTTAAGCTTTGCCTGCTCCATACCTAAGGGCATTTGGGGTACTTTACTCTTTATTGGAACCTCTCTGTTTTTGGTAGTATCCTTCAAGGATACATTGTTCTGAACCATGCGCTATTGGGCAACTGTCAGCTTTCCCCTATTATCTAGTTTAAAAGCTGCTCTATCTCCTTTTTAAAGGTTAATGCCAGCAGCCTGGTTACATGCCAGTTAAGGAGAAGCCCATCCCTTTGGAAGAGCCCCTCCTTTCTCCAGAATGGTCAGAAGGAGGAGTTTAAATTGGATACAGAATTGGAAAGGAAGTCAATGAAGTGATTTAAGAAGAGAGGTTATATTAGAAAAATGAGGCTGGCAAAAGATTACTTTCAATTGAAAGAGGCTCTCCTTGTCCAAAACACGGCCATCCATATCCTCGCTCACACTTTCCGCTTTGGCCATGTCACTCCACTCCTGATTCACTACCGCTGGTTTCCCCTCAGGTACCATATACAGTTCAAACTCCTCACTCTTGTCCATTGAGCCCTGCATTCTGGCACCCCCAAATACCTTTCCGACCTCCTGCATCTCCAGACCCCCACCGTGTCTTCCGTACCATCCATGCTAGCTGCTTGCACCTTCACCCTGCCTCCAGAGCCCGCCTTGAATCTACCTGCAATTCTGCCTCTTATTTCCTTGGTCCCATCCTATGAAATGCACTACCCCCTGCCCTCCATCTTGAACTTTCCTCTCAGAAGTTCAAAACCCTACTTAAGACACACCTCTTCCAGCTAGCCTTTGACTTGCCATCCTTAGATTCATAGCTTCCCAACCCAACTCTTCTGTCTGCTTCCCCCCTTTTTAAGTTTTCCTAACATTCGTTTTTATTGCTGCTGCTGCTCTTGTAAACGTGGTATATCAAGTTAAATAAGACATAAACATAAATGCCACAGAGGCATTTAAATGTCTGTCATATCTCCTCTTTCCCCACCTTTCCTCTAATATATACATATTAAGATCTTTAAGTCTGTCCCAATTTGGTTTATAATGAAAACCACTGATCATTTTAGTAATGTTTTCATATTGCATGACACATTTTTAGGTAGTTTTAGGCTTTTTTCATTCAATGACCCAAAAGATATTGGCTTCTAATATCTTTCATACCTTCAAATGGAAATTCATATGTAAATATTCCTTTCCACATAAAAGGCATTATTAGATCTCACATAAATAAAGCTTTTCTACACAAAAATTGCACTTTAACAGATTAAAATGGTAGAACTTTCAGATTCACGCAGCCCTTTACATTTCAAGCGGTATGCAACAAAGCATTGTATGCCATTCCCTTGATTCTCTGCACATGGAGACAGTTCCTTTCTTCCACTCACAATTTTCCACTTTGAAGATGCTTGCTCAGCAGCCATGCTCAACACGCATAGAGCCCACACTTGCCATATTTTAGACTGACTTCAATTTTGGTCTAATTCTGTCAGAGTAAATATGTCTAATATACCGGAATACTCTGCATTCAAACTAGAAAGTATATATTATCTCTTATAGACTAAATTTCATTCGAATGGCCACGAGGTCTCAGAATTCCAGGCTGCCATTGACTTGTATCATCTCGTCAAATGGACTGACTGCCATCATTACATCAACGACCTTTATTTTATAAATGTCCTTGGCCACTGAATTCAGAAAAATCTTTTGTAATAAAGGCAATGTAGATCCCCGTAAGCATGAAACCTTTGTTTTTATACTTTTTCTATATTTTTTTTAAAAAGTAATGAATTCAGTGCTTATCTTCTAAACCGGGAATCACAGCTGCCGGTGCAGATCCCGACGCAATCAGGCGCGCGATTCATAGCATTTCACCTGTGGGGTTTCTTCAGGGGAAAATCAATAGGGCACTGCAAATCAACACAAAGTTCATTGAGTACTAACTTTCAAAATCATTGTGTATATCAGATACAAAAACTGATGAGTAGAATACATACCTATGGATGGTTTCACCGTGCATATCCGAAGCGCCGCCTTTCCAATGCACCAATGATCCTGAAACGCCGCGCATGCGGACCACCCACCCACTTTGCGGACCACCCACCCACTTTCCACCCACTTTGTGGAAAAATAAGATCACAAACATACCTCCCATTCCACTCTAGCATTCAGCCCATCCGGAGCTACTGTTTGTAATTGGTAAATCCAACGTCGTTCATAGTATAACAAAGTCTGATCACATGTTTTGCCAAATCGTGGTGTAGTAATCTGATCAATACAAAAACAATTCAACTCATCAAAAGCATGGTTAAGTTGTAAACAGTGTTCCACTATAGGGGCTTCACGTCGGCAGCATTTCAGCTTACTTCTATGCTCATTCATATTTTAGACTGAGCCAGTCAGGCCACTGCTTCAGCTTTCCCTTCCAGTAATTGCGAACTGATGAATTGGTGTGTCAAGAATACAGTCTGTATGTTGTTGTCGTTCTTAAGTGCCGTCATTCTGCATAGTACTCCTCAAATTGTGCTTCTATCCTTTCACTCTTTGAAAATTGACTGAATAAAAACCCGAGGCCCGCTATTCAGCAGATTTTGAGTGTGTTCGAGCTGAGGATGCTCTCCTGCGATAAAGTGCTCTTGCGGACCTTTAACTTGGGCTAAGAAAATAGCAGAATAAGCCAATTCCCTTGTGAGTTCATGTGCTACATTCTGCTCCTCCTCTCTCTTTTTCTTTTAAATCTTGCAACATTTTTGGCTAGTGATATTTGGGTTCTAGACGACAAGCTATCCAGATGAATTTTGGTATGCAGGCATTTGGTTATTCTAGTAACTGTTTTGCCTGGTACAGAATGTACGGTTACTTGGCATTACTTGCATGCTGACATTATATCCCCTTTCAATTCTTCTAAGCCAAATCTTTGTATTCACGAGCATACTCGTCTGGAGTTTTGCAAACCATTGGCATTATTCCTGCTGTTACTCAAAGCCTTTGGTAGTTTCGGAAGTGAGTGTGAAGACTTTGTGTCAAAGGCACTCAAATGTTAAAAACCTTGCATTGTTTCTATAAAGGTAATGATGTTAGCTGCGCATCAGGTCAGTGGCTTTGTGTGTCTTTTTGCTGCTCACCAACACGAAAGACATAGAGACAGACAGTGGAGCATGTGGACAGGCAGCAGCAGCAGCAAACCTCTGTGCAAGTCACCTGGCAGCGATTTGAAATCAAGGATTGCAGTAGAGGAGCAGCGATCAGCTTGAGATAATTCACTAAGCCAATGCAGCTTACTGTTTTCTGAGACACAGGAAGGGGGAATCAGAACAGCTATGCAGAGGCAAAATTCTGTGTCCGCACGGGAGGGCTCACAGAGCAACAGAAAAAGAATAGCATGTGGGGATAACAGAGAGCACACTTACAGACACAGGAGACAGTTTGACAGACTTGTATATAGCAGTTTTTCATGTTCATATATACTGTATTTATTTTATATATTATACTTTTTCATTTTTTATGGTTTCCTGACTTTCCAATTGAGTACCTATATTCAACAATTTATTTTTATGTAATATGTATATTTATTTGATTGTTTTTTTCTATGTTAGTGTATGATTATATATATGTTTGATTTTATTAATAAGTTGCCCCTGAAGCAGACACTCAATGCCGAAACACTGCCGTATCAGGCTTAATAACATTTGTTACTTTCAATTCTTTCCCCTGCTCTTTGTTTTGTTACATTTTAGAAATGCAGACATTTCCAAAACGCACAGTCACAGAAATGGGTACATAGACGTGCCCCCTGATGTATTTCAGAACAGAGGAGTCTATGCTATGATACATTCAAGTCCCAGCTGGTCATTTCAGATCTGCAGACATGCAGTGGTAGGACAATCAAATGAATTAGTTAAAATGCAAGTTTTTTTTGACCTACCAAAATTTACTGTGGCAGTGAGAGCAGATTTCACTATTTGAACTTCAAAGGTTGCTGTCATGAAACAAGTACATTTTTGCAACTTACTCGGGGTCAGGAGCAGGTAATAGGCATGGTTGTGTCAATTGCTAGGACCAGATGTGCTCGGGCCATTCTGTAATTGTGCAGTGATGTGCATCTCTAATACACCATCCAGGCCATGACTTCACCTCAGCCCTTTGCTACATGTCTGTGTTTGCCCTGGGGATGTCTATATATCCGTCTTTCTAAAATGGATCTGAGGATATTTCCAATTTGCACATCTGAATGCTCATTTTCAGACATCCAAATCGTGAATAGAGCTTCTAAAATGACCCCCACTAGTACTCTAGGTGACACTGTGGGGGTGTGATTCAGGCAATCCATCAATACGGACTTATATTTCTCAGCTTACAATGGGAACACATATCTGTTTGAAATTATTTCCATGTGACGTTTGCATCTGCCCCGAGGCATGCACAAGTGCCAACTCGCAGTTTAGACATGGGATGTAAATCAAAGAGCGGGCGCAAAAACCGGCAGAACCCATACCGCCAAACCTCCTCGACCTCCTCCTGACAGCAGCGAACCCCAAAACTCCCTTGCCCTTCCCCCAACGTGAGGACTCAGAAGTCCCAATTCTAGTGGACCCTCCTGGCCATTACTATTTTTATCTTTATTTGCAAGGCTTTGATATACCACTCATGCATAAGTGTCAGAGCGGTGTACAATAAAACAGAGGCTGCTAGAAAAAGCAAAGAGAGAAAAGAACTCCATTAACTACAGGAAAGAGAAGATATAGACAGGGGGAAGAAAGACAGACAAACAAAAGACACCCAGCATCAGTTTGCAGGAGAAGAGGAGACGGGAGGAGGGACAGATAAGGAGCTGTGGGAGAGTTTTATGTCTGTCATGGCCTGTAGCTAGGGGGGGAGTGAAGATGTTCTGGGGAAGAGGGGAAGTCAAAGGCCTGGCGGAAGAGGTGGGTCTTAAGAAGGGCTTTGAATCGTGGGAAAGATAGCTCTGTGAGGAGTGAGTGTGGGAGGATGTACAGGGCTGATTCACTCATTTTTCCCATTTCAGGTCATTTATGAATATGCTAAAAAGCAGTGGGACCAGCACAGATCCCTGGTGCACTCCACTATTCCCCTTTCTTCACTGAGAAAATTGGTAATTTAGCCCTATTCTCTCTTTTCTATCTTTTAACCAGTTCCTAATCCACAATTGTACACTGCCTCTTATCCCATGACTTTTAATTTTGTCAAGAGTCTCTCATGGAGGACCATGTTTATTTATTCATTTATTTAACTGTATTTATATCCTGCTTTTCACCGGGTCAAAGCGGCTTAACACTGAAGGGCAGGGGACAGTGATCAATTCTAGGGTGGGGGGGGGGGTCTGTCACCAGGGGACCAACATTAATGATCTGAACAAACATTAAGGACAAACAGTGGACATGAGACTCTTAGTAGATAGATCTGAGGGTATGTTGTGAGGTCTGGAGGAGTATTTAGTGATGGATGTTTGTTTCTGGTCTGAGGTATTCCTGGAACAGGATGGTTTTTAGTTGTTTCCTGAATGTTGAGGGATTTCCATTGTTTCGGATTTGACTTGGTAGAGAGTTCCAGAGGGATGGTGTCAAAGGCTTTCTGAAATTCCAGATAAACTAGATAAACCGGCTCAACTTTATCTACCTGTTTAGTCATACCTTCAAAAAATATAGCAGATTGGTGAAACAAGACTTTGCGTGGCTAAATCCATATTGGCTTTGTCCCATTAAACCACGACTATCTATTTGTTCAGTAATTTTGTTCTTTATAATGGTTTCTATCAATTTGTCCATTACAGACATCAGGCTCACTGGTCTGTAGTTTCCTGGATAACCCCTGGAATCCTTTAATAAAATTAGCGATATGTTGGTCACTCTCCTGTCTTCAGGTGCTACAGATGATTTTAATGATAGTTCACACATTACTAATAGTAGGTCTGCAATCTCATTTTTCGGTTATTTCAGCACTCTGGGATTTATATAATCCTGTCCAGGTGATTTGCTACTTTAGTTTATCAAATTACTATAGTACATCTTCCAGGTTTATTAAGATTTATTTCAATTCCTACAATATATCATCTTTAAATATCGTTTCCGAACATTCATAACTTTCTTACATCATCTTCAGTAAGACTAAAGCAGTAAGACTAAAGCAAATAATAGATTCAATTTCTCTACTATGGCCTTGTCCTTCCTTAGTGCCTTTTTATCCCTGATCATCTAATGCTCCAACTGACCTTCTCACAGGTTTTTTGTTACAAATGTACTTGAAATGTTTTTATTATGCGTTTTTGCTTCCATGGCAAATTTGTTTTCAAATTCTCTCTTTTTCTATCATATCAGTGCCTTGCATCTAACTCGCCAGTGCTTATGTTGTTTCCTGTTTTCACCATTTGGCTCCTTTTCCATTTTATGAAAATTGTATTTTTGGCCATAATAGCCTCTCTGACCTCACCTTTAAGCCATGCAGTTTGGCCGTCTTTCCATTTTTCTTAAAGCATTGAATACATCTGGTTTGGGTTTCCAAGACAGTATTTTCAAACAACAACCAGGTGCTCCTTTATAGCTGGTCCTTTTAGGTTTTTGTAACCATTTTCCTAATTTTATCACCGAATGCTAGTGCAGTAGATTTCCTGCTGTCCTCTCTCCATTTATTAAATCAAATGTGATCATGTTATGATCACTATTGCCAAGTGGTCCCAACACTGTTACCTCTTACACCAAATCCTGCATTCCACTATGGCCTAGATCTAAAAATAGCTAAGCTGTTAGGGTAGCTGGGTTTAAAAAAGATTTGGACAAGTTCCTGAAGGAAAGATCCATAAGCCGTGTTTAAAGAGGTTCCGGTTGCTTACCTCAGGATGAGCATTGTGGAAGCTGTGAACTTCGGGTACCTGCCAGGTACTTGTGACCTGGATTGGCCACTGTTGGAAACAGGATATTGGGTTTGATGGACCTTGGTCTGACCCAGTATGGCATTTCTTATGTTCTTAAGCAACACTACATAGTGGTGTGGAAAGACATGAGCTGCCATCAGTGTTCATGATGAAATTGAAAATAAAGAGGATATGAGTGTACCACCTTCTCCACCCCTCCAGTTATTTGCCTGACAAAACAAGCACTTTTCATATACCTATTCATGCCTGGATCAGGTATTTCCTTTGACACAGCTGGGGATATGCAGGATGTTTCGGACATCCAGCAAGGCTATCCAAGTTCTTAGAAACACCCTAGCCAGGCCTCTACTAAGCCCCTAATCTGACTTGGATGTCCTTGTGCTGGAGATGTCCTCAGACCCGACTTCTAAATGGCTCTGGGGACATCTCTTTACTTTGGACACCTCTAGGCTCATTTTCAGATATCCAAAGCTTTGATAGAGCTTATAAAATATCTCCTATTGTGAGTATCCCACTATGTTGAGTATTCTGCCAGACTGCCTATTAAGGTATATGATTTCTATTTGGCTGACATTGTTTCATATTTCTGTTATATGAATTGTCAGCTATGCTTGGTATAAGGTGCACATTATTGCGACTGCATCCTATCATTGCTTTCCTCCAAGTTTATCTCACTGTTCTAATTGTTTTTATGCTGGCAGTGGTTATTTTGCTATTATAATTTGTCTGTTGTATACCAACTTGAGTGAATCTTTTCATAAAGGCAGTTAATAAATCTGAGCAAGCAAACAACTAAATAAATATTCTAGCCCCCAGAGCTCCCTTCAGTTTAGGAAAACTTGTAAATCGTCACGATATGCACCGGCCATGACTTTTGCCTCAAAAAAAAAAAAGGTTAATATACGACAGCATGCACATTCTGTATGGTTATTTTACTGCAAGGTCATCTCAGCCAGATTGGTCATGCCTCGTAAAGATTCCAATTAATCATGTCTCCACAGATCAAAAGCCAAACATCAATATGATTCTCATTATTTTATGATTAAATTACAGTACCATAGTTATAAAGCTTCTGTAGACAGCACTACAGATTTTATGCTGGTAGACTTTTCTTCCCTTTCATTTTGAGGATATGGCAACTTTGGGGGGGGGGGGATTTATTGGCAGACCAAGAATGTTTAATTCCATAAGTTTTGTAACTGTGATTATTAGTGCTAGATGTCTGTCTGATTACTTTGTACTTTCTACCTCTCACTTACAGGTATATTGACTTGCAGTTCTTAGGACTCATGGAGGGTAGTTTTATAAGTGAGCACTTAGTTTAAGACGGCAAGTAGGCAGCAACCTAGGCATTAGTTTATAAAGACAGAGAGACACCTTGGGACTGTTCTGCTCTTCATTTATCAATCCCATAGCTTGGTATATGTATTAGAATCCAGACTCTATATGGAAGATCAGTTCTACCCTGTGCTGTACCTAGCACTGCACAAGCGGTGCAGCCACACAGGGTTCAAAGAAATAGTGGCACATTTGGGTCTGATGGCCTTGGCTCCCCCCCCCCCCATGCTGCCTCCCCTTCCCCTTTCCCTGCCACCATCACTTTTCCTGTTGCCTTGTCGGTGGTGATGGCAGCAGCTGAGCGGACATCCAGTTGAAAAAAAAGAGAAAACCTGGGACCTTCCGACTCTGCTCTTACATCCAGATCTGATCCTCCTTCCTCTGATGTAGGCTCACGTCAGAGGAGGGAGGGACCAGGCCAGTCATTCAAGCGGGAAGTTGCAAAGATCTGCATTTAAATGTCTGGTATGGCCCCTCCTCCTCTGACATGAGCCTACATCAGAGGAGGGAGGGATCAGACCTGCATGCAAGCGCGGAGACGGAAAGACCCGTGTTTTTCTTCTTCAGCTGAATGTCTGTTCTTCTGCTGCCATCACCACTGCCAAAGCAACATGAGCAGGTTAGATATGGAGATAAGATGGGGAAGGTGCTGGCATGGTGCAAATGACAAGCCTGTGATGGGGGGGGGGGGCACCGGATGTGCAAGTCGCACAGGGTGCATTTATATCTTGGTACAGCCCTGGCTCTATCCTTCAATAAATTGCCATTCATTTAATTGCATCAATGGAGCATCTCCATCTCTTTCTTGATGGCCCCACCTTTGCCACAGTCATCAGGCTTGCATAATCTCCTGAGTGAATGACTGTAACTTGGGATGCCAACAAAACTAAACTGGAATCTACAAACCAATTCAGAACCCTGCGGCTTGAATGCTGCTGAATGTGAAAATATACAGAAGCATAACCTCTATCTTAAAATGCTGCAATGGCTGTCATTACACTCTGGAGCCCAATTCAGTATCTGCGTACTGGCCTTTAAGGCCTAGAAAGGCTGTACACCACTGTGCCTCTGCTGACATATCACACAAATGTGCTTTCTTGTTTTCTGCTCTATGCAACAAGACTGACATGTCATTCCAATGCCTAAAGAACTGAGGAGGAGCATACATCAGAGGGAGGGAGGAGTGGCCTAGTGGTTGGGGCAAGTTACCTCAGGCTGGAAGGTCAGGGGTTCAAATCCCACTAGAGGACAGCAACCTTGGGCCAGAAGGACTGGGGTTTCTAGTCCCACAGTTGCTCCTAGTTGTCTTGGACAAGCCACTTAACCCTCCATTGCCCATGTTCCCTGTAAGCATTAGTGTATGTGTCTCATATCCCCTCATGTTGTGACCACCTTGATTGAAGGATAAGGCAGTATACAAAACTGTCTAAATAAATAAATAATAAAGCACAGCAAGTTTTTGCACTATCTGCATGTTAAGTGCAACACTTAATGCACACAAAGTGCAAAGGCTATGCACTGATGGCTGGAGTTGCGGTCCCCTGCAGTTAGCAAACAGGGCACCAATCTATCACGTGGACCTGTGTTAAGTGCATCAGCAGATAGCACAGGTGCATCCAAAAGTTCAAAAACAACCTCAATAATGAGGATATATGCAATACCCCGACCACATCTCCCTGATGACACACTCCTGCTAAAAGAGCTGTGAAATGACTGTTGCACTTTCCCTATGTGACCATGGGGAAGTTATCCTGTTTTATTATTAATTTATTTAAAATTGCTGCTTGTTGTTGTTGTTATTTGATTGCAAACCATTTTGCTGTTCCAAATGAAAAGCTCTATAGTAGCAAGTGATTAAGCTATACTAAACCCCCCACACTGTCAAATTCTCTGCTGATCATATACCCTACTCAGTTCACCCCCCCCCCCCACCCCAATCTTCCTGTATGCATCCAGAGGTATCCTTGGTAGTCTAATATCCAGAGCACGAGCAATTCCCCTCCACTCCTGCTCTGTTGCCTCCCAGGATCAACATGGTGTCTATAACCCCTATTAGTCATTTTGCAATATTACCACTAGGGGTAGGTCTTTCAGATAAGGGTTATCACTCTATATTTGGCACTTGACCCCTAACAGTCATACCACAAAATTTCTACTAGAGGTCATGGTTGCCACTTTGATCCCAGGATGTAACAGGTGAGAGAAGAGGGGGATCGTTCCACACTAGACTACCAGGACTACTTCTGGGTGAGTGCCAGAAAGTTCAGGGGTGAGTTGAGGGATGGGTGTTGAGCTGAGGGAGGTATGTGAATAGCAAGGGGGTGTCATCAGGGCATATGTGATTAGAAGAGGAGGCTGTCATTGAGGGGAATGGGGGGCTATGATCAGCAGGAATGTTTTCATAAGTGGGTGAAGGGGATGTAATGGGGGGGGGATCATGAATTTCCTTCTGATCAAGTACGTTTGTACTGACAGCGGCTGTGCTCCCTGCTGGTAACATGGGTACATTTAATGGCACTTCTTAAAGTGGTGTTAAGTGCATCTATGCTATCAGCAGTCCTGACAGCATGTGGTAGAGCTATCAGTACTGGTCACAGAAACATAAGAAATATCATACTGGGTCAGACCAAGATCCATCAAGTCCAGTATCCTGTTTCCAACAGTGGCCCATCCAGGTCGCAAGCACATAGCAGGTTCCCAAAAAGACACACACGTTCCACAGTGCTTGTTTTGGGGCAAACAGTGGGTTTCCCGGGTCCTCTTAAGGTTTATGGACTTTTCCTTCAGGAACTTGTCCAAACCTTTTTTAAACCCAGATACACTAACAGCTTTTACTATATCCTCCAGTAACAAATTTCAGAGTTTGATTCCGCATTGAGTGGTCTTAAATGGGTTACACTGTAGTTTCATTGCATGTCCCTTAGTCTTTCTACTTTTTGATGGCATAAAATCGATCTACATTTACATCTCCCCTCAGCTGTCTCTTTTCCAGGTTGAAGAGCCCTAACCTTTTATGCCTCTCCTCATAGGCGTATCCCTCCATCCCCTTTACCATTTAGGTGGCTCTTCTCTGTACTTTTTCTGATTCTTCTATATCCTTTTTAAGGTACGGCTACCAGAGGTCCACACAATATTCAAGGTGTGGTCGCACCATGGAGCAATACAGAGGCATTATAATATCTCTTGTTTCATTCTCTGTTCCTTTCCTTATGATTCCTAGCATTCTATTTGCCTTCTTGGCCGCCACTGCACACTGGGCAGAGGGTTTCAATATGTTATCCATGATGACATCTAAATCTTTTCCTTGGGTATTGGTTCCTTTGAATAATTTTGTGTCATCTGCAAATTTGATTACCTCATTTGATATTCTCATTTCAAGGTCATTTACAAATATGTCAAAAAGCAGCGGACCCAGCACAGATCCCTGGGGTACTCCATTATTCACCTTTTTCCATTGGGAAAATTGTCCATTTAGCCCTATCATCTGCTTTCTATCTTTTAACCAGTTCCTGATATGCAATAGTACATTGCCTCATATCCCATGACTTTTTAATTTTGCCAAGAGTTCTCATGAAGGACCTTGTCAAAGGCTTTCTAAAAATCCAGATACACTATATTGACCAACTTACCTTTGTCTACCTGTTTATTTGCACCTTCAAAAAAATATAACAGATTAGTAAGACAAGACCTTCCTTGGCTAAAGCCAATGTTGGCTTTCTCCCATTAAACCATGACTATCTACATGTTCAGTAATTTTGTTCTTTATAATGGTTTCTACCATTTTTCCTGGTACTCACGTCAAGGCAGCTGAGGGTAGGAACAAGGGAGGAGAGGTGGAGGTCAAAGGCGAGAGAGAAAAGATAAGTTTTCAGCATTGCCTTGAAGCAAGGAAAGGAAAGCGCGAGGCAGAGGTCAGGTGGGAGGGAATTCCACAGGAGGGGACCCTGGAAAAAGAAGGCAGAGGCTCGGGTAGATTCTAGATGTGTATGTGAAGGGGACGGAAGAGAAAAGCAGTTGGAATGAATCTGATGGAGGGAACATTGAGAGGTGTGAAGATGGATTAGTTCAGATAGATACTGTGGAGTATGGGTGTGGATGGTGTGATGTACCAGAGTGAGGACCTTGTATATGGAATTTTATGGGTAACAAGTGCAAGTGAATAAGCAGAGGGGTAATATGATCTGAGCGGGAGTCATGGGTGAGTATGCGAGCAGCGGTGTTCTGAAGCAGTTAAAGATGATGGAGTTGGTACAGAGGGATGCTAGCCAGGCAACATTACAGTAATTGATACTGGTCATGATGAGAGAGGAGGAGTATAGTCAAGGAGGGGAGTGAGAGAAAGGGACGAACGGAGAAAATCTGGTGAAGAGAGTAGAATGGACGTTGGATGACTGAGGATAGGTGATCTTGAAAAGAGAGAGAAGAATCTAGTGACACCTAAATAACAGAGGGAGGAGATCAGGGGAATGAGAGTCTGTGTGAAAGAGAGAGACAGAGGGGAAAGAACATAAGAAGGAAAGCCAGATAGCAGCAGTCTTATCAGGGTTGATGTGAAGAAAGTTATTCACCATCCAGGAAGAAACAGAAGAGAGACAGATATTCAGTGGGGCCAAGTCAGGGGCGGAGGGGCTAGTATGGTACATGAGGAGAATGCCATCAGCATAGTAATAGGCAGAGATATCCCTTGTTGTTGGATGATGAGGGAGAGAGGAGCCAGAAAGACATTGAAAAGGAGAGGAGCAAGAACAGAACCCTGAGGGATGCCACAGGAGAGTGGAGTGGCAGAGGAGGAGGAGGATGAACAGGAGTGGAGAGAGGAGGAGGAAGAGGAAGAACCAGTGAGGATGGAGAATGACTGGATGGAGAGGAAAGAGTGAAACCAGTGAAGAACAGAGCCAGTAATGCCAAAGCTGTGAAAACAGGAGAGAAGAGTGCAATGCTCGACCAAGTCAAAAGTGGAGGAGAGATCTAGAGAGAGACAGCCAGAAAAATATTACCACGATCGTGAGAGGAGTAAAGTTCATTGAGTAGGGATAGAATAATAGTCTCAGTGCTATGATCATGATGAAAGCCGAACTGATGAGGGTGAAGGGCAAAAGGTAGCCTCAAGGTGAGATGAGAGCAGGGAAAAGATGAGTTTCTCAAAGATTTTAGAAAAAAAGGCAGAGTAGAGATGGGGTGCCAGTGAGCAGGGGTGGCACGGTCCAGTGAGGGTTTCTTAACGATGGGCCGAATCACAGTGTGCTTCCAGGGATGTGGGAATGAACCAGAGGAAAGACTAGAATTGAAGATGTTGAAGATAAAAGGGAGCAGAGCCAAAGAGGGGATCATGAGCCAAGCTGAGGGAATAGGGTCAGAGGGGCAGCTAGTCTTACGTGAAGAAGAAAGCTTTAGAGTTTAGCAGGGGAGACAAGAAGGATGAACAGGAGTGAAGAGGACAGGGGCAGAAGAGGAGGGAGGGGATGCTGGGGGAGGAGGAAGCGGGGGGAGGGGATGGGTGGGCAATCAGGGAAGGAGTGATGCAGGGAAAGAACTTTATCAGTAAAGTAAGTGGCTAGGAGGGTGTGATCAGGAGAAATGGAGGGGGGTAGGGGAGGAAGAGGAGTGGCGTGAGGACAGGGAGCGAAGGACAGAGTATAATTGCTTGGAGGAGTGAGAGGATGAGAAGCTGAGTTGAGAGTAGTAGGAAAGCTTTGCGGAATGAATAAGAGAATGATAAATGGAGTGACAGTGGCAGAAATGGACTAAAGATTCGGTGGAAGGGCATTTATGCCAATAGCGCTCAGCACGACAGAAGTAGGAGCGATGGAGGTAAAGGCCAGTGTGATACCAGGGGTGACGAGGGATCGAGGGATGAGGGAAAGATGGGGGATGAAATGGGGCAAGGGTATTAAGGGCGGCAGTTAGGATATAATTCCAGGATGTGACCTGAAGGTCAGGGGGAAGGGATGCAAAGTCAGGAGTGAACAGTTGGTCGGGGGAGGGGGGACTGTTGGAGGGTGGTGGCCAAGATGCGATGAACGAGGCGAGGTGAGTCAGCCAGAGGGGACAGAGAAGGAAAGGAAGGGCAAGGTGGGGAAGGGAGAACAAGATTCAGAAATGATCAGACCAAGGGACGGGGAGAGTTGAAATATTGGTAGGAAAAAGGTAGGGGACTGAGAGGGAGAAATAAGATTGAAGATGTGGCCAGAGGAATGGGTGGGACAGTGTACATATTGATGGAGTGAGATGTCAGTGAGGAGAGACAGGAACGAAGCATCACGAGGATGGGAGGAGGGGTAGTCTAAATGGAGATTAAAATCCCTAAGGATAAGAAGATGAGGGTATAGATGAGAGGCCTCAGAGAGAGAGTAAGGAGAAGGGAATTCCAGAGGTGAGATGGGAGGGAAGGAGTGGTATAAATAAGTAGAAAGTACAGAACAGGGTTACAATCTAAGCGAAGCAGCAGGGCTTCGGGGAAATGGAGTGCAGGTGAAGAGACCTCAGTGAGAGAGAGGGAGGGAGGGAGAGTGAAGAACTGCCACACCACCACCACTACAACCCCACTGGGAAACAGAGAGGGCGGAATAGCCCGGTGGGAGGCAACAGTTAAGCAGAGGCCCCTCCCCTTCTCGGAGCTAGTTCTCTGTGAAAAAGAGTGCGTCGAGGGTGTGGAGAAGCAGGAGATCATGAATGAGGAGGGATTTAGAGCATAAGGGCCACCAATTGCGAAGAGCAAGCATAAGGGGCAGCGAGGGCTCCAAGGGGATATGGTCCTGGCAAGGAGGAGGAGACGGGCATTGTAGACGAGCAATAGACAAGATTTCAGGATTCCTAGTACACATAGGCAGAAAAGGGGCGACAGGAGTGACTAGGGCATGGTCAGGGCTAGGTGATGGTTGGATGGACTATCAGAGAGAGAGAGAGAGAGAGAGAGACACTGGGTGATGACTTGGTGGGCTATGAGACAGAGAGTGAGACTGGATGATGGTTGGGGGGGAGGTCTATGAGAGAGAGAGAGAGAGAGACCAGGTGAAGGCAGTGTGTGGGGGCTATGGGATATATTTTTTGCTTCTCGTATTATCAGGCTATGGTGATATGTGAAGCCAAAAAGGAGATTATCTTGGGGGGGGGGGGGGGGCAGCTATAAAGAGTCCTCAATATACTGTTGACAATGTACTTATTGCAGTTGGTGGGTGAGGGAGGAGGAGAAGGATCACTGCCTTTTATTGACACTGGTTAAGGGCACATTAAGAGCCTGATTTATTTAGCTTTCTTTTCCCATGGGAAATGGGAAAACGGTAAATTAAACCCTTAAAAAAGGAGCTGCAATATACATTTAGGGTGGGGAGGGGGGAACTGTGACTGAGGTCTCAGTAGCCTGCTCCTAAATGTTAAAGCTGGCTCCTAGATTCCAAAAAAAATTGTCAAGACATTTAAATAAATGATGATCCCAAAGGAATAACTTGAAATTTCAAAGCCAGGAAGCTCTATCTAAGAGACTGAGTTTCATAGGAAAATTCCGAGTAACATTCTTAAAGAATACCCAAAAATATCTTATTACAAACTGGAAAAAAACATCTTAAACAATTATTTACAATCAGATTCTAGAAACAAAGTCACTAACAGAGTAGCATTTTCAGTAACATCAGGTGGTAAATCCGCAAAAAGATCAGAGATATTAGGAAACAGGAAAATTCTCCATATCTATAAATTCTCCATATTTTCCAACTTGCAAAGTATAGTGGTTATCCTTAGAATGCTGAAATGAAATCCCTTTCAAAGGATTTGCTTCATCTTGAATCATAGCAACTGCTGAAAACAAGTTTCCACTGTATGTTCACAGGATTGGAGTCTGTTCTCAAAGTTTACCACTACATCATGTCGCAATTCAAGCTTAGTGATGACAAGTTTTTTCTAAACGAGCAAACGACTTCAAAATTAAAGTAATGGATGGGTTCTAGGATCCTTGAGAAAAGTCAGTATCTTGATCAAATCTAAAGTTTATTTAACAGTATTAATATTCACATTATCCATGGAGTGCTGACTGTCTTTCGCAGTGTCTGAGGTCTTTGCAGGAGGCAAATGATGTTGTAATACAGACCAAAAACTGGACGATGCAACCTCAGAAATATCAAGAAAGCTGCAGAAAGAAAAGACTCCATGAGCTTCCTTCAATACTGCTGTTGTGGAGAACTTCGGCGGAGCATCTTGATCTGTCAGAGAGTTCCACATGACGAGACTCACTCCATCACTGAACTGCTGGTAAGCTAAGCCCAACAATGGAATCAAGCGATGAATCATAGATATCTTCAACAACCTCTGAAAGCTCCAATAACTCTTCATCTGACACCACCAAACCAGAGGCAGCAGAGTAGCAGGCAAGGCTGATCAGTCCCACGGTGAATATGACTCTAAGATCCATGAAGGTGAAATCGGCCAAGATAATTTTGAAGCTTGAATAGTCAGGACTAGGGGACTGGAGAGTTGTCAGGAGAAACCAATGACTTGCTCTCCCAACTTCCAAATCTCCCTCCTTTTGTAAGAAGTGAAGAATAGACAACTGCCAGGATTCTCCCACAGAAAAAAAGGAAGAGCTTTTCTTTTCAACTATTATCTAGCATAAATCAGTTAGAACTCCTGGGAAGAATTGCTAGCAAGCAGCAATCTTAGATTCTACCATGGAGGTATTTAAATGCCTCTATTATGTCTCCCCTCCCCCACCTTTCCTCAAAAGTATACCTAATAAGTTGATTTCCATCTGCTTTATGACGAAGATCATTGACCATTTTAGTAGTGCCCTCTGGAATGCACATGCATTTGTAAGGTTAAGAAACAACAACAAAAAAACCCCCCACTCCTACAGAAATATAAAGCATTGCAATAGTCTTCATTCTGGTTATGCTGACATTTGCTATTTGTGCTAAAGGGGTTATTCTTGGCTTCCCTAACAAGTCCAATGTTTAGAAAAACGGGAATATAGATGCAGGGATGGTATGCGAGCAGAATTGTGTTTGGCTGAGAAATGCAGATCAGATGCGGTGTCCTGAGACACCATTATGTCTTCACAGCAGTTGTTTATAGGTGCAGGGCATGGTTTTTGCGAGTGTGTATGTATGCGTGGGAGGGGAGGGGAGTGTTGCAAGAGAGGATCTGGTGTA
The DNA here is from genome assembly GCA_033557465.1 of Ichthyophis bannanicus. Taxonomy (NCBI): domain Eukaryota; kingdom Metazoa; phylum Chordata; class Amphibia; order Gymnophiona; family Ichthyophiidae; genus Ichthyophis; species Ichthyophis bannanicus. The sequence goes on along the minus strand of CM066035.1, from coordinate 768,143,184 downwards.
CTCATCCACAAATTTGGGGGGACATGATTGCCTGGCTAGTACCTGGACTGTAGGGATGACTGCAGCATCACCAGGTGCCAGTGTGATCAGTCAGAATCAAACAGCACTAAGACATGCCCACAAGCACCATCATTGGTCTAAAAAATGTGCACATTTGTAGAGAGCGATGATGGTGCTTTAGGCATGTATTAGTGTTTGCACTGTTGAATGCTTCTATTCTGAGGGTCCCTTATTAGTGACAGGGATATGTTTTGACATTTCGCTATAGAGACTGTTCTGATTTTTTCTGGTCCATACTTAGCATTGTGCAGACTGTTTTCAGAGATGACCAATGCAAACATAACTAAGGATGTCTTCTAATGCCATGTATGTTGTGATGCAAGGTATGTCATGGCAAATATATCACTTTCTACCTGCTTTTATGCTATCTTAGGGTGCACTGAGATTACTTTGCAGTGATCTGGGCATGCAACTAACTAGTATATATAGTCTAGTTTGCATCAGCATTTATGTATCATCAGTATTCATGTGTAGTTTGCATCAGCACAACACTGTCAGTGAGAGGAGCAGCTTAGGAGATGCACATTTGATAGGGGGCGTGGCTGTTCGTGGGGATGGGTAGGATTGAAAACTTCCAGCTTTTCAGGTGAATGAGGGGGACATACAGAGTCATTTGCTACATATAGTCATGTCTTGCACTCCATAGTACTTTGTGCCATGCCGAAAACATCTCTGTCCCCGATTCCAAAACCGCAGGTGCGTCTGTCCCTGCAGCTCTGAAATCACATTTAAATTGGGCCCATTTTTGATTTGGACGTGTCTGATGGCCAGGTATGCATGTTCTGGAATAGAGCTCCATGTTTACTAAACATGACTCTTGGGGGCTTGTTTACAAAGCCGCGGTAGCGGTTTGCGATCGTAATCGGAGCCGCGGCCCCATTGATTTCAATGAGGCCGCGGCTGCGATCGCGATCGCGAACCACTACCGTGGCTTTGTAAACAAGCCCCTTGGTGTCATACAAAATTTATTTAACTTCAAAAAGCATAGAGCATAGCAACCTCCTCCTTGCTGGTCTCCCGCTGTATCATCTCTCTCCCCTTCAAACTGTTGAACACTCTGCTATGTGGTTAATCTTCTGCCACCCTTGTCGTGCTCATATTACCCCTCTTATCAAGTCACTTCATTGGCTCCCTATCCATTTCCGCATCCAGTTCAAACTTCTCCTGCTGATCTGTAAGTGCATTCACTCTGATGCTCCTCACTACCTTTCCTCTCTTATCTCTCCCTACACCCCTCCTCGGGAACTCCCTCTTCCAGTAAATCGCTTCTACCTGTGCCCTTTTCTTCTATTGCTAACTCCAGACTTTGCTCCTTTCACCTCGCTGCTCCTTATGCCTGGAACAAACTACCTGAGTCTGTACATCAGGCGCTTTCTCTGGACCTTTTCAAATCCAGGCTAAAATCTCACCTCTTCGCTGCCACTTTCGGATCTTGACTCACCTGAACTCCTTTGTGTTTCCTTACCATTCCCCCTAAATGTATCTCTTATCTACAGCTACTGTGTTGTCTGTCTTGACTAGATTGTAAGCAGGGACCGTCTTTTACATGTGTCTGTGCAGTGTTTCGTACGTCTTGTAGCGCTATACAAATGCACAGAAGTAGCAGTACTATTTCATCTGTACGATGACCTTTGAAGTCCAGTGACTCAAGCTGCTGTCCTTTCAACAAATCCCAATAGAGGAATGAAACATTAATAGAACACTTTTCTAGCTATATTTGCTAGCAGAAATGTGTTATATATGTTTTCTACTGCCATTCAGACCTCATTTACTCTTTCTTCCCTCCATTTTCTCCAAATTAAACCAAGATCTTTCTGAAAATGATGGATATTGTCTGTCTATTAATACTTAATGAGATGCCCAGAAGCACAACAGTAACTATGGCTACAGCTATTTATCACAACTGTAAATCAAATTAGTTTCTTATGTTACTTTTTTAGGAAATGACTCCTCAACTGTAGCATTTTTAGGATGGAAAACGCATAGGTTTTTTTTCCATGCCCATTTCTGAAGATCTTTACAAAGACTATGGCAGATATGCTCTCTTTTTATGACTGTAGTTCACAGATTCAGGGTTGCCCAAGGAAGAGTCTAGAAAAGAAGGACATTATTGTTATGTAATATTTTCAACAGCTGCTCATACATTAATTAGCTCTAGATTCCTTCACCATGTTATCCATATTTATACCATCCTTACTGACCTCTCTTCAGCATATGAACACAGACAGATAGAAATATTTTCTCAGGTTGATGTGCAGATACTTCTTAATAGAAATGAACCTTAGTTAGGAAAGATTAACCCAGGATTTCAGCCTCTTATCCTCCCTCTCACCCATTCCTCAAAATGCAAAAGACCTTCTGGGCAACTTGAGTCACCCATTAGCTATCCCTGTCCTCAACAGAAGCAAAAAGCCATCTCTGAGTCCCCCCCCCCCCACTCCCCAATCTATGTCCCATCAATTTCATAAATTTCTCATATCAATCATTCCCATCCTGGTCTTCTAGCCCTCCAAAATAATAGTCCAGTACTCTTTGCACGTTAAATTGCAATAATCCAGCAGGGGGGTGATTGTGGCCTGGAAGACTGTGCAAAAGTCATTGGAAGAGAGCAGGGGGTGCAGACTGCGTAAATTTCTGAGCTTGAAGTAAACTGCCTTTGTGACATTTTTGACGTGTGCTTGAACGTCAACGTGCTGCTTCATATTTTGCTGATCTCCAATTGGTGCCACATATCCGGGCTTCATAGTGAGCTTCAAGCTATATGTGAAGGCGAATATTGAAGAAATCCCTGATCCTCCTCAAGGCACAATAGTCCAACCCACTTAGATAGTCAAGTGCAAGAAAGAAGAATATAGGAACATAAGATCTGCTATATCAGGTCATACTAAAGGTCCATCAAGCCCAGTATCCTGTTACCAACAGCGGCCTGTCCAGGTTATCCTAGGGATAAGCCGTGGATTTCCCCAAGACCACCTTAAAGATGATTTCTGGACTTTTCCTCAAGGAACTTGTCCAAACATTTTTTAAACCCAGCTACACTAGCAGCTTTTACCATATCCTCTGGCAATGAATTCCAGAAATTAATCACACGTTGAATGAAAAAATATTTTCTCTAATTCATTTTAAATGTACTACTTAGTAGCTTCATTACATTTCTCCCTGCTCTGTACTTTTTGTGAGACTAAACAACTGATTTACATTTACCTGATCCATTCCACTCATTATTCTATAGATCTCTATCCTATCTCCCCTCAGCCATCTCTTCTCCAAGCTGAAGAGCCCTGATCTTTTAGCCTTTCCTCAAAGAGGTATCCTCCTATCCCTTTATCATTTTGGTCACCGTTTCTATCTTTTCTAATTCAGCTGTATCTTTTGTAGATGTGGCAACCAGAACTGCACACAATACTCAGTGTGCCATCGCAACATGGAGTGATACAGAGACATTCTGTTTAATTCTCTATTCCTTTCCTTAGAATTCCTAACATTCTATTAGTTTTTTTGGGTGCTGCTGCATACTGAGCAGATGATTTAATTGTGTTATCCATGAGGATGCACAGATCCTTTTTTCTGAGTGCTGGTTCCTAATGTGCAAACTTGCATCATGCAGCTATAATTTGGACTGTTCTTCCCTAAGCGCATAACTTTGCACATGTCCATATTAGATTTCATCTTCCATTTGAATGCCCAGTCTCTCAATTTCTCAAGATTCTCTTGCATTTTTTCACAGTTCCCTTGTGATTTAACAATTTTGAATAATTTTTGTGATCTGCAGATTTGATCAACTTGTTTGTTTTTCTCATTTCCAAATCATTTATGAATAGTGGGATCTTTCTCCTTTCAGAAAATGGACCATTTAGCCCTACTCTCTGTTTTCTATCTTTTAACCAGTTTCCAATCAACAATATGGCACTGCCTCCTATCCATGACTTTCTAATGTCCACAAGATTCTTTCATGAGGGACTTTGTCAAAAGTTTCTGAAAATTCAGATACACTATGGGCCTGATGCAGAGACATGGGTTGCGGGGCTACACGTCCCCTGGCCTGATTCCCCCTCTGACTCTCCCCGCACGTCCAGAGCAGCAGGATGGGGAGACCAGCGGGGGTGGGAGGGAGCGAGGTCTGGATGGAGCGGGGGCGGGCCAGCCCAGCAGGATGTACAGGGCTGATTCAGGTCATGGCCCTGTACGTCCTGGTGAGTCAAAGGGAACCTGATGATTATTTCACTTCAAAGGTTGGAATAATCAGCGCTGACCTGGCGATCGGGCCTGGGGGAAAAAAACCCTGGGGCCAACGCCAGGTGCAGGGGGTCCCCACTGCCCGATCCAGGCCCCGGTTGGCCAGCTGTGGGTCGGGCAGTGGGGAAATGGGGGGCCTAAGCCACAGGAGTCAGGGGGCACCTGTGGGGTGGATGCTCGATTTGCAATCCAGGAGGAGTGGCCTAGTGGTTAGGACAAGGTACTTCAGGCCGGAGGGCTGGGGGTTCAAGTCCCACCTGGGGACAGCAATCTCAGGCTGGAGGGACTGGGATTTCTAGTCCTATAGGTACTCCTTGTGGTCTTGGACAAGCCACTTAACCCTCCATTGCCCATGTTCCCTGTAAGTATTAGCGTATGTGTGTCATATCCCCTCGTGTTAAATGTATCTCCCAATTGACCGCTTTGACCCGGTGAAAAGCGGGATATAAATACAGCTAAATAAATAAATAAATAAATAAATCCAGAATTGGGTCCTAATGGGCCCATCTTCATTGGGGATGTCCAGATGGCCTGGACATATTATTATTCTTTATTATTTAACTGGATTTGGTATACCATTTTTCTACCAGTCAAAATGGTGTATAATTTATTAACAGGATAGTGGGGAGTACTCATATATTTCTTGATGGTGGAGCACTGGGGGTTGAGTATGCTGTGAGGGGTAGGTAGGAGTTGGGGGTTTCTTGATGGGTCATCATGTATCATAATATTCCTGGAAGAGCTATGTCCAAGTGTTTACAAAAGGCTTTTCTTTCCTGGATATTTCTTAAGGTCAGTGGCAGTGTGTTCCATAGCATGGGGGCACAGAGAGGGAAAGACCTGTGGCAGGAATATTGGGTGCTAGTACAGATTTGTTTTCGTAGGCTGAGTAGGTTACTTGTGGTTTGCCTGCGGGGCCTGTTGAAGCTGGGGCTGCTGATAGATCTTTGAAGATGTTGTTCAGTAAGCCCATTCCGAGCTTTAAGGATGATAGTGATGGCTTTGAATTTGATCCTAGACACGATGAGTAACCAGTGGAGGGACCTTAAAATAGATGCATTGTAGGAGTGTCTAGGTGTTCTGCAGATTGTTCATGCTGCAGTGTTCTGAGCAAGCTGTAGTGGATGGCAGGGCCGGCCCGTCCATTGAGCAAGAATGTTTTTTGCACAGGGCCCCGCGTTTCAGGGGGCCCCGCGCAAAAAACATCTTGCATCCCATTAAAGTTTTAAAAAAATCATAAACCGGCTGCCGCTGCGGCAGCGGCAGAATGGAGAATCCCGCGGGGCCCATTTACAGTCCTTCCCACCCCCCCCCCCCCCAATCAGCCCAACTAAGTTAAAAAAAAAAAACCCAGAAACCGGCTGCTGCTGCCGCCGTGGCAGCGGCAGAATGGAGAATCCCGCGGGGCCCCCCTGTCCGGCAGTCTTTTCTGTGGCCTCCGTCGGCTGTCAGAGCTGCGCGAAGAGAGAGAGCTTCTCTTCTCGCAGCTCTGTTAATCACGCCGCGGGGCTGATGGGAAATCCCATCAGCCCCGTGGCGGGATTAACAGAGCCGCGAGAAAGGGAAACTCTCCCTTCGCGCGGCTCTGAAAAGCCCGCGCTGAGGCCGCATCAAAGACTGCCGGACAGGGGGGCCCCGCGGGATTCTCCATTCTGCCGCTGCCACGGCGGCAGCGGCAGCAGCAGCAGCGGTTTCTGGGTCTTTTTTTTTTAAACTTAGCTGGGCTGGAGGGGGGGTAAGGACTGTAAATGGGCTGATGGGGGGGGGGGAGGGAGGGAGGGAGGGGGTAAGGACTGTAAATGGGCTGATGGGGAGGGAGGGAGGGAGGGGGGTAAGGACTGTAAATGGGCTGATGGGGAGGGAGGGAGGGGGGATAAGGACTGTAAATGGGCTGATGGGGAGGGGGGGTAAGGACTGTAAATGGGCTGATGGGGAGAGGGGGGGTAAGGACTGTAAATGGGCTGATGGGGGGGAGGGAGGGAGGGAGTAAGGACTGTAAATGGGCTGATGGGGAGGGAGGGAGGGAGGGGGGTAAGGACTGTAAATGGGCTGATGGGGAAGGGGGGGGGGTAAGGACTGTAAATGGGCTGATGGGGAGGGAGGGAGGGGGGTAAGGACTGTAAATGGGCTGATGGGGAGGGAGGGAGGGAGGGAGGGGGGGATAAGGACTGTAAATGGGCTGATGGCGAGGGGGGGTAACGACTGTAAATGGGCTGATGGGGAGGGAGGGAGGGGGGGTAAGGACTGTAAATGGGCTGATGGGGAGGGGGGAGGGGGGGTAAGGACTGTAAATGGGCTGATGGGGAGGGAGGGGGGGGTAAGGACTGTAAATGGGCTGATGGGGAGGGGGGAGGACTGTAAATGGGCTGATGGGGAGGGGGTAAGGACTATAAATAGGGAGGGAGGGAGTGTGGTAAGGACTGTAAATGGGCTGATGGGGGGGGGTTAGGACTGGTAATGGGCTATAGGGGGTTCGGACTGGAAGTGGGCTGATGGGGGGGGTTAAGACTGGGAATGGGCTATGGGGGGTTAGGACAGGTAATAGACTATGGAGGGGCTAAGACTGGAAATGGGCTGATGGGGGAAGTTATGACAGGTAATGGGCTATGGGGGGCTACGACTACAAGTGGGCTGATGGGATTAGGACTGGAAATGGGCTATGGGGGGGTTAGGACAGGTAATGGGCTGATGGGGGGGTTACAACAGGTAATGGGCTATGGGGGTCTAAGACTACAAGTAGGCTGATAGGGGGTTAGGACTGGTAATGGGCTAGGGGGGGTTAGGACTGCTAATGGGCTGGGGGGGTTAGGACTGCTAATGGGCTATGGGGGGGCTAAGACTACAAGTGGGCTGATGGGTTAGGACTGGTAATGGGTTGATGGGGGGGTAAGACTGAAAATGGGCTGATGGGAGGGTAAGGACTGGAAGTGGGCTGATGGGGGGTTAGGACTGGTAATGGGCTATAGGGGGTTCGGACTGGAAGTGGGCTGATGGGGGGTTAGGACTGGTAATGGGCTATAGGGGGTTCGGACTGGAAGTGGGCTGATGGGGGAGCTAGGACTGGTAATGGGATGGGGGTTGCTAGGATTGGAAATGGGCTGAGTGGAAGGGGGGCTTGAACGGCAAATAGCTGATGGGGACAGGGGCTTGGAATGGAAATGGGCTGAGTGGAAAGGGGGCTTGAACTGCAAATAGCTGATGGGGAGGGGGGCTTGGAATGGAAATGGGCTGTGAGGAGAGGGAGCTAGGACTGGAAATGGGCTGAGTGGGGGGGGGGCTAGGACAGGAAATGGGCTGATGGAGGGGCCAGGATAGGACTGGAAATGGGCTGTTGGGGGTGCTAAGGTTGGAAATGGGCTGTGGTGGGGGCTTGAATGGAAATGGACTCATGGAGGGGCTAGAACTGGAAGTAGGCTCATGGGGGGCTTGGATTGGAAATGGGCTGAGTGGAGGGGAGCTAGGATTTGACATGGGCTGATGGTGGGGCTAGGAAAGGAATAGAAATGAGCTGATGGGGGGCTGGGATTGGAAATGAGCTGATGGAGGAACTGATAGGACTGGAAATGGGCTGATGAGGGGCTGGGATTGGAAATGAACTGATGGATGGACTCGGATAGGACTGGAAATGGATGGGGGAGCTAGGACTGGAAATGGGCTGATGGTGGGGCTAGGATAGGATTGGAAATGGGCTGATGGGGGACTAGGACTGGAAATGGGCTGATGCAGGGACAAGAAGGGAACAGATGCTGGGTGGGGCTGGAACTAGAAAGGAGCTGATGTTGGGGGAGGATTAAAATGGGATGGAGCTGGGAGAGTGAAATGGAGAGGGAAAAATATTTTGCGTGGGAGGGAAGACAAATCTACAATTGGCCGGATATTGGGAGAGTAAGTGGGGATTGAGGATGGAGGGATAAAATTTGAGTGGATGAAATAGGAATGAGGAAAGAGCAAAAGGAGAAAGATTAGCATGTTAAAGCAGATGTAGAGAGAGAATGGAAAAAAAAAAAAAACAAGACAGAAGAAAGGACAAATGGACAGCAGATGGAGAGTTAGCAGAAGACACGAAGAAACCAGAAGAAAGTGGCTGGAACAATTGCAACTGAAAAAAAATGCACAAAAGGTAGAAAAATATCTCTTTATTTTGAATTTATTAACTGGAATATGTCAGCTCTGGGAAATGTGCATCATTAATTTTTGCGCTTTGTTTAGTACAAGAGGAAATTAATTTATAGTTTTATTTCTACAGTGTTGTTGTATATTCCAAGTTTGGCTTTTGGGGTTCCCAGTTTAATTATGGTCTTCCTGTTCCTAAATTGTGATTCCTTGTTTGGTGATGGTCTATGTTCTGCATGTGTAACTGAGCTGAGGTATACTGTTTATGTAATTCCTATTTGACATTGCCACTTGTTCTTTCCCCAGTAGGTCATGTATTATTGTTCTCTGAAATGTATTTGTTTAATATTTGCAGTGTTGCCTTTTGATAGTTAGGGTATGGTGCTTTGTGAGTCCTGGTAGTGCTGTTAGAATACGGCGGGTTTGCTATGGGTTCTAAATGGGCAGTGTTTGTAGTAGTTCCTAATGTGCCTGGCGGTTGGTACTGGATTATAGTAATGTAGAAACCTTTTAGTCTTTCTTTATCCATATACTCATTAAGAGGCATGTTTACTAAAAGTTAGTGTATGGTAACATTATGCAAATATTTATGCAAATGAGGCACCTTATGCAAATGAGGCCCCGCACCGAGTCTCCGCACATGGCCCCGCACCCCCCTTGGGCCGCCCCTGGTGAATGGATGGTGTGTTTGGGTAGTCCATAGTATATTGAATTGCAATAATCAAGCAGGGGGGTGATTGTGGCCTGGCAGACTGTGCGAAAGTATTCAGAGGAGAGTAGGGGATGCAAACTGTGTAGAGTTCTGAGCTTGAAGTAAACTGCTTTCAAGACATTTTTGATGTGTGCTTGAAAGTCGAGGTGCTGGTCTATGGTGACTCCAAGGTATTTGATCTGTTTTTTTAACTTGGATGTTTGTGTCACCAATTTTGACAGATGTTGGCAGCATGAAATCAGAGTCTCTAATAACGAGCAGGATCTCAGTCTTATTAAAGTCAATTGTCAGGTTGAGTTGCTTAAGCCATTGGACCATTTCCTCAAAGCATGCTGAAAGCTTGGAGTAGTCTGGGGCAGCTGTGGAAAATGGCATGAATACCATTATGTCATCGGCATAACCAGATATCTGTTGTGCTTTTGGACGGTTGTACAGAGGGGGCAGACGTATATGATGAATAGTAGAGATGAGAGTGCGGATCCTTAGGGCACTCCTCATGATAGTGTGAAGGGGATGATGAGGTTTGTCCTATACTGACCTGTTGGCAGCGTTGCGAGAGGTACGAGTGAAACCACTGGAGCGGCATGCCCTGGACTCCGATCTCGCAGAGTTGGTTTAGCAGCATTTGTGATACTGTGTTGAAAGCAGAGATGTCTAAAGAAAGCAGAATAAAGCCTCTTGACTTGTTTTCCATTCCTTCAATGAGGGTTGATAGCAGGGAGGTCAGCAAGGATTCTGCACTGTGGTGTGGGTGGAAGCAATGCCGGGGTTGGTCCAGGGGTGCATGCTGGTTGATGTGTTCTTGGAGCTATATTTGAACTGCTTTTTCTATGACTTTTGCTAGGAATGGTACACTGGTGATGGGTCAATAAGAAGGGGGTGACTCGGGGTCCAGGTTAGGTTTCTTTAGAAGGAAGCGGATGGAGGCTTGCTTGAGTGAGGGGGGAGGTAGGCATGGAAAAAGGATCTGTGTATTATGTTTGATATGAATGGTAGGAAGTGGCTATTTGTAGTCTTTACCCACGCCACTGGGCATGGGTCCAGCGGGGAGGTCATTGTGTCGATGCCAGAGATAACTGTATCAACTTCTTCTAATGGTAAGTTCCTGAAAGAGGTCCAAGCTTGGGGGTCATCCATTGCTTCACATACAGTAGGTATGACCAGGGCAGGGGTTTTGGCAGACCTGTGTTTGGTCATAAGGTGGCAGGCCATGTCCTGAGGGCTGAGAGAGTTTCTTTGGTGTGGTTGGGTGGGGTCCCTCATGCTGGGCTTGTCAAGTGTTTTGAGCAGAGTATTGTGGAAGAACTCCTTCTTTGCCCTCAGTGTGTTGTCGCAGTAGGCCTTGAGTTTTTCCACATATACAACATGTAGTTCAGGGTCTGGAAATCGGGCTCTATATCAACTTGGTTACTTTTATCTTCATGTTTATTCAGACCTTCATGAAAAGTGTACCAGATTGCTAAGGCAGAGCTTTCCTTGGCTAAATTCATGTTAGCTTTGTCCCATTAAACTATAACTGTCTATATGTCCAATGATTTTGTTCTTTATAATCATTTTGCACAGAACTGACATCAGGTTAATTTTTATGCATGAATTCATTTTCCAGATTACCTCTGGAATCCTTTTTAAAACTGGCATTATGTTGGCCACTTTCCAGTCTTCAGGTACTATAGACAATTTTACTGATAGTTAAGAAATTAATAGGTCTACAATTTTGTTTGAGTTCTTTCAGCACCATGGGATGTATATCATCTGGCCGAGGTGATTTGCCCATCTTTAGATTGTCAAATTGCACCATTACATCTTATAGTTTCATAAAGATTTGTGTCAATACCTCTAATTCATCTCCTTTAAATATTGTTTCCGACATGTATTCTCCCTCTTCAGTAAAGACTGAAGCAAATAATTAATTTAGTCTCTCTGCTATGGACTTTTCCTGTCCCTCTATTATTTCATTGTCCAACTGACTACCTCGCAGGCTTCTTGCTTCAAATGTGCTTAAAACATTTTTATTATGAGATTTTTCTTCAATGGCAAAATTCTTTTCAAACTCTCTTTCTTTGTCCATCTTATCAGTGCTTTGCTTCTACTTTGTCATTGCTTATTCTGTTTCCTCTTTTTCATTCAGATTTTTTTTCCATTTTTGAAAGACACATTTTTGGCTATAACAGCTTCTCTGAGATCATCTTTAAACCATGCCAGCAGTCATTTGGCCTTCCTTCCCTCTTCTAAAGTATGGAATATATCTGGTCTGGACTTCCATGATGATATTTTTAAACAATGCCTAGGCTTGATATAAATTCTTAATATTTGCAGCTGCTACTTTTAGTCTTTTTCAAACCATTGTCCTTATTTCATCATAATCTTCCTTTTAAAAGTTAAATGCTAACAGAGTAGATTTTCTTATTATCCTCCTGTTCTTTATGAAATCAAATTTGATCGTGTTATGATCACTGAGCCTGAATTTCAGCTTGGCGGTGCTATGCACTACATTGGCGCATAGCCCGCCCACCTCTCGCCTAACCTGGAGTTTCCCGCCTAACCCAGAGTTTGGGTCATATGCGTCCCCGACATAAAAAATCTGGGTGTCGCCGCACAGACAGGAAGCCGCAGGAGCTACCCGTGTGGAAGCAATTTTTTATGCTACACAGTTAGCCCCAGTGCCTTAAAGATAGGCAAGGTTTTCCCACACCTATCTTTAAGGCACAAAGCACTAACCGTGTAGCATCAAAAATAGGTGCTACATGGGTAGCACCATTACCCACCTCCGCTCCTCCCTGGAGTGCCTCTAACATGCCATGATGCTATATGGATAGCATTTGGGTGCCTTAGGGACATATCTAGGATTTTCAAAGGTACTACCCATACAGGTGCACTTCAAAAAACTCAGATAAGGCCTTTACATGGGTATCTAGGGAAGTTACCCATGTAAAGGCCTTCAAAAATCAGGTACACTATTCCCAAATGGACCCAACACTGTTAATGCTCGCATCAAATCCTGTGTTCCACCCTTTGTGTCGGATCCTGGACCAACTGTTCCATGAAGATGTTTATTTCATCTAGAAACTTCATCTCCCTAGCATGTCCTGATGTGATATTGGTAGTTGATACTGAGGTAATTGGAATCTCTTATTACTGTGCTGCCAATTTTGTTAGCTTCCCTAATTTCAATTAGCATTTCATCATTTGTCTGCTCATTCTGGCCAGGCGGATGGTAATACACCCTCACTGCTATTCTCACATGGAATTTCTATCCATAAAGATTCTGCTGTGTATTTTGTTTCCTGCAGAACTTCTATTCTGATGTAGTACCCCTCCATCAATTTGATTTACCTTATTATTGTGATATAATTTGTACCCTGGTATCAGTGTCTCATTGGTTATCCTCTTTCTATCATGCTTTGATATGGCAATTATTTTCTCTCCCTTCATTCAGTGCTATATTTTAACCTCTCCTCTTATTTGTTTTTTTGCTCTTAACCTGGTTTAGTTGGCTCTTATTGCTTGAGTCATGGAGCCAGAGCCCCTTAGGGAACCTGCTTGAGCTTGCACCATGCATATCATTTAGTAATTCAGTTCTTAATTCCTTTTACATGCATGGAACTTCACTTCTTGCTATTTCTTGTTTTTTATTATTGATTAAATAATCTCATAGGAGGTCATTTTAGAAGCCCTATTTGAGCTTTAGACATCCAAAAATGGGCTTAGAGGCATCTCCAGAGCCATTTAGAAGCCAGTTCTGAGGACCTCCCTAGTGTGAAGATGTTCAAATCGGAATGGGAGTATGAGGGTGGCATGGCCGGGCGTTCGTAGGAAGTCTGATCTCAGAAACATCTTGAATGTCCCGCCTGATCTCAAACCCATCATGGATGTCTGGCATCATGCCTAATGTTAGACCTACTTGAGGCATGAACAAGCATCTGAATGCTTGGTTTAATTGAAAACTATGTAAAGGGTGTAGAGAAGACAACATTCCATTCTTCCCAGTACTCCACACGTCAGAAACAGCAGCAGTGGGATTTGAACCCTGGCTGCCCTCTTCCTAATTCACTACCCAAACCATTAGACTATCCTAGATGTCCAGCTTCTGAAACATGGTTCTGGGGACATCGATGTAGATGCCCCTGCAGACATCTATGTTGGGCATGTCCACATTTGTGAAATTATGTCTGTACCTTGATATACTACCTTGTTTTTTTTTCCAGACATTCTGGCTTAGATGTGCCAGACTACATTTGGACACTTCTTCTAAAATTCCCTTCATAGTGGCAGCTTTTTTATTGTGATCAGGCTGTGGATCGCTTGTTATACAAGTTCTTGGCTGCTGATTGACCATGTCATTGCAGTATTTGTTAGTTAATTATGTATTTGTCTTTTATGTTTGTTTTGACTAAACTGTGAGCTCGGCAAAGAAGGGACTATAGTCATCTGTATTTTGAATGCTATGTAAGTTAGTAATACTAGAAATAATGAGTTTTATTTTTCTATCGATCCTATCGATAAGCACATTTTAGCATATGCTTGCAAAGGTTTTCTTAATAAGCCACTCAACAAGTAATGAAGAAGATTTAACACATGTATTGGGCCTGATATTCGAAGGGCAGGTGCAAGGTGTACACTCTGTAAACCAGGTAACTGCTGCCAAGAGGGATATTCAATGGCCTAAGCATGGTTAGTACCACCGAATATCTCCTCTCTTCTCCCTTACGCGCCCTGATGCTAACCGCTTAGCATGGGGGCATATTGGGGGTGTTCCAGGGAAGAGAAGAGGCGGCGGCTGTCCCTAACTGGAAAAACCTCACCTATCTTTAAGGCGCAGGAGCTAACCGGGCAGCATGCAATATCGCTGCTGCCCGGTTAGCTAATGTGGTTTCTGGCATGTGCGGCAAACCCTGGATATTCAATACTGGGGCCACATATGACCTTGGCATTGAATATCTGGGGTTAAAGGTTGGCAGGCACAGCTATGCGCCATTGCGGCACATAGCCTGCCTAATTGAATATCAGGTCCATTAAAAATAATGTGGTCACGCTAGTCTTAGCTGAAGCATTTTCAGTTTTCCAAATATAATTACTGCAGGCATGCTACTTGCCAAGGAGATGCTAAATTTCACAAGCAAGCTAAACTGAACATGTTTAGTATGTTTTTCCTCTTCATTCCTCCTGTTGGCTTCCAAGATTACTTGTGCCGAGGAAAAAAGTGGTGAGGAGGTCAAAGAAGAGCAAAGAGCTGTAGAAGGGCAAAACCCCTTGAGGCATAACTGATATGTTTATGTTTCTCTATTTTAAGTGTCAATATGGTTCTTTAAAGAATAGTGTCAGAGAATATGGTTGGACACAGAAGAGATCATGCAAGAGTGAGATCCAGGCACCCATATGACCATTGCCACTCAGTCCAGACCCTGAGAGGACCAGCAGTCATTCAGAAGGCAGTTGACCCATTTGGAAAATACTTTCCAACTTGCAATGATTTTAAAAGCAGCTACCCCTGTAAAATACCTTGTAAATATGGCAGAGTTAATTTCTCCTATTGTATCACTTGACAGAACAGATTCTCCTACTTCTGCCAAATGATAGAGGAAATGGATTAGATGCTTTAAACACTTCTTTGAAGGCATGCATATTGAAGAGGATGAAAAACATAATACTCTACCCCTATATTATTCTGGCATTTTATGGTGTCTATGATGATTTCACAGATGAGAAAGCCACATACCCATCATGTAAAGCAACATCAACTAAACATTTTTCAACAAGAATAAATGTTATGCATTTTTGCATCAACAAAACAGATCACTAATGAATCTATAAATGCATATGTGGCCAAATTGTGCATGTTAGCCCATACCTGAAATTTCACTGATAATGAATAAAAAGAACAAAAATATGCTAGGCTGCGCAGATTCTTCACACTGAGATGGCACTATGTGAAATGATTAAATACACAGGATACACTAAGAATTCAGAAGCTTAAGGACATGATATAGAAACTAGCAGAAATCAAATGCATATATGCAATTACATTTTTATAGTGCTTATCCTTATTGCACCGCTTTTCTTACCTATACTGTCCAGTGTTACCAGTTTCCAACCTGTCATGCATATATGGAGCCCACTACCCCCAGCATCTCAATAGTATCTTAAAAGCAGGCTCATAACGCACTCATTGTCATGTGGGGGGAGGGGACGAGTAAGCTGGTAGGAAAGGAGCTAGCGGGATAGGTAGGCACATGGCAAGAAAGTTAGGAGGCATTAAGGTATGGGGTA
Source organism: Ichthyophis bannanicus (assembly GCA_033557465.1). Classification (NCBI taxonomy): domain Eukaryota; kingdom Metazoa; phylum Chordata; class Amphibia; order Gymnophiona; family Ichthyophiidae; genus Ichthyophis; species Ichthyophis bannanicus. Next base: position 768,127,796 of record CM066035.1, on the reverse strand, counting down.
CCTCTTTTCTGGCAAGCTCTTGATGTAGCAAGGAGCAGGGCAAAGGTGAGCCGGATGGTATTGACCCTTTTGCCAATCCTAATAGAGGGATTGTGGGGCCCAGAAATAGATATAGGAAGGTAAAGAGGATTAAGGAAATAAGGGGAGTCATTGCAGCTTCATTGAGAGTTAGAGGGGGTGCATGATCTCCCTCAAGATTGAGTTACATGAGGGTGATTGAATGGCCAGCTACTCTTTCAGGAGAACCTGTAATTATTGTGAGAAATCTTGTTCTTGTACTATCACATATCCTGCTAAGGGATGATGCCTCTTTCATGGAAAGATGGCTCATTTTGCTGATCTATAGATCTAAATACTTGTAGAACAAAACAAAGCAGGGGATGGAAAATGCAGTGGCTAGAGTTTTATTGGAGGAGAATAAGAATGAAATTGTACAACCTTTATTGGAAAAGTTACATTGGCTTCCTATTAAGCAGATCTGTTAATTTAATGCTTTTATAGCATTTCATTTGCTATATCTCTTGATCAATCCACTTGCCTTTGACCTGGTTGATTATAATATTCATCTTCTTCAGTTGCACGAAGTGGGTCTGTGTGGTACTGTCATCAGTTGGTTCCATTCTTTCCTTCTGGGGCATTCTTTATCTGTCATATCCAACTCCATTTCCTCACCTTTCCTCCCATTGGCATGTGGCATGCCACAGGGTTCTGTATTGGTCTCTCAGTTGTTCAATATTTCCCTTGCCCCCCTCACCTTCTCGTACAACAATGCGAGATTTCAGCGTATTATTATGCCGATGACATAATATCGCTCCTTCACAACCCTTTACTACCCAACTTTGCTCCTCTTAATGCTTATTTTGTACAAATCACCAAGTTGATGAAGTCCAACTATCTTCTGCTTAACCCTGACAAGACCTCTGTGATCTGGTTTTCTGGTAGCAGCCCCTGTCCATCTCTTCCCCCACTGATATCAGATACATCTATCTTACTGGTTTCTTCCCTCCGTTATCTTGAGGTCATCCTGGATTCCTTTTTAACTTTTCATGACCACATCAGTACCATTGTCTATCATTCTTTCTTTCTCATTCCACCAAATCAAAGCTGTTAGACTACTTCTCTCCTCCTCTTCGCTGACTATTTTACTCTTATCACTAATCATGATACGTCTGGATTATTGCAGTGTCATCCTCTCCGGTCCCTCCAACTATGAACTGCAACGTCTGCAACTTAAGCAGAATATTGCTGTAAAACTTCTTGTTCATGGCACCCATTCTGATCATATTACCCCACTCCTGATTCAGTTCCATTGGCTCCCAATATCCTACCATATTCAGTTTAAACTCCTAGCTCTGGTCTACAAAGCCCTCCACACGTGTCCCCTACTACCTTTCTAGCCTCGTTATTCCACATTCACCCCATCATGTTCTCCGATCCATTCACGCTAATCGTCTTCACCTCCTCTCTGCCTCCCAAGCCAGACTCGAAACAACCCATCTCACTGCCTTCTATTTCCTTGGCCCCAGCCTACAGAATGCTCTCCCACCTGACCTCAGACTAGAACCATCATATGTGAAATTTAAAAACTAGCTCAAAACGCTCCTTTTCCAGAAAGCCTTCAACTTGCCCATCACCTGACCTCCTTACTCTCTTTCTTCTCATTTGCTGCTTCTCTCTCTAAGTACGAGTGGTAAGATCTTTCCTGTTAATCATGGCGTTCCTTTCTATCCTCCTTTTTAATTAGCTTTTTTATTGTAAACTGCCCTGTTGCTAATGTGAAGGACAGTATATTAAGTTTTAATAAACATAAACAATAAATTGAATTAGGTAAATCACAATATTTGCAAAAGAAACTTTGGAGATATATATTGTACCAGGTAGATTATTGCGTTCCTCACAGGGGAATCTGTTGGGGATTCCAGCGGTCTCTTATATCCCACAGGTATCTTGGAGGGTGAAGGCTTTCAGTGTGGTAGGGCCAGAACAATTGAATGCCTTACTTGGTCCTTTAAAAGAGGAAACTAATCTGATGGCCTTCAGAAAAGATTTGAAGATGATTTTATTCCTCAAAGTTGATCAAAAGGGCTAAGTAAGTGCTGGGTACATGATTGGAAATGAGAGGAAGATTAGGGATTTCTTCTCTCGATAACTGTCTATTTTCTGTCAGATTCTAACTTTTACTGTTGTTACAGTATTTTAATTGTAAACTATTTTGAATAGCTTATATTAAAAAGATGGTATATGAAAGATTTTAAATAAATAAACATCCTATGTGCTTTTTCACACATGTGGGCTTTAGAAAGAACAAAGTGATCACCTGATAATCATAAGCTAGAATTATTTTTTGGATATGCAAAGAGGTGTTTTCATCAGTCACCTAAAAGTTTCTTTGAGGTTCATGTCTTAGTATCCTGTAACGATAATCCATAAGATTCCAAAATGAGTTTTTGCAGGTAAATGCTATCCTTCTTTAGCCAAAAAATATATTGTTTCTGGATAACCTGCCTCCTCAATATGCTCAAATGAATCAAATATTTATGTCTCTCCAGATGGAGGTGATGGAATGCTGTTTTCCTTTGGGGGGCAAGCTCCAACCCCTAGGCCAGCCAAACTCCATGAGACTGCGATGACCAGCCTTCCCCTCCTGTCTGCCTTTGGAGATCAGATCCCCACAGGCAGAAGTAGGGGAAGGCTGCAGTCATAGCAGTGAAGTTTTGGTGGGGTCACATATGAGAACAAACCTCCCCCTAATGCTTCTACTAAGTCACAGGCTCAGTTCATTATAGAATGTCTCCTCCATCAAATTCCCTAATGGACAAAAATTTCAGATCCAATCCCACCATTGCATTATTTGCATTGACATCTACAATGTGGGCTGAGTATGTAAATGTGGCTGTTCAGTTACCAAAAGAAGGAGAATCCCAACTCGAGTGACTGGATCCATCAATTTCATTTTTTTTTATGGCATTTAATATATTACTTTAAAATGTTGCAGAATATGTCAGGACCAGTTTGTTTAACCCAGTATTCTATCTCCAAGTGGACCTCTCCCACTCCATGCTTCTGGCAAAGCTATTTAAAAAAAACAATAAAATCAATCTCCTGGTATTTGTCACAAATCTTGCCAAGTCTCATGAAAAATTAAGTATTCCATTAAAGTTTCAAACAATGGCAGTCCATTAATCTCATTACTGACCTTCAATTAGTTTCTAAGAAAGCCAGAGTGACCCTAAATCTACTTCTGGTCAGTCCATTTAAGAGCTAGTCATTATTCAGTCAACCAATTATGCATTACTTAATGATCTCATTATTTACAGAATATTGTGTTCTGACTTTCAGTTAAAAGATTCTCAAGGCGTGTAATCAGAAATAGAACCGAGAGAACATCAGTGTTTTATCAAAATGCGCTTTTAGATAGCAAGATGTTATATTTATATTCTGTCCAAGTTCCAGTATCAAATGGATCATATTTCATCCTATAAAAGATGGTGGAAAGCAACATATCATCTACAGAATTGGCTCCAGTCAGGGAGTTTAACAGCTTGGCACATCCAGGGGTTACGATATATTTCTGCCATCTTAGAAAGCAGGGATGTACTTTTTGGGCTTATTGGGTGCCTATAAATTGAATTGCATGCAAATCACTTATGCACATGAGGGTAATTTTTTAAGGGGGTGCCTAGTTAACATGTAGTTTAAGGCACCTGCGTGCTTTTAGGGCAACTACTTCTCTTTATAAAGTACTAGCGGAAGTGGCCTAATGTGCACCTGCATTGCAATTGCAGATATTTACATCAGTTTTAACTCTGGTGTAAATGTTCACTTTTATATTTTTCAACTATGCATGTTAATCCAAAAATACTATTCTCACACACAACCTAATATGCACACTTATATATATGCAGTCAACTAGAAACAAAATCCCATTCTTCAACCTGGACATATGCTGTAGTATACTGTGGCCAAGCAACGATACAAGCTTCTACAGCAAGTAGGATGTTTAAAGAAAACACTTTATTTTCAGGATAAACACCCAAGCAAACTGCCCTGGCCCTTCTTTGGCCTGCAATACACATAGGGCCTGATTCTGTCCCGGACATAGATCCCCTCTGTAAGTCTGGTCTGAACAGGACATACAGAGGGGATCGAGATTCTGATCCTGCGGGGCATGTCTAGCACCATGGGATCAGAATCGCGATCAGGCATGTACATCCTGGCTGGAACTGTGATTCAGTCCAGCCTACACGTACATGCACAGCCCAGCTAACTCAGTCATGGCTTTTAAATGGAGCCATGGCGCCATGACGTCTTGTTGCCATGGCACTGTGGCTCCATTTAAAAGCCGCAATGCCGGCCGCCTGCAACTAATGGATTCCCCGCAGCCTGACTCCCAATCTGACTTCCAAAGACCAGGGTTAGGCTACAGGGTATGTCCCCTGGTCCATCTCCCCCCCCACCCCATCCATGCCTCAGCAGCCGCAAAACGAAACATCCAGGGAAGTTATTCCACCTCGGAGGTGGACTAACTTCCCCAAACATGTCGCCGGCCCTGGACATACAGGGCCAACCTTAGAATCAGCCCTGTACATCCAGGGCTGGTGACCGCCCACTGCCCACCCAGACTCTGCCCCCAGACTGCCCATTCCTAGCCCCCGTCTAACTTCCCCGCACAACCGGCAGGGAAGTTAGTTGGGGGCAGTAGAAGCAATGAATAGCAGGGATTGGGACATCCATCCCCACTATTTGTGACTCAGAATAATCCCCATAGCGTTACAGACACACTCTTGCTCCAGGCTTTCCTCAGCTGTAGCAGGTCCTTAATCAGTCTTAGCAGCTCTGTTCTGCTGGGTGAGAGAATGCTGTTCCAGCACAGACAGTTCTAAGGTAAGAAGAAACTGCTTCTTTCCCAAAGTTCCTGCGTTCTGGGGCACAATTCAGTATTCGCCCCAAAGTTCCTTCACTCTGGGGCACAATGCAGTTGTACTCTTTCAGTCTTTAGCAGCAAAGCAGCATATCCACAAATAGAGTAAACAACAGATCTCTATAGTACAAGAGTCCTCCATCTAGGTAGAAGTCTCACAGCAACTTAAACCACAGTTCCTACCTTTTCAGCAGTCTGTCTTTCAAACATAATTAGTCACTGCATATTCCAGAGAACCCCAGGCCCCTCTCTCTCCCCAGGTCCCTTTGCTTTCTGGGATAAAGCCTGGAGCCTGGCCACATCCTTCCCAGGCATTCTTCAGCTTTTCTTCCGAAAGGGGCAGGGGGTTTACTGTGCAATACCTCACTTGTGCTAGGCTTGGCTGGAGAATTTCCATATGGAGGATAGGGTGTTTCCCAAATACTCCATCACATATGCATTACGGAAACCAGGCTTACAGAAACTGATGCAGTAATACCACCCAACTACACACTATTTAACTGCCCACAAGCTTACCAAAGAGGAGGAGGAATAATCTCATCTGCACTTCCACAAAATAACAGCTGAAAGTACAGAAGGACTGGACTCACTCTCCATATCAAACAGACCCAGAACCATCTGTCTAATATACAGATCCCTCACCACCACAACCCAATGACCTTTTATCATTCTAGATCTGGCTTTAAAAAACACCAAAACAAAGACCTCCTGTTACAAGGCAATTTCATCTTCTTCTCTGTCCTAACCAAACAGGCAGCATCATTCCTAGAAGCTATGACCTCCATGGATTTCAGCCGACTCATAAATTTGCTAACACATGAAAAAAGCAACATGCTGGACCTCATTTTCACAAACGAAAACAAACACTTCAATTTCCTCACCACACCAAATATTACTAGTTCCCTGGTCAGGCCACACCCTTATCAACTTCCAACCCCCTTACATCATAATTGAAACCAAGCAAACCAGCACTGGCCATCCAGACACTTCAAACAATTTGAAAAAAAAATCATTCCTTGATGAAATACTCACTTCACTGGACATAGATACAAATGACATTGATACGCTCATATCTAACGGGAACCAGATCACTGGAGAAGCAGTGGTGATCAACTCAATTCCTTTACACACTAAAAAAAATAGCCAGACTCCATGGTACACCCCAGATCTCAGCGATCTCAAGAAACAACTGGAAATGTACAAACGACTGAACCATGTATATGATACTATTAACAGAATATCGCTCCACAACTGACAACTGAACATTTGTATAGAGCTACAAGACATACGCAGCACTGCGCATACATGTAACAGAGAGTCCCTGCTCATCAGAGCTTACAATCTAGTCAAGATAGACAACACAGTAGGTACAGACAGGGCTACATCTAGGGGGAATGGTAAGGAAACACAAAGGAAATCAGGTGAGTCAAGATCTGAAAGCGGCAGCGAAGAGGTGAGTTTTCAGCCTGGATTTGAAAAGGGCCAGATGTACAGACTCGGGTAGTTTGTTCCAGGCATAAGCGGCAGCAAGGTGAAAGGAGTGAAGTCTGGAGTTAGCAATAGAAGAGAAAGGCACAGATAGAAGCAATTTGTCAGAAGAGCGGAGTTTCCGGGGAGAGTGTAGAGAGGTATAAGAGAGGAAAGGTAGTGAAGAGTTGCAGAGTGAATGCACTTATAGGTCAGCAGGATAAGTTTGAATTGAATGCCGAAATGGATAGGGAACAAATGAAGTGACTTGAGGAGTAATATGAGCATGATGAGGCTTCCGGAAGATTAGCCATGCAGCAGAGTTTTTGAACAGATTGAAGGGCAGAGAGATGATTCAGCAGGAGACCAGCAAGGAGTAGGTTGCGATAGTCAAAACTGGAGGTGATTAAGAAGTGGATACGTGTCTTAGTAGTGTGCTCAGAAAGGAATGGGTGGATTTTGTTGATGTTATAGAGAAAGAAACGGCAGGTCTTAGCTATCAGTTGGATGTGTGTGGAGAAGGAGAGAGAGGAGTCAAAGATGACCCCAAGATTGCGAGCCGAGGAAACAGGGAGGAGTAGAGAGTTATCCACAGAGACTGAGAAAGGGGAGAGTAGGGTTTAGAGGGAAAAGTAAGATGCTCAGTTTGGCCATCTTCAATTTCAAGAGGAGGTGAGACATCCAAGCAGCAATATCAGAAAGGCAGGTAGAGATCCAGGTCTGGATTGCCGGAGAGATTCCAGGTGTAGAGAGGTAGATCTACCAAAACAAACGCTGAAAGAGCAATGGGAGAGATAAGAGGAGAACCAGGATAGTACAGAGCCCTTAAAACCAAGCCAACGTAAACTTCCATAATAGGAAATCAATCACACAACAAAAGAGCAGAAGGAGATCATGGATAGGAAAATCCTTTATTTGAATTGAAGCCCGTTTCAGCCAATTTTTGGCTGTGATAGCTTTTGTCAGGAGTCCAGAATATGATACAGACATATCATACATTAACAAAACAATAAAAAGGTTAAAATATACATAACATAAAGGAAGCACATTCAAATAATTCCACCATATCAGACTTGTAATATCATTGGACATCTCAGGAGCAAAAGCTAAAAAACCATAAAGCACTAAAACTCATATTAGGCATACAAAAATAAAATAATAAATAACAAGTGGAGCTATCATATGTGAGACTTCATATACAAAAGGAGGGTTATACCAAAATTGGAAAAATAAAACAGCAAAATAAAAACAATACAACCACTTATATAATAATATAAACTGAACAAATGAATATGCAGGACATGCAAATATAAGATCCACTTCAAATGCAAACTATCCATCTTTGCTTAATTTGAAACAAGGAATCATATACATTTTTTTTCTCTCACAACATTGTAGTTACTTGGTAGCTCATCTTATCCATCTGCCTCTACAGGCGGCAGTATTCACAGTGGCCACAAGATAGCAATATCATCTATTGTAACAATGGTATTCTATCATCCTTTGGCCAGGTACAGCACTAAGAACATAAGATTTGCCATACTGAGCCAGACCAAAGATACATCAAGCCAAGTATCCTGTTTCTAGGAATGGCCAATCCAGGTCACAAGTACCTGAATCCCAAAAGGTAGGTTATCCAGGGATATGCAGTGGATTTCTTGAAGCCCACTTTAATAATGGTTTATGGACTTTTCCTCCAAGAACTTATCCAAACCTTTTTTTAAACCCAGCTACACTAACTGCTTTCACTACATCCTCTGGCAAAAAATTCCAAAGCTTAATTATGCATTGAAACAAATATTTTCTTTGATTAGCCTTAACAACCGACGCATGCCGAACCATGCTCGCTCCTTCCCCCCCTCCCCCCACCTCCATTTTCACTCTACCTTGGCAAACTTCCTCTACACCTCCCCTCCCCACAAACCAGTCAGACAATGGTTGGGAATTCAAAACCGGTCGCAGCTTTATTTGAACTTTTAACATCAAAACCATCCAATTCAACATAAATATACATTTGAGCGGATCCGGCCTCACCCGCCATGTGATTAGCAAGGTGAGCCTCCACTCCTCAACCGCCACGGACAGGCCCACGGCTAAGTTAACCAAACCGCCCCTTTTCCGGCTTAGCCATATGATTAGCAAAAGCCCAACAGGGGCTGCCTGGGCGGGGACCCACGCCCCCACCCACGTATCGCCTCCGGCTCCGGACCCGGCCCCTCCAGGTTCCCACCTCCCCCCCCCCCCCACACTGCAACAACCCTCTCCAACTCCGCCGTTCCTCAGGATGGGAGGGACACCTGCTGGAGCCGAGCCCAACCGACACCAGCCGCAAATGCTGTTCCCACCAACCGCCGCCCACCACACTAACCACTCGCTCACTTGAGCGAGCCACCCCATTGGCTTCTGCGGCCATCCTTCAGACCGCGAGGCCAATCCATTTAAAATTGAGACGCAATGCCCCTGCGGCATGCGCGCGTGACCCTGTGCCTCGCAGCACCCTCGGACTGCGCACGGCTGACCAACCCAGTTGCAGAGTCCACCGAGGGACTTCGCCCTGGGGACTCCCCTCAACCGAGGCATGCCAAACCGTGCTCACTCCTTCCCCCCCCCCCAAACCCCATTTTCACTCTACCTTGGCAAACTTCCTCTACACCTCCGCTCCCCACAAACCAGTCAGACAATGGTTGGGAATTCAAAACCGGTCACAGCTTTATTTGAACTTTTAACATCAAAACCATCCAATTCAACATAAATATACATTCGAGCGGATCCGGCCTCACCCGCCATGTGATTAGCAAGGTAAGCCTCCACTCCTCAACCGCCACGGACAGGCCCATGGTTAAGTTAACCAAACCGCCCCTTTTCCAGCTTAGCCATATGATTAGCAAAAGCCCAACAGGTGCTGCACGGGTGGGGGCCCCACACCCCCGCCCACGTATCGCCTCTGGCTCCGGACCCCGGACCCTCTGGGTTCCCGCCACTGGCACGGACGACATTCATCGTCCTGCCGCCCCCCCCCCCCCTTTTACTCCAGCTGCGACCGGTTATGTCCCTGAGCTAACACATATTCCAATGCCTCCTGTCAATCGTTTAGAAGCAGGTCCACCCCCACCGGGGATAAGTGCACCCCATCTTGCCTAAACAAGCCCGTACAATCCACTTCGGCCCATGGGTGCATAATTTGGAACCCTCCTTGCTCACACACCCTTCGCCCGATCTGCCTATTTATCTTCACCAACCCTCTGGACCACCTCCGCTGTGCTCTACAGGAAGGCCTTGGAATAATATTATACCACAATATAACAGTTTCCCGAAACATTTGCAGAACCACTGACAAGTCCCTCTTCACTGCTCGTATCAATTGCTTGCAGGTCCATGTGCTTAAATCATTGCCGCCCAAATGCAGCAATATGAGTGCAGGCGCTCCCTTCTCTCTCCCGAGGTGCCGAAGCAAAGGTAAAAGCTGGGGCCACCGCAGCCCCCTCTCGCCCAGCCATAGTACGGTCACCTCGCCGCCATCCAATCCTAGGTTAGTCCCCACAGGATGCGTAGCCGCTCGCTACCCTGCCCAATACACAAAAGAGTGACCGATGACCCAGCAGCGAATCGGGCACTGTGATGCATCTGCAAAGAAAACCAACAGTTAGGCAACGTCCCGGCACCCCTTTTTTTTTTTTATAGCCTCACATAGCCCTGAAAGTCCTGAGACCACCATCTGCCGGTGCGTTGAATAACATGGCCCCCTAGCCCCGCCCCCGCCACGCTCGTCGCCGCACCAATTCTAAAAGAATGCTGGGCGTATTGTTGTGGATCTTTTCCCAGTCTTTCCAGAGACATGCGCAACACCGCCGTAAACTGAAACCTCGTCAATGGTTGCGCATCCTCATGAAGAAAGAACCTCCCAAGCAACCTCGGACGGCCCCGCACATATGCCACCGTGGCTGCTACCGGGCATGTTTGTGACCCCTGCACAGCTGTCAAAGTAATCCAACAGCATTTTCCCCTCTGATCTGTTTTAGAGCACGCCAACCAAATGCCCAGCCGCCCGCCCTGCAGCTTCACATGCTTATACTGCAACCCTCCCCCAGCTGCTGCCCTGCTGGAGTCGGCCACCAGCTCGTCTAATCTAAAGGCACCATAAAAGGCCAGGATAAACACAGCTCGAAACAAAGTTGCTTCATAGCCCGATTTGGTCACCGCTGGCAGTGCCCCGACTATCCTGGACAGCAACTCATGGGTTATCGGGAGCCTGCTATCCCCAGGGGCCGGGTGGGAACGCTCCCAGCCGTGCATCAACCGGCAGGTCAGAAACTCCCCCGCCCGCGGGCTCCCAGTCCAATGCCTTGGCAAAAAAGGCGAACCCCGCCAGCTGGGCCCGTACGAATGCCCTGGACACCCCCGCCCTCTTTGCATACACCACATACTGCCCCATTAGCAGGTCCGAAACACCCCCACCCCTCCAGCCATTCGCCAGTAAAAAGGCCACCACTGCATCACATCCCTTCTGATAGGCTGCCCATGTCACCGGGGCCACTGAGCTCCGCAGTAGGCTTAGCAGTTTTTTAGGCCAACCTGCCACAATCTCTCTGGGACCTTCCTTCCAACGGCATCCGCCTCCGGTGCTAAGTCTCTGAAGAGGTCCACTTAAAACGGGAGAGAGCGTCAGCAATCCTGTTAGTACATCCCGGAATATGCTTGGCGCGAACATAAACATTCCTTCGCAAGCATGCTAACACCACCTCCCTCATTAGTGCAGTTATGCGCAGACATCGCGGCGAGTAATTATTAATAATACTCACCACTGCAGCATTATCGCACCACCACACCACTTTCCGATGCTGTAACCTGTCAGGCCACAGCTCAAGGACCACCAGCAGCGGGAACAACTCTAAAAAAGCTATGTTACTAGTCAAACCCACATCCCTCCACTCCTGCGGCCATGCACCCACACACCACGACCCGCCAAAGTAGATTCCGAGCCCCGCCCCCCCCGCCGCATCTGTAAAGAGCTCCAACTCCACACTGGATACTGCCACCTCCCGCATCACTACCGTACCATTAAACTCCCTCAAAAAGGAATCCCATACCCGCAGGTCCTCCACATGGCTTGCAAACTAGAATCCTATGATGTGGCCTAGTCACCCCCGCGGTCGCCGCCGCTATCCGCCGCAAAAACTCTCGCCCCATTGGGATAACCCTACATGCAAAATTAAGCGATTCCATCAAGGCCTGCATCTTCCTCAATGTCATTTTTTTAGACGCTATCTCATTGGCCACCAGCACTCATAACTGAACCACCTTCTTACCAGGCAAGCGAGCTAACATAGCCATTGTGTCCAGCTCTATCCTCAAAAATGTAAGTATAGTGGCCGGGCTCTCCATTTTATTGACTGCCAGAGGCACCCCCCATTCCCCGGACAACTCCAGAAAACCCTCCAACAAGTCATGACACTTGCTGGACCGAGCCTCCCCGACAAATAGGAAGTCATCCAAGTAATGCACCACATTCGCACACCCCACCCTCCTACCCAGTACCCAATGCATAAATGCGCTGAACTTCTCAAAGTAAGCGCACGAAACCGAGCAACCCATAGGCATACATTTATCATAATAATAGTGACCCTCAAATGTAAAACCCAGCAAATGAAAAGCCGAAGGGTGCACCGGTAATAACCAGAAAGCCGACTCAATATCGACTTTTGCCATCAGACTCCCTCTACCACATTTTCGCACCAGACACACCGCTGAATTGAATGACGCATAACGAACCACACAAGACTCCCTGGGAATGTGATCATTTACCAAAGACCCCTCAGGAAATGATAGATTATGAATCAATCGGAATTTTCCAGACTCCTTCTTTGGAATAACCCCCAATGGGGAGACCACAAAACTCTCAAAGGGGACCTCAGCAAATGGGCCCACAATCCTTCCCAGCTCAATTTCACACCACAGCTTTTCCCGCACCACATAGGAAAAACGTCGCACGGACTGTGAGTTCTTGCCCCGAACACCCCCCACCTCCCCCACTACCGGTATGAAGAAACCCTGCTCAAAACCCTCCTCTAAAACCTCCCTGTCTCGACACCTCGGATAGCGCTGAAGCCATGGCCGCATGCTTCTATCCTTATGGGCGACACCGCCGAGCACGGGAGGTGCATGCTACTTTGCGAGCTGTCCCCTGGCGGGGAGTGGGGCTTTTCAAACACATTTGACGACCGCGTGCGCTCCACTACACACCGAGCAGACGTGACGAAACTTACAATCTGGGAACAGGCAAGAGGCTTTGTTATATCTCCAACACACGTCACTGGTACCCACCAGTGCACCTCTCTCTTGCTTCCCGCTCTCAGCTGCGCGAAAGGGCCGCCCGCATTATTTGCTGACCCGCTTCTCATCCCCCCGAAGCCCGCTCTCCCAGCTTGGCCGACATCAGCGTTAGCCAAAGATTGATGTCCTGCGTACCCCACGACAACGATTTACTCTCCTCCATCTTATCTCTGAACTTCTCATAGTAGTTCAGCCACGCCCACCCTTCATGCATCTGCGACGCCTCCAAGATGGAATCTGCATACGCCAACAACATTCTATAATGGGACGGGTGCCTATGCCCCCACACACTGGCCAAAAATAAAAAGGCCCTTGCCCAATTTACCACGTTTCTAGACACCACCTTCTACCGCCCCGCCTTCTCGTCCTCTTTCCTCTTCCTTCTACTCTCCCCGGACCTTTTCCTGCCCTCCAACAACCGAAATATATCAATATAACGTCCCTTCCTTATCTTACGGTGGAGCTTTTTCGGGACTCCCTCCCACAATTCCGAATAGGATGCCGTATGGACCCCCGAGGCCACTGCCTGCTCCGCAATCGTGCCACTACTGCCCTGCGGCCCCCCACCACTATCCGCCCCTGAAAACAAAGACTTTGTATCCCCTGATGATGACGAGGACGAACTTTAACTCGCCCGCCGCCAATGAGAATATTTTCTCTTTTTGCGCGCTTTCTTTCCCGACCTCCCCTGTTCCGGCCCCCACGCCCGGGACTCACCTGCTGCTCCATCCCCTGTCCCGGACTGGCTGGCAGCTGGCTCCTGGTCCCCTTGTGCCACTCTTTGCTGCAGAGGTCCTTGCTCCGGCTCTCATCCCCCTCCATCCGCCGGGCACCTGGCCCACCTTGCCATTGCGCTGCTCCTGCCGCTCGTACTCCCCACTGTCACTGCTCCCTGGGGTGGGATATAAGAAAAAACAGGGGGGGGGGGAAAGACTGCCAAACTGGCTGCCATGCACCCACCCAGTCCCCACGAGATGATCCCTGACCCCCTTCCCGCCAATGCTCCCAAGCTTCCACACCGCCTGCTGTATAACAACCCCTCTGCGGCCATACCCCGCTGCCAAAGCCCCTCACACCCTGCCCCCCCCCAACTTGCCCCTTGTTCCTCATGCCCAACTTCCCCCCCACTTCCCAAGGCAATTGCCCACCCACTTGACCCTGCTGGACCAAACTACCTGCTCCTGCTGAAGATCCCATGCCCACAGCTATGTCCTCCAAACCCCTCACCTCCTCAGCTCGTTCCAGCCCCAATGATCTGGGGGGGGCAGTAGCCTGATCCCCCCCCTTCCTCTAGTCCCACGCCTACCTCTGCTGATCCTACCGTGACCGGCCCCTCTTTCAGCACTCCCGTTGCTCTGCGGTAATCCCCTGCCCCGCACTGATACACCGCCTCCAGACCCCTCAACCCCTCTGCCCCCCTCCTCCCCCCAGCATCCTGCCCCCCCCCCCTCGATTTCCCACCCGTGCTGCTCTGGCGACCCACCTCCCCCCACACTACCATTTTCGCCCCCCCTTCCTCCGGTGCCCCTTCCCCCCCCCCCCCACTCCTGCAGAAAACCCCTTTTTTCCCCGCATACTTGCCCCTCCGTCCCGGCCCCCAGCCAACAATGTTCCTCCGTGTTTTGCCTGTTCGACGGCCTTCTCCTCCTGCAGCCGCACGTGCTCGCCCGCTGCCCCGATGCACTGCCACTACTCCACCAGCCCCTCCAGCAAGATGCCACCCCTTGTCTGCCGGCCTGCCATCCTTTCTTCGTAAATGAAGTAAAATTGCTTTTTCTTCCCCCCACAGCACACCCGCTGCAGCTGAGCCCAACCGACACCGGCCGCGAATGCTGTCCCCACCAACCGCCGCCCCCCGCACTAACCACTCGCTCGCTTGAGCGAGCCACCCCATTGGCTCCCGCGGCCATCCTTCAGACCGCGGGGCCAATCCTTTAAAAATTGAGCCGCAATGCCCCCGCGACCCCGCGCCTCGCAGCACCCTCGGACTGCGCTCGGCCGGCCAACCCGGTTGCAGAATCCACCGAAGGACTTCGCCCCGGGGACTCCCCTATGTAGTATTTGTAGCTTCATTGCATTTCCCCTGATCTTTGTAATTTTTGAAGGCATAATCAACTAGTTCACGTCTTCCCATTCCATTCCGCTCATTATTTTATAGACCTCAGCCATCTCTTCTCCAAGCTAAAGAGCCCTATCCTTCGAAGCCTTTCCTCATAAAGGTATCTTTCCATCCCTTTATCATTTTGGTTGCCCTTCTTGGTACTTTTTTTACTTTTACTATATTATTTTTTTAGATGCAGTGACCAGAACGGTACACAATACTCAAGAAGCGGTCTACCATGGAGCGATACAGAGGCACTACAATATCCTTGGTTTTATTCTCCATTCCTTTCCTTTTGATTCCTAGCATTCTATTATCTTTCTTGTCCACTGCTACACACTGAGCAATGGCTTCCAATTTATCATCCACAATGACACCTAGATCCTTTTTATTGAGTGGAGATTCTTAATGTGGAACTTTCTATGATTTGGGTTGTACTAGATCACTTTCTTGGAAAATGGTATTTTATTTCCAGTTTTTAAACAAATTCCCCTATCCTGAGAATTTGGTTGCTTGAGATCAAATGGTTTTTTTGATAATGTACAAACTGTAAATATATGCTTATTTTAAAAAGCTGTTACTCCCACATTACAGTTCTACGCAAGGCAGAATTATAAATGCATAATTATCAAAAAGGAGTACATAATAAAACAATGCGTCCTTCAGAGAAATGATATTGATGTTCTTTTCCTTAAAATAATCTGACAGTGCCATTGTAATACAGCCATAGAACCATCAACACCACACTACTGGTATTCCAAAAACGAACAGACATTACTAGCTCATGAAATACTCTAAAGAAACCACAAAAAGAGGAAAAAATCAAGTCCTAAATGTATCTTACAAGATATGAAAAACAAATCGTATACTAAATACATCAAAATTATAAATCAAGCTACCAATGAAACATCATTTAGATTAACAAAGCACTGTTTCAGCAGGACATTACATAATACATATAATAGCGACTTTAATGAAGAAAAGCTTGCTTCAATAAATTATATGTATTAGGTGCGACTAAAAAGCTGTTTGATTATTTTCATCTAATTTCCATGTATTTTGGTGTGCTGAAAACAAATAAAATATTGAAAAAACTCCTAGACGTCATGATTTGCCACAACATGCAAAATTGTCTTCAAATTTTTCAAATTACTATTAATTAATTCAAATTACTATTAATTAATTCACATAAGTGCATTTAAGATATAAAATGCCGGGGGGCGGAGCCTGCGAGGAACCAGTATGGCCGCATAAGAGAGCTTCTCCTGGCCCCTCGACAACGAATCCTGCTTATTATCATTTTAGCCTGCTTGAAACGCAGCGAGTCGGAGAGCCAGAGCTCGAGGATGTCATCGGGCAAACAGACCCGCTTGGATTTCGCCGCTGCGGCGGCGGCTGGCACCAAAAGGTCCAAATCCGATCCACTCTCGCCGCAAAAGATGGCGGCTCCCCATGAGACGGCGGAGGGGTTGCAAGAGATTTTGAAAGAAGTGAGAGCGGTCCGCTGTCGGGTAGACTCAAACGGTGAGTCCCTGGCTGCAATGCAAGCGGGCCTAACAGATCTAACTGCACAAATGCAGCAACTCACACAAAGGGTGGATAGCGTGGAAAGGGTCGCTGCGGCGCATGAGAAACAACTGACCTTGCTCCCGCGACTTAATCGCAAGTTTGATGGGCTGGAAAAGAGTCTCGAAGACATGAACAACAGGGCTCGGCGAAACAATATACGGGTACTGGGAATTGTCGAAGGTGCCGAAGGGGGAGACCCTGTTCGTTACTTGGAAGCACTGATACCAAAGCTTCTGAAGTTGGAGTTTGCGCGCCCGTTCGAGATCGAAAGGGCTCACCGGCTGCACTCCCACGCTAGTCAAAGTGCTAAGTACCCGCGCCCGATGATTCTATGTGCGCTCCGCCACCAGCACGTCACTCAAATCCTAGCGGCGGCAAAGGCAACACAGCCCCTCCAGCATGGAGGTCAGAAGATAGCCTTCTACCCTGACTTCAGCAAACCTACTGTTGAGCGACGGAAGCACTTTTTAGCATTGCGGCCTCGCCTCCAGCGTCTGCAGGCTAGATACGGCCTGTTTAGCCCAGCGAGGTTTAAGGTGACTCTGAATAATGAGACAACATCCTTTGATGATCCTGCAGTCCTGGAGAGATACATCGAAGACCAGGAGGCCTTGCAGATGCAATCCACGTAAACAGCATGAACGTTGAGGTTGGATAATGGTTTGAATAATCCACGGTCTTGCCCTATGGGAACTATCCTTGAATTTGCCTGGAGTTTATGTTTGAGGCCTGACCTCGGGCCTGGCTCTTATAGGCAATAGCTCCGGTCTGTTGGAGGGATTCCAGTCTGCCCGCAAGAGCTGCACGGCCTGGCAGCGAACCTCGTGGATGTTGCGGAGTGGACAGTTCAGAAACCTAATGCTGTATTTATCATGTTTGCTTTTTGGGTCTCTCCTTGTTGGGAATGAATGTGTGAATGAGAGAATTTGGGTGGGTGGGTGAAAATGGGGCCAGTTTGCGTTGTACTGGATGTCCCTGTGGTCTTACCCAGGATGTTCTTGTTATGGAAGGGGGTTTTTTTTGGGGGGTGGAAAGGGCTGGATCTCGGGGAAAGAAACAGAGTTGTATACAATGGGGGATTCTGTGTTGGATCACGGGCGGGGGTCTGACCAGTTTGTATAATATGCATGTAATATTTTGTAATCTAAGAAGTAATGACTGATCGGATTAAATTTATGTCCCTGAATGTGAAAGGGATTCAGACACCAATTAAAAGGAAAAAATTACTAGCATATTGTGCCCGGCAGCAAGCAGATGTCATTTTTTTACAAGAGACGCATTTAAGCTCACAAGAAACCGGGAAGCTAGCGGGCAAGAAATATATCCTAGCAGGTGCCTCCCCAGCAGACCATAAGAAAAATGGGGTTGCCATACTGGTGCGGAAAGCGGTGGGAGCCAAGACAGTTAAAACTAGCCACGATGACGCTGGGCGATGGTGTAGATCATTGATACGGGTCAGGGATGTAGATTTGCAGTTGGTCAATGTGTACGGCCCTAATCAGGACGACCCTAACTTCTTTAGCGCCTTAAATAGCATGCTGCAGAGGGAGTATTCAGCCCCAATAATAATGGGTGGCGATTTCAACCTGGTCAGAGAATCTTTGGTGGACCGCAGCCCAGCGAGAGTGGTGCGATCATCCCGAGCAGACGGGGCCCTCTCCGCTTTGATAGCGGATTGTGGCCTAATGGATATTTGGCGATTGTTGCATCCGACCGAAAAAGACTACACTTTCTATTCACCAGTACATAACTCTCTCTCCCGGATAGATTACTTTTTAGTTTCACGGTCATTGGTTTCGAGCAGCTGTGAGGCGACAATCATGGGTAGAACGATATCTGACCATGCGGCTATCACGATCAGTGTTCTGGTCACAGCGGCTGCCAGAGGGACCCCTGAGTGGTCATTCAATAGGGCCTGGCTGGCGGAGCCCGCCTTTCAGAACGAGCTGAGGACCGCCACTAGGGAGTATTTCTTGGCCAACAAGGTCGAGGATACAGCATGCTGGGCCTGGTGGGAAGCCTTCAAGGCGTCGCTAAGGGCCACTATTACTAGTTATAAGATCAAAGAAGCAAAGCGGAGAAAGGAGCAGCTGTTGGTCATAGAGCAACAGATTAAAGCGGGCGAGAGGCTCTGGATTAGGTGCCCTAACCCAGGGATACTTCTCCGACTGCAAAGATTACGATTCCAGTATAATGAAGTGTTAAGTTACGAGGTCGAGCAACTTATGCTGAGACAATCGGCTAGATATCATATAGAACAAAACAAAGCTAGTAAGCTACTGGCGAGCACTCTGAGAGGACATAGGGAAAGGTCGAGAATTGTGTCCCTTGTGGATGATAAGAAGACTCAGCTGTTTAAGGATGAGCAAATTTTGGAAGAATTCACTAAATTTTATAGTGCATTGTATTCCTCAGAGGTGAGCGCCAACTCTGAAGAGTCCGCCAGATTCTTAGATACCTTGAGCCATCCTATATTGGAGGTTCATCAGGCTCGGCAGCTTGACATGCCCATTTCCTGTAAGGAGATAGATACTGCCATCAAAGCCATGGCGGCGGGGAAGGCTGCAGGCCCCGATGGGATACCAATTGAGCTGTATAAAGTTTTGAGTGCAGAGTTGATCCCCTATCTGGGGATATACTATGGAGAGCTGGAAAAGGGACCTGAGCGCTCTGGTAATTTTTCTGAAGCCACAATTGTGGTATTGGAGAAACCCGGAAGGGATCCCAATAGTGTCAAAAACTACAGGCCTATATCTCTGCTGAATGCAGATTATAAGGTATATGCGAGTATCTTAGCTAAACGGCTTGCCAAGGTCATCGGTGGGTTGGTGCACCCGGATCAGTGCGGCTTCATCCCAGGTAGGGCGACCTCTGATAATGCTAGACTGTTTTGTAATCTGCTTGATAGAGCAGCTGTGGAAGCGTCCCCTTTCGTTGCCCTCTCGCTAGATGCCGAGAAGGCGTTCGACAGGTTAGAATGGCCTTTCTTATTCTCAGTATTGCAGTGGTTTGGTTTAGGGCAGGACTTTATTGATAAGGTCAGATTGTTATATGCCAGGACCCGTGCCAGGGTCTCAGCCAATGGCTGTCAGCATCGGGCCTTTTCCCTCCATCGGGGTACCCGACAGGGTTGCCCTTTATCTCCTCTACTCTTTGACCTGGCACTTGAGCCCCTTGCCATAGCTATTCGGCAGAATGCGGATATAAAGGGCTTTGACTTTGGGGGGCTACGAGTGAAATTATCTGCCTATGCCGATGATCTGTTGTTATTTACTCAACCGTCGGAGATATCGCATATATTGGAGTTAATACAGAGTTATTCAAACATCTCGGGCTATAAGATAAACTGGGACAAGTCTGTTGCTTTTCCACTGAACAGTTGCTCGAATGCAGAACTGATGGCCCCATTCCCATTTAAGTGGCAACCGGGAGGTATCAAGTACCTGGGAGCTTGGTATGGTGCCTCCGTGGAGGGCACTATTCTTACAAATATGAGGGAGCTTGCCCAAACAGTTCGTAACACAACGCTGGCGTGGTCCCCACTACACCTTACCTGGTGGGGTAGATTGGAAGTTATTAAAATGGTTTTGGTGCCTAGGATTAACTATGTACTGGGCATGCTTCCCTTCTCCCTGCCAGCTGTGGAATACCAACGTTTAGAGCGGAGTCTTCTGAGATTTCTCTGGAAGGACAAGCAACCTCGAATTGCCAGCAAGAAATTAAAGGCCTCTAAGGAGAGGGGGGGAGTGCACTTCCCCGACTTTCAGTGGTACCACTATGCGTTTCTCTTAAAGCAGGGCGCCGTGTGGTTGGGAACCGAGGAGGAGGAGGCCCCAAGTCCAAGTTGGCTTAAAGTGGAGTCCCGAGTGGCGGAACCCTACCCTTTGAGGCACCTGCTAGGAATGTTACACCCGGCGGAAGGGGGATTGGGGGCGGTGATCCGGGCCACCCAGGAAGCCTTTCTTCAGCTTTTAAGATTAGCTGGCAAAGATGCCTTGCCTTCCCAATTGACCCCACTTTGGTGGAATCCGATATTTAAAATCAGAGGGAAGAGATTTGCCTGGAAAGCTTGGCAAGAAAAGGGAATTTGGACCCTAGGACACTTAGTGGGGGGCACCGGCTGGAAGGACTTTTCTGCTTTTTGCAGTGAGTTCTCCATGCCGCAGAGCTGTCATTTTCGGTGGTTGCAGCTTAAACATTGCATACTAGCGGCCAAAGTTAACATTGACACGCTTGTTGCTGAGAGTGCATTAATTACCAATCTTAAGGCGATGCTCGAGCGGAGGGGTATGATTTCAGGGCTATATGCTCTCTTTAGGGACTATGCTAGTCAAAGTCCAATTGGGCTGTATAAAGTATGGGAGACCGACCTCCCTCCTGGGCTACACCCTAACTCATGGTCAAAAATGTGGGGCCCTGTAACGCGGGCTTCCCGCTCGGCGTCTATTACACAATCTCTGTTCTTCTTGCTGCATAGGGCATATATCACGCCTGTAAAGCTTTCCAAATGGGATGGTTCCTCAGCCGGGACATGTTGGTCCTGTCGGAAGGAGAAAGGTACATTTTTGCACATGTTTTATGATTGCCCTTTTGTACAACACTTTTGGGTAGCGGTTTGGGGTAGAATACAAGTAGTACTGAACATTACCTGTGCACTCTCCAAGAAAGCAATCTTTCTGAGGTCTTTAGAGCTACCTCAGGTTGACCGCAAAAAGAAAGCTTTTCTGCTCAACTTTCTGATAGCCATTGCTTTTAAGTTGATTCTCTCTAATTGGAAGAATCTGGTGAACCTCCGCGTGGGGGAATGGTGGGGAATGGTTTGTCGCTATGCCAAATATGAGAAGCTCTACAGCAAGCTCCATCACCCCGATAGAGGGGAGTTAAGCTACGACAGATGGTCACTATTAGACCAATATGTTGCCAGATCTGTAGTGCTTTGAAGCAGTGGCTTCCTTTATTGGGCTGAATGGGCAACCCTGAGTCTGAGGAGTCCCTTGGCGGAAGGCTTGTTTGATGTCATGCACCTTCTTAGCTGGAACGACCCTCCTCCTTCGCTTCTTTATTATTTTTCTTTTTTCTCTCTTTTATTTCTCTCTTTTATTCCTTGCCTCGAGATCCTGGGGGGGGGGGGGAAGGTGGGGGGGGGGGTAGCGAGGAGTTATGTTGTATTAACAGGTTGACATGCAGACTGACTATGTTACTTGTATGCTTATATGTTGGAAAATCTCTAAATAAAAATTAAAAAAAAAAAAAAAAGATATAAAATGCCAAGAAAACCTTAAAGGGGTTGTCCGAGTTATGTAAAAAGAAATATATAGCACTATAAATCTGTCAGCAATATATACATAAGCTAAGCAAGTTTTAAGTCCGTGCTTCTAATGGTAGAAGGCACTGTTCCCTCTAAGCTGTGGGCGTGTGTGCGCGCACACACCTCGCCGAGCGAGCGCACATACTTTACAACAGAGCGCACAAAAATTACAGTTCTGATTCTGATAGAAAACAACACAGACGTCTTAAAATTTAAAAGTTGTGATTGTAATTACTAGAAATTTTCTGCTTCATTTAGTAATCGTCTATTTTCATTTAATTTGATTAAAATCAATGTGGTGTACATACTGTATTCTGATGTGTAGTCAAATTTTAAAGTATATAACTCAGAGTGTCGTTATGTGGCGCACAAAAATGTAACCTTCCTTCAAAAGCTGCACAGCTGATATTTTATGCGCACACAGCCTACAGAAAATTAGAAGGTACATTGGTAGAAGGGGTTAATCTTTCCTGAAGAATCCAGTGGGAGAGAGACACAGGGCAGATAGCAGCAGCTCCGGTCAGTGCAGGGGGGCGTGGCCAGCACTGTGACATCTCGTGTACAGACACAGAGCTGCTCTCTCATGCATGCCACACTTGTGCATGAATCATCATCAGGTTCTTGGTTCTAGGCTGTTCACACTTTTTCATCGCAATTCGTGTTAGCTCGTCATTCTTCAACCGTTATGTTATGGCTCCGCAAAAGTGTATTAATTTGCCAGACAGTTTGTTTCATCTGTGGTGAATATACAGTGTTGAAGCAACAGCAGAATATTACAGACTTTGTGAAAAAAGTATACTTTGCATACTTTGGACTAAATATTGGAGATCAAGATAAAGTCTGGGCGCCTCATAAAGTGTGCAAACGGTGTGTTGAGGACCTCCGAAACTGGTTCAAGGGTAAGAAAAAATCTTTCCGTTATGGGATTCCTATGGTATGGCAAGAGCAAAAGAACCATAGTGACGACTGTTACTTTTGTTCATGCGATGTGAAAGGGTTTAATTCCAAATGGAAGCATTCCATTTCATACCCCAATCTTCACGCGGCAATTTGTCCCATCCCCCATGGCACAGATATACCAGTACCCAAGCCCCCTGCTACCTTGGAAGAGATACCTAGCTCTGATGAAGGTGACGTCATACCTGAACCAGATGACGAATCAAGTTCTGACTTTGAAGATGATACAAGACCAAAATTGTTTTCTCAGTAGGAGATGAATGATTTGGTAACAGACTTGAATCTTCCCAAAGATGCCGCTGAGTTACTCGGATCAAGGCTGAAAAGCAGGAATTTATTGTTGCCAGGAGTGTCATCTTCATGGTTCAGACATCGTGAAAAGGAGTTCGTTCCTTACTTCGCCCAGGAAGACAAGTTGGTTTATTGCATCGATGTGGAAGATCTGATGGGTCAATTTAAAATCCAATATGATTCAGAGCAATGGCGTCTTTTTATAGATTCTTCAAAAAGAAGTCTCAAAGCAGTTTTACTCCACAATGGTTTTTATGCTTCCATACCTGTAGGTCATTCCATACACTTGAAGGAAACCTACGAGAACTTGGAATTGGTTCTTTGTAAACTTAAATATGAAGACCATGGTTGGCAATTGTGTGGGGACTTGAAGGTCTTGTGCATGCTGCTTGGGCAACAAGCTGGGTATACCAAATATCCTTGTTTTCTGTGTCTATGGGAGGGTCAAGAAAGACAAAATCACTGGACCAAGAAGAGTTGGCAGCCAAGGGTGCTAAGTCGGTGAAAAAAACGTCCTCCGAGAAACTTTGGTACCTTCCCATAAAGTTCTTCTACCACCTCTCCACATAAAATTGGGATTGATGAAGCAATTCGTAAAATCACTTCGAAGAGATGGAGAATGCTTCAAATACTTGGTCACCAAGTTTCCAGGCCTGTCGGAGGCAAAATTGAAGGAAGGTGTGTTCGTCGGACCAGACATTAGGAGGCTTATAGTTGATCAAGAGTTTGTCAATACCATGACGGATCCTCAAAAAGAAGGGTGGATTGCATTTAAAGAAGTCGTACAGAAATTTTTAGGCAATAACAAAGATCCTAACTACAAAAAGATTGTCGGACGAATGCTGAAAGCATTTCAAGCTTTAGGTTG
Organism: Ichthyophis bannanicus; assembly: GCA_033557465.1. Classification (NCBI taxonomy): domain Eukaryota; kingdom Metazoa; phylum Chordata; class Amphibia; order Gymnophiona; family Ichthyophiidae; genus Ichthyophis; species Ichthyophis bannanicus. The sequence goes on along the minus strand of CM066035.1, from coordinate 768,103,984 downwards.
CCTGATGAGTTTGAAAGTGCATTTCCTGCAGTGCCACCTTGACTACTTTCCTGAAAATTTGGGAGCTGTGAGTGAGGAACAAGGTGAACGATTCCACCAAGACATTAAAGAGATGGAAAGGAGATACCAGGGAAAATGAAGCATTACAATGATGGCAGACTACTGTTGGATGCTTCAGAGAGACATTCCAGATGCTACTCACAAGCGTAAATGCACCAAGACGAGCCTCACAAGGAAGAAGAATCGAGTTTAGTGTGTGTAGGTGAGCTCATTTCAATTCAAAAAAGGAAAATATTGTAATAAAACTTTAATTGTATAAGTCTATTTCCATTTATTTTGAGGTATTGCCTTATTTAACATAGTTACCTAAATTGTCAGGAAACGTGATGTCCTATGACAAAATGGAGGTCATTTGCAGATTCAGCGCACCAAAAAACATAAAGATTACGTGGAATAATCAAAACAGCTCTCAAAAAATAAAGTTTTTGCAGACCTGTGTAATGAGTCTTTGAGATTTTTCTAATTTGTGTAGGTCCATATTGCATCCAAACCTTGATCATTGTATATAGTTTTAAGAAGAATAGAACTTTTTCAACAGACCTTCACATTTCCATTTATTGCATACCTGTAATCTATTTAATAACTTCATTATGCTGTTTAAGTTATCTGCTGTGGAAAATTGTAAGAGTGGAGTATACATTTTGGAAACAAATAAAAACTGCGATACGAGTCTCATTTCTTAATTCTAGTGGTAGTGAATTCCAAAGGGTAGGGCTCATAATGGAGAAATCATGTCCGCAAGTCTTAGGGCCTCTTTTATTAAAGCCCGTTAACTAGCTAATGGTTGTTTTAACGCGCAGCTTACAGGCAGTTGGAAACACTAACATGCAATAGTGTCTGCCTTCGCATGCTGAAATGCACATTAATGGTGTTTGTGGGATAAGGTGGGGAATGGGCGGAGAGTGGGCATCAAAAGCACATTACCGCTAGCTCCATGGCAAAAGCCACTCATTCAATGGCAACGTGGCTCTTAACATGACTTCACCTAACGATTCCTCTATAGGCATCGTTAAGTGAACCCAACAGTAGAGTGCATGTTAAGAAAACCCTTCACACACAGAAATTAGCATTCTTATTCTGAAAATACAATAAACTTATTTCCTGATGTCTCTAGGCAAAAACGCAGCTTCAACGCAAGACTTTTATTTCTTTAAAGCCTCGCATCTTGGCAATAGGTGCTACTTTTTTCTTAAAGTTTCCTTGCAAATGCCTAGTTACATCGGGGGGGGGGGGGAACTAAATATGTTTTCTCGGAGATATCTTCTTTGGAAAATTTTCTTAATAATCATTGTCCTTAGGGTTAAGGTATTTTTTTTCTTTGACTTTAGGATTGCTAGCAAGCTAGAAATAATTTGAGTTTGATTATGTATGGTTATTGGCACCTCTCTCTGAACACTATTTGTAATTCTTCTATTTAGTTTACTGCTTCTATGTGGTAATTTCTAATGTACTCCTCGTGATGTGGACTGTTTATGTTTCTCAATTTTCTGATGATTTATTGTTGATATGTTTTTGAAATTATCAATAAAGAAATTAAATCTAAAAAAAAAAAAAACTTCACAGATTAGCTGCCGGAGACATACTGAACATGGCCCCAACATCTAACCTGTGGCCTTTGCCATTAACACGCATGAGATGGACATGTTAATGGCAAATCCTTAGTGGACTTTAATAAAAGCAGCTCTTAATTAAATGCACTAGATGGGTGGAAAAACTATCTAACAGAAGTGGACCCGATGTTCATAGTGTATGTGAATGCTGATAAATGTTCAAGACACTACTGATACAAACTGGTGCTTCTCCACTCTGTGTACAGCAGAATAAACAAATGTCAAGATCTTGAACTTATCTCAACACAGACCTGGAAGCCAACATAACAAGTAAAAGACAGGGCTCATATGATCAGATAATATTCAGGCAGCAGCCTTCTAAACCACATGTAAGGCATTGAGTGATGCAGCAGACAGGCCAATATAGATAGAATTGCAGTAATCTAGCCCAGAAAGAATAAATGATGGAAGTATCACCTGAATATTATTGAGGTCTAAAAACAACTTCAGTTTAAGAAAGGCTCTTGATTTAAATCATGGATAAGGTAGTGTGATAGTCATGTTAGTCCACTTTAATGATAGTTTATTTATTTATTTAATGGTATTTATATACCGCCTTATCATTCAATCAAAGCGGTTTCCAAGGCAAACAATCAAGGGGGCAAATGTTTTCATGCAGTGTACCGAGTGGTGTGTATGTGTTGGCGGGGATGTGATTATCTACATAGTGCGCTATTATACCTTGTACATCATGAGCTATTGTACAGTCTTATATACAGTCTTGGGGTGGTGGGGGGGGGGTTGATGATCTGACTTGTATGCTGGTTCAGGGGGTATGTCCATAGTAATCGATGAACAAGGTTGTCTTCAGATGTTTTCGGAAGTCCTTGATTTCTGTGGTTAGTCTCAGATCGTCTGGGAGGGAGTTCCATATGGATGGAGCAGCCAGGGAGATTGCTCGTTGTGCAGTGTCTTTGCAGGTCTTGGTGAAGTCTTTTGGGGTGTTAACCCGATTAGAGGTGCCTCTTCTTCTTGGCCGTGTGCTTGTGTCGGGTTGTATGAGTGTGTGTAGGCTTATGGCGGAGGAGTGTTTGATCTTGAATATGTTTATGATAGTCTTGTATTTGATGTGTGAGATGATTGGGAGCCAGTGCAGTTCTTTCAGTATGGGTGTGATGTGATCGTGTCTTGTAGTACCGGCTATTATGCGGGCAGCTGTGTTTTGGGCCAGTTGTAGTGGTCTGAGGGTCTGCTTTGGTAGCCCGGTGTATATTGGATTGCATAAGTCTAGTAGAGGGGTTATCAGCTCCTGGCAAACAGTGAGGAAGGGCTCTGGGTCGAGGAGGGGCTTGAGTCTTCTGATGAGTCGCATTATTTGATATGCACTTTTGGTTGCTCTGCCTATGTGTGCTTGGAGGTTAAGTTAAATAAAAAGAGAAACAAACAAGGAAATAAGATGATGCCTTTTTCCTGGACTAACTAATACATTTGTAGACTAGTTTGTGAAGGTTAAAATCTTTGAAATACTGTCCTGACCCGAGGAAGAAGGTTTTAACCTTCAAAAGCTAGTCTACAAATATATCAAATTAGTCCAATAAGAAGGTATGACCTTATTTTTCTTTTTCTTTCTCTTTTTTTATTTAAGTCCAATTTAAATCATACATTTCTCACCACTGCCTTCAGTTGAGGGTACATCAAAAGAATGGAGACTAATCCCTAACAGCTGACTTCAGATGATATACAGTAGAAGCTGTTGATCTTTCTAACAGAAGTGACTTTTCTATTTTAGAAAAATTCAAGAAACTTGGAAGTCAGTTTACTCGCATAAACTTGAAACAGCACAACTAATGACTACAGCGCATGTTTACTAAAGCGCAGTAAACACTTAACACAGGTTTTAGAGCATTAGCGGCTTCTGCATGGTAAATACCCCATGCTAAGTACTTTGCAAAGGCTGGGATGGGAAGTGAGTGGATTCTCAGAGATCAGGTGTGGCCCTACCCTGACAGCTATTGTGTAGTGTGTTAATTAATAGTATTTATTATTTATTTGTTTTATTTTATTGCTTTTATATACCGCGCTCTTTAAAATCAGTGTGGTTTACAGATAACATTTTTGTGCAGAACAGGAGGCCTGTTATGCACTTACATTGAACGGGTGATACAACTTGGATTTCAAACTGGGGAAACTATCTACAGCTATCTACAATATAAACATGAGTTGCCTGTAACTTACAATTGCCTAGCTGGGTATATGGTGGGTGAGGTTGAGTTACTAGCTGTCAGAACTGATGATAGCATGGCTGTACTTTGATATTAAGTGCCACTGTGTTACTGACAGTCAGAAGACACAGCCAATGCCAAAAGCAGATTTTAAAAAAGCCTTGTGGCCAAGCCTTCCCCCCTCCCCAGTCTGCACTCACTGGGCAGCAACCCACTCATCAAATCCCTGCCCCAATCTGATGCCCCTTCCTGTCCACCCTGATCTGATCCCTCATGATAAAGACCCTGATCAGCACCACCCTAGGCAGTCCCTTCTCCCATGATCCATACTTCACCCAAGATTAGACTCTTCCAACAGGGCCCCCTGAACATGTATGCCTCATCCAGAACAGAAGACCCACCCTCAGGTCAACCCTGTCCTGAACTCCACCCCCAATCCACTTCTATGGTACTCACTCTTATTGATCCGTGATAGTCTAGTGGATGAGGGAGGGAGTGATTCCCCCTCTGCTCACACTGTGGAGTCTCTGGGGCTCAAAATAGCAGCTATGACCCCTAGTGGTACTCTCACAGTACTGCTACTGGGGTCAGTGCCAAGTAAGGTGTGATTGCCGTTATATAGCAGATTGATCCCTAGAAGTAACACCACAAGACAATTGCTAGCAACAATAGCCATGACTTTTAACCCCAGTGGTTCTTGGGTGGGAGCAGAAGGGGACAAGTCTCACTCTGTTCTACTAGTCTACGAGGGATCGGTAAAGGTGAGTGGTTGGTAGGGATTTGAGGAGGTGGAGGGAGGATTGGGGTTATCCTGAGGAGGGATTTTTCTCTGGGAGATACCTGTTGCGGGACCTGATCTTGGAGGAATACTTATCATGAGGAATATTTAATGTCCAGGGGAAATATGGATTGGGAGTCTTGATCATTGGGAGACCAGAGGGGTATTGCATCAGGGGCAGGAGATCTGATCAGGGAATACTGTCCACAGGGGGATAGCATCAGGAGAATGTTGAGTTGTGCCACTATTGCGGCACAATGTTTGTTATTAATGCCGGACCCGTTACCAGGGCTTGCACTGCCCGATAAGCCAGGTGAGAATGGCTGGAGGACATCAGTGTTAAGGGACGCCAAAGCTACAGCAGTGGTGTTGAGTGCCCATGGGACAGGCTGCTCCTGTGGGTCAAAGAGGAGATCAGTGGTGCATGTGCCCATGGAGCAGCCAGTCCCGCGGGTACACAATACTGATGGCCACAATCGCAGGTCCTCTCTCCTCTTTGGCCCACAGAAGCAGCATGTCCCATGAGCTGAAGAGGACAGAAAGGTCACAATCACAGCCAACAGTACTGCTGTGTGCCTGTGAGAGAGGCTGCTCCCATGGGCCAAGAGGCACAGCCCCCAACCCCCCAGAAAGCACTCCATCCCTGCACCACACAAACATACACACAGAGGCAGTCCACCCCGACTCACACACACACACACATCAGTGCACCACACACCCACTGTCTGAAGAAAAAGACATATATATACATACATACATAACTCCATTTATAAAGATTCTTCATATAGCCCTTGATACTATAATGAGACACATTTTATCATCTATCTTGGAACTCTTCTTCCAACCACCCCCCACCCCAGATATTTATGCCTTGCAAATGAAGGAATGGGACATTCATCACTTTGTCACACCATAAGTGTGCTGTTTTCACATGCACTTACAGTCCCCCCCCCCCACACACACATGCATGTAGCCCCGACATTCTTTATGACACAGGCACACACATATCCTGCACAGCACCCTACATGGAATGCCAAAATATTCACTACAAACATTACAAATGGTACAAAACAAAACAGCACAAATTATCCTGAGAAGATCAAAATTGGGACATATCACACCAATATTAAAATATCTACACTGTCTCCTCATAAAGAGTAGAATCTACTATAATGTCAGGCTGACCACATTCAAAATCACCCACAACCTATCTGCCAACTACCTAAAATCACTATTACAGACAACATGGAACAACAGAGCCAAAAGGAAAAACACTCAACATATGCTAACTATACTAACTGAAAAAACAAAAAGCAGTCAATTTGCATGCGCTCGAGCATTCTCTTCACAGTATATGCTCCAGGACTTTGGAATACTCTAGCTGAAAAGATAAGAACCACCACCGAACTCACAACATTCCGCAAAGAAATAAAGATGTAGCTACTCATAGAGCATCATGGAGCTAGAACTTAGAGAAGCTGATGGACTAGCAGCAAATCACTAGTCTGGAAAAATAGCAACAATAAAGAAACCATAATAGAGATCCTCACTCCCTTTCCTAGGACAGCTGTACAAACATACCTATGTAAATATAATAGACAGAATACTTTAAGTCTAGCTTTAAATATTTATACTTCCACTCCCGGTTATAACATCCTGTGCATGGTTCAATTTAAGTTTTACTTCCTGTTATAACATCCTGTTCATTGTTCAATGTAACACTTCAATTTGTTACTGTTCATTGTAAACTGCTCTGACTTGAAGAAGAGAGTTATAGAAGACTAGTCAAATAAATAAACTCTCAACACATTCACGTGCACACACACGCGCATGTATGTAGCACCCGACAGTCACTATGGCGCGCACATGATGAACACATGCACATGTGTTCTCAGGCAGTCTCCATGACACACAGAAAGAGACAAATACATGCACTTACTGACACATGCGTGCATACATCCCCCAACACTTTCTATGCCTGATCGTGCGAGTAAGGGAAACGTGCTATTGTGTCACTCTAGAAACACAGAAACATGACGGCAGATAAAGACCATCCAGTCTGCCCTGCCATGCCAACTACTACAGTCCCTTTTTTTCCTTTAGAGATCTTCTGTGCTTGTCTCATGCTTTCCTTGAATTCAGATACAGTCCTCGTCTCTACTACCTCTACTGGGAGACCATTCCATGCATCTACTACTTTTTCCATAAAGAAATATTTCCACAAATTACTCCTGAGCCTACCCCCTTTTATCTTCTTCTTATGCCTCATTTTTCTGAGCTTTCCTTCAACTGAAAGGGGCTACGCTCCTGTGCATTTATCCCAAGGAGATATTTAAACATCTCAAACATATTTCCCCTCTCCTGCCTTTCCTCCAAAGTGTACATACTGATATTTCAGTTTGTGCCCATATCCCTTATGATGAAGCCCACTGACCATTTCAATAGCCACCCTCTGCACTGACTCCATCATGTTTAAGATGTGGTCTCCAGAATTGCACATAATACTCCAAATGAGATCACACCAGAGACTTATACAGAGGCACTATCACCTCCTTTTTTCTGCTGGCCATTCCTCTCCCTATGCACCCAAGCGTCCTTCTGGCTTTTACTGTCATCTTTTCTACCTGTTTAGCCACTTTAAGATCATCAGAAACAATTGTGCCCAGGTCCCGCTCTTCTTTCGTGGACAGAAGTACTTCACCCTCTATACTGCATTTTTTAGCATTAAATCTCAGCTGACTAATTCTCAACCATTCTTCAAGCTTTTTTGATCCTTCCTCATGTTATCTACACCTTCCTGGGTGTATACTCTATTGTAGATTTTGGTATCATCTGCAAAGATGCAAACCTTACCTGACAGTCCTTCCACAATATCACCTACAAAAATGACCAAGGACAGATCCCTGCGACCCACTATTGGTAGCATCCTTTTCCTAAGTGTGGGCTCCATTTACCTGTACCCTTTGCCAACTCCCACTTAATCAATTTCTAACCCAGTAAGTCACGTTACGGTCCATCCCAAGGGTGCACAATTTATTTATAAGTTGCCTTTGCAAAACATTGTAATGGGCACACTTTTCAACGTCTTAGCTTAGCTGCAGAACATCAAACATGCACTGCTAAGGTAATATTTACCTTTATGTCACAGCCAGGCAACCAGCCACAGAGAATAAAGGGAGTGGGGGAGCTATGAGTGCAGTACATTGGTGGGTCAGCATCAGACACAGATGCACTGCAGCCCAGGGTCTGAAGATTATGGTTAAGATCATTACCAGCCCACTACAAGGCACACCACTGCTAGTTTTGATAGGAGGATATGGAGTGATCTTTCCACTTTCATCCATCCTGGTTGCAATGCCAGCAACATCTCTACATGTTTCATGATTGCAGCACTCTCAAAGAATTCTGAAAAGTCTAGCCAAGTGATGGTTCTCATATTGATGTGGCCATCGTTGACTGTGGGAACTGTCGACATCAGCTCCAGGATTGAGTCCTACCTCCTAGTGCTCATTGTGGCTTCCATTCTGCTTACACTGAGGGATTGTACTGGTTTTCCCCGGGGTCTTTCTTAATAATAGTCTATTGACTTTTTCTCCAGGAACTTGTCCAAACCTTTTTTCAACCCAGCTAAGCTACCTGCTTTTATCACTTCCTCCTTATTTGTTGGATTTATAAAAAAGGTGTGCATGCAGAGATAGAGGCAGGAAAAGGTAAGTGGATGTAACCTTTGTAGATCATTTTTTTGTTAAATAAGTAAACACATTGATTGTGTTTGCTTCGATCACATAACCCTTTGCTATCACAGCCTGTTTGTATGATTTTAAATATTTACTCCTCAGTACTTATTTTTACTCCAGCTATGCATTTGCCACTTCACTGCAATTTTCTTGTTAAAAATATGTGATTTGAAGAAGAAATACTAACATTGCATGGTCAGAGTTCACAAAGAAGGTGTGTGAAAGGGGGAGGTGCATCCTACCATTAATAGTAATGAGGAAGGGGGGCATCAATCTGAAAGTTATAGGCGGTGCCAGAGACCCTAGCACTAGGGTTGCCAACTTTTTCACCGAGAAAAAACCAACACCTGTGGCTCACCATGCTCCACCCATTCTCCGCCCCCTAGTCCCACCCCTGCCCCGCCCCCAGCCCCACCCACAAAAATTACCGAGGATTCAGTCACACCCCCCCTCAGTGTTGGTTCTCACCCCCCCTCCCCTCAGTGCTTGTTCACTCACTCACCCCCCCTGCTGACTCACTCACCCCCTCCCCTGCTGGTTCACTCACCCACCCCCCTGTCACTCACTCACCCCCTCCCCTGCTGGTTCACTCACAACAACCCCCCTCCCCTGCTGGTTCACACCAACCCCCCTCCCCTGCTGGTTCACTCACACCACCCCCCCCCCTCCACTGCTGGTTCACTCACCCACCCCCCTGTCACTTACTCACCCCTCCTGCTGGGTCACTCACTCACCCCCCCTCCCCTGCTGGTTCACTCACACCAAACCCCCCCCCCTCCACTGCTGGTTCACTCACACCACTATCACCATCCCCCATTGCTGGTTTACTCACACCATCACCCCCCCTCCCCTGCTGGTTCACTCACACCACCACCCCCCCTTGCTGGTTAACTCACACCACCCCCCCCCCCTTGCTGGTTTACTCACACCACCATGCCCCCCTTGCTGGTTAACTCACACCATCACCCCCCCTCCCCCCCCCCTGCCCAAGCCGCTGCTTCTGCTTTGTACAGAGCAGCAGCTGCAATACACTTACTTTGAAAAGTAAAGACAAACTGTGTAAGGAGCCCTCCGGTCATCGCAGAGCCTGAGGAAGTGATGTCATGGGGGCAGGCTCCTCACAGGTTGTCTTTCCTTTTCAAATTAACTTTATTGCAGCTAAAGTTAATTTGAAAAGGAAAGACAACCTGTGAGGAGCCCGCCCCCATGACATCACTTCCTCGGGCTCTGCGATGACCGGAGGGCTCCTTACACAGTTTATCTTTAGTTTTCAATGTAAGTGTATTGCAGCCGCTGCTCTGTACAAAGCAGAAGCAGCGGCTGCACTGCTATGGGGAATCGCGTTCACGTTCGCGCCGCGGACTTCGGCACAAAATCCGTTTTTTTGCTCTGGCCGCTCCCGATCTTGCGGCCAGAGCAAAAAAACGGCTTTTCAATGACCGATTTTACATCTGTGCCGGCAGCCGGCCTGGCCATGGAAAAACCGGCCAGGCCGGCTGAAAACCGGCCGGTTGGCAACCCTACCTAGCACTGGCCCTCCCTGTCACATGCTTCGACGGAGAGCACCAAGGCATGTAACACAGGTGGTGCAGTGTTTGCCCTGGGCAGTAAATGTAGGGCAAATGCTGACCCCAACTCCTGCACATACCACACAGGATTTGCAATAACAATACCGTAAGTTTTGCACTAAAGTTGCAGTAAGTTCAAAACCTTATCAGAAATCAGTAAACAGGCCCCTACTGCTTATTTTCTTGTGGTTCCTGAAAGAGGGCGGGGGGGAGGAGTTCCACAGGAAAAATAAATGTATGCTGACAAAAAAATGGTCCAAAATATGCTGAATTTACTTTTGTCCAAAAGCGCAGCATTTAAGGCTGAGCTCAAAACTTCACTTTGCCGTTTGAAGATGTTTTAATAAAAGTTTTCGTATATGTGGTAGGACCACTATGCATTTAAGCTCAGAACAATTTATGTGCATTACTCGCAAATAAATTTAAAGGATATATTATTCTATGAATGATTATTCTCAATTCATTTTAATGTTGAATCCTTTCTATCAGAATTGTATGCTAAAGCTGTCCCTAAATCACTAGCTCTGTGCTCTCCTTATTGGATATTTCAGACCAGCTTTCAGGGAGACAGATTTACAATGTGCTTATTTTCCAACTTTAAATCAAATTAATGTACTCAAATCTCAAAGCAATTCAATTGAAGGACACTGGTTTGTTTATATTGTTTTGTGTTTCTTTCTCCTGCATGTGTGTTAATAGTTTTATTAACATGGCCGGTTCTGTAGTGCCAATCCCTCACAGGTCTTTAATACGTCCATGCATGTCACCAAGGTTTGAAGGGGGCAGAGATCCTTAAGTGCAATGTTTGAAAAAAGTACAAATGACCATCATTTTTCAAGATGCAAAAAATAATGGGTGGGTTCTAAGACAATCAGATTATTTAGCAGTTAAATGGATAACCTCTAATTTCTGAGTTATTTATTAACTCTAGAGGGACCAATAGGGGGGGAGGGTAATTTCATAACAGGGTACCTATGTCTTAAAAGACACCTTTTTATAAAGACAATATAGGGTCTATTCTGAGCCATATTTATCAGGGATATATGTCCCGGTCGGATGTTTAGTCCCAACTAAATACCCGGGTCGTATTTCTGCCAAAGAGCTTTCTGCATGTACAGCAGAGAGGCGCGGGGAGTTCTGTTTGAGGGTAGGAGGGGCAGGCCGAGGGAGGAACGAGGTCGGGCTGAAGGTGTGACCCCCTAACCTGGATATACAGGGTCTATTCTGGCAATGACCATATATGTCTGGGTATGGCGAATTGACGGGGACTTATTCCACCTCAGAGGTGGAATAAGTCCTCCCCGATGTCTGAGGCCAGTCAGCCCGGGACCCCAGACAGCGGTGAGATGGGCAGGGGGTTTGCCTTAGTCTGATCCCAGCCTTGGCAGGCCTGATCGGGGGTAGGGTGGTGGGGAAAAGGGTACTTTGGTGTCATGTGGGCAATCAGGATGCCACTGCACCATGGCTCCATGCAGGAGCACAGGTTGAGCTAGCTGGGGAATCTGTGAGGCATATAGCAGGATGGAATCAGGGAACATCCAGGCCCTGTGCCCCAATTCTGCTCCCACGGGATCAGAATCGGATGCATATCCAAGTCGTCCAGATTTTGGACATCTGGGCGGTCCAGACATGCCCCGAATGGAATTGGCCTCTATAGAAACATATGTGCCTTTATAACATAGTGTCTAATTTTTAAAAAGGCTGATATTCAAAGACTACTAAGCCGTGATGCTTAAATATTGTCAGGATATTCAACGGCGGTGTTCAGATTTGAGATACCGCTGAATATCCGGGTAAATGCCACCTGTCTCCAGGTAGTGGTGATATCAGCTGGCACCTCTCTAGAATGCTGCTTTTTCACACTGCCTAAGTTAACTGGATCTGTGCCATCTTAAAATCACCCCATCCGGAAAGTGCTATGCAATTATTCAGCAGCATTATCGGGATAGTGCCACTGAACATTACGGTCAGCACCTTATCTGGACGGCCTCTCATTGACTGCCTGGCTAAGGGTTTTGAATATCGGCTTGATAATCTCATGCAATTACTCCAAGTAGGGCACAAATTCCACAACGGCTCCAGAGGAAGTATAGATGTGTCCATATAACCTGTGGGTGTACATGCAAATGCACTAATCATCACACTTTTTCTTAAAAATCAAAAGATACCAAGGTAGATATGTATAACATCAAAAATAAAAATTAGCTCATAGTTACTTTATATAATGTTAAGGGACATCAAATACCAGTGAGAGTACAGAGTAATTATCAGTTCTCATTTATCTCTTTGAGATTTCAATGATACAACTGTCATTCAAGTCCATAGTTAATAACATTCTCATTATGGCATTAACATTTAGATTAATTCATATCAAATCTATAAATATCTGAAAAATGTTGTTCCTTAGTTGGTTACATCAATCTCTATTCCCAACATGTCTTGAAGATAATCATTTCTTCTTCTGCATCATGGGTAAACACTTTGCTCTCAATTCTCGGTCCCGTAACAATTTCATTCTAAATATTTCATACTTTTCAGCAACGCCCATGGACATGTCTACTAAACCTGACTGCTAAAGCAGTGTGTTAGCAGCCACAACCACACAGTAAGGGGCAAACCTCCACAGTATCTGCAGGGACATTCCCAGGGGAGGTCCTGCAGAGGTTTGGATTTCCCATGGAGACCCTGGGTTACCTGCCTTGGCAGATAACATGAAAAAGGTCCCGCAGTGTCTGCCAAAACAGGTACTGTGGGTTCCCACAGTAAATCCATGCGGAGGGCTGGTAGCGATACGGTGCACAGGGCTGTCAGCAGCTCTGTGTCCCCAATCGCTGCCATGCCCCTCAACTACCATGATCAGGCCTGTCCACCCACAATTTTGTCAGTGCCATAATGCTGTGATCCATGGCACTGACAACATTAAAAATAAAAATATGTGCCCCCTTCAGCATCAGTCCCTCCTGGACAGCTCCCAGTCTTCATCGGGAGCTGCCCAGATGGGATCGGTATATGCCCCCAACCTGCCTGGCAAAGATTCCTGGTTAGCCAGTCGGGTTATGCCATCTCTTTCCCTCCCAAAGCACAATAGCAAGGGTCGGGGCTCCACAGACCCCACCCTCCCCCTCCCACCATCCCTTCCAAAAACAAATCCCAGCTAGCTAGCTGGCAAGGGGGATCTGCAGCCTCCTGGAGGCCCTCTTGCACATATCTTCAATCCCTGGTAGTCTAGTGGAGAACGGGGCAGGAATGAGGAATGGAGTAGGATGATCCTCCTTGCTCCTTCCCCCTCTTGTGGCCAATGCAAAATGGACACCATCACGAGGTACTGATCTCTAGCCTCTTGCTAGGGGGCAGACATCTTGGGCCTATGAGAAGGGCAGAAGCTTTTGATATAGTCCATCATGCTCACTTCAGCTTTTCATACAGTCCATCATGGTTTATTGTTACAATGGCTGAAGAAGGTGCACATTTGTGATCTGGTTTTAGAGTGCTTTTGCTTGTTTTTGAAGGGCAGAAACCACTATGGAAGAATGAAAATTTTTGTGTTGTGGAATCTTTTTTGTGAGGTACCTAAAGGTCACTACTTTCATCTGTTTTATTTAATTTGTTTTTGGAACCTTTGGGAGTACTTTTGGATGGTCTTGGTGTGAGTTGTTTCTTTTTGAAGATGACATCTAGATATTTGTTCCTGTGGGATCGGATTGGTGGAAGGATGTTGGAGAATTTAATGATTTGTCTGTGATGATTCGATGATTGGATGCCAATAGGTTAAAATGGCATATAAATAAACTGGAAGCACTTTGGATGAGTAAAATTCATCCAGAGGGCATGGTTGCAGTAGCCAGTAGTCTAATAAAATTACGAGTTCTTTGGAATTTGGGTATTTGCCTCAACTTAGACTTGACTTTTGAATTTCATATTTATAGGCTGATGCAGGCCTTTGTTGGTCTGACTCAGTTATGTCAGGTAGTTCAGGCATGAGTACTGACTTGTCTTGAATATATTAAAATTCTCCAGGTTTGCCTGCCTAAGAAATCATTGCATTATATCCAAGTTGTTCAGAAAACGTCAGTGTGGTTATGGATTGAGACTATGGGATCATCTTACTCCAATATTGCAGTAGCTGTACTAGTTGTCAATGGAGCAATGGAGGATGTTTAAACTGTTGATTATGTACTTCAAGATTATATATGGCATGGGACCAGCTTTGTTGGGGCTTTTAGTATTTTATTACTCAAGTAATAGTGCAAGGTCATAGTGGGAAGGTTTGCTTCAGGTGCCTTCTGTAAGGGAGGCTCATCAGCAGCTGACCTATGTATGGGAGAGCTCGGTCGGCTATTGCTTCTCTTAGGTGGAATAAGTTACCTGTTTCTATTCATATAAAGGGTGATTACCTTTGATTTCAAATGTTGGTGAAGAAGTGGTTTTAGAAATGGACTTTTAGGAGGTTGTGGATTAATGGAAATGTTTTATTGTTGTTTAGGTGGGATGGGGTGATCTTTGGCTGGGGCTTCTTTGATGTATTGGGTTATGTTGGGGGGTTATTAATAGAAGGGTTTGTGGGTTGGGTTTATTTGTTTATTTTTATAAATCACTAATAGTATGTTTGATAGTGTCAATAGAGAAAACAAAATAAATAAATCCATTAACAAGATAATTTAAATCTCCCATTCTCATTTAGCCAATTTTCTTAGATATCCTAATTTACGTTAACATTTCATTGTCTGTTTATTCATTCTGGTCTAAACTGCAGCCTTGGCTTTAAACAGCAAATTTACAGACTGTAGAATTAAAAAAAACCCAACAAATTCACAGTTAACCTCTATCATAAACTTAGTTAACTTCCCTAAGAATATTTTCCAGGCATACTACATAATTTTCATTTTATCTTTCCTTTTATCTTATATTAGTGTAGCCAGTCCTCCCTTGGTTGGGGGTAAGGTTTGCACAAGAGAGACAGTACAGTACTTGTAGACTAGTGACAAAGGAATGCAAAAGGGTAAAAGTAAGTAAAAAAAAACTAAACATTTTTATGATGGCTTCAAAAGTAATTAAATAAACAGTAGCCCTCGCTTCAGGCACAAAAACAGTAGACAACATAGGAAAAATAATTAGTAGTACCAAGATCTTTGGAATAACCATCACTTAATAGTCTCCTTCTTAATTCTTCTTTCGCCAGCAATCTCCTTATAGTCAGTCCCTAGTTGGTACTTGTATTCTGTTTTAGACGTCCTACGCCTACAGCGGTAGTACCAACTCTGATCCCTCTAGGGCTAGATGTGCTCGCAAGATCAGAATTGGGTCTACCTGCCTGCCTGGATGGGTCTACCTGCCTGCCTGATTCTAATTGGCTATACATCCTGCACTTACTCGGCTAGCCAAGCCAGGCTCCTGAATGGAGCTGCAGTGCCATGGCACCGCAACGCTATTCAGGAGCCACAATCCCCGGCAGACCCAGGATCCCCCTTTCCCCGCTGCCCGATCCCCGATCGTGCCTGCCATGGACAGTCGGCAACGGGGTTCCCCCTGCACCCCTTACTGCTTTTTTCCGGCCCCAGGTCCTTCCTGCTTCAGCCCTGTCCAGGCCCTGCACATCCGGGGTCAGTCACCACCCACTTTCCGCCCTCGCTTCTCCCTCTGCCTGCCCCCTCCCACCCATGAACAGAGCTCCCCATACAACCAGCAATATGTGCGAGGTGCTCTGTCACCAGCACACAGTCTGGGCATTTAGCATGTATGGAAATCTGGAATGGATGTACAGACCCGCTAAATGCAACCAGAATGACCCCCATACTGAATAAAGCCTGGAAGATGCTGAATGACGTTTTTGAATGAAGGATGCCATCTAGTTCCCCTTCCAAAAGCATAGCTACTCATTAGTTTCAAATTGTGTCAAAGGCCAAGAGGTATTTCCCTCCAGTTTCTGCTGAGATCCGATCATGCTATCCTCTGGTTTTCTATGAGGCTTAAGTGTTTTCCAGCTGAACTGCTTTTTTTTTTTCATTTCTGTACTTATAATGGGCTGTTCTGCATACATTTGACAGAAAAAAATATATTTTTTTGAAAATTACATAGATGCTGTCAGAAAAATCTCATTTTGAATTCTGCTAATATGGATAAAAAATGTCATATTGCATGGCTATTACACTAGACACCTCTATGCACTCAACAATCTGTTTGTAAATAAAACGCTTTCTTGTTCATAAACATTCTGCCAGTGACAAGATGATATGACACTTTAATACGGCGCTATAAATCACTGTCATTCTCTACCAATCACACTGCCCATTTTACACAGCAGGTAATTTCTTGCTTTTTTTTTTTTAACCCAGATATTGTCCGTGTCTTTACAAGGCCATTTCCAATCTTGCAGAGACTAAGTCTGACAAATTTCACAGTCTTGTTTCTTCACAACAAACATTTCAGTACAAAAAAACCCCACGAAGCTGATAAATATATATTAGCTGGAATCTGCCTGTCCACATGAGGCGGGCTAGCAAATTGAAAAGTCATGTAGGCAAAATGATTGTTTGTTCTCATAAGAAAACTCTCTGTGACTAAGTGCTGTGCATTTATTGGTATCTGCTGTATAAGGTGGAATGAATAGGAGACAGAGTAGATCATTGTAAAAGAGTGGTACAGTATAATAAATAGTCTCTTCTGCTCCTTTACTCGAAGTCATGCCAAGTTTCAGTAAACTGCATTGCAAAAACAGGTGGAAACTAATCAGATCAGCTAACTTGCATGGCTGGGACTGGGCTGGAAATAAGCTAGCAGTATGGATGAAGGCTCCTGAACAACTCAGGGTTCTGTTTACCAAGAAATCTTTGTATTAGTAAAATCTATACAGTAAATACAAAAAACTGCATGCATGATAAGGGCAAAGCTTGGGAGTATTCACAGCATGTTCCCATACAGTTACAGCTAGGGTTGCCAACTTTTTGAATGGAAAAAACCTGCCACCTGTGGCTGACCATGCTCCGCCCATGCCCACTGCCTGCCCCACCCGCAAAAAATAATTGCAGTGGGCAATGGTGCAAGCTAACTTTTTGAAAGAGAAAAACCCGACACCTTCACTCCATGCCTCTCCTTTGCCATGCCCCTACCCCTCCATAAATTAATTATAAAAACATAACAGCAAATAAAGACCATACGGCCTATCCAGTCTGCCCTTCCTTACCAACTACTACTTTCTGCAGTCCCTTTTTTTTCATTTAGAGATCTTCTGTGTTGGCCCCATGCTTTCTTGAATTCAGATACTGTCCTCATCTCCACTACTTCTACTGGGAGACTATTTCACACATCTACCACACTTTCCATAAAACATTTCCACAAATTACTCCTGAGTCTCTTTCCTTTCACCTTCATCCCATGCCCCTTCATGGCAGAGCTTGCTTTCTATTGAAAGAGAGTCTTCTCCTCCTCCTTCCTGCTGCCCATTACTCAGCCTATGAACCAAATCATCCTTCTGGTTTTCATCATCACCTTTTCTACCTATTTAGCTACTTTAAGATCATCATAAACAATCATCCCTAGGCCTCGCTCTTCTTTTGTGGACAGAAGTAATTCACCCCCTATACTGTACCTCTCCCTTCTGAAAATGTCAAAGAACAGCCAAGTAGCAAAAACCTAATAAGCAAAGATGTTATAAAAAAGCAACCATATTTATTTACATTCTCTTATGTACTGCACTATTCTGCATCAGTGTGGTTTACATTGAACAAACTGAAATTACATTGAACAGGGCATTAAAACTTGGAGATAACTATTTTACAGGGAACATGGGCTATGGAGGGTTAAGTGGCTTGCCCAAGACCACAAGGAGCACCTGTGGGACTAGAAACCCCAGTCCTTCCGGCCCAAGGTTGCTGTCCTCTAGTGGGATTTGAACCCCTGAACTTCTGGCCTGAAGTACCTTGCCCCAACCACTAGGCCACTCCTCCACTCAAGCAAAATATGTAGCAATCATCACTTACACAAAAGGGGTGCTTTAGGAGTGTCTGTGTGTGTATGATGTGTAGGTGGGGTGCCAGCATATGTGTGTGTGTGTGATGGGTAGTTGGTGGTGCCTGTATGTATGTGTGTGTGTGAGATACATAAGTGGGGTGTCTGTATGTGTGTGTGATACAGAAGTGGGGTGCCTATGTGTACATGTGTGTGTATGATGTGGAGGTGGGGTGCCTGTGTGTGCATGTGTATGTGTGTGTGAGATGTGGAAGTGCGGTGCCTGTGAATATTTAGGTAATGTGGAGCTGGGGTATGTGTGCATGTGTCTGTGTCTGTGATGTGCAGGTGGGGTGCCTGTGTGTGAGTGTGAGTGGTATGTTCAGAGGGAAGGAGAATGCACCCTTCGGTAACACCTTGCCCTCTTCCTTTCAACCCCTCTCCTGCTGACTCCCTCTTCTAGACTCTTCCCACATTCACCAAACACCCTAGCACTCCCAGCCCCTGCCCTAAAATCCCCCCATCATCCCTTTATCTAAGCCCACTGCCCATTTAAATTTTCCTTGCCTTCTCTACCCAGCTCCTCCCCTTTCCTCCCACAAAACCTTTTTGTTTGCTGCAGGTAATCGCTGGCCTTCCTCGTCCTTCTGCCAGCAGGCATCCAGTCTTCCACAGGCAGACAGAAGAGATCTTTGCCGCAATCACACGGCAGTGTTCCTCTCTTCTACCTGTAGGAGATGGGGTCCCCACGGCCAGACAGTGGCATTATAGTTATAGTTTATTAAGACTTGATAAACTGCCTCTTAATAGTATATCAAAGCAGTTTACAATTTTAAAAAAGATGAGAACAAAAGGAACTACAAATTAAAATAGGACAGTTAGAGAGCACTTACACCACAGAAGAGAGGAGGGAGATAGGGTTGCAAGAGTCAGTCTTCAGGGTGGGAGATTGTAGGATTGGTGAAACAGATGTGTTTTGGAGGAGTGTTTTAAAGTGCTTAAAGGAGGATTCTAGCTGGAGTTCAGGTGGGAGAGAGTTCCAGAGATGCAGTCAAGAAAACAGAAAGCAGAATGACGAGCAGTATTTTGTCTTGCCAGTGGTGCCATGGGAAGATGGAGGCAGCATGGATATTATGGAGGGTGCTTTGGGGACATGAGGGATAATGCAGGTGGTCAGATTGTTTGGAATGCTAGTGTGTAGGGTCTTATGAACTGAGGTGAGAATTTTGAACTGTATCTGGAAAAAGATTGGTAGCCAATGGTTCTGGATAAGTAGGGGTGTGACATGGTCAAATTGGGTAGCATGGAAAAGTAGTATTACAGCAGTGTTCTGAATTGTCTGTAATCATTTTACCTCATAAGATGGAAGTCCAGCAAAAAGGACATTACAGTAATTGAGACGTGAAATGACAAGTGAGATGAGCAGAGTTGTCAGTGCGGCAGAGGGAAGAAAGGCTCTAAGCACCCTAATTCACAACCGAGAGAAAAGCATGCCTAATCACTGTGCTAATGTGATCGCGGAATGTCAAATGAGAGTTCAAAGTGACCTGCAGATATTTAAGAGCAGGGAATGTGGTAATAGGGTCACCAAGTAGTAGTGGATAGAGGGACGGGGCATCTGAAGAGCCAGTAACCCAGATGGCAGATGTTTTGTCCACATTCAGCAGAAGGTGATATGTTTTTAGCCAAGTTGCAACCAGCACGAGACATCTATTAGGTAGGATGATATCCGGAGCCAGGGGGTGTATATGTAGAAGCAAAAGGATATCTTCTGTGTAGTAATATGTGGCAATCCCTGCTTGTAGGAGGATAGAGCATGCTAAGGGGGCAAGGAAGATGTTAAAGAGAAGAGGGGCCAAAACTGATCCCTGAGGAACACCACAAGTGATAGGGAGAGTGATGGAAGGGAGGTGACCAAAGGTGAAAGAGAAATAGCAGTTGGACAGGTAGGAGTGAAGCCATTATAGGACACTGCTTCCCAAGCCAATTTGTTGTAAATGAGAATAAAGACAGGTGTAATAAACCAGATCACAAGTTGATGACAAGTCAAGGGAAACAGCGAGGGAGATGTTACATTTGTCAAGTGACTCATGTACTTCACTGAGGAGAGAAAGAAAAATGGTTTTCATACTGTGAACCATAGGGAAGCCAGATTGCTGGGGGTGAAGACTGTTGATCTGTTCAAGATGTGCTAACACTATCTTAGAAGGAAAAGGGTAAGTAAGAGATAGGTCTGTAGCTTGCCAGGGTAACCCTGTCCAAGGTAGAGTTTTAGGAATGGGACAGACTATTGCCTTTTTCCATGGAGTAGGCAGTTAACCTGATGTTAAACTATTGTTGATGATAGAACTTGGGGGATAAGAGCTAAGGACACATTGGGGATCCAAGAAGAAGGAATAGAGTTGAGTAGACAGGTTGTTTTGTGTGAGGAAGAAATGAGTTTTGATAACTGAACTAATGATACCGGGGAAAATGAATACCATGTATGTGCTTGTATTTACAAATGGGGGGGGGGGGTGAAGGGAGGAAAGAGGCTAATGGGGAAGACTGATGTGTGTGGAGAGAGAGCCGACAGGGAGATGGGGAAGGCGTGTGAGCAGATGGAGAAGTCAATGGAGACAGTGGTCCAAAAGGGGACCTGCAGAGAACACGCTGAAGTTTAACAATTTTTTTCCTGCAAAAACAAAGCCAATTGATCAATTGATGGATTTACTTCCAAAGTAGACGCAGTAGGCAGCAGCCCTGATAATTGTGATACTATGGAATAAAGTGTTTTGGAGCGATTAGCAGCTGAGATAATATGGGTAGTGTAGTAATCTTTCTTAGCTAGAGTGGTAATTAACCCGCAGTGATGATGACAATTAGTGAAGAAAAAGAGTCAGTGGAGCATGATTTCCACCAACGGCATTCTGCTTAGCGGAAATGTGTCCACAGGAGGCTCAGTCCAGAATGGAACCAGGGGTGTCCCTGTCTATGGAGAGGGTATCTCAAAAGTAGATGGACAGTCTGTTCTAGAGCAGAGTGGAGGTGAGAAAATCAGAGAGTGGCCTGGTTATCAACAGGGAGAGAGTCAAAGACTGGTGGTAGGAGTGTGTCAGAGGCAGGAAACACCAAAAGTATCCCCTGAGTAATACAACGCACAAGGGTGGGGGAGGAGGCTACAGGGATACCAAAGGAGGGAGTCATACTGAATCGAGTGAGACATACGTAATAACTGCATCTAAAAAATTAACTCATTCTTCTATTTCATGGTAACAATAACTCTAACATATGATGACTAAACTGCAAACTGTACTGTAATGTATATAATCTAAACACTATGTTACAGATGAAATGTATATAGTTGCGAAGCACCCTACAAAGTTGTTATGCATATAATAGTTGGACCAATGCAATAGTTCAAATTTTATGTATTAAGGCACAAGCCTATTGTACATAGTTCGTTGTTGTTTCATGTAAGAAGAACAGGTCTTATATTGTTTCTGTCTCTTTATATTGTTATGTGTAAACCGCACCTGATCCATGGGAAAGTGCGGTATATAAGTGTTCGTTAAATAAATAAATAAATCGCAGTGAGAAAAAGACACAGAGGTGGTTTGTCCGTGGTAAAGGATAGGTAGTGACTGAGAGTTATGGAGAAGGGAAAGCAACGCTGGTGAGAATCATTTTGAGGGTGTGAGATGGAGAGTGTATATGCTGAGTGAGTGTGAAGTCTGACAAGAAAGCAGGGACAAGTTTATCTCTAGCTCTCTTCAGTTTCTCATGGTGGACGTTTAAGTCCTCAGAATGAGGAGATTAGGATAGTGAATGATGGCTTCTGAGATGGTGAGAGGCAAGAAGTCCCATAGAGGAGGAGAGAGCGAAGGAGGTGTATAGAGCAATAAGCGGTGGACAGGAGGGGATAAGTCAAGGCAGAGCAAAAGTGCTTCTGGGTAGTACAGCACAGAGGATATCTCTGATAGAGGGACAGAGGATCTGAAAATAGCCGCAACCCCGGCTCTGCACATAGACAGGTGAGGGATGGAGAGGACAGACTAATTTAAGGGCAGGCAATGATTGAGGCTGCAATTGTGGCAGTGTTTTTGTGTTCTGCCTTTGGGAATCCAGTCTCCCGTGGGCAGACCGAAGAGATTTTTGCTGTGATTATAGGAGGGCTACCCTCTTTGACCCACAGGCGTTCCGCCAGCCCAAAAAAAACAGCTTTTCAAATGCCAGTTTTAATTCTCTATTGAAAGCAGGCCTGCCACATAAAAACCGGCCAGACCAGCTGAAAACCATCTAGTTGGGAACCCTAGTTATCATACAGAAAAGTGCTTAACAGTGCATCTCACTATGTTCCTCTATGTGGAGCTTAGGGATGATAATTGATTCTTATCTCATGAGGAAAAATGGTGCAGAATATATTTCAACATTTATGATTCATAAGGAAAATTTGAGACCTTTGCCATTAGTACATTTAGACCTAGCTGACTAGGACAGGGCATTATACTAGCCCCCTATGGACTATTGTAACATGTGCAGATCATCAGACACAACCATGCCTAGGTCCCGCTCTTCTTTAGTACTTTTGTCCACTAAAGAAGAGCGGGACCTAGGCGTGGTTGTGTCTGGTGATATTAAAGTAGTTAAACAGGTAGAAAAGGTGACGGCAAAAGCTAGAAGGATGCTTGGGTGCATACAGAGAGGAATGGCTAGCAGAAAAAAGGAGGTGATAATGCCTCTGTATAAGTCTTTGGTGCGACCTCATTTGGAGTATGGTGTGCAATTCTGGAGACCGTACCTTCAAAAGGATGTGAACAGGATGGAGTCGGTGCAGAGGGTGGCTACTAAAATAGTTAGTGGTCTTCATTATAAAGCATATGAGGACAGACTGAATGATCTTAATATGTACACCTTAGAGGAAAGGCGGGATAGAGGTGATATGATTGAGATGTTCAAATACCTCCATGGCATAAATGTTCAGGGAGAGAGCCTCTTTCAATTGAAAGCAAGTTCTGCTACGAGGGGACATGGGATGAGGGTGAAGGGGGATAGATTCAGGAGTGATATGCGGAAATATTTCTTTACGGAAAGAGTGGTGGATCCGTGGAATAGTCTCCCAGTGGAGGTGGTAGAGATGACGACAGTAACTGAATTCAAAAAAGCATGGGACAAACACAGAGGATCTCCAAAGGTAAAAAGGGGACTGTTGTAGTTGTTGATATGGAAGCACAGACTAGATAGGCCATGTGGTCTTTTTCTGTCGTCATATTTCTCTGTTTCTATGTTTCTATTAAAAATATCTGTTTTTTGCTTGGTTTATTTAAAGAGAGTGCAACATGTCATCAAATATCTAGTCATTGTAGCAAAGGCCAAAGGCTCACCCTGATGTTCACCTGTTCTTTGTGTTGCCTCTGCCTGTGTGCTGTGATGTATAGTACAGAGTAGAATTCTTCTTGCTATTTCTCCCTGCTGTGAATGGTTCAAGGAGCAGTTGATGAGATCACTAAATTCATAAATAGAGGATTTTCACAGGAAAACTCATCTTTGCCTTCTTTATTTCATGCTGAGAAGAGAGGACACTAGAGTCCTGGGTGCTGAAAAAGACCTTGTACAAAGAAAAGGTTAAATGTTTGAGAGTTTGCCTCCTTTCATATGCAAGAAAGTTGAGCAGTTGAATGAAGGCTAGAGATGCAATTTTGGATTTGCGTTTGGGCTTTTCAGACTTTCCACAATTTGCAGGCTCTTTTTTTTGTTTGTTTCACACATTTATTTTAATAAAATTGTTAATGCTCAAATTGATAGCACACATGTCAATTCAACTTTGCCCTTACTAAAGGGCCTGCTTACTAAAATGTGCTAATTTTTGGCAGCTTAGGGCATGCTAAGTGCCAAAAATTACCACAGGAGACGTGGAGTACTTGTGAAAACCTTTACAGCAATCCCAACATGTCTCCATGCAGTTAGTGTGGTTCAGAAAACCTTGCCATGCTAAACTGACAGTTTCACTTAAGAAGGGTGCACTTAATGTCACCCATTGAGATGGCAGCAAGTGTACAAGCACTAAATGCAGCATGCATGATTAGCATAGCAAGGATGGCTGCGCTAATCTCAATGTGCAGTCAACCCATTCTCCACCCTAAAGTCACTTAGGGGCATGTTTACTAAACACCGAAATTGTGCGGGGCCCTGTTAGTGTGCCTGTGCCATATAAGGAGTGGGCGGTTCAGGCAGAAAAAAGGAATAAAAACGACCGTACCTGTGCGCGGTGCGCACATTTGCGGGGTCCACATTAGCGCGTGGGAAGGCTAAGTGGGGCGCTGCTGGGCACATATAGGAACAGTGCCGTAGCACAACGGTGAAGATACTAACCAATGGTGCAGGGGCCATGTGTTCAAACCCCCTTTGTGCACAACGTAAACACCTGACTGAGGCATCACCTTTAATAGGTAGAAGTGTTTTAGGGGGCATCTTACTTTTGCACGGCATAGGGCGGAGCAGCAGTGTTAATTTTGAGCAGCAGCAGGCGGCGCACTATTCATTCTTGGCGGCATGAAGCGGCGCACTGTTTTTTGGGGCGGCAGTGTGCGGCGAACTGTTCATTGTGAGCAGCTTAGGGCCGCGCGCAGATGGCCATGAGGCGGCGTACTGATGTGTCAGCACAGTAACAGGGACACAGCACAATGGTGGGTACACTGACCAATGGTGCACGGATCAGGGGTTCGATCCCTCACAGTGCTCAGTGCACAGGGCTGGCTGAGGCAGTATGTTTTTGGTGAGTAGTGCTGTAGGGTGGCTTTTAGTTTTCCTTTATTTAGCACAGCTACCAAACGCACTCGCACATCATGTTGACATGAGGCAGCTCATGAGGCACATGTTAGAGTGCACTGTCCGCCAAGGCACCCTTGCATGTCCCCTATAGGGCACCATATATGTTGTGTCTCCGGATAGAGACTAGTGCACCTCATATGGACCTAAACTAAAAGATGGCCTATTGTGTGCCCTATCAACCACACTCAAGGGCACCATGTGGGTATAGTATGCTGTGGGTTGATTTGCTGCCAGCAACATCTGCACATTAAATGTTAAATACCTATGGACCGCCCTACAAAATTACACCACTGTGGGTTTGAACCCATGACCTCTGACTTCACAGGCAATGAGGTACCCATTGGCCTACAGCTCTATAGCTGCCAGCAAGCCCCTGGCTGGCTGCAGAGAGCCTGCATGTCACCACACAGACAGTCTGTTGTGGTAGCCAGGATAGGGTTAGTCCACCCATACCCATGATGCACTGCACATGCAAATCAACTGTCCACAGATAGACACAGGATCGGGAATGCACCCCGGCATCTCCACAGCTTGGTAGGAGGGAGTGTCCATGTGCACCCACACAGCACCTCGGCCTGGTAGGGTGTACTGAGTGGGTGTTGTACTGGCACAGAGTAGCTACACACCGTCACATTGTGCGGGTACTGTGCTCACCCTGAGTGTGCGTGGAGGCACCCAGGACCAGGTCCACCACAACCTCCGTGGCAGAATGAGGGCATGCCAGAGCTACACAGCACTATTACTCTGTGAGATAGGTTGTTTCTGCAGAGACACCTTGGATATCTCTGTCGGTCAGAGTCAGGGGCACCCCTTATGTGAGACCTAGGTGGGCTCTTTACCACCATTTCTCCCCTTCAGGTTGGAAAGCAGGGTCTCTTATCATCATGCTACCTCCCTGCAATGGTAGCAGTAGGGTGGACCATCAACCCCAGTCCTGCTGTGGGAGAGACACCCTACAGCGCTGTCACAGCAACTCCATACACATCCATAACACAATATCTGACAGACATTAGGCCTTGATATGCTAAGTTGCACCCCACCACTATCTGATCTTCGCCTACAGCAAGCCATCAGCCACTGCACGGCGCTCCATCAGGACACACACCAGCTGACATATGTCTGCTAGTTAGTCCTATTGGAAATGCATGCACCCAGAACTGGGATGGCAGTGCACACCAGCAGTTAAGTCATTGACTGGGCCCCGACACAAAACCCATATATATCACATGGGAGACATACTATCATTCACTATGGGGGTGCCTAGCCATGTTGTCTTCACTGCACAGTCAGGGTGGAGTGCAACCCCAGCAGCACATACAGAGGCCACCATGTATGTGTAGGTGGTGGGCAACCACTACACTATCCCAGTCAGTGCCCTCTGCCCTGTGCAGATGCATCCTGGCCAACCCGCCCTGTCAGAGATATACCCATGGTACCTTGCTGCTCATTATGCACATTGGCAGGCCAATACTGGCAACAGTGCTGGCAGTGTGGGCTGTGGAAGGTGTTTGCAGCCAACACACACTGTATAGACAGACACACACTCCCACACGTATGCCAGCATTGTGCTACTGTAGAGGCGTTTGTCAGCATTAGCCACCACACCAGTCCTGGGCACAGTACAGGCATGGATATGGTAGCAATACTGTTTTGAGTCACTCCCCAGGGTGGTAAACGCTGTCAGAGACCAGACCTGATGCACCCACTGCAGTCAACAGACAGATTGTCATGATGGAGCTCAAGGAGCAGAATGTGCGTGACGTAGGGATATCTATCTGCCAGTACTCAGAGCAAGTGTTTGGAAGCTGTGTACCGTATACCCAGGTGTAGAGTGACATTGCTAAGGTATTCACATGCTAGTATTGTGAGATGCACACAAGGCCCAATGTCCTGCCTCTCCAGGGGGCATTGGCCATTGGGGCCTGTGGGTGTGGGTGTGGGTGTGGGTGTGTCTGCCCCTGTTGGCTGCTGCTTTACGGCTGAGGTTCCCAAATCCAGCCCAGGGTTGCAACACACTGTTCGCGTTTTCCTGCTGTCCCTCATGAATATGCATTAGCTACATCTACATGCCATGGGGGTGGTGCAGAGATATACAGCACTGGCATTTGTATGGGCGGCAGCATTGAACTTGAATGGTGTGTGGTCCTCTGGGACTGCATTTGTGAGACTCTGCTCTAGGTAATGCCCCTCGTCATGGTGTCTGTGATCAGTGGGGTGTAAAATTGGCGTATGAGCAATGCGTATGTCCCCAGCAATAATGGTTTGTCCTTACTATCACGGATTAGTTGTGGGTAAAGATATGTGGACAGGATTGGCAGGGCTTTGAACCTGTGACCTTCTGTTCTTGCACACACTGTCTGTGTGCAGTGCGCCACTGTGTTGCCACAGATGTGCTTGATTCCCTGGGCAGTCCATGACTGTACATCCGACAGGGCCTGTCTGTTGCAGTGGATGGTGCCAGCCTGCACATGGCTAGGCCACTGTCTTCTGTGGCTAGCAGCCACTGCCCCCTCCACCACCTGTACTCGTCCGCCAACATGATGGCATTCCTACTCTCAGGGAATGCATATGCCCTGATTGCATTGTGGCACTCCGGGACCGGATGTGGGGGACTGGGCTGTAGGTAATGCCCATTGTTATGGGGTGTGTGCGGGGTAGGGCAAAATATGGGTGTTTGCACCATGCTTATGTTCCCTGCAATACAGGGGTGTCTGTGCTATCTTTGTTTAGTGGTGGGTAAAACATAGGAATTGGGCTGGCATGAGCCCCAGCTGGGATTTGATCCTATGCCTTATGGTCCTAGAGGTACTGGCTCTGTCGGCTGCACCACAGTGTGTCCACAGAGACAGTGCAGTCCCTGGAGATAGTTAACCTGGCAGGATGGAGTCGCAAACCCTGCTCTGCACATTTTTACTGTGGGCTCATTCACCCTGTCTGGTGACAAACGTGCAAATAAACCCCGGAACTGACCACCGCAGAAGGGGGTTAATATATAAACAAACTGGGCAACCTTGCTATTGATGGGCAACCATAAACACCACTCACAGGGAACGTACGAAACAAGGAAATATTTTTGGGGCTTTCCTGGGTGTGTTTTTTGGTTTTGCCCTTTACTATCACTGTTCCCCAGCTGACCTCCTCTTTGTACTATTTCTGTGGTGGTCATTTTATATTTGTAATTGCACTTTTGTGCTGTGCACATGTATCACACTGCTCACGTTTGAAGGTTTCCCCGGTTTAGGTGTACATTGCTGACGAAAATGGTTTCCCTTCCCTTTACATGCCCTCTACCGCGAGTGTTTCACTCGCGCTATTTTTTACTTGCGAATTCAGCCCCGATAATGTGCGGGGCGCCTCTCCCCTCCCCTTCCCTGCCCATAAGCCCCGTCTCTCCGCCCCTCCGGAGCCTTCCTCCGCCCTCCGTTAGCCTTTCCACGCCTCTATCGGACATTTGCGGGCCCGTACTTGTGCGGGGCGCGTTAGTGTGACGCGCACGCGTGCGGTGGTGACACGCACGTTTGCGGGCCATTTAAGTGCTCTTAAGTACCGCTTTTAGTGCGCTATTTTGCGGCGCGCAAATTAGCGGTTTTTAGTAAACATGCCCCTTAGTCCCTTCCTCATCCCGCATTTAGTGCTTTGTAGCTTGTGATATTGGTTACCATGGGCCCAAGCTAATCGCTTAGTGTGGAATTTATCACACAGTAACCATTACAGCATTTTAGTAGACATGCTCATAAGTGTGGCTTTTGCACTTACCGCACCTCAAGTACAAACCTTAAGGTGCAGTAAATGCAAAACCTGTGTGATAAATGCAAGCATCTTCCTAGCAGTTACTGCACAAGACAGACACTTACACACAGGTTACATATCTTGGCGCTATCTGCAGAAGAATGCAATGCAGGCTTGATGCAAATAAGTAAAATAACTTCTGCTACCATGGTGGTGGAAACTGACCCACTTTTCCCCAATACAAATCTCCTTGGACAGTACCCTCCCCAAAAACCGCCATGAACAAGACTCACACCAACATCAGCCCCCCAAAAGGTACTCCCTGATCAAAGGTACTCCTCACCCCCACAAGTAGATACTCCACTGGAGCAGATGTCCCCTTCAGGTCAACCCCTGACCCTCTCTGTAACCTTCCCAGCACTTACTGATCTCTGGTAGTTTAGTTGACCACAGAAGGAAGTATGTGCCCCCCTCCACTTCTGCACCAGAGCCACCAGGGTTCAAAATGATAGCTATGACCCCTAGAGGTAGTCTCATGATGCTATCGCTAGGGGGGGGGTCAATCTGTATATGCATTAATTTTTAGATATACATATGTATAGGTAATTTGAATGTACTTTAAATTTTTATGTACTGAAAGGAACCAAATGTAGACTCATAAATGCACACCTCTAATATGCAAAAATATTAAGAGGATAGGAAGACTGCACCTACTTATGTGTGATCTGCATATGACATTCCTGGACGTATAATTTGGGTTCAAATGCAATTTATGTGTGCATTTTACAAAACATGTGAGTACATACAGAGAGTGCATGCACATATTTGCACCATCGTTGATGCAGGTGTAAATTTGGGTGTGAACATTTGTATGCCACTAAGGAAAGTTCCGGGTGGCTATTTTTATAAGACAACAGAAGACTACAAAGAGTGGAGAAGTAGAGCCTAATAGAGCAGTATGCCGTGACCTAGGGAAGCCATGGTTCAAATCCCACTTTTTGCTCCTTGTGATGCTGGGTAAGTCACTTAACCCTCCATTTCCTCAGGTGCAAACCTAGATCATAAGCCTTCTGGGGCAGGAAATGCCTAGTGTGAAATTAGCCACCACATATCATGGTTCATGATATATGAAAGGATTTCTAGTCTGTTGTATAGTGTGGACACTTAAGACTCCTAATACTATTGTATTGGTTGTGAAGTTTATACCTTCCTTTAATAACAACGCAAATGCATTTTCTTATTACAGGTAATGTCTGATAGAAATACAAAATTGATGGCCGATAGCTATAAAATATACTCCTGAATTTGATGTTGCTGGCTTTAACTGAAGCATTTAGCCGGTGCAAGCCAGATTTCTCTTTTACTAGGTCTTAAAATTGCTATGTATAGGACCCATTGAATTTTCAGAGGATCTTGTTTAAGAAGAACATTGCTAGGGTTATAGATATGCTTGACACAATGAAAGTAAGCTTTTTTATGAAATAGATTAAAATTAAAATACAAAGATATTCATACTGAGCAGAGAGGAATGGAAAGTGAACAAGCTATTTTTCATTCTCACAAGCACCAATGAAAAGCTTCAGCTGCAATTCTCCCAGGGCATGAAAAATATATTTCTGAGCCTGTCCTTACAGGCTATTTCCCTGGCCAACATTATAGCGAAGGAGAAACATGATTAGAATCTAGAAGGATGTAAGGATTTGCCAGCTAACAGCTTATCCACTCATACCCTTGGATATCATTGTAAATCTACCTACTGCACCTCCCTTCCACCTCATTCCCTTCTAAAAGCTTGGTAATGAAAGGCTGCTATGTAGAACCTGTCAACCAAGATTGAAATGTATGCAGTGCAAATATTACAACAGAAACAAGAACACCAATTGCCTCCTATTGGGAGGTGCAGATCGGAGACAAGAAAAGCTGGACTGCTATTGATCCCTACACAGAAACTGCACACTAGTAGAATATCTCTTTTTTTGTGTACACATGCAGAACAGGAAGATGCTCACTCAATGAGGAGTAAGGGACCACAAATAAGAAATAGATACTGTGTACTGTGTTCTTTTAACTAGATTGTAAGCTCTGATGAGCTTGACTCTGATGGGCAGGGACTGTCTCTTATATGTTGGCTACCTCCTGTAGGTTAACTGTGCAGCACTGCGTGCGTGGCGCTATAGAAGTGCTGAATAGTAGTAGTAGTAGTAGATAGATAGACAAAAGCTGACCTGGATTCTCAAAGAAGACAGATCTTCCACACAGTACAACACTGGCAAACAAAAACCAAACATAACCTGGGGCATGTCGGACTGACTTCTGAGCTCCCTCCCTACCTCCCCCACCGCTTTTTGGCTGGTCGCTTACCTAATCAAAAGGCCCACACCAACCTTTCACAACTCACTTTTATTAGTGGCTTTTAACGGCCATCTTGCAGATCAAATAACATTGCTGGATACACAAATTGCATAAACTATATAAGCATAACAATGCTTACTACCCAAATCTGCTCTGCTCTGCTCTGATGTGGAGGGGTACCACCACTTCTGTTGCTGGTTCTGTGGCCTTGGCCCACTCTGTGGTCAAGACCTTCCCTTTCTTCCATCACCAACTACTCTGTTGGCACCTCGGAACCTCTGCATGTTCTATGATCAGGCAACTGAGACCAGGCACCCCTGGCCCTGGTACCTGGCCCTCCGTCACTGGGCCCAGGCACCCCCCAAGCGGTACTTGGCCCCCCCTTTTCTATTCTGTGGTATCCCTCCCTCCCCTTTTGGTGAGGTCCCACCACCAGCAGGGCCTGTGACCTGATTCACCCCATCGTGAGTACCAAACCGTTGGCCTGCCGCAGGCCCATGTTGAATAATTCCAGGCCAATCTCGTTCAAGTGGCCCCATCCCTGTGTAAACCAATACTCCCTCCGCTAGGATACCCTCGTGTTTGACTAATACCCACCCAAAGCCCGCACAAAGTTCCCGACCTCCTTGTTCAACTTCCTTCTGCTCTTTTCAATCTCCTTGTGCCTCACCGCCCTCCTACCGGGGAAGGATCTGGGACCAGATGATGGCCACCCCGGCTCGGCACATATCCATGCCAGGTCCACCTTGAACCAGATAATAAGATCTATGCCCTTTGTTGACACTAGATCATTGCCTCCCAAATGGAGGACCACAAAATTGGGCAACCAGTTTCCATGGCACTGGCTGGCAGCTGGTCCCACCACATCCCCCTTTTACCCATTCACTGTATGTATACAATGTCCAAGTGGAAGCTAAATTGCTTGCCAAAGTGGCCTTCTGCAGCATTCCACCTTGTCCAGTAGATAAAGGAATGACCCACAGTCCAGACTAAGATCCCTCCATGATTGCGCCAACAATGCTTAATGTACAGCTTATACCTGTTCGAAATCCACCTCCTGATACCCTGTATCTGCCCTGCTCCCAAACACAGCTTATGCACTGTAGTTGCTGAACCTATTCTAAAAGAATATAGTGTAAGCCCTGTGAGCTCAAAACCCATCTTTTCACTGCCTTCGACCATATGGCCCTGAACTGATATTATGACAAGCAAGACCCATCCTGGTGACATAGTAGAGTGCCCCCCACCAGCAGGCACACCAAGAGATACTCTCTCATGGCTGCTACAGGGCAAATGTCCTGTACCACCATGGTGTTCAGTCACACAGTCCTCACCCTCCATAGCTGGTCAGTCTTGGACCTGGCCAAGAACAGGCACACCCTACCCCCTCCCCCACCCCCACTATGGCCACATTCTTCACCTGCATAGCAGTGCTCACAATGTCCAAAGTGGACAGCTAGCTTGAACAGTTTATCCACAAACCCAGCCCTGGTCACCTCTTCCACCTTTAGAATGGCCCCCTTCAGCATTGGCAGGGAGACCAGCCTGCATCCATCTGGCCATGATGTGACTTCCCTTGGCCAGCCCTCCATCACTTTCCTAACTCTGAACTCCTTTGTCATGTCCTTATGACCGCCCCCCCCCCCCCCTTCTCCAGCTTCAGGAAGCAGACCACTCCAGCCAGCATTATCTTAGCCTGTCTCATCGAGTTGTCCTCGTCTTGCAGCCACATCAGGAACTCCATTAAGAACTCGGTGGTGATGCCCAACTCGAGGTCAAAACCTTGCTGCCTTGAAAATCTTCCCAGCTGGCCACAGGCTCTCCAGTAAGCCTTCCAAGTTATGGCCAACAGTGATGCCATTAGCATTCTGTCAGCGCTTAGCATCCAAAGTTCCACATCTCTTCGGGGATGGGTGCCGTCCTGGGCACTGCAGTTGGGGCAAGCTACCTGAAGCACTGAAGCTGGACATGAAAGAGAGCATCAGAAATTGTGTTGCTCTCATCTGGCATGTGGCTGGCCATGATAAATGTGTTAAGCTCCAAGCTCGGCAACACCAATTTCCTCATGGACTATATCACTCTGCCTGCCCTAGCTGTTTTCCTATTGATGGTTAACATGACTGCTGCATTGCCTGACCAAAACACTATCCTTCTATTAAGAAACCAGGGCTTTCATATAACCAGGGTGACCACCATCGGGAACATCTCATGGAGCATGATATCCTTCGTTATGTCTTTAAAGTGCCACTCTGCTGGCCATAATTCCTGGCACCACTGTCTTTGGAAATAAATCCCAAAACCAACCCCTCACTGGCCATGTCAGTAAAGAGCCCCAGATCCCTGTTACACATGGGGGCCTGTCTCCAAATGTATTTCAACAGGAACTGCTGCAACACCACTAGATCCTCTCTCATATATGCATTGACCGTAATGACACGGTGTCCCCTTGTCAATGTAGTACCAGCCCCCGAAGCGGAAATCCAGCAGGTAGAAGACCTCCACATTTTTCTTTGCCAATCATGCCCCCTGGCCCAGACCCCATAACAGTTGAAGGGCCTGATCCACTGAAGCGTATTTTACTGAGCACACCGCTGGGTCCAGGAGGTCATTCACAGATTCCCTGTCTGGGTATGACAAGTGATGAATCAGCCAGTACTACCCCGGTTCCCTATTCAGGACCAGTCCCAGTAGCAAAATTATTAGATCCATGATGGGCCTGCTTTTAAAGGACCCAGTTACATTGTCCAGTCACTGCTCTTTATCAATTTTTTTCCTGCACCACCCCTTTGTGTTTGATTGCCGATATCAGATTCCCTGCAACCCGGAGGGCCAGGATAAGGAATCTGGAAACCCTGTGCAAAACCATTTATTAACCACTGTGACTTGCACTCATTATACCCCTCCAAGTTCCTCTGCAATGCCTCCAGCTTAATGGATGTGGGGGCCAGCCCCATCTCACCAGCCTCCCAGCAGGTGCTGTAGGTCTTCTCCCTGCTTCTTCCGACATCTAGATTATGGGTGTCCTTCCCTGCAAACTGCAGATGTGTGACATTCCCATTGAACAGCCTGCAGACACCCCGGCAAACAGTGGTTAAGAAAGAAAATGGGGCGCTGCTGCCCTCCCCACCTGCCGGCCCACCAGTCCTGCCGCCCCACCAAAATGGCTACTGCTGTGGCTCTGTGTTCCTCCCAACCCTCTCCCCAATGGGGCCCCAATTGTTCTGGTGCCCCATTGTCTCTGGGTATTATCCATCATGTTCTGCTGGAATTGCTCATCGTATTCCAGCCACTTAGTGCCCCCATTCACCCTGTGGGCCTTGCAAATACTATCCTGGTATTTGAAGAGCCCACAACACTATTTGGGGTGCTTCTTGCCAACCATACTGACGAGAACACGAAAAGCTGTGCACCAGTTGGCAATCATCCTCGGGACGCTGTCAGCCTTCTTGGATGTAAGCTTGCATTTGTTATGGCAGGCCAAACAATTGCAGTGTTCAGCGTTCCACCTAATAAACAGGAAAAAATTATCCACATACTCGCCCTTCCAGATTTTGTCCTCTGGGCTGTGGGCAGTGGCTATCCAATGCGCTCCTAATGTAAATGTACTCCGCCAGCCTCCTGTCCACCATGAGTTCCCCCCTCAACAGACCCACCTCTTCAATCAGGGGAGAGGGTCTCAGAAGAGATGCCAGAGCCCGCAGCCCCAACCCCACCTGCCATGCCCCCTGCTGGTTACGCCGCACCTCGTCCTGCACCACCGCATGCTATCAGCTGCTCTAAGCTCTGCAGAAGTCCTGTGATGGCAGACTAGCCATCTTGTCCAGTTCCTGCCTCAACACCCGAAACCTGGGTTGCTGTTGTAACACCCTCCCTCCCTGCATTGCTGGCCCCCCAGCTCTGGGCAACCTGCCTTTGTCCCACCATCCCACTTTCCAATCCCTCCCCCCATCACTCAGACTTCCTCCCACACCTGCCCGTAGGGTCCCAACCCACTAACCTCTGCCCCTCCTACCACCCTCTGTCCCACAGCATTATTTTGTCCGAAGAAGTAAAGTGTGCATACTCACCCCTGGGTCCAGGTTCTACTGATGTGGCTGCAAATCTCGCACCTAGGTCCATCTCCGGCAATGGTCCTGCAACTGGGGCTCCCTCCAGTGAACTCAGTAGAGCCTACACCATGTTCCGCCCAATGGCCCTTACCTTGTTCACAAGGGCGCTCATGCTGCTTGTCTCCCACCCATCACTGCCGCATGGCGGGGGCGTCACTCCATTGTCACACCCAGTCTCATGCCTTCCTGGGCCTGGAGCAGGCCCAGCCAGTCTCTGAGCACTCAGCCACCCTGCTCCGGTCATGCTGCTCTTGGCGCAGTTCTGCTTGCCTACTTTCGACTGTCCCATCACTTTGGTTATTTTCTTCACTGCCCCACTATCCGCGCTGCTTGCCATCCTCTTCTTGTCATGGTGCTGCCCACTAATTACTGCCTGTGTTTGTGCAGGTGCCATGCCAACCTTTCGGTGGTGCTCTTTTAAAACTGTAGAAGTCCTGGCATGTGGCCGAGATATGCTTCTTCACGGGGTTCTGGAGCTTTTATCCCCCCTTTGATGGTCTTCTCTGTCTCTCTCCCTCTCATTTTTCCCCCACTCCCAGCTGAAGGAGTAGGAGAGCCTGTAGTTAGGCCGCAAGGAATTGGGGAGGGGGGGGCTGGAGGTAGCAAAAATGCCAGCCTACCTCTATTACTGCAATTGCCACTTTTGAGCCAATGGAGGGGATGGAGGGTCTCAGCTGCAGCGATCAGCCAGCAGCAAGCTCTCCATGCATCCCCCGATTGAGGTAGCCCTCCCCTGCAGACACGCCATCCCATGAGGCCTCGTGTCACTCCTCCCCAGCCCAGTTTCTTCCATGAAGGCACAGAGTTCACCGCTGCTTGATGCCACTGGAAGAGGTAACCCGCCGGGGGAAAGGTCCCATGAGCTGCTTGAGTCGCCATCTGGAAGCAGGAAGGGTGGCTCCTACACCTCCCCCCCCCATCCTCTTATTCCCTTGTGGCTACCCCTTCCTTCAGACCTTCATCTATCCCAGGCTGGGGCCTTCCTCCACCCGCCAGCCTGGTTTTGGTTCCGGCACCCTTTCACTGCCGACCCCACCATTTCCTTCTGTACTGTCAAAATGCAAAGATATCAGAGATGTACATTTCCCAAAGCAAACAGAGAAAATAAGACTTATGACAAAAAAAGAATTAGCAGGAAAACAGCTGCTAATCCTCAGATAAACAGCAGGAATGGCAAGTAGAAGTAGCAAAATATTTTGTGTTTTACTATCAGGCCAGAAATGTAGGATAATAAGTCATTTCTGAGCCTAAAGTAGTGTGTTTTGCACAAAAGCAGACTTTTATAAAATTGCACAGCCAGCCTGTACATGTGCAACTTTTGGAGACCTTCTTGGAGATTAGGACTAGAGAGGGATTTGTATTTAAATGTATACTATATGCAAAGGGCGTCATTCCACATTACGATTAGCGAGGATATACATTAGATTTGGACATATATCCCTGCTAAACGCCAGGGACTGTTTCCCAGTCCTGAGCGCTCCACAAGTATAGAGGAGATGTGCGGGGAACTCACGATGGGGGTGGGAGGGGCAGGCCGGAGGTGTTACCCTGACCCTAATGGTACATGACCAACTCCAGTCACGGCTCTGTAGATCTGGGGGTAGGGGGGGGGGGGGCAAGGATGCACGAGGAACTTATTCCACCTTGGAAGTGGAATAAGTTCCCCCGACTGTGGCAGACAGTGCGGGATGAACCCCCAGAAGAGGGGTAGGGGGTTCCCCACAGCCCAATCTCAGCCTCTGCAGGCCTGATTGTGGGTCAGGTAGGGGGAATAAACACTTTTAATCTGTGCGGCTGATCAGGGCTCCAGCATGGTGTCCTGGTGCCATGGTGATGGGACAGCACCGTGTCTCCATGTAAGAGCCTAAGCTGGGCTAGCCAGAGAGGATCCTGGATGTCTAGTGAGCATGAATTGGGGCACGTCCAAGCCCTGTGCGCTGATTCTGCTCCCATGGGGCCGTCTAGCTCCTGCGGAAGCAGAATCGGGTGCATATCTGGGCCATTCAAATTTTGGACGTCTGGACAGCCCAGACTTGCCCCGCGTGGAATTGGCCTCCATACTTGCATATTCATAAAATTAACCCAGGAAGGTTGTGCGTGGTTAAGAACAAGTATATTATTACAGTAAGGTAGTAATTTTATAACATTTTTATGTGGGTAAACCCTGTTTTACTTTTATACATTTACCTTGAAGTAATACTGGAAAGTCCTGAAGAGACTGGGAAAAGAATGAAAGAGAGAGAGAGGAATAGGATGACAGGAGAAGTGAGCAATACAGTAGTTGCATGTGTGTGACATCTTGCGCTATAGAAAACCATGCAGTAAAAATAACAGGGCTTATGGAAAAAATGAAAAGGGTTGGAGGAAACAAAAAAATGACTCATAACCAAAACATTTGTATTAGTTGTATAAGACAAAGGCCAACACAGTTTAAGTAAATGTTACATTCAAAGCTGACTCCTGGTGACCCAGCAACCCCTGGGATTTTAGGCAAGGTGTGACTAGAAGTAGATTTCAAGGCCTTTCTTCTTAGGCAATGGAGTGTAAAGTGACCTGCTTAAGGCCACAAGGAATGCTAGTAGAAACTGAACCCTGGTTTCTTGGTCACTGCTTTAACCACTAGGCCCTTCCTCCATTGTATCTTGAAACAGTGTTAACTTTACTGTGTTACATTACCAGTGTTAAATGTTGAGATTACTGAGGGGCAAAGATTCACTGTTGTCATCATCATCACTTCCAGGTTCCAAGAGTGGTTGCAATTAAGCCAAAGGTAGATAGATGGCTGTAGTTTATTGTTTTCTGATGGTTTGCCATCATTGTCATCATATCCAGGCGCAGTTGTAGTTGCAGAAGTAGATGACTTTGGTTCACAGCCTTAGCATTCACCATCCAGGCATCCTTTTTACTACTTGCCCATAATGTCATCAAAGACCTCTTATGCACAGTTAATAACTTCATACTTTAATAAATCCAATGACATATTGCTGCTTGAAGGCTAAATAAAAATTTATTCAACAGATTTTGTGGATACCTGGCTACAGCAACCATGTGCAAATTACATTTGACAGTCTCATACAACTTACACAACAGATTCTAATCACCTCAACTCAACTAACATGCCCAACTGTCTTTCTATAAATGCCTAATGTCTCACAATAACTGGCTTCATGTTAATAACCATCTTAAATGATGCCTGTATTGGTTTGATACTTAAAAGTGGGTCAAGATAAGCAAAATTTATTTCATCAAAAGTAGTGATTGTTGGAGACCGCTAAGCAAGTTAGAACATTAGGAAGGTCATTGATGCTATGATGACATATGAGCTCTCATGTAAAGGCTCATTGTTTACAAGTCTGAGACCTTCTGTAGACAACAAGTCAGCTTATTAGTAACTTCAACAAAAAGCAGTATAGATTTGAAAATTACAGCGACTACCTGTGGTTAATTTTTGAGTGTATAACAACTGATTGATGTATTGGTTTGATGGCAAAAGCCTTGCCCTCTTTATTTACGCCATCTTATAGACTCAGTTTTATGCCAGACCCATAGAAGGCCCACCACAATGTCTGCAGCATGGCCTCACACTTACGTGGAACTTAATTCACAGTCTTTTACCCTCTTTCAAAGCAGGATACCAGTAGACTAGGGATCTCCAACTCCATTCCTGGAGGGCCGCAAATAAGTCAGATTTTCAGGATGTGTCCTCTTCCAGCTTGTACATGCCCTAAATCCCCAGATTTTTTTTTCACCACATGCCTTATGCCCCATCTGTAACTATCTTTTGCCACAGACCACAGTAGTGGCTGCTCACTTGCTCTGAGCTCCCTCAACTCCCTCCCCCTTTATGCTATGGCCATATTACCCATTATGAACTCTCTTCCATCTTGGAAGTCACTTGTGAAATATCTAGTCCAACATCCAAGTGCCATCAGGCCTATAATCTTGGGCAGGTCTCAACTAGGAGTGCATGAGACAGATAGCAACCATTTATTGTCTGCATGAATCTTAACATCCATTTGTTCAGTTTCTTCCTGATGTTTCCACAGTCTTGTGTGTTCATTCATCCCACCATACCCACCTAGAGTATGGCAGAATGAACAAACCAGACAGCATATGTCTTCTGGAGGAGATCCATAAGGGCCAAGCAGTCAGGCTGCATCTTTTGTACTCGTTCAACACTATGAGTTGTTCTAATGTCATTACCTCCCAGGTGCAACAGTAGCATCGACAGCAGGGATTCATCTCTACTTTTGCCATATAGCAGGCATTAACATTCCATCTCATTCCAAGATGCTGCAGTCAGAGAACCCTTACTTTGCTGTTAGTAAAGCCAAGGTGTTTATTTAATGGTCTGCCTAAGGCTCTCCTGAGGGACCAATACAAAAGAGTGTCTGCAGATCCACACTTTCCTTTGTAGGCCGCAACACTGAATATCTGGTTTAGGAGTTGGTGGGAAGGCTATGCGCCCATTGGCGCATTACCCTTTGAAGAGCCAGGCAAATGAATATTGGGCCCTATATGTCCAAGGCTATTTAAGATTGGGAATAATTCAGGGAATGTGATGTCCTTGGTTATCCCTAAGTGATATCGCTCATCAGAGCAGGAACCCTTGAAATAAATCCCAAACCCTTGTGCCCCCTCCCCCCTCAAGATGCATCTGTGTAAAGCTCAATATCACTGTTGAAAACTGCAGATGTAGGCCAGAAATTACGATCATTGAAAGATTTTATGATCTTCATCCATATTACCAGGTCATCTTTATCCCTTTGTGACTCTTATGAAAAGGTATCACTTCATGATACTTATTATAAATAGGAACAAATGATGTATGAAAATCCTATCCATGGGAATAACTCTGCAAACAAAGCTAAAGGAGCCCCATCAGGGACTGGAACTCCAATAGTGTTGCTTTTTTGATTCCCATAAAGAACCTGAAGCTGTTAGTTTGGAAATCTTATCCTGTGCTAGTCTGAATAGTCTAGTTTGTGCTATACAAATAATTAGTAGTATCAAATTCTATCCCCAGAAAAATGATAGATGAAGATGGGCATTCTGCTTTTCTCTTAGCAGGGGAATACCAAACTGCTTTGGCCATCCCCTGTAAAAGCAGCCAACAGACTCCTGAACACTGCATCATCCTTGTCAGTGAACAGAAAATCGTCCAGATAATGAATGATACTCTCTGAATGTGCCACCCGCTGTATTACCCAGTGTATGAAGATGCTAAACTTTTCAGAGTATGCATACACAGGATACAGAACATCCCATTGGGATATGCTTGTAGAAAAAAAAAACACCCTTGAAAGTGAATTCTAGAAGGAGAAAAGACTTGGGATGCACAAGCAGCAAGCTGAAGGCGGACTCTATGGTGGCCTTAGCCAATCTGGCATTCAAATCCAATCGCATTATTTAGGGAAACACATTGCACTGTACACAACTGCAGGTCAATATAGTTGTTTAATGATTGGCCAGGTGGGTAAAAGAGGTTATGTATAAGTCTAAACTTTCTCACCTCCTTCTTCAGAACAATTCTAAGGGGTATGTTTACTAAACTGGGCTAACGGTTAACCCAGGCTATCTGCCACTAGGTCCCATATTATTCAATGGGACCTAGTTGCAGATAAGCCCGGGTTAACCGTTAGCCCGGTTTAGTAAACATACCCCTAAGAGATGAGATAAACATATTCTGGGAAGGTGGATTCTTAAAAGGGCCATCTATCTTCTCTAGGGACAATTTTCCATGGTCCAGTATTGAGCTGGACGGGGAGGTCCTCAAGTGCAATGGGAAAATCATATTGAAAACCCTACCTTAAAAAAATCATCTTGATGCGTATGGGGAGGAAGGAGAGTATCGTCAAAGCCACGGTATCATGACTTGCAGATCGATTGATGTTGCTATCAGGCTGCTTGTTAGACTCAACTGCCCAAGCAGTGATATATCCAGGGTATTTTGGGGTCCTGTATGATATGGCAGGGTGGGTCATACCACAGTTAGAACCTGCAAGGGGACCAAGTTCATCTCCCTATGTTGTACTGGTGGCATACTCACCTCCCTGTGTAACATGAACTTTTCTTATACACAACTATATTAATATCGGAAGGAGTATTATACTGATCTGGGATAAAAGACCCGTGCGCTGTTATCTTGTCCAGTCATAAGTCAACTACCCTGTGCCTCCATGTAGCAGTCTTATCCTCGGCCATACTCTGTAATGCTTATGTGAACAAGTGATAGTATTGAGGTATCGAGCTAAATGTGGACTTAACTCAAGCTCATGTTTCACAATAATGCACATAAATATATGTAATGCGGAAACCTAGTTACTGCAGATTTATAAATGTGTGGCTTTTTTTCTTTTGTTTTCCGAGTCCTGTGTCTTCTCTTTCTGTGTACTGTCATCCTCTTGATCTTTTATGAACAATGAAACAAGTCTATAAATTTCCTTCTCCAGAGCTTTTGCTTCAATTTTCAGAGTACACTCTTAGCCAATGTATTCACTGCACATAATATGTCATTCTGGGCTACTACAGTACTCCTTTTATGGGATTTTGCTTGACTCCACTCACAGCTGCCTCTTCCCCGTGCGCATAATATCTCTATTCCCATCATCTCTATGCGTCCACATCCTTCCTCTTTTTCAAAGGCCTTTTCTTCCTAAAGGCGTTTAAGTAGTGTGATAGCTGTGTTGGTCCGCTTTAATGATAGTTTAATGAAAGAGTTCCACTGGCTACCTCTACAAGTTAGAATTAAATATAAAAACATCATCACAATATTCAAAATCCTCCATGACCAATTCTCCAATTACCTTCAATCTATAATAAAAACACTCCCCAACAATTAACAAAGAAGTACTGCGGACCACCTCCTTACATCTCACACAGACTTCAGGTGTACGAGCATTCTCATTATATGCTCCACCGAAGATGGAACTCCCTCCCAAACAACTACTAATCTTAAGGACTTAAGAAAACTCTTAAAAACCCACCTATTCCAAATACACTTTCAGGATATCACATAAACAAACAATCACATAAGATAATGGAATCATCTCACCCCGACTCCTGCTATAGCCTGCACTATGGTCTCATATCATAGTCTATTTTCTTTTTTCTTTTTTTTTTTCTTTTTTTTAAATTTTTTTATCCTGTTGGAGGGGGCAGGAGCGGCAGGAAGTTGTGTCAAGAAGGACAGGAGCGACAGGCCGTGAGCTTGCTAGCAGGGGCATTTTAAAGTCCAACACAGCAGAGGCATCGCCGTACTGCCTCTTCTCCTCCCCAAGGTGAGAAGATGGATACTGGGAGGGGGGGGGGGCAGCATGGCAGGCCAAGTGGCAATGAACTGTCACTTCGCTGGAAGGAGGGGGCAGTGCCACCCACCTGTGCCTGCCACCTATGTGATTGCCTAGTTTGCCTAGTGGATGGGCCAGCTCTGTGTGCAAGTTGTGACATGCTGGAACTTGTACGTGTAAGTTGTCAGGTTTCCTCCATCAATTTTTCCCACATGCAAATTTACGATAGAGTCCTCTCACTACATGTGGACATAAATCCACCTTCGCTCATGCACTTCCTTATTCATATTTTAGTAAAAGCTCCACATTTAGCAAAATCCTTTCTAAAATACCAGCAGATATGTAGACGTCATGACCTGATCGCCACATACTATCAAAAATACCTCCCTTAACATAAGCCCAGCTGCTAGAGATAGAGAGCTAGAGTCATTCTGCTACATCTTTGCCCATGTGTGTTAAAGTTGCTGAAAAATAAACCATGCTGGGACATAAGCTTACTTTTAGGTGGCGCTGGCAGTGAGCCCCCAAAGTGCTAGTTATTCACCTCACAGCTTCACGGGCACCATATGCTTAGGAATTGCCATCCCTTACTTTTGAGAGTGAAAAAAATGGATATCTCCATTAGCTATTGACACAGAATGGCCACTGTCAGAGAAAAGATGCTGGATTTGATGGGCATTTGGTCTGAGGAAACTTGGCATGATTATTGTTGTTTTATTTTAATTAGGCTGTTCTTTGTTTTAAGTATTCTGGAAAGAGGGCTTTACTGTTTTATTACATGATTGGATCTGATATTTTCTCATATACTCTTTGCTTTCCACACCATATTCTTTTTGTGTACTTTATAAACTGCAATAAATATAACAAGAATGGAAGACTTGAAAGGTATTTACCGCTATATAAATTAATAAATCATTTGTCATAAAACAAAGTTACAGGATATATGCTAAATTATGGTAATGTGTCATAACAGCAGATGGGGGGTTTAGAACATTTACATAGAAACATGATGGCAGAAAAAGGTTACATGGCCAATCTAGTCTGCCCTTCCATATCAACCACTTCAACAGTCCACTTTTTTCCTTAAGAGATCCTCTGTGTTTGTCCCATGCTTTTTTGAATTCAGATACTGTCTTCATCTCTATCACCTCCACTGGGAGACTATTCCACGCATCTACCACTATTTCCGTAAAGAAATATTTCCGCATATTACTCTTAAATCTGTCCCCTTTCACCCTCATCCTATGTCCTCTGAGGCAGTATAAGCAGTATGCCCCAGCAGGTCTGGCAGCATGTACGGGGCCTTGACCTGAATCGGTCCTGTATGTGCTGCTAGGCGGCCTGCCCCCACTCTGCCCACCGCCGACTCTTCCCGTCCTGAAGCGAGAGCTGGTGGGTGAAGAGAGTCTAGGTGGATTGCGGAGCTGCACATCTGGGCAGGACGTGCAGCCCCGCAACCCGCATTCTAGAACAAGGGCCTTAATGTCCAATATCTCCTACTACTACTACTACTTATGGTATGTTTGGTGTTACAATGCGTATGCAGCGCTGTACAGACACAGGTAAAAGACAGTTCCTGCTCATCAGAGCTTACAATCTAGTCAAGACAGACAACACAATAGCTGAGAACAAGGAGATATCTAGGGGAATGGTAAGAAACCACATAGGAGACTAAGCGGATCAGGTTCCAAAAGCGGCCTCGAAGAGGTGAGTTTACATCCTGGATTTGAAAAGACTGAGAGATGAAGCCCGATGCAGAGACTCAGGTAGTTTATTCCAGGTATAAGGAGCAGCAAGGTGGAAGGATCGAAGTCTGGATTTGGCAGTAGAAAAGAAGGGCACAGATAGAGGGGATGTGCCAGAAGAGCAGAATTCCCGAGGACGGGTATAGGGAGCGATAAGAGAGGAAAGGTAGTGAGGAGCAGCAGAATGAGTGCACTTATAAGTTAGTAGGAAAAGTTTGAATTGGATCTGGAAACAAATAGGGAGCCAGTGAAGTGACTTGAGAAAAGGGGTGATATGAGCATATCGAGGCTGGCATACAATTAG
Source organism: Ichthyophis bannanicus (assembly GCA_033557465.1). Classification (NCBI taxonomy): domain Eukaryota; kingdom Metazoa; phylum Chordata; class Amphibia; order Gymnophiona; family Ichthyophiidae; genus Ichthyophis; species Ichthyophis bannanicus. The sequence goes on along the minus strand of CM066035.1, from coordinate 768,059,787 downwards.
CCTTGCAATTGAGTTTGGAACAGATTGAAGGAGAGAGAGAGAATTCAGAGACCAGCAAGGAAGAGGTTGCAATAGTTTAGACAGGAGGTGACTAAAGAGTGAATGTGTCTTAGTAGTACTTGGAAAGAAAGGGATGAATTTTGCCAATGTTGTAGAGAAAGAAGGGACGGGTTTTAGCTGTCCGTTGGATGTGTGCAGAGAAAGAGAGAATAGAGTCAAAGATGATCCCAAGATTGCAAGCTGAGGAAACAGGGAGAAGTTCAGTTTTGGCCATGTTCAGTTTCAGATGATGGTGAGACATCCAGGCAGCAATGTTGGATAAGCAGGCAGTGATCTGGGCCTGAATTCCTAGAGAGATTTCAGGCACAGAAAGGTAGATCTGAGAGGTATCAGCATAAAGATGGTAATGAAAACCATGATAGAAAATAGTAGAAAAAGAAAAGGAGAGGTACCAAGACAGAGCCCTGAGCTATATTACATGAGAGGGGGATATCGTTAAAAGAGGAACTATAAGAACAGACACTAAAAGTGTGATGGGAGAAATAAAAAGAAAACCAAGACAGAACAGAGCCCCTAAATCCAAGCAAGGACAGGGTATCGAGGAGAAGGTGGTGATCAACAGTGTCAAAAGCAGCAGAAAGGTCAAGAACTGTTTCTGTGGAATGTAGAGGACAAACGCCAGACTGCAGTGGGTTCAGTAGGTCTTGAGAGAAAAAAAAGTCAAGACAGTGGCAATGAACCGCTCATTCAAGTAGTTTTGCAGCAAAGGGGAGGAGAGAGATAGGTCTATAACTGGAAGGACAGGTAGGATATAGTTTGTTGAGGAGAGGTGTAACCACAGCATGTTTGAAAGCCATAGGAACAGTTGCAGTAGAAAGCGATCTCCTAAAAAAAAGTGGCCAGTGAAATGGCTTTGGATTATATATGCATACATATTTGACACATAAAAGAATCAAATAAAACAAGACCAATTAAAAAAGGAAATAGTAGAAAAACTGGGACATTGCCAGAACATGATTATTCCTAAATCAAGATGACTTCCTATCCCAAGAAATCCACCTTCATTATCAACTGACCGGTGAAACATATATTAACTATCTAATTTTTTTGTCAGATCTCCCACCTTGAGAGGACAAACCTCCCTTGTAGTGGGTCCTCCTTTCAATCAACTTTGAAAAAGACCCAAAGGGTCTTTACACTGTCCCAAACATGTGTTCATTAAACCAACTTGACAAAAAGGAACTTAGCTTTATGGAGAGGATACTTTTTCAAATAGCCAAGCGATAGGACAGGATTACTCCTTTGAGGATTACACATGTTTGGGATGGTGTAAACCCTCATTTACTTGTTAGTAACAGGAGCGGCATGCATTTATGCGGCCAGTTCCACATTGTTTTTAGGCCTTTGGGTCTTTTTCAAAATTGATTAAAAGGAGGACCCACTACGAGGGAGGTTTGTCCTTTCAAGGTGGGTGATCCGACAAAAAAATGAAATAGTTAATATACAGGTTGGCCCAAAAAAAGTGAGAACATCTCGTAGCATATAAGTTATTTAAAAATTCAAAATGACAGATGTAAACGATTGACAAATTAAAAAAACAAAGATGGCGACCGGAAATTGTCGAAATAAAGATGTTATATAGCTAAAAAAGGTAAATAAGTAAACTATTTAAGCTTTTAATTTACGAGATGTTCTCACTTTTTTTGGGTCACCCTGTATGTTTCACCGGTCAATTGATAATGAAGGTGGATTTCTTGGGATAGGAAGTCATCTTGATTTAGGAATATATATTGGTGATTTCTTTGGACTTAATTAGTGTTAGAACATGATTATTAGCAGCCTTATAAACAATTCAAATCAGTTTGAACAGAAGAACCACATTCCCACTGCAATGAAGTTAGACACACCTGTGATCAATTGTCAGTATTTGCATGAATTAAATCAACCAATGAATGAAGGCTCTAATGTTTAACACTAGAAACCCCAAAAGGAATTTTACCTAGAAACCCCATAGGGCGTCAATTGATGCATTATCATGATGACTGCGTTTAGCATGAAATGCAGATGTGAATTAATGTGAAGTTACTTATTTGTTAAATACGTGCAGTATGTGACATCATTACATGATGTCATCATGTGTTTATTGTTTGTAATGTCGGAGTAAAACTGTAAACAGTGATTGAGATGCGTCACCTAGTGGGAACAGGAATTTATACCTAGAAGCCCCAAAGTATGTCAATTGACGCATCCAAGACAATTGAGGTATAAATTCATTTTCCCGCTAGGTGGTGCATCTGTCATTAATTTTCGATGCACATATTTGAACATCTTGACCTTGCTAACAAAGTCATGGAACATGACGGACATGGTTCTAGCAGTGGCGCTGGTATAAAACTTCGAAGATGCATTTGTGTCAATTGATGCACTTTGGGGCTTCTAGTGTTAAAATGGTCATATTCATTCCCTGTTTCATTTTTGCAATGGTGAAGACAAGAGAGCTGCCTGAGACCATCAGGAAATAAATTATCACCAAACATCAAACTTCAAAGGGGAACAAGGCCATCTCCAAAGATCTTGGGATTCCTGTGTCTACAGTTCACAATGTCATTAAGAAGTTTTCTGCCCATGGAACTGTCAAGAACCTCCCAGGAAGTGGTGGGAAGAGGAAATTTAATCCAAGAAGTCTTCAAAGGTTAATGTGAACTATTGGAAAACCAACTAATACAACATTCAAAGAGCTTAAGGCTAACCTGGAGCAATCTGGTGGTTTCAGCCTGCACCATAATGCCGTGCACTAAACAAAGAAGGCCTTCATGGGTGAAAGCCAAGGAGGACCCCATTTATTTAGCTGCATTTATATCCTGCTTTTCACTGGGTCAAAGTGTTTGGGGGATACATTTAACACAAGGGGATATGAGACACATACACTAATACTTACAGGGAACATGGGCAATGGAGGTTTAAGTGGCTTGCCCAAGACCACAAGGAGCACCTGTGGGACTAGAAACCCCAGTCTTTCTGGCGCAAGGTTGCTGTCCTCTAGTGGGATTTGAACCACTGACCTTCTGGCCTGTGGTACCTTGCCCCAACCACTAGGCACTCTTCCCTCAAAGACAGAGATAAAAGGGCAAACCTGATCTTTGCCCAAACCCACCTTGAGAAACCACAATCTTTTTGGGAAAATGTTCTGTGGACAGATGAAACCAAACTTGAGCTCTTTGGCAATGCAGACCAGCGATACATTTACAGGCGAAAAAATGAAGTTTATAAGGAAGAAAACACCCTTCCTACAGTTAAATATGGTGGTGGTTCTATAATCTTGTAGGCTGTTTTGCTGCCTCAGGTACTGGAAGCCTGGAACATATTAAAGGAACCATGAAGTCAGAGGACTACCAAGGTATTTTGGAGCTAAATGTGCTACCTAGTGTCAGAAAGCTAGGCCTGGGTTGAAGGTCCTTCAGCAGGACATACATCCAAAAGTACAAAAGAATGGTTAAAAAGGAACAAATTGACTGTTTTCAACTGGCCAGTAATGAGTCCTGATCTCAATCCAATCGAGAACCTTTGGAAATAGCTGAAATCTTCCATTGATAAAAGAAATCCTGGAAACATTCATGAACTGGAACAAATTGAAGTTGAAGAGCAGAAGAAAATACCAGCAGACAGAAGTACAAAACGTACAGGTGGCGACAAGAAATGTTTGTAGGCTGTCACCACTGCCAGGGGTTGTGCAACCAAATATTAGTGAAGAGTACCATTAATACTATCCATGTCATATTTCGTTTTCGTTTTTTTTCTCAGAAATTACTACGTCTGTTGCACAGACATCTTTTTGTTGTTGTTGTATACCTTTGAACATACTATTAAAATATTATGATGACATACATTTGGAATATTTCCAATTATTTCTCAAGATACTATACACAACATACTTAAAATGCAAGGGTTCCAATAATTTTGACCACAACTGTATCTCTTTCAATACTGGAATGATGTTATCACTAACCTGAATCCTGTCAGAAATTATGATTAACTGATTTCTTGTAATTAGCAATGCCTCGGCAGGTTTTTTTTTCACTGCCAATCCATTTTCAGAACATCAATGAAGGAACACTAGAGGGTTTAGAACAAGCTTATGATCCTGAATATCAGTCACTAAGGACAGGTGTGGCTCAAGGCAATCTGTTGCCTGAGGTGAGGGATGAGATAGCACCCCCCTCTGGCTGCCAACATGGAGGGGCCTTCTCAGAGCACTAGTCAGGGAACAGGGGGTCATAAGATAGCCATGTTGGGTCAGACCAAGGGTCCATCAAGCCCAATATCCTATTTCCAACAGTGCCAATCCAAGTACCTGGCATGTTCCCAAACAGATACACACATTCCATGTTGCTTATGCCAAGTGTAAGCAGTGGATTCTCCTGGTCCTCTTTAATAATGATTTATAGACTTTTCCTCCAGGAACTTTTCCAAATCTCTTTTAAACCCAGCTACAATAACCATTTTTATGACATCCTCTGGTAATGAATTTCAGAGTTTGATTATGCATGGCGTTAAAAAATATTTTCTCGGGTTAGTCTTAATAGGCTATACTGCACCTTTATTACCTGTCCCCTAGTCTTTCTACTTTTTCACAGGACAACAACCAATCTACATTTACCTGTTGCATGCCATTCATTATTATATAGACCTCTAACATATCTCCCGTCAGCCATCTTTTCTTAAAGTTGAAGAGCCCTAACATTTTAAGACTGTCCTCGTAGGGGTATCCTTCCATCCCATTTATCATTTGGTGGTTCTTCTGTGTACCTTTTCTAATTCTGTTATATCCTTTTTAAGATATAATGGCCATAATTGCACACAATATTCAAGGTGCAGTTGCATAATGGAGCGATACAAAGGTATTATAATATCCTTGTTGTTTTTTTTCTCCATTCCTTTCCTTATGATTCCTAGCATTCCATTTTCTTTTTTGGTCCCCACTGTAAAATAGGCAGGGAGGTTTCAACATCTCCACGATGACACCTAGATCCTTTTCCTGGGCGATGGTCCCTAATGTGGAACCTTGCATCATGTAACCATAGTTTGGGCTGTTCTTCCCTAAGTCCCTAACTTTGCATTTGTCCACATTAAAGTTTGTCTGCCATTTGGGTGTCCAGTCTCTCAATATAGTAAGGTCCTCTTTCAATTTCTCACAATCCATTTGTGTTTTAACAACTTTCAATAATTTTGTGTCATCTGCAAATTTGATCACCTCACTTGTTGTTCCCCTTTCCAGGTCATTTATGAATATGTTAAAAAGCAGCAGGTCTAACATAGATCCCTGGGGTACTCCACTTTTCACCTTTCTCCATTGAGAAAATTGACCATTTAGACCTACTTTCTGTTTTCTGTCTTTTAACCAGTGCCTAATCCACAGTGGTACACTGCCTCCTATCCAATGACTTTTTAATTTCACCAAATATCTTTCATGAGGGACCTTTTCAAAAGCTTTCAGAAAATCCAGATACAGTTTAGAAATCGTAGTCATGATTTTGACGTCTGAAGGCGTGCACATGCATTTCTAAATCATGGAGACATCTCTGTGGCTTTTAAAGATGTCACCAGTATTGGGACATCAAAATAGGCAAGGAAGTATGGCAAAGGTATGTCTGGAGAGGTGCAATGGAATTACACATCCCTTTTCAATTTCAGAACTATTGGGGACATCTGCAGGCACATCCATGTTTAGACCTGCTCCATGCACGAATAGAAATTGGGAAAGTGCTTGTTTTGGCCTGAAAACATCCAGAGAGTACAACGAAGATGAAGAGTTATGTGACACGCCTAAAATCATAAAAGGATTTGAACCCTGGCCACCCTGCTCCTAATCAACTGCTCTAACCATTATGTAGACATCTTCATAGACGCCCATATCAGGAACGTACACATTTGTGAAATCGTGCCTGCTTTATTTATTTCAGACATTCTGGCTTTGACATCCCAGATTGCACTTGGACGTCCTCTAAAAAATATACCTTTACATCAACCAGTTCACCTTAATCTATCTATTGATTCAAACTTTCAAAAAAATATAAACAGATTAGTGAAACAAGACTTTCCTTGGCTAAATCCGTATTGGCTTTCTTCCATTAAACCATGACTATTTACATGTTCAGTAATTTTGTTCTTTATAATGGTTTCTACTATTTTGCTCAGTACTAACATCAGGCTCATTGGTCTGTAGTTTCCTGGATCACCTGTGGAACCCTTTTTAAAAATTGGTGTTACATTGGCCACTCTCCAATCTTCAGGTACTACAGATGATTTTAATGATAGCTCAGTTACTAATAGTAGGTTTGCAATCTCATATTTCAGTTCTTTAAGAAACCTGGGATGTATATAATCTGGTCCAGGTGATTTACCACTCTTTAGTTTATCAAATAGCTGTATTAATTTCCTGGTTTACTGAAATTTGCATGGGTAACTTCCATACATCTTTTTCCATAAAATCTGAAGTAAAGAATTCATTCAATCTCTCCATTATGACCTTGCCCTACCTTAGTGCCCCCTTTACCACTCTATCATCTAATGGTCCAACTGACTCTTTCACAGGTATTTTGCTACAAATATACTTGAACAAGTTTTTATTATACATTTTTGCTTCCACGACAAGCTTCTTTTCAAATTTTCTCTTTGCCTTCCTTATTGCCAGTGCTTATGTTGTTTCTTACTTTTGCTATTTGATTCCTTTTTTTAATTTTCTGAAAGATGCTTTTTTGGCTGCAACAGCCAATAAAGAAAGCAACATATTCCCAGGCTATATTACTTAAAAAAAAAAATTCAATGAGGTTCCAATGCAGAAGAAAATTGTAGTAATTTAGTTATGCAGCCTGGGTATCTAATATAAAACATATCAACTCCTATTACTGTACACTGGACTGGCATGATATTTAATATAAATATTGTAATGTCGCTATTACCCCACAGCTTGTGCTTGTAGAGTTAAGCGGCCTGATCCCTTCTTCCGGTAGGAAAATAGTGCTTGGGGAAAGCACTGCCTCCTGGGAGTTGTAGTTTTCACCAACCAAAATAAAGAGAGTAGTGGAGCTCGAGTGTTTCAGGCAAATAACAGGATTTTATTTCCCCTTCCAAACGGCTTTTACATTTAGAAAATAAAGAACATTTGGCCATATATCTTCTAGCAGGAAATAATATAATAATGGAACATAAACAGCTTCCTATATCAGCATCACAGTAATTCAACTTAAAGAGCACTTCTCTGTTCCAAAAACCTTTGGTGCTTTTTTTTCTAGCTGCAACCTGCAGCTCTCTCTCTCTGCACAGCTTAATCCTAGCACACAGGTCTTATCTTATCAGACACAGATATTGTACAGTCCATTGACTCAACAGGCAAGTATTCTAAAGATGGTTCTGTTTCCATTGGTTCATATTGGTTCTCAGCTGGAAATGTCTGCAATTGACTACAGGGTGTTTCCAAGCACACACCTATTCCTTCAGCATGAGACTTTTCCCTGCAGCCTTCTGCTACACAAGGTTGGGAATGGCTACAGTATTCACCACACGTAAAGCCCCACCCTTCTGGGCTAATATCAGAGCACTTCTTAAAAACAGCTTTGCTTCTATACCAGTCACTCAGCCTACCTTTTGGCTTTCTTATGGGAGATTCCTTCTGCCCTCCAGGATCAGCTACAGATGCAAGCCTTGGAGTTCCTACATGCACACAAGTCTGCCTTCTTGGTACATTTCCCTTCTGGCTGCCTTTTATATACGGCACCAAACCTGGGCTGCTTGTACCTGGCTCCTTTGCACTGGTTCTCTGCTCGTTTCTTTTGCTGATTTCCCTTTCTGAGTCAAAGGTCAGAGAAACTTCTGTTACCATTAATTCCTCTGAATCCTCACTCCCAAGCCAATCCTCTGCTTCTCGTGACTGCTCTCTTGCTTGCACTCGTGGCTATTCTAACGGCTGCTTTCCCAGCTGTTCCCACGGCTGTGCTCCTGGCTGTGCTCCCGGCTGTGCTAACTTCCCTCCTAATGAGCTTCCCTTATATCTCTGGCTTCCTGGGTTTAATCTGACCCCTCCCTCCAGCAGGTGTTCTGCCTCAGCTCGAGACCGATGAGCTGAACTGCAGCAGGGGCGTGTTTTCCTCTCCTCTGATCTGCTCTGTTTGTGGTTTCCCTGGAAACCAGGAGCCATGTGCATTTGTTTTCTTTCTTCAACTGAAGCTAAGTCCTGCGTTTTATCTCTCTCTAAGGGATCTGAGGGACCTTCTACACCACAATATATAATCTGCAAAAGGCAAAGGAGATCCAAGGAGATCACATACCAAAAGGGCAAAACAAAAAGTGAGAACCATGGCATATTATTGTAACTAATTTTATTTGAATGTTTTAAACTGTGTTATGATTCTAGTTTTTTTTCTTTTTGAACATATATTCTGCATCCAAAGAAACCCCTTTTCCAATAATGGGGGCAGAACAAAACTAGGACATTTCCCATGAAACTCAACATAACAAAAATAATTTATGATTCTGGTGTCATCTCAGTAACAGCAATACAGACCTTCACCAGTACTGTGCATATTGTGAAGTAATCCTTACAAAAATTGTTCAGAACCTATAGAGAAAATTGACACTGCCTCCAGTTATCCTCTCATTTAACTGTTTTGCTGCTGCTGACTGGGTGGACTTGATGCTAGAGTGGAGGAGCCACTGTCCACCCAGACTGACCCTTGGCTACCCCCTGCATGCAGTACAACATCAGGGAAAGAGAAAGAGATGAATATTTATTTATTTATTTATTTATTTGAAAGGCATATATACCATATTTCCAATGAGCAAGGCAGTTTACAAGTAATGTAATATAACATTACAGAAAACTAGGGAACATTAGTAGTAAAATATAAGTGTAACTTAGGGTAGGAGAAGGGGACGAGTAACAACTTTTATGGTGGCCATGTAATGATAATGGGTGCTGTGAGAGAACTGATAGTGCATAGCGGCTGTGTCAGTATTTATGTGACTCCCTCAAAGTGTTTTTTGAACAGGTGTGGTTTTAGGAGCTTTCTGAAATTACCCCTGTACTAGGCAAAATATGAATAGAGAACATGTAAATTCCAAAGACAGATACATTCCAATCACCAAATTGAAAATAAAATTAATTTTTCTACCTCTTTTAACTGGCCATTTTATTCTCTACCCATGTTGATCACAGTCTCTAGTTTCTGCTTTCTTGCGTCTTCTCTTAACTCGCTTTCTAGGGTATCCGGCCCATCTGCCACTTTAAACTGGAAGACTGGACATCCAAATAGTGAATGGAATTTAATTTGGACAAGTGCAAAGTTATGCACTTAAGGAAGAACAACTCAAACTAGTTGCATGATGCAAAGTTTCACATTAGAAACCATCAACCAAGAAAAGGATTTAAGCGTCATAGTGGATACCTTGAAACTCTCTGCCCAGTGTGCAGCAGCAGCCAAGAAAACAAATAGAATACCAGGAATCATAAGGAAAGGAATGGAGAATAAAACAAAGGATATTATAATGCCTCTGTATCATTCCATGTTGTGACTGCACCCTGAATATTTTGTTCATTTCTGGTCACCATCGTCTTAAAAAGGATATAACAGAATTAGAAAAGGTACAGAGAAAAGCCACCAAAATAGTAAATGGGGGTGGAAGGATACCCCCATGAGGAAAGGCTTAAAAGGTTAAGGTTCTTCAAGCTGGAAAAAAGATGGCTGAAGGGAGATATGACAGGGGTCTATAAAATAATGAATGGAGTGGAATGTGTAAATGTAGATTGGTTGTTTACTCCTTCAAAAAGTAGAAAGACGAGGGGGCACACAATGAAGCTCAATGCAGCTCCTTTAAGACTAATAGGAGAAAATATTTTTTTTTTCACTCAAAGTGTAATCAGACTCTGGAATTTAGTATCGGAGTATGTAGTAAAAGCTTTTAGTGTTGATGGGTTTAACAAAGGTTTGGACAAGTTCCTGGAGGAAAAGTTCATAAACCATTATTAAAGATAACTAAGAAAATGCACTGCTTACTCTGGGATAACGTGGAATCTGTGTACCTCTTTGGGAACCTGCCAAGGTACTTGTGATCTGGATTGGCCACTGTTGGAAACAGGATACTGGGCTTGATGGACCTTGGTCTGACCCAGTATGGCATATCTTATGTTCTTATCTCTGGCATTGATCCTTTCTTTCAGCTTTCTTCCAGTTAGTTTTCTATTGACTCAGATTTTACTTCTTGTTATTACCATTCGGTTCTCAATCCCCCCTCTCGTTATTACATCTGTCACTTTTCAGTCCTCTTATTCTCCATCTCTCACTACTTCCCCAGCCTTATTCCCCATTCTTTAACTCACTCTCCCCTTTCTCTGCTCCTCTTTACATCCAGCATTTCTCCCCTTTTCTCCTCGCATGTCCAGTGTCTCTCTCCTTTCTTTCTCTCTCTCTCTCTCCTCCTCAACCTCTTTTTCTCACCTCACCCCATCATGTAGCTGCTGTAAGGGTATGAGGTGCCCTAGGTAAACCTCATCCCTTGTGCCCTCTCTACTTCAGTCCCCACTCCAGTTGCTGCTGCTGCAGCCCCTCACCAAAGCGCTGCAGCTACTTCAGCTCCTGCACTCTACTATCATTGTGCTTCCACTCCCCTCGATTCCACTTCCTGTTCGCATGGGGTGGAAGTTGCTCCTGCCCCCATGCAGAAGGAAGTGAAATTGAAAGGGGGCAGAAATACAAATGGCACCACAGTGCAGGAGCTGAAGGTAACTCTGGCACGTTGGTGCATTAAGAGGAAATGCTAGATGGGACGGAGAAGCAGAAGCATATGTGACATGTGAGACACAGTAGGGGAGAAGTAGAGGAGAGATGCTGGGCACAGGAGAAAGGAGAGAAAGAGGGATACATATTGGATATGGGAAGGAATAGAAAGTGAAGGGGAATAACATGCACAGGGCTGGTGTCACAATTAGGTCAACTAGATGGTTGCCTAGAGTGCCAGCCCTCCGGGGGGGGGGGGCACCCATTGCTACCATTGCCTCCCCTTACTGGGATGTGCAGCAGTACCAATTGCACATCCCAGTAAGGGGAGGCAATGGTAGCAATGGGTGCCCCCCCCCCCCCCCGGAGGGCTGGCACTCTAGGCAACCATCTAGTTGACCTAATTGTGACACCAGCCCTGTGCATGTTATTCCCCTTCACTTTCTATTCCTTCCCATATCCAATATGTATCCCTCTTTCTCTCCTTTCTCCTGTGCCCAGCATCTCTCCTCTACTTCTCCCCTACTGTGTCTCACATGTCACATATGCTTCTGCTTCTCCGTCCCATCTAGCATTTCCTCTTACCTGTTAACCCTATGCCCAACCTCTCTCCATTTCTGCTACCCCATGTACACCATCTCTCTTCTCTCTCTCTTTCCCTCTCCCTTCCTGTGTCTGTCACCTCTCGTCTCTCAACCCCCATGTCCACCATCTCTTCTCTCCCTCCCCCTCCCTGTGTCTACATCTCTTTTTTCTCTCCCCCTCCACATGTGCCCAGTATATTTCCTCTCTCTCTCCCTCCATGTGTACCCAGCATCTCTCCTCTCTCCTTCCCTCTGTGTCCAGCATTTTTTCCTCCCCTTATCCACCATGTCTCCTCTCTCACTCTCTCTAACACATCCCTGTGTCCTCATCTCTCTTCTTTCTCTCTCCCTCCTCATGTTCACCATCTCTCCTCTCTCTCCCCCTCCCTGCATCCATATTTCTACTTTCTCACCCCTCTCAGGGGCTCCACATCTCCTCTCTCTCTCTCCTTCCCCATATGCTCAGCAGTGCTCTACTCCCTCTCCCTTCCCCTGTGTCCAGCATTTCTCCTCCCCTTCCCCCTTTGTCCACCATCTTTCCTCTTTCCCTCAACTTGTTCCCAACATCTCTCCTCTCTCTCTCACCATGTCCAGCACATCTCTTTCTCTGCCCACCTCATGTCCAGCATCTCTCTATTTCCCTCCCCATATCCAGCATTTCTCTATTTCCCTCCCCATATCCACCACCTCTCCCTTTTCTCTCCTTCTCCCTTTCCTCTGCCCAGGTCCACATCTCTTCTGTCTATCTCCCTCCCCATATGTCCAACATCTCTCTTCTTTCTTTCCATCTCCATGTGCCTAGCATCCCTCTTTTCTCTCCGCCTACCATGTGCCATCATCTCTTCTCTCTTTATCTCCCCCCCCATGTCCAGCATCTCTCCTCTCTTCCTCCCATATGTCTAGCATCTCCCCTTTCTCCTCTCTTTCCCTCTCCCCTTTGCCCACATCTCCCCCTCTCTCTCTCCTTCCCCTATGTCCAGCATCTCTCCTCTCTCCATCCCTCCCTGTGCCAGCCTATCTCCTCTCCACCCCTCCCCTCGATTTCCAGCATCTGCCCTTTCTCCATCTCTTCCTCCCCATACCCAACATCTGCCTTTCTTCCCTATCACCCTCCATGCCTACCATTTGCCTTTTCTTCCCTATCTCACTTCCTTGCCTAGTATCTGCCCTCCATCCTCCCTGTGGTCATCATTTTCCCTTGTTCCGTCACCCCATAACCAGCATCTACCTTCTGACTCCCTGTAGCCACCATCTTCCCCTCTCTTCCCTATTTCTTCCTATGGCCTGCATTTGCCCTCCACCTCTCTTTTGCCAATCTGCACCCTGCCCTCTCCCCTATAGCCAGCATCTGTCCTCCCCCTCTCTTTTTCCACCATTTTCCCTATGCTACCCTTACCCCATGGCTAGCATCTGTCATCTGCATCTCTGTGGCCACATCTGTCCCCATGCCCACCAATCCTCATGGACAGCTTCTGTTTCTTACCTCCCCCCAATACCACATCTATCTGTCCTCCATCCCTATCTGTGTTCTCCCTTCCCATGTCCAGCATCTGCCCTCCACCTCTGCACCAATTTTCAACATGGCCTCTCTCCCTGCCTGCCGCCGCCTCCTCTCATAATAATGTGGTAACATAGTAAATGGTGGCAGATAAAGATCAACATGGTTCATCTAGACTAGGGGTAGCCAATTCCAGCCTGATTTTCAGGATGTCCCTAGTAAATATTCATGAGATATATTTGCATCCACTGCCTCCCATTGTATGCAAATATAACTCATGAATATGCATTAGGGACATCCTGAAAACCAGGTTGGATTGTGGTGCACCGGGACTGGAGTTGGCCACCCCTGATCTAAACTGACCAGTAAAGTGGCTAGACTTGTAGTTTGTGCCTACCACTCTTTGCAGGTTACTCCCTTATGCCTTTGTGTAGGGTTGTATGGGATGTGCCTGTTGCTCCATACAGGTTACCCCTGTATATTTTTGAAGATATTTGAGTTTGCTTTGATAACATCTTCTTGCCATATAATTGTACTCTGTGTCTGTTCCATGCCTTTTTGAATTCTGTTACTACTGTTGTCCCCACTATCTCCATCAGAAGGACATTCCAGGCATCCACAACCTTTTCCGTGAAAAAGCATTTCCTGATGTTGCTTTTATCTCCTTGCAGATTCATTTCATGATTTCTAGTTCAACAACCTCCCCATCTTTGAAAAAGATTTCTTCATTAATTTCCATTAAGTATTTAAATATCTGTATCATATCTTCCCTGTCCTTCCTCTCTTCTAGGATATTCATATTAAGTTCTTCAAGTCTCTTCTCATACATCTTCTTGTGCAGGCCTCATATCATTTTGGTCACCTTTCTCTGTACTATTTCAAGTTTTTTTTTATATCCTTTGTAAGATATGGTCTCCAAAACAAAATACTCCAGGAGAAACCTCACCAATGACCTGTCCATGGGCACTAATATCTCCTTATTCCTGTTGGTTATTCCTCTCTATATGCAACCTAGCATTCTTCTGGTTTTGGCTACTACCTTGTCATATTACTTCCCCACCTTAAGATCCTCAGACACTATTACCCTAAGGTCCCTCTCTTGGTTCATACACACTAGCCTCTTGCCCCCTATCGTATATTGCTCTTTTGAATCTCTTTGCATTAAATCTTAACTGTGAAGCATTAGCCCATTCTTCTAATTTTTCTAGATCTTTTTTCATGTTGTCTATTCCATTAAGGTGTCTGCTCTATTGCAAATCTTCGTCATCTGCAAAAAGGCAAACTTTTCTTTGAACCCTTTGTCAAAATTACTCACAAAGATATTGAATGGTTCTGGCCAAGGACCAATCCCCGAGGCACTCAACTACTCACCCTTTTTTCTTCAGAATGAATTTAGTTCTGTAGTCTGTCAGTCAACCAATTTCTCATCCAGTTTAGCACCTTGGGACCCATCCTTAGACTGCTCAATTTATTCACAAGCCTCATATGAGGAACAGTATTGAATGCTTGGCTAAAATCTAAATAGACCACGTCCATCACATGCCCTTGATCTAGTTCTCTGGTTACCAGGGCAAAGAAATCAATCTGATTCATTTGGAATGATCTTTCGTTTTTAAAACCATGTTACCTTAGATCTTGCAACCCATTGGATACTAGAAAGACAACTATCAGCAGCATCTCAATTACTCTTACCCACCACCGAAATAAAACTTACTGACCTGTAGTTTGGCACCTCTTCTCTACTATCACATTTTTTCTCCAATCCTGCAGAACTTTCCCTTCCTCCAAGGATCTATTAGACATCTTGTAAAGGTCCTGACAGAACCTAGGTGAGCTCCCTCAGTATCCTGGGATGTATCTGATTCAGTCCCATGGTCTTGACCACTTTCAGTTTTACAAGCTGTTCATACATCATCTTCCATGAAAGATGTAGCATCTACTCCATTCCCATTATTACCTTTGGCAGTTATGTGTGGCCCTTTTTTCCAGGATATTTAGCATCTGTGGCAATAGCAGCTTAAAAACAAAAACACAAATGTTGGGGTATTCACAACTCCAATGTGATTAGATCCTGCAAGCCTCACCGCCTATGATGCAAAAAGCATGCATCAGAAAGGGGCAGGTCCAGCAGAGCCCTCCAAGCAAGTTGGAGTCACAAAGCTGCTTTTAAAAGTCAATAGCCTGCCACCGTTGCTGCTGCTTCTTGCACAGTCTGGGTCAGCAGTGTTGGCGTGAGATAGGTGATGCCTCTACTGCCGCAAACCCGGGAGAAGCAGCAGTGTCCATACCAACTGGTCCTCTGAAGAAAATATTTTTGAAAGAAAAGACAGAGTGGGGCGGCCACCGCTGGAGTGTTTGGGGGCATTTGTGTGGCTCCCAAAACTTTGTTGTCTGAGATGGGCCTCTCACTCTGCCTAATGATCTAAATTCCAAAAATATATGACAAAATGGGGTTAAGAATAAATTGAGAACAGTTGCTGGAAATGCTCGATCCTGAGGTATACCACAGCCTATGTGATGCCAATCGTTACCTTCTAGACCAATCTACCAACCATGCTAATAAAGTATTAAGTTGCATTGTGTCAAATGCAGCAAACAAGGATAAATTTATAAACCTTTTCCCACATCTATTTATTAATAGTTTACATGTGGAAATATTTTTTTAAGCTGCAGGACCGAATAAGTGCAAACAAATACGTGCATTGACAAGATGGTATGCACTTATACGCGCACTGTGTGTAGGAATTTCTGGGATCGGAGAGTAAGTTGAGTTGGGATGGAATTGTGATATACAGAAGTGTTTTCTAAAATATGCATGTACTGTACATACTATAAATGGATTTAAAGCCTTCTGAGCAGGGGTAAATTTGTGATAGTTCTGGGTGTCGATTTTCTAAAGCACATAGGCACCTTTCCTGCCTTTATAAACAAGGCATAAACTAAGATTCTTTTTGGGAATTTCACATAGGTAGCCTTTTATAGAATTATCTACTATGACCTGAAGAATTGTCTTTGTCCTTTCTCTTCTTTGTAGTGTTATTTTACTCTTATTATTACTATGATGCATTTTCCCCGTTCTTCAATTTTTCAACTATTTGAAGAGAAATCTAAAAATAATTCACCTGGGTAATTTGGCTTGTCTGAAAATCTTTCTCAGAACTTCTAAAAAGTGCCAATGACATTACAGCACACAGACATTTAGCAGGGTCCTGGTTAAGCTGGGTAAAGTAAAACAATGCATGTGCATTTTATTTCCAAATCTCTAATATTTTATGCCCCACCCCCTTTTTCATTTACTTTGACTACCAGCACAAAGAGCAGTTACAAACTTTAAATGCATATATTTAACAAAGGTGATGTGTGGCAGGGCTGGAATTTCTTCATGCGATCCCATAGTCAATGGGGGATGGAAGGGGTGCTCCACTCCCTCCCCCTGATCCTGCCCTCTCCTGATATGCCCTCTTATCTTCTTCTTGGTCCTCTTCAACCAAGTCTCCAAGCAACAGCACCAGAAACTGCAATTGAAAGATACAGTGTGAGACCTGCAAGCCCTGGTGCTGTGACAAGCCCTGTGACACCCCATACCCTCCTCCACATGTGCAAGAGGGGGTGCCACAAGGCTCTGCAGAGTATGAGGGCTTGCAGGTCTACACTGATCTTTGATGTGCATTTACTGCTGCCCTTGCTCAAAAATCAGAGCATGCAACAAGACAGCATCATCAGACCAGACAGAGGCATGAGAGTGGTGGTTGAAATTAGTTGCCTACATCTAAACTGGACCTGATATAGTGTAGGGACAAAACAGCATGACCCTGCCACCCCATCCCCATCCCATCTCTGGACTTACTAGGGTCCTTGGTGTCTAGCAGGAGCAGGAGTATTCCCCGGTTGCTCCAGCTCTTCATGATCATGGATTCAAAAGGGTGTCTGTGATCCCTAGCAGTAATCTCGCAGTATTGGCAACCTGACATTTAGTGGTAATAGGATGAGATTACCACTATGGGTCACAGGCATCATTTTAAACCTGGTTGGAGGAGGAGCAGGGGAGTGTTTCTGCTCCTGCTAGAGACCAAGACCCAGGTAAGGCCAGGGATCGAATCAGGGGTTGCTTCTTATTATGGGGAAAGTTGGAAGGAAAGATTCATCATGGTGGTGAGTGATCGGAAGACTTAGGAGGTTCAGATGGCTTGGAGTGCAGGAAGAATTGGATATCAGGGTGGTGATTGTTCCGGCCATACATTGGGACAGTTCTAAAGGCCAACATCTACATTTTTTCATAATGTCATGGATTCCCCTTGTAAGATGGAGAATCCATGTTAATATTGTAGGCCAACATAAGCATTTCTTCTCCCCACCCTAAGCATGTCCCGTTTTCATATACACATAGTAAGCATCCCTACTTGTAAACAGCCCCATTCTAAATTGCCATTCACAAATGTGTACCAGCCTGTACATGTAAATGCTGCTATTTGCATGTGAGGATCCTCCTAAAATAATTCCCAAATGTATTGGCATGGACTATAGTCACCTAACCTTGTAAATAGTAGCTAGGCAGCACGGTCGCTAATGTACTGCCATCGACCCTACTGCCTAGCCTGTATTATAGCCACCTAAACGAGTAGCCAAGCTACAGCGTAACATGTACATAGTTACCCCAGTTAATCCAAGTTGCAAAACCCTGTTTTTTGTAAGTCCAGTATGGGAGCCGCCGTACTGTACAAACCTGCTGTTAATTGTAAACCGAGCTGACTTTAAAAAGCGCGGTATAGAAAAGATGCGAAATAAAATAAATAAATAAATAAAATATTTGATGTTATCGTATGCAAATTTAGTGGACACTAAAATGTTTAGTGTGCACTAAAATGAAGTGAAATAAAGCAGCATGGAAATGCACATCCATATATTGTACCGAAGACCAGACTTCAGATATAAGCTTAACAGATGGGCTGACCAAAGTCAAAGGGGCTTGAAGTAATGATTTTCCAACTCAATCCAGTGTTTTGTTTGGTCAAGCTTGTACTGACCAACAACTGTTCTATTAGTTTTTTCAGTATTTTCAACAACCTGTTTGATAGTAATGGCTGAACATTTTACTTTTTTCCTTCCTCGTTCTCAGAAAAATGTGAGTCTGTTTCAGGTCCATCATTGTGTTTGCATTCCTATTCCTCAAAAGTCTCCATGCAGTTTTGCCTCTTCACTCGTAACATATGTGCTTAAGAGGTTTGCTTTATTTATTTTGCTTTTGCTTGTATAGTTCATTTGTTCTACTCCATTAATTGTTTTTATCTGCAAAGTCTTTCCTTTCCAACATTCCTTGATCTTTGAAAGGCCAAATAAGCTTCTTCCTTCCCCTCCTTTAATTGCCAGCTTGGGTGCTTTAGCAAAGCATTGGCACAGGTTTAACTGTTCTTGTGCTTGGATCCACGTTAGACTGAAAATGAGAATCTTTACTCTTCCACTGAAAGCTTTTTCACAGTGTGTTCTGGAAAAGCAAAGGCATCTTCCAATCTCTGCTGTCACTGCTTCCCCTATAAAGCCTTAGAAGACCCGACAAACCTTTTTGTGAACTCCCAACTGCTATTATTGTATTTTCTCCTTTATTGAAAGAGAGACATATATAATAATTTTCATCTCTGTTCACTGAAAGTATTAACCTCTCTATATTAAATATGCAGATAGCAAAAGGGAAAACCGCATCATGTGACTACTTTGAAACTCACATAAATCATGTCTGCGTTATTTTGTTGAAGCACTGTGCCGTAGGATGAAAGATGTAGGGGGGGGGAGGGGCACTGGCAAACTCAAAGAATATGGTCGTCTGAGTCTGCAGCTCCATATCTCACCCCACAAAAGCACATTATCTTCTGCTCCCTTGGTGACAATTTTGTGCAAAAACAGAGAGCTGCAAAGCTGACGGGCCCTGAAGCAAGGTGGGACCCAGTGAAGCAAGGAGGTGCAGAGGAACTTGCAGCAACAAACAGCATGTCTGCCAGATATTTCGGCTCTTGCAATTGGTGAAGCTATGAGCAAGAGTGGCTATGTTGACTGGCCATCCTTCCTGCTGCTGTTGGTGGAGGTTGCTGAGGTCTTTTTTCCTCTATATATATTTTGTGATGATTATTCTGAGTTTGTTGATTTTCTTGTTTTTTATTCTTTTTCTCACATGGTATTGATTTATAATGTTTTGTTCTGTTTTTGAGCCTAAATTGGGGTTTTTGTAATATTTTTTTGATTGAATCCTGCCATTGGTAAGGAGAGTGTTGTTAACTACAGTGACCACTTAGTACAGTGCTGATCAGCAATGCACATGAAGGGACATTTTAGCAAAAAAACCTCAGAAGACAGACTTAAGACATGAAGGTCACCATATCTACAATTCTAAAGGCCTTTTAGAAACGGCACTAGTGAAGATGGAGCTATTACTAAAATGCATATCACATGCAGCAAGGATAGTGATCCTATAATTTGCATGTAGGAAAAACGGTCAGAGGATCCCCTAGCAGCTTAAACATATGCACTCTGACATTTTAGAATGCGCACTTGTACTGTAAATGTCAGGACGTACACGTGCATCCGGGCCATTTTGGAAACCTGAACGTGTAGATGCCACCAAGGGACTCCAATTTCACTGTCTTTTAATTTAGGAGAAATAAACATGGGGGTTGGAGGACTCAAGGGGGATATTATCTTAAGTCCTCCTGTGAACAAATGACCAAAAGGAAGACTTTTCCATAATCTGTTCATTTCAGGGGGCAGATGTAAGTTCAGACGTGGACAATTCTGGATGTGCAAGTGTATCCCATATATGAAGTGGGAGATAGACATGTAGATATTCACCCTACCCAGGCTCTGCCCCAAAATGCCCTTGGAATGCCTCTTGGCCAACTGTTTTGAAATAGATGTGCCCGGGGCAAGAACGTTTCGAGGACAGCCTTTCTAAAATTGTGTTTTACATGTGGCTGAGGTGTGCATGTTTTTCTACCACCATATCCACATTTAAAACATGAATAGGGCTTCTAAAATAGCTTCTTTAAGATATAGTAATTATTTGCCTTGTGCAAAAGCTGCATGGACGGATGCTGGCCACTCCCCCAGCAGTTACTACGCAAGCTTGTAGTTACCTCCTGATAATTTCTGCAACTAATACATGGGAATTGAAAATCTTTACCACAATATAGAAACAGGCCCTTAAATGAAACTAAATGATATCTTTCTGCCTTCACCCGTTGACATGAAAAAAGATTACAAATAGATTTCACCGAGTCCCAAATGTCTCCAATATGAGGGAACTGTCTTTTTTGTCCTAGGGACAAGGAGTGCAGATGGATTACTAACAAAGGGGACTACTGTGCAAAGGACTTTCAGGTATTCTAGGTAACTGCCAGAGGAATACTTTAATGTAGTGTTCTACCCTTTCAGCTGTACTACTTTTCCCAGAACCACAAGGCACAATTTAGTAGACTTATGACTACCTTGAAGTCATTGTGTACTCATGAAGATGACCTGAAAGGGCTCACAACCATTTTATACAGAATATTTATTTATTTTACTGATTCATTTATTAGGATTTATTGACCACTTTTGCGAAGAAATTCATCTAAGGTGGTAAACAACAGGTCTTCCCTGACAGACAATTTACATTGTGGTAGCAGCATAATTTAGCAAAATGACCCCGTATCAGTATAATAGACTATTAGAACAGTGACATAATCTTGGAGACAGGCAAATTAAATTCTAAAAATTTCAATAGTACGATGCAGCGTCAGTAGTGTGCCCTCTAAAACAGCACAGTAGAACATTACTGTAGCAGAAATATGATAAAGTGTCAGCAGAATACAAATGACATACCTTAACAGGCGACACTGTAAAACACTCAAAGAGCATTGCATGCTTACAGTGTCAGCATAGTATAAATGATACACCATAAAAAGCAACATGGTAGAACATTCATATAACATAGAGAGGATACACATAATGTTAGCACTACAATAAAACATACTAATAGTCATCGGGTGGAAGTTGGAACATCGAGACAGAGAGGTTGCATAAGACAAAGGAATAGGGATAAATAAAAATGGGTAACTAGATTAGGGGGTAAATTATATATACCAATGAACAAGGTATGTGGATCTGGTCTCGGTTTCAGGGCACACAGCAAGCTAGTCCTGAAACAGTAGGAGTGAATGGAAGTCAATTACCACAGGCTTAAGAGAAGAGCTTCCCATGCTTCCTGAAGCAGAGGTAGTCTTAAGTTAGACATAGCTCCTCTGGGGGTGAGTTCCAGAGTGTGGGCTACTCCTGAGAAAGCTTGCTGGCAAGTGTCACAATGTATGATTTCCTTTGGTGAGGATACCGTTAAGGATGTTCCTTGAGACAACCTTAAAGGCCTCACAGGTGTGCCGAGGGCTAACTTATCCTTTAGGTACTCTCGGCCATTTCATCTGAGGGTCTTGAAAAACATAGAGTTTAACATTTGGCTCTGTGGGCTACTAATAACCAGTGTAGTGTTTGCAAGAAGGGTATGATGTGGCCGAGCCACTTGCAATCTTGTATCAGTTGTACTGCAGCATTTTGAATGAATAAGAGCTGGTGCAAACTCTTTGTGGTCTGATCAGTATACAGGGCATTACAGCAGTCTAGGCATGATGTTATCACAGTATGGGCCTCTGAGATCAGATTCAGTATATGGAGAGAGATTTTGTAGTTGCTGTGGGTGATATAAACAGTTTTTTTAAAGACTGTTCAAATTTGTGGGCTCAAGTAAGCAGTATCCCAGGATTCCTAACTTGAGATTTTAAGGGGATTTCGTAGTTCCCAAAAGAGATTTTGATATCAGGTACCTGTCTACTTCCATTAGGAACCCACAAAATCTTTGATTTATGCCCATTCTTGAGTTGTTGCTAGACAGTCAATTTGCAGAAAGCTGTGTATAGATCTGGTTCAGTGGGTATGAGTGGGTATACAATGGTGGAAATATACAATGTTGTATTTGTCACCCAAAGCAGCTCAGCTAGAGCCTTGAGGTAGATATTAAATTAGGTAGGTGACAGCTTGGATCCATGTGGTACCCCACAATTCAGTGCCCATGTAATCATGCAATGCTATTGAACAGAAATGACTTTTGTCTGTCTGACAGATAGGATTTGAACCATGCAAATACTGTCTCCAACTGCTTTTTCCTCTAGAATGACCAGACACCTCTTGAATAGGCTGTGTTTCCAAACTAATGTCTAAGCATGTTTCCCATATGTTCAAGAATTTTAGTCTGACTGTGGGGTCATTAAATGGATCTCACTGGGATAGACCTGCTTCTCTTTCAGACTCTTTCCCTGGCAGAAGTCATACTTCTCACTATATTAAAAAAAATGCTGATTCATTTCCTTTACTCAGAAGCTAATTATTCTGATTACATCCAAATGGAAAATGTGTCATGGGTGTAAGCTTCTTGCGAGCTGGTCTGCAAACGGGAAGGTAAAGAGAATAGAATCACTCCCGGTGTCTTGTGCATCACAGGGTAGGTGGAGTCAGGGGAGGAGTCACAGTGGGAGTTGGCCTGAAACAGGAAGGCAAGCAGATCAGATCACTCTCAGCAAAAGAACTAGATGACAACTTAAAGTATAACACAGCACACATCAAGGAGGTAATTCTATATGGAGCCATGCATTATTTATGCATGTAAGTCCCTATTTTAAAAGGCTTATGCACATGAATGAGCACTTGTATACTTCTGTAGGCACACACATAAGTCCCATTGCATGTACTTTTAGTTTGAGTGTTCACAGGGTTGGAGTCAGCATTATTGATAGGAGAGTACACAAAAATAATATTACAATAATTGGTGATAGTTTTGCTGAGGGCTCTGTATATTTATTTATTCTTTTATACCCCATTCCCTAGGATCAATGTATAGATAACATGGCATGTTCTGGGGCACCTGCTGAGTCAGGCATTACCTGAGCCCCTACTATCAGAATAGTACCCTAAAATGCAAAGCTGAGAGCAAACACAAAAGAAGATCAAATGGATATGATCTATTGCCGAAAGCTAGACTGCAGCCCTGCAGCAGAACCCATGTCAGTAAAACATCTATGCATTGCTTTTGTCAGTGCAATAACATTTGTGGCAGTAATATGATCCAAAGCAAGTTTGCCATAGCTAAAATTGCATCACAAGTCACAGCCATCCTTGCCTTCCAAAGCTTAGCAAGAGCTGGATGGAAAAAAAAATCCTTGATGTTCCACAGATTGTATCTGACACAAATTTGGTTCTCTGATACTTACTGGTTTACAGGCTCTATTCATTCCTCTGGTCTGGACTTTCATTCAACCCTGAAAAATATAAAATAGACAGCTGACATATTGCACGGAACTTGATGCATCATCTTTATAGCTACAGAAAAGGTGGACAATGGCTGAGTTTTCAAATCCACTGCAGATCGTAACAAAAGTGATTCATATCTTAGACGGGATGAGATGAAGTGGAAGAAACAATCAGGTAACCACTGGAGAATAAGAGAAAATCCAATTAGCTTATGGGACACATTGTTTTACAGATGGGGGCCAGCATAATGGAAAGCTGTGTCTAGTTGAGGCTACGTTAATCTCGGACAAGGAGGGTAATCACAACAATCATACCTCAGAGGGCCACAAAATGCACATTGGTTCATAAGGCATTGTAGGTTTGGCCAGCTAATGTAGGATACCTATATAGCAGAATTTATGAACTCTGCATATAATTTGAAACCCAAATCTAGCCTCCATTGAGAACCAATGAAACACAGCAATCATATCTCAGAGGAATACAAGATGCACATTG
Organism: Ichthyophis bannanicus; assembly: GCA_033557465.1. NCBI lineage: Eukaryota > Metazoa > Chordata > Amphibia > Gymnophiona > Ichthyophiidae > Ichthyophis > Ichthyophis bannanicus. The sequence continues at coordinate 768,036,121 of CM066035.1, read as the reverse complement.
GTTCATAAGGCATTGGAGCCCTTTTACTAAAGGGTGCTTTGGTGTTTTACCTAACACACCCATAGTGCTCAACCATAGCACATTGGTGCAACACCACCACTATGGAGGTCGCAGTAAATGCAACCGCATTAATGGCATGCCCTGCAGTTAACATGGCGCATGCTGACTTCAAGATGCTCATTCCACCCGCTTTCTGCCCTTAACCTGCCCACTTACCACCTCGATGCAGAAAGCACAGTTAGTGTGGTTAGCGTATGCTGAAACCCCTGCTAACTGCACAGCAGGCTATAGCAAAAGGGCCCCTGTGTATTTACAATGTTCTTATATGTATTTTACAAAAAGATCCATGTTCAGTAATATTTTTGTAAGTACATGAAATGTGCATGGCCCAAGAAAGTTCAATTAGTCATTTTAAATGTTTTTGTGGTTTTATATCAACTTTTTCTCATATTTTTGTGCCCTTTCATCTTAATTGCACACCTATGCATGCTACAACTATTTTTCATGTGCAAATGTGTAAATTCATGGTTAAATGTACCCACTAAATCTTTAAGGTGTTCAAACCAACTGAATAACATAGCTCCCAACCATGAACAAACCCCCAAGGAGACGCAAGCCCGCACCATGGTACTCCACCGAACTGCGATCATCACTCCTCCACCTACGTAAGCTTGAGAGACAATGGCGCCGATCACGCTCCACCGAAGCACAGTGTGCATATAGCTTACACCTAAAAAAGCACCAAGAAACAATAATGGAGAGAAGGAAGCAATTTCATACAGACCTCCTGAAACGCTCACTGAGCAAACCACATGACCTCTTCAACATAGTGAAGACATTAACTAGAGAACCAGCCCCAGACCATGCCGCAACCGCAGGAATTTGCAGAATATCTCCAATCACAAATGCATCAGACAGACAAGACTACAAACCCCACAAGCTACTCCATCCAATGCCACTGACCAAATTCACCACTTTGTCAAAGAGAGACATAGAGGACACAATCGCCTCCATCAACACCACCACTGCACCAAATGACCCCTGTCCAGCGTTCTGGGTAAAAGAACTACATTGCGATCTCAGTCAGTTCCTGAATAAAATCATGGATCAGTCATTCTCAACTGGATCATTCCCACAAAGGCTGAAGCATACCTTCATCAGGCCGCTGCTGAAAAACAACAAACTGGACCCCCTGAAGGTCAAATCCTTTAGACCAATCTCAAGCATCCCACTTCTCGCCAAGATAATTGAAAAGGTAGTCCAACGCCAAATTCAACACCACATCGAGACTGACACCCCATTGGACCCCTGTCAGCACAGATTCAGGGAGGCACATGGCGTTGAAACCCTCCTCACCACCCTCTTCAATACCATAATCTCGGGAATTGACAACATTCGACAAGGGTTTGCCCTCGTCTTCATGGATATCGCTGCGTCCTTTGACTCCGTAAGCCATGAGATACTCCTGGGACGCCTCGAGGAAAAGGGAATACAGGACACAGCTCTAAACTGGTGCAAATCCTACCTGACCAACAGATGGCAACACGTTAGAACCGGCACCACAACCTCGGAACCGTTCCTACAAAAACAGGGTGTACCACAGGGGTCCTCGCTATCAGCACTGATGTTCAACATATACATGCAGCCCATCTGCACCCTGATCCGCTCATTTAATGTCGCCTGTCTGGTTTACGCAGATGATGTTCTACTCTACATGCCATTTGCAAAGGACCAGCCAGATTTCTCCCCACTGACAAGCTGCTTTGACGCAGTTGCTGACTGGCTCCATACACAAAATCTCTGGATAAACCACAAGAAGACAGATGTCCTCTTCATCTCGAGGAACCAAAGCTTCATCCCGCCAGCCTCCTTAAAGGTGAAGAATGCCGAGCTGATAGCCAAACCCACAATCTGTTACCTAGGTGTCACCTTGGACCAATGGCTGGACATGAAAACCCACATAAGTAACAAGTCAAGACAATATACCATAAAGTACGGACACTACAACATCTATGACCTCTACTGGACCCCGATGACTTCCGAATGATCTATCAAGCCCTGGTAATCCCACACTTCGATTACGCCAATGCAATCCTATATGGACTCCTGCAAGCATCACTGAATCCACTCCAGCTTGCAATGAATGCAGCCGCCAGAATTCTATATGAAATCTCAAGAATGGACCACATCACACCTATCCTGAAGAAACTCCACTGGTTACCAATCTGCAGCAGACTATGATTTAAGATCCTAGTAATGACCTTCAAGGCCATAAACAACCAACCCTCCACCTCCATCACCGAGCTAATCCACCCCACACCCCTGAACAGATCCAGAAGATCTGATCCACAACTATCAGTACACTGACAATCCCAAAGGAAACAATAAAATGTACCCAGGCGACATCTAACAGGGCATTCATGCTCTATGCACCCAGATGTTGGAATGCCCTCCCTACAGCCATTTGAGCAATCACCGACCTTGCCCAATTCAGGAAGGCGCTGAAGCACCACCTATTCATACGGCACTACCCAGAGGTCAGCCCCAAAGGTCAGTTCGCAAACAGTCTCACCAATAACCAAGACTCCCCCAACAGCACACCCAGCAGACTAGAGGGCAGCTAGTCCCATCGGTGCAACTCTGTGTAAATCTCAGTGTGTACAGTACAGTTATTAGTGTAAATAATTTGTAGAAAGTTACCCCAGTTATAGTTCCTGTTTATTGTAAATGCAATGCAGCCCCGCCTGCATTGTATAAGGTTCAGTTAAATGTACACCACACTGATAATGAATAGCGCGGTATAGAAGAGACGTTAAATAAATAAATAAATAAATAAATAACATGACAAAATTCACACCCTTATAAAATAATCAGGAAATTGTGCAGGTCCTTTTTCCTACCTAAACAAGCTATGTAAAATCTGGCTTCAGAGCTGCCATTTATCATGAGAAAATAGAAAATGGAGCTTGCCATGTCTTTAATAGATTGCAGGATCAATATTCAGTAGTGGTGGTCAGCACTTTTAAAGCACCTAGCTGCTGCTTCTGACATTAAAGCTAGATATTCAGTGCCGAAGCCTATCAGCCATCCAGAACTGTATATTTGCTCTCACCAGTGATTATAGTGGCTATCTGGTCAGCAGTGATATTCAGCTTCTGACTGAACAGCTAAACCACATAAACTTAGGACAGCTAACTTTATGTGGCTTAGCTATCCGGTTAGGAGCTGAATATTTTTGCTGACCAGATAACTGTCACGATCGCCTCCTTTCTGCCCACAGACTACCTCAGATTTAACTGGGTGTCTTTCCAGTGGTCTGTGGGGATATGCAGCGTCACTATCTGCTGAATGTCAGAATCAACAGGGTTTAGTGGATTAACGGATTCTGCTAATCAGCTAAACTATTTTGAATATGGACCCCTACATTTTTAAGGTTCCTAACTGAACTATAGGATTTTATTTTTAATTTAACAAGTGTTTTATACCGCTTTATCATATCGTCAAAGCGGTTTACAGTAAGAGTAGTGGATCCATGGAAGTTTACAGAAAGAGTAGTGGATCCATGGAATAGTCTCCCAGTGGAGGTGGTAGAGATGAGGACAGTATCTGAATTCAAAAAAGCATGGGACCAACACAGAGGATCTCTAAAGGTAAAAAGTGGACTGTTGTAGTTGTTGATATGGAAGGACAGACTAGATAGGCCATGTGGTCTTTTTCTGTCATCATGTTTCTATGTTTCTATCAGCTTAACGATTACATTATAACAAGGACAACAAACTTGAAGTATAAACATGTTCTAGAGTTAAACATGGTTAATGTTCAGAGGGATTATACATTAGATTAGAAGAGACAAGTTTGGGTTGAGGGATTGATTAGGATACAGAGTAGGAGAGGGGTGGGTTGAGGATTAAGTAAGTTACAGGGGAGTTTGTAGTGGCAGGCTCATTCTGGGCTATAAGATACTTCCAAAATATTTGGAGAATAAAAATCTTTTTAGTTTCTTGTGGATTTTATGCAGTTTTGCCAATTCATTGAAATCTGCATTCAATCCGATGAAGGCAGAAGAGTCAGCTAACTGCTTGTTTGGAATTGGGTTGCATGGTTGCTTGAGAGAGTGATGATGTTTGCCTTTGTGGTATTTAAAACCACACCCACAATTTTTTTTCAAATGCTTTTTTCACTTGGCTAATTGGCTCTCCTTGGATATTCAGTTTTGTGAAACCTGGCGCTTATGTGTGTATATGCTAACATTTTCATGTACAGGTTTAAAATCAACACTTACATGTGTAAGTGGCACACTTAAATACTCATAACACCACATGATACCACTAAAATGTCTCTCCTGGCATTACATGCTAGCATTTGCACATGCATTTCCCAGCATCATTGGATGTATTTTATGAAAGGTTCTGTCTTCAGCAAGTCTTTTGTTAATTACAGGGAGAATTGTGTATGTCTCAACCTGGGTGTCTCATATCTTGCCTGATGGTCACTAATTGGATAATCAGGACCTGAATTAGGCTTGATACATGTCTCTGATCGTATAGTTAAACATGGTTTCAAAGAAATTCTGGTGCAAGAATATGGCAAAAGAAAAGCCTTTGAAATAGATCTTTCAGGAGGAGTCAGTAGATTCACTAGGCAAAAAAATCCAGTTAGCATTTTCCATAGACCTCCAGACCAGACAAATTTTGGGCCAATCAGAAAACAGGAATGAATATCACTAGCAATATAAGACAGAGTTAGGAGCACGCTGGCTAGAGCCAGCCCCCATGGAGACATGATAGCTCTTGTTGCAAAATACCTGACTTCTAACTCCATGATCAGGATTAAACATTACATTTATGCTGTTGATATTTTCCATGCCATTTCAAACAAATGCTCATCCCTAATATTCTACATTCCTATGTGCCTGATTCAGAGAGGTGACATGCAGGGCTGCACATCCTGGTGGGACGTGCAGCCCTGCAAGTTGTCGTGCCTGTATTCCCCCTCCAACTCTCCCTGCATGGCCAGAGCAGCAGTATGTGAAAAGCCAGCAGGGGGGGGGGGGGGCGGGGGGGGAGGGGCTGGAGTGGGGGCGGGCTGAGGCAGCAGGACATACAGGGCTCATTCCAGTCATGGCCCTGTACATCCTGCAGGGTCAGGGGGAATGTCCTGCTTATTCCACATCTAAAGTGGAATAAACAACATAAACCAAGTGATTAGGGCCAGAATCCTCCCCCCCAAGAGGCCAGGGCTGGGTGCAGGTAGGTCTCTGCCGGCCAATCCTGGCCCCGGCTGCCCAGCTTTGGGTTGGGCGGCGGGGAAACAGATTGTTGGTGCCACAGGAGTCAGGTAGATCTGCGGGGAGGACATCCCCGTGGGTCTGCAGGGGCATGCTGGGCCGTCTCAGGGCCCGATTCTGTATGCTGTGGGAACGTTTTGTTCCCACTTAACAGAATCGGGACTTAATGAGCCTGCCTTGCTCAGGGCCATCTGGACGGCCCTGATGTGACCCTTTCTAAATCGAGCTCTATCTATGTAAGTAAAAAGATTTAGGAGTCATCGTGGATAACATGTTAAAACCTTCCGTCCAGTGTGCAGCGGCGGCCAAGAAAGAAAATAGAATGCTAGGTATCATCAGGAAAGGAATGGGGAATAAAACAAAGGATATTATAATGCCTCTGTATCATTCTATGCTATGACCGCACCTTGAATATTTTATGCAATTCTGGTCGCCGTATCTTAAAAAGGATATAGCATTATTAGAAAAGGTACAGAGAAGAGCCACCAAAATGGTAAAGGGGATGGAAGACTACTCCTATGAAGAGAGGCTACAAAGGTTAGGGCTCTTCAACTTGGAAAAGAGACGGCTGAGGGGAGATATGATAGAGGTCTATAAAATAATGAATGGAATAGAACGGGTAAACGTAGATCGATTGTTTACGCTATGAGAATATAGAAAGACTAGGGGACATATTATTAAGCTACAGGGTAAACTATTTAAGACAAATAAGAGAAAATATTTTTTCACTCAACGTGTAATCAAACTCTGGAAATTGTTACTGGAGGATGTAGTAAGGGCTGTTAGTGTAGCTGGATTTAAAAAAGGTTTGGCCAAATTCCTGGAGGAAAGGTCCATAAACCATTATTAAAAAGGGACCCAGGATATCAATACTTAATCCAATACAAGCATTGTGGAACCTGTGTCTCTTGGGGATACTGCTAGGTACGTATGACCTAGATTGGCCACTGTTGGAAACAGGATACTGGGCTTGATGGACCTTGGTCTGACCCAGTGTGGCATGTCTTATGTTCTTAAGTAGTTCCACTGAATATAGATTTATGCAGCAACTCGCATTGCCACTTATCTATTTGGATTAGGCCTGTTATTTCACTGGCCCAAATTACATAGATAAGTTATCAAGAGAGAGGTGAATTTTGCTGCTTTCCAGATAATCTTTTGGATAGCCCCCAACCCACCACTAACCCCGTCTCCAAACATATAGATATCTTTTATCCATACAAGTCCTCACAGCATGGTGCACAGGTAAAAGTTCTCTATATAACCTATGGATATTTTTAAAAAATGTATGTAGTTGACATCAGTGCTGTCCATATGAGTCTTTATGAATCATATCAGGCCCATTGTTCTTAGGAGCACAGTTTGATATTATTGTTGAGAAAGGTTATATCTATTTGGGCCCAGTATCCTAACATTATTTTTGTATAGTCTAGCCTAAGACACCTTGTGGTAATAAACCAGGTGAAACTGTTTTCCAGTTTTGAAATTATCATTTCAAATTATTAATAAATAGGCTGATGAATCCAAATAGATATGACCATTCCAACTGTAGTAATTAACAATCATTTTATATATAACAACAACAAAGGAAAAGTTTTCATTACCACGAGGTATTAAATTACTACTTGAAATGTGAGTTTTTTGCACATTACAGAATGCATAGTCTTTTTCAGGCAGAGATATGTTTAATTGGTCTAACATCGATCTATCTAGAGGCTGCTTTAATCATATATTGATCCCTAGTCAAATCTTTGTGGATCAGCCCCCTTTTTTGTGGATGAACTATATCTGCTATAATTTTTTCATGTACAGACATGAGTCAGCGTTGATAGGAGAGTACACAAAAACATTTCAGTTAATTTTTGGATCATTTTTCAGTTTATCAGAAATTTGGCCATTTTTTAGAGTTGGTTTTACAAATTAACGCATGCAAAATTTGATTAAAGCATTTTAGAATATTGCAATGTATGCACTGTAGCTCAACTAGCATGTGGCTCAATGTTTCCAAGCACCATCATATAGAGGCCAGTGTTAAAAAAGCCCCCATCAGTAAAACCCATCATCCCACAAAGATCCCTCTGGACCCACGGTCAAGCCCTCCTATCTAGCAGTAGTACTTTGAAGGGTCAATCAGCTCCATTTTGCACACACAGCCCAATGGGAAACCCTCGGTAGTCCCCACAGGTTCTTTGAGAAGTGAGGAGTCTTGACTGGGGTTTCAGCGGGGTTCTTTCAAGGTGTGCAGGGGCTTGACTTGGTTTCATGTAGAGTCTTCTTGAGGTGGGGAGGTTAAATGGGGGAGAGGGGGTCTGCATAGGATTTTTTTTTTACATCTGCCTCTTTAAGATGGAATCCAGGAGCATTACACCACTCAAGGCTGGCATTATTTTTCTATGAATAAAGCAGTTTGTAAAGTTCATCACAAGCTGTGTCATTTGATTTGAATAATAATGCATTTGTATAATTTGCATCTCATTTGCTAAAACATGCTGTGGTAAACTAATATATGTTATGGTTAAAATAACACATAATTTTGCCATTTAAAATGAGTTAAGTGGCAAATATTGTGCATTACTCCCTAATACATGATACAAACTACCCCCCCCCCCCTTTAGTGTGCATTCTTTACGCACATAAAATTTTCCATCCTGAATGAAGATTCCTAATTGTCAATAATTGACAATAAAATTCTTTACTGTCTAATGCCTAGATGCGTGATTTGTCATGCTGGCTGAACGCATGTGGAGATTTCATGATTTGAACATACCAGTTGCTGACAAAGCTTGATGAACATTGCATTCTTATCTGCCTTTTTTGAAATATTACATTAGGAGTTTGTTATGGGCTATCTGTTATACCCACATGAAAAAGCAGTCATCCCAAGACAGTGAGGCGCACAAGCTTTTGAAAAAACATTAATCTCATATTGATCTAAAAGATGGCTGTCTGAAGTTGCAAGTTCATGTCCATCATTGCTTCTGATATCTCTGATGTCGGTTCAGCACAGACGGCATCAAATTCATTTTTCTCTAGGCCCAATACAGAACTTGTTCTCCTAACAGAACTTTCTGTATCTGAATCCAAGAAAAACTAAACAAATTGCATTTTCAGATATTGTTCTGTGCTGCTAATTTAATTGTGTTAATTATGCTAATTAAAATATTATTGTAGTGGCTGCCTATTTCAAGCTAGAAAAATCCCTTTATACATGTTTAACATTGATCATAAAATACTTTTAACTTGAACAAAATAAAATAAAGCAAGCAAACCAGGAATATCTGCTTACCCTGACTGATTGCAGACCCCAAGAAGCAAGATTATTACCTAGAAAGGAAGAAGATCAGACTGTAATTTAAAGCTAAAAAAGGCAAGCGTGTTATTACATGGCAATTAACAGAACTGAATTTTTCTCTCGACTGAAAAGAAAGAAAACATAGGAAAGATCTGGATTGGTATTTTTTGTGGTACGCAGAATTATTAGCTAGCATACCCCACCACACAAGAGCAGAAAACTGACAGATTCCTGGAGTTCCCCCATATATAATGCCTGCTATAGCTTGGCTTCCTCTGAGATTGGTACCTTAATGATGTAATGCTAATATTAACAGTAATACAAAATAGTTGATCATTTGAGGGGTGACCTGCACCTACTCTTGCTATCTTGCTGGGCAGACTAGATGGACCATGCTGGTCTTTATCTGCCGTCATCTACTATGTTACTATATTTGTTTTCATATAGTACTTTCCATGTAAATGGGATTTCAGTCTGATTTATGATGATAATAATTCAAGAGCTTTCATAAGGATACAAACCGTCTTGGTAGCATGATTTACTATGATACCACTAATGGGGTATGAAATGGTTCAGTGTAACATTTCTGGGAATTTATCAGAAAATATTTTCCATGGTAAATGTAATTTCTATGACTATTACTACAGATCCATGTTCTTCAATCGATGTTCTTCATTGTACACCAAAAGGGAGAAGGGACGCTTTGTATATTTGGTCAAAGACCTGATTTTATGGCAGGATCCCTATGTGAAAAGCCAAAGACAGCACTTATTTTAAGCCTGTTTTATAAAGGCAACATGGGCACCTTTATTCAGCCGTAGTGGTGCACAAATACGGGCACACACATTTATACTTGCTCTGAGGTATATGTTCTCTATGCATGTGTATAAGTGTATTTTATAAAATACGCATGTTCATCGCAACTTCACCTTCACCACCCAAATTATGCCTCTGGGATTGCCTACATGCAGACTGGATAAAGGTGGGCAGACATTTTCTGTGAGCATGCTTTCTGTGCACATACAAGTATACAGTCACACAATTTTATCAAAGTCCTTTTTGGCATGTAAAACAGGGTTTCTACGCTGAAAAGGCTCTATAAAATTTCCCCTCACAAGCCTCAGTGCTCTCATTAGTATGTACAGTCACGTGCCATCTTTCTTTGAGCAGCATTCAGGGCTGACCCAACAATTAGGCAAGACTAGATGGCTGCCTAGGGTGGAAGCTTCTAAGGGGTGACAAAGATCAGCAGCAATCAAAGCAAATCAATGAATCCTGACAGCCTCAAAAACTCAAAGAGCCATCGCCACATTCTTTTCTCTGCAGGGAAAGCAGGTGCCTACATATATACAAAGCAAACTTTAATATTCCACAGAATGATGTTCAGTTATTATTGTTTACAGAGTTGTTGTAGGAGAGGTGGTCTTGGGATGATCATGACTTTTGAGTTTAATTATGAAAATCTTTCTGATGGGGGGAGGGGGGAAGCATGGAGTGAACGATTGATGGTTTACTTAGGTGCCCAATATTGTTGCGCTGGCCCCTGGCAAGTCACATGACTTGCCAAAGAGTTGGTGGCAGAACTGGAAACTGGAAGCAGACTTATGCTGTTTCACACTTTGTCCATCAAAGTGTGAGATGAAGGTCAGTTTTCAAAAAAGTCACTGAGCTGCAAAGATAACTGGCTAATTTGAATCGGTTTTCTTTAGCGACATTTTCAGCTGAACCAACCCAGCAAATTGACTGGTTACACTAAGGGCTGCCATTTTTGTGACTCAGGGATGCCTGGATAAGTCATAGGCTCAAACTGGGAAGGTCACTGGAGCTGCCCCTTTCTGACCAGCTAAATTTGCTCACCTTGTGAATTTAGCAAAGCAAATGTAGCAAGTTGGGAGTGAAATATTTTAGAAGCAAAGGGTTCGAAAATCAAAGGTTTTATGCTCCTAAGTTTGAACATTTTGCTCCTAATTTTGAAAGTTTTGCTACTAACTGTCCATTTGAAAATGTACTTGGACTGGATGCCTACATTTATATTCAAATGTTCAATAAACACCTACATTTAGGAACATAAAGCATGGGTAGTAACAGGACCAGATTTAGGGCAGGGGGGGAAAAGTAGGTGCTTAGCACTGATTTTCAGCACTAGGCTCATAGATCTAGGCAAATAAATGTCAAGCCTATATTTATAAGCCTAGGGCCCAATATTCAAAGGATTAACATGGTTAGCAGATCTGAATATCCCTTGCCCAGGATATTCAGCGGCACTAACACGATTAGTGACACTGAATATCTGGGGGTGCTGCCGCTGCATGTCCCGATGCTAACCGGTTAGCATCAAGACATACTGGGGGCGATCTGGGGGCAGCGGGCAGCGATAACCGGGCAGCAGCAATATTGAGTCACGATTCGGTCATCTCTAAGTAGTAGGCTGGCCTAACTTTCGCCACTGAAGATAATCGGGGAGAGGCTGAATATCGGCGCTGCCTGGGTAGCTTCATGGCAATCCGGGCAACCCAGATATTCAGTGCTGGAGTCTGGATATGACCCCTGCATTGAGTATCCTGGGTTTAACGTTCAGCAGTTGCAGCTAGCCACCATCATGTTTTAAGCTCCTAAATAAGAATTTTCAGCTGTAAATATAAGCTCCTAACTTTGGCTGCTAACAGAGCATATATTTAGTAAACTAACTTAATGTGCCAAAGTTTAAGCTCAGCTTTTTTTGAATAGTGGACCCAAATATTTTACCAGTCTCAAAGTTTTGAACCCTTTGAAAATTGCCAACATACTGCAGAGTTTCTAAGTTACCCAGTTCCAAGAACAAGGCTCTCTGACCACCCCTGGTTTAGAACTTATATCCCCATGCATGATGGCTGTCAGAATCCAGGACTGCCCTAAAATTTCTCTTCAATAGCAAAAAAACCTACAGGTAAGGGCTAATTGGCAAATAGATCAAAACCCAACCTCAGAACATAGACCTTCAATTTTTAAATATATAATTTTTGTCGGAGCTGACCGGAGGAAGGTCGGATAGAAAGCCGACCCACACCAAGCGGGCAACCACTTTTTATTATGTTAAGGTTCTTCACCATAAATAAAATTTCAAATTTTTCAAAAAAATAAGCTGAAAACTTATCTGAGATAGAAACGCTGATTTTTGGATAAATCTCAACATGACGCGCGCGTTTCGGGCACTATGACCTATGCTGCAACGACGGCGTTACTGAGGATGACTGCTGAATTTGTGAATTTTGGACTTTACACTTGATACAGGGTGATAGTGCCCGAAACGCGCGCGTCGTGTTGAGATTTATCCAAAAATCAGCGTTTCTATCTCAGATAAGTTTTCAGCTTATTTTTTTGAAAAATTTGAAATTTTACTTATGGCTAAAATTTCTCTTGGCTCCTGGTGTAGCTAGGTTGAAAAGAGGTTTGGACAAGTTCCTGGAGGAAAAGTCCATAAACCATTATTAAATCCCCTGCTTGCCCCTGGAATAAGCAGCATGGAATCGGTCTACTTTTTGGAAACCTGACAGGTACTTGTGAACTGGATTGACCACTATTGGAAACAAGATACTGGGCGTGATGGACCTTTTAGTCTGACACAGTATGACATATCTTACGTTCTTATGTCATTAACTTGACAACTTTGATTTTTATTAAATGCATGTATACCATATTTTTGAAAAATAAAGGTTAGGCTATCAGAATGATCGACAGGAAGTGACCTAGTATATATATGCATCGGTGCTGAAATGTGTACTCAGACTTGACTCAGATGTAGCGTACACTGCCACAAAGCTAAAAGATTTTGTGAGAGTGCACGGTAAACCAGCAGGTCTCATATTACATTTGCTTGTGCACATCTACTGACTGCTCAGCGGGATCCTTATTGCACTACCCATGCATGAGGTTAGTTTTATCTTTGTCACACTACATGGAAACTTGTAAAACTCACCCTGCTTTTTCTGAAGTTTCAAAGCTGATGTTACTGCAGTTTCATTATTCAGACCATCAAGCAGAAGCCATTTCTTTATAAAGAAGGGAATATGATTGAATTCCATGGCACAAGCACTGATTGCCCTAGATTCCATCCAAACTGCTTGGGTTATAATGCCTAGGATATTCACTTCATCAACTTGCTGGGTAACTAGATAGCCGAGTCAGGAATTCAGGATTGCATTTTTGGCGGCAAACAGGGGCAGCAGAACATCATTTTGGCTGGAGGGGCAAAACAAACTAATCGTGTTCTCCATCTCCAAGCTTTCTAGTTGCTGATGTTTTTTTTTTTTATGTTTAATTCTGTTTTATTGTATATTCAATACAAATAGCAAACAAGCACAATAATATATACCGCTATCAGAGTGGACAATGCGGTAGTGAATTATACAGTAAAACAAGGCAAGAACAAACAAACAACAGGCAGTACAATACAATACAATGCGCCCCAGACGCGTCACTTGAGCCACCCACATTATATAATCATGTAAATGGCAGACTCCTGCAACCAACTACCTGTACAGAAAAACATGGAGCCACAAGACTGCAGCCCATTATATGAAAGTACATTGCCACAAAGACCAGGATCAGGGCTGCCCTGCCATACAACAGTGAACACCCAGATACTACAAATGTGGGCCCGCCCCAAGATGGCGCCTGCAGGCCCTAATACATCAATTGAAACAGGCAAAGGAAAAAATGGGTTACAAACCACAAGAAAAATCCAAAGCACAAATACCCAGATAATACAGATTTTTATCCCAAGAGATAGACCCCATAGAAAGAACCTCAATACGGTTCCAAACTAAGAAACTTCAAAAATAAGAAAAAGAGAGAAAACCCCCTCCATCATATGAGCATAGATAACATTCATGGCTGCCAGTACAGGAGTTACCCTTCCCCCCCTGCCTCCCTCGCCTGAAGAAAATTATTCAGTTGCTGGGGCTCGAAAAACAGAAAATGCTTAGTCTGATAAAGCAAATCACATTTACAAGGATACCGCAATTTAAATTGGGCACCCAAGGCGATGGCTCTCTGGCGCAAGGCCAAAAACTCCTTACGCCTCTTCTGAGTATCCCTCGACAGATCAGGGAATATCAAAATTTTAGAGCCCAAAAACTGAGAGAAACTAATCCTGCGGAAATATAATCTAAGGACAGCGTTACGGTCAGACTCGAAAGCAAAGCCAACCACCATAGTTGCCCTGCTAGTCACAATCTCCAAGGAACTCTCAAGGAAATCAGACAAACCCATTTGATCATCCCCAGCAGGACCCTCAGTTCCCTCCGCACCACCAGACCCAAAAGAAATAGCAACATATTGAGCTTTAACAATAGGTGGTAAATTATCTTGAGGCATCAATAAAACTTTCGTAAGGTATCTGCGAACCAGAGCCCGGGGTTCCAACAGGGGCGATCTAGGAAAGTTCAAAAAACGTAAATTATTCCTCCTCAAGGAATTGTCCAGATACTCAAGACGCCTCAAAGAAATTAAACGTTCCTTGGAGAAAGTCTCACCCATAACTTGCAAATCTGCAACACTTGTCTCTAGCAGCGCAACTTTACCAGCCTGCTCCGCACACTTCGTTTCCACCGCAGCACACTGCCCTTTAACCAACAAGAATTCCTGGGATAAAGCCCCCACAACTGGAACAAGGGAACTCTGGAGCGAAGAGATAGCCTCCCATAAGCTATCTAAAGTTACTTTAGCTGGTTTCTTTAAGCCGCAAGTTACCCGGAGCTCTACAGACGCTGTCGAACTGGTCTTCCTTCGAGCACCTCCCGGACCTTCCACAACAGAGCGTACGTCCTCTTCAACACCTCCAGGCCGCTCACCAGGACTCGGGCTCAGTAGAGAAGAGGCGCCCCCACACACGGAGCTGACCTCCTGACCCGGAGACACTTCAGCTCCGATCTCCTCTTCCCGACCTCTACCGGGTTGTGGCGGCAACAGCTGGACGGGACTCAAATCAACTCCGTCACTGCTCAGATCCCCCACTCCACCAGAGGGATCCGCTGAAGCCATAGCCGCCGGACGAACAATACAGAAGGGCACAATGGAGGCCTGCGCCACTTCTCCCAGGGGTGTCGAGGATACTGGGGGTTTCGCTGTCGCCTGCTTCCTTTTTTTCCCCATCAGGTCCGCGTCTGCCTCACAGCCACTCCGCACCTCCGAACGGCGTCTACTCCTCCGCCATCTTGGAACCTCAGTTGCTGATGTTTTGTAGGGAAAAATATTGGTGGGGTCATAGCCCCTGTGGCCCACCCCATTCTGCTGCCTATGGCAAAAGTATATTTATAGAGCATTATCATTTCTTCATGACCGTGCACTTCCTGTACCAGATGATTCCATGCAATGCACACTATACTAGTTCCCCAGCGGACATCCCCATTATCTTTGTACTTTACTTAAACATGCTACCCAGCACCATAAACATAATTACAAACATAAAAGTGAGGATCTCACAAGGCTACACTTGAGCATACAGGTAGAGAAGGGGGAGCAGGTATGAGGCCGAATAAAGTATAGACAGGGTAAGGAAAAATAACCATCTATAAGGCAAATTTTAGATAGTACATGGAGATCAAAAATGAGATGCTCAGGCCAGGATCTATACAAAGCCACAGGTATTTTAGGGAAAGCGCTGCTAAATGTGGAGCCTTTTCTGAAATACGGATAGGGATATGCCGGAGAGCTGGAGGAGACAGTTTACAAATCTACACGTGGTAAAATGAATGGAGGGAACTCAGCAAGTAACATTTGTAAAGTGATATTTTCCAAACCTAGACATATAAATGCTGCCACTTAACTACAGAAATCACAGTCATTACTTGATTTCAATTTGAAGGGGACTATGAACAATGGGATTAAGGAGGATAACTCCCCTTATTCCCTCCTGTAAGACCTGGACAAAAGGTGTAGTTTTTAAAAACCTATGTGTGCCAGAGAGCAGCTCTAAATCCCGATGTTATCAATTTTGGTCGTACTTGTGCATTCCCTATTGTGATACAGTAGCCGGTGTAGAGCCCATGATAATAGGTGAAAAAGAGGAATTTACCTTGGAGTCTGATAGGCAGCAAACACACTCAGCTCACAGGAGGCAAAAGAGCAATAGAATAAGTTTACCACACACTAGTCCTGACGTAGCAGGAAGGTTAAAAGCTAATCAGGATCACCTGTCCATGAAAGCACAGGCAGCGTAAAAAAGGACATGAGGATAAAAGCTGCTGGGTAAATCCAGGAGAAGCCAGTGGGGGCAACGACCTTGGAGGAGTGAGCAACCAGCCTGAGAGCAGACGTCACACAGAAGGAGGCCTGCTGAATCAAGGAAGCAGTAGGTGGGGCCCGGTAGCAGGAAGCAGCCGGGGGAAAACTTCTCAGGAACGTGGCCATAGCACTGCTCAGACTGCTGGTAGCTGGGGGTCCCGGGAAGGAGCTGTCTGTAGCCCAGAGAGAGGAGCCTGGACAACAGAGAGAAGGTGGGAACCTAGCTTTAAGAGAGAAAAAGCTAAGAACTCTGTTTTGTCTGGAGGGCCAGGGCATGGCATAAGAAGTAAAGTAAATGATGGGAGCTATGACGTAATTCCTCATTACAGGAGAGAAAAAGAAAGCCAGAGTGAAATTGTCACAGTACCAGGTATTCAAAACCCTGCTTGCATAGAACAGTTTCCTGATAAGCTAACCAGTGCCTCACAGAGAGGGTTTTACAATGAAAACAGCTATGAGAATTTTAACCCACCTGCAGCCCCGGAGGATTGTGAACTAATGCAGTGGGAAAATAATAGTGTAACCTTGAACCCACACCAATGGACTGTACGTTATGTTTCTCTGATGATATTGAATCATTGTGCTAAACAAGTGGGCAGAAGCTATGTAAAAATACCAAAGAAAAAGAATACATTTTTCTTTGAAGAAGCTATTTTTGTTCCTGTTTTTTGTTGTATAAAAAGGAGATCCTTAGGGGAGGGGAAATAAAACCCTATTCTTATTTTGCCTTAATTACTCAACTGCAGACTGTTATTGTGCTAGAAGGCAACTTGATCCTCAAGGCCCTAGACGGATGCCTAATAGGGACTGGGAGAGGAGTCACACTATATGAACTGGAGAATACATGTGTAGATCTTTCACCCACCCAGACCATGCCCCTGGCATGCCCCTTCGATTTCTACATATTCTGGACATCCACATGTAAACGTACCCTTTCTAAGGTTGCCATTTACATGTGCTGTGATGAAGAAGATGCTAGTGAGCCTATGGAGATAGGAAAAACTAGTGAATGTACCTTTAAAGAATGTGATAGGTCTGCAATACACACACTGCAGAGTGCAGCTAGAGGGAGTAAGCACAGAGAGTCTGAAGTTAGGTTGCCACACCCAAGCTATCCTGATGTAGTTACAAACTTAGTGGATGATCACACACACCTGGGGGGAGTGAGAGAGACCCTGACAGAGAAGCAGCTTTATAAGCCTTGCTTAGAAGGAGAGAAGAGGGAGAAGGTGATGAAGCAGCACCAAGCAAGGCAGCTAGAGTGGCTGTCATTGCAGGATAAGAGAAAGTTCCAAAGAGGCCAGCAGTCTCAAGGTGGAGAGCTCCAAGGAGAAGCCGTCAGGAGAGGTACCAGGAAAGCACAGCTCAGAGAAAGAGAGCATAAAAGTCTTCCCTCGTCTATGCCGGACTGGCAGTCTCAACATGTTCGGAGGTGGGTGCCCAAGGCTCAAGCTAGGAGGCAGAAGAACCCAGCCTGGAACAGGGAGCCATCGATTAACACCAGAGAGGAACTTAAGCAAGGAGGCCAGGAACTGTTTAACCGCAACTGGAGAGAGGTTTGTGAACCTAGCCAGAAAGTAATAGCTCAAACCCCAGATACTTGTCTTCCATACCAGGCAGACCACTGCTGGAGGGAATTACAGAGATCCCCAGGGAAAGTGTATCCTGGGAGACACGGGGAAAGCTCAGAGCAAGTTGATGTTTCTTCAGAGCAGGAAGAAATGCAGATAGATCCTAGCGAACAGGATTCCTTGCTGCCTGAGTTTCCCATGGATTGCACATTATGTTTGGCTGGAAGCAGGGAGTCCTTAACTGAGGAATAGCTTTCAGGATGCTTGCTTTTTGGGTAACAGAGTAAAGAAGTCTGACCTTGTTGAAGGTAAGAGCTTGTTTAACCAAAGGAATATTGCCTAGCACCTGTGCTTGGTGTTACTAAAGAAGGAAAGGATAAAAGAGAACATTTTTACTATGCTGAATGAAGAAGCTTGTGTTTTGTTTCATCTGCTATATTTTTGGATTAAAACCCCTGAACAGTAGTAGTAACTGTGAAACACATTCAACCTGAGTTTTGTAAATATCTTTGGAAATACTAACTGGAGAGAATATCCTGATGCTTTATGTTGAACCTTGTGACATTGGGGAAATAAAATCTTTATCATTTACCTTCATACTGGTTTGTCACGGCTATACTTTTAAAAAGGAAACTACAACTCCCAACATGCTGAAGATAGTTTTCAACCCGTTTATGAAGGACATAATGTCCACCCTAGCTCTTTAGGCACATTGCCAGGAGGAGAGGTGTGACAGTGCTTGCATGTTTCCACAAGTAAATGCTGAATTTTCTATGTAGAAATTGTAAGACTTCTAAAATAACCCCCTGTATGCACAGATATTCATAGAAACAGGTAATTTAAAAAAAAACAACAACAACTATTGAGTAACTGGGTCTGTCTGGCAAGCTACATACTAGTGCTGACTAGCCAGTCTGGTGGGTTGGTTATTGGAGTACCATATGTTGAAGGCCACAGGGACATTGGAGACTGGAAGTTTAGGAAACAGTTCTAATGATGTTGATGGTTGTTTGGATTATTCTGAGACCTTGTGGTTGAGCATGAGGGGAGGGGGGGGGGAGACAGGCGATGAACTTAGAAAAGGATTTTGCATGCTTAGCTACCCAGGAGGGTGGAGTACAATAGAGGAAGATGACAAAAAATGTCTTGGATAAGGATTGAAAATACCGCAAGTGGTCACAGTCTATAGCTGGCAGCTATAGGCACCTAAGTAGACACCTATTTTCAGATGTAAAGTAGATGTGTTCTCATAAAGTTTAGCTCCCTATGCTTTCTTTCTGACCCATCCTTGTCTCCATTGTCTCATGTTCATAGATATTAACATAATAAATGACCAATTGATCCATCCTGTTTTCCTGATTGTCTTTCTCTCTGTTTTTTTACCACTTTGTCAACATTTGGTCAATATTATTGGCAACTTTGAATTTAAGGTATGTAGTGTACAATATCTTGAGAAATAGTTGGAAATATTCCAACTGTTGTTGTTGTTGTTAAGTGCTGTCGAGTCAGTGTCAACTCATGGTTGACCCTCTGGATAGTTGTCCTAAATTGTGTTCGGTCTTCAGTCAGGTGGCTCATTGTTGACAGACTGGTTTCATAATATTGTAATAGTATGTTCAAAGGTATACAACATAAAAAAACAGATCTCTGTGTTCTTGTTTATATTTTGTAAACCATTCTGATAGTTCCTAAGGTGCAGTATATTAAGCGAAAATATAAATAAAAGATAAAAAAGATAAAATTAGACATAGTAATTTCTGAGAAAAAGAAAACTAAATATTTGGTTGCACAACCCTTTGGCAGTGATGACAACCTCCAAATGTTTCTTGTAGTCATCTATAAATTTCTTACATCTGTCCTTTGGTAGTTTCTCCCACTCTTCAACTGTGATTTGTTCCAGCTCGTGAAAGTTTCTAGGATTACTTTTATGGCAGATTTCAACTCTTTCCAAAGGTTATCGATTGGCTTGAGATCAGGACTCATTGCTGGCTAGTTTAAAACAGTCCATTTGCCCTTTTTAAGCACTGTTTTGTACTTTTGGATGTAAGTTTTGAGTCATTGTCCTACTGGAGGATCCATGACCTTCAACCCAGACCTAGCTTTCTGACACTAGGTAGCATATTTCAATCCAAAATACCTTGGTAGCCCTCTGATTTCAGGATTCCTTTAATAATTTCCAGACGTCTAGTTCCTGAGGCAGCAAAACAGCCCCTCAACATTATGGAACTTCCACCATATTTAACTGTAGGAAGGGTGTTTTTTTTCCTTATAAACTTCATTTTTCACCTGTTTGGTTTCATTTGTACAGAGCATTTTCCTAGAAGGACTGTGGTTTCTTAAGGTGGGCTTGGGCAAAGATCAGGTATGCCTTTTTATGTTTGTCTTTGAGCAGAGAGGTCCTCCTTGGCCTTCACCCATGAAGTACTTCTTTGTTTAGTGCGCGGTGTATGGTGCGGGTGGAAACCACCACTCCAGACTGCTCTAAGTCAACCTTAAGCTCTTTGGATGTCATATGTGGGGTTTTTCCAACAGTTTGCACTAACCTTCGAAGACTACTTGAATTAATATTGCTCTTCCCACCACGTCCTTGGAGGTTCTTGACAGTACCATGAGCAGAAAACTTCTTAAAAACATTGTGAACTTTAGACACAGGAATCCCAAGCTCCTTGGAGATGGTCTTGTACCCCTTTGAAGTTTAATGTTTGGCAATAATGGCTTTTCTGATGGTCTCAGGCAGCTCTCTTGGCTTCACCATTGTGGAAATGGCACAGGGAGTGAAAGTGGCCATTTTAAATATTAGAGACATCTTTCATTGGTTGATTCAAGTCATGTGAGTACAGACAATTGATCACAGGTGCATCTAATTTTACTGCAATGGGAATATAGTTCTTCTGTTCAAACTGATTGTTTTTATAAAGGTGCCAATAATCATGTCTTGACAATGTCCCCATGTTTATACTATTTCCTACTATTTCCTTTTTTAATTGGTCTTGTTTATATTTGATACTTTTATGTGTCAAATACATGTGCAAATATAGTCCAAAATCATTTCACTGGCCACTTTTTTTTTTAGGAGATAATAGATATTAAGGGATTGAACTATAAGGGTGCCAATAATGTTGCCCACAATTATATTCCTGACATGTAAACCAAATCCAGCTCCACTCTGCACAAAACCTTTTACTCAATCTCTCAACCCAGTCCCTACCAGTAATCTAGTGTCTTGCTTCTGGATTTATAATCATGGCCTCAGCGTGCAGGTCAACACCTCCCCCTCCCCCCGCCCCCCCCCCCCCCCCCGCCCGTTCCTGTTTTCTTGGAAGCCTAACACAACTGTACACCTGAGGATAGAGTTGCAGCTCTGAGATGGTTACCCTGGTCTTCCTGTTAGCACTGTAATCAACCTTGTGCCTGTTACCCCATGGAGTGCAGACTGGAATGTCACAGGAGGGTCACAGTCCTTTTGTCTTCTATTCTGAACATCATTTTTGAACTAATACCAGAGCCTAAGTGGAGCATGTCCAGTCCACTCACCTCAGATACCACCATCTTCTCTCATCTCTGGCAAACAAAAACTTAGATGTTCATGGCTACTACAGGGAAGGCATTTTCCTGCACAATTTTTCTCTTTGCAATGCAGATGCCAAATGTTAAATAACTACTTTCATTTTTTCAGCAAAATCTGAACATTATAACCTATGTAAATAGGCATCATCATTGTCAGTGTTAGAAATGTAGAAATTAAAAAAGATCTGATACATCTTGTAATCCTGCTATTTACGGCTGCCATCCATTTAGTTATGCAATTACATTCTAGTTGGCATTTCGGCTGATATTGTTTTTAGTGAAAGCACATGCAAGCACAAAATAAAACAGCAGACTCATCAATAGCTAAATAGGAAACTGACTCAGTGGGACCAGTAGTTCTAGCTTTGATCTTTATACCTGTGCCTCCATTTCACAAATTGCCTCAGGTAAAGACGAAGGGTTAGTTTATTAACAAGCGTTAACATGAATTAATGCACAGCATTTAGCAGGGGGTAATTGTATCAAGGTTTGTTTTCACATGTATAGGGCACTATATGTGTATACAATGCTGTTTATTTACTCTCACTTGCAAGTATACACAATGACAAGGACACGCACTTGTATGCAACTCCGGTATAGACATGTTCAAGGGCAGGTTTTGCATATAGCACATGCAGTCACAGTTTACATTCAGTCTTTATAAAACATGCACGTTTGCATCAACTCCCAGGCTTTCTGCAGCTTTTATGAGGTAATTTTATAAAGACACATCAGGAGAGGGAATATTCAAATGCATTTACCTGGTTTGCAGACCTGCAAACTGCTTAAATGCCGCTAAGCGGGATATTCGGAAACACATACCCTTTTTGTGCTGCTGAATATCCCTGCCTAGCCCAGCAAAGCACCCCGGGAGTGGAGTGAGGGTGGCAGCCAGTCAGCAACAATACTGATCCTCTATCCAGCTAATATAAACTGGCTAAAATTAGGCAGAAAAAAGGCTGGCCTAACTTTAGCTAGTTCAGCTATTCAGTCAGTGGTTGAATGTCACTAACTAGGCAAATCAGATAATCACACTGCTAGCCAGATATGGCCCCAACCCTGAATATCCAGGCACAATTTAAAGCAGAGATAGCCTGCCGCTTTATCTGCGCTGGCCGCCACTGCTGAATATGCCCCCATAGGTCCTATGTATTTTTATGAAATAGGCTTAAAATAAATGCTTGTTTGGCTTACAAATCTAGGAACCTGCTATAAAATTGTTCTCTTTGCCCACAGTTTGCATTATGATGCATTAATATATGTTAATGTCAACACTCATTACTAAATCTAGCTTTTAGATTGTAAGCCCTCTGGGGACAGAGATATATTGACTGTATCTGAATACAAACCTCTTTGAGCTAAATATGAATAATAAAGAAAAATCTGTAGTTTTAACATTCCCATTTTGACTAATCCTGGCTGAGTCCTGTCAAACATGAAGTGTGCATAAAGAGATGTGAGACAACTCTTACAGTGACACTTTCAATTTTCAGGTCAAGTTAAGTGCAAATGAGTGGTCAGCCCTGCAATCATCTTATTAATTAGAAACCATGAACAAGAATGCAGAGCTTAGCATTTCCTTGTGCCAGAGTTTCAGCTCTGCATCATCCAAGGGCTCTCAATTAGCCGCAACTATGACTTGACAGCAATGAATGAAAGTGGACTGCAGCATGTTGTTCGTATTGCATATTCATGTGTGATCCTGAATCATAGGGCAAAAGGTTATTGCAGTGGCTGCCAAGAAGAGAAAGATAAAATGGCAACAGGCCAACCACCCCTAATCTTACACCACAGGTGGGACTCGTGGATTTCAGATGTCAAATGTAGGGCTTCCATGACCCTATAGAATGCTGCCAATAGAGGTTACTTGTAGGATTTTAACCATTGTTTGATTTAATTATGTTTCAGAGGTATTGTGTTCTGCAAGACATTACATTTATCCTTGGCTATCAAACCAGTAGGAAGGTAATTTTATAAACTGGTGACTAGTTAATGTACATTTACACATGTACTTTATGCCTATTTGTTACCTGTCTTTATAAATAGAGCATACATGCAGAAGGTCTGTGCGCATTTCAGGTCACGATCACTTACACTAACCCTAAAGCTGGTGTAAATGACTGCACCTATTTTTGCAATTACGCATATAAAATAACACATTTTATAATCTACGTGCATAATTGCACTATCCACACTCTGCCCAAACTCCACTCATGTGCACACTCACAGAGACTGTACCTGCTATGCACATATGTTCATGCCAATGTTTTCTAAGAGGTCATTTGCGTGCATGGATGTCACCATTTATGCATAGAAATGACTAAAATGCCAAATTTACACATTGTTCTCAAATAATTCTAGACAGCTTCTTATAAAATCACCCCTAAATGCTCATGTCATTTTTCTATGCATGTCCACATTGGACAGAGGAAGCAGAAAGATCACTTGTTCATATCTGGTTACTTCCATCATTTGCCCACTGCTCGGAAACAGGATTGTGGACTTGATGAACCTTTGGTCTGACCCAGTATTGCAAATCTCTTGTGCTAAAACAGGAGAAACAATTTTATAATGAATGCATTAAAAAAGGAGCACCATCACTAGAGGGTTTATAGTTGCAAGAAGCACTACATACATATTTAACACTTGATGTTAAGGCTATGACTCAGGACTCTTGTGTCCAAAAAGGTGCCTATTTTATAAATGCAGCATAGGAGCCTAATTACCTTTATAAAATAGGCACCTAGAAGTAGGGGTGTGCTAGCCAACAATTTTCTTTTTGTTTAGTCTCCTGTGTTGTCTATGGATTTTTCATTTTATTGGGGGGATTTTGTTTGATTTGGGACAATGTCACTAAAAGTATACCCTATTGCTCGAATACGGTATTCTATTGATTGACAGTGTGCCCTATTGTTCAATATTATGCGCTTTTCTTAAATAGTATACATTATTCTTCAGTAGTCTGCCTATTAATAAACAATGTGCTTTTCTGAGCAATAGAGCACACTGTTAAGCAATGGTACACATTATTGAGCACTATTTGAGCAAGAGTGTGCACTATTCATGACACAGAGAAAAAACAAAGGTCTGATATTCAATATGAATTACACTTTTAGCCGACCTGCTAATCACGTTAAATTGCAGCGACCAAGATACTCAGCGGCACTAATGCGGGTTGTGTCACTGAATATCTGTGGGTGCCACTGCTGAATGTCCTAGCATTGAGGTATTCCAGGAGCAGAGCAGAGGTGGCATTGGGCGATGACTGGGCGGCTGCAATAGTCGGCTGCTGCCCGGTTATCACTAAGAGAAAGTTAGTCACCTTAAAGGGTGGCCTAAATTCGCCTCAGAAGCTAATCAGGCAGTAGCTGAATATCACCACTGCCTGGTTAGCTTCTATGCTATCTGGCTGACCCAGATATTCGATATTGGCAGCCAGATATAATCCCATATGATTATCTGGGTTTTAATTTCAGCAACAGCTAGCCACCGCCGCTGAACATCGGGCACAAAATATCATTATTTGCCGGTCATTTCAGGTTCAAAATGGCTTGAAACATGAGAAATCTCATAGACATTTCCCATATCATTTCAAATGAATGTAAATCCCTACCTAGAAACAGATCCAATATCGAGCAAATGTCAACACAGAGATTAACACCCGTTGAGAAGTTTCTATCAATGTGTGCATTATTGTCGAGTGATGCTGACTCTTGGTGACCCTGTGGATAGCTGTCCATATATACTCACATATCTGATAAAATATGCATGTATATTGGCACTCTACCTCCACTCTGCCCCAACTTTGCCCTCTGGAATGCCTACATGCAGATAATGCGACAGTAGCTGCACATTTTCCATGTGCATACCTTTTACCCACATATGCTGTCATGTGATTTCATGCAAGATCTTTTATGCATCAAAACCAAAGCTTTAGTAACAGAAAATGTTGTATAAAATTACTCATCACATCTGAAAGTGGCAATACTTACACAGCTAAATGGCTTGGGGAGTTATCTGTGCCCTTCCCGCCGGCATCTAACTTCCCCACCGGTTGTACGGGGAGGTTAGATGGGGCAGAGAATGGGTGGATCGGGGGTGGAGGCAGAGTGGGCAGTGAGCGGCCGTCAGCCCTGGATGTACAGGGTTGATTCCAATATCGGCCCTGTACGCCCAGGGCTGACGGCTTAGACAGGGAACTTATTCCACCTACCTTTGGTGGAATAAGTTTCCCGATCTTGCAGGAGACAGCAGCCCAGGGCTCAAAAGAGGTGGCAGGGGGCGGAGGAAATGCCCCACAGCCTGACCCTGGCCTTGTAAGGCCAGATCAAGGGTCGGACTGTGGGGAAAGTATTTTTCTGCACCAGTGCTGGGGATTGCGGCTTTACAATGGAGCCGTGGTGCCATGGCATTGGACACCATGACGCCGCGGCTCCATTGTAGAGCCCTGACTGAGTTAGCTGGAGACAGGCTTGTATGTGCAGGCCTGCTGAATCGCAGTCCCAACCTGCACGTACAGGCCTCTTCGTGATTCTTATCCCACGGGTCTAGACGTGCCCTGCGGGATCAGAATCACGAACCCCTCTGTACGTCCGGTTCAGTCCAGACGTGCAGAGGGATTATACATCTCCAATGGAATGAGCCCCTTATTGTGTAAGTCTGCATGTATAAGAGTAGCTAATTAGGGAGCAAACTAATTTTCTCCCTAGGAAGGTGGTTTTGAATGCCTGAGAGGTAAGCACATCTCCCCCCTCAATTTTTCTTCCAAACCCTAAACCCAAACACGATGATAGCTTGGGAAAGGGGGGGGGGGGAGGGAACAGATTGACTCAAAACAAGTGTAAATGTTGAGAGAGACATTTTACACTGTATGCATGTGTTGTTTTTCTAAAAGATGGAATTAATATATACTATTTCAGAAGACACCTCCTATAAATCTCTGCATACTGCCACATATACATAGAGGGAGCACCTTTTCTAAAATCACTGGGCCCGATATTCAGCCATCGCCACTGAACCTAATACCTGGATATTCAATGCCAGGGCCATATCTGGCTACCTGCATTGAATATTTGGGTCAGGTGGATAGCATGGTGCTAACTGCGCAATAGCGATATTCCTCCGCTGCCCAGTTAGCTTCTGCCACCCTTTGAGGTGCTTAACTTTCATCGCTTAAGGTTAACCAGGCAGCATCTGAGTAGCATTACTGCCTGGTTAGGGTTGCCAACTGGCTCCAGATGCGCCTGACAGGCTTGATCCAGTCCTGGGTTTACTCCATTGCATGCAGGGACATGTAGTTCTGATTTCTCCATTGCACTCCATAAGAAAAGCAAAACTACAAGTCCCTGCATGCAATGGGGTAAACATAGAACTGGATGAAGCCTGTCAGGCGCATCAGGAGCCAGTTGGCAACCCTATGCCTGGTTATCATTGGCGCTGCCTCCACTCTGCCCTTGGAGCGCCCTGAGGATATTCAACGGCACTAACAGCACTAATGCTGTTGAATATTCTGGTCATCGCGATTAATGCAGTTAGCAGGTTTGCTAACCACATTGGATATCAGGACCACTGCTTATATGGTGGTTTATTTATGTAAAGCTACGTGTTATGAGGGTTATTTTAGAAGCCCTTTTCATGCTTTGGCTGCCCGAAAGTGGGCATAGAGATATCCAAATCATGGATGCATCTCCAGAGACATTTTTGAAGCTGGGTCAGTGGACGCCCAAGTCTGAACGTTGGCATGGCGGAGGCATGGACAGGGCATTCCCAATAACCTGGATGTCGCCACATGATCTGAGAAACATTCTGGATGTCTGGAGTCGCATCTACGATTATACCTGCTCCAGGCACAAATAGGCATTAAGAAAGTGCTTGTTTTGGCCATAGAACATCCTGAGGGTATAGAGATGATGGGACTAAACCACCCCTAATACTCTTCACAGTCACAGTCATAGCAGCGGTGGGATTTGAATCCTGACTTCCCTGGTTCTAGTCCACTACTCTAACCATTAGGCAATCCCTAGACATCCATGCTCTGGAATGCTATTCTGGGGATGTCTATGCAGATGGGCCTGAAGATGTCTTTATTGAGCACATCCACATTTCTGAAATCATGTCTGAATTTGGATGTGCCTGCTTTATTTTCAGAAGTTCAGATTTAGATGTCCCAAATTGCACCTGGACTGTGTAAACAGTAGGGATGCGCACAAATAAAACAAGATTTTTTTATTTGTGAATTTCCTGAAATTTTCAAGACTTTTTGTATTTTTTTCACACAGTTATTATAAATGTGTGCCTTGTATGCTTGCTAGGACATTTTTGCACTTCACAAATCAATAGTACATTTGTAGGTACGCATGCATATAAGTAAATTGTGTGCACAAAAAATGTTAGGCACTCAAATAAACTGAATGTGTGCTAGCAAATGTGCTCTCCTAGTAAACAGCATCAAAGGTTTATAAAATGTATTCCCTAATCAACTAATGTACAATGCATCTTTTCTCCCTTATGGCAAGTAGAGAAATATACAGGCATATATTGGCAGTCATGGAAATATATTTGCTATGAAAAATATTTTCTGAGATATATTCAGAAATATTACAGTGAACCATTTCATGCTCCATTATTGGTATCACAGTAAATCATGCTACTAAGCCGATTTGTATCCTTATGAAAGCTCTTGAATTATGATCTCCATAAATCAACTTGAAATCCCATTTACATGTAAACAAGATTGGTGCAAGGATATTAGATGCCGCAGGTGAACCTTCAGCCTTATACCCCCCCCTTGAGATTTTGATAATTAAATTCAACAATCACGATCATCCTAACATTACCCCTCCTACAACAGTTCGTAAAAATGCATAACTGGACATCATACTTTGAAATGATAAACTTTGCTTTGTATGCATGTGTGTGTCCGCTCTCCCTGCAGGTAAAAGAAGGTGCTGATGGCTCTTTGAGGTTGTCTTGCTGCCGCTTTAGGCCTCTGCATAGCTTTGCATAAGAGCTGGGCATGGAAAGTCGCATAGGAAAGCAAATGATGGGTTATTTTTCTTGTAGGTATATTTTTAGGGATCAATGAAACCAAGAATTCCTTTGTGTATATTGCAAATGCAAAAATTAGCATTTGCATTTAAACATTTACATGTAATTGCAATCAGAAAACTTTCAGCTCACAGAGCACCTGCCCTCTTCCAAACGGCCTTTTTATACTGAATTTCATGTAACATATCAGAAACATGTGAACAATCAGCTAATAGGTGCATGTGCCGATAGTGTATTGCTAAGGCATGCATTGTGCTATACAATGAGGCCAATGTTCAAAGGATTTAGGTTCCAGAGAGTTAGGCTCCGAAATTGGCCTGTTTGAAAATGTCCTAGGGCTGAGAACTTAAAATTTGTGCTCACAATTTCGCTAAATTTCTAAATTTAGAATCCTAAAGTGTGGGTGGCAACAGGGGTAGATATAGGATGGGGGAATAAAGTTAGGAGCTTTGCAGTGTTTTGCAGCATTAAGCACCCAAAAGGGGTTGATAAATCTAGGTAAAGAAATGGCATCTAAATTTAGGAGCATGAGAAGGGGGGTATACAGCAGAGGATGAACTTTGCATCTGGATATTCAATGTGTGGCCATATCCAGCCACCAGTAATGAATATCTGGGTTAGCCGGATGGTGCCAAAGCGGTGATACTCACTCACTGCCCGGTTAGCTAAAGTAGTGGAAGCTAGGTGATCCTTTCAGCTGCCTAATTTTCACTGTTTTGGCATAATGGGCTAGTGGCTGAATATCACCTCTACCCAGCTATCCTTGGATGCCACCCCTTCTCTGCCCCTGATGCTAGCCAGCAAGTGTTAGAGCATTTAGTGACAGAACACAGGATATTCAGCAACACTAGCTGCGTTGGTGCCGCTGAAATATCCCACTCGGCACCATTTAGGCAGTTTGCATGTCTGATTTTCAGCAGAAAGGCTCCTATGTTTCACCAAAAATAGAGGATGAATTTGTCAGATGTTTATTGTTCTATCTGCATGTGTGCTGTATTATATAATTACTCTTAAATAGATCATTTTTGAATGGACATTTCAGTGTTTAGGCAAAAGCTATCCATTTAATATGAGGAGCCATAAGTGTGACAGGGTAGGCTTAAAGTTTATCTGTCTAACAGTGATATTCAGCCACTGTTGGGAAGTCCATCCCCGCTTTTCATCTGCCTTTCCCATCTCCGCCAAGCCTCCCTCTATGAACAATGAGTTTGTACGGGGAGGCTAGACGGGGGCGGGAAAGGGGCAGTGCGGATATGGAGATAGTGTGGGCAGTGGGCGGTACACGGCCCCGGACGTACAGGGCCAATTCCTCTGAGGTGGAATAAGTTCCCTTAGACAGGATGGGACGGCAGGCCCAAGTGGTGACAAAGGCTGGATGGAGTGCAGGAGATTCCCCGCAGCCCGACTCTGGACATGGGAGGTCAGATTGGGGGTCGGGCTATAGGGAAAGAATGAAGTCATTGGCAGCCAGAGATTGCAACTCCTGAATGGAGCCGCGGTGTCATGGCAACCGGACGCCATGGAGCTGCGGCTCCATTCAGGAACCATGACTGAGTTAGCTGGGCAGGTGCCTGTATGTGCAGACCGACCAGAATCAGGTCCGTGCCTGCACATACAGGCTTAGATGGGATTCTGATCCTGTGGAGGCTAGACATGCCCCGCGGGATCAGAATCCTGTCTACTCTGTGTCCAGTTCCGACCGGATGCACAGAAGGTTGGGACACACATCTTAGAATATACCTCCACATGGTTAAAGTTAGCCAATAAAGTCATCAGACCCCAGATATTGTGGTAATCTTATAGGGGTGAGATATTCAGAGGCGGCGACTAGTGCTTATATCACCACTGCCCGATTAGCAATGGGTGCTGCCTCTGCTCTATTCCAGAATGCCCACGTCATACCCCAATATTAACCCCTTAGCATCGGGGACGTGTAGTGGCAGCACCTGTAACTATCCAGCGGCACTGACTGCTGTAAATGCCTTTGAATATCCCCTCCATAAAGTTTTCTGACTGTATTCAGCAACACTGACTTATTTGGATAGGTTTTCAAATGTGCTGTCAGAAGATAGCGGGAAAAAAATAACTTGTTGGAATATTGAGTCCAGTGTGTTCTCTCTCTCTTACCTACCCCATTCATTGCAGTGACAAAGGTACCATGCAGCTAACTGTTCAAATTTACACCCAATCTCCTTTCACATCCAGCAGACGTGGTCTCCATGGCATTGTGATGCCTTGCACAGTTGAGTGAAGGGAGACTGTCTGTTATTGAAATAAAAGAAGATTAATTAGGCTGTCATTGTATGAAATTAGGTTTGCCTAGCAAAGTAGGAAGATATGCCTTGAGGTTATTTAGGCTTAATTGAAAAAAATAAGGGATGTTTGACACACACTAGTAAACATGTGTCTGTTGATGGAGTCAGGCTGTTTGCATCCAGGGATTTCCACATGTCAACTAATAGAAGAAGGCAGTTTCTTAATAGTGCCTTCCACTTTTGTTGGAGAGTAGGGGTGGTCTTCTTCTTTCTTTCTGCCATGGATATTACATGGTTTCTGATTTCTAATCTCAAGAATCCTGTCAAAAACACTTACCTTCACTGCAGTATATGAAAGATTAGGCTTGTGCATGCAGACTGCTGCAGTCATCTGTGTCACTCAAAATGTCCCTTTGAATCATCAGCTCCGACACTAGCTTTATTCAGGCTTCCTCACTATTAGGGGGTACTGTTATTAAAATTAATAGCAACATTTCCTCTGATAGGTTGGTAGTTCAATTGGCAGGTTCCAGGTTCAATCCTTGAGTCGCGTCTTCCGTGCTCCCGGTTGACTGCCTGGGGATGCTGTGTATACAGTATTTGCAATCTGCGAGATGGAATAGTGGTTATTGCTCAAGGGATATAGTAGATGGATGTAGGGCCCTTTATTTTAGGGTTTCAGAAGTAGCCCTGTTGCATGGGCAACTGTCCAGGACCTTCATTGCAATGGCCACACTTTGGAGGGGGAATTTAAAATAAGGGGAAAACGCCTGGGTCAGCGAGAATGAAAGCTCTTGGCAGCAGTTCTCAGCCCTGGTCTGAAATGAACAGAAAGGACACAGGCGCTGGAGAAAACAGCCAATTTAAAACAATATCTGTGGGGGTCACTTTAGGGTTTTCTGCATGTAAACAGGGCTGGTGCAAGATATGAGGCGTCCTAGGCAAACCTCATTCTTGGCACATGCCTGCCCTCCGTTGCCACCGCTGCCATCCCTCTCGGGGACCTGTAGCAGTGACAATTACTCCAAACAGCCCACAGCACTTATTGTGTGGGGTTGATAATGGTTCTGCCCCCTGTGATGCACGATGCCAACTTCCTTTTCCATGGGGGCCCAAAGCGGCTGGCTACTTAAGTGCATCAATGACCTCTTATAAAATAATGACTGGCATAAAAATATGTGCATTGGCATCTTGGAGTGTACTTTGATGGTAGGTGTAACCAAAGGCATGGTCTGGGAAGAGCACAAGCGTAGATAGCAAGTATACATATTGATTGTAAAATTATTTTACTTATGTGCGCACTGGCAAACTCTGGGCCCTTTTACTAAGGTGTGGTAAGTTTTTGCACTCATTACAGAACTTACATAAAAATCAATGTGTGGTAAGTGCAAATGTTGTGTGCCAACTGGCAGGGCTTAGACATCATGTTCCCAGCATTAACTGCACAGAAACATACCCTAAGGCTTGGCAGCAGCATTCACAATTAACGCAAGTACACTTAAGGCCAGCCATTGAGGTGACTAAGTGCACCCTGCTAATTGCAACATTGACAGTGCACAACATTGCCCTTTCACTGATTGCAATGTGCTTTCCAAGTCTAGTAGCACTGCCTACTCTACATCTCTAAGCCACCCATCCCCTGCCCCATCATGTGATGTGCAATTACCATAGGAATTAGCGAATGGTAACCATCATGCCCATGTTGTAACAGTTACTATGGCTCTGTGCTGTTACCTCATGTTAATTCCCATGGTAACTGCTTAGCACAGCTTAATAAAAGGATCCCATTCATGCACTTCTCATGAGCAGGTATAAGTGATCACACCTACACTTCTGCTAGTTTATAAAGACACG
This sequence comes from Ichthyophis bannanicus, assembly GCA_033557465.1. Taxonomy (NCBI): domain Eukaryota; kingdom Metazoa; phylum Chordata; class Amphibia; order Gymnophiona; family Ichthyophiidae; genus Ichthyophis; species Ichthyophis bannanicus. The sequence goes on along the minus strand of CM066035.1, from coordinate 768,003,985 downwards.
TAGGTGCCTAACGCCTACATGAAGATCTCTGTAGGCATCTACTGTACCTATGGCATCCTGTTAGAAAATTATCCTCTTAGAGTATACTTTCAAATTACGTCTCCTGCTCCTCCTATAGTAGGATCAAATTTTGTTCGTGTGACATGTTCCTTGAAATACTTTGAGAATATGATCGTAGACACACAGATGGACTATTAAAACCAACTGCTGGCAAGTTATTTAGATGAAGTTGCCCCACTTTGAACCATACATGGTCAAATAAAGAACCACCACTTTGAGAATATGATCGTAGACACACAGATGGACCATTAGAACCAACTGCTGGCAAGTTATTTAGATGAAGCTGCCCCACTTTGAACCATACATGGTCAAATAAAGAACCACCATCTGTGATTCGATGCATTTGTTAAAACAACAGATGCGTTAAGCAGAGAGAGCCTGGAAGAAATTTCATACCCCAGGCATACTTCTTTCACTCAAAGAAACTTAGAGGAACTACAGGCAACAGATAAAAGTAGTCAAGAAAAAGTATTTATACTGTACATCTCTTGCAGAACAAAGTCCAAAGTCCTCCTTGAACAACTCTGAGTGTTTAGATACTTGTGTTAGCAGCCCATCAGCCGACACATTAACTCAGTTTTTCCTATATAAGGTTTCAGCTATCTGAACTCGTTTCCCTGCAGTGCCTGATTGTGAAATCCCACCGGATCCTGGCCATATGAATCTGGTAAATTGTGCATCCCCTGCATTGTCTAGTTCCTAGTCTTCATTTAACTTTTTATCCCTGGCCAACCACGTGCATCCTTGAGCCTATTCCTTCTGTAGGCATCTTGGACATACAGTATGCTGCATTATTGTCAACCACAGTCTGAATTCAGGAGTGGTTCTTGCATCTTTAAAGCAAGCAGTGGTTAGGCCTTTGTTTAAAAAGGAAAACCTGTATGTAGCCTCTCTAAATAACTACTGCCCAATTTTGAATTTTCTCTGGACTTATCAGCTTTAAACATGGTTAATCACTCATTGCTCCTCTAGTGGCTATCCGATATTGGAATTACAGGAACTGTACTAAAATGGTTTGCATCCTTTCTGTTAGCACATTTTTTCAAATTCATACCAGAGACAACAAGGATTAAGCAGTTCTCTCTTTCCCTTGTAATGTTCCACAAGGGTCTATCCTTTCTCCCACACTATTCAATATCTTCTTAGCTCCCTTTAGTTGTTATTACTATTGTCACACCCTGCTCCGCCAGCAGTGTAGTATACTGGTTGGGATACAGGGGGACCTTTTACTGAAAGGAATTGTAGTTGGGCTCCTTTTCAATAAGGTAATTGAGGCTCGAGTGGTAAAGGTTAAATCAGGGTTTTATTTCCCCTCCCGGGGTTTGGATTATAACACAGGTAACAAAAGAACACAAGCCACACTCTGGCAAAAAGAATAAGGACAAAAATAAAGTCTTGTGCTTTTAAACAGGCAGTTAACTCACTTCCAGAACTATATATCTTCAGCACAATGAAATTGTATCATTTAACACAGCCAATGTACAGTCCATTTGATAGTCAGATGTTTCAGGCTCTGGAGGATCAATTATCATTGCTTCAACCTGACTATCATCTGTATAATGTTGCTGGTCATATAACGTTGGCAGATTATTCTCCTCTGTCAGCTCCCTGGACCTCCCTACTATTTCATCCAGCAGGTAAGGGTCAGTGTCCCCATATCTTGGTATATAATTCCAATGAGAGCTATGTCCATTATAACTTCTACGTGTGAAAGACTTGGGAGCAGCTTTACCTTGGTTAAATAGCCTACCTTCTGGGTTTGAGGCAGGAGAAAAGCTATGCACTGCTTCTTCCAGAAAGGGTTTAAACCTCAGAGGCTTTTCTCTAGGCTTAGGCTGTTTGTCACCCTCTTCCCACATATATATGTCTGGCACCGTGTATTCTTTCTTTCTTGAAGCTTGCAATTGATTTCCAGCTGTCCTGGCTGGTACTTTCTCCTTGTAAATGCCTTCAGAATAAGGTATATGTTTGGAGGCTTGGTTAAAAGCTTTCCGTGCCTTTCTCCTCCAATTAACACTATCAGCTGTTATCTGCCTTTCTCTTTCACAATCAGAATCAAAGTCAGTTACATCAGTTTTCCTACCACCCCAAAGCAGACGTTGCTTCCCAGATTCAGACCTCAGCTTGCACTCAGTATCCAGCTGGTTCTGATCCAGCACGTCTCTCCTGCTTCCAGTTGCTGGTTTCACTGAATCCTCAAAACTGCTTTCTCTGGAGTTACCAAAGCTACCAAAGCCAGTGTTAGAACTCCTTCTCCAGCTACAGTGGTTGCTCCTCCTACTGTTGCTGCTACAACTGCTACCACCATCCTCATTCTCTAATGAACGTCCCTCATACGTTTGCTGAGGCTCTACTCCAGCTCTTCCCCCCTCCCAGGTGAAAGCTATCAGAGCTAAGAGCTGGGGAATGCCTATCAGCTGTGCAGGGTTCTCTCCCTTGTGGCTGGGGATGTTTGTGTTGCTCTTGGCAACTGGGTGTCCTGATATCTTCCTTCCTGCTAGAAACAGCCCTATTACTCATAGGTTCCTCTGCTTTCCTATCATAAGATATCTTTTCCCCATCACACTATGTCGATGATATTTTGCTAGTGTATTACTCTTCAGTAGATATACCTGACTTATTCCCATTGAATACTTGCCTAGAGTTAGTATCCTCTTGGCTGTGGGAACATAGCCTCTTATTGAATCCTGCTAAATCCCAAGAATTTTGGGTGACAGGCGGCTCTCAAAGCATGTCTTGGCTATGGTGTAAATTCCCAACACACAACACGTCGTGCATATAATGCCCTTAAAATAGAAAAATAAACGCATCTTTTCATGGTGTCGCAGCTAAAACGAGCTGACCCGTTTGATAAATAAATTTTAAAAAAGCGGAGAAAGGAGTTTTTCAGAGCCATTGATGCTAAGAGGTTTGGGTGCAAGAATGTACAGTTTGTGCTAGCCCTCCTACCTCATTGGGTTCTGAGGCTCTCTTCATCTTCCATACCAAAAACATTTCTATGTTCATATACCTGATGTGATTATGTGTGCATCTGTGGAGTGATTTCTTTGAACTTGTGTATTCGCAATGACAGTCCAAATTTATTTATTTATTTATTTATTTTATTTATTAACAATTCTTATATACCGCACTATTAGACATCAGCACGGTTTACATTGAACAGAAAACATCCGACAGTTTACACATGTCTGGTCGTTACATTTAACAGGAAGTATAACTTGGCGAAATAGGGGAAACTAAGTACAATGCAGGGTTATCTGATAAAGGATATCCTGGTTAACTATATACAACAGTGGTACAATAGTATATGGAACAACTTGCTATTTACATTGTGAAGTTGGTCTGTTGCGGGGTCTATCTGTTTGACCACTTCTGCTATTCACCTGGGGGTTATGTTCGGAGCTGTCATTGAGATATTCAAGGAAGAGGAAATGCTTTAAAGCCTTTCTGAACTGACTTAGATTAGGTATTGCTCTGATTTGTGCTGGTAAGGTGTTCCATAGAGATGGGGCGCAGAATTGGAAGGCTCTGTTGGCTGTTGATCTAGTGCATCTTGTGGTGTCATTTGGGATAACTAGTGTGTTTAATTCTGCTGTTCTTCGTGGCCTGTTTGGTGCAAGTGGTTGTATGAGGTTGGAGAGAGAGGAAGAGGTGAGCCCCTTAGCCGCTTTGAATGTTAGCAGTAAGGTCTTGAAACTGATCCTTGCCTGAATGGGGAGCCAGTGTAGCTGTTTTAGAAGGGGTGTTACGTGATCTCTCCTGGATGCCCCGAGGAGTACCCTCGCTGCACTATTCATGGCTAATTGCAGGGGGTTCAGGGTGGACCGGGGGAGTCCTTGTAGTATGGAGTTTGAGAAGTCGAAATGGGGGAGTATAAGGGCTTGATAAATGGTACGGAAATCATTCGGTTCAAGTAGCATGCGTAGGTGTCTGAGGGATCTGATTTTAAAGTAGATTGCCTTGACTGTGTTGGCTATGTGGTTCTTCATATCAAGGTTTTGGTCCAGCGTTACTCCCAGGTAGCGTATTGCCGGTTGAACTTGGAGTTGGGCATCCTTTACGTTAATACAACTAGGAGGGGTGAAGTTGGTGTTCCTCGAGACGAACAGGACTTCCGTCTTTTTGTGTTGTATTCTCAGGTTTTGTGATAGGAGCCACTCTGATATGGTGTCGAAGCAGTTAGTCAGCGGGGTAAGGTCTAGGCAGTCCAATGATATTGGCATATATAGTAGCACATCGTCTGCATATATCATGTAACTGACTTTAAAGGATCTGATGATGTCACAGATGGGTTGGATGTATATATTAAACATCAATGCAGATAAAGAGGATCCTTGGGGTACACCTTGACTTTGTTGGAAAGGTTCAGATGTATCCCCGTCGACTCTGACATGCTGCCATCTGTCGGACAGGTAAGATTTGCACCATTCGAGTGCTGTTCCACAGATGCCTTTTTCCCTTAGCCGGCAGATGAGAATTTCGTGGCATACTGAGTCAAAAGCCGCTGCTATATCCCTTTTGGCTGTACCCTTAGCAAGTGCTCAGTTGTTTAGGGTTCTCAGTGCTCCAAAAAAGAAACCCACTTCGCCTCTCCAACCCCTGCACATGATGCTCTTGGGTTTTAGATTCCTGCAGATCAGCTTTGAGTCTTCCAGGATAGTTGTGAGAATTGCCCAAAGTCTCCCCCTTTCCTCTGAAGCTTGTCATGATGTGGGTATCAATAAAGATGAGAACTTGAAAAGAAACCCTGTTTCTTTTAGGAATCTAGATGTGCAATTACCTCCAGGCACAGCTAGAGGGAGAAGGAATGACCATACAGGAGCTAATGAGCCTAAGAGGGCTAATGATTTGCACCTGGGAATGACCCCGGAAGTCTTGAAGGAAAGATTCCTTTATAAGCCAGAGCTGAATGCCAGCAAGGCAGAAGAGAAGGCAGAGGAGCAAAAGAAGGCAGAAGAGCAAGGAAGAGGAGCAGGAAGCGAAGGCAGAGGAGCAAGGAGAGAAGGCAGAGGACCTGAGAAGGAACAGAGACAGAGGAATGTCTTCACAAGGAGGAACAGCTCTATTAAGAGGATCAGCTCCAAGAGAAGGAGTAAGTGAAAGAATCCTATGTGAGCAAGCCCAAAGGAACAGAGTTGACAAGAGTGAAGTTCATAAGGGCCAGGCTAAGCGTGCTGCTGTTCAAGGGAAGTTTGTTAGAGCCAGCTCTGAAGTTAGCGTGTGTGCCACGCCCTGTTCTCACAGCGTTCCTGACTCAAGAGCAGAGAGACAGAAGCAAAGAACCAGAGAGAATGGTTTAGAGAAAAGCTTGCAATCTCTGAGAAATGCTAACCAAGTGTTAACAGGCAAGAAAGGAAAAGCACTTTGTGAAAAGGTTGAGTTCTAAATAAATACAGCTAAATAAATTCTTACTAAAGGAGAAAAGGGAATCCACATCAGGTTTTACCAGGCTGCCAGAAAGCAGAGCATTGCCTAAAGCTTACAGGCAGAGAACCTGTTACAGGAGGAAAGTTTCTGAAAGGGAAAACTCTGCGGATTCAAATGAGCCAGACTCCAGGTATGAAAGATTTATTAATGATATAAAATGCTTGAGTCCTAAAGGCCCTGTTGAAACACGTGCTCACTCTGTAAAGAAGGAGAAGCCAGATTGGTTTCATAAAATCCCTAAAGCACTTAGAACACAGTGGTACTGGAGACAAGACCCTAGAGACATTGCACACAGACCTGTGTCAGACAGGGACAGTGATTATTCCCCTGATGAAGAATCCATGGAGATAGAATGCATAAATACTGTTCCCATGTCTCAACCTGAACAGATGGAATGTGAGTTGTGCATAGCCTCGTGCCAGGAGTCTGTAGCCACCGTGTAACCTAGAAGAAGTTTGTAGAATTCCTATGCTATTGGAATGAGCTGAATTCATTTAATCAAGCCTTGCATTAATTGTGAAGTTTAACAATTACGCATATGATTTGAATGCTGGTACCTTTTGAAACAAAGGACTTTCTGTTGATTCTAAATGTCTTATTTTGAACCCTTGCACTGACGGGGAATAAAAGCCTTAATTTCTCTACACTTGGTTTCGTTAATGAGTGCTCTTAGGAAGCTGGAATAAGTAAGAACATCTTTACTACGTCAGATGAACCTACATTCCCTTTGGCTACCTAAAATAATTTTTGCTGTGGAGCAGCCCCATATTTCTAATGACGTAGACGGGGCTCCCCACGACAAGCTACAATCATCAATCCAGCAGTCAGTGTATCCTGAGATGCAGCTTAGCACAGCACTGACCTCTGTCTGTTCATTCCACTTCAAAAGACCCTCTTCTAAGATCCCCTCTCTCCTCTGGGCTCCTGTGGAGAATAACTGTTACTCCTTTTTTCCAGCAGTGAAGGAAACCTCCCAAGCCTCTCTTTACAGGGATTTTTCTATTTATTTCTTTATTTTAAAACATTTATTGACTGCCAAATTTTACAGCATTCTAGGTGGTTTACAAAAAGGCATAAAAATACATAAGAATACCAATCACCCCTCTTCCCCCCATCCCGCCACCAAATTACCTTTCCCACCCCACTAAGCAACACAATGCTATCATCTGCTATAACTGCTAGAAAATCATGACTGCCCACCATCTAAACAGGAAACAAACATTTTTAGTACCTTCCTGAGTGCCATCAGGTCTATCTCCTTCCGCAAAACCTCTGGTAATATATTCTAGAGGGCTGGAGTGGCCACCACAAATACCCGAGTCCGCCACCTCTGCAAGCGACGTGAAAAAAAACCAGGCACAGCTGTGCTTGTGTGGACCGAAAGGTCCTCCTGGGCTAGTACCAAGATAACATCCCCTGTAGATAGCATGGTCCCATTCCTCTTAACACCTTGAAAACGATGATCAGCAGTTTAAAGACACACCTCTGGGAGACAGTATAGTTGCCGCAACACCTCCAATACTGAATCTCGCCTGCCCAACCCCCACACCAGCCAAGCTTCAGAATTCAGGATGACCTGCAGTTCCCTGAGAATATAGGCTGGTAGCCCAGCTTCAGAGTTTTGTTTTGTTTTTTTGAGTACTGATACATTTTTTCAATTGCCTGCTGAAACTGACACAAGGTCCTCATTTATTAATGAAGGACCCCTGCACTGCTTCCCTCCTAAACTCCAATGAAAATTCCTAACAGTGTGAGATTGACAAGTGAGTACAATCCCCTATTGCCTCATATTTTAGGGAAGACTTTTCTGGAGCAAGGACCCAGAATGTTCCTCACTATATTTCAAGGGAAGGCACATTTTGGCATCCTGCTGCACTTAATACAAGATGAAGTGACTATTGATATATATATATATATATATATATATAAATTTTAATTCTAATCACATTTATCCAAATTAACACCCTATCAACAAAACTTCAATTAGAAATTGTGTGTACATGTCTCTGAATTTTATTCATTGTGTAGCATCTGTTGATTAACATACTTCAGAAAGAATTGCAAATACTTTGAAAAATAGATGATCAAGATGTAATTCCACTTTATTAACATTTGCAATTAAAGTGGAACATGGTAAAAGAGGAGATGCCACTTCTTCTCAAATTTTATGGGCACACCATATATAGAAAACAAGCCTTTATCTCGAAATCTACTTTAATGTCAAAGTAAGTGAGCTGCTGTCAGACTAAATATACCTCTTGCTGAAACAAGTATAGAAGTAAACGCACCTGCCACGGAAAACAAACCATTTATTAAAACAAATTTCATTGCCTACCAGAACAGATGCATACCGATCAAAACAGACACATTACCTAGTTTCAAAAAAACAACAAGGTAACCAATGAAACAGATGCATTGTCTATGTAAACAAATATACCACCTTTCAAAATAAGCAGATCAGCTGTCAAAATAAGTACCTGACTATTGCAACAAATATGACATTTATGAAATGAAATGCACCACCCATACAAACATAACGTAACACTATTAGAAAAATGAGTCAACACAAAACCCATGGAAACAAAGTAAATTTAGAAAGCAAAATATACCACCTTTGAGAACCAAAACACCTTCTGTCACAGTGAATGTACTCATTACGAGCACAATAGTTGAACATGCTGCATGAACAGACGTCTCTTATCGTTAATGTGACTGATCCTGCACACAAAGTTGGGTGGTTGGATATTTTCATCTTATGATTTTTACTCCCCAAAATTATCACAAATAGAGGTGCACCCCCTCCCCCCCCCCTCCTACACACATACATCTTTGGTTTATTTTCAGGACATTTTCAGACTTTATCCCAATTTTCAAACTAAGTTTGTTTCACACATGTGTTAGAACTTTCAACATGCCTTTAGTCAATTTAGACTGCACTAGATGGCCATTTTAGAAGCCCTGTGTGGCAACTCTACACGTACATGTACAGACTGCATACCTAGAATTTACACACAGAATTGCTCAGAACATACAGATTCAAAATGGGATTCTGTATGTTTTGGGCATATTTTGAGTCGTCAAAAAATATACATGTTTATTTCCCATTTTATGAAATGGAGTGGACAACTTGGGTCTTGGCTTGACCAACATTTTGCCGCCACATAGCATTAGCAATTAGGGAATTTGAAGGGACAGAACAGAAATTGAATCATGTGTGCTCTGAAATCAAAAAGGTGTTCCACTGCCTCGGAGTTTGCTTACCTCTGTGATATCTAACACCCTCAAAATGTTTTTTAAAAAGGTGATTTCACTTGGCTTCTTAACTGGCTTCTCTTGTACATGCAGTTTTGAGAAATCCAGTACATGCACATATGGTGGCAAATATAAATATATGTTTTAAGATAGGTACCTGCATGTGTAGTTGCTGGTTCTTCCACATGTCAAACCCCAAGTGATGCTGATCTTCTTATAAAAATCATTGCTCTCACTATATATGCTGGCAGATACACATATATTAGCTGATAACATGGAACAGTTAACACAATGCAGTGAGCAACACCTCTTAAAGAAGTTATCTCTTATTCATTTAACATGCAGTAAAGAACCTTCTTCTGTGTTAACTGAATGGTAAAATGTTGGGAATGCCCTCAAAAGTTAACATGGAGGATATACAATTGCCGCAAGTTAATTTTAGTAGTTAGCCTGTGGTAACTACAAAATCTTTTTTTTTAAATTTAATATATATTCAGTTTTACAAAACAAATATTACAAAAAAAGAATCATTCTGTACATTCATGTACTAAAGAAAAGAAAGACTAAAATACAAATTTACAACAAAAAAAAAGATGAAACAATGTTATTCAAATCTTCATCCTATAAAAAAAACAATGCTGGAGAGGAGAAAGTGGTTTTAAGATAAAAACAAAACAAAACAGTAGGAACACATCAATAATGTATAAATTAAAGCAGCAACAAATCGGGTGAGAGAGCAGCCTTGTGAGGGAGCAGCCGCGGTTCTTCTTGCCGCGGAGCAACGTGGTCGGCTGGAGCCGGGTGCCTGCCGAGACAGCTGCAGGCAGAGAGTGGTCACCCCTGGTGTTGAGGACCCCCCATGAGCCCTACAAAGCACAGCGGGAGCGGTGCCTCGCTGGTGAGAGAGCAGCCTTGTGAGGGAGCAGCCGCGGTTCTTCTTGCCGCGGAGCAACGTGGTCAGCTGGAGCCGGGTGCCTGCCGAGACAGCTGCAGGCAGAGAGTGGTCGTCCCTGGTGTTGAGGACCCCCCACGAGCCCTACAAAGCACAGCGGGGCTACACGCGGCCGCGTGTTCACGGCCTGCGGGGTCGCATCCTAAGGGGCATGTCACAAGGGGCTAGGATTGCTCCTTGTATGCTCCTTTGGTGCTTCTTTGGTGATCTTAGGAGCGTCAGCAGTTGTGTGTTTGTTAATGAGGAAACGGAAGGCAAAATCAACTGCTAAAGCACCGTCAAGAGAGGGAGGTAAGGTGTCCGGTCCCATGGACAAGCATGTCACTGCCTTTCCACTTGCTAGCCAGTCGTTGGATGGGGCTTCTTTGAGCCCAGACATCTGGACACCACCTCCTTTCCCCCAGCCTTCTCACTCGTCTACGCCTTTGAAGCTACCTTCACAAGTTATGTCTCCTGTATTAGTCCCTGTGGACCCTGCTACATCTGAAAATGATTGTTTACCACTTAAAAGTGAGGTGACTCTTTCGGATATTTGGTCAATGCTTCAAAAGATTGAGACTCGATTGACTACTACTGTTACTTCTCTATGTAATTTCTCACATGATGTCACAAAGGTTAAAGTGATTGATAATCAAATGACCGATGTTGTTGGTTCCTTGACCCTGGTGGATTCTCAGCTCCAATCGTATAAAGATTCTCATCTTGGTTTTCTTAGAGATATTTCGTCTGTTTCTTATCGCTTTGAGTTGCTTGAAAATCACCAGCGGGCTAGAAACCTTTGCTTTTTGAATTTTCCCCCCACTCGCTTGCTTTCTCCTGAGATACTCCTGAAAAAGTATTTGTCTGAAATCTTACATTTTAAGGATTCTGTGGATATTGTGCAAATGTATTCTTTTTTTCCTAATGTTGGGACCTCGGGTCAGGCTAAGGATGAATTTCCTTTGGATGACTCAGTAGGTCCTAATCTTACGGAGTTTTTGCAGGATTCGCTCGATGTCATTCCAAAGCGTTGTACTTTGGTGGTGACTTTTGGGTCTGAATCACTTAAGTTGAAAATTATACGTGCTTATTTTAAATGTAAAGATACTCTGTTTTGTGGATACAAGCTTCAGGTTTTCCCAGATGTGGGCAGGGTCACCCAGGCTTGACGGAAGCAGTTCCTCGAGCTCAGAGCTAGAGTGGTGGCTCTGGGGGCTTCCTTTTTCCTGAGGTTTCCCTGCCGTTGCTTAATAACTTATGAAGGTCATGATTATGTTTATATTGATGTGGCTTCTTTGCGTCAGTTTCTTGTGGATAAGGAGGGAGTTATTAGGCAGGAAGATGTGTAGGTGGGTTGGCTCTTTATTTTGGCTCCCTGATTTGGCGTTTTTTACTCCTTTTTTCTTCTGTCAGATTTGCTTAGTCTCTCTTCGGGGAGTATGTGGTTCTCTCTCTTCCTAGATGTGTTTTGTATGATGTGTATGATATATTGCTCTTGAATGTACTATTCTGTTGGTTGGAATTTTTCCTTTGTATAGTTATCTTTGTATTCAAGAAAATCTAAATAAACAATTAAAAAAAAAAGCAGCAACAAATCAATTACCCCTACTTAATCCCAGCCTCTGCTTCTAATTCCTGGGAAATTTCAGAAAAAAGACCATCCCCAGAGATAAGGCCCTAGGCTTTAACTAAAGAAGAGCTCTCTGGTACTGTTGAGTCCTGGGAGAGACTTCTGGGTACACATTAATCACATGACCATAGAAGGCTACTAACTGCTCTTTAAAAAAAACTAGTCAAAACAAATTCCTTATCAGAGACATTCTGAAAGGTGGCCAGCATAATACTTCTATTGGTAGACTCCTGTTCAGACATCTCCAGGATAGTAGTCAAATCCAAAGATTGATTTTGTGCTGTATCAGTACCTCCAGGATTTCAAGGATCCTTTAACATAATAAGCTTTAACCATTACAGGAAGAGAAACTGAATCCATGCAGAGAATATCAATACAATATCTTTTCAACATATCTTTAGCTGAAATCAAAGAACAACAAGGAAAATTTAAAAAATGCAAATTATAAACCCTAAGAGAATGTTCTACCCTTTTCAATTAATTCTTAAGCAACAAATTACCCTTCACTACAGCACTATTTGCCACCTCCAACTTTTGAAGTTTCTTAGAATGATCTTCCAAAGTTCTCTCTTGAGATCTCTTATCACTTTTAATAACAGATAACTTATTGACAGTTTCACCCTTAAAATTACATAATTAAGACAAACAACCAGAGAGAGACCCTTTCATTTTGACAATTACTCTCCAAATCTCTAAATTAGTAACCTCTTTAGGAGATCTGGGTGGAAGGGGTCCCTCAAAGTTAGTAACACCTGAAAAAATAACGGGTTCCAGAGAACAAGCAGTGGTGGTGGCAGAATTAACTATTGAAAATTTTAGCATGTCATCCTTATCACCAACCACTGCTTTCAGTGGAATCATCAAAGAAGACACTTGACCTCCCTCTGATGTAGATCTGGGACACAGTCTTGTAAGCAAATTCAGGGCTAGAAGATGTGACACAGTGTTCAAGAATGAGGTTGGGGAGAGGGGTGGTGAGCAAGGGTCAGGGCTCAGAGTCAGAGCTTCTGGGCTCAGAACACCCAAGACCTTTTGTTCCTAGCAGCAGTACTCCCAGCCACCATACTCGTAGTTAACACAAGAGTCCAAAGTCCCTTGCTTCTCAGAAGAAACAGATATGGTCATAGTCTTAGACTTCCCCTTCCTTTTAGTCATAAATCAGCCTCAATAGCAGATAAGAAGAAAATAATACTCAGACCATAGTATACAGGGTAGTTCCAACCAAGGATCATGGGTTTCACAAGCAGCTTCTCAGGCAGTTCTGAAGGGGCTCCAAAGGGGGGGCATATCCCCTTTGGTCATGCCCCCTTCAGGCACATGACTGCAGACCATGTACCGTTGCACATGTGGGATTTTATTAGGGCCGGCCTCTGATGATGTGCTGGCGATAGGAGGAGGGAACACATATGCGACTTCTGGAAGGTAAACTTCTCCTCTCTCCTTCCTCTCCGGGCTCCAAGGCTGCTCCTCCACCTGGCTCCTTCTGGTAACTATGAAATCTTACCTCAAATAGGGTCCTTAGGCAAGGGAATTTTGGGATGAAGATTGTCCTGTCTTTAGATTCCTAATACTGAGACACCTAAATTTAGACTTGCTATTTATTCTGCTAAGTTAAAAGTCAGCATTGGTTGGTTGATATTCAAAAGATCTGGACACCTAACTTTAAGAATTAGGTGTCCAGAACTATAAATGTGCAAATCTCATCCCCCAACCATTGCCCCTACTGTCCCCCTGTTAGGCGATAAATCTACAAAGATCCTAAATTTAGGATCCTGAAAGTAGAGGTATTACTAGGTACTTAAAAGACTCAGGGCATGGTCTATGGGGCTCAGTGCTGGTGACTATCCAAATAGTGGTTATATTCAGTCACTATTCAGATAGTCTATTTGGATAGCACTTAGGACAGCTTTACTACTACGGTATGTGGATAAGCTATCTGCATAAGGGCAGAATTTTTACTGACAGTGGCTGCTTATTCCGCTATCTGGATAAATGCCATCACCACTCTGGTCTGCTCACAGACTGCCCCTGTGCTTAGTACACTATAATGTCGAGGAGGTCTGTGAAGATATTAGCAGCTGGATAATGTTGCTGAATATTTCTCTTGGCACTCTTATCCAAATAACCTATGTGATTATCCAGATGAGAGCTGTGTTTATACATATCTCAAATTCATATACATTTAGGAGGTTATTGTATTCACAATTTCCACATGGAAAATCTGTCATTTACACATGGAAATGGCATCCACAAGTAAATGTTGATTTTGGAAGGGGCTAAAGTTACATATGGAAATCCTTACTACTTAGATATCGCAAGGAGGTGAGCCAGGATATGATTAGGGCATGTCTTGGGTGGGTCAAAAATTTGTATGTGTTCCCTATTTCATATAGGGAACGCATATGTATGACCACGGCTGTCCATATTGAAATTTATAACCGCTCCCTGACACGTATAGGTTTTGGACAATTGCTTGGTTCAACCAGCCCTTTACAGGAGGGATCCTCCTTGTTTGTTTTCTTCCCCTCAATTTCCAATTAAATAAAGATGGTGGCCTCTATATTTGATGTCTCAATTTCAATCTGCACATTGAGGGGAATTTTAGAAGAGACTTCCAAGTAAAATCTGAGATGTCTTAGCCAGAATGGGGGGAAAAAAAAAGCAGGCACGTCCAGGTGCAGACACGTTTCCATAAAACTGGACCTACCCGATATGATGGTCTGTGAGGGCATCTACATAAACATCTCCAGAACCGTATTTCAGAAGTTGGATATCTAGGATAGCCTAATTATTAGTAGTGGTGGGTTTGGAACAAGGCAGCCAGGGTTCAAATCCCACTGCTGCTGTTGTTGACATTGTGCTGAGTATTGGGGATGATGAAATGCTTTCTTCTCTACACCCTCTGAACGTTTTTCAGCCAAAACATACACTTATCACATTCAATTTAATCTGCCAGTTGGACTCCCAGGCACCCAGTTTTTCAAGGTCCTCTTGTAATTTTTCACAATCCTCTTGTGTTTTAACAATAGAGAAGGAAACGCTTGCTTTTACCTGCCTGGATTTTTCATTATATTGCTCACTGTGTAGCTGTCTACTGCCGGTAGAAAGAGGTGAGTTAGTACAAAGCTGCAGCAACTAGGGAGAGGTGGAAGGAGCGTGAAAGGGGATGCGGGAATGAAATGCAAGGGGGAATGGAGGAGAAAAAGTGTGAAGGGTTGAAAAGCAGAGCAGCAGCAGTAGAGAAAGCAGCTCCTGCTGCCGCCCTTAGCAGTGCGGGTCACTTGGAAGGGAAGGGAGTGTGCAGGGGTGGAGTCATGGAGGCAGAAAACAGGTGCGGGGGAAAGATTGTCGGAGGCTGAATAGCAGGAGAAACAGATATTCAGATATATCTGTAAGTATAAATATAAATATATCTGCATACCTATTATGATCCCTAAGGGAGGTGCTGGATGGGGGGGGGGGTGGAGGTAAGGAATGGGTCAAAGAACTGTAATGTCTAATAGAAGTTATTTCATTGGAGATATACTGGAGCAAGGGATTTGCACACGTTTCATTTCATGGTTATTACAGAAAATAATTTTATTGTATAGAGGAGGGAGGTGTTAAAAGATGATCCTGGATACACCACTGCATCTGGCCCAAATGCTTTTCTGTTCTTGCACATATTTTCTGCAGATATAGAGAGAGCAGGAGTCAGCTTTTCAAAATGATTAGTGTGGTTAACAGCACAAATTACCCCTTCCTGAACATAGGGAAAGAATTTGCTTAGCAGGAGGGGCACTCAAGTACCCACAGAGCTGATGTGTATGAATTTCATCTACCCTCCGAGGCATACAGTTCCAACCCAGTTTCCTATTTCTTTAACTAAACTAAACCTCAGCTGCAAAATAACATCTTGCCTCCCTCACCTTGCTCCCCTCTCCACCTCCCACAAATCTTATGTCTGATCTATCAGCAACACCGTTTGATAAAAGAAAGGATTTTGAACATTTTAAAAAGTTGCTAGGAAACATTCCTGTGCCCAGCAACCCAAACAATCAGTAATAAATAGGCCATTCCTTCCTCATTGTTCACCACTGGAAACTGGAGTAAGACAGTATACTGCATGTCCTAGCAAAGAGGGGGACGTGGCACTTTGTAAAACTATATATCAGAGAAGGCAATAGAATTATATCAAGATAGGAATGCTAGCTACTGACATGAGTTCTGTAAATAAATCCTCATATAGTTTTCCCCCAGCCCCTTCAATGACATGAAGTGGGATTATAATGAGCCGAGCCTCTAAACAGATAAAGAATATGCTAGCTGCACTGTAAAGCATAGCTAGAGGGTTTTTTTTTTTCCATAGAAGCCAAAACCATTTTTCTGCAGGCTGTGTTTTGAATGAGTTTGAAAGCTTAATGTACATCAGTGCTTGCTTTGTGGGGGGAGGGAGGGAGTGACCCTTTTTAAAAATCTTTTTGAAAAGTGAGGACGACAAAGGACAGCAAAAGAGTCGATGTTGACTGAGATTTCAGAAGTCATATTCACTCATACTGATGGGATCTCTTTGAAAGCAACTGAGGAAAACCTCAATTTCTTTGAAAAAAAAATCCCCTTTTTAAGGCACGTATGTTATCAACTAGGCTATGCAGGAAATGTACAGTTCTGTACAGTACAGAAGACACCTTGACTCTGCCGTTTTGGTAGCAATTCAGATTTAAGGCTGGATCTTATTAAATGAACAAAAGGAGATCCAGTAGAATATGGATTCTATCTGCTTCTAGTTGAGTATTTTTACCTATCGGAAACATTGATCCTCTCTTCTTTGTACGCACAGTAGATGAAGCACGAGTAATATTGTTCATCTCTACGGAAGTCAACAATAGCAAAGATCTGATTCATGTGAAGAATGTGAAAAGAAAAATAAATGTTCTGTCAAAAAATTCTAGGAAAGTCAATAAAACTGAAAACAGGAGGAACTTTAACCAATAGGACTCCAATAATCTTTTCATCAGAACTCGTGTTTGTTTCTGTTGGATGATTCTGGGGGACTCCTGAGAGGTTAATAATACACCATAGCAATACTAACAAACAATAATAAGGCCAATTTTATAATATGGATAAACCTCTTTGACTGACAGAAAAGGGCTTTTATAAAATTACTCCAGAGGATATGTATGTATAAAGTAGGCACAAAGGATGTTTGTATCGACTTTTACACAGTCTTGAACGTAGGGTGTTCCGAGAGTAGTTTGTGTAAAGCATGGGCACAGTCACAGTGTATGCGCACATTTTATAAAATTCATATAGGTGCATACTTGGCATACATAGGTTTACAGCAACTATGAGTGGAGGAGTGGCCTAGTGGTTGGGGCAAGGTACTTCGGGCCGGAAGGTCGGGGGTTCAAATCCCACTAGAGGACAGCAACCTTGGGCCAGAAGGACTGGGGTTTCTAGTCCCACAGGTGCTCCTTGTGGTCTTGGGCAAGCCACTTAACCCTCCATAGCCCATGTTCCCTGTAAAATAGTTCTCTGTGTGCTGTGCTTTCCTGTCTAATCAATGTGTTTATACCTCAAAAATTTCCTGTCATGACTTGACAATTTCCAATCTGTAATCAAACCGCTGCTGATCGCTGGAAGTAGCGGTATACTAAATAAATAAATAAACTTCTGACTAGGCATAAATTATGCGAGTGCATTGTTCCAACTTGTAAGGATACTTGAATAAGGCACCTGTATGCTTTCTAAAATAGCACCAACATCAAGCACCTACTTGGACTTCCTTCCTAGGTGACCTGTTATAAAATTATCCATTAAACATGCATGGGATATGTTAAACATTGTTAAGTATGGTACAGGCACCTTGATGCATGCACCTAAAAAATATCATAATAAACACAATTTAGCAATCTTCTTAATGCTATAATATTTTAGTACACGTGGAGCCCGATTCAGAAAGGGGCATGTCCGGACTGTCTGGAAGGCCCCGAGCAGGATGGCCCTGTAGGGACTTGATTCTGTACCATGGGAGCAAAACATTCCCGTGGCATACAGAATCGGGCACAAGGACACTCCAGCATGCCTGTGGGCAAGTCCTCTCTGCAGGCTCCCCTGCCTCCCATGGCGCCGACCATCTTCTTTCCCACTGCCCAACCCACGTCTGGGCAGCCGGGGCCTAGATTGGGCGGCGGGGACATACCTGCACCCTGCCTCGGCCCGGGGTGGGGGTTCCAGCCATAGTTACCTGGTTTGTGCTGCTTATTCCACCTACAAGATGGAATAAGCAGCACGTTTCCCTGACGCTGCAGGACATACAGGACTGTGACCGGAATTGGCTCTCTATGTCCTGCCATTTTGGCCTGCCCCCACTCTGCCCAGACTCCACCCTCTCTTGTCCTGTCCCGTCCCCCCCCCCCCCCCCCGCCAGCACTCCCTCTACTGCTGCTCTAGCTGTGTGGGGAGGGCTTGAGGGGGAATAGGGGCAGGATAGCTTGTGGGGCTGCATGTCCCGCCAGGGCATGTAGCCCTGCAAATTGCCTCTCTGAATAGGGCCCATAATCATCATATTGCTTGTTTAGGGAGAACATAAGAACATAAGATATGCCATACTGGGTCAGACCAAGGTCCATCAAGCCCAGTATTCTGTTTCCAACAGTGGCCAATCTAGGTCATATGTACCTAGCAGTTTCCCCAAGAGACACAGGTTCCACAATGCTTGTATTGGTTCAAGCATTGATATCCTGGGTCCCTTCTTAATAATGGTTTATGGACCTTTCCTCCAGGAACTTGTCCAAACCTTTTTTAAACCCAGCTACACTAACAGCCTTTACTACATCCTCCGGTAACAAATTCCAGAGTTTGATTACACGTTGAGTGAAAAAATATTTTCTTTTATTAGTCTTAAATAGTTTACCCTGTAGCTTCATTGCATGTCCCCTAGTCTTTCTATATTCTGATAAGGTAAACAATCGATCTACATTTACCCATTCCATTCCATTCATTAATTTATAGACTTCTATCATATCTCCCCTCAGCCGTCTCTTTTCCAGGTTGAAGAGCCCTAACCTTTTTAGCCTTTCTTCATAGGAGTATCCTTTCATCCCCTTTACCATTTTGGTGGCTCTTCTCTGAACCTTTTCTAAAATTGCTATATCCTTTTTAAGATACGGCGACCAGAATTGCACACAATATTCAAGGTGCGGTCTCACCATGGAATGATATAGAGGCATTATAATATATTTTGTTTTATTTTCCCTTCCTTTCCTTATGATACCTAGCATTCTATTTGCTCTCTTGGCCGCCGCTGCACACTGGGCCGAGGGTTTTAACATGGTATCCACAATGACGCCTAAATCTTTTTCCTGGGTGGTGGTTCCTAATGTGGAACCTTGCATCGTGTAACCATAGTTTGGGTTGTTTTTCCCTAGGTGCATAACCTTGCACTTGTCCACATTAAATTTCATCTGCCATTTTGATGCCCAGTCTTCCAGTTTATCAAGATCTTCTTGCAATTTTCCACAATCCTCTTGGGTTTTAACAACTTTAAATAGTTTTGTGTCATCTGCAAATTTGAGAACCTCCACTTTCCAGGTCATTTATGAATATGTCAAAAAGCAGCGGACCCAGCACAGATCCCTGGGGTACACCACTATTCACCTTTCTCCATTGGGAAAATTGGCCATTTAGCCCTACCCTCTGCTTTCTATCTTTTAACCAGTTCCTGATCCACAATAGTACACTGCCTCCTATCCCATGACTCTTTAGTTTTTCAAAAGTCTCTGATGAGGGACCTTGTCAAAGGCTTTCTGAAAGTCCGGATACACAATATCAACCGACTCACCTTTCTCCACTTGTTTATTCATTCCTTCAAAAAAACATAACAGATTAGTAAGACAAGATCTTCCTTGTCTAAAGCCATGTTGGCTGTCTCCCATTAGGTCATGACTATCTACATGCTGAGTAATTTTATTCTTTATGATGGTTTCTACCATTTTTCCCGGTACTGATGTCAGGCTCACCAGTCTGTAGTTTCCCGGATCACCCCTGGAACCCTTTTTAAAAATTGGCGTTACATTGGCGATCCTCCAATCTTCAGGTATTAGAGATGATTTTAATGATAGTTCACAGATTACTAATAGCAGGTCTGCAATCTCATATTTCAGTTCTTTCAACACCCTTGGATGTATACCATCTGGCCCAGGTGATTTGCTACTCTTCAGTTTATCTAATAGTTGTAATACATCTTCCCGATGTATCTTTATTTCCTTCAATTCTTCCGCACCTTTAAATACCACTTCAGTCATGGGTAACATCCCTGCATCTTCCTCAGTAAAGACCGAAGCAAAGAATTCATTCAGTCTCTCCGCTATTGCCTTGTCGCCTCTTAGTGCTCCTTTAACCCCTTGATCATCTAATGGACCAACTGACTCTCTCACAGGTTTTTTGCTACGAATGTACTTGAAAAGGTCTATATTTTGCGTTTTTGCTTCCACAGCAAGCTTCTTCTCAAATTCTCTCTTTGCCTGCCTTATCAATGCCTTGCATTTGACTTGCCAGTGCTTGTGTTGTTTCCAGGTTTCGTCGTTTGGCTCTTTTTCCATTTCCTGAAAGATGCTTTTTTGGCAACAACAGCCTCTCTGACCTCACCTTTAAACCATGCTGGCCCATGCTGACCCATGTCACTTTTGGGATTCTAGAATATGATCATGCCTACACATAATTTCATCAGACAATCCTATGTAAAGCACATTTAACTGAAGAGAATGTATGTAAACTGAAGTTGGGGAGACTGGAGAGTTCAAAAATGAGTTAAAATCAAAATTAGAGCTCTCTCTCAATATCTTGCTTAATGGCTTGTTTTCTTCACCTGATAATTTAAATTCCATTTTGTTACCAAAGAAGTTTACTGTTCAAGGACAAGGTACACTTGCTTTTTGAGGCTGTTAGGACTCCTGAAGAGTACAAATTGAGCAATTGTTGCTGGGTCTGATATTCAAAGGAATTCATTTACATGGTTTACAGACCTGTAAAACGTGTAAATACTGCTTATAGGGACATTCCGCGGCACTTACATGGTTAGTACCACTGAATATTCGTGGGCTCACACGTGTCGTGGGCATTCCGGGATAGAGCGGAGGTGGCACCCATTTCTAACTTGGCAGTGGTGATATTGAACCACTGCCCGATTAGCGACCTGGGGTAAAGATAGGTATAGGAAAAGCTAGTTTATCTTTACCCATGAGAGCTAACCGGGCAGTGACTCAATATTTCCGCTGCCCTTTTAGCTTCTCTGCTGTGTGGCAGATCCGGATATTCCATGTTGGTGGCTGGATATGGCCCCTGTGCTCAGCGGCCATAGCTATGCGCTTTAGATGCGCTAGCCATTGCCACTCAATACCTCCCCACTGTGTCTTAGAGGAAATGTAACTTTATTTTCTTTTTTGTACTGTTAGATTAATTAAGGAAGCTGGGACATCTGGTTTGTTGGATATTTCATTCATAGGAAAGTAAATCTCTAAAATTTCTTAATTCCAGTAAACTCAGACTATCCCCAGCAGCAGCTGAAGTATTAGAAATGGAGATATCACACAAAGAAAAAACACAAATGCCAATGAAAAAGAATCATTAAATCTGCAATTTGATTTATGAAAACTATCTATAAAAAAAAGAGCTAGTAAAAAACAAAAACTTTATTCAAATTGTTCATTTATGGTTCTGGGATTTTTTAAAAAATATGTCCTAGTTATTTCCATTATATCCCTAAATTGATGGAAGCAGATGGAAGGCTGGAAGGGGAAAAGGAAAAGGGGGAACACAACTGACTGGGGAGATTGGGGGTAAGAGAAAGATGACTGGGTAGGCATGGAATACCAAAAATAGAGAACTGGGATAGCGTAATGGAGGAACAAGATGGGGACACAGGAGTGAAGGGTAAAAAGTAAATAAAAAACAAAACGATAGAAGTACTTTTTTTTGTTGTAAGTGCCATCAGATCAGTGCTGACTCCTGGTGACCCAGCAGCCCCTGGGATTTTTGGCAAGGTGTGCCTGGAAGTAGATTGCCAGGTCTTTTCTTCCAAGGCAATGAAGGGTAAAGTGACTTGTCCAAGGTAACAAGGAGCACTAGTGGGAATCAAACCCTGATTGCTTGGGTATTAGACTGCTGGTCAAACCACTAGGTTACTCCTCCACTTGCAAGAGGAGTGTAAAATGGAATAGAAAAAAGAAGACAAATGGGGAGAAGAAAGGGAGAGGGAGAACTACAGAAAGGAGAAGAGTGACAGGCACCTATTAACTAAGCTGCAAAATGTCAGTAACTGATGATATCAATCAGTAATGACAGAGAAATCCAAATTATCTCACTTTGGGGCCCCTTTGCTAAAGTGCAGTCATTTTTTGCACCTAGCATGCTTTTTGAGTCAAAATCAACACGCATTAGGAACACCTGCACCATGGTATTTGTTGGGGGAGTGGCCAGCAAGTGGCTGACTGTTACTAGACAGGCAAGCCTCTTAGCATGTGTTCTGGCCTTTAACACTGACCACAGATACACCCAACTCCACCTACTGAGGTGGCATTATGTGCATGCACCCATTTTCTGCCCTTAACTCGCCCATTCCCTGCCCCAATGTGCAATTTGCAGTTAACGCAGAAATTGTGGTAACTATCATGCCCACATGGTAACAGTTGCTACAAGCCTTTGTGAACAGTTACCACATGCAAATATGCATTTTAAATGCTTGGTGCACTTTAGCTGTTGATAGTTTCTGACATTGCAAGTTATTTGGGAATTTTGGAGCTTACCATAAAAAATTAAGCAGAGTTAAAGATAATGTAATAAGGGGGGGCGGAGCCTGATGTCCAGCGGGTAGGACGCTTTGCGTTGAAGCTCCCGAGAGGCCTACTTAGAATCCTGACTTAATACCTATACAAATTTACTATTTCGCTCCGAGCTGACCGGGGCACCTCGGGGGGGATGGCGGCCCATAAACCAGCGCGCTTAGACTTCGGGTCTCCTTCTTCTTCTCACGGAAAACGCTCCAAAACAGAGGTGTCCTCCCCACAGAAGATGGTCCCATTTCGTGAAAACCCCGAAATGCACCTGGAGATTTTGGAGGAAATACGCGGCGTGAAGGAATTGGTGCAGTCCAATGGAGAAGCGCTTCGAGCCATGCGAGAAGACTTTGGAGTGCTCCAGGACCGACTTGAAAGTCTTTCATTACGGCAGGACAACATGGCGGGGGTCCTCGACTCGCACGAGGTGCGCTTGGGCAAACTGGACAAGGCTGAGCGCCAGATACAGAATCTTCAAAAGGAGTTAGAAGATAGCAATAATCGAGCCCGTCGCAACAATGTGAGGCTCCTCGGAATACCGGAGGGGGTGGAAGCAGGAGATATAAGAGAATTCTTGCTCAAAACTCTTCCCTCCTTGCTGAAGATCACTTTTCACAGAGAACTGGAAATCGATCGAGCACACCGTGTTCCTGCCCACATGGCGCTCAACCGCACGACCCCCCGGCCTATTATCTTTAGCTTGCTACGATATCAACAAGTGGAACAAATTTTACATGTTGCCCGAGCGAATCATCATTTGGACTTTGAAGGTTGTAAGGTCTCCTTCTTTCCTGATTTGGCAAAGCCTACCGTTGACCGTCGGAAGAAACTCCTTGCTTTTCGCCCTTGACTTCAACAGCTACAGGCTCGCTTTGGCCTGTTGTATCCAGCGAAGCTTCGAGTGACTCTCCACAACCAAACCAGGACGTTCGAAGATCCTGATCTACTATCAACATTTTTAGACTCCAAAGAAGCAGAGCAGATGCGCTAATCCCAAATCTTGGACTCTTATCTGCCGGCTCTATCCGCCATTTTGAAGGGCCCGATGCGGCGGTCATAGCCAAGCACAGAAATAGCCTGGACTTTCTTTCTTTCTCTATATGACTTTTGTTTTTTTGGTCTCCTATCCCTTCATGATGTGTGCCTCGGTCGGACTCGGAGCACGCACAGTCCTACAGGTTATGTGTTTTTTCAATTTCGGCCTTCTCTGGGGTTTCTCCCCGCAGACACATGGTCGCCAGTAATTTTGGGGTTTTGCTTCTCCTCTACCGTACTGCGGTTTTCTTTGTTAATGTGGGGCGCTTCATTGTATTATATTAGCTTATTTTTCCTATGTCATGTGTACAGCCAGATACAGTCAGCTTGAGGGACATAGTGAAATTATGTGTGCTATCATGCTCAGAATTTTTAACTTTTCTGAATGGCCTTATGTAAAATCTTATCATTCACCGTCAAAGGCATTAATGGTCCACTCAAAGGAAAGAAAATCCTTAGCTATCTTAGCCATGAGCATGTTGATTTAGTGTCTCTTCAGGAAACGCATTTAAACTCTGCTGAAACTCTGAAACTCAATGCTAAGCCTCACATGGTAGCTGCCTATTCTCCCACCGCTTCCAAATGGTACGGGATAACCATTCTGGTTACGAAGTCTTTGCACGCTACTGTACCTGATATTAGCGCTGGCAAGGAGGGTAGATGGGCCCGTGTACACCTTGAGGTTGGAGATAGTGAATTCACGTGTATTTGCATTATGCCCCGAATGTGGACAACCCTGCTTACTATGCAAATATTGCGCAGTTGGCCTCGGCCTCTGCCAATGCTCCATTAATACTTGGTGGCGATTTTACTTAGTGTTCCCTCAATCTTTTCTTCTCAAACACGGTGCTCGTTGGTTGGAAGATCCAGTACCGAGTAGACCTGTGTGGCTAGATATAGAAGCGGGCCTTTGCAAACCGATTCCTTTTACCTTTCTCCCTGGTATGACTCTCCCATCAGACTCCCACTATCCACCAATGCTTTTAGACACTTTAGGTGCCTTTAATACTCTCATGCAATTTTTAGACTCCCGACTCTGGTCAGTGCAACTTCAGCATCGCCTTCGGAGCACTAGAGTACTCCCGCCATCGGCATTCCTTACATAAGGTTGATTGGAGACTTTCCGATCTCTCGGTAGTTCACCGGGTGTAGCATCCAATTTTATTAAACCTTATGTAATGCTATAACTAGAGATACCCCTATAGCGCAGAAAGTATGGGAGAGAGAATTGCATGTGACTTTGACCTCGGAGCAATGGAGTCTTATCTGGAGTAGAGGGACACGGGTTCCCGATCCGCCTCACTCACTCAGACCCTCTTCTTTCTAGCCCACCGGTGTTTTTACACTTCTCACAGATTAGACAAATGGAACACTACTCAGGGCCATGGTTGCTGGACACGTCCTGCGGCCATTGGTTCATTGCCTCATGTTATGCATGAATATCCCGCACTACAGTATTACTGGCGTCGGGTCTGGGGTCGTATTTAGTCTATCTCGCACTCTCAGGAGCCCCTTTCTTGGAGGATAGTGGGACTTCGCCCAGTTGCGGGGATCCCCTCTCTCCCAAAAATGGCTTATCTCCTTTCGAACTTTATGCTTGGCATTGCTATTTCCCTAATTAAGTAATACTGGAAAATTAGCTCCCATCTGAGCCCCAATGAATGGTGGAATCATGCCTGTCTTTACAGTAAATATGAACAAATACCTCGTCTGTTCGCTTCCTCCGTTCAGACTCCTTCTCATTGGTCTCAATGGAAGATGCTCAATGACTATGTACATTTTGCTAAATGCTCTCATCTGACTGTCTAACTTTGTATATATCTCTGTCCCATGATCATGCTGTATTGTAGATACTCTTTTGATCGTTTGATGTATAATCACTGTTAATTGGAAGCGCTCACATGCTGATATAATCGGGTAGAGAAGAAGCATCGGGGTGGGGGGTAATGGGTTTACTTTTCCTTATTGTATACTTGTTTTGTCTCTTTTGGTGTGTTGTTTCTTTTGTTTGTTGCAAAATGAAAATAAAAGTTTAAAAAAAAAAAAAAAGATAATGTAATAAGCTGTGTTGCATGTAAATGCATTCAAAGGAGATAATCTTTGTGAATTGTGCTGCTCTGAGAAGTGTAGCAAATTTTCTCCAGGGAGCATCGGTTGTCTTGTAGGGAGGCAGAGGGTCCAAGGGACTCCTGAGACAATGTAATGGTGTTGGCTAGGGACTAGGGGAGGAGGGGATGGAACATCAAATTTTGAAGCTGCTCAGGGCAGCCAGAATACTTGCACCCAAAAAGGGCCGATTTAATGGAATGTACCTTTGATGTTCTGTAAGGAGAAAATGGTGAATGAAGATAGACTTTTACAGGTGCGACTAGTGCTGAAGTATCACTCTGCCAATTTTAGTGGTGTAGAATGTCAGCAGTTCATGTTGAGTCGCTGCTGAAAGAACAACAGGTTCAATAAAGTTCACAGCTGTATAAAACAGATGTCTCCTACAGTGAAAGGCAAAGGTTTTTTTGCAAAACAAATTTCCTGTTACTAGGAGGGAGAAATTCCCCATTTTCAGTTTGCATTGAAACACTAGGAAAGCTTTACAGGTATATGTTTTATAGGATGATAGACACATCCCTACAAATTACTTGTTTGTTTTTTTACTGGAAGGATGTTATAAAAGTGAACATTAAAAGGTACACGGTCAAGCGCACTTCAGTACAAAAGCATATATAATTTGGGCACAGCTTGAGTGTTGATAGCCTGTAGTACAGAGTCATAACTGATAATTTTAATTAACTTTCCAAGTAGCCTTAAGAAAAAATGCCTTCTATTAAGTCTCAGAAAGGATAACTTAAAGTATGGAAAGATTACCCTTGGAGACATGCAGTATTAAAATTGGATACCTGATGTGTTGTTTATACATTTCTCAAATTATGCTACATTTAAGCCTTAATCCTATGTTATTTCTCAATTAACTTGCATTATTTGCTGATACTGCAAATTATAGTATTTGAAATAATTTACAGTGTACTATAAAAAAATAGAATGAATAGGTGCAAATGAAGGTAATATAATGAGCAGCGTCACATACAAATGCAGGCAAAGCAACACTGGCATGGTAACCAGTAGTGCAGATCACAGATAAACCTTTGGGGTCCTTTCACTAAAGTGCAATTAAGGGGGTGGAGTTAAGTGCACCCGTGCTAATGTTGAATGCGCTAAGGGACAGGGCACCATGTTAACTGCCAGGGAAATGTTTCTGGGTTGCGGTCTTTGCCTGTTCCCTGGTTGGATCATTATTTGTTGACATTTTCAGTGCCTGCAGTGGATTTTCACTCTATTATCAAGTCTGGTTCATCTTCGTCTCGCAGTCGTTTTGCATGGTTTGCTAAGGATTGCTTTTGGCATGCCTTAATACCTTGTTTTGGTGATGTAATGCAAACTGAAGAGATTGTATGGTTTCTGCCTGGAACTCAGCTGTAGCTGTAGTTGCTTGTTGGCGAACTTGCTTGGTTGCAGGCCCTCGAGGGCATGTGGCACTTTGGTTTGATGATTCTCTTCGGGATAAGAAGCGTTTTTTTGCAGTGAGCTGAATGTAGATGGATGTGGCTCGAATTACCTATTCACAGCTTTTAACGGATTATCGGAATTCTGTGAAGGCAAAGGAAAGGGCATATCATTTTGAACAGTTTACCCGGTCACTAAATTGGCCGCGAGTGTTGTTCGCTATAGTTCAGTCTTTAATGCGTTTGGTAGAGGATGGACGGGGTGTGTGTGGCCCTTCAGCTCAAGCGTTTGCTAGTCATCTCAGAGCTGGTTGGGGTGGGGTTTCAACATCACCATGTTGTTTACCTATTGTTTGTATAGATTCCTCGCCCGCTTTTTTGAATAATACCTGTTCAGAGTTTCATCAGATATCAGCTTGTGAGTAAGGGACGTGATTTCAGCTTTATTGCCCTCCATAGGTCCTCTTGATCCCTGTCCTATTTGGTGGGTGAGGTCCATTCAGAAGGAGTGTGCCTAATTTTTTAGAGACATGTTGAATCTTTCTCTGTGGTCAGGTACTGTGAAGGCAGTTCTTAAGCTGGCTTCTGTTGACAGTTGATTAAGACGGGTACTCTTGATGCATTGTTGCCTGCATTGTATTGCCCCCTTCGAAGTCTCCTTTTTCTGGCGAAGCTGCTTGAGAGGTTGGTGTTGATGCAGCTGTCAGAGTTTGTGGAGTCTCATAGCCTGTTAGATGCACAGCAGCATGGTTTTCGTCAGGGCTTTGGTGTTGAAGCCTTGCTGCTGTCATTGTTTAATGCCCTATAGGTTAGTTTGGATCGGCTGAAAATGGAGGTTATGATGATTTTTATTGATGTTTCTGCAGCTTTTGATTCTGTGCCTCCATTCTGTGCTTTTGCAGTGCCTCCATTCATTGGGAGTCACAGGGCAAGTTGTTGAATTAATTAGCATCTTATTTAACGGATCAATTTTTTCAGATTCATATAGGTTCAGATGTCTAGGACTGGACTCCTCTGGATTGTGGGGTTCCGCAAGGTTCCGCCTTGTCTTCCTTCCTGTTTAACTTATATATGGCTCCTGTGTGTTCTTTATTTCAGACATTTGGTGTTTTTTACCATGTTTACACTGATTATTTTTTAGTGTACAGTATATATCTTTTGATGTTTCTGCAGGTTATGCTTCTTTACCACTCTTGCATTGTTTGGAGGCTAGCATGGGCTGAGTATTAATTATCAGAAGACAGAGGTCTTGTTTGTCTCCCGTGATAGGTCCTTTGTTGCCCCTGAGGAGGTTTTGTTAAATGGGCATAGAGTTGTTGTGTGTCAGGAAATTGTTTATCTCAGAGTGATATTGGATTCACGCTTGAATATGAGAGCTCATGTAGCTAAGCTGGTTCGTCATTCCTTCGTTTTGATCCAGCTTTTCCCGCCATCTTCGGTCTTTGTTGTCACCTTCTGACTTTCGTTCTGTGTTTCAGGCAGTGTTGTCCCCAATGTTTGATTATGCCACTGTGGTGTTATTGGCACAGAATGGCGCATGATCAAAACATGTCTTTAGGTAAGACATGTTTTGATCATGTCACTCCTTGTCTACATTTGTTGCATTGGTTACCTATTCAAGAGCAGATTGTTTTTAAGGTTCTTTGTGTGGTTCTGAAGCTTTGGTTGGGTTTGTCTATGGCTTGTTTGGCAGAGTTATTGTCCTAGCATACCTCTTCCCGTCCGATTCGCCAGGGTTTGAGTAATACTCTTCTTGTTTCATCTTCGTTTCGGTCTAGTCTGCAGGTTACGGAGTCCCGTGCTTT
Source organism: Ichthyophis bannanicus (assembly GCA_033557465.1). NCBI lineage: Eukaryota > Metazoa > Chordata > Amphibia > Gymnophiona > Ichthyophiidae > Ichthyophis > Ichthyophis bannanicus. Next base: position 767,975,534 of record CM066035.1, on the reverse strand, counting down.
TGCTTTGGCAGTACCTGTTTTATGGAACCATTTGCCAGTCTCATTACATGGATGTTTAGATATGTTGTCTTTTCATTGTTTGTAGAGGAGAAAGGAGGATGGGGAGTGAAGCACATTAAAAAAGTAGAAAGGAGGTAAGCTTAAAGACTGAGGCTAAAATCACAAATATTGCAAGAGTCATTTATTGCTGCTGATCCTGGCATGATCTTTACCCTCTTCCTCTATAAATTTCAAAGTTTATACCATTCTGTTAGGTTTTTAGACTGTCCAATTTAATTAAATGTACTCCTGGCACTTGCTCAGACAAATGATGATTTCAGCCGCTCAGAGGATCCATTTCCATGAATCTGTAAACAGAGTAACCTTGGTACATATGCAAAATGGGCCTAACTATAATTCCACATCCAAATATGTGCATTTGTTGCGGGGATGGGGGCAATTTTATAAGAACATGTCTATATAAGAAGTGGAGTAAAATGAGTAAATTGTTTACTCTTTCAAAAATTAGAAAGACTAGGGGACACTCCATGAAGTCACCAAATAGTACACCTAAAGCAAACAGGAACTCATTGGTGGCGGATGTGGTAAAAGCAGTTAGTGAGCTGGTTAAGTGGCTTGCCCAAGACCACAAGGAGCACCTATGGGGCTAGAAACCCCAGTCCTTCCAGCCCAATATTACTTTCATCTAGCAGGATTTGAGCCCCTGGCCCTCTGGCCCGAGGTAACTTGCTCCAACCAATAGGCCACTCCTCCCTCAACCTTGCTTGAAATGGACACCGCCACCCCATGTTTTCATTGCAGGGATGTCTATATGGATGCCGGCATGGGCCTCTACATTTATGTTTCTAAAAATCGGGGCCAAACATAGATATCCCTGGTGTTTTTTGTACGTTATTCCCTGGTTGTCCCATATTGCACTTGGATGCCATTTCTAAACGGGTATTTTACATCAATTTTACAAGCACAAAAATTTCTAATGTGTCTTAGCAAGTCAAATGCATGCTTAAAAAATGCACATTCCTATGACAAACACATTCCCAAAATTAAACCCTTATTGCTGTGGAACCCCTTGAAAAACAAAAGACTAATTCCAAAGTCTATATTTTACAAAGTTTCTTAAACATACGATAGTTCTGTGCAAGCCATAGCTCTCTCAGCACATAGGGCCGAGTATTTATCTGGGTGGCAACCAGTGACAGTAAATGCCGCTAAGCCAGATACTTAGTGGCATTATTTGGATAGTGGTCTCATAATCCAGATATTCAGCAGTATCTACAATTCAGAAAGGGCCACTAAGCCTCTGGAACTTTTGGGCCACAGTGGGTGGTGCTTAAAAAAATGCTGCCCCCACAGGATGAATATTGCCCTGAAAGTTTCACAGTGAAGAGGCAACACAGGAAAAAAAGCCTTGTTTCTGAGTCACCAATATAACATCTGACAAGTTATCCAGTACCAGAAATGAAATTCTAGGCTAATTCTGGATTTCTGACAAGCCTAACCTAATGCCTTATGGGACATTCTGTGCTAATTTCAATGGACAATAAGGGACTACAAATACCACTGCTTTGGAGTTGTAATTTTGACTAGAATGTCTCTCTCCTGGAAGCAACCCTGCACTATAGTGACTTGAGAAGATAGAGTATTTAATTGTAATGGCAGTAGAGAAAGATACTATAAGTCAAGCAGCCAGATTTTGAACAGACTGTAAGAGGACAAATGGTTAAGTGAGAGACCTATGACGATTCAAATAGAATGTGCATTGCAAGCCACGAAATGGATGAAGTAGGCAAGAGTGCTATGGCCTCAAAATAGTGCGTATTTTTAAAGGATCTGCCATAAAAGTATTTTGACAGATTTTTTAAAATCCATCACGAAGCTGTCTTAGGAGTTCAAAGGGATTTAATCACTTGACCACAAATTCTCTGTAACAATATGCTTAGCTCACAGCTTGCAGTGAAAACGCTGAATAAAACAGCATTCACTAATCAACTTAACAAGGCTAGAACAAAAAAAAACAATTGTCTTGAAAGGACAACAGAATTTCACACATTATTGTGCTTTTCATTTCGTAAATTGCATAATTTTCTTCTACAAAATGGGCCAGAAGGCACGATAAAGTCAAACTAAACTGGCATGTCGAAAGGATTTATTCCTGCAAGATTCAAATCCAAACAGGAAATATATGCACAGGTTGAAGCCAGAGCACAATGCCTCTGCTTTGTATTGTTTCAAAAATGGAAATATTCTGCTGCCTTTCTCCATAAAGAAATGGAAAATATAATTCATGCACAGGCTGGTGAGACGGGTGGGAGTGGTGATAGAGCGAATCTTTTCTCTGAGTTTCCAGGTTTGTTCAATGTTTTCCAATTCAGTCGAAATTCCAAACACTTATTATAGTCCAAATTCTGCAGATAATTAAATTAGATACATCTTAAGATTAAGTTAGAATTTTGACTAGAAAGACGTGATGAAGGGTCTGTGTTGTCTCGAAAGCTCATGTACTGCAACATCTATTTTTGAAAGTTCTCAAAGGGATATTATGACCTTCTGAGACACTAGGGACAGGGCCGTATCAAGCCATAAATACGCTCTGTGCAATTTACACATCTGTCCCCCCCCCCAGATTTCTCATTTGCCCCATGCCCAGCATCTCCCCATCTTACCTCTATGTCCAGTCGCCCCACCCCCCGCCTGCTATGGCCCAGCCACCACTGCTTTTCATGCTCTGGCAGTGGCGCCAGCAGCAGAGCGGACATCCAACTGAAAAAAAAAAGGGAAATTTTTCCGACTCCATGCTTGCATGTTGGCCTGATCCCTCCCTCCTCTAACATATGCTTGCGTCAGAGGAAGGAGGGACCACACTTGAATGGTCCATTGCGTTGGGGGGTTTTTCAATTGAATGTCCACTCCATTGCTGCCACCGTGGGAACAAAAAAGGCAGTGGTGCAAGTGCAGGCATTGTGGGGGGAGCTGAGGCCAGCAACACCAAATGTGCCCTTATTTTTTTGTATCCTGTGCAGCTGCACTGCTCACACAGGTCTAGGTATGGTGCTGACTAGGGGGTATATCTACTAAAGTGTGGTAAGAGTGTGCATCTACTGCACAGCATTTAACGCACAGGGCAAACACTTACTACATAGGCCTATGTTTCCTGCTTTAGCATGTAGAGTGGGAGCACAAGACTACCACTAGTGGTCAGTAATGTAAGAGAGGCACCATTTGTATTCTGCCAGAGCAGAAGTGGAAGGGAACCATTCCTGTCCCATTCACCACTTGGGCCACCAGGGAGTACTAGGTAGGACCTGGGAGGTTGGAAGGAGAGCTAGGGTTCATGCCTGGGGGAGGAGGGAGGTCTGATTGGGGGTGAGAGTAGGGAGTTTGGGAGATGGTGGCCATTTTGGACTGCTAACTAGTGGACGGTGATGCTGAAGGTGGGCGGTCTTAATTGGCTTTGAGAGGTTGTTGGGGGCCCTTTAATCAGTGAGGGGAGTTGGGTATTTGGAGGGAAGGGGGCACCAGTGCTACACAGCTGAACATTGTGCAGTGGAAAGGGGCCATCCTTCTGGGCTGCTGGTAGCACAGCTGCACTTAATGACTTAAATTCTTGAGGTGGTGTTAAGTCAGGGGTGGTTCTACCATGAAGCCACCTGAGGTGATGACCTTAGGCTGCACTCAGACGCCAGCGGCAGGCTGCCTCTGTTTTAATTTTAGATTTTGCAGCCTCTGGCCTGCCTCTGTTTTCCCACGCAGGAAGGCAGAGGCAGACCAGAGGCTGCAAAATCTAAAATTAAAACAGAACCGGAGTGCCGTTGTCAGACAAATCAGCCTGATTGCTTGCAGGAATCCTAGAAATTCTAAAAAGAGAGCTAAGAGAAGACAGAAGAAAGCAGAAGCCTCAGATTGAGACCAGCATGATCAGAGTATAAAATGGTCAGACAACAAAGGTAGAAAAATAATTTTATTTTCAAATGAGTGATTGGACTTTGCACTATTTTTATATTTTACACAGTACAGGGAAATGAGTCTCTTTTATTTCTCTGGTATTGCATTGCATGCAGAGTCTGTCTTCGGCTTTCAGTTTAATTTTTATCTACATATTTTTATTTTAACTTTAGGTTATCCTCATTTATTCTGTACTTGGCAAAGGTCTGTGTTCTGAGTATATGACTGAGGCCAGTAGTTCTGTTAACATGGAGTTTGTACGTCCTGTACTGTAGTAATTTGACTTATTTAGCTTTTCAATAGGTCTATGGATATTCTAGGGCCCGCTACAATATTTATAGTGCCACTTTTGTCTGGGTAGGCTCCTTGTATGAGTTTTGGAAGTTTATGCTGATATGATATGGTTGATTTCGCTTTGTAGATCGGGGACTTTTGTAGGGTTTTGTATTAGTTCACAATATGCTTTGTACTGGAGAATGTTTGTGAGTGAGCGGGCCAAAATCAGATTTTTTTTTAATTAGATACTGAGTTTTGTTGGTGGATGTCCTAGTTCTGCTCTGCACCCATTGTTGAAAGGGGGAGGGGTTCTATGAATGCAAAATATATGTTCAAAAAGAAAAAGCAACAACCACAACATAGTTTATAACAACAAAATAAAAATGAGTTATTTAATTTGTTGTTATAAACTGTGCAGTGGTTCTCGCTCTCACTTTTAGTTCCATGGTGTGCGAACATCTTTTTATTTCCTCCACATTATCTAATTGACTTTTTGATTTAGTTCAGTCCCTGACTGCAGTTTTGAGAAAGCATCTCATCCCTTGCCTCAGGCAGCAGATTGCCTTGAGCCACCCCAGAGTTAAGTGCAGTTTTGCTTTTGGCAGTCATGACAGCTAGTGCACAGCTATGTCCCATGCACTGCCTGTCACCAGGCAACATGCCCATGTTTTGCCCTGATCCTGCCCCGTGGCATGCTAAGCAGATAGTTCAGGAAAAAAAACATGCTGTCTGGTTATCACGTTCGGTGCATGCTGGATATCTGATATTCAAACCCACTCTAACAATTAGCGCTGTTTCGTAAACATGCCCCTAGGAGTGATCTGAGAGGTGTGCACTGAAAAGGTTTTCAATTTATTTTGTTTTTTCATTTCAGGATTTTTTTATTTCATTTTATTGCTTAATTGATACAAAATAAACAGAAACTAAGAGAACAAAATATAAAAACTTTTCAGGTCTGGGATCCTTCTGCTCCTTCTCCACTGAATGACATAATGCCATCTTAACCTGTCTTGAGAACCTGGGGCCTAAAGACTTCAAGGGGCTCCCTCCAGTCCTAATGATATGGAACATCCCCTTCTGACACCTATGAACTTAAGTTGTTGAGGGAGAGAATGCACAAAATTTCTCCCTTCCCAGGCTCAGAATAGCATCAAGCATTTGAAGTGAAGTGTAAGGTTAGCACACAAACAAACATTTTCCTTCCTCGCCTCTGTCTCACACAGATATTCCTCTTCTGACCCCCATTCATATTGGCATTGATTAAATGGCAGAGGGCCTGGAAATGAGTGATGAGAAGGTAAGAAGAGCCCATATATAAGAGAGGACCCCCCCCCACACTCCCTTGACTGAGATGAGGGGCCCAGTGCTCTAATGGACCCTGACTTCTTTCTGCTACCTCTCCAGTGCTCACCTGAGGATCTGATGGTCCACTGGACCTCCCTCCCTCCTACTATCCTGGAATACCTTGTAATACAGTTATGGGGTCATTCCAAGCCATGAATAGCGGGGACGGATGTCCATCCCCGCTATTCAGCCTGCTCTGTGTCCCCGGCTAACCTCCCCATACAAACAAGGTGTTTGTACGGGGAGGCTAGACAGGGCAGGAAGGGGCAGAATTAGGGCAAGCAGTGGGCAATCTGCGGCCTGGGACATACAGGACCAGTTCTGATGTCAGCCCTGTTCGTCTGGGGCCAGCAGACTGAACACGGAACTTATTTCACCTCTGAGTTGGAATATGTTCCCCTAGAAGATGGAGGACGGCAAGCCTGGGTGGCAGAAGGGGTCAGAGGGGGTGGAGATGATTCCCACAGCCTGCCCCTGGCCTTGGGAGGCCAGATTGGGGGTCTGGCTGTGCGGAATAAGAGAACAGGTCAGCAGCCGGGGATTGCGGCTCATGAATGGAGCCGTAGTGCCATAGCAACCAGACGCTATGGCTTCTTTGAGGAACCTTGACTGAGAGCCGGGTAGATGCCTGTACATGCAGGCTGAATGGAATTGGGATCCGGCCTGCACATACAGGCCTAGTAGCGATTCTGATTCCATAGGGCTAGACATGTCCCGTAGGATCAGAATTGCGTATGCCCCTATGCATCCAGTTCCGATCAGGCTCACAGGGACCTGGACGTCCTGAATGGTATGAGTCCCTTAGTCTCTCCAGAGATAAGATTAAAAAGACCATGAATCAGATCAAGAACTACTGTTCAAGAAATCAGACCCTGTCTGCCACTAATTTTGACTCACCGAGAGGGTCATGGTCCACCTCTTGGCATCAGGATATCCTATTAAAGACCAATGCCATTGAACCCATTCCACCAATGGAAAGAGGACAGGAATTATTCCAAGTATTTCCCGATACCAAAGAAAACAGGAGGACTCTGTCCTATCCTAGATCTAAAAGCCTTGATGAAACTGGATTCTAAACCTCAAAGTGATTCCTCAGGATAGATTGACCAAACCTATTGTCATGTTAAGACAATCCATAGATTGTGACTTAGTTGGCCACCATGGGGAATTAAGACTTTCACCTCTAAAGTCAAACCTAGAGGGTATAACAGCAAGAGAAGCAATCTGCTCTCATGCAAAAGAGAGTACATTTAGCAATAGCAATGCCAGGCTTATGGTATCAAAAGAAACAAAGAGTTGGATGAACATTCAAAGGACTTTAGTCTGATCCAAGTAGAAGGCTAAGCCTCTTTTGCAATACAAATTGTGTAAGGCACAGGCAAAAGTTCAGTATGATTTCACTAGCATCTTAATCTCTTTCTTCAGAAAGGAGACTGGCTATGTTCCTTGGGGTCCATGTTCAAAATATTTCGGCTGGATAGCAGAACCTGCTAACTCCCTAACCCAGCTCCGCCCAGTATTCAGCAGCTGAATATGTGCAGTCAGTTTCTGGGCTGTTTGTGGACTGAGTTGGGGTGATACTGCTGACTATCCAGTTATTGGCAATATTCAGCTGCTAATTGGATAGGCAAACTGCATAAAGATAAGACAAATCAATGGTTGTCCCAACTTTATGTGGATGCTGCTCTCCAGTTAGCAGCTGACTATTGCTACTAGCAGGATAACAATTCCTCTCAGTGGTGAAACGAGATACTTAGTGCTGGATGCCAGATAGCACCTGGTGCTGAATAGCCGGGTCTACTTTCAGTAGCGGCAGCCAAGCATTTTAAAAATGTTGGCCACTGCCCCCTGGATTTAAAGGATGCTTATACCCACACAATGAGATACTTCCTGTGATTTGGATGTGTCTTAGATTTATAATAGGAAAACACCACTTCTAGTATCACGTATTGCCCTTTGACCTTTCCTTTCCTTATGATACCTAGCATTCTAGCTGCGGCTGAGAATATCTATGCAGATGGATAGTGTAAGTGCTTCCCTGTCTGGATGATTGGTTGGTAAACAGCACATCTCAGGATTGTGCCACAGAATCGGAGCTCAATATTTTAAAAATGTTTATAGGAGTCAAAAGCTGGTACAAACTACATAAATACATTTTTAAGAACTTTCTGGCATTTACAGGAATAGCATCTAGCCTACTAACCTGCTATATTGCCAAAGTTATAGTTTTTCAATTGGGGCATTCAACTGATAGGCTTAAAACGCTATTCAGAGTGGTGAAATTCAGCCTTTCTTTCTTACTTATGAATTCACATCTGGATACAAAAATAGCAGGAATAACTTTAGATGGACAAGTTATCTATTTAAAGTTATGATGACATTTGCAGCGTTCAAACTTAAATGCATAACCGGGCTGAAAAGTCACATGAAGTTAAATGGCTAAACTATCTATATGACTTTATGCATTGAGCACAAACAAAAGGAGCAGGAGAGCCACACCACTGGTAGAAGAGTTTTATTGAAGTGTCAAAGGTCAGCCTTCCATAAAGCTCTGTCTACCAGTGGTGTGGCTCTCCTGCCCTTTGTTTATGTTCTACTGCTGCAGTAGAGGTGTTTCTTCTGTGTGACTTTATGCATTGGCTATCTCGTTGAATATTTCTCTCAGTAGAAACAACCATCTGAAGGTTGGAGTAATTTGGATTTTTGATAAATTCTATTTGAGATGGTGGGCTTAGGTGAGATTTGGGATAATTTAAGGATGTGCAATCCTTTGAAACAAAATAGGAAATATCAGCACCATTTCTTTTTTTGCTTTGTTCCTGAAAGTAAAAATACATGAAATGTTCATTTTCCCTTTCATTTAGTTGCCACTGACATTTTTTGTGCTACAAATCATCTCCTTACTAATCTGTTATGTTTTTTTGAAGGTGTGAATAAACAGGTAAACAAAGGTGAGGCGGTTGATAAGGTGTATCTGGACTTTCAGAAAGCCTTTGCATTCTCAGTAAAGCTCTTGAGCTTTGCTTATACTACTGCAGCCACGGGATTGATGGATGAGGGCATCCACTTTTGATGGCTGGCATCCCCTTATCCTGCTGCCCTCGGAGAATACCTGTTAAATCTAAGCAAATGCTTTATAGCAGAGCACTCTTCTTTAGCCATTAATTAGAAACTCATTATCTGGAAGAAATTACAATCCCCAGAAACTGCAATCCTGATACATTTCTTTAAGAATTATATATTATATTATCTATCTATATATACATTTAAATTATGTATTATGCCAATTTTTAGAGTATATATTTTTATTTTACTTTGATTTAGACTGCATTGGGTAGCCCAAGATGGATCAGAAAGGTAGCATATAAACTCCCTATTAGATTAGATACAATATATGAAGCTGACTAATTTTTGCTTAATAAAAGGCATTTTTTAATACAGAAATTACTTTGCTTCATATATTAATACAATAAATGAAGCCAACTAATTTTTGCATTTAAAAATGCCTTTTATTATCCCAAATAATTTTTGCAGAAAAACTTCCATTATACGGAGCTTCCATTATCTGGAAGAATCCATTATCCAGAATGGCTTTTGTTACAACCATTCTGGACAGCATTGTTTTACTCTATGTTATTTAGGGGTACATAGGGTTCAGAGGATGGAATTAGTTAGGGTAGTATTTACCAGTGGTCGCTGGCCCCCATGGATTAATTAAAACCAGATTCAGCACTAGTTTTGAACAGCAGGCAGTGGTAAATATCTGGATTCAGTGGTCAATGCTGGCATTTGGAGGGTAATTTTATAACTGAGCACCTGTTGTTCGGCACTCCGAATGCCCATATCCTGAGCCTATTTTATAAAAATGCAGGTGCCTACTTTTCTTTATCAAATAGGGGCATAAGTAGTGCATAACTCTTGCCCTAGGGCAAGTGTAAATGCTCATGCCTCGATTGTCCAAGAACACCCATAAGTTACAGTAGTCTTGCCAACCCAAGTTCCGCCCCTGTGCACTCCCGCACTGAAAGAGCACACAATTCCACTTGCATGCGCCCTTACCGAATAGTGACCGCCTAAAGGGTGCACATACCTGCCCATGCATGCACATAAGTCCTTTATAATAGGGACTTATGCGCTTAAAAGGCACTTATCTTTAGATGGTTTCCTTTTAAAATAAGCCCCTAACCGTATTGTGGCAATTTTCAACATGGCTATATAGATAGCTATGCAGATAAACATTTAACACAGTTATCCAAAAAGCTATCCACATAGTGGCACTGGAAATTGCCGCTACTTGTTTAACTCTGAAGACCACCTATGCTTTGCCCCCTGGACTTCTCGTGGCCCAGCAGGGTATTCAGCATCACTATTAGGGTGTGCACAGACAAAAACGTTTGGTTTATGCCTATTTCAAATACATTGTTCCCAATTTTGGGGTATTATTTCCTGTTAGTTTGGACTATTCATGTTTGTGACTGTGCATTGTGTGCACATGGTTAAAAATACATGCAATCCATTCTACAAGCTTTAATTGGTAGGTATATATGTACCCAGGTGATTTGTGCATGCTTTCTCCTCTAAGGCATCCAAACGAACTGAATACACACTGACAGATGCAGAGCCCTAGTTGCTATCCAGGCAGAGCCAGCTAAATATTTCTTCAGCAACACTTATCCAATTAACAGGTGCTGCTAACCGGATAATTGCCATTGAATATCATCCTAAGTATCTATGACCCACAACTGCTTTAAAACAATTTACAGTGCTTATGAATCACTTTATTTTCATTATGGGATAGATTCTGACCCATGTTTAGTGGGGATATACATCTGGGTTGGATGTATATCCCCGCTAAACACTAGAGTGCCAATTCCACCCACAGAGCTCTCCGCACATACAGCAGAGATGTGCAGGGAGCTCCGTATGGGAGTGGGAGGGGGAAGGCTGAGGGAGAAGCAAGGGTGGGATTGAGGTGTGACCCCCTATCCCGGACATACAGGGCCGATTCTGTTGTCGACCCTTTATGTCCGGGGTCGGTAATCTGGATGGGGGACTTATTCCCCTAGATGGTGGCAAAGGAAGAATCCGGGCCCAGAAAAAGAGGTGAGGGGTGCAGGGGATTACCCACAGCCTGACCCTGGCCATGGCAGGCCCGATCGAGGGTAGGGCGGCGGGGAATGGACTATTGCTGCATTTACTGGGGATCGGGCTCCTGCATAGGGAGACAGTGCCATAGCAAAAGAATGCCATGACACCGTGGCTCCATGCAGTGGAGCCTGGCTAGGCTAGCCAGGGAAGAACTTGCACGTCTGGAGGCCAAGCATTGGGGCACGACCGGCCCATCCAGGCCAGCTGCACCCGATTCTGATCCCGTGGGGATGTCTAGTCCCCGCAGGATCAGAATCAGGTGCAAATCCGGCCCGTCCAGATTCTGGATGCCTGAACGGGCCGGAGGCACCCAGACCTGAATTAGCTTCCACGTAAACATTATGGGATAGTTTTAGGTTTTGGGTAACAGCAACCCCCCCCCCCCCCACACACACACACACAAATAGTGCACAAGTAGGTTTGTTGATGTAATCACTGGGAGTCAGCGACTCAATGCCACACACTTTCACTTTCTTCTCCAGGAATTAAGGTTGATCTTCTAGACAAGAAAAATATTCCAGGAAAGAAATTGGACAACCAAAAGCTTGTGCAAAAAGTGTAAGTCCTGCAGTCTGGAATTGCACGAAAACTAAACCATTCGGGAAATGGTATACCAAGAGACTCAGGAAGTACAGTTAGGCAATATTTTTTTCACATAAAGTGTGATGGATACATGGAATGGGCTCAGAGGGGAAGAGATGGTGGCAACCCCCCCCCCCCCCCCCCAGTAATGGATATTTGCAAACTGAATTACAAACCTTTTGCTCTGGACTTTTTCCATGCTTTTGTATGAAACTTAAATCTTGCCCTATAGTCACACAATTACAAAACAGTATTTTTTTCTCCCCTTGAAATGCATCCCCCAGCCGTCTTATATTAAGAAAGATCAGAAGCATTAAATATGTTAATTTACTTCTTTCTTGAGAAGGCTCTCTTTCTGTGCATTAAGGAGAGCAGGGTCAATCTATTTAATTTGTGAAAATTCTTTCCTCCTTTTAGGTAACCAGCTTGTGTTCTATGCTAATCCAATTGTTCAGGTATGAATAGATACCCAGACTAAAACCCAGATTACATTTGCTGAAAAGCTCCTGCTATTTCAGTATATTACGTATAGATTGAATAAAACTAAAGTGATTGTTAAGCTTTTTGTCTTGAGAATAATATTTTTTTATTGCACTAAGAGGAAAACGTCATATTGGCACATGCCCAGAATCATAAAAAAGGACTTCACTGAAAGGCAAGATCTGCTCATACATTACATGTGGCACTCATCTTTCACGATCATTTCTTCTGGAAGAGAGGAAATGACCAAGACTGCATTGCTCTATCATATATTAGGATGTGCATGGATCTGCTTGCCTTTGGGGGTCCTGCATGTGGAATAGGAAGCACTTCAGAGAATGCAACTCTGGAGGTTCTGGATTTCAATTTCCTACGTAAAATCCAAAATTTTGCTTCCCAAAACTCCTTGGCACAATCTGGGGACTGTTAGCACTACATCAGTCATGTCTCCCTGTGCCTGGCCCTCCTCCTTGATATGCAGATCAGCATACCAGATCCTCCTGTGCAACCCTCAAACCACACACAAACACATGCACACATACACACACACTTTCTCACTTGCTGTCACAAAAGACATAATTCTGGGAAACAGATGCTCAGCATCTATAGATAAAAGCTGGTATTACCCCCCCCCCCCCCCACAGTGTGCATGGAGCAAAGGTGAGCTCCTCCATCCGTGCTGAAGACAGGCCCAGAAGGGATTTAAAAGAACACGCTGCCTGAGTGCCTGCGCCTGGTGGGCCCGCACCTGAGGACCATGCCAAAGGGCCCCCCAGATGTGGTCCTTGAGTGTGGACCAGAGGGTGGACCAAGGACTCATGTCCTACCGCAATGACCACCATGCTTCCCTTCACTGAAAGCTTAAATAACCCAGCAATCAACCACCAAATACATTACAATAACAAGCAGAGAACACTTTGACCTCCAGGTGCTACAGCATTCTAGGTGGTTTACAAAAGGCGTGGACGACAGATTGGAAACATAACAACCAGACCAGAATTATCTTCAGTTGTGCCCGACACCCACCATACTCTGTGACCTAACAATACAATCACAGCCAAGAAGATCCTTGACCGTCATCCTCAAGCAGTAAGTGAGCTGACTACTATCATCCATTACAGCCTGTTAAGGTATCAGCTCTACCATTATTCCAGCCCACACAATTCCTATCACTCTCTACTAGACAAAACTCTTCAGCTCATCACCACCTCCCCTCATACATTCTGCAGTCTCTGAATCGCTGTACACTCAAACAGATATTGCAACTCTGCCTCTCCTGATCTGCTCCCTCTACCTTCTAGCCATCATTATTCTATCTGCATCTATCATTCCTAAACCAATTATCCGCTCTTACCCACCTCATGGCCTCTACATACCATTGCTTAGACCTAAATACAGAACGCCCTCATCCAAATAAAGCCTCAAACAACTCCTGTCCTTCAGACCCTTGGATCCATACCCAGTCAACCGGATATCAAATATGAACATCTAAATGCTCGATCAGCTAGCAATAAAACGCAAATCGTATGGGACTTCCTTGTAGATCAACAAATCAACATGATGTTCATAACAAGATCTTGGTTCACAGTTTCTGACAATGTCTTGATGAATCAACTAACTCCACTTAACTACAACTGTCAGAGAATCAACTGCAGAGGCAGCAGAGTGTTCATCCTGGCCAGAAGTGACCTCGGCTTAGATGCAACCGTTTCTAGCTCACAAGGAGGAATGGACACTATCATTATCTCAAACAAACATCTAACACTCTGACATATAGAGCTCCTAACTCAAGAACTAAGGAGCTACCAACATCACTTGAAGCCATTTGCAACCACAACCACCCCAACAATCATCTTCTACTGGAAGACCTAAACCTATCCTCACTCAGCCCCCGAGTCTCAAAATCCTTTATAGAAGTGATGGGAGTCCTGGACTACACTCAAGTAGTTAAGGAATCCACCCAAATCAAAGGAAACACCCTGGAACTTATCTTCACCCCCCAGAAGATTATCAGAGACCATCAGCTTCCAACACCACTATCAGATTCTATACCACAGTCAGACCACATAACATTCTACATCCCAAGTATCTACATGATGGAAAAGCAGAAATACCAGCCAATGCACTCTTCCAGATTCCACTATCTGGACAAGGAAACCTTCCTAGACATCCTCCTTCTGAACCTTGATCATAGCTCAGATGACCCTGACACTTTAATACCTACCTGGACCAATCAATAAGGATTATTGTCTCAAAACCACACACATACTCTAAATCCATACTTCGAATGTCTACAGCTTGGTACACCAGAGATCTAAAAATTGCCAAATACAGCCTGAGATGGCTAGAAAAAAATGGAGAAAAACAAAGTCCTCTTCTGACCTCCACAACTATATGTCCAAACTCTAATAAACAAGAAGAAATAATACCCTATCAATCTCATCACTAAATCACCCCAGAGAACTATTTCTAATTGTAAAATCCCTTCTCAGAGACCCTACCAGCCAACTTACCCTCTGCACATACCCTAGCCAATTACTTTAAAGGTTTGATATATTTTAGCAACCACTTAGCAACAACAATTTTATGACAGTAATTAACAACCCCGCTATAACAAACTCATGGAATTCATTTTCAATTATAATACAGGAGCACCTAGAAAATATCATAACAAACTTAAACACCACAATATCACCACTTGATCCATACCTTGTCAGCTAGATCAAGTCAGCACACTCTGAACTTCTCCCCTTCATACACAAAAATCACACAACTATCTCTTACCCAAGGATACATGCCTCCTGTACTCAAAACATCATCAATTTACCCCATAAAAAAGCCATGGCACAAGATCCCAAACTCCCATCATCATACAGACCTACTGTATCTCAAGTTCACCATTCCTCCCAACAATCATAGAAAAAAACACTAGCTACAACTTCAACATCACATAGGTACAAATGCCCCACTCGACCCCCACCGATACAGATTCAGATATATTCACTGTGTAGAAACACTTCTTACAGCATTAATGGACAATCTCATCAAAAGCACTAACACACCAAAACAAGCCACCTTACTGCTATTCCTGGACATCAAGTCTGCTTTCAACTTGGTACCTCACAATATTTTATTACAACACATCCATTCACTAGGCTTTGCAGGTACTACCCTAAAATGGTTTACATCCCACCTCAACAACCGTAAGCAGCAAGTTATCTTGGGAGTACAACAATCAACCACATTCACCCAGTAACAAGGAGTTCCACAAGGCTCATCCCTCTCAATTCTGCTGTTCAACATATTCCTACAACCCATCTGTGCAATAAATCAATGTCTTATACCATAACTATGCAGACAATGTGATGCTTTATACTTCATTCTCCACCACCAAAGTACAGACAAATGAGCCTGATATCAGTACCAGGCAAAATGGTAGAAACCATTATAAAGAACAAAATTACTAAACATGTAGATAATTATGGTTTAATGGGAGAAAGCCAACATGGCTTTAGTCAAGGAAGGTCTTGTCTTACTAATCGCTTATATTTTTTTGAAGGTGTGTATAGACAGGTAAACAAAGGTGAGCCAGTTAATATAGTGTATCTGCATTTTCAGAAAGCCTTTGACAAGGTCCCTCATGAGAGACTCTTGGCGAAATTAAAAAGTCATGGGATAGTGGCAGTGTACTATTGTGGATCAGGAATTTTCCCAAAGTAGAAAGGTGAATATTGGAGTACCCCAAGAATCTGTGATGGGCCTGCTGCTTTTTAGCATATTTGTAAATGACCTGGAAATGGGAATAACGAGTGAGGTAATCAAATTTGCAGATGACACAAAATTATTCCAAGTTGCTAAAACCCAAGAGGATTGTGAAAAATTGCAAGAGGACCTTGATAAACTGGAAGACTGGACATTCAAATGGCAGATGAAATTTAATGTGGACAAGTGTAAAGTTAGGCACTTAGGAAAGAACAACCTAAACTATGGTTACACGATGCAAGGTTCCACATTAGGAACCATCACCCAGGAAAAAGATTTAGGTGTCATCGTAGATAGCATGTTGAAGCTCTCCGCCCAATGTGCAGCGGAGCCAAGAAGGCAAATACGTAGACTGCTAGGAATGATAAGTAAAAGGAATGGAGAATAAAACAAAGGACACTATAATGGCTCTACATTGTTCCATGATGCGACCGCACCTTGAATATTGTGTGCAGTTCTGGTCGCCGTATCTTAAAAAGGATATAGCAGAATAAGAAAAGGTACAGAGAAGAGCGCAAAATGGTAAATTGGATGGAAGGATACCCCTATGAGGAGAGGCTTTAAGTTTTGGGCTCCTCAACCTGGAAAAGAGATGGCTGAGGAGAGATATGATAGAGGTCTATAAATTAATAAATGGAGTGGAACAGGTAAAAGTAGATCGATTGTTTACACCATCAAAAAGTAGAAAGACAAGGGGACATGTAATGAAGCTACAGTGTAACCTGTTTAAGAATAATAACAGAAAATATTTTTCACTCAATGCATAATCAAACTGGAATTTGTTACTGGAGGATGTAATAAAAGGTGTTAGTGTAGCTGGGTTTAAAAAAGGTTTGGACAAGTTCCTGGAAGAAAGGTTCATAAAGCATTATTAAAGAGGACTAAGGTAATCCACTGCTTGCCCCAATACAAGTATTGTGGAACCTGTGTATCTTTTTGTGAAACTGGTAAGTACTTGTGACCTGGATTTGCCACTGTTGGAAACAAGATACTAGGCTTAATGGACCTTGGTCTGACCCAGTGTGGCATATCTTATGTTCTTACTGGTCTCATTCCATGCTTCCACAGGAATAATGAACACGTTTGTGGGGGACACAGAAATAGTACAAGGCCTTTCCTGAATACGCTCATAGACATTTTCACTAGAAAAATGTTTCTGTGCATGTTCAAATGGCCTATTTATGTTATGGAATGACCTCCTAAGTGTTTATTGCTGCAACCTGCAGACATTAAAGTGATCAATAAGCACATACTGCTTCAGTAAGCACCTATTGAGGTTCTCAATAGGTCTCACTGAGCGCCTACTGAAGAATAGCAAGTCTTTTGATACGTAGAGGATCATTTTAAAAGGTTTTGCTGTGATTTGGCCATCTGAAGATGTGCGAGTGGATGTCAGTCATAGACACAACTCTCTAGCCATTCCACAAATGGCATTCACAGACATCTCCATTGCAGGGACGTCTAAGGCACAGGGATTTGGCAGAGACAATTTACTTATATATCCCCATTCAATTTCAGAAACGTTTGCAGGCATGTTAATATTTATGCCTCCTCCAGGCTTGACTAGGCATCTAGAAAGTGCTTGTTTTCATCCAGGGAGTGTAGAGATGATAGAGAATTAAGTGACTAACTTTAGATCACAAAGGCCCACACTGGGATTTGAACCCTGCTCTTAGACATCTATTAGATGTCATGATTCTGAAATGCTGTCCTGGGGATGTTTATATAGACGTTTGATACACCTGCTTATCAGGCACATCCGTTTCCAAAATTGTGCCTGAACTTGCATGTGCCTGTCTTTTTCTTTCAGATGGCTTTGATGTCCCACATTGCACGTGGATGTCCCATTATGAAATGTGTCTCATAGTGTGCATAAAGGTGTGGCATAAGTAAACAATGTAGCATTTACTTGCCTGTACACCCATAACATGTTTCACTTGGAGAACAGATTCTACCTACAGGATCATTTCCAGCCATCCCAAGGTGATTATCTCCTTTCAATTGTCCTTGTTGCTTCAAGGCAATGCACCACTGCACTGACAATACCCAAAAGATGTGTGAGGCCCCTTATCAGTACTGATCTCCCTGGACAGCTCCTAATCCCCATCAGGAACTAACTGGGGGAGGGGGGGCAGAAAAACAAATTGGTGCTCCCCCCATCAACATGATTTTCTTGGCTAGCCAGTCTGGGTCATTCAGGGACTCCCCCCCCCCCCCAACCCGATCACTTCAAATAGCTAGCCAGTCACTCCCATCTTAAAAATTGAAATCCACCTAGTGAGCTGGCTAGAGGGGACCCCCAGGACCCCCTCATCCACCTGACCCCCCACCAGACCCTATAATGACTCCCTGGTGGTCCAGTGCTGAAGGGGGGCAGGAACAGTCCTCTCCACTCCTGCCCTTTAACTCCTCATGGCCATAAAATATGTGTGTGCCCAAGCTCCATCTAGAATTCAGCCCAAAAAATGCCAACACATAGCTTTGTGTAAAATACTCCTCCTTGTTACTGCGTATACTTTTACTTGTCCCTAGGGTAATTTTTATCAAAGTTGTTTTATGCGAAGGAAAAGCTTATAAATTTACCCTCTATTAGGATAGTGCCAGCCAAAATCACTCTAGGGGGTATGTTAACTAAGCTGGGCTAACGGCTAGCATGTACTATTTGTAGCTAGGACCCATTTTATTTCTAGCATAGTAAACATGCCCTTAACTGCTTTGGCACTGTGGGGATAATGGTATAAAACTTTGGCTTTTATAAAATTACCTCACAGGTTATGCGCCTAAAAGTGCACACATTGACAAGAAGGCATGCATCTTTGTGCGACCCTCGTTTAAGGTGTGTTGATGAGCAGAATTCTAGTGGAGTGTTGGCAGAGTTGTGATTTAGGGGCATGTGACATGGGGCCTAGTTACAAACAGAACATGCTAACTATTAGCCCAGCTTAGTAAACACACCCCTTGCACTCATATTTTATAAAATCTGTCCATACATGCATTCTTTAGCTGCTAACATTTACGCCATTTCTTAAGTCCTGCCAGTTTACTCCTAGTATTTTATGCCTATGTGTCTTTATAAAACAGTCTAGAAATAGGCACCTACTTGTCCATTCAAGCTAGGAGATCTATTATAAAATTAACCCTCTCCTCCCATTCATATAGAAGGTAATATTATAAAGTCATTTCTCTGTGTGGCAACATACACACATAAATGACCTCTTAAAATATGTTGAGCAATGTAAAAGTATGCACGTTGGCATCAAGATGCATACTTTGCCAGTAGATATGCACATGAATGAATTTTGGCTGTAGTGTGGACAGTACACGCAAGTATGTGCATAAATTCTAAACTAGTATAATTAACCCACATACTTGAGAAGTATAGTGTGCTGGTGTAAATGTCTGCACCTTCAAGGTAGATGCGCATTATGCCACTTTATACAGAGAAGCAGATGCTTACTTGTCTTGATAAAATAGGCTTAACATGGGCACCTTATAAATTACCCTCATGATATTGTTGTGCAGAGTTTGCCCAATAAGTTAATTTTTTCTGAGGGTAATGGCAGGTTACTGTGCCTGCTGATGTCACTGCTCCTATTCGTCTCCCTCTCTTCTGTGGCCCAACAACTCTTCCCAAGAGATGAGCTCCAAGGCCAAAGAATGCCACTCTCCCCCCCTCCCCCTACTCCAAGACCAATCACCATCTATCCCATCAGATGGCTGCACTAAGTTCATAGGGGCAGAAGCAATCCCTTTGGCTCCCACCCACTTGCTCCAAAGGTCAAAACAGAATCAGCTAACTCAATGCTTTCCTTTGCTCTGCACGTTAATACATGGGGGGAGGGGGTTCACTTTATTTTGTTTAATTTTTCCTTATTTATCATTATTTTACATCAACATCTTCATCAAGTGATTTTCAAATAAAATAACATTTCATAGACCCCTAAATCTGATCAACTCAAGGTTTATTCCATACCACCAGCAGTAGCACAATCTACTAACTTACAAGTATACCACTCTTACCCTCCTTAAACCTCACCTGGGTCATTATTGTAGACCTTTGCTATTAAAAACTGTAAAAAGCCATTTCTGTTTGTCTTTTGCCATGGATGCAAACAAACACAGTGCTTAATTCCCATATCTAATCATCTTCTGTTTCCACTGTTATCAAACACTGAAACTAAGAGACGGTTTCTAAATGTCAAGGGGTTTTAAAGGCTTAAAGAAGAATTTTATTTTTTGCAGTAAACTTAGAAGATTGCAATGATTGTCTCCACTGAAATGTCAGCATTAAACTATTTGCACACATTTATTAAAATATGAAGAATGATTAATAAGCATTTGTTGGTACAAAGTAAATGTCTTAAAATTTGATGTTCTTTCCTTGAAGATAAGCTATAACTGTTTTCCTCATCAATTATTTGTTTACATTATAGCATAACGGGAGTTCTGCCATTGCTTATTATGCACTAGATGGAGTCAACTTTGAAAAGGTTACTCGGCTCCCGATTTAGTCAGCCAAAATGTGCTTGTTAAGCAGATTTCCAGTCAAAATTAGTTAGGTTTCTGAATGAAAATCAACCTAAATATAGGTGGTTAAAGTTAGCAGGTGGGTTTAGGTCTGCCTTCTGGGCAGCCCATCTTAGCAGCCGAAAGAGGCAATTTTAGAAGATTTTCACATAAAAAAATGTCATCTGTCCATGTAAACTGGCAAACACATCTAAGCAGTGATTTTAGGAAAGATATTCCTTCTACATGTATGCTTCGGGCATGTGCAGATTTGAAGGAAGCATGTTCTGGGTGCGTTTAGGCAGGCCTTGAAGTGATATGTTTTTTTCTGTTTTGCATCAGCAATACATAATGTACTTCAGATATTTCTCTCTTGGCCTTTACCTCTACTCCAAGGCATTCCTAATTGTTTTTTAATGACTTATTTGTACTGGGGTTTGGAGGAATGATTGAGGATGAATTATGCCAATCTCTGATGCTCAAAGCCCTCTTGAACAGCAAAAAGACTTTTGGAGCCGAGCTCCTCTAGTGGCGCTCCTTGAACATGCAATCCTGCAAAATCTGTGATTTGCATGTATAACTGTTAGTACTTACACATGTGAGGGGTAATTTTATGAAGTCATTCCTAGCTATCGAGTAGGTTGCTAGATGACTGTTGCACCTACTTTATAAAAGTCAGGTCTACACATACTTTAATTTAATATAATAGGGATATCAGTGGTTGGACATGTTTGCTAAATCTAGGTGTGATCAGGTATGCTGGTGCAAATGTCTGTGCCTAGATCTCTGAAGTACATGCATAAATTATTAATTTATGCGCCGCGCAGCCCAATCGCTGCCCCTGTGCATTCTCACTGTGAAAGTGCACGCCATTGGTCTGATGCATGTATTTATCGAATAGTGATTGGTTAAAGTACGTGCATAAAGGCCCATTTATGCCCATACATGATTTATATGTGTTGATGTTGCATAACTTTGCACTCCTCTATTGGAGGTTATTTAATAAGAAGCCACATAAATGTATGCGACACGTACTGTAAATCATGGTATGTATGTGTGTAAGTGGTCACCTACACATGTAACTTACATGGTTACATTCTGTAAGTATGTGTGCTGAGCCCATCACATACTTTCACTGTGGATGTTGTCATGCCCTTAGCCCCTTACAGACAGTGTGGAGGGGCATGCTTGTCATAGGAGAGATTCACCATTTAGCCTTTACCTGACTGGCTGCCTTGTAGTGCCTCATGGGAAAGGTAGTTCAGTCAGGAGGTACTTGGCTTCAGGTAAAAAAAAAACACAATTGTAGTTGGCTTTGAGTGGTAAGGCTTTTGACAGAAATTTATTGATGGGGTAAACGCAAAGTTCACAAATTAACACCTTTGGATTGTTTCTCCAGGATTCTTTCAAAAAATACATCAGGATATAACTGAACTCAAAACAAAACAGCTTATAATGTTCTTTAGCATAAAGAAAAGTCCTTTCAACAGCTAATGCTACCAGACACGGCTAGCAGTGCTATTCAAAACAAACAGAAACAGCTTTTCCTAAAGCAAGTTTCTTTTCTCTCAGTCCAGAACACTTCCCGGCTGTTTGTCTCCTTAAGCACACTAAAAACTTTCAACAAGAAGTCAAACTCTTCATAGGCAAACAATTCTCTATGCAAGGCTTTTAGAAATAGTGAAAACCAAATCAAAGCTTTTCTTACTTTCACCGTCAGCACGGCTTCAGGCTGTGCACTGCACTGGCTAGCAGCTGGTTTTAATTAGAAAGCTTCAGCTTGCTCAGCTACAAAGGTATTTCTCCTTTAATACAGGACTTTCACAAGTTATCAACAGGCTCTCAGGGTTACTGGACTCTGAAGGGTCTCCTTACGGTTGACTCCCTTCCAAACCTTCTGTATTTGAAGATTGGCATAAAGAGCAATCCATGTATGAGTCTTCTTCTTCTACAGCTAGGTCTTGTTCACCCAGTTGCATAGGCTCTACCTTCATGTCTGGCTCAGAGGGCTTGGCTGACTGCCTCCTGTTAGGGCAAAAGCTGTCTCTTGCAACTCTGTAGTGCTCCAAATTAGACAAGCTTCTAATGCTCCTACCTGGGTCAAGGCTTGTATCATCTTCTCCTCTCTCATGCTCTGGCCACCAATAACCTGAACTTCCTCGTCCTGTCCTCCAACTTGTGTTCTTGGTTCCTGCTGTTCTTACTGTTCCAGCTCCATTCCTCTTCCAGTAAGCATTCCTACTCCTCTCTCTCTCTGGATAATCTGACCTAGTCTTAAACCTCTCAGGCTCCAGCCCCACCCCTTCTCCTCTCAGGTGTTGGAGATCAAACTGCCTCGTGGCAGCTGAGCAATTGGGGAATTCAGTGATGTAAGGGTTCCTTACCCTGGGCCTGCATTCCCTCTCCTTTTCTCCACTAGGGGCATTCTGCAACCTATTGCAGCTAGGAATTACCTGCTTTCTAGGTGTAAAAGGAGTTTTGTGTCTCTGACCTTGTAAAATAGGTCCTTTGATAAGGGTGAATTCCTTCTCTTTATCCCTGTCTCCTGGGTCCTGATAAGCTTCCTTATCACAATGTGCACATGAACAGAACTTGGACAGAGCATATATGGAGCGCATATTCACACATAGTGACACATTTACTAAACTATACTAACAGCACAGGGTCTATCACATGATAAACATGACAAGCTGACAGCACAGAAAAAACTCCCTGCTGTGTTAGGGTAGTCACTGGGGAGGTTAGGGGCGGAGTGTGGGTAATGATGGCACATTGTGGTTAGTGTGGTTGTCATTGGTATGCACTAACCACAAGTGCTGCTGTTAACATGGAGATACTTACCACCTCCTCAATGGCTGAAAGTAAGTGGACCCCCAACCTTTAAGAAATTTACAGCTGGAGTTACTAATGTGGGCTACCATGTTTGTACATATATTAGTGTGGGCTTTACCATGTGCTAAAAATGCACCCACACTTATTCCTTGATAAGATTTGGGACTTAATGCACAGTAAATGACTACATTTTAGTAAACATGCCTCATTATTGGTAACTAGATCACATTGCATAAAATAACATATGTTAATGGCATTAGTGCACATAAACACAGTAGTGCATGTTAGCAGCTAGCTATTGGTGTGCACAAAATCAATTTAATGCATACTAACATACAAAATAAAACATGTAAAGTTGATTTGCACACATTAAATATGTTTTATTAACACAAATAGGACAATAAAACATCCCAAGATTGGGAAACAAGGCCAAATCTGAAAACAAATCAATTTTTTCCCTTTCTGCACATCCCCACTGACCAACAATTCCCCTCAAAAAGCATATATCATGGGTGGTCTTCTCCTTGGCCATGGGGATATTCAACTGCAACAGTCAGCGCTGTTAAAGCTGCTGGCCAATGCCACTTTAAACAAAGTTGGATATTCAATGCCAGGGTCATATCTAGCCATCAACATCCCATATCCTGGTTGGCCAGATAGTGATTTAGCTAACCAGTGATATTCAGCTGCTGGTCGGTTAGCTAATTAGGCTAAAGTTAGGCCAGCCTTTAAAGTTCCTAATTTTATTTATTTATTTATTTAACATTTCTTATATACCACCTTTCAATGTTATCAAAGTGGTTTACAATTAACTCAACAATTATATATGGAACCAGCGAAGAGAGAAGTGTGATACATCATACAATAGTAACTATGCTACTTTAGCTGGCTTAGGATAACTGGTTATGGACTGAATATTGCTGCTAACTGGTTATCCCTGGATGCGGCCCCCGCTCCATCCCTGAAACTCTCTGATTCAAGCTCGCTAACATCGGGGCATTCTGCGGCTCAAACCGGGCATATTCAGCAGTACTGAATAACCCAGTGAGCAGCATTTAGGTGGTTTGCAGAGCTTTGAATATCCTCCTCACCCCAGATTTTAGGAAAGGTTATTTTTCTATTTAAGCATCTCAGGGAGTAGGACAAGAATTCAGGATAAGGATGATAGCAGACGTGAAGTAGTAAGATACAGTATGATTTAAAACAAACAAACAAAAAAACATCAAATTCCATCCACCTTCAAACTCAAATTATTCAGAAAACCTCCCAAACCAAATGCAATCCCAAAATAGTCATACACTTTATTTAATCTGAGAATCAGAAACATGGATTACTTCATCTGCTGTGGAAATACCTCGGGAATGAGCTTTTCTGATGATTTTTGATTCCCAGCACCTCTTAATGTGCTTAATAGGGAAAGTTATGAGGCGCTGCTTGTCCATTGATTTGAGAGATAATGTTCCTGCCAAGCTCTATGGGAGCCTTCTGGCCACGTTGCTGCCGGTAGGAGGAGATCCTGTGCTATCGCGCTTTTGAGCACTAACACCACGATGCCACAGCACCTCCCCGTACCAGCAGCAGCGTGATTGGAGGACTCTCACACAGCTTGGCTGGAATCTTTGCAGTGTAGGTTTCTTCTCTGCTGTAAATTCTCTTTGCAAATCCATGTTCCCCTTCTCTGACTTTTTTTACCATATCGCTGAAGTGAAGGTAAAAAACGTGTACTCAGCAGAGAGCCATTTTACAGCGCAGATGGAAGAGCTTGGATCTTGCCATCTTCTTTTGAGTGCATTTCCCAGTATTCTGCTAGAATTATAAATTCTCTGTTTCCCAGAGGATAGGACTGTGAAATAGAAAGGGCATTATCACAGCTAATCTGTTCTTCCTGAAATGTACGTAAACAACTAAAAGCTGTTTTTATCTTTGTTTGTATATATCTGCTGTTTTGGGACATAAAGTCTGTGGCATTAGAACAGAAAGGGAAAATAGGCAAACTAGAAGGGCATTGTACATACTGGGTCAGACTAAAGGCCCATCCTATCCATATCCTGTTTCCAACATAGGTACTTGTGACTTGGATTGGCCAATCAGGTTCCCAAAAAGGTAGGCAGGTTCTATGCTGCTTATCCCAGGGATTTCTCCTGTCCACTTTAATAAGTATTTATGGACTTTTCCTCCAAGAAACTGTCCAAACGTCTTTTAAATCTAGCTACACTAACAGCTTTTACTGCATTCTCCGGTAACAAATTCCAGAGTTTAGCTATGTGTTCAGTGAAAATATGTTTTCTACGATTCGTCTTAAACATGCTACATTGTAGCTTAATTGAGTGTCCCCTAGTCTTTCTACTTTTGAAGGAGTAAACAACAAATCCATTCCACTCCACTCATTATTTTATAGAACTCTATCTTATTTATTTATTTATTTAGCTGTATTTATTTACTGCCTTTCACTGGGTCAAGGCGGTTTACATGGAACGAAAGTAAAAATACATTATAACTGTGTCATTAAACTATATACAAACATGCAACTCTGAACCCTTGGGTTATTCACTATACAACAGATCCATAGATCTTAACTATATACATTTCTGGTTATGTACAGTTGTAATGATATACAATAATAGTAATGGTCACTTCCAGAGTGTAGTTGTAATGATAGTCATTTTCTAATGTTCTTTCAAGGGGGGAGGGGTCATGAGCTTGGTTGAAGTGTTCCTTTAATAGATGTGGTTTTAGATGTTTTCTGAAAGTCATTAGGTCAGTGATGTTCCTGAGTTGGTCCAATAGCTTGTTCCATATGGAGGGTGTGTACAGCTGGAAGGCTCGTTTACATGCTTGTGATTGGATTTGTTTCTTTTTTTTTTTTTTTTTATTGAAATTTTAACATACTTACAAAATAAAGTACAGGAAATCAAGATACCAATGCCATTACAAACAAGGAAGCCATCCTTATATAAGAAAACAGTAAAAAATTTGTTTCTGATGTTGGGGATGACGAGGGTGCTCACTGTGGATGTCCATCTAAATCGGTGTGGTTGGGAGAGCTGAAGAAGTGAGTAGAGGTGTGTGTGGGGGTCTGAGTGGATAGCTTTGTGGGTTAGCATGATGGATTTGTATTTTATATGGCTCTGTAGTGGGAGCCAGTGGAGCTGTTTAAGAATTGGGGTGATGTGATCTTGTCTTGCTGCTGAATGTAGGGTTCTGGCTGTTGAATGGAGCACTGTTTGGAGTGGTAGGAGTGTGGCGTGTGATCTTGATAGATGACATTGCAGTAATCCAGATGAGGTATTATTGAGGCTTTTAGTACAGTGCAGAAGTCTGCAGGTTCAAGAAGTGGTTGGAGGTTCTGGAGAGTTTTTGTTTTGTGTTAAGGTGTGCAGATGATTTTATTTAAGTGGGGTTTGAATGTTAGGTGTTGGTCAAGGCTGACCCCAGGGATCTAACTTCAGCCTTGGCTTTGATTTTAGTATTGTTCAGTGTAATTGTGGCGGGGCGGGGGGGGGGGGGGACAAAGGTGGTGTCCTTTGTTATCTAGAGTGCCTCTGTCTTGTTGTAGTTGATTTGCAGGTTGTTGTCTCTTAGCCAGTTGGTAACCTCAGTGAAACATTCCTGGTGGGTGGATAGAGTGGACTGGTTTATGTTAATAGGTCCATATATCATAATATCATTGGCGTAGATGTGGATGTATAGGTTGTGTATTCTTATGATTGAGCAGAGTGGTTGCAGGTAGAAGTTAAAGAGTATGGTGGAGAGGGTGGATCCTTGGGGATTCCTTGTGTCTGTCTATATGGGGTGGAGGTGTTTTGACTGATCTTTATCTGTTTATGTCTATCGGTAAGGTAGGATGTGGACCATTTGAGTACAGTGCCTTGAATTCCATTCGTGTGTAGATGTTGTAGTAGTATTTGGTGATATACTGTCTCAAAGGCTGACGAGATATCCAACAAGATTAATAAGAAGTCTTGACTGGCTTTCTGCATTCCTTGAGTTAGGGACGTGGGGTGGAACCTGTGTTGCTAGGGGTCTAGTAGGTTGTGTCATTCAATATGGTCTTGAAGTTGTTGTTGTTCTGTTTTTTTCAGTGATCTTTGCTACAAATGGTAGGCTTGTGATGGATCTGTAAGATGAAGGATCAGCAAGGTCCAGGGAAGGTTTTTATGTATCGGACGTACAGGGAAAGGTTTCAGGCATATGGGCATGATGCCATGTTGGAGTATCAACTGTGTGATTTTGGTGATTGCTTTGCTGAGTTCTTTTTTTGTTAGCTTAATCAATGATGCTGGGCAGGAATCCAGTGGGGAGGTTGTTGTATTTAGAGATGCTATGATGTTTTTGATTTGGCCTTCAGTAACAGATGGTAAGGAGATCCAGGAGTCTGATGGCTGTCTTTGATGTGTGTGTTGGGGGGGAGACTGATATCTGGTTGGGGATGAAGTTGTTTATAATGTTGAGCTAGTTGTCGTGGGATGAGTAGCCTAGTGGTTGGGGCAAGTTACCTCAGGCTGGAAGGTCAGGGGTTCAAATCCCACTAGAGGACAGCAACCTTGGGCCGGAAGGACTGGGGTTTCTAGTCCCACAGGTGGTTTTGGGCAAGCCACTTAACCCTCCATTGCCCATGTTCTCTGTAAAATAGTTATGTCCAAGTTATAATGCCCTGTTCAATGTAATTTCAGTTTGTTCAATGTAAACCACCTTGATATCATGAAAGGCAGTATATAAGAAATGTTAAATAAATAAAAAATGGTTTCCTTCTTTTCAGTGAATGGTGCTTTGGTCAGGTGTTTTATGATATTGAAGAGTTCTCTTGGTCAGTTCATTGCAGAGTTGAGTAGTTTAATGTGGTTTTCACGTCTTTGTCTGTTGCAATGTGGTAGTCTTTCATCAGTCATAGATATTGTAGTTTGTTTCTGTTGTGTTTAGTTTTGCACCATTTTTTCTTTCATGTACAAGGAGTTGCCGTTTCTGGTTGCAGAAGGTTGGAATGTACCAGTTGGTTTGTGCTTCTTTGTGCATATGTCTATGGCAGTATTGGTGGCGATGGCTGCATTTCTGGTGATGTCGTTCCAGTTATGAATGAGGACATCTGGGTCAGTGGAGTCTTCAGGGAGCTGTGAGAGAGTGTCTCGAATGAAATTGTCCTTGTTGGTAGGTTTAAACCTTCTTGTCGATGAATGCTGGTTGTGTTTTTTTCTGATGAGGTTCTGAGGAAGGGAGAACTTGATGATTTTGTGGTCCAACCATGGGAATTGGTGCGCTTGGATAGAGTGAGGGGGGTCCGATTCGGCATTGTGTTCACTGAAGAAGATTATAACCAGTGTATTGCCTTTCGTGTGCAAGAGAGTGTTTATGAATTGTGTTAGGTCCATTGCCAACATCGCTCGGATGAAGATGTGTGCATGGTTTTGGTGTAGCGGAGGGAGGTTAAAGTCACCTAGTATTAGGAGGTCTTTTCTGGTTTTCGATGCAGCTATAATGGAATCCAGGATTATTGATAGGTCATTGGTTCTGGAGGTAGGTGTCCGGTATATGAGGCATATAAGAACATAAGATATGCCATACTGGGTCAGACCAAGGTCCATCAAGCCCAGTATCCCGTTCCCAACAGTGGCCAATCTAGGGTCATATGTACCTAGCAGTTTCCCCAAAAGACACAGGTTCCACAATGCTTGTAATAGGTCAAGCATTCATATCCTGGGTCCCTTCTTAATAATGGTTTATGGACTTTTCCTCCAGGAACTTGTCCAAACCTTTTTTAAACCCAGCTACACTAACAGTCTTTACTATATCCTCCGGTAACAAATTCCAGAGTTTGATTACACGTTGAGTGAAAAAATATTTTCTTTTATTAGTCTTAAATAGTTTACCCTGTAGCTTCATTGCATGTCCCCTAGTCTTTCTGTATTCTGATAACGTAAACAATTGATCTACGTTTACCCGTTCCACTCCGTTCATTAATTTATAGACTTCCATCATATCTCCCTTCAGCCGTCTCTTTTCCACGTTAAAGAGCCCTAACCTTTTTAGCCTTTCTTCATAGGAGTATCCTTCCATCCCCTTTACCATTTTGGTGGCCCTTCTCTGAACCTTTTCTAATATCGCTATATCCTTTTTAAGATACGGCGACCAGAATTGCACACAATATTCAAGCTGCGGTCTCACCATGGAACAATATAGAGGCATTGTAATATCTTTTGTTTTATTTTCCATTCCTTTCCTTATGATACCTAGCATTCAATTTGCTCTCTTAGCCGCCGCTGCACACTGGGCCGATGGTTTTAACATGTTATCCACAATGACGCCTAAATCTTTTTCCTGGGTGGTGGTTCCTAATGTGGAACCTTGCATCGTGTAACCATAGTTTGGGTTTTTCTTCCCTGGGTGCATAACTTTGCACTTGTCCACATTAAATTTCATCTGCCATTGTGATGCCCAGTCTTCCAATTTATCAAGATCCTCTTGCAATTTTCCACAATCCTCTTGGGTGTTAACAACTTTAAATAGTTTTGTGTCATCTGCAAATTTGATAACCTAACTTGTTATTCCACTTTCCAGGTCATTTATGAACATGTCAAAAAGCAGCAGACCCAGCACAGATCCCTGGGGTACACCTTTCTCCATTGGGAAAATTGGCCATTTAGCCCTACCCTCTGCTTTCTATCTTTTAACCAGTTCCTGATCCACAGTAGTACACTGCCTCCTATCCCATGACTCTTTAGTTTTGCCAAAAGTCTCTGATGAGGGACCTTGTCAAAGGCTTTCTGAAAGTCCAGATACACTATATCAACCGACTCACCTTTGTCCACCTGTTTATTCACACCTTCAAAAAACATAAGAGATTAGTAAGACAAGATCTTCCTTGTCTAAAGCCATGTTGGCTGTCTCCCATTAAGCCATGACTATGTACATGTTGAGTAATTTTATTCTTTATGATGGTTTCTACCATTTTTCCCGGTACTGACATCAGGCTTACCGGTCTGTAGTTTCCCGGATCACCCCTGGAACCCTTTTTAAAAATTGGTGTTACATTGGCGATCCTCCAATTTTCAGGTATTAGAGATGATTTAAATGATAGTTCACAGATTACTAATAGCAGGTCTGCAATCTCATATTTCAGTTCTTTCAACATCCTTGGATGTATACCATCCGGCCCAGGTAATTTGCTACTCTTTAGTTTATCTAATAGTTGTAATACATCTTCCTGATTTATCAATATTTCCTTTAATTCTTCCGCACCTTTAAATACCACTTCAGTCATGGGTAACATCCCTACATCTTCCTCAGTAAAGTCCGAAGCAAAGAATTCATTCAGTCTCTCCACTATCGCCTTGTCGCCTCTTAGTGTCCCTTTAACCCTGGAATTACTGAGATTTTTTGCACACATTGAATGCCGTTGGGGTCATAAATGACCCCACAACGAATTTTAATTGTTAACCATGAAAAATTTAAACTAAACAGACAAAATATTATTCTGAATTAATTAATTATTTATAATATGAAGGTTAACTGTTTTGAAATGTAATGCTTTATCATAAAATTACATGAAGAAGAGTTGCCATGAAAGCAGTTTTTGCATGCACTTGATGAACACAGTAAAGTACTACAGTCATTTGCATGAGACACAGACAATTTCTGAATGTTCTTTGCAAACATGGCACTTGCAGGATGTGCAAACTATGTTGCTTTTCTAGTCTTTTTCTCTGGAACAGCAGTGACACCTTGCCCCTTTCTTTGGGATCCCAATATTGCAAACAGCATCAGTGGCTTCTTCAATGCTGGAGGAAGTCTCGCTGCAATTACTCTGAAGCAGCTGCTTTCCTAATTCCAAGAGGAATAGACGATGTCTGTGCTTTGACTTGGACTGCCATTCTGTATTTAGTGACATCCAAACAATGAAGGCATACAAAGCACTGATGTCCAACATGTTGTAGAAGATTGTCACTGGCCAGCATCTTGTCATTCGTTTTGTGGTATACGTGCGCAACATTTGATCTGCCATAACTACTCCACCTTTATGAGAATTATAGTCCAAGATCTTCTTGATTATGCAAACTGCTCAGAAGAACAATCACTTTTCCTTTCTTCGGGCAATAGGAAACCAGAGTGGCATCATCGTGAAAGGCAAACAGTAAAGTGAATACCTCTTGGCCTTTTGCTGTTACAAATTCTGGAGGTAATTCTTTTCTGTTCTTTCGAATTGTCCCCCAAAGTGCCATTTGTTTTTCTAGCAATTTCCGTGACAGGGATAAACTGCAGAAGAAATTGTCAACAGTAACATTTCTGCCAGATCGTGTCAATCCTTCAGTGAGTTGCAGCACAACCCTTTCACCCTGATTCTGTTCCCTGTTTTGTCCGAGTTCCCTTCCTGTATATACTTGAAGACGCAGAACATATGACGTTGCACTGTCACACAACATCCATAGCTTTATGCCATATTTCCCAGGTTTGCTGGGAATGTATTGTCTGAATGGAACACGGCCACGAAATGTAAGCAGTTGCTCATCCACGGTAACATTTTCATCAGGAACAATGTCGTTACTTAGAGTTGCTTCCCAGGTATCAAAAACATGTCTGATTGGAGCAAGCTTATCCACGCCTCGTTGTTCACGTCTGTTGGTTGCATCATCAAATCTGAGAGCACATGAAATTTGCTGAAAACGGTTACGGGCCATATATTTGCCGAAAACAGAATGACCATCTTCAAGGTTCTACAAATGAACTATGGATTCATTTTGTGACTTGTACACGCCTGAGAGGATCAGAAGTCCAAGAAAACGTTGAAATTCTCCGTCTGTCAAATCTTTCCAGGTGTCGTCATAAATGTGTCTTCCTTGTTTGCTCATCCACATCATGATTTCATTCAATAAGTTCTTCCTCATGAACAAGTGGAATGCTGCGAGAGTGCCATCAACATTTCGTACAGCATTCCTTGTAGGACCTTGTAGTATGGGCATGACATTAGCTCTGGCGTATCTTCCAGCAGCTTGCTTTATAGGTTTCCTGTTCCATGATGTGGCATCCTTAGATACATAGGCTTCAATGGCAACATTTGTGCTTATAGTTGATGACTTCTTAGCTCCTCTACGACCACAACTAAGATTCCTCACAGATGATACTGACATCGAGGACTCCTGCATTCTTCCCCATCCAGCACAGCCTCAACCTTTGCCTCGACCTGTAACTTGACTCTTTGCTGCAGGCGATGTTACCGGCTCAACATCATTCTCACATTCACTTGGCAACCAACTGCTGTCGCCATTTGAATCATGACTTTCATCATCAGATTTATCGCCCGAACTTGGCTGATATGCTTCTTTGCTTGCTGAATATGCTGCATCATCAGACGACTCAGAGCCGTCACTGTCAGCATCTTGTTGCAATATTTCTCTTACTTGGGCAGCTGAATACTTTCGTTTTGACATCATAAACAATAACCTAAAATAAATAAACAAAGATAAAGTTGAATAAAATGCAAAGCAGTTTTACTATAGGTGTACAATAATCGTGATGAACGAGCTGAAAGCCTTTATATTTCATCGGAAATAATGAGAGAACATATGATATCAATTACATATGATATCAATTACATATGATATCAAATAAATGATACATAATTAATGATAAATACCTTTGTCATATCAAAAAATTCACAAAACTGCAAATTGTATCACGATCCAAACCGGACGTAAGCAACTGGGGTCAAAAATGACCCCACTGGTACTATGTGCTGCAATTCATCACTAGCATCACCAAGTGGATGAAAATTATTCCTTTCATGGCGCAATATAAAGAGAATATTGACATATGAAAAGTCATAAAAAGATTGCATTCTTGAACAACTAGTTTCCGAGATACGCGTTATGAAACTTGCAATAGGGTCACTTTTGACCCCATTGGAACTCCCAAGATTAACCCCTCTATCATCTAATGGACCAACTGACTCTCTCACAGGTTTTTTGCTACGAATGTACTTGAAAAAGTCTTTATTTCACGTTTTTTCTTCTGTAGCATATGGTGGTCAGTTTGTTGATGATGGTGTTGGATTCATTGATGCTTTTGCTTCCATGGCATCAGAAATTGTGGGGGGTTTTTTTGGCTAGGATCAACACTCCATCCCTTCTACATCATGTTCTTGGGCATTGGTATAAGGTGTATCCATTTGGTGTGAGTTGGTTTAGTTGTACTTTGTCCATTTCTTCAATCCATGTTTCAGTTATGTAAAGTATGTCTATGTTGTGGGACAGTAGGAGGTCTATGATGACCTGCATTTTATAGGGAGTTTATTAAAGCACATTGTAGTGTCTGTGTTTGTGGAGATTTGAGAGGTCAGTGGGAGGAGTAGTTCATTATGTGTATTAAGTGTGGAGGGGGTGTGTGTGTGTGCTGCAGGAGTGATTGTTTGATTGGGTGGTTGGTTGTTGGGCCATGTTAGGAGTTTAGTGCTGGCATGAGGTTTCTAGGCTATGGAGATCAACGGAGTGCCAGCAGCATGTAGAGTAGTGGGTAAAGTGTGAGCATGGTGCATAGTAAATTTCCCTGTATCTTAGAGTTGGACATATAGATATAGTGGTTGAGGGGCTGTGCTATTTGTGCTGTTGTGATTTCCTTCTGATGGTGGTTCTTCTAGAGGCTCTGTGTCTGTGAAAGTCTGTGCGACACTGTGGTCTTTCAGAGGAGAATGACTGTCATTTTTGTTGTTGTTTTCTCCTGGCGACCCCGCATATATCCTGCAATCCCGTTCCTCTGTTGCTAACTGCCAATCAGGGTCCATCTGCTCTGGTGGCACATAAACGCCCTTTGTTTTTTAAAAGGTCCGATGATGCTGTATGTTGGGCCTTGATTGGGCTTGGCGGCAGAGGGGCGGGAGTATCCTGTGTTCCTGCTCTTCTGTTGCTGACTGCCGATCGGGATCAGTCTGCTATATCATAACTCCCCTCAGCTGTCTTTTCCAAGCTGAAGAGCTCTAATCTTTTAAGTCTTTCTTCATAGGGGTTCTTTTTCATCCCCATTTTGGTCACTCTTCTCTGTACCTTTCTTAATTCTGCTATAAACTTTTTTAAAATATGGCGACTGGAACTGTACACAATATTCAAGGTGTGGTGGCACCATGAAGCGATACAAAGTCATTTTAGTATCTTTGGTTTTATTCTCTACTCCTTTCCTTGTTTCTAGCATTCTATTTGCTATTTTGGCCGCTGCTGCACCCTGGGTGGAGGGTTTCAATATTATTTTCCATGATAATACTTAGATCCTCCTCCTCCTCCTGGGTGGTGATTTCTAATATGGAACCTTGTATTATATAACTGTAGTTTGGATTGCTCTTCTCTGAGTGCATAGTTTCATATCTTTCCACATTAAATTTCATCTGCCATTTGAACTCCCAGTCTCCCAATTTCTCAAGGTCCTCTTGCAATTATTCACAATCCTCTTGTGATTTAATCACCTCAAATAATTTTGTGTCATCTGCAAATGTGATCATTTCACTCATTATTCCCCTTTCCAGGTCTTTTATGATTATATATTAAAAAGCAGTGGGCCCGGCATAGATCCCTGGGGTATTCCAGTAGTCACCTTTCTCCATTGAGAAAATTGGCCATTTAGCCCTACTCTCCAGTTCCCAATCCACAACAGTACACTTCCTCCTATCCCATGACTTCTTCATTTTCTCAAGAGTCTCTCAAATGGGACTTTCTCAAAGCCTTTCTGAAAATCCAGATAAAGCTGAGCTGGTTGATATATTGTATCTACCTGTTCACACCTTCAAAAAATATAGCAGATTAGTGAGACAAGATTTACCTTTGCTAAATCCATGTTGGCTTTTTCCCTTTAAACCATGACTATCTGTCGAGGTCAGTTTTGAAGCCCTATTCATACTCTGGATGTCCGAAAACAGCCACAGACATGTTCAAAGCACAGAGACGTCTCCAGAGCCATTTTTAGAAGCTGGCACTAGAGATGTTCAAGTCTGAACAGGGGTGTGGTGGAGGAATAGCCACGGCATTCCCAGGAACCTGGGGTTCCCGCCTGATCTCAGAAACAATATGTAATCGGCCTCAAATTTTATACCTGCTCCAGGTATGAACAATACTTGTTTTGGCTGAAAAACATCCAGAGGCTGAAGAGAAGATACGGTATCATTCCATCACCCCAGTACTCAGCACAATGTCAACAATAGCAGCAGTGGGATTTGAACCCTGACTGCCCTGTTCCTAGCACACTACTCTAACCATTCAACTATCCTAGACAGCCATGTTCTGAAATATGGTTCTGGAGATGTCTATATAAATGCTCCTGCATATGTCCATATCAGGCATGTCCACATTTGTGAAATCATGTCTCTACCTGGGCATACCTGCTTTTTTTTCCGGATGTTCTGGCTTAGTTGTCCCAGATTGCTCTTAGATGTCCCTTCCAAAATTCCACACCACATGTTCAGTAATTTTCTCTTTATAACGGTTTCTAATATTTTGCCAGGCACTGATGTCTAGCTCACCATTCTGTAATTTCCCAGATCAGTCCAGAACCCTTTTTGAAAATTGGTGTTACGCTGGCCAATCTCCAAACTTCAGGTATTATAGATGATTTTAATGATAGAAATTCATAAACTAATAGTAGGTTTGCAATTTCATTTTTCAGTTCTTTCAGCACCCTATATCTTCCTAGTTTATCACGATTTGTTTCAGTTCCTCAGATATATCACCTTTAATTACCATTTCTGGAATGGGTAACATCCCTACATATTCTTCAGTAGGATCAAAGAAAATTCATTCAGTTTCTCCACTATGGCCTTGCCCTCCCTTAGCACCCCTTTTACCTCTCTATCATCTAAAGGTTCAACTGACTTTCTAATTGTTTTTCAGTTATGAATGTACTTGAAAAGGTTTTTACTATACATTTTTTGCTTCCACGGCAGGCTTCTTTTCAAATTGTCTCTTTGCCTGCTGTATCAATACCTTGTATCTAACTTGCCAGTGCTTATGTTTCCTGTTTTTGTCATTTGACTCCTTTTTCCATTTTCTGAAAAATGCTTTCTTGGCTATAACAGTCTCTTTGACGTCACCTTTAAACCACGTTGGCAGTTGTTTGACCTTCTTTCCACCTTCTTTATAGTGTAAAATACATTTGGTCTGGGCTTCTAAGATAGTATTTTTAAACAATGCAGAGGTCTAATGTAAACTCTTAACCATTGCAGTTGCTCCATTTAGTTTTTTCTTAAACATTTTACTCATATTATTATAGTCTCCTTTTGAAAGTTAAATGTTAGTGCAATGGATTTCCTTGCTACTTCTCTCCTTTTATAAAATTAAATGTGTCAGATGCTTGCTACCATAGTCCTTATTAGGCGGTCGCCTAAGGCGTGTGGTGCAAGCTGCCTTTGTAAAGAAAACTCTGTAGCCGTGTTTAAGGCAAAATTATAATGAGGATTTATTCCCTTTCCCGTTTGGATTTCTGTTCTTCTCATACAGCAAACAAAGGATTAAAGAAACTGTTTCTTCACAGCAAAATAACCAAAATTGCACCTTCTTTCAAAAACAGGTATAACAATGCTCTTGCTTCTTGATTAACATAAAGAGGTAATCTCATCTGATATACAGAGCGTGCAGTCCATTGGGCTATAATCAATGTCCTGATTAGTATTCTCCCATTGCATCTGCTCAGTGTCTAAACTTGTAAGTGGGTAACACTTTCCACATCTATCATTCACAGAACTCTCTTGAGAGGTAGCAGCTCTTGGGGCAAGGAACCGTTCTGTATAAGGGAAGTCCTGGGGACCTGTACTGGAGCCTATTTCTCTGAGGCTTCCCCCTTCCTTCAACCAAAGGTTTTCCTTCCAGCAATTAACCTTTGCTTTTCTAGCTGAGCCCACCTCTTGCCCTCTGGAGAAATTAGTGTACTTAGCTTTGTTTCTTGGATAACCAGCTTCCACTCCTTCCTCTCTCAACCAGGCACCTTTACTTGGGCTGTAGCCTGCTTTGCCATGAGAGTTCCTCTCAGCACTTGTCTGGTCTGGGCTGTGGTAAGCTTCAGGAAAGGCTTCCCTTCTGCTGCTCCTTACTGCAGGTACACACCCGATGCTTCCTGGTCCCAGCAGGCTCTCCTGCTTGTGACCTATGCCCTCCAGCTGCTTACTCACTCTCCTTGGGACGATGCCCCCTCTGGCTTGGGAGACCCGTGCATGAACACCTCCCTTGCCTTCCAATGCACCTCTCTTGCTTGCTCCTCCCGTAGCACCTCCCTCTACTGGGATTTCCCAGCCACTTTTATCCTCCTGGCCCCTGCACATTGTACGTGCTTCCTGGCCCAGGTGGACGTGATTAGTTTCCTGGCTTTCTACTGTGTCACAGCCAGTGTAGGGAAAGTTTGTTCTACTATTTTCTGGAACCTTACAACTTGAATGTGCTTTCTGGCTTTCTGCTGCGTCACACCCAGTGCAGAGAAAGCTTGTTCCACCATTCTCTGGCTTCTCATAACCTGAACCTGCTTTCTGCCCTTGTGACTGCAAGGTAAGCTCTTCCTTGTTTCCTATACCCAGGGGTTCTGTGCTGGCCACTGTATCACAAATGTGATCATGTTGTGATCACTATTGCCAAGTGGCCCCAACGTGGTTACCCCTCACACCAGATCCTGTGTTCCACTAAGGACTAGGTCTAAAATAGATCCTGAAACAGCTAATCCATGAAGTAGTCATTTATTTCATCTAGAATAAGTTATTTCTCTAGGATGTCCAGATGGGTTTAGGCCACTTGTCAAATATACAATAAAGGTGTTGTGTGTGAACCTGCCACTCTTTTGTTTTTCTTGGTTTGCCATCTAGAATATCCATGTTCATCTCACTATCCAGGTATCTGCTGCTTTCCAGATTAGAGAAACTAGGTATCCATGGAATAGAAACATAGAAGCATAGAAATATGACGACAGAAAAAGACCACATGGTCTATCTATCAATGCACCAACACACAGACTAGGATCATCCCCAGACCTCATCTTCGCATCAAACTACCTAACTTCAAGAGACCTAATCTCTACACCCACCATCACCCCAGTACCATGGTCTGACCATTACTTAATCGAGACAAATCTGCAATCACAAGAAGACTGGACAAGCGAAAGAGCGAACTTCCCACACACACAAAGACGATTCAAGTCCTTTGACAAGGACGAATTCATCCAGGACACAATACAACACTTGAACATTGACTCAGAGGACCTGGAGGAACAAGTTTCCAACTGGAACAATGTCCTAGCTAACGCCGCCAAACCATCCGTTGACAGGACCAAGAAACAACACCACAACAAGAGACAAAACAAACCATGGTACTCAGCAAAAATACGACAGGAAAAGAGGGAGCTCAGGAAAATTGAACGGAGATGGAGAAAAAACAAAACTACTTCCGACCAACATCTTTACCTAACAAAGCAAAAACAATACAATGAACACATCAACCAATCAAAGAGAGAATTCCACACAAACCTGATAAATTCTTCCATCAACAAACCCAGAGAACTTTTCGAAATAGTAAAAACCCTGACAAAAGAGCAAGCAGGAGAAAGAGAAATACAAGTGGATCCACAGATATTCGCCGACCACATCAAAGACAAATTTCACTCCACAGAGCGCTCAACACCCAGTAGAACCAACAGAACGAACGTCCACCCCAAAACCTGGGGCACATTCCACTCACCCTCAAAAGAGCAGATATCAGACATCATCTCCACAATCAACACAAGCACTGCTCCTACAGACCCTTGCCCAGTGTCATGGGTCAAAGCCACCAAAGCAAGCCTCATACCAAACATTCATAAAATGGTACACAACTCACTCACTCAAGGACTCATGCCACAGCAATTAAAGCTTGCCTCAGTAAGACCAATCACAAAGAAAACTTCTCTCGACAAAAAGGACCCAGCAGCATACCGACCAATCTCCAGCATACCCTTCCTCGCAAAAATAATCGAAAAGACGGTTCAACTACAACTTCAGGAACACATTGACGAACACGGAACTCTCGACGACAACCAACACGGATTTCGTCCCAACCATGGAGTCGAAACTCTCCTGATCTACCTCTTCGACAGCATCATAAGAATAATTGACGACATCAGGAATGGAATTATAATGATCTTCATCGACATCTCCTCAGCGTTCGACACAGTTGATCACAATATACTCCTGGAGAGACTGAAGAACACTGGTATACACGGTACCACTCTAAAATGGTTCCACTCGTACCTAACAGAAAGACAGCTACAGGTCAAGGTGGGACAGGACACCTCCCGGCCCATAAACGTCCAACAAGGAGTACCACAAGGATCCGCACTCTCAGCACTCCTTTTTAACATCTACATCCAACCAATATGCAACATTATGAAAGAGAACAACATCCAATACACAATATACGCAGACGATATAATGGTATACTCCCCGATATCAATCGAAAACCCGGACTTCTCTAAGATAGCAGACTGCCTTACCCAAATGGCGAAGTGGTGCCAAAACAACAATCTAGCTATAAACTACAACAAGACTGAAGCTTTAATCATCACTCGAAACCAAAGCTTCACACACCCACCAAACATAAAGATACAAAGCACCACGATACCGATAAGATCGGAGGTGAGATACCTTGGGGTTACTCTGGACAGTAAACTCAACCTCAAACCACACATAGACAAAACAATCCAAAAAGCATATTACAGGATGCGAATCATCAGGAGACTGAAACCACTCCTCGCTCCAGAACACTTCCGTACAGTCTGTCAAGCACTGATAACCCCAATACTGGACTTCTGCAATCCGATATACCTCGGACTACCAAAACAAGCTCTCAAACCACTACAGCTGGCACAAAACACTGCAGCTCGAATCATATCCGGAGCCGCAAGGCAGGAGCACATCACACCTACACTAAAGGACTTACACTGGCTCCCAATCATTGCTCGCATCAGATACAAGACTATCATAAACCTATTTAAGATAAAAGAACACACATCAGCCAACAGCCTCCACCTGCTCATACAACCGGAAACCAGCGCACGTCCCAGAAGAAGTCAAACACGCAACCGAGTCAGCACCCCAAATGAGTACAAGCACACACGCAAGGACACAACAGACAGAGCTCTCTCCATGGCTGCTCCAACAATATGGAACAATCTACCGGACGATCTAAGGGCAACTCCAGACCTCAAAGACTTCAGAAAACAACTGAAAACCATGCTGTTCATAGAGCACTATGGTCACATCACATAACCTAAGAGAATGGATAACAGCACTCCAATCCTCCCAAACAACTGAATATATATAAAATATGATTCTAGCACCACTGTAAATAGCCCACCCTGTATATAGCTCAAACAAATCAAGCACCCAACACATCCCTCACACAACTAAGTTTTATCCTCACTGCATGTACAACACACACACTTTACCTGATTGCTTGCTGTGATACCACCTTGATTATTAAGATAAGGCGGTTTAGAAATACTGTTAAATAAATAAATAAATAAATAAATCTAGTCTGTCCTTCCATATCAACAACTACAACAGTCCCCTTTTTTCCTGTAGAGATCCTCTGTGTTTGTCCCATGCTTTTTTGAATTCAGTTACTGTCCTCATCTCTACCACCTCCACTGGGAGACTATTCCATGGATCCACCACTCTTTCCGTAAAGAAATATTTCCGCATATCACTCCTGAATCTACCCCCCTTCACCCTCACCCCATGTGCCTTCGTAGCAGAACTTTCTTTCAATTGCAAGAGGCTCTCCCCCTGAACATTTATGCCACGGAGGTATTTAAACATCTCAATCATATCACCTTTATCCCGCCTTTCCTCTAAGGTGTACATATTAAGATCCTTCAGTCTGTCCTCATATGCTTTATAATGAAGCCCACTAATCATTTTAGTAGCCACCCTCTGCACCGACTCCATCCTGTTCACATCCTTTTGAAGGTGCAGTCTCCAGAATTGCACACTATACTCCAAATGAGGTCGCACCAAAGACTTATACAGAGGCATTATCACCTCCTTTTTTCTGCTAGCCATTCCTCTCCGTATGCACCCAAGCATCCTTCTAGCTTTTGCCGTCGCCTTTTCTACCTGTTTAGCTACTTTAAGATCATCAGACACAACCACGCCTAGGTCCCGCTCTTCTTTAGTGGACAAAAGTACTTCACCTCCTATACTGTATTGCTCCCTTGGATTGCTGCAGCCCAAATGCATGACCTTACATTTTTTAACATTAAATCCCAGCTGCCAAATTCTAGACCATTC
This sequence comes from Ichthyophis bannanicus, assembly GCA_033557465.1. Classification (NCBI taxonomy): domain Eukaryota; kingdom Metazoa; phylum Chordata; class Amphibia; order Gymnophiona; family Ichthyophiidae; genus Ichthyophis; species Ichthyophis bannanicus. Next base: position 767,934,394 of record CM066035.1, on the reverse strand, counting down.
TTCAAGCTTAGCTAGATCCCTCCTCATGTTATCTACACCTTCCTGGGTGTCTACTCTATTGCAGATTTTGGTATCATCTGCAAAAAGGCAAACCTTACCCGACAGCCCTTTCGCTATATCACTAAAAAGATTTTAAAAAGAATCGGACCAAGGACAGATCCCTGGGGCACACCACTGTTAACATCCTTCTCCTCAGAGTGAGCTCCATTTACCTGTACTCTTTGTCGACTCCCACCCAACCAATTTCTAACCCAAGCAGTAACTTTATGGTACATCCCTTCCTGTGAGGAACAGTTCCAAAGGCTTTACTGAAATCTAAATACACCACATCTAGAAATCAATCAGATTTGTCTGACAAGACCTGCCTCTGGTGAATCCATGCTGCCTCAGACCCTGCAATCCGCTGGACTCCTGAAAACTCACTATTTTCTCTTTCAGCAGCGTTTCCAATAATTTACTCACCACCGAAGTTAAACTAACCGGCCTGTAGTTTTCAACCACATCCTTACTTCCGCTTTTGTGTAAAAGCACCACATGAGCCTCTCTCCAGTCCTTTGGCACCACTCTCTACTCCAATGTGGCATTGAAAAGGTCAGTCAGTGGAGCTGCTAGAACATCTCCAAGTTCCCTCAGTATTCTAGGGTGTATCCCATCCGGTCCCATCGCTTTGTCTACTTTAAGTTGAGCTAGTTATTCATGAACACAGTCTTCTGAAAATTGTTCAAGATGTCCCTCACTTCTGTTCCTATTTGTGGGTGTTTTCTGAGGTCCTGCTCCTGGTTCTTCATCTGTGAACACAGAACAGAAATATTTGTTAAGCAATTCCGCTTTATCCTCATCAGCTTCTACATATTCCTCCCCTTCACCCTTGAGTCTGACAATACCACTTTTGCCCTTCCTCTTCTCACTAACATATCTGAAAAATCTCTTATTCCCCTATTTTATTGCATTGGCTATTTCCTCCTCCTTTTGAATCTTTGCTTTCCTGACTACTTTGCTAGCTTTAAGTTTTTCCAAATATAGATGCCTGTCTTCCTCTCTCGTGATCTCTTGTATTTCATGAAGGCCTCTCTCTCTTTCTTCACTTTTTCAGCTGCTACTTTTGAAAGACATAGTGGTCTCCTTTTCCTTTTACCTTTATTTTCCATTTTAACAAAAAGGTTGGTTGCCCTTAAAATATCCCCTTTCAGTTTTGCCCACCATTTTTCTACATCCTCCAGCTGTTCCCATCCCGCTAATGACTACCTGAGGAATTGGCCCATCTTGGCAAAGTTAGTCTTCCTAAAATCTAAGACCCTCACTTTTGAATGGATTCTAACAGCCCTAGTCCTAATACTGAACCACATCATCTGGTGATCATTGGATGCAAAATGATTTCCCACTATAACATCAGAAACACTTTCACCATTGGTAAGCACCAAGCCCACTATGGCCCCTTCACATGTGGGGTCTGTTACCAATTGCTTGAATAGTTCTCCCTGTAGAGAATCCAGGATCTCTTTACTTCTAGATGATACTGCAGCAGGAATGTGCCAATCAACATCTGGCATATTGAAATCCCCTATCAGTAGCACTTCCCCTTTCCTAGCAATGCTGCGTATGTCTTCAATTAACTCTCTGCCCACCTCTTCCTCTTGTGAGGGAGGTCTGTATATCATGCCAATGCAGATAGATTTCTCTTTCCCTCTTTCTAGTTTAACCCACAATGCCTTCTCTCTCCCTTTTAAGCTCTGTAATTCCAAAGCTTTAATAGCATTTTTTACATATAGTGCCACTCCTCCTCCCCTTCTTCCTACCCTGTCCTTTCTGAATAAAGTATAGCCAGGTATAGTTACATCCCAGTCATGGTTTTCTGTGAACCATGTTTCTATAATTGCCACTAAATCCAAGTCGGCCACTCCCACCAAAGCTTCAATATCAGGGATCTTATTTCCCATGCTAGGGGCATTTTATACACACTGCTTTCCATATATTACCCCTGTTACCCATTTCCATAAAGGTATTTAATGTATCACTTACCTGGGGGCTTTCACTTACCTGGGGGCTTTCTTCACCCATTCCCAACAAGTCTGGTTTAAAACCCTCTTCAGTAGATTAGCCAGTCTTCTACTGAAGATGCATTGACATTTCTTGGACAGATGAATGCCATCTCTGCACTGCAACCCTTGGAACAGCATCCCATGGTCTAGAAAACCAAAACGCTCTCGATGACACCATCCACGCAGCCATGCATTCGTCTCCAGGATGCAAACTTATCTGCCTTGGCCTTTACCCTCAACAGGGAGGAATGAAGAGAACATCACCCGCGCACCTAACTGCTTCACCTTCTGTCCCAGAGCCATGAAGTCACTTTTGATACGCTCAGAGGGATACCTGGCAGTATCATTTGTTCCGACATGGATTAGACACATTGGGTAATAGTCAGTTGGCTTGATGAGTCTCGGCAAACTCTCCATAACATCTTGGATTTTGGCACCAGGCAGACAGCATACCTCTCTGATCATCAAGTCTGGTCGGCAGATGGACGCCTCATTACTCCTCAGAGGAGAGTCACCAACCACCTTGAAAAAATCGGAGAGCCTACCCTTTGCTTCCTTGTGGTCACTGATTCTGAAACTTCGGGGTACTTGAGCTCTGGTGCTTCCCTTTCCAGGGATGCTTTCACCACCTCCACTTCCAGGGCTGCATAACGGTTCTCCAATTCAAGGGCTGGAGAAGTTGGATTGGTGATTCTGCAGGCCCTGGTGACTTGTGTACAACCTTCATCATTCTGTTGGCACCCATCTTCTCCTCTGCTAGAGAGCTTGGATGTTTCAAGAAGCATCTCATCGATGTACTTCTCACTATCTCGAATGCTCCTCAGCCTCGCCACCTCCTCTCTGAGTTCCTCCTCTTGTTTCCTCAGAGCTTCAGCATGCAGGCACCCTGCACATGGAACCGGTCCTTCAACTGGCATTGGGACCTCTATCTGGACAGAGGCAGAAGCTGTAACAGGGGCAACAGCTTTAGCGATATAATTTTTCCCAGCCATTGTTCTGTTTGTGGAGCTTAGGTATCTGTTAAAGCAAAAGAGAGAGATCTACCAAAGTACCCGCTGGTTTCCCAGCTGTCCTTTCAGAGAAAAAGCAGTTAAATCTCTTTAATTATATTAAAAATGTGCTGTTCCAAGTCGACATTGTAGCCCTGCATGGATTTCACTTCTTATATGTGGATATTTGCAGCTGTGGCACCACTAGTTCTTTTACTGTACATAGATGAATATCCAGGACTTTATAGCTAGTATGGAGGGGCATGAATGTGACAGTGCTGCCGCTGGCCTATCCAGCCATATTCAGTCACATAGGACTGCATGCATCTCATGTGCAGGCATTGTAGTTTGTACAGATTGTTGCTGCCTGACTTGTTTCTGGTGATAGATATTATGACTACATTTCACTGGTCCTTCAGCAACTCCATTGGTCACCTGCAGTGTAATGGATACAGCTTATAGTATTGTAGATGATCTTTTAGGTATAACAGTTGAATATTCATTTGCTAACCACTATACCATTGTCACTCTATCAGCAGGGAAAGCTACTATGCTCTCAAGCTCAGAATTTATTGGAAATTCCCTCTTTTTCTTTTGCTCATCTCACCAGAACAAGAAACCATGTGCTCTCATTTGCAGGTCTCAAGTTGTGGAATCAGTTACAGAATTTTTGGGAGAACTAGTTGATATGTTTGATTTTAGAAGACTAGCAAAGGCATAATTTTTCAGAGAGTTTTAACTAGAAACATTTGCTCTATTTGCGGTACAGTCTTATTATGTATGTATGTTATCTCATATTCCACCAAGGATATTGGATTATAAATATTTTAAATAAGTAATCTATCCGAGTATATGTTCACTGGTTGAAAATTTAGGCTCAGGTTTGTGCAATTCTAGTTAACTTGTTTACAGTCACTCAATGGCTTGCTGAATATTGACCCTTGCATTTCTCTGGCATTTAGTCATAAATCTCCCTCCTGGTCTATGCATATTAATTCTACCATTCACCAAACTTTCCACTCAGTAGATGAAATTCAAATTCAGACTGGAAAAAGTTTAATTGAACCAATCCCACCTTTTCTCTCCCAGTCAGATTAAACGAGTTCACATGCCAATAGTTTTAGGCAGCCTGAAGAATCTGCGCATACTGAATAATATCATATTATTTAAGAGCACCCTAGACTGGACTGGATCATTTGTGTCACTAGCAACTAAAATAAAACTAGGCACTACAAAATTTGCAAGTAATACTTCCTTTTTTATGAATGTTCACTGCTAATTGAAAATGACAAGAAGAAATGAATTCAGCTGAATATCTTGATAAGCAATCAAGACTTAATTGATTAGAAGATATAATTACTTGAATGAAACTAGGGAGAGGATGCTATAGGCAAATTATTCATTGAAAAACATAACAGTGGGGATAATTCCATTGTAGGTGTGAAAGGCCATTCTTAATATGCCACTGTTGAAGTCTCAATGTACTGAAGAACATGGTGAGAGAAGCAAGAGAGAGAAAGGGGTTAGAAAGAAATTTAATTCAATTTAATTTAAAAATGATACTCTTCCTTTGAAAATTGATTTTTTTGTGGTCTGATAAGCTCTTCTATGTCAACATTTTGTTGTTGTTAGTGGTCCTTGAAAAGATCTGAGAGCCTACCCAAAACCTCATATAAAAGGGTTAAACTTAAAAACTTTAAGAGTGCTAAAATATGAAGTAGAAATAGTGTCCTAACTTTCTTGACGATTTGCTGACATATAACTGAGATGTTTCATGTTTCATACATTTCTTCCAAAAGCAGGCAGAGGAAGATGCTAAATCAACATGAACACAACTATTGATGCAACCATAGGAAATTTCTCATTGTGCGAGTATGTACGTAGGATTTAAGTAAAGCAACGCTTAAGCAAGAGAAATACTTCTCTGACTTAGGAAGCCTTTTACTAAAGTGCATCTGCAGTTTATTTATTTATTTGAATGTTTTCTATACCGCTATTTCAGGTAATCATAGCGGTTTACAATTGAACAGCAAGTACATAGAACATGTTAACAGAATAACTGGTGCTGCAATCAATAATTTACATGATTCAGGAGAAAATAACTTACTTACAATTAATATACAAGAAATGTTATGATGCAAAAGGGTAAGTTCACGGGGTACTGGCGGGGGAGATTGTTATATTATGAGTTTGTAAAGTTTGAATAGTAGGGGGAGAGTAGTTATTTATGCAGGATCCGTTTTGAATTGTGGTGAGTTTTGACCAAAATGTTCAGTAAAGAGGTGAGTTTTGAGGTGGGAACGAAAGGTGGAGAGGTCTGTGATGTTTCGAAGGCTAGCTGGTAAAGTATTCCAGAGCATAGGGGAGATATATTCGAAAGCTCTATTGCTTGTGCATTTTTTAGTTTTATGGAATTCAGATAGAGTAACCAGGGTGTTATTCAATTGCTCTCGTCTTTGTTGGTTGTTAGATATGACTTTGACTAATTGCGAGAGGGGTAGAGGCGATAGTTTTTTTATGACTTTGAAAGTGATCATAAGTAACTTGTACTTTATACGCCTATGGATGGGTAACCAGTGTAGGCCATACAAGATCGGTGTAATATGGTCAATTCGACATGTATTGTGAATGATTCGAGCAGCAGTGTGTTGTGCCATCATAAGTGGATGTAGGGATATCTTCGGTAGATCATGCAGTAGACTATTACAATAGTCTATGTGTGGGGTTATCTTCGCCTGCATTATCGTTCTGAAGTCTGATGGCTGTATTAAGGATTTTATATGTTAACATGGGATTTAGCATACACTGTTACTAGGTTAATGCAATGGCATTAATTGCATAATGTGGAATTGTGCAGGAGTGAGAATAGATTGTGCCTTGCAGCTGATGTTTAATAGATAATGCAGTTCTCTTAATGCCACCTAAAGTATGTGCTGTCTGCATTAGTTGTCGGGAACTTAACACGTGGTAAGTAGATTGTCTCTGTGTTAATTGTATGGGCAGTTATTGGGCACTCCCTCAACAGTTACTGCATGGTAATCTGGGCAATTACCGCACTGTAACTGCAAAACATTATTGCACTTTAGTAGTGCATTCCTTCAAAAATAAATATATTGAAGAGAAGAGAAAAATGGTTTCCTTCCTCCTTTCCTAAGTTCATGCAACTACATGGCAACAGTACAGTACCTCTACTAGAACCCATATTATAGCAACACAAAAGGTATTGTTAGTATTTGTACATATGTGATATATATTAATTCAAATAATATTTTGGAAGTAGCCTATGATGATTTATTGATACTGTATGTTATAAAAACACATGGAGGGTAATTTTATAAAGGTGTTTCCATATCTAATGCTTATTTGCAATTGGAAAAGGCTTTATATAAAATTATGTGATGCAGGGCTTACCCAACAACTAGAGAGACTAGGTATCTGCCTAGGGCGGCACACGTTGGGGGTGGCAGCATAACCATAGCAGCAGGTTGGGCAGATTGGCATAGCAAATCTTCAGTCATTGCATGCTTTTTCCCACTCTATATTACCTGAAACTGACTCAGCCAGGGCCAGCAAAACTAGTCAGTCACCTAGGGCTACAGCTCCTGGGGGAGGGGGGCAGCATAGAGCAGGGCATTCATAACTAAACAATAGATTCTGACAGGTTTAAAGTTTTCTTAGGGTGGCAACACCTTGAACCAACTCTGGGGCCAGCTTTGGACTCTGCTATTCCTGAAAGCAGCACAGTGAGGTGACGAGCCTTTGAACACCAGTGGGTGCATTGTTAAGGCCTGATACATTTGTCGCATCTGGCCTTCACTGTCAGAGTGGCTGGGATGTACATGCCGTAAGCATGGCGCGGGTTTTCAAAGGTCACTGCTGAGCTGTCCTGCTTTTTAAAGGGCTGAGATGGCTCCAGGGAGGTGGGATGGGATGGGCAGCAGCATTTGGAGTAGCAGTGATAGAAGTCAAGGGAGGGGAACTGCTGGACATTTCGGGGGGAGGAGGGGAAGGAGAGAAAAGATGCTGGACAGTTGTGGGGGAGGTGTGAGATACACAGATTCTAGAGACCTTAAAGGATAGGGAAAGGGAGAAGCTGCTAGACTTGGAGGGGGCGGGGTGGGTGGGTACTGTATCTAGATGAAGGCTCCTAGGGCGGGGTGGGTGGGTACTGTATCTAGATGAAGGCTCCTAGGGCACTAGATCATCTTGGGCCAGCCTTGGTGTGATGGCATAAGATGGCAGATAGTTATATGTGCCACTTATAGATATTCCTGGAGGCATAATTTGAGCAGAGCAGGGGCAGAGTTGCAATATATGTGTACATATGATTGCATGCAGAGAGTACATGTACACATTTACATAAATTCTGGAGCAGATGGACATGTGTATGTGTATGTCATCCTTTGCACACCATTGGGCTTTGTTTGGGGAACTCATTTATATAAGGCACATGGGCTTCCATATTGCTTTTATAAAATAGGCTTAAAAGAGATGTCTTTTTGGACTTCTCGCATACATGTCCTGTTATAAAACTGGGCCCATAACAGCAGTATTTTACACAGCAATGTAATTTGATATATCAATATCAGCTTTTTAAACTCATGTCATGCCACTATACATTTTGAATTTCCACAATAGCGCCGGGATAGCCAATATAATATGTCTGCCTTAAACCTTTGTTGATGTGTTTGGCTTTTATTCCAAGGTTTTCTTCCTTATGAAGCTATAATTTTTCCATGAAATGTGATGAGTTTGTTCAACCAGCAGATGAATTCTCTCTAATTTCAGTGTCCTCTCTTTATAGTAATAAAGTGGAATTTATGATAATGGCTTCTGGTTAACTTCATTTTTTGTACTCCTGAAGACTTCAATGGCATTTGGAATATTTCTACGGTTGTCCATGACAGTCTGACCTATACTCTTGCACTTGTTGCTTTAATATAAAGCACTGGTTTATGAAGTAGTCAGAACTCTAACTGGTCTTCGCTTACATCGAAGAAAAGAAATAAAGCTTATGAGCTGTGTACTAGGGCTGGAAACTGATGTCAGGCATACAATATATTGATAGGCTGCCTTTTAAAATGTAGCCCTGTTTTCTACTTAGGGAAAATAATATTGCTATAAATCATTAGCCAAAAAATGAATACTAGGCTAGATTAAATTCAGCTGATCTCATAATGGGCCATGAATAAACTGAAACTTGTGCTTGTCAGCTAACTTGGGGGCTCTTTTACTAAAGTGTGCTAGACTTTGGAATTTAACGCATGTTTAAATACTAAAATTAACGGGCCCAATTTTAAACTGGGCGGTGCTATGTGCCACGTCGGCGCATAGCCCGTTCCCCTTCTGTCTAACCCAGATTTTCAATGTCAGGGTCATATGTGACCCCAGCATTGAAGATCTGGGTCTCACCACATAACCCAGAAGCCGCAGGAGCTAGCTGAGTAGCACCAATTTTTGATGCTATCCGCTTAGCTCCTGTGCCTGAAAGATAGGTGAGGTTTTTCCTTGCCTATCTTTCAGGTGCAAGGGCTAAGCGAGTAGCATCGAAAATCGGTGCTACCCAGTTAGCCCTTTCCTCTGCCCCGTAATGCCTCTAACACGCCCCGATGCTAACCGCATACCATCAGGGCGGTTAAGGACTTATCCAAGTTAAGGACTTATCCGGGATTTTCGAAGGGCACTAGGGCAGTTACCTGTGTAAATGCCTTCGAAAATTGGGTCCAACGTGTATTAAGTGCAAAGTCTCTGCAGTCACTCTCAGAGATGTGGCCAGCATCTTATGTGCGGATGCATTACCTAATGCAACGCAGAGGCACCTAACTCCACCTATTCAGGTAGCATTAACTGCACCTGTTCTAAATGCAACATTGACAGCTAGCATGCAATATGTCCCCTCCACGCTAACTGGAAAATATTCTCCATGATCACTCTTTGCCCCTAATCTGCCCTTTTACCACACCAATGCATGACTGGCAGTTAGTGTGTGAATAAGTGTGTGGGAACTGTCATGCCCCCATGATAATAGTTACTGTCGGCTCTTGTATATAGTTGTTCTGCATGACCTCTTAGTTTTTACAAACAATATTGCATGATGTTTTGTGAACAGATCAAAATTAGAATTTTAATCAATTATACATTATGAATAAGTAAACAAGAGACATGACTAGATTATCTTTATTTCACATTTGATATACTGCCCAGGCCGTGGCATCATGGCGGTTTACAATGATAATAACAATGCTGTAGAGCTAAGAAATGGAAGGGAATGCCATAAGTTAATAGGACAGAAGAAAGACAATCGGGTCATCAAATGAGAAAATGAAAAATATAAAGTGGGCAATATTTCAGCTTCTGACCTCTCAAAGGCATTTCCATAGCTCTAATGAGACACCTCAAGAATCTTGTATTGATTTTATTGAAATACTCCAGTGAATACATCTGTGTAATTTAATCTAAAACTCTGAGCTATTTATTTATTTAGACAGATTTGTATGCCACCTTATCCTTCAATCAAGGTGCTCACGTCACATCACAATTGGAGGGTTACATTTAACATTAGGGTACGTGTAAACATTTAGACAGTACAGTTACATATCAACATTTAGAGAGTACAATTAAAGGAAACATTTAACATGAGGGTATTTAATAACGTGGTATAATAAACTTGTGTGTGTAGTTAGGATGGGTGCGTACTTAGATATGCAGCCAGTGGCTTCTGGTAGCCTAAGTCAGTTGGATTTTGAAGATAACGAAACATAGAAACATGACGGCAGAAAAAGATGACATGGCATATCTAGTCTGTCCTTCCATATAGAAACATAGAAACATGATGACAGAAAAAGACCACATGGCCTATCTAGTCTGTCCTTCCATATCAACAACTACAACAATCCACTTTTTACCTTTAGAGATCCTCTGTATTGGTCCCATGCTTTTTTGAATTCAGTTACTGTCCTCATCTCTACCACCTCCACTGGGAGACTATTCCACGGATCCACTACTCTTTCCGTAAAGAAATATTTCTGCATATCACTCCTGAATCTATCCCCCTTCACCCTCATCCCATGTCCCCTCGTAGCAGAACTTGCTTTCAATTGAAAGAGGCTCTCTCCCTGAACATTTATGCCACGGAGGTATTTAAACATCTCAATCATATCACCTTTATCCCGCCTTTCCTCTAAGGTGTACATATTAAGATCCTTCAGTCTGTCCTCATATGCTTTATAATGAAGCCCACTAATCATTTTAGTAACCACCCTCTGCACCGACTCCATCCTGTTCACATCCTTTTGAAGGTGCAGTCTCCAGAATTGCACACTATACTCCAAATGAGGTCGCACCAAAGACTTATACAGAGGCATTATCACCTCCTTTTTTCTGCTAGCCATTCCTCTCCGTATGCACCCAAGCATCCTTCTAGCTTTTGCCGTCGCCTTTTCTACCTGTTTAGCTACTTTAAGATCATCAAACACAACCACGCCTAGGTCCCGCTCTTCTTTAGTGGACAAAAGTACTTCACCTCCTATACTGTATTGCTCCCTTGGATTGCTGCAGCCCAAATGCATGACCTTACATTTTTTAACATTAAATCCCAGCTGCCAAATTCTAGACCATTCTTCAAGCTTAGCTAGATCCCTCCTCATGTTATCTACACCTTCCTGGGTGTCTACTCTATTGCAGATTTTGGTATCATCTGCAAAGAGGCAAACTTTACCCAACAGCCCTTCCGCTATATCACTAACAAAGATGTTAAAAAGAATCAGACCAAGGACAGATCCCAGGGGCACACCACTGGTAACATCCTTCTCCTCAGAGTGAGCTCCATTTACTTGTACTCTTTGTCGCCTCCCACCCAACCAATTTCTAACCCAAGCAGTAACTTTAGGGTCCATCCCTAGGGTGCTCAGTTTGTTTATAAGTCGCCTGTGAGGAACAGTGTCAAAGGCTTTACTGAAATCTAAATACACCACATCTAGAGCTCTCCCTCGGTCCAACTCCCTAGTCACCCAGTCAAAGAAATAAATCAGATTTGTTTGACAAGACCTGCCTCTGGTGAATCCATGCTGCCTCGGATCCTGTAATCCGCTGGACTCCAGAAACCTCACTATTTTCTCTTTCAGCAGCGTTTCCAATAATTTACTCACCACCGAAGTTAAACTAACCGGCCTGTAGTTTTCAACCACATCCTTACTTCCACTTTTGTGTAAAGGCACCACATGAGCCTCTCTCCAGTCCTTTGGCACCACTCCCAACTCCAACGAGGCATTGAAAAGGTCAGTCAGTGGACTTGCTAGAACGTCCCCAAGTTCCCTCAGTATTCTAGGGTATATCCCATCCGGTCCCATCGCTTTGTCTACTTTAAGTTGAGCTCGTTTCTCACGAACACAGTCTTCTGAAAATTGTTCAAGATGTCCCTCGCTTCTGTTCCTATTTGTGGGTGTTTTTTGAGGTCCTGCTCCTGGTTCTTCATCTGTGAACACAGAACAAAAATATTGTTAAGCAATTCCGCTTTATCCTTATCAGCTTCTACATATTCCCCCCCTGCACCCTTGAGTCTGACAATACCACTCTTGCCCTTCCTCTTCTCACTAATATATCTGAAAAATGTCTTATCCCCCCATTTTATTGCATTGGCTATTTCCTCCTCCTTTTGAATCTTTGCCTTCTTGACTACTTTGCTAGCTTCTCTAAGTTTTTCCAAATACATATCAACTACAATAGTCCCCTTTTTTTACCTTTAGAGATCCTCTGTGTTTGTCCTATACTTTTTTGAATTCAGATATTGTCCTTGTCTCTACCACCTCCAGTGGGAGACTAGTCCATGCATCTACCACTCTTTCTGTAAAGAAATATTTCTGCATATTACTCCTGAGTCTATCCTTTCACCCTCATCCCATGTCCCCTCGTAGCAGAGCTTGCTTTCATTCGAAAGAGACTCTCCTCCTGTGCATTTAAGCCATGGAGGTATTTAAACATCTCTATCATATCTCCTCTATCCTGCCTTTCCTCTAACATATACATATTAAGATCCTCATATTTTTTAATACGAAGACCACTAACCATTTTAGTAGCCACCCTCTGTACTGACTCCAACCTGTTTATATCCTTTTGAAGGTGTGGTCTCCAGAACTGCACACTATACTCCAAATGAGGTTGCACCAAAGACTTATACAGAGACATTATCACCTCCTTTTTTCTTCTGCCCATTCCTCTCTCTATGCATCCAAGCATCCTTCTGGCTTTCTCCATTGCCTTTTCTACCTGTTCAGACATAATCACGCTCAGGTCCCGCTCTTTCTTTGTGGACACAAGGACTTTACCCCATACACTGTACCACTCCCTTGGATTTTTGCGACCCAAATGCATAACCCTACATTTTTTAGCATTAAATCTCAACTGCCAAATTCTAGATCATTCTTCAAACTTGTTTTCTACTCTTTCTTGAGTCTACCATATTGAAGATTTTGGTATCATCCGCAAACAGGCAAACCTTACCCAACAGCCCTTCCACAATATCACTGTTAAAAAGAATCAAACCAAGAACAGAGCCCTGCGGCACACCACTGGTAACCTCCTCCTCAGAGGTAGCTTCATTTGCCTGAACCCATTGTTGCCTCCCACTCAACCAATTTCTAACCCAATCAGTAACTTTAGGGTCTATACATAAAGTTCTCAGTTTGTTTATAGGTCGCCTATGCGGAATGGTGTCAAAGGCTTTACTGAAATCCAAGTATACAACCTCTAGGATTCTCCATGGGTCCAACTCCCTGGTCACCCAGTCAAAGAATTCAATCAGATTTGTCTGACAAGACCTGCCTCAGGTAAACCCATGCTGCCTCGGATCCTGCAATCTATTGGACTCCAGAAAACTCACTGTTCTGTTTTTTAGCAGTGTTTCCAATAATTTACTCACCACAGACCAATAACTTACTCACCACAGAGTAGTTTTCAACCTCATCCTTACTTCCGCTTTTGTGCAAAGAGACCACATGTACCTTTCTTCAGTCCTCTCGGACCACTCCCGACTCCAAAGAAGCATTGGAAAGGTCAGTCAGTGGAGCCGCTAGAACGTCCCCAAGTTCCTTCAGTATTCTGTGATGTATCCTATCCGGTCTCATCACTTTGTTTACTTTTAGTTTAGCAAGTTCCTCATGAACACGGTCTTTTGAAAACCGTTCAAACTCCTTATGACTTCTATTTCTATTTGTGGGTGTTTTCTGAGGTCTTCTCCTGCTTCAGACCCTTCATCTGTGAACACAGAACAGAAATATTTGTTAAGCAATTCGTTTTTTTCCTCATAGGCTTCTACATCTTCCTCCCTGTCACCCTTGAGCCTGACAGTACCACTTTTCTCTTCCTCCTCTCACTAACATATCTGAAAAATGTCTTATCCCCCCATTTTATTGCATTGGCTATTTCTTCTTCTTTTTGTATCTTTGCTTTCCTGACTACTTTGTTAGCTTCTCCAAATTTTTCCAAATATAGATGCCTGTCTTCATCTCTGTGATCTCTTGTATTTCATGAAGGCCTCCTTCTTTTTCTTCACCTTTTACTTATTTTGAGAACCATAGCAGCCTCCTTTTCCTTTTACCTTTGTTTACCTTTCTGACAAAAAGGTTTGTTGCCCTTAAAATACCCCCTTTCTTTTTTGCCCTGTTTTTCTACATCCCCCAGGTGTTCCCATCCCGCTAATAATGCCTTGTGGTACTGTCCCATCTCGGCAAAGTTAGTTTTCCTAAAATCTAAGACCCTCACATTTGAATGGATTTTTTCAGCCCTAGTCCTAATATTGAACCGTACCATATGGTGATCACTGGATGCAAGATTATCTCCCACTATAACATCAGAAACACTTTCTCCATTGGTAAGCACTAAGTCCAGTATGGCCCCTTCATGTGTAAATTTTGTTACCAGTTGCCCAAATAGTTCTCCCTATAGAGAATTCAGGATCTCCTTAATTCTTGATAACACCACAGCAGGGATGTGCCAGTCAACTTCCGGCATATTAAAATCACCTATCAATAGCACTTCTCCTTTCATGGCAATGCTGCATATGTCTTCTATTAAATCACCATCCACTTTTCCCTGTGAGGGGGATCTGTATGTCACTCCAATGCATAGGGATTTCCCTTTCCCTCTTTCTAATTGAACCCATGCTGCCTCCTCTCTCCCTTTTAAGTCCTGTAATTCTATAGCTTTAATATTATTTTTTACATATAGTACCATTCCTCCTCCCTTTCTTCCTACCCTGTCCTTTCTGTATAAATTATAGCCTACTATAATTACATCCCAATTATGGTTGTCCATGAACCATGTCTCTGTAACTACCACTAAATCCAAGTCAGCCTCTTCCATTAAATCCTTGACATCAGGGATCTTATTTCCGATGCCACGGGCATTTATACACATAACTTTCCAGATGTTGCCCCTTTTGCCCATTTGTACAGAGGCTTTCTTCACCCATCCCCAATGAATCTAGTTTAAAGCCCTCTTCAGTAGGTTAGCCAGTCTGCTGCTGAAGACACTTTGACTCTTCTTGGATAGATGGACGCCATCTCTGCTCTTCAGCCTTTGGAACATCATCCCATAGTCCAGGAAACCAAAACACTCTCAGTGATATCATCCATGCAGCCATCCATTCATCTTCAGGATGCGAGCTTCTCTGCCTTGGACTTTACCATCAATAGGGAGGATTGAAGAGAACACCATTTATCTGCTTCACCCTCTGTCTCGGAGCCATGAAGTCACTTTTGATATGCTCAGAGGAATACCCAGCAGTATCATAAGTGCCAACATGGATGAGCAACATCAGATAAAAGTCAGTAGGCTTGATGAGTCTCAGCAAACTCTCCATAACATCAAGGATTTTAGTACCTGGCAGACAGCACACCTCTCTGGATGCCTCGGTACCTCTCAGAAGAGAGTCACCAACCACCACTACCCTTTGCTTCCTTGTGGTCACTGATTCTGCAACTTTGGGGTGCTCAAGCTCTGGTTCTTCCCTTTCCTGGGATGCTTTCACCTCCTCCAGGGTTGGAGGAGTTGCCAATGAAAGACAATGGATAGATTTGCCAGCAGTACCTTAGTAAATGTTACAGACAGCAATGGAGTAGTAGCCTGGTGGCTAGAGCACTGGCTTGGGAATTAAGAGACCAGGGTTTGATTGTCACTAGCACTCCATGTGGCTTTGGGCAAGTCACTTAATCCTTCATTGCCTCAGAAAAATGCAAGTTATCAATATCCCTATTTAATGTACATTACCAAGTTTAAGTTATAATGTAAAATGCTGAAGACACTTCTTTTCCACAAACACAATGGACTCACAAAACCCTTAACCACCCTACATGTCCCCCTCCCCCCTTCTCCCCCTTCTATAACTTGTATCTAACCAAACCTTGTAAACCACTTTGATTAAAGGAAAAGGTGGTATATAAAACATGATAAATAAAATAAATAAACCGCTTTCACTGAAATGATAAAGCGGTATAAAAAAATCTGTTAAATTATTTTTTTCTTTTAGTGCCATGAAGTCAGTGCTGACTCCTGGTGACCCAGCTGCCTCTGAGTTTTCTTGGCAATATATCACCAGAAGTAGATTGCCAGGCCTTTTCTTCTGAGGCAATGGAGGGTAAGGTGACTTGCCCATGGTCATGAGGAGTGTCAGTGGGAATCAACCCCTTGATTTTCTGGGTATTAGGTAGTTGCTCTGACCACTAGGCTACTCCTCATCCTCCTCCTCCAAAATAAATATTAGCAGTGAACTTTTAAAATAATTGAAATCCTTATAATACTGTTTTAAAGCTTTTATGGGAGAAAGTTATCATTTCACAAGAGAAATTTATTTTTTCACATTGTGCCTCCGGCATACTCCCTTGCAGTTTCTACATATTATGGACATCAGCATGTCAACTGAGGCCTTTCTAAAAATCGCCATTTACAGATGGAAGCCATGCGGGAATAGCATATACTGTTGCGTAATAGGGAACACAATGGGGCTTGTTTACAAAGCCGTGGTAGCGGTTTCCGATCGTTATTGGAGCCGCAGCCCCATTGATTTCAATGGGCCGCGGCCCTGATAATGATCGGAAACCGCTACTGCGGCTTTGTAAACAAGCCCCAATATCTTAATAGTGTGGACTAGTTGCCAATAGTGACAAAAAACCCTCAAAAGGAAAGCAAACATTTTTGCACAGTAAATTTCAAATGAAACAAAACTATTTGTCTGTACACCCCTAATAGCTAAACACAATTTAAAAAGTCAACAATAGAGAGGATTAAATCCAGTACTTTAACGTAACTAATTTTGAGTTTGATTATAGAATAATTCTACAACCCAGTCTGTTTCAGTGAGATGTCTGAATCAAAGGACTGATGTAGAAAAGTTGATGCCTGATGAGGGACCAGCAATATAAACCAATGGGTTAAGGGAAACCCTAGAGGGGTCATTTTGGAAGCCTTATTTGTACGTACTTTGGATGTCCAAAAACGAGCATAGATATGTCTCCATAGTCTGAACGGAAGTTGGTGAAGTTATGGCCCACCTGATCTCAGAAATGTAATGCACATCCAGCATTGCGTCTAGGTTTAGACCTGCTCCAAGCATCTGAAAAGTGTTTATTGTGACTGAAAAACATCCAGAGGGTATAGAGAAGAAAGCACTTCATCATCCCCAGTACTCAGCACGATGTCAACAGGGGCGGCCCAAGGGGGGTGCGGGGCCATGCGCAGAGATTAATTGGGGGTCTCATTTGCATAAGGAACCTCATTTGCATAAATATTTGCATAATGTTAACATGCGCTTTTAGTAAACATGCCTCTTAAAGAGTATCTGAATAAAGAAAGGCTAACAGATTTCTACATTACTATATTGCAGTGACAACCACCAGGCCCATTAGGAAGTACTACAAACACTGATCATTTAGAACCCGTAGCAAATCCACCGTATCATAACAGCACTATCAGGACTCACAAAGCACCAAACCCTACCTATCAAAAGGCAACACTGCAGATATTAAAGCCAGTACATCTCAGAAAATACCAGTACATCTCACTGGGGGAAAGAGAACAAGTGGGTCTGTCAAATAGAAACAATATGAACAGAATACCTCAACTTGGTTACACATGCAGAACATAGACTGTCACCACACAAAGAACAAGGGATCACAATTTAGAAATAGGAAGATGATAATTAAACTGGGAACCCCAAAAGCCAAACATGAAATGTACAACACTGGAGAAATAAAACTATAAATTAATTCCCGCTCACACTAAGCAAAAACGTGAAGATGTTAGCATTACACACTTCCCAGACCTGACATATTCCAGTTAATAAATTAAAGATAAAAAGTAGTTTTCTACCTTCTGTTTGGGATTTTATTTTTCAGCTGCAATTGCTTCAGTCACTTTCTTCTGGTTTCTTTGTGTCTTCTGTGAGCTATCCATTTGTCCTTTCTTCTCTTTTAGATTTTTTCCATTCTCTCTATATATCTGCTTTAACATACTGATCTTTCCCCTTTTGCACTTCCCCCCTTTTCTTTCCTTGTGGAGTGGAGGAGTGGCCTAGTGGTTGGGGCAAGGTACTTCAGGCCAGAAGGTCAGGGGTTCAAATCCCACTAGAGGACAGCAACCTTGGGCCGGAAGGACTGGGGTTTCTAGTTCCACAAGTGCTTCTTGTGGTCTTAAGCAAGCTACTTAACCCTCCATAGCCCATGTTCCCTGTAAAATAGTTATCTCCAAGTTATAATGTCCTGTTCAATGTAATTTCAGTTTGTTCAATGTAAACCGCACTGATGCAGAATAACACGGTATATAAGAGAATGTAATAAATAATAAAATATTCCTTTATCATCCACTCAAATTTTACCCTTCCATTCTCAATCCCCACTTACTCTCCCAATACCCAGCCCATCGTAGACTTTTCTTCCCTCCCACACAAAATATCTTTCCCCTTTCCATTCTCATTCCCCATCCCCAACTCTTTCTAGTTCTCCCCCAAAATCAGCTCCCTTATAGCTCTAGACCCACCCAACATCCGCTTCCTTCTAGTCCCAATCTCCCAAGCCCCCACATCAGCCCATTTCCAGTCTTAGCCCCACATATGCTTTTTTTCCAGTTCCATTCCAGCCCCCCATCAGCTCATTTCCACTCCAAGCTCCCCCATCAGCCAATTTCCAATCCTAGCCCCCTTGTCAGCCCATTTCCAGCCCTATTCCAACTCCCCTCAGCCCACGTCTTGTACTATTCCAGCCCAATCAGCCCATTTCCAGTCCTATTCCCCCATTAGCCATTGCAGTCTTATTCCAGCCCATCACCCATTTGCAGTCCATGCTGCCCCCATCAGTCCATTTCCAGTCCTAGCCCTCAATATGCTCTTTTCCAGTTCCAATCCTAGCCCCCATGTCAGCCCATTTCCAGTCCTAGCCCCCCCCATATGCTCTTTTCCCGTTCCATTCCAGCCCCCCATCATCCCATTTCCACTCCAAGTTCCCCATCAGCCCATTTCCAGCCCTATTCCAGCCCCCATGAACCCATTTCCAGTCCTATTCCAGCCTCCATCCGTCCATTTCCAGTCCTAGCCCCCCATATGCTTTTTTCCAGTTCCATTCCAGCCCCCCATAAGCCCATTTCCACTCCAAGCTCCCCCATCAGCCAATTGCCAGCCCCCTCGTCAGCCCATTTCCAGTCCTAGCCCCCCATCACAGCCCATTTCCAGTTCTAGCCCCTCCATCACAGTCCATTTCCAATCCAAGTCCCCCCATCACAGCCCATTTGCAGTCCTAGCCCCATATTACAGCCCATTCAGTCCTAGCCCCCCCCCATTACAGTCCATTTGCAGTCCTAGCCCCCCCCCCCCCCATCACAGTCCATTTCCAATCCAAGTTCCCCTCCATCCTGGCCCATTTGCAGTCCTATCCTCCCCCATCACGGCCCATTTGCAGTCCTAGCTCCCCTCCCATTAGAGCCCATTTCCAACCCCAGTTCCCCCTCCCTCCATCATAGCTCATCCAGTCCTAGCCCCTCCCCCAAATAGCCCCGCGGCCATCTAAAGGGCTGGAGAGGGAGCTGGGGAAGCCCGCGCAAGACTCAGGCTCCCTCTGCACAGCCGCTAGCGTGAGAAGTCTTTTCCCTCATGATAGCGGCTGTATCTGTGAAGCTGTGAATGCTGGGAAAGGTTAAAGGGCAATGTCCCTGCATTTTGTTTCAGAGGTTCTGGCTTAGATGTCCCACATTGCACTTGGACGTCTCTTCTAAACTTCCCCTCCAGGGAAATAAGGCATAAAGGTAATAACTAATAAAAGCTAGAATGACAAATTAAAAAAGGAGATTTAATAGGAACAAAATCATTATGATTGTACAGGGTTCATTTGCCCTACAAAGGGGTTATCATTGTCCATATTAAAAGAGAGAGGGACATAAGTCAGGAAATTATCCCCCCCCCCCAAAAAAAGAGAAAAATCTTTCATAAATTATGAAAATAAGAAAAATTAAAGGCCCAATATTCTAAAGGCCTATAAACTGTGTAAATGCCGCTGAACGGGATTTCAACGGCACTAATACGGTTAGTGCCGCTGAATATCCCACGCTAACATCGCTCTGTGCCCCAATGCCAACCGCGTAGCGTCGGGGAATGTCGTGAGAATTCCGGGGCAAAGCAGAAGTGGTGACAGCCGCTAACCAGGTAGCGGCAATATTGCACCACTGTCCAATTAGCGGCCTGCGGGTAAAACTAGGTGAAGCAAGAGCTGGCCTACTTTTATCCACGGGAGCTAACTGGGTAGCGGTGCAATATTGCTGCTACCCAGTTAGCTTCTGTGGCATCAAAGGTTATGCGGTGACCCCACATATTGAATGCTGGGGCTGCATATGACTCTGGCATTGAATATGTGAGGGAGGAGTGGCCTAGTGGTTGGGGCAAGTTACCTCAGGCCAGAAGGTCAGGGGTTCAAATCCCACTAGAGGACAGCAACCTTGGGCCAGAAGCACTGGGTTTTCATAGTCCCACAGGTGCTCCTTGTGGTTTTGGGCAAGCCACCTAACCCTCCATTACCCATGTTCCCTGTAATAGTTATCTCCAAGTTATAATGCACTCTTCAATGTAACTTCAGTTTGTTTAATGTAAACCACCTTGATATCATGAAAGGTGGTATTTAGTGAGACGCATTTGGGATCTATCTTGCCTTGTAACAACTGATCACCTGTGTCCCGATTCCACCTGAGCACGCCGATTTCCAGAGCTCCTCCCACCTTGCTACTGATGATTAAAGCCAGCTACGGCCGCAGGCGCGTGGCTGTGAGCGCGTGCCTGAAGGGGTGTGACCCAAGGGACACATTCTGCCCATTGAGAGCCCTTTGGAGCACCTGAGGAAGTCTGTGGCAGAGTGATTTTCCTTTTCTGTGACTGGGGGTTCTGCAATGGGAAAGCAGAAAGCCAAGGCCAAAGCACCTACTACAGCACAAGTCGTACAAGGACCAATGACTATGCATGTTGTGAGTACTCTGAAGTCAGCCCCAGTGACTGGGAAAACTCTTTCATCTGCAGAAGCTTCACTTACTGTAGTTTGGGGTTGCGTATCCCTCCATCCCAACCTATTGCAGTAAATGGTCTGACTGTTAGTGGGTTAGGTGACTCCGTTTTTGGGGTGGTGGGTTCTCCCGCTGCCACCTTTACCCCACAAGTTCGGAAGACGACGCACCTGGCATCTGTTTCTTTGAATGTGATATTACCCCTTCCAGTCCCTGTTTCCATGCCTGAAGCTGCGGGTTTGGTTTCGGTTGACTTGGCGGGGGCTGATATTTCTTTGAAAGATGTTTGGGTGTCTGTTACTCAAATGGAGGGGATTCTCAGGAGAACTTTGACTCAGCTGTGTAGTTTCTCTCAGGGTGTTGTTAAAACTTTACAGCTGCTTGAATCACGACTTTCTGGTCTGGATAAGAGTTTTTCCAAACCAGAGTCTGCTGTTGGTGGAATGAAGAAGTTGCTGGATACATTTGTTAGGGATAGTCAAATATTACATACTAAGATGGAAATATTGGAAAATAGGGCTAGAGCTAAAAACTTGCATTTTTTTAAATTTTCCTGTTGTTCGCTTGCTCTCCCCACTTGAGCTTTTAAGGAAATATATGAAGGAGGTATTGTTTTCTGCTTTTGATGATTCTATTGTCATTTCTTTATATTATTTCCCTCATAATGTCCTTGAGTTGGAGGGGGGTGGGGGGAGTCGGGTGAACAGGTAAATTTGGATAGTCTGGATTTGATGCATTTTCTAGAGTCTTCTGAAGACAAGGTTTCTAAAAGAGTAACTCTTGTAGTCACTCTAAAATCAGAAGCAGAGAAATTAGCTATTTTGAAATGTTACTTTCCGAGAAAAGATCTTTTTTTTTTGTGGATATCCGATTATATCTTTCTGGATGTGGCTAAAGCCATTCAGCTTCGTAGGAAAGCATTTTTGCAACTGAAATCTAGAGTTCTGGCCATCAGGGGAACTTTAAATAAAACGTTTCCCTGTAAATGTCTTGTGTTGTATTCAGGTCTAAATAAATCTTTACAGAAGTATCACATCTGGAGAGGTTTCTTAGCGATAAATAATGTTGCTGCGGGTTGGGTTGAGTAAAAGGGGTTTATTAGTAATGACTGGGTGAATTAGAGTTGAAATGTGTTCTCCATTATGTGGACTTTGTTTTTTTTTCTGAAGTTTTTTCCTTTTTTATATATATTCTTTTGTGTCAATTTCCTTTTGGTTCATTCTGTTTAAAGGAGACTTTATGTGGATGTGTTTTATGTAATATTTAAGTAATGTGCAATAAAAAGCATTCAATATAACACAAAAAAATAGTTACATTATGAAACAAGGTGCTGGTCTGTCCACCACCATGCAGGCTCCTCAAGGGTAGTCCATACGCATGCTTCACCTGCTTATGCAGAAAAAGGCGGATGCCAGTGCTGGTGTCCAGTCGGGAATGGAGATTGTTGAGAAGGGACTATCTGTAAAACCTTCAAACACACACAGGGAACAACACTCCAGGAGGGTGAAGTTAAAAAAAAAAAAAAAGGAAGAAAAACCCAAATTTTTTGAAACCCAGGCTAGGCTTAGGCATAAGCCTAGTCCTGCTCCCGAGGAGCCCTAGTCTTCTAAAGGAAGCCCATACTTCTGTGGCTCCCTTAGATTAGCACAGTCCCAGCCACCTTGGTAGTACCTTCCCCCTCAGTCTGCAGCCCTTCTCTTCCTTAGTAAGCAGGCTAAGGTCCTGGCAGTGGCCTTGCCCCAAACTAAGAGAGGGGAAAGGAGAAATGTGGTTGCTTATAACAAGGGTTGCCAACTGGCTCCAGATGCGCCCAACACACTTAATCCAGTCCTAGGTTTACCCCATTGCATGTAGGAACATGTAGTTCTGATTCCTCCATTGCACTCCATAAGAAAAGTAAGACTCATGTCCCTGCATGCTATGGGGTAAACTCAGGACTGGATCAAGCCTGTCGGGCGCATCTGGAACCAGTTGGCAACCCTACTTATACCTCCTGTCTCACAGTTTGTGTATTCAAAAGAAAACCAAGAAGGTCATTTTAGGAGCTTATTACCCCCCTTTCTGTCCTCAGCAAGCACAGGCTTCATTCCAGTCCAATCCACATGGCAAAAGACAAAACGTATCCTTTTCTCATTCCCCAGCAAAATGGCCACTATGTCTCAGAGAGTGGAGTGAGAAAGGAAGAAAGGTACCTGCACCATTGTGACCAAACGCTGGTCACATTTCCCATTCATACCAACCCTTACACAACCAAAAACAAAAAATAAAACCAGAAAAAAAAATAACATCTACAGCCAACTGGCTCATTCTACCTCCATTTCCTCTGAAAAAGAAGCAGGCACATACAGGTGCAGAAACAATTTCATAATTGTGGACATGCCCGATGTGGACATCTGCAGGGGCATCTACATAGACATCATCAGAATAGTATTTCAGAACCTGGACATCTAAGAACAGCCAAATGGTTGGAGTAGTGGGCTAGCATTAGAATCCCAGTGCCACTATCACTGAACTTGTGCTGAATACTGGGGATGATAGAGTACTTTCTTCTCAACACCCTCGGGATGTTTTTCAATGAAAACAAGCATTTTTCAAATTCCTATTCATTCCTGGAGCAGATCTAAACTTGCAAGAGACTCTGGACAGCCAGGATGTTTCTGACATTAGGTGGGGACATCCAGGTTCCTGGGAACGCACCCATTCAGACTTGGACTTCGACAGATCTGGCTTTTAAAATGGCTCTGGAGACATCTCTATGCCTATCTCTATGCCTATTTTCAGATGTCCAAAGCACCAATAAGGTTTCCAAAATGGCACCCTTAATGAATACATGCATAAGGGTACATGCATATTAGGGAGGTGTTTCCAAAGATGGGTCTGTGGCAAAGAGTACATTTCCACATAGGCTTCAGCATTTTCAAAGTATGAGTGCAAGTTTTCAGTGACATTTAATAGGTGCAGGTTTGTGCACATACTTTATTTATTTATTATTAGTATTTAGCTCACGCCTTTCCGATGATAGTTCAAGGTGAGTTACATTCATTTACATAGGTAATACCTCTCCTGAAGGGAAATTGTTCTCTTTGAAAACTTATGTAAAGCCTGTAAGCAAGATATATATGCTGACTTTATTCAGAAATGCTTTGCTTGAAATGTGCTCCTACAAAACATAAAAAATCTCGGGTTGACAGAATCATTCCCTGACAACCCACAACTAACTGATCAGCAAAGGTGCAGAACACAGCTGACGTCTTTTTATATTTTTTAATAAACAGGTTTTACAGTATAAATTGTCTCCACAGTGGACACAAATATAGCCATTCCAGTTCTGGATCCTGAAAGCAGCATACAGGAGCTTTGGAGTAAATTTGTCAGTTGATGGAGTTTTCCTCCTAACCTTGAGTGACGAGCTCTCAGGATGATTACATACTAACGCAAAAACCACAATATATTTTATCTGAAATTTTACAACATCTGTTCAAAACTGAAATATAACTCAAATCACCCTTACTCTGAACAGCATTCAGTAATTTCTTCCAGCTGTCCAGTACAAGTTTTTCTTTTCAGATTTGAACATCATTTTTGACCGATTTATAATTTGAGATATAGCTGATATAAAGGCAGTTGGTCTCCAAATGGTGTGCTTTAACATAAAAAAAATGGTAAGAAATAACATTCAAAGTGGAAATATTACAGGTTAGGAAGCTTGTAAAAAGTCAAGGGCCATAGTAAAGCTTACACAACATATGGCATTAAGTCCTTTTCCTACTCAAAACTGCACTATACCTGCAAACATTTGCTTTTATATTTTTTAAAATAATGTGTGTTCATCTGACCAAAATCATTGCAATTATTTAGCAAGGTTTGTATATAAAAAAAAGGTTGATTGGAAGACAGGATACATGGAAGCCAGAGTATGTGTTTTGATCTGTCAGCCTCCTAATAACTACCTATAAAGACAGATAGTTGAAAGCACAATAATTAATATCTAAAGATGGTATTTTTATTATAGTTCTGAAAGCCTGCATAGGGTTTTGTTGACACTGCTTTCTTTATTTCGATGTGATAATTATTATTTGGTTCTTGATGCTGATAGATGACAGATAATATGATTGACTGATGTAGCTACTATGCGATTTCAATCCATCATTGATCTTTGTCATGTCTGTGCTTGTTTGACGCTGTTTTATGTCTGCTTTTATTCTCTGGCATGCCCCAAGCAAATGTTTTTTGGATGGGTGAGGTAAAAAACATCTGAAATAAATAAAAAAAGGAAATCTATCATTATAACAATACTATTAAGCACATGGAGGGGTATTTTAGAAAGGATGCACTTGACGGTACGCTTCTTCAATGATATTAGTTCTCACCTAGTCTTTGATGCTCTGCCTCACAATTTATCCAAGGCCATTTGGATGCCCAGTCTTCCAGTTTATCAAGATCCTCTTGCAATTTTCCACAATCCTCATGGGTTTTAACAACTTTGAATAGTTTTGTGTCATCTGCAAATTTGATAACCTCACTCATTATTCACATTTCCAGGTCATTTATGAATATGTTAAAAAGCAGCAGACCCAGCACAGATCCCTGGGGTACTCCACTATTCACCTTTCTCCACTGGGAAAATTGTCCATTTAGCCCTACCCTCTGCTTTCTGTCTTTTAGCTAGTTCCTGATCCACAATAGTACACCTTCTTCTATACCATGACATTTTAATTTTGCCAAAAGTCTCTCATGAGGGACCTTGTCAAAGGCTTTCTGAAAGTTCAGATACACTAAATCAACCGACTCACCATTGTCTACCTATTTATTCACATCTTCAAAAAAATATAACAGATTAGTAAGACAAGATCTTCCTTGGTTAAAGCCATGTTGGCTGTCTCCCATTAGGCCATGACTATTCATGTTCAGTAATTTTGTTCTTTATGATGGTTTCTACCATTTTTCCGGGTACTGACATCAGGCTCACCGGTCTGTAGTTTCCCTTATCACCCCTGGAGCCCTTTTTAAAAACTGGCGTCACATTGGCCATCCTCCAATCTCCAATCCGCTTCCTCTTCACCCTTTACCATTTTGGGGGCCCTGGGATTTATCCGAACCATGCATAAGGAAATAAACTCAGAACTTCTAAAGACAAAACTCTCCTCCTTATATGAGAACAGGTCCCCGGCCTCCAGGAGAGGCTTAAAGAACCTCTAGTTCTCCAACTCTCTCCGTTCCAGGATTTGCAAATATCCCATTGTTTGAGGACCCAGTTCTCGGTAACCGACATTTCCCGGAGACCTAGGTGTTGGGAGCAAGACCTTTTTGTGTCCAAGAAACTCACCGCCTTCGTGGCTCGGCTGTACAGGCATATGGTGGCTGATTTGCCTGTTCTTCCTGCTTTAAAACTTCCTAATCTGAGATGGGAGGCGACTTTACCAGGGAAGGAACAGGAGTTCTGGCTCGATGTTTATTCGTATTCACATTCATGTTCTTTGTCGTTGGGGTTGATTCACACTCAACTTAGGATACTTTATCGTCTATCTATAATGCTGGTAGACCTTTTCTGTTGGGGAAGAGCCGATGATCTGCTTTGTTGGCGACTATGTGGACGCGAGGGTCTTTTGATCATATGTGGTGGTACTGCCCTCACATTCAACGTTATTGGAGGATGGTGGTGGGACATGTTACTGAGAGGTTGCAGGTTACCCTCCGCTTTGATATGGAGTCTTGTGTGTTAGGGGTTTCTCCTGAATCCTCTTTTAGGAGTTCTCTTCGGCATCTGGTCCAATCGCTCCTTCTAGCGGCTAGATCTGTGATTGCTCGTTTCTGGAAGCGTAGTAGAGCACCGTCTATTACAGAATGGCGTTCTAAATGTTGGGAAATCTATCAATTGGAGATTACTGCTACGGTTCGTGGACGGTTCTTTATGGAAGAGGACCTTTGGAGTTTAGTGTTTCAGGAGGTCTCGTGAGGATTAGTGAACTCAGGTTGGTCATTGATATGCTGTTAGTCCCTCACTAGAATGTGTTCTCCCTTAGGTCTGTCACTTTTCTCTTCCATTCTTCTCTTCTTTTCTTCTTCCCTACTTTTCGGGGCAGATGGGTCAGAAGGGCTGGGGGGGGGGAGGGGGGTTTGGCTGGGATCAGTGGGGGGGGGGGGCAGGGGATAAATGAGTAGAGTCTACTGCACACTTTTGTTCTATGATTGATACGTTTTGTTACTTGTATTGACTGATTAATAGTGTTCGATATCCTGTCCTGTTCTGTCCCTCCCCTCATTGGATGGTTGATGAAGTTGTAAGATTGGGGGGGTTGTTGTATCTCATTGTTCGGGATTGTATCTCATTGTTCGGACTTGTTGTTATGGAATGTAAGTTATCTGATTCTGCTTAATAAAATTTATCACACACAAAAAAAAGAATACATTGTTCTGAAACATGTGCTCTTGGGTGACTTCTGGCTTTCCCCTATTTAGTTTAAAAGCTGTTCTATCTCCTTTTTAAAGATTAATGCCAGCAGCCTGGTTCCGTCCCTGTCCTCTCTCCCTTTCTCATGTGCTTATGGAATGTACACTCCATCTCAAATAAACTTGTTTTTACTCATGATCTCTTTATCTCTAATGCTCTCCATCTTCTTGCTCTGAGGCCTGGCTCATCTCAAAAAACAGGGCATCAGTTGCTGATTTCTGTCATGACAGTTATCAGTTCTCCCACACGCCTCGACCCACTGGCCGTGGTGTTGATGTTGGGCTTCTATTTTCTCCTGTCTGCCAATTCCAACCCCTTCTGCTGCCTCAGTCTCACTTCTTTCCTTCCTTTGAAATCCACTCCATCTGCCTTTTCACTCCACTACCTCTCCAGGTAGCTGTTATTAATCGACCTCCTGACAAGTCCACCTTTATCTTTCTCACTGACTTAGACTCGTGGCTTTCCTTCTTTCTTGATTTATTTTCCCTCACTCTTATTCTTGGGGATTTTAATATTCATGTTTATTACCCCTCTGATCCTTATGTTTTAAAGCTCCTTTCTCTTACCTCCTTATTTGACCTCCAGCTTTGCTCTACTGCCCCCACTCACCAGCATGGCCACTGCCTTAACCTTATGTTTTTCTATAATTGCTTACCCTCAAACAACTTCTGTACCTGAATTTTTTCCCTTATCCAACGATCCCCTGCTAAGCTTCACTCTTCATCACCGCCACCTCAACCTTGTCCTGTCTCCTCCAACCTCTTTAGAAATCTTCATGCCATTGACACTTTGGTTCTCTCCTAGACTGTTTCATCAACATTTTCCTCCACTATGTCATCTGAGTCTGTTGATGAGGCAGTAGCTTCCTATAACGCTGCACTCTCCTCTGCTCTGGATGCTCTCACTCTGCCCATACCATGTCCTGTGAGGCGTACTATACCCCAGCACTGGCTTTCATCCACTACCCACTATCTATGTTCTTGTGCCCATTCAGCTGAGCGTGCTTGGCTCAAATCCCACTCCCTCGCAGACTTTCTACACTTCATTTTCATGCTTGTTTCTTCATTGGCTTCCTATTCGTTTCCACATCCAGTTCAAACTTCTCCTGCTGACCTTTAAGTGCATTCACTTTGCAGCTCCTCACTGCCTTTCTTCTCTTATCTCTCCCTTCACCCCTCTTCGGGAACTCCACTCTTGTGACAAATTGCATCTATCTGTGGCCTTCTCTTCTATTGCTAACTCCAGACTTCACTCCTTTCACCTTGCTGCTCCTTATGCCTGGAACAAACTACCTGGGTCTGTACATCAGGCACCTTCTCTGGCCCTTTTCAAATCCAGGCTAAAAACTCACCTCTTTGCGGCCATTTTTGGATATTGACTCATCCGATCTCCTTTGTGTTTCCTTACCATTTCCCCTAGATGTATTCAATGTCTACACCTACTGTGTTGTCTGTCTTGACTAGATCATAAGCTCTGATGAGAAGGGACTGTCTCTTAAATATCTGTGCTGCGCTGCGTATGTCTTGTAGTGCTATACAAATACTCAGTAGTAGAGGTAGCATTAGTAGCGCTAAATGCCCTGAAGCTTACTGTGTAGCATTGGGGTATTCTGGGGAAGTATTCCAGATAACCAGTCAGTAGGAATATTTAGTCACTGGCCAGTTATTGAAAACTGGCTAAAGTTAGGCACTTTAAAGGCTAGTTTAACTTTAGCTGATTTAGCTAACCAGGTAGTGGCTGATTATTGTATGAGTCTATGCTAAAGTGGCGATGGCCAGCTGCTTTAAATGTGTCGGATGCCATCACTGAATATCGGCCCCTTACGACTCTGATTCTATAAGGCAGATAGTGGGGCTGCATATCCCATTCGAACGTGCTGTCTTGCTATCTGCCTTCACTGTATTCTGCCTCCTATCCCCCCTGCACGCACAGAAACGCTGTGCATGCTGCGGGGGAGAGGGGATGCACGGGCGGAGAGTGGGAGGAGCATGGGTGGGACCAACACCCGGGCGCACAGGGCCAGTTCTGGTCACGACCCTGTACAAAATGGGGGCACTGAGGGGACGGCCAGATTATTCCACCTCAGAGATGGAATAAGCACTGGCCACTCCCTGGATTGGTCAACCAGCCCCCTGGCAGCATCAGTGGGAGGCACGGTGACTTTCCGGGTCCTGGCTGGCCCTGTCGGGGGTCAGGCGAAAAGATAAAGGGGGGACAGCAATGCAGTGGGTTGGCTGGGAGGTAGTGAGGATGTCCCCCAGCTGATTGCAGGGACACGCCATGCCATACCCAGGCCAGATCCAGCACCCATGGAAGCGTCTTGCTCCCATGGTGGAGAATCGGGTCCTAACGAGCCCGGACATGCCCCTTGCTGAATCAGGCTCCACATGTTTTAAATACTAGCATCAATCCTGCAGAGACTGTGCCTAAATTTCAGGAGTTGACCCATTGTGGGTAAGCATTCTGTTCTTCACCCTTTGCCACTCTCTCTCCTACTCCCCAAGTCTATGTGCATTGCCATATGATCCAAAACTCCCATTAGACCAAGAACAAATTGTTTTTCGATGTGTGGAAATATGATGGCTGCATCATATGAATATATAAAATTCAGAAATATACAGTATAACAAAACACTTCTCTTCCCCATTAACTCATAACTGATTAACTGGCAGATCAAATTCTTTTAATATGGAAGGGATGTGGCTATTCTTCTGCAATGAGAGAAATCTCTCATATGGATTACTTTTAGATGCATGGCAGCTTTTAATAGAGATAGGGATTCAGCCCTCAAAGCCTTCCTTTACCCATTGCTTGATTTCATATCTCATTGGCATTGCCATTAAAGCTAAGCCACTTTATAAACAAGGCTTCTGTCCATGTATTGTCCCTTCCTATTAATGTGTGGGGCCACATCTCTCACTGACAGACCTGGGTGTCAATTGATGCAATCCCAGCTGTCAAAGCTGATATTGACCCTTACATCATCACCTCAGAGGCTCCATATAACGAGGAAGGAAAATTACCTACAGTATTATGCCCCTATTCTACTCTTTTTCAGGAGTTATATGTCCCCTGCAATGTGTCATTTTTAGGAAAGCAGTCTTGCCACAGCCCTCAGCAGTAAAACCTTGTTTACCTATTGGCTCCTCACAGTTTACCCACAGCTGCAGCCATCCCTCCTAATTAAAAACCTTCCGAACATCTTGTAAGTCACTCTTAAATAAGAATATGTCCAGATAACTTTAGAAAGGCCACACCATCAGGATGATACAAACCAGGATATTCCACAATCAAATTGTGCGTAATGCATAAACCATTCATAGCAAAAATGAACGTACACATCCATTTGATCTTTTTTTTTTCTCTTTATGAGACCACTTTCCTCTCCGTACCTTTTGTGGGGATAATATAATGCCCAGATAATGTGTGCTGCTAGCAACAGCCTTCTGCCCAATGCACCTCAAAACTTAATTTGCTATTATGCACTTGGTAGACATGTATTATTTTATTTCCTCATATGTTTATGTGTGTATGGACTTTACCAACTCATTACCCAATTCTGTTCAAGTGCGGTATGCTAGTATACCTTTATCAGATTTCCAAAAAATCTAAGTAAAAAAACCAAAAATATGACAGGGCAACCCTAACCGCAGACCACTAGTGACACTCCTACACACTTCCGCTGCTGCCAGGCCTGAGCAGTAATCCCTCAATGGCAGGGCAACATGCCAGGGCAACTTCCAGCTGGGCACAGTGATAAAACCACTGAAGGTGAACATGAAGAGATTCATTTGATTATTAGAGCTTTTTTTATTATTATTTTGAAGGCATGATGCAACAATTTCCTGTGCCAAACTCTTCAAAGAATGATGCAAGAATGAATAAAATGCACAGATAGAAAGATATGCTACTTCAGTGCCATCTTTTTACATTGTTTGTAGGGATGTCCTTTCATTTTGAAATGAAAGTGTCAATAGTGCACCCTATTGTGCAATAGGAAAACAAATAAAATGAAACAAAAAAATAATAATAATAATTTGACCTGCACATCCCGAATCTTTTGATAAGCCCTACACTGTGCCTGGATGTTGCACTGCCTTAAATGGATGATCGGTGCCTAGGGTGGAACTTATGACTTTGCTCTGTCAAATTAATGGTAACAGCCTACCCTCACAGCATCCTCTATTGATCCATCCCTATTGAGGATATGCCCTTACTAACCAAAACCAAGTGTTCATCTAAAGACTTGCCCAACCAAAGATTGATCGCATATCCAGATGCAGTGTTGTCTGCAGTTGAAGTAAACAAAGAACACCCTAGTATGATGAAAAACAGAAGGTTTTTCTAAAGAGTTTCAAGCGTGGATATCAGAATGGAGATGTCTAGGTCGCAATATACACAATTTGGCTGCTCCAAACTTGGAGCCTCTTCTAAACTATCAGTAAGGAGATGCAGGAGTGCCAGTACATGGAGCTGGAGGAGCTATTTTACAAATCTACATGTAGGAAAAATCAACAGAGTGCCCATTTACATGTGCAGGTGGGGCAGTTTGAAAACTGGACATGTAAATGCTGGGAAAGGTTAAAGAGCATTGCCTTTAACCTTTCACAGCAATCGCGGCTTCACACAAACAGCCGTCAGCATGAAGGAAAAGGATCTTCACGCTGGCGGTTGTACAGAGGGAGCCGTGATGGGAAGGGGGGAACCTAGACTGAAAATTGGCTATGGGGGGGGGGACCTGGACTGGAAATGGACTAAGGGGGGGGGGGACCTGGACTGGAAATGGGCTGTGATTAGGGGGGCTTGGACTGCAACTGGGCTGTGATGTTGGGGGGGGGGAACTTGGACTGGAAATCGGTTGTGATGGTGGGGGGGAATTGGACTGCAAATGGGCTGTGATGGGGGGCTAGGACTGAAAATGGCTGTGATGGTGGAGGGAGCCTAGGACTGGAAATAGGTTGTGATGGTGAGGGGGGGGGGCTAGGACTGAAAAGAGGCTGTGATGGGAGGACTTGGATTGGAAATGGGCTGTGATTGGGGGGCTAGCACTGGAAACGGGCTGATGGGGGCTGGAATAGGACTGGAAGTGGGCTGACAGGGGGGCTAGGATTGGAAATTGGCTGATGGGGGAGCTTGGAGTGGAAATTGGCTGATGGGGGGCTGGAATGGAACTGGAAAAGAGCATATGTGGGGCTAGGACTGGAAATAGAATGGAACTGGAAAAGAGCATATGTGGGCTTGGAGTGGAAATTGGCTGATGGGGGGCTGGAATAGGACTGGAAATGGGCTGACAAGGGGGCTAGAATTGGAAATTAGCTGATGGGGGAGCTTGGAGTGGAAATTGACTGATGGGGGCTGGAATGGAACTGGAAAAGAGCATATGTGGGGCTAGGACTGGGAATGAGGAGCTGGAATAGGACTAGAAATAGGCTGATGGGGGAGCTTGGACTGCAAATGGGTGATGGGCTAGAATAGGACTGGAAATGGGCTGATGGGGCATGGGAGAATGGGACAAGAAGGGAGCGGATTCTGGGTGGGTCTAGAACTATAAGGGAGCTGATTTTGGGGGAGGACTAGAAGGAATGGGGATGGGGAATGAGAATGGAGAGGGGAAATATATTTTGTGTGGAAGAAAAGTCTACAATGGGCTGGGTATTGGGAGAGTAAGAGGGGACTGAGAATGGAAGGGTGAAATTTGAGTGGATGATAAAGGAATAAGGAAAGAAATGGGGGAAAGAGCAAAAGGGAAATGATCAGTATGTTAAAGCAGATATATAGAGAGAATGGGAAACATCTAAAAGAGAAGAAAGGACAAATGGATAGCTCACAGAAGACACGGAGAAACCAGAAGAAAGTGACTGGAGCAATTGCAACTGAAAAATAAAATACCTAAAAAGAAGGTAGAAAAATACTTTTTATTTTGAATTTATTAACTGGAATATCTCTGGTCTGGGAAGTGTGTATTGCTAACATCTTTGTATTTTTGTTTAGTGGAAGAGGAAATTACTTTATAGTTTTATTTCTCCAGTTTTGTACATTTCATGTTTGGCTTTTGGGGTTCCCAGTTTAATTATTATCTTCCTATTTCTAAATTGTGATCCCTTGTTCTTTGTGTGGTGATGGTCTATGTTCTGTGTAACCGAGCTGAGGTATTCTGTTCATGTAGTTTCTGTTTGACAGTCCCACTTGTTCTGTTTCCCCCAGTGAGATGTATTGGTATTCTCTAAGATGTATTGGTTTAATATCTGCAGTGTTGCCTTTTGATAGGTAGGGTTTGGTGCTTTGTGTGTCCTGGTAGTGCTGTTATACGGTGGATTTGCTATGGATTCTAAATGGTCAGTGTTTATAGTACTTCCTAATGGGCCTGGCGGTTGTCACTGCAATATAGTAATGTAGAAATCTGTTAGTCTTTCTTTATCCAGACACTCATTAAGAGGCATGTTTACTAAAAGCGCGTGTTAACATTATGCAAAGATTTATGCAGATATACTCCCTTATGCAAATGAGGCCCCGCAATTAATCTCCGCACATGGCCCCGCACCCCCCTTGGGCCACCCCTAATTGAAACCATTTGACTGTGGTATCTTGTAGTCCAATCTCTGTTAGGCGTTTCAATAGGATGTGATAGGAAACTGTGTCGAATGCCGATGATATATCGATAAATATTAGTAGGAAGCCCTGCTTTATCTTGTCTATTCCTTTGATTATGTTATTGAATAGGTGTATGAGTAGTGTCTCAACACCATGTTGTGGACGGAATCTCTGCTGGTGGGGATCTAGTGGGGCAAATTCGTCAATGTGATCTTGGAGCTGTCTCTGAACAATTCTTTCAGTTATTTTAGCCAGGAATGGGAGGCTGGATATTGGGTGGTAGGTTGAAGGGTCGATAATGTTGGATGAAGTATATTTAGGAATGGGGCGGATAGTAGATTGCTTGAGGGCTTTTGGCATGTAACCCTGGGTGAGAAAGGTGCTAACTATCTTTTGGATGAATGTGTTGAGTTCTTCTTTGGTGGATTTAATCCAAGTTACCAGGCAGGGGTCCGATGGAGAGGTGGTGGTGTTTAGAGCAGTGATGGTTTGTTCTATTTGTTTTGTTTATGGAATGCTGAATTTCTTCTATTGATTGGTAGTTGTAGAGCCAT
The DNA here is from genome assembly GCA_033557465.1 of Ichthyophis bannanicus. Taxonomy (NCBI): domain Eukaryota; kingdom Metazoa; phylum Chordata; class Amphibia; order Gymnophiona; family Ichthyophiidae; genus Ichthyophis; species Ichthyophis bannanicus. The sequence goes on along the minus strand of CM066035.1, from coordinate 767,900,244 downwards.
TTGTTGCTGATTTGTCCATAAGATGGATGTTCTTATGGTGTGTGTTAGTTCTGTTCTCGGCTATTAGGTAATCAGCAAAGGTTTGTGGGTATATTTTGCTTTCATCTTTCATTGTTGGGTCTTTCGTTAGGGTGCGGACGATGTTGAAGAGCTCTTTAGGTTTGTTACAGGCTTTTAGTACAAGGTTTGTGTGGTATTGTTGTTTATGTTTGTTTATTAGGTTATTGTAATCTTTTTGCATCTCCTGGTATTTTTTCAATGTGTTTTCTGATTTGTTGCTTCTCCATCGACGTTTCAGTTGCCTTAGTTTTCTTTTGGATTGTCTTATTGTGTTAGAGTACTATGGTGTAGAACTGGTCCTGTTTTTGTTGTGGTGTGAGTTTAATTTGTTGTGGTGTAAATTTATGTGAGGTGTGTGTTGAGATGCAGCAAGTATAGTGGTATTCCATCAGTTGATGGCTTCGTCCAGGTCGGTGAAATCCTGGGGTAGTGACTGCATGGTATCTTTGAGGAATTGCTCTTTGTTAAAGGCTTTGAAGTGTCTTGTTGCTTGTTCCGTTTTCTGAGCTGCCTGTTCGGTATTGAGGTGGAGTTCAAATAATATGGCATGGTGATCTGACCATGGTATTGGTGTAGTTTCAGGTGGTGTTATGAGACCTTTATCTAGGGTGTTGGTTGGAACAAATATGTGGTCTGGTGTAGAGCCAGAGTGATGGGATGGGCCCATTAAGATTTGCTTGAGATGAATGGATTCCATTGCTTTGTGTCAATGCGAATTCAGTTGTTGTTGAGGCAGATTTGAGGTTTAGGTCTCCTAGCACAATGAGAGTCTTGTGTGGTGAGTTAGCTGCATATATCATGTCCAGGATGTTGGATGTATCCTCTGTTGGGGCATTGGGGGGTCGGTATATTAAGCAGATGGATAGATGTTTGTTTTCAGTGTTGATGAATTCACAGTGTATGACATAGGGAATACATGTGTACATTTTTTACCCATCCAGGCCATGCCCTAGCCATGCTCCAACATATCCCTTGCAATTTCTATGTATTATCAAAATTCAAGTGTAATTTGAGCCCTTCTAAAATCACCTTAAACATGTGAATGCCATTTCTGCTGTAAATACCAAACCTTCCACGTGAAATTTGTGAATAAGGCTTCTAAAATAACCCCCATAATGTAAAGCAATGGGATTGTCATATGCCTATCGACCTCAATAAAATAGATCCTCAAAGCTGAAAAGTGGGACAACGCAATTAAACAAACAGTAGAAATCATACCACTGGAGCACTAATCACTTATTTCATGCATTGAAAAAAAATATTTTGTCGGACAGTTCGTTTCAAGGACATAACCTCACCTTACAAATGTTCCATTTTGATAAATTTAACTTATCAAATAAAAAAGTAACAGCGTATTAAAGCTGCAGAAAAACATTCACTCATCTGAAATTCAAACATAGTAATCAATCTGCATTTCGAACCAGCTACTCAGTAAGGTTCTGTGTCAGGAAGTGGTCCAGAAATTCCCCATATAAAATAATCTCAGAAATCCAGACTTCATTTAGAAATGCCAACTAAACTTGAAAAGAGAAAACTTGGTGCCCTTCCTTGCGCTTTTACCTTTTATTTTTGACAAGTTAAATAAATGTATCAAGATGGAATGAACGGTTTACATATGGTTCGATTTGTAATGTATATGCCTATGAATGACAAGACTTCGACTTTCATACTTTGGACACATCATGCAAAGAGAGAGATCATTAGAGAAAGACATCATGCTTGGCAAGGTAGAAGGTCAATGCAAAAGAAGAAGGCCAGCAATGAGATTTATCAATACAGTAACAGCAGCTATGGGTGCCGGTCTGTCAACAATGAGTTGCCTGATTGAAGTCTAAACACAGTTTAGGACAACTATCCAGAGGGTCACCATGAGTCGACACTTAACAACAACATGCCTATGGACATCATTTGTTTTGGGGACAGGCCTATGGATGGTGCTTTTGTTGCAGTACCACTGCATAATGAATGAGTGCTGTTGGCAGCTCTGGTCAGTGCTAAAGGCAGAAAAGAACAACATTGAACCTTTGCAACATTGGCTTCCCATTTCCCTGCTTCCATTCTCATGCAATACCAGGAAAGGGATTCCAGAGGTTCCATTTTAGACAAAGGGTTAATTTTTTACTGAGGCTACATAGCGGACACAGAGATCTTCCTGGAAAACTGTGCAGTAGTAACCTTTTAGTCCCAAAGCTCTATGATCTATCTTAGACCATTAGATGAGTATTCTAACTCTACTGTACAAGTGATCCCCCCTGAATTTTAATAGCTATGTTGTAACTATTTTTGTTTCATTTTGCACAACACTTCAAAATTGTATATAGCATCCTTTCCCCTGAAAATATTTCTTACAGCACTCATGCATTGCACATAACCTAAAGCAATTAAAAATTTTTAATGTGAATGTGACTTTTAACATTAAGACCTTGAGACCTCATAATTGCCCCTTAATTTATCTCAGTTCCCTTAAGCACAAGACTTCCAGCATGACCAGGGAGAGGGTTAAAATTAATTAGATAAATAAATAAGGGGCTAGAAAGGGAAATGTCACATTTGGCATATAAGCTATTTCTTGATTCTCCGATGCTACACTGTTTCTCAATGATATTAGGAGTCCTACTAAACGCTCACTGTCAGTAGATGATTCTTCTAGCCTAATCTTATTTTCATAAGCCACCAGTTTTCCCCCAGCCCCCACAGTGTCAGTAAATTTACTGCTCTGGCCAACCACCTAAAACAAAAGCATTCTATTGTTATATAACCAAAGAGAGTAGTCGGGGGGAAGGGGAGGGGGCGCAAGGAATGATACACAGATACACACTGGGGCACTCATCTCCCCACACAATTCTGTATTGCTCCAATAGAAATTCCTATTATTGTAACATTGAATAATCAATTGTGAAAGCTATGTGATTGGCAGTGAGAACCAAGGAAAGCCAGTGTACAGACTCTCTCCTTCTAGGGACATCCCCTTGTCCTCTAGCAAGTCACTTTGTATCTCACCACTACAGGCATTCCCCAGATTTTAAGCTCTTTGGGACAGTATTCCATCACACCTAAACTTCAAAAATGCTGTGTGCTACCTTAACAAGTATGTATAAAGGGGATCTACATTCCAACTTCATTAAGTTAATTGGATAATTAAATCATTTCACTCCTATCCTACCTATCCATATACATTAAGGGGGGAGGGGACTAGAAGACCTGCTAACCACGTTAATTGCGTTGAGAAGGATATTCAGATGTTTTGTGATGCTGAATAACCCCTCCTAATGCCACAATGCTGTGTAGCTTTGGAGAATTCCAGGGGCAACACTGCAGCTAATTGACCAGTGGCAATATTTAGCCATTGGCTGGTTAATTTAAAGCGGCTAAAGTTAGGCACTTAAATGGCTGGCCTAACTTTTGCCAGTTTAGCTAACCTGGCACACCAGATATTTGATGCCGGTGGCTGAATATGGCCCCAAAATTGAATATCCGGTTTTAACTTTAAAGCGGCAATGGCCAAACTCTTTAAGTGTGCTCGCCACTATTACTGAATATCGGCCCCTAAGTTAATTGGATGATTAAATTATTTTATCCCTATGAAACTACCTACCTATATAGATATAATATGCATGCATCTCATCATACCTACAGATGCCTATATAATACCTATGGGGCATTATATGCCTTATTCACATTTTGTATGTGTACAGTAAATGTGCAAAAAAATCATTTTAGAAGGGTCCGAATTTACACAAATTTAGACGAGGGGGTGCAGGGGGCATGGTCTGGATGGGACAAAAAGTTACACAAGTATCCCCCATTTCATATAGGGCATGGATATTTATGGCCAAAATTGTCAGCATTTGGATTTACACCTGCTTCTTGCCGCAAATATGTTTTTGAAAAGTACTCGTTTCAGCCAGCCCATTACAGGAGAGAGTAAGTGCGATAGCCCCCTTCATCCTGCAATGTTTAATTCCCCTTCTAGATGTTAATTAGGTGAACATAGATTCCTCTGTGATTAAAGGTGGCTGCACATCTGCATTTTTAAAATGGCCGAGATATTTATTTATTTACATTCTCTTATATACCGCACTATTCGGCATCAGCGCGGTTTACATGGAACAAAATGCTCAGTACAAATAACATGTATGAGTTTACAGATAACAGGGAACAAAACTTGGATAACAGGGGTAACTATTTACAAAACTTACTACATGGAAACATAATCAAAGAGGATGCATAGAAAACACAATCCACGTCATGGGTTTGAGTGTCAACTTGGTGTGTTGTTGGTATGCTATAAGTTTTTCTGGGAATGTGGATGGTATGGGGGTGTCTTGGAGCTCTAGGGGATGCAGTTGGGCTCAATAAGGTACTTGTTGAAGAGGTGGCCTTTGAGGGCTTTCCTAAACTGTGGTAGATTCTTAATAGCCCGGATATCATGGGGTAATGCATTCCAGTATCTTGGGGCACTGAGACTGAAGGCCCTGTTGGCTGTCGATTTAGTGCAAACAGTAAGTGCCTTCGGTACGGTTAGGGAGTTTATAGCCGTGGATCTTCTTACTCTATTTGGTGATGTGGCATGGATGAGGGAGGTTAAGGATGTGGATGAGAGATTGTGAACAGCTTTAAAAGTGATTATCAAGATCTTGAAAACTATTCTAGCCTGGATGGGTAGCCAATGTAATTGTATTAGCAGAGGCGTCACGTGGTCGCTCCTGGAGGCTCCATGGAGGATTCTTGCTGCCGTGTTCATGGCTAGCTGCAGCGGGTTTAGTGTAGACTGGGGAAGACCTTGTAATATGGTATTGGCATAGTCGAAATGAGGTATGACCAATGCCTGGAAAATTGTCCGAAAGTCAGTTGGTTCAAGCATGGAGCGTAGATGCCTAAGTGAGCGGATCTTGTAGTAGACTGATCTGACTATGTTTCCTATGTGAGCCTTCATATCCAGGCGTTGATCTAGGGTGACTCCCAGGTATCGTATTGATGATTTAGAGTGCAGCTCAGCTTCTTTTACTTTAAGATACAAATCTATATGCGACCTATGCACATTGCCAGGATTCCCTCACTGATTTTTCCTATGTGTATGTTTGTAAAACAGTGCTGCCTTCTGCACTTGAATATCCATCCCCATGGTGAGGGGCTGAGCCATATTGATTTTATATCAGTCTTGCACATGTGCCCCCTTTCTTCAAAAATTGATATTGATTTGCAAACACTTTTATTCAGACATTCATGCAGCTGCATAAACAGCCTTTCTAAAATGTGCCTTCCTATTTATAAACAGTGTGTATTTATATATCTATCTATATATATATATATATATAGCATATGACTTCTGGGGCAGGTGCACGCAAAGTTCAATAATACTCTATGGGGGTCATTCTGAATCACAAATAAGCTGCCTGTATGTGCGGGATGTACGTGTATTCCGCAAAAACGTCTTAAATCATAATCTGCACATTCACGGCCCTGCATAGACACAGCAAATAAACAGGGATCCCAGAACCAGGGCAGGAGGGGGCATAATGGGAGCATGGCCAGCCATGGAGACACACAAAGTATATTCCGGCGCTACCCATATATGTCCTTAGTAGTTCCCACAGACGTCCACACTATACCTGCTGAAAGGTGAAATAAAGGTAGGACTTTGAAATATTTCTGCCCTGCACCTCAGTGCAGCCCATAGTGATGAATGGATGTGAAACCTGTGCTGTGCACCTTTGTGTCTGCAGGCTGGGAAAACACAGCATGCCGTGTTCTTGAACAGAAAGCAGAGGAGAGGGTGGTTTGAGGTCGCAGTAACCAAAAAAACCTCTCACAAATTATGGGGATGAGCACAGGCGTGCTTACCGGCCATGCTGGCATTTGCTGAGTGAGCTAAAGGGACAAAGTGTGGGTCCCCTAACAACTTTGTCCACATCCTCAAAATGATACTGGTGACGGAACCCTAGGACTCCATATGACATATATATGCAACCAATCTGTGAAATCATCAGAGCATTCAACGCTTCCAGTCTGATCTATGCAGATGATGTTCTCATATTCACTCCAATAAAAATTGATGCCCCTGACTTCCCTCAAATAATCTCTTGCTTCAACGCGATTACAGACTGGCTCCTATCCCAGAACCTACGAATAAACTTCAAGAAAACTGAAGTCTTATTCGTAACCAGAAATAAGAAATTCTCACCCCCCACAACATTAAAGGTGAGAGATGCGGAACTTCCGTGTAAATCTTCGATTCGCTACCTGGGAGTCATCATAGATCAAGAACTGACCTTCAAAGATCACATAAAGCAGACTGTCAAATCCGTATACAACAAAATAAGAACTCTGAAACCATTAAGACCTCTACTCTCCCCGAATGACTTCAGAACAATCTTCCAATCCCTTGTAACACCACATTTTGACTACGCCAACGTCATCCTGCATGGTCTACCCAAGAGCACCCTCAACCCACTTCAATTGTCAATAAACTCAGCAGCCCGCATCCTCTGCTGTACATCCAGAAGAGACCACATCACCCCCATACTAACAGATCTTCACTGGCTACCCCTACAAGCCAGGATAACTTACAAAGCGCTATTACTGTCCTTTAAAGCAATCAATCAAATAGCCCCACCCTCCCTCTCCTCACTTCTTATCAACACCCCCACAAATAGGTTAAGAAGATCTGCAGCCGCTAATACTCTCGTTGTACCAAAAGAGTACACTAAATGTAATCAAGCAACCAGAGACAGGGCCTTCACCTTATTCGCACCAACCTGCTGGAACAATCTCCCTCCACATATACGATCAATAAAAGACCTCTCTCAATTTAGGAAGACCCTTAAACACTACCTATTCTGTCTTCACCTTTTAGGCCCCAGCACTACACCCCCTCCATCCATCTCTCAAATCACTCACACAGCCTCAGACATCCCAACAACTTAGTACTGTCAGATCATGATCTAAACTCTCTGCACACCCAAAATCATGATCCCAACGTAACCTGTACTGTAATTAGACACAGATAAAACTCTGTTTGTATATAATTTGTATATAGTTCCCCCGTTCTCCAAGTTTTTGACCCTGTTATAATGTAAGCAAAGGATTGTTCCAATGCAAAATTTTGTTAACTGTAAACCGCGCTGGTACCAAAAGTGCGGTATATAAGAACTGTAAATAAATAAATAAATAAATAAAATAAATATGACAATGTAAACCCAGCCACCAGTGCCATGTGCAGCACCCTGCCGGCTGGAGTGTTGTGCTCCACACAGCAGACCTTTACAATATGCCCTATGCAATGTGTATAGTTCCCAGATGCAGAGAAGGTCAGATGGAAACCTATCGGAACACAATAATGGGGAAAGTCTATGCCAGTGGCCCTAAGGCACATATGGTGTGCACAGATTACTGTTGTGGTTGGTTACATATGTGGGCCTATGATTTGCAATGCGCATATGAGGTCTGACCCTTGAGGCTGATATGTTATGGGCTGTTTTGGCCTAAAGCAGTGAAAGTTAGGCCAATGCTTCCTGTAGCTTATTTTCACTACGGTTAGCATCGGGGTGTGTAGTGGCAGCGGCACTGAGTGGCATTTACACAGTTTGCAGGCCTGCAAATCATGTAAATGCCCCCCCCCCCCCCAACGTGCGTTAACAGTGAATTAATGTGCGCTAACATTAGAGCATCTTATTAACTAGCCCCTTAATCCTTTTTCTCTTGCAGTGCATCTAATTTTCTCAAAAAAACATACCTACACTCTGTGCCTGATTGAATTAAACAGGATGGCTAGAGTGAGGTCAGCTTTACTAGCACAGAAATAGTTGCAAATTGCTTTTCTGTTTGAGCTGTGGTTGTTCTTTCTTGCTTTGCAGACTTATTGTCTTGCCCTGGCCATTAAGTTGATATACCTCATAGTTTCATCCAGTTAACATGTGCCTGAAAAGAGCTTACTCAAATTAATCTCTCTCTCTCTCTTTCCCTAGCTAGCTCTATGTAGCTTTCTATATTTATTTATTTATTTAAACGTTTGTATATACCGTAGATGGAGACAGAGAGAGATTTTTATTAGCAAGATTGCAAAGAAATAAAATGATATATATATATGAATATATATATATCATACCCTACCACATTTCTCTCAGGATATATGACATCTCTAGATAATTTATATCCGTACTCACCCGTGTATATTTTTGTATCAAGATATTGTATATACACACACCTTTCACATGAAACCCAAGCATCTAATCCACAATTACCATTTTTTAATTGATAACAGCCTACCATGGGCTCTATAATTGCAGCCCTGAAACGAAACTTCAATAGGAGAATTACACTGTATTCAACGTTGTGCAGTTTGCAATTTGTGTATTAGCAGTATTTTTAAACTTATTTTTTATTTAAACCAGCTTATATATTATAATTATTATTACTAAGAACAATTCTATAAATTATGATTGATTATACCCAAGGAAGTCATTAGTTAGCAATACTTGAGATCAGTTATAGTACAACTGACTTTACATGTCTTGTACCTATATTGTTGCAAATAATACAGGCATTGATTTTGAGATCAATTCTTTCATTACTGTATATTATCCATGTACTGTACATGAATATGAGTATTTGCATAGGTTCATCACCATCCTTTGGAAAAAAAAACAGAAAGTACTAATAAAATACTGCAGTAACTCTAGGGTGCCTCCTCTTTCCATTTGAAAGCCTGAATAGGATGAGAAGGAGGAATTGAGGGGACTTTGGCCTCTGTCTTAATACAAATTAAGTCAGTCAAGATGTTGTGTCCTTTTCATAACCCATGAATGACCATCCTGCACACGTGTTTGCTTAATGCCATTTAATAAACTACCAAGCACACTAATAAAAGTACCAATACCTCAAACACAAAAATACAACTAGAACATAAGGTGTCCGAATATTTTTCTAACTGTTCAATTACAGGAAGCCGCAAAAAAACATTTATGCAAATGTCATTGAGTCCAAAAAGAGATATCATAAACTAAAGAGATGAAATATCAAATGCCCAGCTCACTGGCTATCAAAGGCTCAAATTTTAATTATACGAAGTCTGTCCAAAAAGAAACCAAACATGCTAAAAAGGGCACCAGCAAGCCAACACAGCAAACTCGCAATAATGATGATTTGTAATGGTGACCTTGAGCTTTAGCTTCCCATTCTCGCTCGATCATGCCACGTGAATTAGTTATGGACTACATACAGTAGAGTGAACTCATTTCATGTGCCTTTTGCTATTTCTGAAACATGTCATAACAGGCGACCTTTCAGAGTGGATTTCAACTTAAGTTACACAAAGAAGTCTGTAGGGGCCAAATCTGGAGAGAAGGGAGGCTGTGGGACTAGAGACATCTCGTGCTTCACCAAAAATTCACAAATAAGGAGCAATGAGTGACTGACACGGTTCGCTTTTTGCTCATCTGTCCAGAGATCTGGGCCAAATTTTTCAGCAACACAATGCATCTGAAGTTTTTCAGTCACAAATGTGTGACAAACATTTAATGAAGCCTATTTCTTCAGCAACTTCATGGACAGTTAGACGACAATTTTCAAGAATCAAAGCACGCACTTTCTTAACATGATCATCGTCCATTGATGTGGAAGGCCATCCGGTTTTGGGATCTTTAGTGGATGTTCTGCCCAATTTGAAACGTTGGTACCATTTGTAACATTGTTTGCAACTTAAACAATCCTCTCCATAAGCTTACTGCAACATCTGAAAAGTCTCAGTAAAAGTCAATTTCATGCAAATGCATTGCTCTTCAAGATCCTCCATATTTCAACTTGCAAAACATAGCAAACAGCACATGAGACGAGATCACTCTACTGCATGTAGTCCATAACTAATTCATATGGCATGATCAAGCAAGTGTGAGGCTAAAGCTCAACATCACCACTACATGTCTGCTCTGTTGGTTTGCTGGTGCCCTCTTTAGCAAGTTTGGTTTCTTTTTGGACAGACCTCGTATACCTCAAAAAAAATTGTATAGTTTGATACTGAAATATATCACAAGCCAATATGTATTCTTGTACAAAGTAGAACAAAAAGTACTTACCTCTGTGAAACAATAAGCTAGTGCCCAGGAGTATAAACTTCCTTCCTGGGTACTTGAGTATGAGAAGATCAACCCAACACTAGCGTTTCGGCACTGTGATGCCTTCTTTGAAGGGTGAAACAGACTCTGCAACCTTCTGTATTATCTGGGAACAAAAAAAACACAACTTGCTCAGAAACTTTCAGTCTGATCCATGAATCCATATAACAAAACATTGGTCTCAGACACTATCTTCCAGATTCTAAAAGAGTTACCTCGGAAGCAGAAACCCCCGAGACCACAGAAGAAACCCATGGTCCAGGCACTCGGAGAGACTCAAATTCAGATTTTCTGTTGGAGCTTGTGGCAAACTCACAGTCAGGACCACATCTTGCACCTGGTCAAGGCCAATTAAAGGGGTAGAAAACCACTCTTCTTTACTGTCCATTACTGCCCCAGGATTAGGGGGTGGTGTCTGAACTATTGGGCTAAGAAACATCCCAGACAGCTGAGAGTCCAATGTCGACAACTGAAATTGCTAACAAATGTTGATCCATTTGATCGACAGCCACTTAAGGGGTGGAGGAAGCAGTCATCATTTTCTTCTTCACCTTGATTTTCCACTTCCCACGTGGCATCTCATATGGCAAGAATTTTGGGGCCCAAGGCCCTGAAGGGGCACCAAAGTGGTGAATTTCTTTGCTCATGTGACCCTTCAGGCAAATGACCACAGCCATATTTGTGACCGGGGAACAGCTGAATGGATTTTAAATCAGTCCCAGGTCACCTCCTGATGTTGTTGTTTTTGATTGGGTCCTACCCGTTATAAGTTGTGTGCCTGCGTGGCATGGGCTCGTTATGAATGCTTGAGCTGTTTTCTGTGCTGGCTGAGTGAATAGTGGGTTTTTGTGGTGTTTGCTATAAGGTTCTTTATATTTTTGCATATATATGTTTTTGTACATTGGTTTTAGCTGCTCTGTATATTATTTGTTCCCAGACAATGTAGAAATTTGCCACCTGTTTCACCCCCTGCAGCAATTCAAAGCCTTTCTTATAACCAGGCCTGATGTGGGGGGAGGGTCAGGGGGGTGCATGACCCCAGGGTCCATGGGTCTCTGAAGAGGCCTGGCCTTTGCCTGTCTTCCAGCATCCACACACACTCCAGCCTAGGTGCATCCTGCTCCCTCCGACCAGATGTGTTGGAAGGGGCAGGACATAGCCAACCTAGATCATGCACTGGTGCTGCAAGGTCCACTTCTGTTCTGATTCATTTTTTGAACGTTGTCTGCCTTGGAGCTTGTGCTGGTTTTCTGCAACACTCTCTATATCACCTTCAAGATATAGGACAAGAAAATCCTTCCAACCATCAGCAAGAAAAAAAAATGAGCAGAAAACTAAGGGGGGGGGGGGGCGGTATTCAAAGGCATTTACACGGTTTGCAGACCTACAAACCATGTAAATGCCAGTTAGCAGGATTTTCAGCGGCATTAAAATGGTGTCACTGGATATCCATGGGTGCTGCCACTCTATGCCCCAATGCTATGTGATTAGCACTGGGGCATTCCAGGGTGGAACGGAGGCAGAACCCATTGTTAACAGGGCAACAGAAATATTGAGCTGCTGCCCAGTTAGCGACCCACGGGTAAAGTTAGGCAAGGCAAAGGCTGACCTAGCTTTACTTGCAAGAGCTAACCGGGCAATGGCTAAATATTGCTTCTGCCCAGTTAGCTTCCAGGCTATGCTGCGACCCAGATATTCGATGCTGGTGGCTGGATATTGTCCCGGCATTGAATGTCCAGGGTTTGTATTCAGCAGCGATGGATATGCACTTTGCAAGTGCTAGCTGCCGCCGCTGAATACACCCCCTAATTTCTTTTTTAAAACGGAGATGAAAACTGTGAGACCCCATATTCTGAAAATTTCATAGTGTTAGGAAATAGAAAGGACTTCAAAAATGATATAGTAAGAACAAACCCAGAGAAAAAAATGGCAGGAATAAGAAACTGCAATGCCCTAGAAGTGTGGTAGGACAGCCCCAGCCTGATCTTAAATTTACCTTCTTCTTTCCCCTCCGAATCCTCTCATTTTGCTATCCATACCTCAGTTCTGTATGGCTGTTGTTTTAGATCTGCCTGGTAACTGGAAAAACCCCTCCCCCTAAGCTCCACTCACCTATTCCTATTTTTGTCTCTGTCCTGTGTACTAGAGTGACCAGTTGCAACCCTGTGGACAGAGATTGAGAGCAGATGTAAATATGCATGTGTATATTGAAGTATGTGCATAAATGAACACATGTGAAGTGGCATTTTAGAAAGGGCGTTCAAGTGCATTCTGGGACATCTAATTCATTCACGGTATTCACAGCAACTGGCCAATCTGATGCATGGTCAAACATGTCCTCCGCAGCAAGGAGAAAGAAGGCATTTTTGTCTGTGGAGGACATGTTTGACCACACAGCAGATTGGCAAGTTGTTGCAAATGCCATGAATGAATTTGAGCAATCACTTTGAATGATCTCCACCAACAAAGAAATGCTAGATATTTTTGTCCAATGAGAGTTTTTCCAGTTGATGTTGTACTTGGATATTTTAATTTAGCGATTCTTGGTGGTGATGGTGCTATGAAGGATGAACCCATTATGAGTTCCATGGTATGTTTGATTTGTTTTCAATATAAAGTGCAAGAAGATACAAGCACAGCATAGGAACTTTTGAACCCCTCTTGTAGATACATTTTTATAAAATAGTAAAATGAAAAAGGATTTGCACAAAATGGGATTGGATCTTTATATGAGTGAACTGAGCCGATGATACATTATTACTTGTTGGAGCTAAGGCTCTCGAATAATGGTCCCTGACTCCATTCTGAGGGCTCTTTTTACATATTTTTGGATATTTTGGGTATTATCCTTTCTAGAGGGAGGCTTTGAGTAATTTTGTAGCCTGTTCTGGCTTGGACATCCTTGCACTGGGGACATCCACAGACCTGGTTTCTAAAATGGCTCCAGGGATGTTTCTGTGCCTTGGACAGCTATATGCCCATGTTCAGATGTCCAAAGCATTAACAGAGCTTCTAAAACTACCCCTTTATAATCTACATGTGTATTTCATGACTCTACCCGTGCTCTTCCCAGAATGTGTCTCTGGAAATACCTACATTAAAAGTATATGCGTGCATATCATCCCCCCCGTACTTTTACACCTCATGCAATTTATGCACATATTGCCACATAGGCATGAAAATGCACAATTACCCCCTAGGCGTGCAGCCCAATTTTATAGAGGGTGTCTAGGTCAGAAAAGGATCATTGAAGACTGGTAGTTTAACCTTGCGACATATTTTTAAAATGGGGGCGCTGAATAGATCAGTTGTTGCTACATGCCATGGAATCGATGTGGACTCTTAGCAATCTTGTGGAAAGTTGTCCTAATTGTGTTCAATCTTCAAGTCAGACAATTAATCATTGATAGAGTGGCATCCATACTTGTTTTTGTCAAATTGATCCATCACATTGCGGATCTTCTTGCATTGACCTACAATCCTTACAAACATGATATCTTTCTTTAATGATCTTTCTTTTCACATGTGTCATCCAAAGTATGAAAGATGAAGTCTTGTCATGTGAGCTTCCAAGAAAGCTTAGGTTTCTTGGTGCACATTAAATCGGTTTAATGTTTATTAAGTTAAACATGTCCTAAATCAAATGCATACTACCTAATGTATATCCCTAGAAGCCACGGTTCAGATCCCATTGGTGGTCCTTCTGTCCTTGAGCAAGTCATTTAATCTTCCATTACCTCAGGTAAAATTTAGATTATATGTCCTTTGGGGACAGGAAAATACATAATGTACCTGAGCTGCTATTGAAGAGGTAGGAACTAAATCCAAACAAATATGTGTTTATTACTGTTAGTCTATCAAGAAGACCTATAATATCTGGCATCAAGTCTGTATTGGAACCGTTAGCTTCAATAAATGATCAGCAAACATAGATGACAGTTTTCACAGTCCATTTTCATGTTCAAGCTACTTCACATATGCATTAACCATTGCAGTAGGTTGTTTTGAAAGTATTTTTTTTGTACATGTTGTCACAGGGTGGACATAGGGCAGCCTGAGAAAGTGCAGAGCAGTGTGAATGATCACGGTGAAAGTGACAGAATAAACAGGAGAATGTTTATTGGTTGCCAGGGACAACCTAAGCACACGTGCACAGAGCCCAGAAAGACACACCCAGAGAGCAAAGCAAGGGAGTCTGCTTTACCTAATAGAATGCACCTGAGGGAAGGTGGAGTCAGGAAATACACAGATAAAACAGACTACCAAACATTTGCAGATGGGGAACCTTTGAGAAGGAGGGAATCCTGGAGAGAGGAGCCAAGGAGGGAATCCTGGAGAGAGGAATTAAAGCAGCAGAGGTCACAAGCTGAAAGGCAACAGGGGAGCCGGTGTGAATGTTGGAAAGAGTCCAGAGACCTGTGTGGTTCTGGGAGAAGGCAACACCCTGACAGCGTGAATGTGTTTGGAAAGCAAGAAGAATACAGGAAGACTGCAACAGCAGGTACAGGGGCAAAGAGTAGATACAAGGGCTATTTGCCATTTGAAAGGGAAGGGCCCTGGAGGCTTAGAAATAGCCATATAAAGCCCAGATATTCAGAGGCTAATAATAGCTTTTCTCCTGATTATAGAAGGGTTAAAAGAAGAGGGCTTCACTTACTTAGAGAAGCTGAAGAAATCCCTTCTCACGGTGAGTTCCCAGCTTCTAGGGAAACACCGTTACACTGGCTGCAATCAGGCACAGTTGAGCCTGGAAAGCTAGGGCAGACCCGGTAGGGACCCTATCAAAATTACCCAGCTAGCAGGTCAAACCAGGACCTGAGCTATGCATTGAGGCACCAGTGGGGGCAGGGCTCTGAAAGACATCACTCAGAGTTTGGTGATACTCCCCAGAGAGGCAGTGCTGTTCACAGGAAGAGAAACTTCTTGACTGACGAGGCAAGCCTTCCATATTTTTATTCCACGTTGGAAGTGGATAGTGGAGATACCAATGAGCAAGAAATAATGGAATATGAGAATTCTGAAGTATTAACAGATACAGAATTGATGGACTGTTCTTTCTCTGTGATAGAGCCAGAGATATCATTAAGGTAAATGTGATTTGTGTAACCTTAAATTCCAGTATACAAGTGGCAGAGCTGCAACTCTCTCCCTCTCTCCAAGCCAAGCAGTCAGTTAAGCTGTTTATTATTTACTTTTGGTTTAAAGTTATCAGCTGAAGGAAGCTACTTTTGTTACATAGTTATCTTTTGTTTGAAGCCAAGTGAGCTGTTAATTTCTGTTTAAAAAGAAGAAACCTCAAGGGATGGGGAATAAAACCCTAAAAGAAAAGAAAGTTCTTCTGTGTGATTTATATATATATATAGAAGCAAGGCACAACTACCACCCTCATAAAAGCCCAACAATACCAGGAGTCACGGCTGGGGCGGATGAGGTGTGACAATGTTTATGGGACAGTTATGGGTGCTACCATTACTACTTCAGCAGCAAATTTATGCTTCAAATTTTGAGGAAAGAGCTTTGTATGAATCAGACTGGTTTCAACATATTTGACTCTGGATTCAATACATAGACAATATATTTTTTGTTTGGCAGACCACTTTGATAGATTTGCAGTTGTTTTCACAATGCAGTTTGGAATGTTCTATGGTTTACAGCAGCTGCTGTTTTGGGGCATTTTTATTATTTTTTCCAATCCAATGGATATTGGATAGAATTATATAAAAAGAGGTCAAGAATGTTTGTCTATTTGTCTGTCTGGAGACAAAATAATTCTGAAAATGTAATGGAACAGGATGAAACTTGGTATGTCAGAAACACTGGTAAAAGGACATATCAGGTTTGAAAATGAGCCAAATCATGCTGGGAGTTCCAGAGATAAGCCCATTTTCAGATGTCCAGAAAAGGAGTCCAGCATTTGTAGCATAGAAACGTACATACATTGAACATAGCAATAAGGGAATTGCTTCTTTCAAACTTCCTCTCCCTGTTCTCTACCCTTCTAACACCCAAACTGCCCCAACCCCCAAGAATTCCTCCCCTCCACAAATGGCCCACCACCATGCACACTGACCCTCCCCCCCCCCCACAAAATACTCCCTTGCATCTGCCCTACCAACCACCAAAATGTTGCCACCATGAAAAAAATACCCCAACTGTTTAACCACCCCGCAAACTGCCTCACTCCCAGAAACAAACCCCATGCAGCTGCCTCACCACACTGCAAACTGTTCCACTCCAATAAAGAACCTCCTTTATCTGTGCTACAACCTAGCAAACTGCCACTCCCCAAAAATACCCCTCACAACTTCCCTCCCACTCCACAGCCACAACCCTAAAAAATACCCCCACAACTGCCCCACCATCCTGACAACTACCATGCTACTAAAAACTGTCCCTGCAAATGTCTCACCCCCACACATTGCCCTACCCACAAAAAATACTATACTGCAACTGCCACACCAACCTGCATACTGTCCCGCCCCTAGAACTCACTACTTTGTCCTATCACTTCTCAAACTACCCTTCTCTATAAAATATTCTCCACAATTACCCCACTAACCCACTAAATTCTCAATCCTAAAAAACTATTTTCCTGCAACTGCCCCATCATCTTACCAACTGCCCCTGAATCTCCCCCGCCATCCCAAAAACTACCCAATTCTCAAAACTATTAACCCACAATTGCCTCACCATAAAAAAACAACCTCAAAACTGCTCCATCAATCTGCACAATTCCCCTACACCTAAAAAACACTCCTTTACCACTGGACTATCACCCTATAAATTACCCCACCCCCTACAAAATACCCCAATAACAGCCCCATTACTCTTCAAATTTCCCATCCCCAAAAACTGCCAACTACCTTACCAGTTGCATTCACCACCCCGCAAACTGCCTCCACTTCTAAAAACTACTACCCTGTAATTGCCCTGACTCCAAAACCTATTCCCCTGCAACCACCTCAGCACTCTGCAAACTTCCCCACTCAGCAAAACTCCCCCACAACTGCCCCGCTTTCAAATACATCCCACTGTAATTTCCCCACCATCTCACAAATTTCCTCCAACTACAAGGTTACCTCCCCACAATTGTCACCAACTCCCCAAACTACAAGCCCCATAAATGTCCCACAATTCTCAGCTACCCTATCACAGACACACAAAACCCGCAACTGTTAATGATAGGAGAATCAATTGATATATGTGTTACCCTATTCAAATATAACATTTTGAAAGATCACTTATTGCATATAAAAGAGGTCCTAATATTAAATACATTGTGATATATATGGCTCTATGAGATGGTTTTATCAATATGGAGAAGATGGATTGTCATTACCAATGCAAGAATTGTTCCTTTTGTTCATAAATAATGGAAGGTACCAAAGTGGTCTCATCCTAAGAATGGCCAAACCTTCATGCATCAGAACATTAACAGGCTTATTCTGTCCTGGACGTCGATCCCCTCTGTACGTCTGGTCTGAGCCACTGGGATCAGAATCACAAACAGTCCTGTATGTGCAGGCCAGGACTGTGATTCAGTCCAGCCGGCACATACAGGACTGTCCCCAGCTAACTCAGTCAAGGCTCTTCTATGGAGCCGTGGTGCCATAGTGTCATGTTGACATGGCTCCGTGGGTCCATTGAAGAGCTGCAATGCTGGCCGCCGGAAAAAAAAGCTTATTCCCCACAGCCCGACCCCTGATCTGGCCTCCTAAGGCCAGCGTCGGGCTGCGGGGATTGTCCTCCAGTCCCCCCTGCCTATCCGCGCCCCAGCATAATAAATAAACACATCCAGGGAAGTTATTCCACCTCTGAGAAGGCACCAATAGCGGGGATGGACTTCCCATTAGGACATCCATCCCCACTATCCGTGGCACAGAATCGGGCCCTAATTGTTTATGCTCACATCAGGTCTAAATGATCATTTAGAAACAGAAAATGACAATCCAGTCTGTTCATCCAAACCAACTATTAAGCACTATAATCCCTTATTCTCCCTTAGAGAGCCTCGGTGTTTGCCCATGCTTTCCTGATATCAGATACAGTCCTCCTCTCCATCATTTCCATTGGAAGGCCATTGCTTGCATTCACCACCATTTCCATAAGTTACTCCTAGTCTATCCCCTTTCACCTTCATCCCATAACCCTTATTCTCCAGGACCCACTCTCACACTACATTTTCTTCTTTTATTTTTCAAAAGCACTTACTCTGAACACTCACATTTTGTTATAATTAGAAGTAGCCCTCTACAAGGATGCCAGAATTGAGACTGGATATGCAATAGTCGGGACTGTATATTTAGACACTTGCTATGAGTGTTCAAGCTAAGTGCTATTGTATGTTTGGACTGTTTCCACAAGCACTCAAACTAAGTGACTGTTAATTAAATTTGAATTTTTTAGGCTGTTTTTGCAGTGATTGGATTTGAGTGAGCACTTAAGCTGAATGATTTTACCAAGGGACTTCAGCATGGAATGAGCATTATCGAAGTGAGGATACAATTTTATATTCAGCAAATTTAAAAACACAGACCTTTGCTTAAAAGAGTTTGAAGAACAGGGTAGTGGTATCCTGGGTTCTAGTGCAATGGCCCTACAAAGAAATATTTAAGCATTATTGATAAGAACATAAGATATGCCATACAAGGTCCATCAAGCCCAGTATCCTGTTTCCAACAGTGGCCAATCTAGGTCATAAGTACCTAGCAGTTTCCCCAAAAGACACAGGTTCCTCAATGCTTGTATTGGGTCAAACAGTGATATCCCGGGTCCCTTTTAATAATGGTTTATGGACAAAAGTACTTTTCAAGATTATATGGTTTGAATAAATTTATACAATAAAAAATAAAAATTATATATATATTTTTTATTGTATAAATTTATTCAAACCATATAATCTTGAAAAGTACTTTTTTAGATTGTGCTAATTGGATTTAGAATTGGATTATATTGTGGGGGAGGTTGGAGACCAGTGATGTAAGTATCTCGTTATCCCTTATGGCAATAGTTATTGCCATGTGAAGGGTTTATAGACATCCTGAGGTCTCTTTTAGTTTAATAAACATTTAAAAAATAAAATCTTTAGGTATTTGTACTGTATGTGAAAATGTTTAGCCATCTTTCAGATTTTTTTAGTAGTGTTTGGGTTAAATTTTTGGTTACTAAGAGATATTTGTTTTGTGGATTGGATTATAAAAGGCCATCTAAATCAAACTCGCCCTGTTTTTATTTCATTTATTTAGTTTGGATTTAGCTTTCACCTTTTCGGTAGTAGCTTAAGATGAGTTGCATAGCAGGTACTCAGAGAGCCCTCTGGGGACAGAGAAATACCCGATCTACTAAGCAGTACATTTTTCGTTCAATGAAATGTCTAGGTGCTACAGCAGTAAACCCATAAAAATACAGTAATTTCAGAAGATACAGTACTTAAATTAATCCCCTTGTTCTCTCCTGCTTTTTCCTGTATCATCAGAATTAAAAATTCTCTTAAGACTGTGTACAACTTAGCGCATAAATCCCTTGTGGATTGTAGAGATGAGCCTCCTTCCAGAATGCACCGAGGATGGCTTCAATCCCAGTCCTCCCCTTCCCCCTCCTTCAGTGTATCGATCATCAGCATGTTTAGAATCATAATCTGGCATCATTTGCTAATATGCTTTCCAAATGTCTATTTTAGTGAACTTCTGATCACCTAACGCTCCATAAATCCTGAGGTTTCTGGATTGGATATTGATCCAAGTCTTAAAATGTGTTTATGGTAACCATATAGTCTCTACAAATTCCCAGTGCATCATCAAATTTAAGCACGCACACAATAACAGCTGCCCAGTCACTCCATTCTGCTGGGAATAAGGTGTCAGACATTCTTAATTTATCTTTTCCTTTTCTCTGTAGTTTCTTTCATTGTGTGGCAAATTTGACTTCTGGGAAAAAGTATCTGTGGGGAGTCATATTTTTGGTATCTTTTGTTTTATTCTGCTACTCTGAACAAAAGCTTACTGTTAAATATACACCAATCAGCATATTCATGACTATTGAGGCAATAATCAAAGCTTTACACATGGAAAAATGTGCACTGTTTACCTATGTTAAAGAGCCGTTTGTTATTCGTCCCTTTTTATGGGTAGAAGTACATATGCTGTTCACAATCTGCATATTGTTACTCCCCCCAAAAAAGAAGTGGGAACAAGCTGATGAAGATGGTGCAGAAGCAGGGAATGTATAATCAAATCTCTGTGCACACTTTCAGCACAGACCCTGCACCAAACAGAGTGTACAGGTATTCCGTCAACAGGTTATGTGCAGTAATGGAATTTTAAAAAGGATACCCTCAAGGCGTGTTAGGCGTGTGGTGGGTTCCGAAGTTGTCCTTTCTGTGATCAAGTGCCTACACTGTCTAATATTTAAATTAGGGACTTACTCAAGTCCCTACTGCAGCACTCCAAAAGAATGTCTTTGGTGCACCTTATAAAATTATCTCTTATATGTCCCCAAATTTTATGGCAGAAAAGAGAGCAGGGTTTGAAGTGTTCTAGCAGTGGCCTCAGTTAGATGTATGAGTTGTAATTAGCACTGTTCTGCTGATAAACATATGAATTATACACCTAGCTGGGCCGCATGAAAAGCAGGTATACATGAAGTATCTACTGTGGATGTCTCACCAGTACCTATATAGACGATGGTGCTTTCTAAATGGAGGGCGCTGCTGAATATATGTATAATTTGAAAATGCCAGTCACTTAAACCTCCATTGCCTTGGAAGAAAGGCCTGGCAATCTACTTCCGATCTCACCACTAAGAAAAGCCAGGAGCTGCTGGGTCGCCAGTCGGCATTGACGCGAAGGCACACATTGTACTTACATTAGACAACTTCAAAGTATACACTGCCCGTCCCCCCTGAATATTGGACTCAATGAGTTCCATGTTTAAGTGCACTTTACAGAACTGAGTTTATGCAGGTGAAATGTTGTAATATTTATACAGTGCATGGAGCTGGCCTATAAGAGGTCCCTGAGCAATTGCAAAAGTGGCTCTTAATCTTTATTCAATTTGAATCAGAGGTAGGAACAGAAATGTAGATATGAAAATCAGTGTATTGACTACAGAGTTGGTTCCTGGAAACACATGCAAATTGAATGGTTATATATCTATCTAAATATAGCTATGTACACACACATGTGCATATAGATATATTTCTATAGTCTTACGGTAATACTGCTAGAGGTTTAATGCCACCATTTTAAAGAAGGCAGATGTCTGCAAAGGAGCAAATGGAAATCACTCCTGCCCCTTTGGCTCCGAACCCCTTCGGGTGAGACAGGTTTCCGAGGAGGGAAGGGGGATGGGTCATGGATGCCTCTTAGATTGTTCAATTTAGTGAGTGGGGCCTCTGATATGTGTACAGTATGTTGGGGCTGGAGAGAGGATCAGGCTTGCTAGACACCAGAAATGAGAGGGAGGTGTGGTGGAGACCCTTCCTTAATGCATTTATATCCATGTCAAGGCTTCAAAAGAGGGATGGAAGGGGCCACTAGACACCAGAGAATCCCCTAGGAGAGTCCAAGGGGTTCCCGGATTTGGGCCAGTGGGCCTTTTAAATCTTGTCACTGCTTTGCAAAAACCTCAATCTTTTTGTGCAGCAGTGGATAAATAGTACAGTAACATGGTACATAGCAGCAGATGAAGACCAGCATGATCCATGTAGTCTGCCCAGTAAGGCATCTAGAGTTGCACCTGCTGCTCTGTGCAGGTTACCCCCTTTCCCCCTCCATGCTTTTGCTTAGGTTTGTACTTGCTGCTCCAGGCAGGTTACCTCTCTCTCTCTGTCCATGAAGTTATATATATATTTTGTTTCAATTCTATCCTCTTGCTATATAGCATTCTTGTGTGTCTGTTCCAGGCCTTTTTGAATTCCAACACTGTTTTTGCTCCCACCACCTCATTTGGGAGGGCATTCGAAGCATCCACAGCCGTTTTCATTATTTCCTGAGGTTGCTTTAAAGTTTACCCTCTTGCAACTTCATTTCATGTCCTCTAGTTCTCGAGTTTACCAGTCTTTGAAAAAGGTTTGTTTGTTCATTAACACTCTTTAAGTATTTAAATGTCCTGAAGCCTTTTCCATGTGTTCATCTCCATGATTAATGAGATACTTAGCATGATTTTGTATCACAGTAACTCATTAATGACAAATTTAAATATACTTTAGTGCAAAGTGGACTTTGTGTAAGTTCACTAGTGATCTTTGCATGTAAAATAACATTTTTACCAAATTTTCAGACATTTATGTACTTTTTTTCATCCAAAGTGCACTTTTGCAAAGTAATTTCATAATTAAGCACATAAAGGCCATAGTAAAGTAGTACACGTATCTTTACATTTCCAACAGATACTATATTTTGTTTTTATTGGAGGGCAAAAGAAGACCCTTAGGGGGTCATTCTGAACCATGAATAAGTTGCTTGGACATGCAGGATAGATGTTGTCCTCACGAAAACATCTAGAACCGTAATCTGAACCTATGCGGCCCTGCAGGTACACGACACTTAAACGGGGATCCCAGAACATGGGCGGGAGGGGGAAGAACAGAGGCTTAGCCAGCCATGGAGACATACTATATAAAACATATTCCGGAGAGACCCATTTATGTCCTCAGAATTCCCTGCAGACATCCACTTTATACCTGCAGAAACATGGAATAAGTGTAGAATTATTTCTGCCCTGCACTGCAATGCAGCCCATATTGGTGAACGGATGTGAAAGCTATCCTGTGCACTGGTGTGTCTGCAGTCTGCAAAACCACATCATACAGTGTTACTGAACAGCAAGCAGAGGAGGGAGAGAATGTAACTCAAAGTAAGATAAATAAATACTCCCAGAAATGTATGTGGAAGAAAACTGGTATGCCTTCCGGCTCTGCTGGCATTTGCTTTGTATGCTAAAGGGGCAAAGCTTGGGTCCCCAAACAATGACCACGTCCTACAAATAATACTGGTGATAGAGTCCTAGGACTCCATTCGATAATATTATCCCTGCTATCGGTGCTGTGTGCAGCACCCAGTCAGCTGGAGTAATGTGCTCCATGCAGTGGGTCTTTACAATATGCTCTATGCAATGTATACCTTCTCCTGATGCAGATAAGGTCATATGTGATGCTCATCGAGAAACAGTATTGGGGATGTATTACTCCACTGGCTATATGGCAAATATTTTGTGCACAGGTCACTGTTGTGGTTGGGTGGATATGTGGGCCTATGCCTTGAGGCTGATTTACTAGAAGGGCTGTTTGGGCCTAATGCAGCACTGTATCTGTTTGCGGTCCACTTTTGTTGTTACTGTGTAGTAATGTAATATGATGCTGGGTTGGCAGTACTGATTACTATGGTTTCCTTTCCATCATCTATGTTATTCAGTGCAGAGCATCCTTTTGGCAGACGTATGCTTCTGTGGGACTGCAAGTGAGAGTGTGTCTGTGTGTGTGGTTGAGGGTTGCACAGTGGGATTTAGATTGCTCATCCACATATCTAGGGGAGAGGGGGGCAGGAATGGTTGGCAGGTAACTGGATCATAGGGTTGACTGCAGCATGTGAGAACAGGCAGGCATGAGTGGAACAGTTCTGCAATAGCTTACCTGTCCAAACATATCCCTGTCACTATTAAGGGGACCTCAGAAGGAGGGCATGCAACAGTGCAAAATGCAGTACAACAAGCCCAGGTGCACCATTATTGGTCTCTACAAATGTGCACCGTTGTGGAGAGCGATGATGGTGTCTCTGGGCATGTCTGTCTGGTGCTTTCACTGCTGACTGCTGTCGTTCCAAAGGCCTCTTATTGGTGAAAGGGAAGTGTATGGACAGTTCGCTATGGGGGACCTGTTCTGCAATGTTCATGTCCTTACCTTGCATTGAGACACAGAGAGTGAGATGTAAAAAACAAGTCCTTTATTTGAAACTAGCAACCCTGACACAGCTGCGTTTCAGCATGAGCCTTCGTCAGGCGGGGAACCTCAAAACATAATGAATACATCAAAAATCACATTCATATAAAACGAACATATACATTGATAAAAATTGATGTCATAATGTTAAAAGGTTAAAATCATAATAGATAAGAATAAATTAAAATAAAAAAATAACTCAAAAGAGGACACACAACTTAAGTGTATGAACAAAAAAAGGAGGGACATGCAAAACCTAGCCAGTATTTATGATTAACAACAGCACCATTTATCCAATCCAAAGAATTATCACAAATGGAATGGTGTGAAAAAACAGTACATACATAAGAAAGGAACAAACAACTTACTGAAAAAATTAGCAATGTTCGTTGTATAGGTTCAAAACAGTACAAAGACTATAGTCTATAAATGAATAATATAAAACGAATCAATAACGAATAATCAATAATAATCAATAATCAATAACGAATCAATAATATAAAACGATAGTCAAGTGCCTCCCAGACACTTCAGCCAGCAGGAATACAAACCAAGTTGTTGAAGTACTTAAAGCAGAAAGTGAACACAGATGTAGAAGGTCAAGCTCTGGATGTCACCCCCTGCAAAAGCAGAATAACATCAGAAACAGACACACTTTTAAACCACACATCAAAAACAAGCGGGAGGATGTGGGCAGAACAAAAACAATGCAAAATACACACAAGCCAGTTAAATCCTGGAAAGCAATGAGCATTAATGCTCAAAGCTTAGCCAGCAAAGTTCCGGACCTGGAAGCCCTAATGGTGGAAATGGATTTGGACATTGTGGCCATTACAGAAACCTGGATAAATGAATCACATGATTTGGATATAGCCATAGCTGGCTATAATCTATTCAGAAGAAAAAATGGAAGAGGAGGAGGAGTAGCCATGTATGTCAAGGGCAATATTAAAGCTACTGAAATGCAGGGGGCATGGGGAAAAGAAGAAGCGCTCTGGATTGTGTTGGAAAGAGGAGATGGCACTCTCATCCACACTGTTGTAGTATACAGACCTCCAACACAAACTGAAGAGATAGATAACGAATTGATTATAGATATTGCCAAGATAGCCACAAAGGGAGAAGCGATCATATTGGGTGACTTTAATCTACCTGATGTAAATTGGATTACTCCTTCTGCAAATCTGGAAAGAAGCAAAAAAATTGTGGATGTTCTCCAAGACACATTACTTAGACAAGTGGTGATGGAACCAACTAGGGAAAGCTCAACACTGGATTTAGTGCTCACCAACGGTGATAGCGTGTCGAATGTCTGCGTGGGTGCCCCTGTAAGCAGCAGCGATCATCACACGGTGTGGTCTGAGATAAAAGCCATGGTACAGGTCAATCATAGCAAGCTCATGGTCCTAAACTTCAAAAACACACACTTCAATAAAATGGCCGAGTACCTAAAGGAGGAGCTGACAGGGTGGAAGGAGATAAGGGAAGTGGAATTGCAATGGGCTAAACTAAAGGTGGCAATAAAAGGGGCAACAGATAAATATGTAAGAAAAGTAAGCAAAAACAAGAGGAGAAGAAAACCTATTTGGTTTTCCAAAGAAGTGGCTGCTCAAAGGCAAAAAACACAGCTTTCGCAAAATTCAAAAGCTTGCAAACAGAGGAACACAGAAATGAATACAGGATCAAACTCAAAGAGACAAAGAGAGAAATAAGGATAGCAAAATCAAAGGCAGAGGAAAAGATGGCTAAAGATGTGAAGTGTGGCGACAAAACTTTCTTCAGGTATATTGGGGAAAGGAGGAGGATCAGAGGTGGAATTGCAGGACTCAGAAGTGCTGGGAACACACTTGTGGAAAGTGACATTGAAAAAGCGAAGTTGCTAAACGAATACTTCAGTTCTGTTTTTACTAAGGAAAGTCCTGGAGAAGGACCACCTGTGACTCCCAAATATAAAACTGGGAATGAAGTCGATACCACACCATTCACAGAAGATGTGTTAGAACAACTTGCAAAACTGAAAGTGGACAAGGCCATGGGACCGGATGAGATACATCCCAGGATACTGAAAGAGCTCAGGGAGGTTCTTGCAGGGCCGTTAAAGGTTGTTTTCAACAGATCCTTGGAAACAGGAGAGGTTCCTCAGGACTGGAGAATGGCTGATGTCGTACCTCTACACAAAAGTGGTGACAAGGAAGAAGTGTCAAGCTATAGGCCTGTGAGCTGTACCTCGATGGCGGGAAAAGTAATGAAGGCGCTCCTGAAAGAGCGAATTGTGAACTTTCTCAAAGCCAACAAGTTGCAAGATCTGAGGCAATATGGTTTTACCGAAGGACGATCTTGCCAAACAAATCTGATTGAGTTCTTTGACTGGGTGACCAGGGAACTAGATCAGGGGCATGCAATGGATGTCATCTACCTGGACTTCAGCAAAGCCTTTGATACTGTTCCACATAGGAGGCTTATCAACAAACTCAGCAGCTTAGGGATAGATCCCAAGATGGTAAATTGGATCAGAAATTGGTTGACTGACAGACGACAGAAGGTGATGGTACAAGGAGCTCACTCGGATGAAAGGAAGGTGATTAGCGGGGTGCCCCAGGAGTCGGTCCTGGGCCCAGTACTGTTCAATGTATTTGTGAGTGATATTGCTGAAGGACTGCATGGAAAAGTCTGTCTTTTTGCAGATGACATGAACATTTTCAACAGAGTGGACTCCCCCGAGGGAGTGGTTAACATGAGGAATGATCTACAAAAGCTGGAAGAATGGTCTAATGCTTGGTAATTAAGATTTGATGCAAAGAAGTGCAGAGTCATGCACTTGGGAAGCAGAAATCCAAGGGTAATGTACGCGATAGGGGGCGAGAGATTGGTGTGTACGGATCAGGAGAAAGACCTTGGAGTGATTATTTCTGAAGATCTCAAGGTGGCAAAAAAGTGTGACAAGGCAGTGGCAAAAGCCAGGAGGATGCTGGGCTGCATACGAAGAGGAATTACCAGCAGAAAGGAAGAGGTCATTATGCCACTGTACAAGTCACTGGTGAGGCCTCACTTGGAATACTGTGTTCAGTTTTGGAGACCATATCTTGCAAAGGATGTAAAAAGACTGGAAGCTGATCAGAGAAAGGCGACCAAAATGATTTGGAGCCTGCGTCAGAAGCCTTATGAGAAGAGACTTGAAGACCTTAACATGTACACTTTGGAGGAGAGGAGGGACAGGAGAGATATGATTCAGACCTTTAAATACTTAAAGAGAAGTAATGAACAAACAAACCTCTTCCAAAGACAGAGAAGCTGAAAAACTAGAGGGCATAACATGAAGCTACAAGGTGGTAAATTGAAAGGCAAAGTCAGGAAATACTTTTTCAATGAAAGGGTGGTGGATGCTTGGAATGCGCTCCCGATGGAAGTAGTGTGGGCAAATACAGTGACGGAGTTCAAAAGGGCATGGGACAGACACAGTGGATCCCTTTACAGCAACAAGAAAATATCAAAATAATCTGAAACATCTAATTCCTTAACATATAGGGTATCCTACATGGAGTGGCGGGATCACCCCTGGACAAAGACATGGGGGGGGGGGGCTGCACGGAGCGGCAGGTGTACCTACTCTTGGCATCGTACAGGGCAGACGAGATGGACCATACTGGTCTTTATCTGCCATCATTTGCTATGTTACTATGTTGCTATGAATCATAATTGTGCTTAATCATACATTCTTGTAAAGAGAAGCGTGTGATTAATGAAAAACCACATGTTTAGAAACAATGATATTAAAATGTCTACGTGATTACCAATCATAAGTTATTTAAAAAGTATGAAACACTAACATTGGGAAGGTGACCCATGTGTAGCATGAAATGTAGTGAAAAATGCATAGCAGAAAGGCACACATTATAATTAAGGGAGCAGTTATAATTCACAATGAGAATGCTAAATGGCTTGTAATGTGTCTCTAATACCTAACATTGTACAGACACGATCCAGTGATGTACACAACATGCAAACCTAAGGAGAACTTCTACTGCCATGTCTGTAGTGCTGCAGATCACGCTCTGCCTGTTTTTCAACTACATTTCAGTGCACTGCGCTTGCTTTGTAGTGTTCTTGGCATGCCACAGACTAGTTTCTATTATCTCACTTGCATCCACTTATATTTATCTTCAGCTTTCATTGTGATTCTGCCTTAAAACAGCACTGTTGGTGGGCACAGCAGCTTAGGAGCTGCACGATTTAAAGGGAAGGCGTGGCCATTCATGGGATGTTCTGGAGATGAGCATGATCACATATGAACACCTTTTCGGAATACAGTGAGCACAGGGATGTACACAGACGTTGTTGGCATATACCCATCTCTGTACACCAACGTGCTCTGTGAGGACCACTCTGCACACATCTATGTACATGATTCTGTACCCACGAATGCTTCTATACCCGCCATTAGGGGATCAGGTTTCATTCGTGCACATTTTCAATTTGGACGTGCCTGGGGCCGGACGTGCACATTCCGGAATTGGCCTCCACCTGTTTTGTCGTACTCATGCAGCTGTTAGTTATGACCCAAACAGGATGATAGCTGGTAGGGATGTGCATTTGTGGGTGTGCATGATCTCATATAAAGTATTTAATTCATTTATTTATTTAACTATTTTTATATACCGCTATATCTACAAGTCACAGCGGTTTACAGATTAAACAACAATGAGCTCAAAATGGCTTTACACTGCACAGAACTGCAATTAGATAACACATAGATCTAACTTTTAACATAATATAGGGTGACGATAGAGAGGCAGAGTTGCGGGTGGTTGTAATGAGTGTGGTGGATACATTTGGTTACATAAGAGAGGGTGTGAGGTTAGCTCTCGTTACTGAAGTGTTCCATAAATTGGTGGGTTTTTAGGTTTTTTTCTAAAGTCAGTTAAGTTAGGTACATAAGAACATTAGGAATGCCTTACTAGGACAGACCAAGTTCCATCAAGCCCAGTATCCTGTTTCCAAGATTGGCCAATCCAGGCCACAAGTACCTGGCAGGTTCCCAAAGAGGCACAGAGGTTCCACAATGCTTGTCCCGGGGGAAGCGGTGTATTTCCTGTGTCCTCTTTAATAATGGTTTATGGACCTTTCCTCCAGGAACTTGTCCAAATCTTTTTTAAACTCGGCTACACTAACAGCTTTTACTACATCCTCCGGTAATGAATTCCAGAGTTTGATTATGCGTTGGGTAAAAAAAGATTTTCTTTTATTAATCTTAAATGTGTTGCATTGCAACTTCATTGCATCACTTCTAGTTTTTCTACTTCTTGATGGTGTAAACAACCGATCTACATTTACCTGATCCACTCCATTCATTAATTTATAGACCTCTATCATATCCCCCCTCAGTACTCTGGAAGAACTCTGGAAGTGCATTCCATAAGGTTGGGGCGTACATGGTTTGGTGGTTCTTTATATTTATGGCCAGTATTATGAATGTGTTTAGGGAATTTGTCATTCTGGTTCTGTTGCTGGGGGTTTCTTGCAGCAATGATTGTAGGTATATTGACGAGAGGACATGGGTTGCTTTCAATATTGTGAGAGAGACTTTGTATCTTATATGTAGTGTGATGGGCAACCAGTGTAGCTGCTTGAGTATTGGTTATGTGATCACAACAGAGGATACAAGCAGCCATGTTTTGGGCCAGTTGTAGTGGTTGAAAGGCATATTTGGGTAGGCCCTGGAAGAGGATGTTACAGTAGTCAAAAGTGAGATAATATTATTGCCTTAAATACTGTCTAGAAATCTTGTGCATCCAGTAGTGGTCAGAGGTGTTGTACTGTCTTTATTTTGTGATATATCATTCTGGCAATGGTACTAATGTCTGGGAGGAAGGTCATTCACTGATCTAGGGTTATGCCTAGATAATACACTTTGGGCTTTACCTCTCTGTTTGCTCCTGTAAAAGGTATTAAGTTTGATTTAGTGAAGTTGGTGTCTTTGGTGAGGTAGAAGTCTTCCGTCTTATTGTAGTTTACATTCAGACTGTGTTCCAATAACCACTGCATGACAGAGTTAAAATATCTTATCAGGGAAGTGCATACTGGTTTTACTGTGGAGAATGGAAAATAGAGCATTATGTTGTCAGCATAGATGTGATACAGTACATTGTGTGCCTATTTATTTGATAGGTCTTTTATACCACTTTATCATTTCAGTCAAAGCAGTTTACATTGTAACTTAAACTGGGTAATGTACATTAAACAGAGACATTGATGACCTGGATTTTTCTGAGGAAATGGAGGGTTAAGTGACCTGCCGAAGACCACAAGAAACACTAGTGGGAATTGAACCCTGGTCTTTTGGTTCCCAAGCCAATGCTCTAACCATTAGACTACTCCTCCACTCCTTTGTTTGAATGATTGTGCAGAGTGGCTGCAAAAATATATTTAACAGGAGTGAGGAGAGGGTGGATCCTTGTGGGACTCATTGGTGTTGAGTGTATGGCATTGACTTATGTGTTCCTATTCTGACTTATAGATGATGTTCCGCTAAGTAAGATTTAAACCATTTTAATGTTGTGCCACTCATTCCTAGAGTAGCATGTTGTAGAAAACTGAGTCAAAAGCTGCTTTGATATCTAGAAATATCAGGATTACGTCTTGGTGTGGTTTTTCGATGCCCTTACAAGTCTGTCAATGAGGGCTGTTAATAGTGTTTCAGTGCCATGGTTGGGCCAAAAACTGTATTGATGGAGGTCCAGGGGAGCATGTGTGTTAATGTTTGTGTCCTGGAGTTGGAACTTTACCATCTTCTTGATTACCTTTTGTCACGAAGTGGATCTAACAGAGCCCATGGAAATAAGTAGAAATACAGATAGTGGATCTGACACTGACACTTCAGACAAGCACATGACAGGGAGTTGCTATAGGCAACATAAACAAACCAGGTCTCGAGCTCTGAGAACACGCCCAAGCTGCAGGAAGGCTCAGGAATCATTAGGGAATGAGGAGCAGCTGAAAGGGGGCGGGGTTGAGACACACGTGGATAAACCTCACTCACCTGGAGTTAGAGGGAAGGGCGAGTGCAAGTTTAGGTTCGGTTTAGACGGAGCCGATAGAGCAGAAGCAATGGAAATCCTGGAAGCCAGAGAAGTCCCAGGAGTTACAGGAATTAGCAGAGAGGCAGAGAGAGCAGCAACTGCAGAAACTCCTGAGAAGTCAAGGAACTCTGAAAGGGCAGAGAACCCCAGGAGCCAAGGACATTCTGCTGGAAGTCTGGGTTGGAGTGGAGCCACTGAGAGGGCTGGGAGAACCGAAAGGTTTAGCTACAAGGCTGAGAGAGAAAACCCAGGAGTCTGCCATAGAAGACAGTGCACAGACACCTTTGAACACAGTAACGCTTATTCAAAAGGTAACAGAGAAGGCAGTTTTAAAGCCAGACTGAGACAGGCTGGAAAAGCCAATTACCCAGGCTACAGGGACAGAAAGGATAAAAGTCTTCTGTCCTGAAGACAGTTTTGTACCTGGGGAAAAGCAAAAAGGGAAAACCTGTAAGGAATTGCCATCCTGTTCCACTCTGGTAGCTTCAGCTGTGCCGAGGAACTCTAAGCTGAGAGAGACAGAAGGTAAGCTTATTACCTCTAATAGAAAGAGAATTGAATGCAGGAACTTCCCATATGATTGGCAGCATTTGAAGGGCTCTCAAGAGAGGAACTCTAGTGAATACGGTAATTGTTTTTCACAGACGTTAACAGAGGAAGAAAAGAAGTCTCTTTGTGATAGGGAGAGACTACTAAATAACACGTCTAGCTATTTGAAAGAGAGACTGTTTGCAACAGAGAGTGAGGACATGCAGTGTGAAATGCAGGGGGACCAACCCACTGTTGAATACATGGATTGTACGCTTACAATTGCAGACGAGATCTCCTCTCTATGTTAAAGGAGCTGTGAAACTTTCTAACTGTGGAAGTAATAGAGAAAAGGTTTGTTTGTTGGAAAATAGGGACTGTTTAAAATACCTTTTCATTTGGTGTAAAGAAGCTGAAGAAAGAAGCAGTTTTTGTTCATATTTTGTCTCTTTATTTTTGTACCCGAAGTTGGTTTATCTGCCTTGTTTTTCATTACAAAAAGAATCCTCCCGGAAGGGGAATAAAATCCTGTCTTTGAGCCTTACCACGCGTCCGCAACTCATTTCTTGGCTGGTCTATGAGAACTACAACTCCCAGAGAGCATAGCAAGGCTTTCTATATCATTTTTCTAGCCAGTTCAAGATAAGGCCTCAGTGTAGTACCCTGCCTTAACCTGCGGGATCCCACGCTGGGTGACACTTTACAAGGAAAGGCAAATTAGTGATGGTCTGTATGAGCTAAGCTGCTTCGAGTCTGTCCCAGCCCCCTTCTTTATCGGACAAATGGATGCATTTTTAAGTTTGATGGGCATACAGCCTTGAGCAACTGAGAGTTGGGTGATCTTGAGTATGGTAGGGATCAGTTCTGTTTGGGTAATCTTGATCCAGCTCACAGGGCATGGGTCAAGTGGGGATGTGGTTGTGTTTGTTAATGATAATGTTTTCTAGGTGTTCAGGATAGAAGGTTGTGAAGGAATGCAAGGTGGTGTCAGGAATTTTCCTCCTCTACCCTACCCAGACCCCTCCTCATCACACAATGCACAGTGAGCACACATGTCAGCATAACAGTTACTAACTAGGGTAAAAGCATGCACATTGTTCAGATGATGTGTGCTTTCATATAGGCACACACATGGCAGAGTTTGGATGGAGCATGAGCAAGTACATGCATTAATTATAGAATACAATACATGC
Source organism: Ichthyophis bannanicus (assembly GCA_033557465.1). NCBI lineage: Eukaryota > Metazoa > Chordata > Amphibia > Gymnophiona > Ichthyophiidae > Ichthyophis > Ichthyophis bannanicus. The sequence goes on along the minus strand of CM066035.1, from coordinate 767,867,339 downwards.
ATACTTGCAAAAGGTGGGCATGGTCATTTACAACAGATTGGGGGATTGTGCAAGGACGGATTGTGCCTTCATTTAAGGCAAATTCCCTGCCACTTACACTAGTATTTTAAAAGGTCATATACACATATACTGGTGCCCCAGCATCACCCCGCCCAAGTAATTAGGGAGTGGAGCTATAACATTGGCTGAGTCTCTACCATTTGTTTAACTGGGGGGATGAAGGTTGGTAGCTTGGTGGCGAGGACAGAGTGGATGGAAGAGTGGGCTTGGGTTCTCAGTTTTGGAGGGCTTTGTTTCAGTGAGTGGTAGTGGGGGGGGGGGGTCCACTCAGCAGCCAACGCCCACCCTGCCCTCCCTAGTGTAGGGGGTGTACTGGGATTTGAGGTGTTTTGTTGATATGATGGTTTGGGGGTTGGCAGTTTTGTTGATATTTAATCTGGGGGAGCGTAGTTTGGGGACGGGGTAGGGTTCTGGTTGTCACAGCTTTAGTGGTTGGGGGTTTAAAGGTTGATAACCTCCTCCCTGGCTCAATTTTATCCTTGAAATGGTGGGGAGGACAGGGAATGGGTAGAATGGGGCATCCCACAGCATGGGTGTCACCACCATGTGCAGTGCTATTCACATAAGGCTCATGCAGTTGGAGTTAAGCCTAAGCCTGCAGTCACCACAGGCTGGCGGGTTGGGGTATGACAGTACTGATACATGAGGGGCTAAAGCTAGGCTAGGGCGACCCTGTCTAGCCTGACCTTTGATGGAACTCTTCTATTATTTGCTGTGATATGTTATTGTTAACTGTTTGGATTAAAGCTGCGGTCAATTCACTGATTATGTTCTTGGGAGGAGAATGAATGGTGATGGGTGCGAATGCCAGTGTTATTCACTTTATAAAACGGGCATAAAATAGGCACGTGAATACATGCATTAACTAGGCATGACTTTATAAAATTACTCACCAAAAGCAGTTTTACTAAGTGCCCCATTTTGAAATTACCCTCCACAAAAACATGTGATGGGTAGCTTTAAAATAGGTCATCTAGGGACCCTTTTTTTAAAGTGCGGTATTTCTTTTGCCCTTAACACACATTTTGAGAACATATCAATGTGTTTTAGGTGTCAGGTGTCACTGTACTGTGATAATTGTCAGGGGTGTAGCCTGCATGCGCCCAATAGTTACTGCACTGGCAAGTCCCTTAGCATGACCTCTGACCCTTAGCAGTTACTGCAGGTGTCCCTAACTTCACCTATTGAGATGGCGGTAGGTGCACTCACACTAACTACAACATTGGCAATTAGCATATAATATACTACTGACACTTGCGTGAATTGTAATGTGCAGTCAACGCCTATTTTCCAACTCCAACCTGCCCAGACCCCTCCCCATCACACAATGCACAGTGAGCAGGCGTTTCAGCATAATAGTTCCTGCATGCTTTATCAAATGGATAAACTGAAACAAAAAAACCTTCAAAGTGACCAAAATCCAAAACAAAAAAGGTAGTCACCAAAATCAATTGATCCTCAAAAGACCCTTTGAAAAGAAACCCCATATAAATTTATTTTTAAATGTCGGACCAAAACCGAAGGAGGGGAGAAAAACAAGCTCACCCTCCCAATCGGCAGTGTCCCTTTTAATCAAAAGCGCTTCTTAAAACATAAGACTGTGCAAAAGTATTTATCTTTTAGTGGTATGATAAATGGCAGCAGTGCAGAAGAGTGTCATCAGGAAAATCACACGACGTGCATGTTTTGGGCAAAAACCATAGCCCTGTCTCAAGTGTTGTAACTCCTGCCATCCAAATCCAAATAACTGCCATTAAACGCCCCCACCAAAGCCCACAGTTGTTCAAGGAGCAATACTAAAAAGGATTGGCTGTTCAACAAAGTCACTCAAACTAGAACCACCAATGAAAGAAAGGAGAAACCATCATCACTGGGGAAGCCCTTCTAACATTGGACGATGTTATAATAGGCTAGACCAGTCGATCTCCGATTTAAGCCATGTGGGTGTGCGGAGTTTAACAAGTATATCCAATGCTGTTCTAAAAATTGCATGCATGAAATTCTGTCACCCCCGTGGGGATTCCAAGGAACGTGATCAGTGATCCGCCAGCGTAAGTCAGTAAATTGATGATTATGTGACAGCCAATCCTTTTTAGTATTGCTCCTTGAAAAACTGTGGGCTTTGGTGGGGGTGGGGGTGTTTAAAGGCAGTTATTTGGATTTGGATGGCAGGACTTATGACACTTGAGATAGGGCTATGTTTTTTGCCCGAAACGTGCACGTCGTGTGATTTTCCTGATGACACAATGCAAGGTGACACATTAGGAACCACCAGCCAGGAAAAATATGTAGGCATCATGGTGGAAATTACATTAAAACACTCTGTCAGTGAGCAGTGGTGGGCAAGAAAGCAAACAGAATGCTAGGAATCATAAGGAAAGGAATGGAGAATAAAACCAAGAATATTATGATAATGCCTTTGTATCGGATGTTTTTTGTTACATGTAAACCGCGCTGATTGCAAATAGTGCGGTATATAAGAATTGTTAAATAAATAAATAAATAAATAAATAAATCATTCCATGAATATTGAATATTATGTGCAATATTATGTGCAATTCTGGTTGCCATATCTTAAAAAGGATATAGCAGAATTAGAAAAGGTACTGAGACGAGCCACTGGGGATAGAATACCCTATGAGGAAAGGTTTAAAAAGTTTGGGCTCTTCAACTTGCAAAAGAGATGACTGAGGTGAGATGTGATAGAGGTTTATAAATTAATGATTGGAGTGGAACGGGTAAACATAGATTGATTGTTTATGCCATCAAAAAGTAGAAAGACTAGGGGATATGCAATGAAGCTGCAATGTAAGCCATTTAAGACTAAAAAGAGTAAATATTTTTTCACTCAGTGCGTAAAGTCTGGAGTTCGTTACTCGAGGATGTAGTAAAAGCTGTTAGTGTAGCTGGGTTTGAAAAAGGTTTGGACAAGTTCCTAGAGGAAAAGTCGATAAACCATTATTAAAGAGGGCCTGGGAAATCCACTGCTTACCCTGGGACACGCATTGTGCAACCTGTGTACCTTTTTGGGAACCTGCCAGGTACTTGTGACCTGGATTGGCAACTGTTGGAAACAGGATACTGGGCTTGATGGACTTTGGTCTGACCCAGTATGGCATTTCTTATGTTCTTATAGACACATATGTGCCTTTGTGTCTATATCAAATCATAGAGGAGAAGTATCAGAAATCATGCCTACATCGATACCTGATCAAGAGCAGGCATAAACGTTCACGAGTAAAGTACAACCGTACACACATATTTTATAAAATTAAGATTCTGCCAGTGGTCTGCCCAAACCCTGCCCAGAACATGCCTACATGCAGGCAGCGCAAAAGTACATGCCTTTCCTTCTTGTCATTGCACATACTTCTATGCATGTAACCTCTGAGGTCATTTTATAAGACATCTTTAGCAGAAAAACAGCTTTATGAAGTTACCCTTACATGCTGTGGAGGAATGTATCAATTTAGATGTTCATGAAACAGTCAGGGAACATCCTCTTCTGGGTGAATGACTATTATCCACCACTGAAAGCAAGTAATAAGTTTTAATTGAGACCTAATGGGCCAGATTTTATAACAGCTTCATGGTATGCACTAGTTACTGTACATGTCTAAGTCCCTATTTTAAAAGAGCTTTGCACATGAAAGGGTACTTAACATGCACTCTTCAGGCCATCGCCATTCTGTAAGCACTCATGCAAGTTTTATCACCATACTTTCAGTTTGGGTGTGCACAGGCCCAGAGCTCACCTAAATATGTACACTCTGGAGGAGAGGACGGACAGGGGAGAAATGATTCAGACCTTTAAATACTTAAAGAGAAATAATGAACAAACAAACCTCTTCCAAAGGCGGGGAAGCTGTAAAACTAGAGGGCATAACATGAAGCTGCAAGGGGGTAAATTGAAAGGCAAAGTCAGGAAATATTTTTTCACTGAAAGGGTGGTGGATGCTTGGAATTGCCCTCCTGATGGAAGTGGTGGGGGCAAATACAGTGACAGATTTCAAAGTGGCATGGGGCAGACACAGCGGGTCCCTTTACAGCAACAGGATAAAATAAAAATAAACTGAACCATCTAATTTCTCAACAAATAGGGGTGTCCTACACGGAGCGGCAGGTTAAACCCTAAACAAAGACATGGGGAGGGGTGGCCTGCACAGAGTGGCAGGTGTACCTGCTCCTGCCATTTTACTGGGCAGACTAGATGGACCATACCGGTTTTTATCTGCCATCATTTACTATATTACTATGTTACTATGTACAAAAGATATAAAATATTATAACCTATCTATGATGAATGCACAGGTATTTATGCCTGCTCTAGAGCAAATTTAACTTCCACGACTAAATCGAGATACATCGTTATGCCTCTGTTTTACAAGGTAAAGTAGGTCAACACTTTACTTTTAAAAAATATGCAGAAGACAATGCACTATAACTGCATGGGAGTTTATAAAATTACCCTTAAAGAGTGTGGGCCTGATATGCAAAATTATTAACATGGTTAGCAGACCTGCTAAACGTGTTAATTCCTTTGTGCGGGACATTCAGCAGCACCCAGTGCTAGCTGGTTAGCATCGGGGCGTTCTGGGGTACAGCGGGGACAACACCCAGAAATAACCGGGCAGCACTGATATTGAGCCGCAGCCCAGTTGTCACAAAGTGGTGAAAGTCAAGTGCAGCAAAGACTGTCCTAACTTTCACTGCTGAAGCAAACCAAGAAGTAGCTGAACATTACTGCTGCTCGGTTAGCTTCAGTGGCGAAAGTTAGGACAGCTTTTGCTGGGCCTAACTTTCGCCACCAATGGATAACCGGAGAGCGGCTGAATATCACCACTGACCAGTTAACCCCGGGCACTGCCCATGGATACTAACCATGCGGCATCAGGGTATATAGCAGCCCTGTCCGGGTATATTCAGCAGCACTAGCCGCTTAGGGGCATTTACACAGTTTACAGGTCTGTAAACCATGTAAATGCCTTTCAATACCGGGCCCTAAGTTCCTTTGCTGTGTGTAATAGGTTAGGGCTCATGCAAGAAGTTTTAACACACAGCACTGGCCGGATACAGCAGTTCCAATTTTGGTCATTAATGGACTCACCTTCTAAAATTTTAAGGAAAAGTAATTCAGTCTTCAGGCAGACTTAATGTACTCTTGAGCCTGTCCTGAATACTAAATTGAAAATTATGCTAAATTGTATGTGACCCAGATAAGGAGATGGTTATCCAGCCTGTACCATTCAAGAAATCTATTTCAGACTATTAAGTTTCTCGCCTAGCTTAAAGTACAGTTGAAAAGATGACAGCTATCTAGTCAGTTAAAAATACTTTATGGCAGATTGTTCAATCCTCAGGTGATGCATTATACACTATTACTACACCTACTACTGGGCGTTTGTAGAGCACTACAAGACATATGCAGCACTGCACAGACACATGTAAAATACAGTCCCTGCTAATCAGAGCTTACAATCTAGTCACGACAAACAACACAGTAGCTCTAAACATCGGATGCATCTAGGGGGACTGGTAAGGAAATGCAAAGGAGACCAGGTAAGTCAAGATCCGAAAGCAGCAGCAAAGAGATGAGTTTTCAGCCTGGATTTGAAAAGGCTCAGAGAAGGCATCTGACATACAGACTCAGGTAATTTCTTCCAGGCAAAAGGAGCAGTTTGTAAAGCTTAAGGACTGCTTAGGACACCAATATCTTGAACCAACTCTGAGGCCAAACCTGTTTCTAAATTTTAAGATACTAGATTGCTACAAAGTACTGATGAAACAACAACTCTGAAAAATCTGTTTGCATAATAACTTTCCTGCAATTAAGCCAGATACAATAAATTAATAATGGCTGTAGGGGGCATTAAGGGGACCTGTGGCCTCTAAAGCTGAAGTGCAGCATGATCTGTGCTAAGTCTCATTAATTATGAGCTTGATTCCCTTAGGGGCACGTCCGGGCCGTCTGGATGCTCCTGTGCAGGATGGTCCTCTTAGGACCTGATTCTGCACTGCAGGAGCCAGATGTACCAGCGGGTCCAGAATCAGGCCCTGAGTCGGCCCAGCGTGCCCATCCGTACATGCAGGGACGTCCTCCCCACATGCCCCTTCAGCCCCTGCAGCGCCAACCTCCTGTTACCCTGTTGCCTGACCTGGGCTGGGCATCTGGGGCCCAGATTGGGTGGAATAAGTGCAATGTCCAGTCCACCCCGCAGGACATACAGGGCCATGACCTGAATTGACCCTCTATGTCCTGCTGCCTCAGCCTGTCCTCGCTCCATTCACTCTCAGCCCCCTCCCGCCCTCTGCTGGCTCTGCCCGTACTGCGGCTCTGGCCATGTGGGGAATTGCAGCAGGATGGCTAGCGGGGCTGCACATCCCACTAGGCGCCTTGCAGAATCGGGCCCTATGTGTTTGGCTGTTTTAATTCAGGAAACAATGTGCTGCTGAGGCTACAGCTGAAGGATTCTTGTGCTGCCAGCAGCTTGTGACCCCTATCAGGCCATATGCATCCAAAACAATAATCCCTGAGCACGTCTAGCCCTACTATGTCTAATCTCAGGCTTGGATTGGAGCATAGGCAACTGCCTAGGGTGCCAAATGTTGATGGTCCCAAATCCCCAGGCCCAAAAGCATTCTTCCAGCCTTGTCTGGCACCCTGCAAAAATATTTAGACAAAGTTAACACAGTGTTGGATTCAATTTGGTATCGGCAGGCTTTATTTAATTGGAAGAGGCATTTGGGTCTGACTTTTGTGTTTTCTTTCCGGCAGCATGATAGGTAGGCACTGCATTGTGTTGGCTTATTGTACTAGTATTTTCAAGGTGAATGCCACACTGTTCCAGCACAGCTGAGGTATAAAGGAACCACGCTTACTATTGTCTGCCTAACAATAAGTTACTCAGGATCGTGACACCCTAATGACCTCAAGTCTACCCAGCAAGCTTGTTTATTAGTAGCATGTGGAGTCGCTGCTTTCCTGTTCCTACCACTGCTTTAGTGCCCGTTTTAGTACGCTGACACACTTAGCAGAGCTACTTACTAACTATCAACTGCTTTATGGACAGTGAATTGGAGAACAAAGGTATCCCATTGTAGTCTGTCTTTTCAAGTGAAATCAGGTGGGATAATTGCTAATTAGTTTCTATAGAAATCAATAATGCAGTCCTAAAAAAAACGGAGTCATTTGATAGTCTAGTTCTTGTTTTAATAAATGTGCAGTTCTTTTTCCCCCCTCCTAATTCACTTTAGCCATTACAATGGGAAGTCATGCAATGGGGTTCTCTCTGGAACACTGCAACCATTGGTTCTAAATCAGGTCACTATTGCACAATATCTGTGACTAGACTCACAGTGGTTCTCAACTCAGTCCTCAAGGACCCCAGTACCAGTCAGGTTTTCAGGATATCCACAATGAATATGCATGAGATAGATCAGCATAGATCTATAATGAATATGCATGAGATAGATCTGCAGAAATCTATCTCAAGCATATTTATTGTGGATATCGTGAAAACCTGACTGGCACGGGGGTCCCAGAAGACTGAGTTGAGAACCACTGTTCTACAGTATTCACAGCCCCATCCAGTCTTGGGAGTTGAAGCCCTGACCCACAAATTGAACCCAGGTTAATTTGGAAGGCAGTGTATAGGACTGCCACTTAGCAGTTCACACAAACCACGAGGACATAGTACTGCAAAATCAGCAAATATTTGCCCTACTTTATCTGCAGCTATTTTTTTAACTAAAAAAATATGTGTTGTATTGAAAATACAAAAGTATCCATGTTGAAGCAATCCCTTCCATAACCCTGTCCTCTGATTAGGGTTGCCAACTGGCTCCAGATGCGCCCGACAGGCTTGATCCAGTCCTGTGTTTGCCCCATTGCATGCAGGGACTTGTAGTCTTGCTTTTCTTATGGAGTGCAATGGAGAAATCAGAACTACATGTCCCTGCATGCAATGGAGTAAACCCAGGACTGGATCAAGCCTGTCGGGCGCATCTGGAGCCAGTTGGCAACCCTACCTCTGATGCATTCCTATAATATTAATACAATGCATCATCACAAGATCTTAACGTTTTCCCTAAATTAATAATTATATTATAAATGCACTCCAAAGATTCAGTGCTATCAAATCAATTTCAGGATTCTCCTGCTTATTGGAGGCTGCCTTTGCTGGTGGACAGTACTTTGTTGGAAACTCCAAAAACAGGCCTTGCAGAGAAAGAAGGTTGTCGGCATTAATTCCAGGCTAGAACTGGTTGGGCTTGAGTTCTCTCTATTGAGCTGAACTGAACTCCTCTACTCTATGGAAGCCCTTCCCTAGTATGTATATTCTGTCCCATTGTGCACCACATATATCTGAAATGTAAATTTTATATTTCGCTAGGCATTGTAATGTCAAGAAATCGAAAGAAAACGTATGAAAATCAAACCACGGATTTTAGTTTCACCAAATTCTGCCCTGGGTTTTTTTATACCTTACTTTTCCTGGCCCCCATAGGTTCTCCTGGTCTCATCTTGCTGTCCGACAGGCTGATGAAGAAATTCTGCGTTAGAGCCCTGTGCTAAAGCCCAGCACAGGGGCTCTTAATACAGTCTAGCGCAGAAGTTTTGCTTTCCTGTGCTATAAGCAAACAGCATACAAACTTGTAAGCAAAAAGCCTGTATTAAACAAGGAAAGCAAGCACCTATATCTTGCACACTAAATAAAACCACCAGATAGCAGTCCAGCACTCGTGAGCATGTGCTGGATGCTATCCGGCGCATAAAGAGTAATATTCTCTGTGAAAGTTCTGCTCAGAATAATATTGGTGTTCACCAATACTATAATATTCTGCACAGAAATTCTACACAGAATAATACTGATGTGTATGTGTTCTTTGTCACTTCTCCCCTTGACAAAGCCAGAAAAAAGTTGAGTGCTGTATGCTCAAGATAAAGAAGAAAAGGGCAGAAATTCCTCACCAGCACTGACCGCAGAACTATGAGCTAACCCTTTACGCCTTCTCAGACCTTGGGTTCAAATCCAAGCGTTGGCTTTCTGGTCTTCTGCACACTTTTCAGCATTTGGGCTGAGAAGCTCATTGCTTCATTAGCATGGATTTAAATGTGCCATGAGCTGCTGTCTGCTCAAGGGTTTGTGCATGGTTAGCTCATGTTCAAAACTCCTTTCTGCGTTGGTAACGCACAAAATTGTACACAAAAACCAAGCAAACTTGTATGCAAAGCCGAGCATCCTTTACTGCATCAGTTCCTGAGTGCTGGAGGGATGGGACATCTCAGCTGTGACTGTCCCCTCAGTACAAATTTCATACTGGCAATGGGTTGGTTCCCTAAGAACAATCATGTTTCCTCCTTCCCTAGCAAATAGGACATTTATGCATAAGTCTTTCACAATCTTATCCAGGAGCCTCCCATCCACCAGATCTTTCAACTTCTTGCTGGATATAGTAAACCCAGTAAACAAAAATAAAAATGTAATCCAATTGCAGATAAAACAGTTTATGACCCAGCTCAAGCCACAGGGACATGAGTGGGCGTTAGTGATGCTGAAGCATTTTTGTATGGCAGCTCTTTTCTTTCTTTTGGGAATATGTTCAATTTCATGTCTGCTTCCCATCTGAAACGAGAGCTCACTTTGATCTGATTTGGTTTGAAAGTTTACTCATCATATTATAAATGTCTTCAGAAAAAGTAATCATATCAGCCCCTGGGGTACAGGAAGAAGTGCTAAGGCCTAAACAATCTTCTTTTATTTCTTTTTCTTAGGTCTTTATGTGATGCCTATTCTGCCTACTTTCTAATAAACACAAAGTATTTTACATTTCTGAATGGAAGCATAAACGTTTAATTAATATGTTGCCCTTTCTGCTGGGCCCTAGAGGCACAAGCGAAGGAAAGGGCCAATGTACTAAGCTGTCTTAACATCTAAATCTGCAAAACACTGGTTGCATTTGTTGCATTTAGGGAGCCTTTTACTAAAGTGTGCTTTTGTTTTCCAAATAACACAACAACAGTGTGCAAAATTGAGATGCATTAAATGCAAAGACGCCGCATTACCTATGGGAGGTGCGGACAGCATAACGCCTGACGCCATGTGGAAACATGGAGTGGGAATGCCAGGGGCGGGATTAACTTCATAGAGGTGGAGGTAATGGTACCGATGCTAATTGCAAGATACGCTGTTAGCATGCAGAGTTTACCCCAATGATGAAGGCGTGGGCTCCCCATACCCATTTCCCACTCTAACAAGCGAGACACAGTTAGTGCAGGAATTGGCATGCACTGTTGCGGCCTTACACTGATAGTTACCATAGCATGTGGTTAGAGCGTACCCAAAACTGTGTTAACTTCATGGTCCACTTTTGTAAAAGGGCCCCTTAGTCTCATGGGAGGGAGGGAGAGAACGAGAAGATTTGCATTTTTCATTTTGCTTTTTTATATTTCATTGTCCATGTGCTATTTCCAAAAAATGAATGCTAAAAATCAAATGAAAAGATAATTTTGCTGTTTTTTACATTTTGTTTCAAAAAGGGTGTGCCAGGAATATGCATAGGAAAAATGTTGTTTCATTATTTCATTTTTTGTGTCTCTACTCTTCTGCCTTTTTGCGGGATACCTTCTCTCAGTCTTTGGGTGCTGCTAAAGCTGCTGCCGGGACATGGAATGAGAGCAACTAAGGAGCTTAGAGGCCGGGGGTATCTCTCATGCCCTCAGAGCTTCGAGGTCAGAGGTATTTCTCATGCTCTAACAACTAAGATCTGTTACATCTTAAAAGTCAGGGTGTCTCTCATGCTCTTAGAGCGAAGAAACTGGGATATCTCTCATGCCTGTTCTTGTTGGGGGGTGCTTTTCGTCCTGGAAATCTCAGTCATTACTTCTATGCCAGGGGTTTATAGTGGGACCCAAGGTTTATGGTGTTACAATGCACATACTGTAGAATCAATCAATATACATATCCAATCGTCTGAAAAACTGAATAGCTGAGCCTCCTATCCTCCAATCTTTCATTCACTTTCTAGCCCCCCATTTCCTCTCTCCCTACTCATTTCTTCCCTACTATCATCTACCACCTTCTGCATCTCTTCTTCTAAATCAGCTCCAGATCATTCCCTATCACTCATCTTCTTTCCACTTCCAGATCCTTACTTATGTCTTACCCCCTATCCAGACTTCTATTTCCCTTTTCACCCCACCTCCCCCATTTCTACCATCTCTCACCTCATCCACTCTATAGCCCCTTGTCCTTCTCAACTGCTTCCAAACTCCAGGTTCTTCAAATCTTATCTCCTCCGCATATTTCTTCACTTATCACAGCCCTCTCACCTGGTCACCTAGTCCCACTGTCCTCCTAATCTCTGGTTGATTTCTTAGTACCCACTATTCCACCAGTTAACCCCAAGTCCTCACTGTTCCACTCTACTTGGTACCTGAGTCCTTACTCACAATTCACACTTACATTCCCAATACTCAGCCTGTCTTAGAGTCGGTCTTATTTTCTCATCCAATCTTAGAGACTCCACCTAAATCTGAGTCTCTGCTCTCCCACATTCCCATGCTCCCCAGTACCTACCCTTTTGCCTTCTACAGCCCTTCCTCAGCACTCACCTATCTATTTCCTTCTCCAATATTCCATTAATCTTGCCTTTCCTTGTCATCCTTACTCCAGGATCTGTTCTTATACCCCCTCCCTCTTAACCCTCCCTTGGTTATGATCTTGCTTCTTCCCTACCCCCACAATATGGGTCCTCTTCTTCCTTCTCATGTCCTCAGCATCTCCCTCATTTTCCCACCAGGACTTCAGCATTTGCCAGCATCTGCTCCCTTTCAGTTCCTAACCCCCCAGACCAGAATCAGTCCTATTTCAGTGTTAGCCCAAGCCCCAGTCCTATCCTCCCATAAGAATAAAAGAACATAAGATTTGCCATACTGGATCAGACCAATAGTCTATTAAGCCTAGTATTTGGTTTCCGACAGTAACTAATCCAGGTCACAAGTACCTGGCAGAATCTCAAAAGGTAGATCGTTTCCATGCTGCTTATCCCAAGGATAAATAGTGGATTTTCCTCCAGTCCACTTTTATAAGGTTTATGGACTTTTCCTCCAGGAACTTTCTCAAAGCTTTTTTTAAACTCTATTATATTAACAGCTTTTACTACATCCTCTGGCAATGAATTCCAGTGTTTAATTGCATTTTGAGTGAAAAAAAAATATTTTCTCTGATTAGTCATTCTAGCTCCATTGCATGTCTCCTTGCCTTTAAGTTTTTGAAGGAGTAAACAACCAGTTGAGGTTTGCTCTTTCTACTCCACTTATTTTCTTAGAGACTTCTATCATACCTCCCTTCAGCCATCACCTTCTCCAGGCTGAAGAATTTTTTATGCCTTTCCTCATAAAGGTATCCATCCATCCTGTTTATCACTTTGGTCACCTTTCTCTGTACCTTTTCCAGTTCCACTATATCATTTTTCAGATGTAGTAACCAGAACTTCACACTATGGGGGTCTTTTTAATAGTCTTAGTTGTGATTTGGATGTCTGAAGATGTGCACGTCTGGAGCACAAAGATGTCTCAGGAGCCATTTCACAAATGGCTTTTAAAGATGTCTCCAGTGGGGGACGTCCAAGTAGGCATGGGGTGTGACAAAGTTGTGTCCGGGCAGATGCAATGGACTTGCATGTTCCCATTTGATTTTAGAAACACTGCGGATATCTTCAAGCACGTCCACATTTAGACCTACTCCAGGCTTGAATAGGCATCAGGAACATGCTTGTTTTGGCCTCAAAGCATTCAGAGAGTCTAGAGCAGACGGAGAATGAAGTGACTAGCTTAAATTCACAAAGGCCCACACTGGGATTTGAATGCTGGCAACCCCATGCTTAGACCATTATGCTAACCATTATGCTATTAGACATCCCCATCCTAAAATGCTTTTCTACGGATATCTATGTAGGCATCTCCATAGCCATTCATATTGAGCACGTCCACGTTAGTAAAATCATGCCTGAACTTGCATGTGTCTGCTTTTTGCTCCTAGACATTCTGGCATTAGCAGCCCAGATTGCATTTGGATGTCCTTTGTAAAATGTGCCTTAAAACTCAAGATATGCTCGCACCATGGAGCAATACAGAGGCATTATGATGTCCTTTGTTTTATTCTCCTGTCCTTTCCCCCACCACCAGCGTCATGCCCCTTCCAGTCCCAGCTCTCCTCCAGTATAAGCCTATTTCCCCTTGCTCCGTGGCTGTGCTGTGCTGAAGCCGCTGTCAGCACAGCATTTTCAAAAGGCCACAACAAGCGCTTCCTGTTCCTTGTGAAAGACAGGAAGTACTTATTTTTGCCTTCCTCAGTAGAGCACAGCCCTGGGAGAGAAAGAAAATGTCCCTGCAGTTGTGTTAAGCATTAATATGGCTGCAGCAGAAGGAAGAAAAGGAACAAATGGCTGGGAGTAATAGGAGAAATCCAGTGAAGCAGGTTTCCTGTGCCCTTACTCTTTAGCACTCCAAGCCAATTCCTCACTGGCTTGTCTGTTAAGCCTGCCCTGCCAGATCCTCAGGAAAACAGAAAATACCTATGTGCATGGCACTAATGGCAAGAATGGTGCAGCACAGTAAGCAAGGTAAACATGAGGTACCAATTTTTTTAAGTACTAAAGTACTGAGAAATAAAAAAACGAGGAAATGAAAAAAAAATGAGAGAGATAAAATGGCAAAAAATGAAGAAACATTAAAAAAGTAAGGTGTTATAAAAAACAGTATTGTGTATGTAGCCATGGGTCTTTGGCTAATGAAGAAGGAGGGCCCCAATCTATAGGTTACAGTGAGGCACCAGAAACACTAACAGTAGCCCTGCTTAGTGGGCAGCTGAAAATTGCTCTCCGTATTTTGAGGCATTGTTCCATTGATAAAAGGAAACCCCGGTACTTAAATCAGGCTAGATAACATGGCCAAACCCAACCCCCATATACCTGATCTGCTAAGATCCTATTGTTTGGAGCTTGGACTCGTAGGGAAGAGCATTCAGGCAGGGATTTAGTTACATCAGGCATGTTCGTAGCTGCAGTTTTCTCACCCATCCATCACTTTGTTTGGGTGCTAATGGGGGTGTTTTGAGATGGTAGTTTGTTGCAGCTGGTGGTTTTTGTAGGGCAGCCACTTCATGTCTCAACATAGGACAGTAGCTCAAGGGAGAGTTGGCTATGGGGTCTATGGCTTACTAGTTATACTAGAAGGTATCGTATGGGCTGCCATGGTGACAACCCTTGAATTCTCCATACTTGGACTCCTGGAATTACCTCAAGGAGGTTGTACTGCTAGGTATGCATTACCTCATTGCGGCTAGGTCAACACTGACTAGTCCAATGGCCAAGTGTGTTGGCAGTATTGAAGCATTCACATTAATGTGCTAACAAGGAAATTTGTTTTATGATATTTATATTGCAATGTTAGGCAAGTGATTTTAAGTTTTGTGACATATCTTTGTCTTATTCTATGCTTCAGTGGATGCTTATGAATATCTAAAAATGTTGTAGCCCTGTTTTGCCCCAAATGTTTTGTGTTCCATTTTTTTTGTTTGATTGCAGTAGGGTGGGGGCGGTATTTGAGTGCTTTCGCTATGGTGCCTGCAAAAATTAATCTATTTCCAGGAAGAATATATTTTTGAGGGACAGAGTTTACTTTCTTTGATGCTTTCATGAATACTATATTTGGGAATTTAGAAAGTAATTTGTCTTCTGGAGAATATATAGAACAATGCTATCATAATGCTGAATTCCCTGCTGACATACTGGAGAACCCTGCATTAATTTTCCAGTTGCATGGTCTTTGATATGCACAACTCCTACAAAAACATGTCTAATGCATGCTCAGACTGGGCCATTAACTGTCCACGCTTGTCTCCTGTGAGAATTGGCTTTACTGGCTCTGTTTCTTCTGACTGCTGTTTCAGGGAATCCAAATTAAACTTCTGGAAAAGAAAAAAAGCTAAAATCGCTGTGCTGTGAAAATCAATTTGTTTCCAGTACCATGATCCTGAATATTTTTTTCAGTTACTGCAAAACTATCTAATTTATAGCTTATCAGACACGAAACTCTGCAGATACCTTTGCGACACAGAATGTAGTAAGGGGCAAATCACAGTTCTTTGTTTCCAAAACCACTTGAAATATTCATTACGTATACTGGGTGTTCCCTGGAATGTGCCTTATTATAGAATCGAAAAACATACTTCATGAATAATGACTGGATAACCAAAAGCAAAACAGAAATAAATTCTTTAGATGCCCATGGGCAAAATAATGACTTAGGATGTGAATGCACGCTCGGAGGTACAATGCCATCTGTGCAAATAATATGGGAGTCCTCGGGAATTTGTAGACAATAGCAACAACACAATTGGTTCAGGAAATTCTGTGGCATCCTGCGGTTGGATGAGAAACTTTTTAGGCTGGCAATCAAGTAGCTGTAAAAGTCACAATATCATAAAGGACCATGTTCTCTCATCGACATGTAGCTTGTTATTTATTAACAGAGAGAGTCCAACAGGGCTGTAACTCGGGTAAGGTGGCTAGGGCATTGTCCTGGGTACTATCGGTCTGATATTCAATAGTGGCCATCACCTTTTAAAACTAGACTTGGATATTGAATGGAGCTGTCATATCCGGCCACTGGCATTAAATATCTAGTTTGCTCAGTTAGCAGTTTAACTAATCGGCCAGCAACGTTCAACCATTGGCTGGATAGCTAAACAGTCAAGGTTTATTGGCATAACCAGGCTAATTCTTTTAGAGTGGTGCCTTTATTATATACACAGATGTATGTATCTATATTAGGGATTCTCAATCCAATCCTCAGGTTACATCTTGCCACTCAGTTATCCAGGATAACCATAATGAATATGCATGAGGGAGATCTTCATACAATGGAGGACTGGGTTGAGAACCCCTGATACACACTAGGAGATCTGCATTTGTTTGAAATGAAATGGGAAATGTCAACAATATTTCCAATTTTGCTTCTTATTGTTTTGGAATGAGAAAGAAATAGGAAATGCTGCACTTCCATTACTTGTCATTAATAGAGTGTACTATCGCTTAATTTATTTAACATGTTTTTTATACTGCTTTATCATTTAGTCAAAATGGTTTACATTAAGCGACTTCCGCACAACCTTCCAGGCATTAGTCACTCCTCACTTCGACTATGCAAATATCGTACTACACGGCCTACCCAAGAGCACGCTGAATCCCCTTCAATTGGCCATGAATACAGCTGCCAGGGTTCTTCATGGAGCCTCAAGGAGCCACCATATTACCCCCATCCTATTCGATCTTCACTGGCTCCCGCTATCATGCAGGATTTTATACAAAGCCCTCATTTTGACCTTCAAAGCATTCCATCAAATCTCACCATCCTCGTTATCTGACCTTCTTCATTACACACAGAACACCAGATCTAGACGATCTGTAACAGAGAACATACTAACAGTCCCAAAAGACCTTACAAAACTCACTCAGACAACTACTACAAGAGCATTCTCCTCCTTTGCCCCCAGATGCTGGAATGCGCTACCACCCAGCATCAGATCACAACAAGACCTGTCCCAATTTAGAAAATCTCTAAAAACATACCTCTTCCTACAACACTTCTCACATTGCACTGATTCCCTTCCCCCCCCTACACAAACCAACGACCATGGCTAGTCAAATAAGTTCCCGAAACTTCATTACCCGTTCTAGATCAAAACCTCATAGACCCCCATCTTAAGAGCTCATACATTTGAGAATCTATTGTAAATAGTTGTGAATATATGTTATTTATTTAACCCCTGTTATCCATGTTCTCATTTCCTGTTACTTGTAAACTTGACATACGTTTTATGCTTAAGTACAAAGTTGTTAAAATGTAAACCGCGCTGATGATAAAAGTGCGGTATATAAAAGCTGTTAAATAAATAAATAAATAAACTTGGTTATGTACATTAAACAGAGACAATGATAATATGGATTTTTCTGAAGCAATGGAGTGACTTGCCCAAGGACACAATGAATGCTAGTGGGAATTGAACCCTAGCTGTTTGGTTCCCAAGGCTACTCCTCCACTCCAAGTTGTACTATTGAGCAATAGTGTGCAGTGTTGCTCAACAGTGCACACTATTAAGAGATAGTGCGCTATATTAATGAAAAACAGGAAGTGGCGAAAAAAGTGCAATGAAACAAACTGAAACAAATTTGTTTTTGCATGCACACCCCTAATACATACTTTTCAACTTATTTATTTTATTTATTTATTTACAGTCTCTTATATACCGCACTATTCATCATCAGCGCGGTTCACATGGAACAAAATGCTCAGTACATATAACACGTATGAGTTTACAGGTAACAGGGTATAAATAACTTGGATAACCGGGGTAACTATTTACAAAACATACTACATGGAATCATATACACAGAAGATACATAGAAAAACCAGCCCACTGTAGGAATGAATATCACACTTCGTGAGTTGTTGATATACCCTAGATTTATCTGGGACTGGTATCAGTGGGTGTTATTGGGCTCTAGGTGACGCCATTGGGTTCTATAAGATATTTGTTGAAGAGGTGGCATTTGAGGGCTTTCCTAAACTGTGTCAGGCTCCTAATAGCCCGGATATCAGGGGGTAGTGCGTTCCAGCATATTGGGGCACTGAGACTGAAGGCTCTGTTGGCTGTCGATTTAGTGCAAGTGGTAAGTTCCTTCGGGATTTTGAGGGAGTTTATAGCCATGGATCTCCTTGTTCTATTAGGAGATGTGCTATGGATGAGTGAGGATAAGGATGCCGATGTGAGATTATTGACAGCTTTAAAAGTAATTATCAAGGTCTTGAAAACTATTCTAGCTTGAATAGGGAGCCAATGCAACTGTATCAGCAGGGGCGTAACGTGGTCGTACCTGGAGGCTCCATGGATGACTCTTGCAGCCGCGTTCATGGCTAGCTGAAGCGGGTTTAATGTAGATTGGGGAAGACCTTGTAATATGACGTTGGCATAGTCGAAATGGGGTATAACCAACGCCTGGAAGATTGTCCGGAAATCGGTTGGATCAAGCATGGAACGTAGGTGTCTAAGTGAGCGGATCTTGTAGTAAACTGATCTGACTATGTTACCTATGTGGGCTTTCATGTCTAGGCGTTGATCTAGTGTGACTCCCAAATATCGTATTGAGGATTTAGATTGCAACTCCGCTTCTTTTACTTTAAGATATTTTGGGGGGGTAAAATTGGGATTCCTTGTTATGAAGAGTACTTCAGTTTTCTTATGTTGTATTCTGAGGTTTTGAGACAGGAGCCAGTCAGATATTGCATTGAAGCAACTCGTCAGTGGGGAGAGGTCCAGATGCTCGGTAGAGAAGGGGATGTAAAGCAGGACATCGTCTGCATATAACATGCAGTCAACCTTGAAAGACCGGATGATATTACAAATTGGCTGCATGTAAATATTGAAAAGGAGCGCAGAAAGGGAGGATCCTTGAGGAACTCCTTGGCTTTGGTGGAAAGGTTCAGACTTTATCCCTCCAGAACGAACATGCTGCCATCTTTCGGACAGGTAGGATCTGCACCATTCAAGCGCTTTTCCATTAATGCCTTTGTCAGTCAGACGTCCTAGTAGAAGCTCATGATTTACTGAGTCAAAAGCTGCAGCAATGTCCAGAAAGATGAGTGCAAATCCTTGACGGATGTCGTCGATGCCAGTGATTATTTTGCAGAAGAGGGTGGTAAGGAGGGTTTCCACTCCATGGAATTCCCTAAAACCATGTTGGCAGGGGTCTAATGGTGCAGCGGAGTCAATGTGGTCCTGCAGTTGCTTTTGGGCCTCCTTTTCGATGATTTTCGCGAGTAGTGGAATACTAGATATGGGTCTGTAGGATTCCACCTGTTGGGGGTCAAGCTTGCAGTTTTTTAGCAGAGGTCTGATAGAGGTGTGCTTAAGGGCTGAAGGGAAGGAGCCAGTTGAGAAGGAGAGATTCGTTATTTTGGCCAGTACTGAGCTGAAGTGACTGCGAAGCTCCTTGATCCAGAAGGCTGGGCATGGATCGGTCTGAGCAGTACTAGTGTTAAGGGCTGCAATAGTTTCTTCAATTCCTCTCTTGGAGGGGGTGGAAAACATGGTTAGGGTTGTTTGGCAGTTTTGCTCCGTGGTAGAGGCTATAGTAGAGGTTTTGTTAGTCTGACATATCTTGGATTGTAAATAGGTTGCAAAATCTTGTGGGTGTAGCTCGAATGGAGGTCCAGAGGATGGTTCCTTGGATAAAGTCTTGACAAGGTCGAAGAGGTCATGTGGTTTATTAAGTGATCTCATTAAGGTGTCAGAGTAGTACTGCTTCATCGTGTTGGTGATTGTGTTGCGATGTGCAGCCAGATGACAGTTGTATGCTGACAGGTCATTTAAAGAGTGAGATCGGCGCCAGCGTTTCTCCAGTTTCCGTAAGTGGTTAAGTGATGCTTTAAGATCAGCTGAGTACCATGGGGCACTTACTCTTTTACCTGAAGGCCTGTTGGATGTTGTACGTAGGGCAATTGAGCTGAGGCAATTGTTCCATTGAGAAATTAGGTCGTCAAGGTTCTGGGTGGATTCAGAGATGAGTTGCTGCGTTTCAGCCAGGATAAGATCTCTGTTGTAAGGCTTGAAAGATCGAGAGGGTGGTCTTGCGGTGTTGCTTTGGATTTTGTTGGTTTTTGCGTAGGCTTTGTAGGAGGGAATCTGCATGATGATCAGTTTGTGATCTGACCAGGGAACAGAAGTTATGGAGGTTATGGGATCCTGGGCTGGGTTAAGAGAGGTTTGCGGGGCGAATACAAGGTCCAAGATATTTCCTTTATTATGGGTAGAATCATTAACTAGTTGCTTGAAGCCAAGATTTTCCAGGGCATCCAAGAAGGCTGTTGCTTGATGATCTTGCAATGTAGGCAGGTTGAAGTCGCCTAGGATCCAATTTGGGAGGCCTGGGTTATGAGTGTTGGATGCCAGATCAATGATAGCCGAGAGATCATCTGGGGAAGCTGAGGGTGCTCTGTAAAGCAGGTTGATTATGCAGCGTTTGTTGGAGATGGTGACGGTCTCAAGGTAGTTTGTATTGGTGGTGTGCACTGTTCGAAAATGGAGGTCTGTCCTGGTGAGGATGAGCACGCCACCTCCTCTTTTTTCTTGCCTATGACTTGAATGTATGGTGAAATTCTGAGGGAGAAGCTGGTTGAGTATTACATTGTCTTCAGCAGATAACCACGTCTCAGTGACCATGAGTATATCAAGGCCGTGGCTGGCAATTAGGTCAGTGACGGCTGGCCACTTCTTCCGGATAGAACGGGCATTGATGAGGGCACATTTTAGGCTGTGAGGGTAGGAGTTTTGAATTTGTTTCGGTTTCATATTGTGTTGAAGAGCAATGTGTAACAGATGGGGGTGGTGTGAGCGGGAGTCCCAAGTTATGTTATGGGAAGCACTAGTCCACCTTCTCCCATGGCTCAGTAATATTGGAATCTGGTTGGATGATGTGGTTGAGGCTAGAGAGTTGGAGAACCAGCCTGAAAGGACGAAATAGCATCCTATTATGGTGGTAATGAGGGAACCCATCATGTCAGAGCACTATGTGAATGGGAGTGGGTCAATCTGGTTAGACTAACAGGAAGTTATTGACAAACTCTTGGTACTTAGTGTAGTATACTGTGTGACAGCAGACACTATGATCACGGGCAATGGTTAAAGTTAGCTAACTAGTACAATAACTTGATGACTGGAACTGGTGAGACTACTGACAACAGTAAAGTAGATTGTTGTCAATAGTAGGTTATTGCTAGCACTACGATGGTGACTGGAGTTAATAAGGCTACTGACAACAGTGTAGAGTTTGATTTGCAATGGGATATTACTGGCTACTGACAGCAGTATGGAGAATGGCTACTGACAACAGTATAGAGGCTGATTTGCAATGGAATGTTACTGACAATGGAGTATTACTGGCTACTGACAACAGTATAGAGACTGGCTACTGACAACAGTATAGTGGCTGATTTGCAATGGAATGTTACTGACAATGGAGTATTACTGGCTACTGACAACAGTATAGAGACTGGCTACTGACAACAGTAAAGCGGTTGATTTGCAAAGGAATATTACTTACAACAGTGCTTAGGATACTAACAATGGCACCGTGGTGACTAACTATTAACGTTTGCTGACAACAGTACGGTAGCTAAATAACATGGACCTGATATGCAGTGGCTCTATTAATGAGGTTATACTTGCGGAAGGCAGCGTGAGCAGACATTAAGCGAGTTCAAATTGCTGGGAAGTCTTGCGTTGGTTCTGTATGACGTGTCCGTTGCGGTATCTGGGCCAACTGCAGGCGCTTTCTTTAAGTTGCAGATTGTTGATTGCCCCGATTGGGTAACTTCTGCTGGCGGCAGGCCCTGTATCCCCGGCAGCTCGATCCTGGCCGGGAGAGCTGTTGCTGAGCCGGGGTGCGGGAGGGCAGAGGTGAATAAAGCCGGGGTGCAGATTAAAGAAGACCATTCAATAGGCTGTTGCTTTCCTTGGAGGTCCCCGCCTAAGGGCCACGCCAAAGGGCCCTCTTGCGAGGCCCTCAGGCGCGGGCCCGCCAGGCGCGGGTGCGCCAGATGGCGCTCGTTTTTTAAATCAGCTGGGCCGCCCGGATTGGGCAAGGGAAGACCGGAGGGCGTCCTTCTCTTCGCCGCGTGCTCGATCCCTCCTGGGAGAGCTGCGGCCGGGCAGGAGATGGAGTAGGCAGCAAAAGGAGCCTGCGCCCGATGGCGCTCCTTTTTTAAATCAGCTGGGCCGCCCGGATTGGGCAAGGGAAGACCGGAGGGCGTCCTTCTCTTCGCCGCGTGCTCGATCCCTCCTGGGAGAGCTGCGGCCGGGCAAGAGATGGAGTAGGCAGCAAAAGGAGCCTGCGCCCGATGGCGCTCCTTTTTTAAATCAGCTGGGCCGCCCGGATTGGGCAAGGGAAGACCGAAGACTGTTAGAAAAATAAACACTCATTGAAACAAGCACTATTTCAGAAAATACAATTGCTGGCTGGAGAATATGTCATATTTTCAATGCAATTTTCCATTATGGCAAGCTTTAAGAATATAATCTGAATGCTAATAAAAAGCAAATTTTCTGCACTGCCCCATCCTCCATCATTTAGGGGAGGCTGCCTAATGGGTTTTTATAGATGTGAAACCCATATTTCATGCCTGTGTACTAACCCATAAAACTGTGGATTTGTACCCATTTCTGTGAAATGTAGCTACAAGTTGCAAATGAGCTCTTGGCTTATGGACATCCTTAGCTAAAACTTCTCAAACATCACAATGACCAGAAATTTCATTCATGATAGGCTGTGGCAATGTATGAAAAATCACCAAAAAACTGTCTCCTTCATTCAGTGATGGTTTCTGACACCCCCCCCCAAACCCTCTTATGGGGGGGGGGGGCGGATCTCCCTCATGGCCTATTGCATCTGAGTCCTCTTCCTCAGCCTTGATATGAAGTTAAAATAATAGAGTCTCCTCTTTCTCCCCTTTTCCTGAAGCCTCAGCCCTTCCCTAACTTAGGGCTGTCTGCCATCTCATCTCCCATTTCCCCTGGAATCCTCTACACATCCCTACAAGTCTGAGGCTTATGGGGTGCAGGAGTGATCCACACTAGCTCCTACCCTGGCATCTATCTTATTTATGGTGATGTGTGCTGATCCCTGGTGATAGGTGCTACCATTAGGGTCAGACATATACGGGGAAGTTATTCCACATCCGAGATGGAATAACTTCCCCATATGTCATTTTGCGGTGGGCCCGGAGTTTACAGTGGGCGGGGGGGGGGGGGGCCTGAAGGCAGTCCCCACAGCCCGACTGTGGCCTTTGGAGACTGCGGCGAATTAGTTTGAGCTGCGGGGATGAGGTCCTGCAATCTGGCAGCTGGCATTGGGGCTCTTCAATGTAGCTGCAGTGCCATGGTAACATGATGCCGTGGTGCCGCGGCTCCATCGAAGAGCCTTGACTGAGTTAGCTGGGGACAGTCCTGCATGTGCAGGACTGTTTGCGATTCTGATCCCACGGGGCTAGATGTACTGTACGGGTTCAGAATTGCGGTCCCCTCTGCACGTCCGGTTCATACCGAATGTACAGAGAAGATCAACATCCGGGACGGAATCAGGCCCACTATGTCCCACCACATATGCAAGTCCAATATGGTATTATTACACAAGTTATTAATTATTAACTTTAACAAATCCAGCACAGCAGCTTCCTCTTTCATTAAAGAAGTTTGAATTTATAAAGACTTCAAAATAATAATTTTATAGGAAAGCTGCTCTGTGATTCTAAAGATCTTATAGACTCTGGCCCATACAAAATGCCTGAACTTGACATTTTTGCATGTTTTAGGATTTACACTCAAACTACTGTTTTGCTCTACACTTCTAGTCTGTCGTCTGGACTACTCTAGGATAACCCCAGTATCAGCTCAAGCACTTACAGTCCAAAACACCGCGCTGTGTATTTTTGCTCATACCTGTAAATTTGACCGTGTAACCCTGCTACTTATGCATTGCTGCTGGCTTCCTATTAGATCATGAATTCCATTCCAAATTTTGCTACTAGCTCATAAAGCTATTCATGACACAGATCCTAGCTATATCTACTCATTAATCACTTTGGGCCCGATTTTCATTTAGGCAAGCTATGCGTCACGTCAACGTATAGCCTGACCACTGATCCCCCTTAACCTGGATTTTCATTTCCACGGCGAGAGGAATGAAAATCTGGGTCAAGCTGCACAGGCCGGCAGCCGCTGAGGCTAAGAGGTAGCAGCGATTTTTGATGCTGCCCTTTTATTCCTAGCACCTTAATGATAGGCTAGGGTTTTCCTCACCTATCTTTAAGGGACAGAGCTCTAAGTGGGCAGCTACCTACTTAGTGCCATTCCCTGCCTCTGCTCTGCCCCACACATGTCCCGATGCTAAGTGGATAGCATCTGGGTGCATTAGGAACTTAACTGGGATTTTCCAAAGGCACTACCCATGTAGATGCCTTTTGAAAATCCCGGTTAATTAATTAATTTATTTATTTATTTGCAGTCTCTTTTATACCGCGCTATTCGACATGGCTGTTACCCGTATAACTGTCTTCAAAAATCAGGCCCTTTATATTTTCCTGCCCATACTCTTCTCTCTCTTCATGGGTATGTATAGACTGCATATCCCACCACCGTCCAAAGTTAAATATGAATTTACTCGACAATCTGCATTCTTTGTCTTTGCTCCTTCCCTCTGGAATAGTCTGCCCACCCCTTGACGCTTAGAGCCTAATTTCAAATGCTTCAAGAAGGCACTGAAGGTACACTTGTTTGAATCAGCATTTTAATCCTTTTAAAGTGGACTCCCTAAACCCCGGTGTCTCTAGGTCATTGCCTGGCAGAGCTTAAGCCCCCAAACCACACCCCTCTCTACTTCGATCCCTTCTTTTCTCTCCATATATTTCTCCTCTTATTACTGAAGATGGTGTTCCTTTCTTTTCTTACTCTTAACTAGTGTTTATGTTTATATAAACTGCATTGACTGCTTGCAGATACTGTGGAATATCCAAGAAAAGCACTTTTTTGAATCTCTTCACACTTTAGTACATAGGGCCCCTTATTAGTATTCATACTGCCTTTCTGAAGCTCAGCATGATGTGAAAGTGCATTGACAGTGTGGAGGTAATTTTTTGCCCATGAACATGCTTTTATAAAATTACCCTAGGCGTGACACACATAAAAGTATGTGCAATACTTCTATATTTTTATGTATAAACAATTTTATTGAAGGTCAAGAGCAAGTAAGAAATTGCACATCAACAGTCTCCTGATTCTAGACATACCGGGCTAGAAGAGCAGAAAAACAGCACTGCTCAAATACAAAGTGCAAATAATTAATAATCGGAGTTGTACATAAACCACCCAACCACCTCCAAGGGTACAAAGAAAACCAGAGGTAATCATTTGGAGAAAACCGCCAAAACACATCAAATTGTATGGCAAGGCAGTGATACACACATGCAAGAAATACCTGTAACTGAGGAATAAGAACCAACACCCTCGGATGAACTATGTGCTAGAGAAAGGTAAGCACCGCAAATGCCCACCCTTTCCCCTCCCCCCCCTCACCCCCACCTCCAGAAAGCCTAACCCTACCTCCCTATCCCTTCCCCCTCCATGGGACTGGCCAGGAAAATCTGAGGTTACTGGTGTGAAAGGACAAGGTAAGAAATCCCAGCACAAACATACCAGCCCCAGGCAGTGACACAGAGCATGGAAAGCCTTAAGCCCAACACCACAGAGAGTCTCAACCCATTAAGGGTAAGAGAGTGGACCAAGGACCTCGTACCCATTCCGGGTTCCCTCAGAGATCAGCAGTAAGTTTCTCCATCCTATAAATGTCCCAGAGCTTTACCTTCCACTCATCCAGAGTGGGAACATAGAGGTACATTTCCTAGCCTTTGTTTCTCACAATAGTCTTGTCTCGCTCTGAATAATGTGGCCACAAGATTACTGAACTCTCAACTTGTTTGGACTTTATGCACTGTCGCACACTGCGTCAGAATAATGATCACCGAGAGTGGTAGGTATAAACCCCCAAAAGGCATAAAGTACCTAGATCTCGTCGTCAATCCGCGGCCGAAGAGGAAGATGCACAGAGTAAAGTGATCAGCACAACCGCCCCAACCTGACTGATACTGTACTTCTGTGCTGTGTAAATGATTCTACTACAGTAGTATTTCTACCATGTTTACCTTTCATTACTGTCTTTGCAGTTCTGGTTTTTGAACTCCCTTATACAATTCCTCAGTAATGGCAAAAGAGGGGAGATTGAAGGTTTCTGTTTTCCTAATGGTCTCAATGGGCATTCATGCATCTGCTAACAGCTTCCATGGGTCTTTGGGGGGCTGGGCTGAAGGGGGTGGTGAGGGGTGAGGGGAGGTAATTTCCCTGGTGGAGCTGTGAAGACATGGGGGGTATGGGGGTTTGGGAGATAGTTCAGGAGGTGGGATCATGGGTAAAGAGTGGCTGAGAGGTCTCACTCTTATACCCCTTAGATTTCTCAGGCATTTATGTTTCGGTGAACTGCTGTTGTCATCATGGTTTAGGGCTGCAGGGTTTGGGGGGGAGGTGAGGAGATGCTGGGGGGAAGGAGGGGAGGGACTGGGGGTGACTTTTGGGAGGACATTTGAGCGTTAAGGGGAGAGGACCTATACTGGTGTGAGGATGGAGTGCTGGAGATCTTTCTGGGAGACTGTGATTTCTCTTGTTTCTTTAGCAGTGGTGTCCTCTGGCCCAACACCACAGAGAGGGTTCACATGAGCACTACTCATTTGGTTTTATGCCTACGATTATCTCTTGGAATGTCAGAGGGCTTCACCACCCCATTAAACGGAGGCAGGTATTCGATCAGGTATGTAGATCACGAGCTGATGTTGTCTTCCTACAAGAGACATATTTAGCCACACAAGATCATATCCGGTTTATCTCACAGAAGTATCCACAGGTTTTTACTGCTAGTTTAGCTCACATAAGCATGGGGTGATCACCATGTTTTCCCACCTAATACTTGTTGGTTCTCTTCATGGGTCCTTAGGTCCTTAATTATCTTGGTTAACGTCTACGTTCCTCCAATGGAGATTGCGGGTACGCTGCAAGTCCTATCTAGGGATCTTAACATGTATGTGCAAGGGGAGCTTTTTATGGGGGGCAACTTTAACTATGTTTTCTCGGAGCTTGATAGAATGGGACAGGGGACTGCTGCCACCTTACAAGCCCCTCATCTTGCAACTCACATGGTGGATTGGGACCTATGTGATGCTTGGTACATTCTCCTTCCTGGCGAACGCGATTATACTTTTTTCTCAACAGCTCACTTAACTCATTCGTGCATCGATCACTGGCTGATTTCACGCTCTCTGTTGCCGTTGGTTTCCGAGGTGGCAATAGGCCTGATGGGACCTTTGGATCACACTCAACTTTCTTTGGAGTGGAATGTAGCGGATGGGGAACTACCCCTGCATCTATGGAATCTACCTTACCAACTACTTAAAAACCTGGATTTCTTAAAGGTGGTTAGCGAGGGTTGGGAAGAATATCTTCACTTTGACATTGTGGATACATCCATCTTTGAGGTGTGGGAGGAGGGTAAAGCTGTACTGAGAGGCCAGTTGATCTCTTTAGCGATAGCTTTTAAAAATGGAAAGACCGTCAACAAGAAGTATTACGTACTGTGATTACACATTTAGAAACTCTTCACTGGCGGGGGCAATCCCTCAGTTTGGCATAGATTGCTTCTTCTTAGAGGGGAACTTGCTGCTTTCGAAACAGAAGACATCACCTCTCAACTACTGAGGATGCGACAACGGTATTATGAAGATGGTAATAAGGCAGACTGGCTTCTGTTATGGCAGCTGAAACACCAATGTCAGAAACATAGGATAGTGGCCATAACTTCCAGTCTTTAAATATGGTGCAACTTCTCATATGGTTCTATAAAGAGTTTTATACATCTCATTTGCGTGATTCAGATTTGTGTATTCAACAATGGCTGCATGAGGAAGAATTCCTCATCTATTGCCCATGGCCTGTGCAGCTCTGGAGGGCCAATAACTCTTGCAGAGGTTCAATGGGCTATTTGTACACTAAAACTGCCAAAACTGCAGGCCCTGATCTCTTTTCAGCTGAACTCAATAAAGCTCTCCCTAACCTCTTTGCTTTTATGCTCACTCAGGTATTTAATGAAATACTGCCTCAGCCTCAACTTCCTTCTTCCTCCCATGGTTGCTATGATTCCGAAAGAGTGTCAGGATCCACTGTGCTGCGGTAGCTATCGACCAATCTTTCTGCTTAATATAGATTACAAACTCTTCATGAAAGTACTATCCATTGACCTGGATAGGCAGGTACATGATCTTGTGCACCTGAACCAAATAGGTTTTATTACTCACAGGTATGGCTTTGAAAATGTCTGTCGATTGATCAATGTGATGTCAGGTTTGCGGGATGTCCCTGGGGAGTTTGCTGTATCATCCCTCGATACTGAGAAAGCGTTCGATGAAATTGAATGGCGATATTTACTGGGACAGTTTGGTTTTGGACCTTCCTTCCGAGGTTGGGATCGAGGCATTGTACACCACCCCCACGGCATCAGTGTTAGTGAATGATTTTCTCTCTCTGTCCTTTGAGTTAGGTAGAGGCACCAGAAAGGGATGTCCACTTTCCCTGCTCTTATTCACTCTTGCCATAGAACCCTTAGCTGCACACCTGCAGCGGCGAACTTCCATGCTGGGTATCACACTTGGTGGGCACAGTCATATCATTTCTCTATATGCTGATGACACTTTAATCTTCATGTGGGAACCATGCTCCTCCCTGCCTGTCATTTTGGACCTCCTATAAACATTCTCCAACATTTCGGGCTTTTCAGTGAATCAGCAGAAACCTGCCTTACTGCCATGCATTTCGGCCACATCCAGAACTGGACCACCTTTTTCAGCTGGATTCATGGTGGTTGCGCAGTTTTGTTATCTCAGGATAGTGATACCCCGAGACCTCACAGAGTTGTATGTACCTGTGGATGACAGACACTCACTCGGCCTGGGCATCTCTGGAGGCTGTGTGGATAACCCCGGTCCTGCTAGTCGCTGTACCCTTTCTGCATTCACCAGAGGATAAACAGTGAGTTTTCTCTCATCTTTTCTTGGATCCCGTTTGGTGGGCTTGGGCGTCTCTTTGTCATCGCTCGCACCTGTCTTCCTTGTTATCCCCATTCACTACACTTGTGACCTTTCCCTTTGTCGGGGATTTTGGGGTTTGGCTATCAGGGCAAATGTGCGATACTTTTATGCAACCAGCATGCAGGTATGCTCCAGGGCAGAGTTTAGGCAGTGCACAGGCAGAGTCATGAGCTATACATGTATTTTCTTAACTACCCTTGTACACGTGTACTTAACATGTTAACATTTACACTTCTTCCCATGCAGACATAAAGGGTGTAACTACAATTTAGCCACAACCTTTGCTGGTTTATCTCTTGTATTTTATAAAGACACATAGGTGCCTATATATCTTTATAAAATAGGCTAAAAATAGATGCCTAATTGCCCTCTCAACCTGGATGACCTGTTATAAAATTACCCCCATAAGCTTACCTTTGAACATTATGGGTAAAAAGATATCCAATGCTGGTCAAGCATGGGGCTTGGTCTTTTAGCTGTCTGGGATAGGCCATCCCATGGTTCTTAATTTTGTATACCTAGAGCTTTTCATCAATTGAACAACTATGTTATATTCTTGTTACAATTGAAATTCTTGGCTGGGGAAAAGGAGAAGGAGAGGGGCTCTAGCTATGGTACAGAATGGGTATTTCAGCTGTTGTATATAGATAGATAAAAATAGGTTTGAGTAGAAGGTGCTGAGATGCAGGATTTTATGTATAATGCTGAAACCATAGAAAGCATTTAGCTAAGCCTTCAGGTTATCACATCCTCGATGCCATCCCATATCCATGCATGAAGTGGTACATGCTATATCTGATTCAAATCATTCCAGGTGTAAAAAAAAGTAATTTATGCTTAGAAAAGACTTGCATAGTAAATATCTGAAGAGTATTTAAAGCTATGTACACAAGAAAAACATCACTTTTTACCCAGTTTGGTTCATTATTATAGGGAAGCATATCTAGTTTGAAACCAATATTGAACAAATGGCAAAAAGGACTACTTGTATTTATCCGGGAATGACTTCATTTCTCATTGTAACAGTATAATATATTATATATATCAAATAATCATGGTGCACATTTATTGACAGTTATGGGGAGAATTTGCATCATGCCCCTTTGAAAATCAGAAGTTACAAAGTATATTTTCAAAAACTAGATTTAAAGGATTTGTTATTTCTAGAGCTTTAAAAGGCATGATTCCATTTTATTTGGGTAAGGGAAATACATTGTATACCCCAGGCCTTGTACCCTGCATTCCAGTCAAGATTATTGATTGGATCTCCCTTCTCAAAAGGGGATGCATTTACCTTTGACTAGGGCTAGACAATTTTTGGTTGTAAACCTTAAGTTTTGAAATGATCTTCCTCAGCTGTTGAGGTTAGAACAGGATTATAGGCTATTCACAAAGAGCGTGATTCCATAATGTGCACATCCGGCCAGGGGACACGTCTAAATGAAAAACGGGCCCCGTTTGACACTAATTCCACATGTGTGGGTCTGGACGTATCCGCGGGTCTGGAATTGGGGACAGAGAAGTGTTTGGCGCAGCAAGACAAACCCCAGGACACAGCTATACGTAGCAAGTGGTATGAATGTCCCTGCCCTCAGCAAATTCCGAAAAGATGAGAGCAAGTTCTGCTACGAGGGGACATGGGATGAGAGTGAAGGGAGATAGATTCAGGAGTGATATGCAGAAATATTTCTTTACGGAAAGAGTAGTGGATCCGTGGAATAGTCTCCCAGTGGAGGTGGTAGAGATGAGGACAGTAACTGAATTCAAAAAAGCATGGGACAAACACAGAGGATCTCTAAAGGTAAAAAGGGGCTGTTGTAGTTGTTGATATGGAAGGCAGACTAGATAGGTCATGTGGTCTTTTTCTGTCATCATATTTCTATGTTTCTATGTACAGCTCCACTGCTACTCATCTCCTTGCAACCACGCCTCCTCAGTTAAAATGTACATCCCCGAAGCTACTCCTCACACTGATGGTGTGGTGCCCATGCCAACCACCCATGAAAATGGATGATAAAGATGTGCTGATGAAAAACAGACCATATAAGCTAGTCGTTTGCATGACCAGGACACTGCAAGGTGATCTATGTGCACTCAGAGATCTTACAACAGCAAGTAGAAAGTGATACAAGTGTCCTGACATAACTTACAGCACAACATACATGGCAGTAGGTGAACATTTTAGCTGTGCTTGCATTGGTCATCTCTGACAACAGGCTGTACAGTGCTATGTATGCACCAGAAGAAATCAGAAATGGTCCTCTACAGCTAAATGTCAGAGCTTATCCCTGACATTAAATAGCAAACCTCAGACTGAGTGCATGCACCAGCGCAAACAGCACTACTAGATGCTCAAGGGCACCAGCATCTATCTATTCAAATGTGCACATTTGTGAGACCGCTGATGGTGCTTTCTGCCCTGTTGCATGCGCTCATTCTGAGGATCCCTTATCACTGACAGGGATA
The DNA here is from genome assembly GCA_033557465.1 of Ichthyophis bannanicus. Classification (NCBI taxonomy): domain Eukaryota; kingdom Metazoa; phylum Chordata; class Amphibia; order Gymnophiona; family Ichthyophiidae; genus Ichthyophis; species Ichthyophis bannanicus. The sequence goes on along the minus strand of CM066035.1, from coordinate 767,836,012 downwards.
TGCTTTGACATTTAGCCATAGAGACCCCTTTCTGATGTATCCTGGCTGATCACACTGGCACCTGTTCATGCTGTGATCAGCCCTACAAACCAGGTACCGGCCAGACACTGATGTCCCCCCAATATTACAGTTGTGCACACCAGGTCCTCCCATGCATCCCTCTAACCACATACACACACACACACACTCACTCTCACTTGCAGTCACACAAAATATACATCTGCAGTACAGATGCCCTGTACCTCTAGAAAACAGCTGGTATAACATGATGGCATTGGGTCTCAGGACTACTAAACTGATCTATGTTTCTTATCCACACATGCATCCATCCTATACTCACCTACATACAGTACAATCCCTAAATCAACAGTCCCACTTCTTGGATGACAAAGTTTGTTAGTGTGCCTTAGATCACCTCCTCTAGCTTACACAACAATTGTCAGCATAGCCGGAATAATTACCATTGAACCTTTGACTATTTCTGTAGGGCTGTTTAGTAATGTGCCTTCACCATATAACCTTCCCCCACCTCTGCATTCTGTTCTTTACAACTGCATCTTGTGGAATTCCAGACTGCAGACACACCAGTTCACAACATCTTGGTCATGGCCATCCATCTCTATGGGATGCATTGCAGATCAGAGCAGAAACGTTTCTAAGTCCTGGCCTTTTTCAGTTTTTCTGCTGATATAATGTAGACATCCATGGAAAATGTGCAGAACATACACGGGCCTTTCCTGAATATGTATTGCACATCTTGGCTGCTGAGCACACCTCTGTTCAACCCCCTCCCACCCACATTCTAAGCACCCTGTATGTGGAGGGCCATGGGTCAGAATATGGTCACAGACAATTTTTGCTAGATAAACGTCTATGCCGCACGTTCAATGGCTTATTCCCATTCCAGAATGACCCCCAAAATAAATAAAGATTTCACTGAGCTGATATAAATGAAACAGCAGGTCTATTTGGACAAATGAAGTGTTTGGTACAATTTATGAGGGGCGAGTGGGGTTGGTAGGGAGGTGGGTATACGGATAGTATTTTATTTTATGTAACCTGTGCCATTTTATTATTGTGTTAGTGAAGGGCTTTATTTAATTGTAATAGAAGATAAGAAAACCCACAAGCATCTGTGTCCCAGGAGTCAGCACTGGCTTGAAGACATATAAACAAAACAATGTTAATTTGTAAACTTGTAGATATTGCCTTTCTGCCTAAGACAACAGTACGTCAGACACCATGGGAACACCAGCTATGTACTTTTAAGAAGAACAGAAAAATTTGCAAAAATAAAAAAATGTTGTGGCTCAATATTTGAACACCACAGTCAGTGGTATTTTAAAATGCCACTGTGGAGTTTAAATCTTTCATGTATATTTCATGTCACTATCCTTGGAAGTAGTGGCATTGAATATACATATTCAATGGTGACCCAACTAGCTCTATAGATAGTGGAGATGTTTAGCTGCTATCTGGATAGTTATGTGCTTTAAGTTAGGATTGCTGGCCTAACGTTTTCCACATAGTTATACAGATAGTGGCTGAATATCACCAACTATCCATCGAATTAGGCAGACTGCTCTAGTACTATCCAGACAGTGCTGGGGTGGTCTAAGAATTTTCAGCCACACTATCTGGATTGTGCTGCTTAAAATTTACATGTAGGGTAGCTACCATTTTTGAATATTGACCCATTAGTGTTTTTTTCAAGTTAGGGGTAATTTTGTAAGGGACTGGAACATATAGAACAGCATTTTCCATACCAAGTAGCTGCTTATAAAATTGTGCCAGAAACATGACAGCAGAAAAAGACCACATGGCCTATCTAGTCTGCATATACAGTACATGCATAAATATAGCACCTCCTTTTACCTATGTGTAGACATTCTCACGGGTGGTGTGGAGATGGGATCTTTGCAAATGCATCTATTTTATAAAATACACATATAAATGTTGATTCTTACTGGTACATACATAGCCAAAGGGGCCCTTTTATTAAAGTGTGCTATGCAGTTAACTTGTGATTTGGTGTGTGCACACCTGAGCTCATGTTAGCAGTTACCATGCTGATTTTTGTACTAACTGCAATCACAATTAGGGTGCTGAAAGGGGGGGTTAGGGGCAGGGAGTGGGCATTGTGAGCACACTGAGGCCAGAGTGGGAGTACATATCGAATGTTGACTGTCGATGTTCCCGTTAGTATGGATTCACCTAATACCACCTCAATAGGCGGAGGTAAGTGCATCCACGGTAACTGTGCCATGTGTTAAGATGGCATTGCGTTTTAACTAACTGGAACTTGTTGATCTGCTCCCCCACACTTACCTTAGAGGCTTTACACTTAAAGCACATTAGGTTTTGCATAAAATGTGCATTGGGTGCAAAAAACTAATGCACTTTAGTAAAAGGGCCCCAAGGTTATCACTGCATCACAGTAAGCTTTCAGGAAGGCTATTTTATAAAGGCACATAGGCACATATGTTGCCTTTATAAAATAACAAAAAAAAACCTCACAAGGTAGGAGAAAATCCAGTAGTCATACAAAAATTGATACCTCCAACTGCAACAATTACCGTGGGACCATCAGAACTAACAACTTTCCAACAGCATACAATTTGGTTGTGTTAATTCCCAGTGTTTCAATCATAGAACATAAGAAATGCCTTACTGGGTCAGACCAAGGCTCATCAAACCCAGTATCCTGTTTCCAACAAGTGGCCAATCCAGACCATGAGTACCTGACAAGTTCCCAAAGAGGCACAAAGGTTCCACAATGCTTGTCCCAGGGCAAGCAGTGGATTTCCCGGATGCTTCTTAATAATGGTTTATGGACCTTTCTTCGAGGAACTTGTCCAAACATTTTTTAAACCTAGATATACTAACAACTTTTACTGCATCCTCCGGTAACGAACTGCAGAGTTTAATTACACGTCAAATTTTAAAAAAAATCTCTAATTAGTCTTAAATGGGTTGCATTGTAGATTCATTGTGTGTCCTCTAGTCTTTCTACTTTTTGATGGCATAAACAACCGATCTACATTTTACCCATTCCACTCCATTCATTAATTTATAGACCTCTATGATATCCCCCCTCAGCCATCTTTTTTCCAAGTTGAAGAGCCCCAACCTTTTAAGCCTCTGCACATAGGACTAGCCTTCCATTCCCTTTACCATTTTTGTTGCTCTTCTTTGTACTTTTTCTAATTCCGCTATCAGGGGCAGCTCTATAATGAGGCCGAGTGAGGCAGTGGCCTCATGTGGCAACTTTTTGGTGGCGGCAAAAATCGCCCCCAAAAAGACCGCCTCACTTGGCCTTCAAAAACAAAACCAAACACCCCCCCCCCCCCCAATCAAAGGAGCTGCTGCCATCACAGCAGTAGCAGAATGAAGTACCCCGAAGCCCCCCACCTCCCCGGCAGAGCCCTCTTTGTATTTCCCTCAGTGCCGACTGCTTTTCAGAGCCACGAAAGGGGAGTTTCCCTTTCTCACGGCTCTGTTAGTTGATCCCGCCAGTGCTGATGGGAAACAGGAAATGCCTGTTTCCCATCAGCACTGGCGGACTCAGCTTTGGTGGGCTAGGACTGGAAATGGACTTATTGGGGGGGTTAGGACTTGTAATGGGCAGATGGGGTGCTAGCACTGGAAATGAGCTAGTAATGGGCTTAAAGGGGGCTGATACTAGGGAGGGTTACCGGAACTGGAAATGGGCTGATGGAAGGAAGTGAAGAAAAGAAAAGAAGAGATAAATGGCAGATGGGCCATGGACCATACACCACAGAAAGAGAGCTAAGAGAAGACAGGAAAGCAGAAGCCTCAGATTGGGACCAGCATGATCAGATAATAAAATGGTCAGACAACAAAGCTGGAAAAATAATTTTATTTAATTTTAGTGATTGGACTTTGTGCTATTTTTATATTTTACACAGTATTGGGGAACTGCATCTCTTATTTATCTGATGTTGCACTGCATATGGACTCTGGCTTCTTGGGGTTTCAGTTTAAATTTTGTCTATATATTTTTATTTTTACTTTAGATTGTGGTTACTTATTCCGTACTTGGTGAGTGTCTATGTTGTGAGTGTGTGACTGAGATCAGGTGTTCTGTTAACATGGAGTTTGTACATAAAGATCTATACTGTACTGTAGTAATTTGACTTGTTCAGCTTTTCAAATAGGTGTATGAGGTTCCAGGGTCCACTGTAGTATTTACAGTGACGCTTTTTTTGGATGGGCTCCTTATGTGAGTTTTGGAAATTTGTGCTGATATGGTATTTATTTATTTAGATAGATTTGTATGCCACCTTATCCTTCAATCAAGGTGGTCATATGTATGGCATGGTAGGTTTGCTCTTTGTTGTAGGGTTTTGTATTAGTTCACAATATGCCTGGTACTGGAGAATAGTGGTTGTTGTTGTTAGTGAGATGATCAGAATCAGATTTTTTTTTTTAATATTGGGTTCTGTGGGTGAATGTCTTGGTTGTACTCTGCACCTACTGTGGATGCAAAATATATATTGAAAAAGAAAAAGCAAGAACCATAACGCAGTTATAACAACATAAAAATGAGTTATAATGTAGTTTTATAAACTGTGCTGTTGGTTCTTGCTGTCTTTTAGTTCCTTGGTGTGCAAACAGGACCATACCTAGACCTGTGCAAGCGGTGCAGTCGCACAGGGCGCAAAGGCTTGGGATGCAGGACAATGGCCGGCAGTCCCCCTGGAGTCTAGGAGCACCAGGACATGGAGGGTGAATCCCCACTGCCTGATCCAGGCCCCAGCAGCGGTCAGGTGGTGGGGACTTGGGTATCCAGGGCTGTGGGCAGATGGAGTTGCAGGGAGGATGTCCCCATGGCTATGGGAAGGGCATACCAGGTTGTCCTTGGGCCTGATACTGACAGCCAGAGGAACGTTTCAGAATTGGGTCCAAACTGACCTGTCCTGCACGGGATCGTCCGGAAAGCCTGGGCGTGCCCCTTCCGGAATGAGGCTCCACATCAATCAGCTCACCTTTGTCTACCTGTTTATTCACACCTTCAAAAAAATATAACAGATTGGTAAGACAAGACTTTCCTTGACTAAATCCATGTTGGTTTTCTCCCATTAAACCATAGCTGTCTACATGTTCAGTAATTTTATTCTTTAGAATGGTTTCTACCATTTTGCCTGGGATTATGTCAGGCTCACCATTCTGTAGTTTGCTGGATCACTCCAGGAACCCTTTTTGAAAAATTGGAGTTACATTGGCCATTTTTCAGTCCTCAGGTACTACAGATGATTTTAATAATAGTTCACAGATTACTAATAGTAGGTCTGCGATCTCATGTTTCAGTTCTTTCAACATTCTTGGATGTATCTTATCCAGGTGATTTTCTACTCTTCAGATTATCAAACAGTTGTAATATATCCTTCCAGTTTATCGTTTCTTTCAGTTCTTCCATACGTCACCTTTATATACCATTTCAAGCATGGGTAACTTCCCTACATTTTCTTAATTAAAGACCAAAGCAAAGAATTCATTCAGTCTCTTCGCTATGGCCTTGTCCTCGCTTAGTGCCCCTTTCACCCCTCTATCATCCAATGGTCCAACAGATTCTTTCACAGGTTTTTTGCTACAAATGTACTTGAAAAAATTTTATTATGCAGTTTTTCTTCCACAGCAAACTTCTTTTCAAATTCTCTTTGCCTGCCTTATCAATGCCTTGAATCTAACTTGCAGGTGCTTACATTGAACAAAACATCAGGTACTTAGAACAAGAGAGAATTTAGTTAACAAATAACAGAATTGCTTGAGCAAGTAATTCACTTATTTCGATTTTCGAAGGCCTTTACATGGGTAACTATCCTAGTTACCCATGTAAAGGCTGTATCTGGGATTTTCAAAGGGTACCTACATGGGTAGTGCTCTTTGAAAATCCAGGATATGTCCCTTATGTGCCCAGATGCTATCCGCATAGCATCGTGACATGTTGGGGGCATTCTAAGGCGGAGTGGAGGCGGGCCATGGTGCTACCCGTGTAGTACCAATTTTTGATGCTCTATGGTTAGTGCTCTGCGCCTTAAAGATAGGCATGTGTAAACGTCGCCTATCTTTAAGGCGCAGGGGCTAACTGTGTAGCATAGAAAATCGGTGGTACACGAGTAGCTCCTGCGGCTTCCTGACTGTGTGGCAAGACTCAGTTTTTCAATGCATGGGCCGCATAAGACCCCAGCATTCAAAATCAGGGTTGGATGGAAAGGGGGCGGGCTATGCACCAACGTGATGCATAGCAATGCCCTGTTCAAACTCAGGCCCATAGTATCTAAGGCCAATTATTTCCAAACAATGAACTATCTATCTATCTATATATATATCAATTAACTATATACACTAGGACAGCTATTTGTTTTGCTATTTACAGGCGTAGGTTCTGTCTTGAAGGGTGTTTGTCCTTTTGGTGTCATGTCTGTTGTCTGGTTAGGTGGTGCAACCAAAGTGATCAGAGAATAAGTTGGTTTTCAAGTGTTTGCGGAAGGAGGGAAGGTCAGTGATGTTCCTTATTGTGTCTGGTAGGGAGTTCCACAGGGATGGTGCATACAGTTCAAATGCTCTATGGCAAGTTTTTGAAATGCACTTTGTTTTAGATTGTGGTATTCTGAGTTTGTTTAATGTAGCAGATCTTGATCTAGTTTTACTGTGTTTCTGAAAGAGGGTTTGGAGGTAAGTGGTGGGGTGTGAGTGTAGCATTTTATGCATTATTAGTAAGGGTTTATACTTTATTCTGCTGGGGAGAGGCAGCCAGTGACATTGTTTTAGGATAGGAGTGATGTGGTCATATTTAGTGACTCCCTGGATTGTAAGTGCTGCAGTGTGAAGTGCAGCTTGAAGGGGGAGGAGGATGGTTTGTGCTGCAGAGATGTCCTGGAATACCAGTAGGGAGGCTTGTGAGTTGTCTTGTATTCCTTAGGTCACAGTGTTGATGAGTGATGTCAGAGTTTCAACTCCATGCAGTGGGCGGAAACCATGCTGTTATGGATCAAGTAAATGGTTCTCATCAATGTGGTCCTGAAGCTGGAACTGGACTGTTTTCTCAATGACTTTTACTAGAAAGGGGAGACTGGTGATTGGTCAGTATGATGCAGAGTCTGAAAGGTCAAGGCTCAGTTTCTTTTAGGTTGGGCGGATAGAGGATAGCTTGAGACATTATTCCTTGTTGTAGTTTCATTTGTTATTTTAGAGAGGAATGGGCTGAGTTTGATCTTTGTAGCTCTGATTCAGTTGGCTGGACATGGGTCGAGTGGTGAGGTGGAGGTGTTGAGCGTTGTTAGAATATTTTTAATTTCTTCATTAGAGGTAGTCCAAAAGGAGGACCAGCAAGTGGTGTTGGGATTAATGGTAATGGAAGGGGAGATGGTGGGTTTCTGTTGTGGGGTATAGCTGCTTGTAATATGCAGCTAGTTGTTGGTGGCTGACAGCAAGAGTTGGGTTTGGTTGATGGGCGGTTCTGAGAGGCGCTTGACTAGGTCAAATAGTTCTTGTGGATGACTGATAGAGGAGTTGATGATCTTTGTATGATAGTTCTTTTTGGCTTTGTCTGAGGTTGCATGGTAGTTCTGAAGTAGTGTTAGGTATTTGTTAGTCTTCAATCAAGTTGGTTTTGAGCAACGTCCATTCAAGTTGTCTTAGTTTGGTTTTTAATTAATGCAGAGTGCGAGAATGCCAGGGAGTTTTGTGGAAGTGTTTTTTGCATACATTGTGTTGATTGGCAGGTAGTTTTGCTGTGTCTCCAAGCACATGGTTCCAGTTGTCTGTCAGTACTGTTGCATCTGAGGTTTTCATCTTTATGTTTGTTGTAGTGTACTTTAGGAAGGCTTCCTTGTTGAATTGTCTGAATTGTCACATGGTCAGCTGTTGATGTGTCAGTTATTAAGGGTTTTAGGGGTAGAGAGAAGGTGATAAGGCTGTGGTTAGTCCATGGCATTGGGTAGGCTCATAATGTCTGTGGGGAGCTAGTATGTATAGGATGGGTGGAGGTAAAGATTAGGTTGAGGATGTTTCCTTTGTTGTGCATAGGGGATGTTACGTTTTGAGTGAGGTCCATTGATTCCATGGCTGAGAGGAATGCATCTGCCAATTTGGTGGGTAGGGAGAGGAGGTTGAAGTCTCCCATGATAATATGTTTTTTCTTGGTTTTGGAGTTTTCTATGATGTGTTCTATTATGGCAGATAGGTCATTGGAGAAGGTGGTGGGAATCCTGTAGTGGAGGTCAATGGTCATGTGGTAATTCATGTTGATTGTTCGTCATTAGGATCCTTTTCCATTTCCTGAAGGATGCTTTTTTGGCAACAGCAGCCTCTCTGACCTCACCTTTAAACCATGCTGGTGGTTTTTTGGCTTTCCTTTCACTTTCTTAATCATGGAATACATCTAGTCTGGGCTTCCAAGATAATACTTTTAAACAAAGCCCATGCTTGATATAAATCTTTAACCTTTGCAGCTGCTACTTTTAGTTTTTTCTTAACTATTGTCTTCATTATATCATAGTCTCCCTTTTGAAAATTAAAAGGTAGTACTGTGGATTTCCTTGCACCAGATCCTGCGTTCCACTAAGGACTAGTTCCAAAATAGCTTCTCCTCTTGTCAGTTCATGAACCAGCTGCTCCAAGAAGCAGCCATTTATTTTGTCTAGAAACTTTATCTCTCTGACATGTCCTGCTGTGCCATTGACCCAGTCGATACCAGGGTAATTGAAATCACCCATTATTACTATGTTGTAATTTTTGTTAGCTTCCCTGATTTCTTTTAGCATTTCATCATCCATCTGTTCATTCTAGCCAGGTGGTCGGTAGTAAACCCCCACTGCCATCGCCTTCCACTTTTCACATCAAACATATATACAGAGATTCTATAGTGTATTTTGTTTCCAGCAAAACATTAATCCTATTTGACTCAATGCCATCTCTAACATAGAGTGTAACCCATCCACCAATTTGATCTACTCTATCTTTGTGATATAGTTTGTACCTAGGTATCAGTGTCCCATTGGTTGTCCTCCTTCCACCAGGTCTCTGAGATGCCAGTCATATCTAACCTTTAAGTCCTTAAAGTATATGTGAAAGTTTTTTTCAGATGCATAAAAAACACTCCAGAAACTGGAACTACACAACTCTTGCTGCTCAAAAACACTTTGAAAACATGAACAAGAAACCCAATACTCATCTGAAGACACTAAGGGCCCAATTCTGCAAGGTGACTAGCAGGGCTGTATGTCCCTGTGGGAAGTGCAGTCCTGCTAGCCGTCCCAGCCGTATTCAGTAACACACACACCCTGAACAGTCAGGGCCACAGTGTGGGCAGAGTGGGAGGGGGCGGAGAGTGGGCGGGCCGAGGCAGCAGGATATGCAGGGACGATTCAGGTCACGGCCCTGTACATCCTGCAGATGCGAGATGGATGCCTGGATTGAAGAGGTCCCATGCCTATCTTCTATGGTTTTTAAAGGCTTCTCCAGAACGATAGAACCGATAACGGGGGGTGGGGGGTGGAGAGAAATATGCTGGTGCTGGATGCGAGACAAACGAGGCGATTCTTTTATGCTTTTTGTTTGTCTTGAAAGGCAGCAGCAGAGGTGGGGGGCAATAAGGGTAGTTAGATGGGGGAAGGTAAAAAAAATATGGTGGATCAGGGGAGAGGGGAAAGAGAGGATTTGGTGGCTTAGGAGGAGGAATAGGGTGACAGAGGAAATAGGCTGAATTGGAGGGGCAGAGAAAGAGGGTATGGTGATGAGAGTATAAAGAAAGGAAGTGACAGTGGGGATATGCTGACATGGTGGGGGTGTGGAAAGGAAAACTAGGGTACAAAGGGGGTTGGTGGGGGTAAGGAAATAGGGTGGAGGAACAAGGAACATAGCAGGGGTGAATAGGGTGATGGGGAGAAGATTGATACAGAGAGAATACTAAGGATGAGGGAGATGCTCTACATGGAAGAGGAGAGATTCTAGACATGGGGGGGGGGGGTTAGGGGTAAGAAGGGGAGATGCTGGATATGGGAGAGTAGAGAGACAGAGGGGAGATGATGGCCAAAAAATAAATGGAAGGAAGCTGAAAGGTAACGATCAGTGCCAGAGATGGATGTAGTGGAGGAACTGAAGAAGATATGAGAAGAGAGAAAAATCAGAAATGGAATGAGATCTGGACAGGGAGTTAAAACTGAATCCAAAGACTGGGAACACTGGACCAGCACTATTAGTAAATGAAAATAGCCAGAAAATAAAGGTAGAAAAAATAATTTTATTTTTAATTTTATGATTAGAATATGTCAGTTTTTGAAACTTACATCCACTATCTTTGTTTCATACAGTGCAGGGGAAAATGCAACAATATTTCTGTCTCTTGTGTTGTATGCAGAATTTGGCCTCTTAGGTTTTAGTTTAATTTCTATATAAATGTTTGCACTTTTAGTTTGTGGGTCCCTATTCTATGCTTGGCGAGACTCTGTCTTTGTTCTGTGTGTATGAAAGAGGACATATTCAGTTAGAAATGAATTTCTGTGTAGGGCTAATCTATAGTAATTTGATTCTGGTGCTGGAAGGGGCATGAGCAAATGGAGATTGCTTTTGCCCCTTTATCTTAGACAAACCCAGGGGATCTACAGGGATGGGTTGGAAGTCTTTATGGGGTGAGAGTTCTGGCAATTTCAGCCCCTCCAATTCCTTTGCTTCCTTTGAAGTCCATGCCATCTGCCTATTTTCTCCACTAGCTCTCTGGGTATCTGTCATTTATTGACCCCCCCTCAACAAGTCCACCTCTACCTTTCTCGCCAACTTTGACTCCTCGCTCTCCTCCTTTCTGGATGCGTCTTCCCCTTCCCTTATTCTTGGGGATTTTAACATTCACGTTGTTGACTCTTCTGACCCTTATGCCTTACAGCTCCTTTCTCTAACCTCCTCATTCAACCTCCATTTGTGCTCTACTGCTCCTACTCACAAGCATGGCCACTGCCTTGACCTCGTCTTCTCCTCCAACTGTTCACTTTCCAACTTCTCCACCTCACTTCTGCCCTTATCTGACCATCACCTGCTAACCTTCACCTTTACCACCCTCCCCCCCCCCCCCTATCTAAATCTCTAAATCAACATGTTTAGGAACCTTCAGCTCTCTCCACTGCTGTCTTATCACCTCTTTCCTCCACTATGTCATCTGAGTCCATTGATGGGCAAATTCCTCCTATAACACTGTATCTCCTCTGTTCTACATACACTTGCTCCTCCCATTCAACCCCTGTGAGGCATACTGTACATCAATCCTGGCTATCCCTGACAACCTGCCCGGTACGATCCTGTGCCCACTCAGCTGAATACCCAGGAGCATTAGGCCACATGTTAATAGCCAGATGCTCCTGGGCAGAAAAAATAATACCAGAATGGAATTGGTGTTATTTTCCCTGGAATAACGCAGCTTGTGAAGCTGAATGCAAACTGTGTTCTTCAATATATGTAGTAATGAGGTATCCTGCACACATTTGCATGCTTTGTATCACATTATTTGCTAACATGAGTTGCAGCAATCTAATGTGTTTTATGGTAAAATAGCACACGATTTTGCTGTTTAAAACGTAAAAGATAAAATGGTGTGTTATTTCCTCAATAAATGTTAGTAATTACCCCTCTAAGTCTGGTCCACAATGCTGTCAACACCGCCAGTATTCATGTCCAACTGGGCATCAAGTTTCAGTTTGCCTTTTCTCAGGGACCAACATGTCTATGACTCACACTCATTGTGATGCAAAATAATTCTATCAGATAGGATCATCCAGCTCCAAAACAACACTAGCCTGGGCTGCAGAAGAGTATTGATCATCTTTTGAGCAAAAGGTGCTATGTAGTTCCAGCATCCATGAGGTTTTTATGTGCATATGGAAAACTTCACACACATACTTTGCAAATGCAATGCAATGTTTGCCTGAGTTTTCTTGGCAGTGTGACCAGAAGTAGATTGCCAGGCCTTTCTTCAGAGGTAATGTAAGATAAATTGACTTGCCCAAGGCTACAAGGAAAGCTAGTGAAAATCAAATCCTGGTCTCTTGGTTACCAAGCCAGTGCTCTAACCATTAGGCTACTCCTCTCACAGACTTTAAGAGATTGATAATTGAATTGCTGGGCATTGATACAGCCATATCATATATAATTGAAGGGCTTATAGTTCTGATGTTCCTTATGCCTGGAACAAACTAGCTGAGTCAGTATGTCAGGCTCCCTCTGTGGCCCTGTTCAAATCCAGGCTAAAAATTCAGGGACCGATATTCAGCGGCGGCAGCTAGAGCGAGTACAGCACCTAGCCATTGCCGCTGATGAGTTAACCCAGATATTCAATGCCAGGACTATATCCGGCCACTGGCATTGAATATTTGGGTTTGCTGTGGAAGCCTGAAGCTAACTAGGCAGCGGTGATACTCAGCCGCTATCCGGACAGTAATGACATTCGGCCACTGCCTGGTTAACTTTGGTTTCAAAAGCTAGGACCTTTTCCTTAACTGCCAGAAAGATGGTTATGTCATAGGAGTAGCTGTAATGGCATTTGCTACATGACTGTGGTTATCTTCATCTTTCTCTTTGAATCTTCTTGCTTTTCTACAAAACTAGCTTGTTAAAGAGCAGATAGTTCCTATAAAATTGATGTCACATTAAAGCAATTTAAAAATAGCTGAAATTAGAGCAGTGAGAACCAGATGTCATCATCATTCAACATTGTTTTGGTAATTATGAAAAAAATACCCATTTCAATATGTCTCAAGGGGAAAACTGTAGATGCAGCTACAGTCATACAAAAAAAGCTGAGAAAAAAGAAATTTAAATAAATCTTTTTTGGAAACAATTTTTGCACTTGAAAATTGCCATAGATAAATCATTTTATCATTATAGTGACTATTTCTCACCACTGGAGGCCCAGGATGTTACTGAAAAGGGTAAAAGAGTTATGAGGAAGAAGATGACAAAAACTGTCCTGTATAGGGCAAGATGTCTCCAAAGCAATTTCATTCTGCAGATAGGATCTGGACTTAAGAGTGAGGGTGGAAATAAATGGACAAACTGGATGAGCTGATTGGATGTTTTCTGACATCATCCAAATATCCACACTAGTGTTTATCGAAATGGTCCTAGAATAACCTCCCCTCCACTCCCCCACCACTCTAAATGTTGGTATATCCACAGTGAACATAAATAAGATAGATTTACAAGAGTTGTCTTCTGTGCATGTAAATTTACACTGCACATATTCTTTATGGATTTCCTGAAAACCACACTGGCATGGAGAGGAAGGGACGCATCAGGATCAGCTTAAGAAACACTGATCTACTATGCCTACTATGATACTCTTAAATGACTTTGCTATCCCAGGTCAGTGTGATCTTCAGAGTTACGCCCAGGTTTTCAAGGAAATTTCATACCATCTTTCTGGCAATTAAACAGATTTATTTATTCATTTTATTTAAAAGGATTTATATTCCGCCTTCTCTTGTAATCAAGGCGGTCTACACAGCAAACAATAGAAATACTGACTTTTGTGTGTGCATGCAGTGAAAAACAGTGAATGTGTGTGTGTGTAGGGTGGTTTTGATTCGTGGTGGGCTATTTACAGTGTGCGCTATTATACAATACTATGTACATGAATGAGAAGGGAGGGGGGGGGTTGGTCTGTAGTTCTGGCTGGTGGGCAGATTATGTGACGTCACCGTAATGTTCGATGAAGAGGGTCGTTTTGAACTGTTTCCGAAAGTCCTTGATGTCTGTTGTTTATCGTAGGTCATCAGGGAGGGTGTTCCAAACTGCAGCCAGCGATAAAGCTCGTTTTGCAGTGTCCTTGCGTACCTTGGTGAAGTCTTTTGGGGTATTGATGAGGTTGGAGGTGACTCGCCTCCTCAGTCCTGTGCTGCTATCGGATGTTATGAGTGGTTGTAGGCTGAGAGCAGAGGTCTGTTGTTTGATTTTGAATATGTTTGACTGTCTTATAGCTGATGCGGGAGCTGATCGGTAGCCAGTGGAGGTTTTTTAGAATGGGTGTGATGTGCTCTTGTCTTGATGAGCCAGATGATATGGTGCTGCTGTGTTTTGAGCCATTTGCAGTGGCCTGAGTGTCTGCTTTGTTAGGCTGAGATAGATTGGGTTGCAGAAGTCTAGGATTGGTGTTATTAGTGCCTGACAGACTGTGCGGAAGTGTTCCTGAGAGAGGAGGGCTTGAGGCGTCGGATTAGTCTCATCTTGTGGTATGCATTTTTGGTGGTTCTGCTGATGTGTGATTGTAGGTTCAGTTCTTTGTCGAGAGTCACTCCAAGGTATTTCACTTCCTGTTTATGGGTATTGTGTTGTTGATCTTGATGTTGGGTGGAGGGACGAAGTTGCTGTTTCGGGAGATGATTAGTGCCTCAGTCTTGCTGTTGCTTATGGTCAGGTGGTTGTCTTGAATCCAGTTGTTCATTTTCCTGAGACAGTCTGTTATTTTGGTGTAGTCTGGGTTGTCGAGGGTGACTGGTGTGTATATTATGATGTCATCAGCATAGATTGTGTATTGTATTTTGTGTTCTTTCATGATGTTGCAGATTGGTTGAATGTAGAGATTGAATAATAGCGCCGATAGGGCGGAAACTTGTGGGACGCCTTGCTTGACTTTTATGGGTCGGGATGTGTTGGGGCCGACCTTTCCTTGTATCTGTCTGTCCTTTAGGTATGAGTGAAACCATCTCAGGGTGGCTCCATGTAGTCTGATGTTCTGTAGTCCTGCTAGTAGATTTCTGTGATCCACTATGTCGAACGCTGATGAGATGTCTATGAAGATCATAAGTATTCCATTCTTGCAGTTGTCTATGAGGTGGAGTATGTTGTTAAAGAGGTATAACAGGAGTGTTTCGACTCCGTGGGGTGGAACCGTGTTGGTTGATGTCCAGTGGTGCATGGTTGTCAATGTGGTCTTGGAGCTGATGCTGTACTACCTTTCAATAATTTTTGCCAGTAGTGGTATGCTTGAGATAGGTCTGTAAGCGGCTGGGTTGCTCTTGTCGAGTGGGGATTTCTTCGGGATTGGTCTTATTGTAGCTAGCTTTAGCTGGTTTGGCATGATTCCTTGGGTCAGTGAACTGTGCACCATGTTGTGTATGTTGTGGATGAAGCTTGTCTTTGTTGCTTTAATCCATGTCACTGGGCATGGGTCTGTTGGTGCCGTGCTTGTATTGAGTGTGGTGATGATGTGTGAGAGCTGCTCTGTGGATGGGGTGCTGAATTTGTCCCAGGTTTTTAAGAAGGTGGTTGGTTTTGTGGTTGTGCTTGTTGTTGGTTGTGATGAGGTATGGAATTTTTCTTGGAGGTGGTCTGTGAATGCTTGTGGGTCTATTTGCACGTCACTTTCTGTCTTCTGTTCTTTGGTAAGAGTTTTCACAATTTCGAAGAGCTCGGTAAAAAGGATATAGGCCACAACCTTAGAATGTGTTCCTTCTGCTCTTATCTATTGAGCTATATTAACAAGCTATTAAACCACTAGTTACAATTAAAAAATGTATTTATTTATTTATTTTATTTAACGGGTTTTTTATACCGTTTTATCATTTAGTCAGAGGTTTACATTGTAACATAAACTTGGTAATTACATTAAAACAGAAACATTGACAACTTGGATTATACATTAACATCGATAGCTTGGGTCAAACATTGAACAAGTTAAAGTGCATGGATGCTATAGCAGTTGGAGCTGTGCGGAGGATGGCATGTTGATCTGGAGTTATGTTTCGGTTCCGAAATGTTCTGAGAATAGGAATAGTTTTAGTTACTCTCTGAAGACGCGGATGTCCTTTGTGGATTTGAGTTCTTTTGGTAGGGAGTTCTATAGTGATGGTGCTGATGGGGAGAATGCCATGTCATTTGTTTACTGCTTGTGTTAGTGCTGGGAATGATGAGCAAGTTTTTGCTGTTGGTTCTTCTTGGTCTAATTTCTGGGTCTCTGGACAAGTGAATGGAGGGTATCTGCTGATGTGTGGTATAAAATTTTGAATATGGTGAGTGTTGTTTTGAATTTGATGTGTGAATACATTGGGAGCAGGTGCAATTGATTTAGGAAGGGAGTTATGTGGTCATGCCTTGTGGCCCCTGTTATAATGCATGCTGTCTATTTTGGGCCATATGTAGGGGGTGTTTTGTGTGCTTTGGGAAACCATGGTATATCAGGTTGCAGTAGTCCAGGAGTGGTCCTATTGTTGCTTGCATACAGTTCAGAAATCATTTTGGCTGAGCAGGGGTCTTCGTTTTTGTATGACCCTCAACTTCTATGCTGTCTTTGTTGCTTTGCTGATGTGTAACTGTAGATTGAGGATTTGGTCCTGTATGACTCCCAACTATTTTACTTCAGAAAACACACACAAACAGGAAAAGAAGCAAGGGACATCTTGAACAATTTTCAGAAGACTGTGTTCGTGAGAAAATAGCTCAATTTAAAGTAGACAAAGCGATGGGACCGGATGGGATACACCCTAGAATACTGAGGGGACTTGGGGATGTTCTAGCAGCTCCACTGACCTTTTCAATGCCTCATTGGAGTTGGGAGTGGTGCCAAAGGACTGGAGAGAGGCTCATGTGGTGCCTTTACACAAAAGCGGAAGTAAGGATGTGGTTGAAAACTACAGGCCGGTTAGTTTAACTTCGGTGATGAGTAAATTATTGGAAACACTCCCGAAAGAGAAAATAGTGAGGTTTCTGGAGTCCAGTGGATTACAGGATCTGAGGCAGCATGGATTCACCAGAGGCAGGTCCTGTTAGACAAATCTGATTGATTTCTTTGACTGGGTGACCAGGGAGTTGGACCGAGGGAGAGCCCTAGATGTGGTGTATTTAGATTTCAGTAAAGCCTTTGACACTGTTCCTCACAGGCAACTTATAAACAAACTGAGCACCCTAGGGATGGACCCAAAAGTTACTGCTTGGGTTAGAAACTGGTTGGGTGGGAGGCAACAAAGAGTACAGGTAAATGGAGCTCACTCTGAGGAGAAGGATGTTACCAGTGGTGTGTCCCAAGGATCTGTCCTTGGTCCGATTCTTTTTAACATCTTTGTTAGTGATATAGCGGAAGGGCTGTCGAGTAAAGTTTGCCTCTTTGTGGATGATACCAAAATCTGCAATAGAGTAGACACCCTGGAAGGTGTAGATAACATGAGGAGGGATCTAGCTAAGCTTGAAGAATGGTCTTGTATTGCACTTACCTCGGACTTAGTTGGTGTCCAAGTAGGTGACTTAGGTGTGGGCCTTTAGGTGCGGGCGTGCCTGCAGTAGAACTTGGTATGTAGGCTGGGAGAGCCGGTGCTTGGTAATGCCATGAGGGGCGGAACATCAGGCTACTTGTAGCTGAGTGGGGGGGGGGGGGTTGTTATTCTGCTTGTGCTGCCCTGGTGCTTTCCGATGGCTCCAGATCGGGTGAGGCTGCAGGAATCGGGAGGGTAGAATGGTATCGTGGCTGCTGCTGATTCGGGGTGGGGGGGGGGGGATGCGAGCACTGTATCTGCACCGGGAGTACAGCTTGCTATGTAGGATGGGAGAGCCAGCACTTAGTGATGCTATGGGGAGCGGAGCCGAGTCTTTCCTTTTTTTGCATCACTAGTGCTGCCCTGCTGCCCTGGTAGCTTTCATAAACCTTCTTATTTGGCAGCTTTACCCTTAGCTGGAGTACCATGAGACTGCTGCTAGGAGGTCAGAAGCACCATTTTGAACCAGACACCCAGTGAAGCAAGAGTGACTAAACAACAGGGAAATCCCCAGTAAGAGTCAAGGGGGTCTGGGTATGAGAAGGGTGTTGTGATTGATGGTGGGATGACAGTCTGAGGGAATGGGCAGGGTGCCATTGACCTTTTGACCTGCCCTTTCATTGATACCCCAGGTCCTAGCTGGGATTTGGCACATGTGCATGCATTAAAGCAGATGCAAAAGCCAAGATAGATATTTTTCAAGATAGACATTTCTGCCTATTGTAAAATGAGAAATGTGCTTCTGTGTTGGGGCATGTGCCATCTCCCTTTTAAATCTCGACAACACAGGGGGGTTTACATATCATAATAGCAGATTTCTAAAATTACTGCATCGACATGTATGGGATCTAAACATGTAAATGACGCTTAGCATTTATACATCTGCATGTTTCTAAAATAACCTTCTTATTATGTTATATGTTTAATATATTTAATAATTCGTTGTTTTGTTTATTTATAGATTTGATCATGTATTGTGCCGCCAGTTACAAAATACTTCATGATGGTTTACAATAAGTCCAGTTTAAAACACATCTTAGAAACTTGGGGACAGACTCAAAAGGACAGACACATGAGGGAGGGTATTCCAGTTACAGTCACAAAAATACAGTAGAGGATATGATAGGTGGGGAAAACAAATACAACAACAAATAGTCAACTGCATCATTAAGGCAGCCCACCCAAAGTTAGTGTTACAAGGATTCTTCAAATATCAGCAAAAATAAGGCTAAAGAACCAAGTCTTCCCACTTTCTTAAAGGAATCCTAGTTAACCTAGGAGTGGAGGAGTGGCCTAGTGGTTGGGGCAAGGTACTTCAGGCCGGAAGGTCAGGGGTTCAAATCCCACTAGAGAACAGCAACCTTGGGCCGGAAGGACTGGGGTTTCTAGTCCCACAGGTGCTCCTTGTGGTCTTGGGCAAGCCACTTAACCCTCCATAGCCCATGTTCCCTGTAAAATAGTTATCTCCAAGTTATAATGCCCTGTTTAATGTAATTTCAGTTTGTTCAATGTAAACTGCACTGATGCAGAATAGCGCAGTATATAAGAGAATGTAATAAATAAATAAAATAAATAACCTTCTAGCATACATTTCATTGGTAATGCATTCCAACAGGTAGGTAGGAGTGTAGAAAGAGAATGCTGTCTGGCATGAGCCCTCAAATTCAACATTTGTAGGAAATGTATAACTAGGACATTTACTTGGGAAGATTGCAGGAGTCATGAAGGAAAATATAGGTTAGGAGTGATGCAATGTATCCTCAAATTCCAGTATGCAGTGCACAATATATGAATCAGAAAACCTTGGGGGATATATTCAAAAGGATTTGCACAGTTTGCAGACCGGCAAATTGCATAAATCCTGCTCACTGAGATATTCAGTAGTACTTATGCATTTAATTCCACTGAATATCCCCTCAGCCCATTAAAACGCCCCAAAGCTAAATGGCTAGCATCGGGGTGTTCCAGGAGCAGAGCAGAGTGACAATATTAGTTACCCTGCTGGCTAACTCAAATGCCTAAAGTTAAGACAGAAGAAAGAGTTAGTGTTGAGAAAAGTGCCTTACTAGGCTTTAATGCATAACAGTAATGCAATATAGAGGTGAGGCTTACCGCAGCACATTATCTGCCATGTTAACAGTGAATACACCAATAGTAAAGATCAATCTGCACCCATTCTGTCCTGGTTTGCATTAACTGCTAAAACATCCTGTTAAGTGCTGTTGGGATGCCCATGTTACATATAGCATGCATTAATTACCATATTAACAGTTAATGCAACTTTGTAAATAGGTCCCCAAACTGTAAGGGAACGCTCCCAACAGATAACACAGACATTTTACAGCTATTATGCATTAATTTTGGCAGTTCCTATGCAGGAACTCCAAAGGCTTACCACAGTTTAGTAAACAGGTTTCAGTATATTTCATAGGTATATTGACTTTACTCACAGTAAGGGTAGTTTTATCAAAGGGTACTTAGGGAGTTAGTGCATGCTATTTAGTGTGTGCTAAAGAAAGTAGGATGTGCTAAAATGAAATAAAAGTCATCCAGAAAAATGAAAGTGAACATCCCTACTGAAAAATTATCTTCCTTGATCCTGCTAGAAGTATGCTGAGTCATCTGTTGATTGAGCGCTTTAGCCAAATTACGTAGAGGTCTTCCCATTGAAAGAAGTGCGGATTGTTTTGCCAAAACGATGCACCTAATTTTCCATGAAAACCATATACTCACACAAAGGATGTCCACCGCAGTTTTCAGAGGGTAAATATTTAAACTTTGCAGTCCTCATTCCTGTTGGATGCCAGCTGCAGCGTTTGAAGTTACATCTGCATATTCAATGCCAGTTGTTATTTGGATATCAGCCCTGAATGTCTGGCTATGGCACTGACCGCCACTGGTATCCGGAGAATGGCTCTTTTCAGAGCCACTGCTGTCCTAAGATATGCAGATAGCTACCTGGGCAGCAGTGCTGAAAATCATCACTATCCAGATAAGATGGTGCTCTTCTCTGACTCCGCCTCCAGCCCACCCCAGCACTGTCCGAATGTCGCAGAAGCAGCTTGTAATGATTTTCAGTGTCTGACTCCAGTCAATGGCAATAATCCGGTTAGCAGATGCTGTAAACCAAATAAATGCTTTTAAATATTGGACCTAAAAATTTTAATGGCCGCCTGTAAACAAAGCATCCTATGCAGGGATGGATTTCCAAGTTACACACCCCTAGGCTCTGGAAGGGATTTCCCTTTGAAGATCCAAATACACTGGGAACTTTTCAAAGAGAAATTGGGCCATCTTCTGAAGATGTGAGAGGAGAGCTGTCCTCTTGGCTCTCTCTTCACCCTGACCAAAGGACATCTCCATCTGGGCAACCCTGTCTCTGACAAAGCACTTGGCAGCCCGGTTGATTGAGCAGCAACATTGTGTCATGCCTAAAGCTGCCTAAATGGATGGGGTGCCCACAGAGCATGGCCTCCCCATAAGGCAGATGTCTACTGTGCGTAGTGAAAATATGCTCCTTATTTTATGCATACATAGGTGATTTTTAAAATCGCGTGAAAAAGGTCAAATTTAGACCTTTTTTTTTAGCTTGGCTCCTTAATTGACTACTTGATTTTTAAAGGCTCTTTTACGAAAGTGCAGTAGGATTTTGCACTTACTGTGCATTTATCACTGAAACTAACATGCACTAAATGCAAAGCACCTGTGATAACTGTTGGGGGAATGGTCAGCATGTTCCTGACAATAACCACATGGGCATGTCACATGAAATGGCATTTCAGAAAGGGTGTCCAAGTACTATCTGGTATGTCCAGGGCAGAACATGCAGAAAAATGCAGAGCAGCCTATGTTTATGACTGATTTTAGAAACATAGACGACCCCAACGTGAGGCGGGGACATCCTTCTTAAGCAAGGTTGCATATGAAGGCATCCAGCAGTGTGGCAAAACAAAACATGAACCCTTATTCTCCCCGTCAGTGTTCATTGTTGTCTCGTAAAATAAAGGGGACACTGTATGAGTCTATCTCCTTCTCCACATCCTCCACAAGTTTGCCTGACAAAACAAATACTTTTCAGATGCCCATTTGTGCCTGGAGTAGGCATAACCTTTGATACTGCTCGTGATGTCCAGGACATTTTTAAAAACAAGCAAGGATGTCCAAGTTCTTGGGAACACTCTGGCTACGCCTCCAGAATGCCCCTAATCTGACTTGGATGTCCTCATACTGGGAACCTCCACAGATCTGCTTCTAAAAGGCTCTGGGGTGCTTTGGGCATCTCTATGCCCATTTTCAGACATCCAAAGAATGAATAGGGCTTCTAAAATTAATGTGGGTGCACATAACACTACTCACTGAAGTGTCGTCAAGTGCCCCAGGGTTAACTTCAACATTAAGGACACCCTGAATAATACCACATTCTATCCCCAATATGCTCTCTGTGTTCACTCTCCATCCCTAACCCATCCATTCCCTGCCCCATTGCACGATTTGCTGTTACCATGGGAATTAGTGAGGTAACTGTCATGAGCATGCGATTATAGTCACCACGCTGACTGTAACCATGCTCTAACACACTTTAGTAAAAAGAGCCTTTTAGTTTTGGGGAATCCAGCACGTACACATGTGGTTTGCAAAGTCAGCTGCTAACATGCATAAGTACCATGACTGTCCACTCTGGTTTTATATGTGCATTTTCATGAAATGGCTTTTGCCTTATATGTATTTTACAAAAGGTTCCACATTGCAAATATCTTGCAAATTTTGAACCTCCTAATTTAAATATTCTTTTTCCTACCTACCTGATCTATGTAAAATTGGTGTTTGTATGTATCATATTCCGTGATTTCTCTTTCTGTATTCCTCATTAGGTAGTGAACATTTGAGATCAGGGTTTCACTTGTAAGATAATGATATCAGTAAATGACGATGACACTGCTACAACACATTAAAAAAAAAACCCAAAAACCCCACAGCAGCAACATCCAAAAAGCACCTTAGAATCAATTGCAAAATTAAACTCTGTTCACTTGTAGAAAACAGAGGGGGATACTTAACCTTCAATGCTAAAATGACCCATAAGCACTTTAAAGTTAGTACAGTACTTCACTGGATGAGACAAAATTATTAAAAGCAAGCCACAGATATAAGGCCGGATTTTGAGCTCATGGCTGTCAGTCTTTCTAGAGTTCCTGACCACCCCTGGCAAAAGTGAAACCAGTATTCAGTGTCAGAGCCCATCCAGCATCCAGAACTGTATATCCGGTTTCACCAATGACAGTGTTTGCTAGCCAGTGAGTGGCAGTATGCCATCGCTAATTTTACGCAGTTACTTATCCAGTTACTGGGCTGAAAATGACTGCTAACCAGCTAGGTGTAGGACTGCCGCAGCCTTGCCAATGCACTGCTCTGGCACTATCCATTTAGTTCCAGGGCGATCTATGGGGATATTCAGCAGCACCAATTTGGCTACTTATGATCACTCTCAGGTCCTGCTCTTCTTTTGTTCACTGAAGTACTTCACCCCCTATACTGTACCGCCCTCTTTGGTTTTTGCAGCCCAACTGCATGCCCTTGCATTTTTTAACAGCATTCTTCAAGCTTTCCTAGATCCCTCCTCATGTTATCCATACCTTTTTGGGTGTGTACCCTGTTGCAGATTTTGCCATTATCCACAAAGAGGCATACCGTTCCCAACAGACTTTCTGCAATATTGCTTATGAAAATGGTAAAAAGAACAGAACCAAGGACAGATCCCTAAGGCACATCACTGGCAATGTCTTTTATCTTCAGAGTGATCTCCGTTAACTTCTATCCTCTGGCGCCTCCCACTCAACCAGTTTCTAACCCAGTCAGTCACTTAACGGTTCATCTCAAGGTGCCAAAGGCCCATCTGAAATCTAAATATGCCACATAGAACGCTCTCCCTCACTCCAATTCTTTGGGCACCCAGTCAAAGAAAGCAAACAGATTCATCTGGCAAGACCTGCCTCTAGTGAAGCCATGCTGCCTCGGATCCTATAATCCCCTGGACTGTGGAGATCTTCAAAGTAAAAGTGTATGTGCATACTCTCATTTTGACAATTATGCCAGGAAATGTGCCTGTGCACATTTACACCTTCTAATGTATATGAATACTTGAAAATTCAAGAGTATGTGCATAGTTGCAAATCCTGTCCCCAGCAACACTTCCCCTAACATTGGATCAAAGTACATCCATGTCTAAACAGCGCTTTTAGAAGCGTACAATTTTACAGATGTCTGCCCCGATCACTTCTGCCTCACGGGGGAGTGCCGGGGACATGGTTTGAGCGGAGCATCAAGATGCACGTGTATCTCCAATTTCATATAGGGTTTGCACCTGGGTGACAGAAATTCTCTCTCTCTGTATTTATACCTGCTCCCTGGCATGTTTAGGTTTTCAGAAAGTGCTCGTTTCAGCCTACCCTTTACAAGAGACGTCCGTCTTAATCCTCCAATGTGTATTTCCCTCTCCGCATGTTACTGTGCAAACACTGCATAATCTGTACTTGACCAAGAGTAGCAGGACATCTGGTATGCAAAATGACCAGGCTACATGTATTCATGCTCGTTGTGAAATACCGGTGTGCCCCAATGAAAGCTGCTGGGGTTCTCATCGATTTTTCACACATGCATGTTTCTGAAATAGCTTTTCCTGTGGCACATGGATGTCCATTCCTGCGTGTGCCTTTGTTTCCTGGTTTGATTTCACATACATGATGTCCAGCATGAGGGGTGGAGATATGTCGGGGGGGGGGGGGATGATATTCAAAGGCATTTAAATGGTTTACAGACTTGCAAACTGTGTAAATGCCAGCTTCTGGGATATTCAGCGGCACTAAAATGGTTAGTGCTGCTGGATATCCATGGGTGCCATCACTATACGCCCTGATGCTATGGAATTAGTATCCACGTGTGTCATGGGCATTCTGGGGCAAAGCAGAGGTGGCACCCATCGTTAAACAGGCAGCAGCAATACTGTGCCCGTTTACTGACCCATGGGTAAACTCAAGTATGGCAAGGCTGGCCTAACTTTACCCGCAGAGGTTCACCATGCAGTGGCTCAATATCGCCACTGCCCAGTTAGCTTCTGAGTTCTGCGATTACCCCAGATATCCAATGCCATGGCCGGATATGGCCCCAGCTTTGAATATCCGGGGTTAGTCTTCAGCGGTGACGGCTATGCGCTTTACAAGCGCTAATCACTGCTGCTGAATCCCCCACCCCCCCCCAAGGTCATTATAGGTTGTACTCACATGAGTCCATTCTCTCTTTCAGGGCTGACATTGAATTGCAGATGTTTTCATGTAGACATTGCAGCAGCCGCATAAATGACCTTTCTAAAATATGCCTTACTGAAACTAAATATTTACTTTTCCTTCCTACAAGATGGAAAATTATATAAAAATCCATTTCCCTTGGTGGCTTACCCATAGTAATAGGTTCTTTAAAAAAATACACCCTCGGGGGGCGGAGCCTGATGTCCAGCGGGTAGGACGCTTTGCGTTGAAGCTCCCGAGAGGCCTAC
The DNA here is from genome assembly GCA_033557465.1 of Ichthyophis bannanicus. Classification (NCBI taxonomy): domain Eukaryota; kingdom Metazoa; phylum Chordata; class Amphibia; order Gymnophiona; family Ichthyophiidae; genus Ichthyophis; species Ichthyophis bannanicus. Next base: position 767,811,208 of record CM066035.1, on the reverse strand, counting down.
TCAGAATCCTGACTTAATACCTATATAAATTTACTATTTCGCTCCGAGCTGACCGGGGCACCTCGGGGGGGATGGCGGCCCACAAACCAGTGCGCTTGGACTTCGGGTCTCCTTCTTCTTCTCACGGAAAACGCTCCAAAACGGAGGTGTCCTCCCCGCAGAAGATGGTTCCATTTCGTGAAAACCCCGCAATGCACCTGGAGATTTTGGAGGAAATACGTGGCGTGAAGGAATTGGTGCAGTCTAATGGAGAAGCGCTTCGAGCCATGCGAGAAGACTTTGGAGTGCTCCAAGACCGACTTGAAGGTCTTTCATTACGGCAGGACAATATGGCGGGGGTCCTCGACTCGCACGAGGTGCGCTTGGGCAAACTGGACGAGGCTGAGCGCCAGATACAGAATCTTCAAAAGGAGTTGGAAGATAGCAATAATCGAGCCCGTCGCAACAATGTGAGGCTCCTCGGAATGCCGGAGGGGGTGGAAGCAGGAGATATAAGAGAATTCTTGCTCAAAACTCTTCCCTCCTTGCTGAAGATCACTTTTCACAGAGAACTGGAAATCGATCGAGCACACCGTGTTCCTGCCCGCATGGCGCTCAACCGCACGACCCCCCGGCCTATTATCTTTAGCTTGCTACGATATCAACAAGTGGAACAAATTTTACATGCTGCCCGAGCGAATCATCATTTGGAATATGAAGGTCGTAAGGTCTCCTTCTTTCCTGATTTGGCAAAGCCTACCGTTGACCGTCGGAAGAAACTCCTTGCTCTTCGCCCTCGACTTCAACAGCTACAGGCTCGCTTTGGCCTGTTGTATCCAGCGAAACTCCGAGTGACTCTCCACAACCAGACCAGGACGTTCGAGGATCCTGATCTATTATCAACATTTTTGGACTCCAAAGAAGCAGAACAGATGCGCTAATCCCAAATCTTGGACTCTTATCTGCCGGCTCTGTCCGCCATTTTGAAGGGCCCGATGCGGCGGTCATAGCCCAGCACAGAAATAGCCTGGACTTTCTTTCTTTCTCTGTATGACTTTTGTCTTTGGTCTCCTATCCCTTCATGATGTGTGCCTCGGTCGGATTCGGAGCACGCACAGTCCTACAGGTTATATGTTTTTTTCAATTTCGGCCTTCTCTGGGGTTTCTCCCCGCAGACACATGGTCGCCAGTAATTTTGGGGTTTTGCTTCTCCTCTACTGTACTGCGGTTTTCATTGTTAATGTGGGGCGCTTCATTGTATTATATTAGCCTATTTTTCCTATGTCATGTGTACAGCCAGACACAGTCAGTTTGAGGGACACAGTGAAATTATGTGTGCTATCATGCTCAGAATTTCAACTTTTCTGAATGGCCTCATGTAAAATCTTATTATTCATTATACAAGGCATTGCTGGTCCACTCAGCAGAAAGACAATCCTTAGCTATCTTAGCCACGAGCACATTGATTAGGTGTTTCTTTAGGAAACGCATAACACTCTGCTGAAACACTGAAACTCAATGCTAGGCCTCACATGGTAGCTGCCTATTCTCCCACCGTTTCCAAATGGTACGGGATAGTCATTCTGGTTAAGAAGTCTTTGCACGCTACTGTACCTGATAGTAGCGCTGACATGGAGGGTAGATGGGCCCGTGTACACCTTGAGGTTGGAGATAGTGAATTCACGTGTATTTGCACTATGTCCAGAATGTGGACAACCCTGCTCACTATGCAAGTCTTGCGCAGTTGGCCTCGGCCTCCGCCAATGCTCTATTAATACTTGGTGGCGATTTTACTCAAGTGTTCCCTCAATCTTTTCTTTTCAAACAAGGTGCTTGTTGGTTGGAGGCTCCAGTACCGAGCAGACCTGTGTGGCTAGATATAGTAGCGGGCCTTTGCTCACCGATTCCTCTTACCTTACTCCCTGGTATGACTCTCCCATTAGACTCCCACTATCCACAAATGTTTTTCGACACTTTAGGTGCCTTTAATACTCCTATGCAACCTTTCGACTCCCGACTCTGGTCAGTGTAACTTCAGCATTGCATTCGGAGCGCTAGAGTACTCCCGCCATCGGCACTCTCTGCATTAGGTTGATTGGAAACTTCCGATCTCTCGGTAGTTTACCGGGTGTAGCATCCAATTTTACAAAACCTTATGTAATGCTATCACTAGAGATACCTCTATAGCGCAGAAAGTATGGGAGAGAGAATTGCATGTGACTTTAACCTCGGAGCAATGGAGCCTTATCTGGAGCAGAGGGACACGGGTTTCCGACCCGCCTCACTCACTCAGACCCTCTTCTTTCTAGCCCACCGGTGTTTTTACACTCCTCACAGTTTAGACAAATGGAACACTACTCAGGGTAATGGTTGCTGGACACGTCCTGTGGCCATTGGTTTATTACTTCATTTCATGTTATGCATGAATATCCCGCTACTACAGTATAACTGGCGTCGGGTCTGGGGTCGTATTTAGTCTATATTGCACTCTCAGGAGTCCCTTTCTTGGAAGATAGTGGGACTTCGCCCAGTTGCGGGGATCCCCCCTCTCCCAAGACATGGCTTATCTCCTTTTGAACTTTATGCTTGGCATTGCTGTTTCCCTCATTAAGTAATACTGGGAAATTAGTTCCCATCTGAGCCTCAATGAATGGTGGAATCATGCCTGTCTCTACAGTAAATATGAACAAATACTTCGTCTGTGCGCTTCCTCCGTTCAGACTCCTTCTTATTGGTCTTACTGGAAGATGTTCAATGAATATGTACATTTTGCTGAATGCTCTCATCTGACTGTCTAATTTTGTATATATCTCTGTCTCATGATCATGCTGTATTGTGGATACTTTTTTGATCGTTTGATGTATAATCACTGTTAATTGGAAGCGCTCACATGCTGATACAAACGGGTAGAGAAGAAGCACCGGGGTGGGGGGTAATGGGTTTACTTTTCCTTATTGTATACTTGTTTTGTCTCTTTTGGTGTGTTGTTTCTTTTGTTTGTTGCAAAATGAAAATAAAAGTTTCAAAAAAAAAAAAAATACACCCTCAATGCATAATTTTGCCTGCTTTCTTTTTAGGTTATTTTACAGGTAGAGTTAAGTTGAAAGAGGCAACAATGTGCATTGTTTTATATTTTCAAAACTATATAGGATTTTTTAAAGAGAAAAAACAAGTAATGACCTTTTCAGTGACAGTAATCAAAGCTAAACTACCTATGTAATAAGGTGGTACAAAACCAATTCAGTTTGAGACACATGTGCTAAGCAGTTAGCCTGTGAATTAACGCCCATTCTGTTGCCACACTGGCATGACAACATGCACTAATTCATGCGCTAACGGAATGGTGTGGTATGCGATGGGAATGGGATGAGTTATGGGTGGAGAGTGAGTGTGGCGGTCGGTGAGATATAGCATGCAGGACAGCACTACTTGCTAGTTGTCACAATTGCTGATAGCGTGACTACTTCTAATGCCACATCAAAAGGTTGTGTTAAGTGCAGCGGCTGCCCAGCTCTTTAAAAAAAATAGATAAATAACACGGGTCATGCAATGGTTGCACCCCAACTCTCCACCCCAGCACAGATCCCTTCTACCCAGCAGCATGGGCCTTCATATGCTGACCCACATGACCTGTACCCCCATATCAGTACACACATGACCTGTACCCACATGACCTGTACCCACGTACCCACATGACCTGGTTGCCTACACACCTACCTGTCAGCTCCTCCTCCCACACAGATCAGCACCTCCTTGGCCTGTACAGCAGAACTTCACAACCAGAATCTCCCCTCTCTGAACCAGACCCCATTGAACATGACCTCCCTTGCAGCTCAGGCTCCTCTTCAAAATAGCCCCCTGCTGAAAGGAATACCCTCTTCCATAGAAGCCTCCACCCCCCCCCCCCCATCCACATCTACTCCCCAACCCTCTCCTCATCCCTGACCCATCTCTGGACTCACCCAGGGGATTTCCTGGTATCTAGTGGTCAGGGTAGTAATTCCACTCCATGCCTTCCCAAAGCCGTCAGATTACAAAATAGCAGTTTGACCATTAGTGGTAGTATCACGTTGCTATCACTAGGAGGCAATCTTCCATGTATGCATTAGCATCTGCTAAGTACAACCACAGCCATAGGAGTAAAATGAGTTATGGTGGCACTTAGCATGCAATAATCAGTAGTAAACATGTCTCATTATGTTAGTTACCTAAAAATGTTAGTCAATGTTCAACTTTTCTTATTGATTATAAAAAGAAGTTTAGTATTGCATGCAAAGATTTAGAACCATCAACCTCCTTGGCAATAATTTTCTGTCAGAGTGAAGGTTTGCATTCCTACTGTATATGCCATTTACTAATGTTAATCCCCTGGATTCAGGTTTATGCAAATTGCTCTTGTAAGTCGATGCTCATTTCAAGTGTACTTGGCACTCAGACTGCAATGTTTCCTGCCATTTAGTGTTTAGATCTACAGAGGTAAAGACTTCAAAAGTTAATACTAGTTAATTAATCCAGCCCATTAGTCCAAAAATGCACTGAATGCTTGAAAGGACTCTGGTGAAGTAAGCTTTTTCATTTAATGGAGTTAAGATTTAATTCAAGGAATGGATACAACAGCCTTCTTCATTAACTTAATCAACTGTGTACCACAAATCTTGTGCTGTATATATTCTCACATGCTAAGGCAAGGATAAGACCAAATATTGTTCCCGTTTCTTTTTCTATTTAGTTATCTAGCATGTCATTTAAAGCCTCTGTGTTAAAATAACTTTTACCCTGTGAAAACATCCTTAAGGTCTGATCCAACCTTTGCATAGTTCGTAGAAATTATTTTAGGGGGTAATTATATAAAATATTTGTTTGCACGTAAAGACCTTTTTATATGCAGAAAAGGGACTTTATGAAATTGCCCCAGGGGTTATTCACATGGTGCCAAGAAGGTGTGTACTTTTACACAATCCACACATAGGCATGATCAGGGGCATTGGTGGAGTCACAATACATGTATGTTGTTTATAAAACAGAGGTGCACATGCGTAACTTATACACAAACATTTTTGCCTGCTCCTTTGGGTTCAATCAATCCCAACATCCCGACTAACAGTGGTCAGCCAGGGTCACAAGAGCCCAGGATATCCTAAGTATCATCTAAAACTTTTCCTAACTCATTCTGAGGGGATAAGCGATGGCTTTTACAAGTCTACCTGGATAATAATTATCATGGAACTTTTGTTCAGGAACTTGTTTCATCCTACTAATGATTTTATAAACATTTATTATATCTCTTCTCAGTCATCTTTTCTCTAGTCTCTCTGCATAAGGGATACGTTCTATGCCCTTTATAATTTCTGACTCTTTTTTAGTTCCACTGTATCTCTTTTGTGATGGGTTGACTAGAACTGCACACAATACTCAATGTGAGGTCACCCCATGGCAGAACCATACCAAGCTAGCAATGTGCCCTGTGTGACTGGTGATCCTGGTGATTCTGGTGCCCCCCACCCAGCTGCATGCAGGAACTCATTTTGTCAGACTTTTTAGAAGCCCTGTGATGACATCAGCACTCCTTCGGTACTTGAAGCCTGTATGGCCGCAATGCTCGTACAGCCCTACACCATGGACTTATACGGAGGCATAAGGATATTTTCAGTTCTGTTCTCCATTCCTTTCAAATATCCTTGCTTGGTTTGTAGGCTGTCATGCCACAAGGGCTTGCATGCATCAGTGATTCTGAGAGCTAGGCCATCAGTAGTTTAACTACTGGCAGGGTCTCCGGAGATCAAAAGGTTTTAGCTAAGAAAAAACACCCATCTGGGCAGTCACAATGTGGAATGATGTCGATGACAGAGGATCACCTTTCCACAACAACAGAGGGAGGAGTGGCCTAGTGGTTAGGACAAGGTGCCTCCAGCCAGAGGGCCAGGGGTTCAATTCACACTTGGGGACAGCAATCTCAGGCTGGAGGAACTGGGGTTCCTAGTCCTATAGGCACGTCTTGGGCAAGCCATTTAACCCTCCATTGCCTCAGGTACACATAGATTATGAGCCCTTTGGGGACGAGGGAATGTATCCAGTACCTGCTTGTAATGATTGTAAACCGCTCTGATGTCCTTCAGCCTGGGCAGTATATCAAGAAATTGCATAAACATAAATACTGACATTACCTGGATGGAAGGTAGGCCTGGCAGTCTAATTTTATATCTTGCCATGAAAACTCAATGAATAGTCAAAACAAAACAACTTGTGATATAGTGTTAGAGCTGTCCAGGTCAGAAGACACTCAATGGGCTACTGGAAGAAAGTCTGGCTACTGATGTATCTGTGCATAAAATGAGATGCAGAAGCTGCAGAGATATCTTACCTATTAGGAAATGAAAGGTATGAACATGAACCAAGGAAAGCAAGAAGTGATCATGAATGAAATGGAATGTGCCCTACTTGATCAGTCAAGTGTCAGTGAACTGAAATGGACTGGCACTGGGCACTTTGAAATGAAAGACAAAATGGTGGTGTATTTGTAATTAAAAAAAATTAAAAACTTGCAAGAACTATAATGAAATGTACTGTAGTCAACAACCTCTCAATTTTTGTTCATTACAAAGAATGTTTATCAACACAAATATTATTCAGTTATATGCACCAGCAACAGATGTAGATGCAGTTGATCAGTTCTATGAACAAGTACAAGTACATGCAAACAAGATTTACTGATAGTCTTGAGTGAATGGAACACAAAAGCTGTAAACAAAAAAATAAGACAAATGGTTAGAAAATATGGACTTGACAACAGAAATAAAGATGGAGAAAGACTGACAGCATTCTGCAAGACAAACAAACAAGCAATCTATTCATTTCAAATATCTTCTTCTAGTAACACAAGTGGTGAATGTACACATGGACATCACCCAATGGATTACAGAAAAATCAAAATTTACTACATATGTGGAAGTCAATGATGGAAAAGCTCAATAACATCAACTGCTTACATGTCCAAGAAACCAGTCATTACCACCCAAGTGCAGGAGTATCACTGCAGGCTCATTCCGCAACTGCCTGTGGTGCCGAAGTACAGGCAATAACTGTGGCCACCGCAGCCCAGTTAGCTACCGATGGACAGGTACCCTCCCCTCATAAGCGTACATAACCCAGGAAGGCCTGTGACTGCCATCTGCCAATGCGTTGTATCTCCCTATCCGAAAGCCCGGCCACCGCCGCACTGGTAGCCACGCCAATACGGAAGGATTGCGGAGCAAACTGGCGAGGGTCAGTGCCCACATGCCGCAAAACCCTCCGCAGGACCGCCCCCACCTGGTAGCGCGTCAACCAGTGAGAATCCTCGTGCAGAAAAAACACCCCACCAGCTGCCAGGCGTACGCACAAGTACTCTCTCACTGCTGCCACTGGGCATGTAGCAAGATTTGCCACCTCATTCAGCACCACGCACCAACCTCTTTCCCGCTGGTCTATTTTTGATCTAGCCAACCTAACCCGCAACTGCCCATCCCTGACCTGCATGTGCTCGCTCCCCAGGCAACCACGACCGGAGTTCGCCACCAACTCCCCCATCTGAAACGCACCAAAAAATGCCAGACAAAAAACCGCCCTGAACAGCCTGGCCTCGTAAGGTGATGCTGCCACCCTGGGTAACTCCACGCAAAGCCTAGTGAGCAACTTGTGCGTAATGGGTAGCCTAGAATCACCAGGAGTTGGCCGGGCCCACTCCCACTCTAGCAGCAGTCTCCGGGCCAAAAACCTGATGCCACATATCCCCATTCCGCAGCTCTCGCAAAAAATGTAAAGCCAGCGAGATGGCTGCACACCGATGCCTGGGACACACCGTTCCCTTTCACCCAGAAAACATACTGTCCCATTAAACTGTCGCAGGTGAGCCCTGGCTGCCAACCTCGGGACTCCAGGAAGTCGACCACCTTATCGGAGCCCCTCAGGTAGGCCGTCCATGTCGCCGCGGACACCGAACCACGCAGCAGGTTCATCTCTTCAGGCCAACCTGCCATAATCACTTGGGGACCACCAATCCCACGGCGTCTGCCTCTGGTGCCAGGTTCCGGAACAGCTCCCACTTGAAATGAGAAAGCGCATCTGCGATTTTATTAGTACATCCTGGTATATGCCTAGCCCTGACCCACACATTCAACCGTAAACAAGCTAACACCACCTCCCTCATCAGTGCCACGACGTGCACACAGCATGGAGTATAATGATTCACCACGCTGACCACCACTTCGTTATCGCACCACCAAATAACTCTACGATTCCGAAGCTTATCGGGCCACAAATGCAACACCACTAAAATAGGAAACAGCTCCAAGAAGGTAATATTGCTAGTCAAACCCGAGGCCCGCCATGACTGCGGCCAGCTATCGGCACACCACCCCCCCCCCCCACACAAAAATAGATTCCCATCCAAACACCTCCTGCAGCATCAGTGTACAGATGTAAATCCACACTAGACGTCACCGGCTCCATCATAACCGACGTCCCATTAAAATCTGCTAAAAATTCGTCCCACACTCTTAAGTCCGCCTTCATAATCCTTGACATGCGAATGCGATGATGCAGCCTCCGCACCCCCGCCGTAGCCACTGCCAACTGCCGCAAAAAAACACGCCCCATAGGAATGACACGGCATGCAAAATTCAAGGAACCTAGCAAGCCTTGCAGCTCCTGCAAAGACAACTTCGCTGAGGCCAACCCACTAGCCACCAACGCTCTCAACTTCACCACCTTCTCCATCAGGAGCCATGCAACCATTTCCAGCGAATCAATCTCCACTCCGAGGAATGTGATCCTACTTGCTGGGCCTTCCGTTTTATCCGCAGCCAGCGGCAATCCCCACGTGTCCGCCATGTCCAGGAAGCCTTGCAATAATTGCTGGCACTCGTCAGAATGCGCCGCACCGACAAAGAAGAAATTGTCCAAATAATGGACCACGTGTGCACAACCGACCTTCTGCACCAGCGCCCAATGCAAAAATGAACTAAACTTCTCAAAATAGACGCAAGAAACCGAGCAACCCATAGGCATACATTTGTCCACATAAAACTCATCTTCAAAGCAAAAACCTAACAAACAAAAAGCAGACAGGTGCACTGGCAACAAGCGAAAGGCTGACTCAATGTCTACCTTCGCCATCCAAGCTCCAGGACCACATTTCCTAACCAAATCCAACGCCTCATCAAAAGAAGCATAGCGTACCACGCACAATTCTCTTGGAATGTGATTGTTCACCGATGATCCTAAGGGAAAAGACAAGTTGTGGATCAACCGAAACTTCCCCGGCTCCTTCTTAGGCACCACCCCCAGCGGAGATACCACTAAGTTCGCGATCGGAAGCTCTGCAAAAGGACCCGCAATTCTCCCCAAGCCCAACTCCGCTGCCAGCTTCTCCCGCACCACAGTGGAATAACACCGCACCGAAGTGGAATTCCTCACTCTCTTCCCGACAACTGTTCCATGCACCGGTATAATGAAACTAAACTGAAACCCTAATTCTAACGCCTCCCTATCCTTCCCCTTTGGATAGCGCCGCAACCAAGGCTTTATCGCATCCAAGCGTATTGGTGTCGGCGCCAACCCCAACATGTCCTCTCTACATGGGAGCCGGTGAGGGCGCCAATGCAATCCCTTTCCTAATGCATTTGAGCGCTGAGTGCCCACCACCGCAGACCGAGGAGGCGTGCCAGAACTTACAATTGGGAAAAGGACACGAAGACTTGTTAAATCGCCAACAGACGTCCCCCGTGCCCCCCGCCCTCTGCTGGGCCCACCTCCCCCTGCATGAAAAGAACAACCCAACCCAGTCGCATTCGTCATCCCACCCCTCACACTCCCTCCCCCGCCGGGACCGGCCCTAACCGACATTTGTGTCAACCATAGATTGATGTCCTGAGTACCCCATGACAATACCTTGCTCTCCTCCCTGAACGTTTCGTCCCTGAACTTTTCGTCATAGTTCAACCAAGCTCACCCCTCATGCGTCTGAGCCGCCTCCAAAATTGAGTCCGCGTATGCTAACATGATGCCGTAATCCTCCGGAGAACGCCGACCCCACACACTAGCCAACCACAAAAAGGCTCCCGTCCAATTTACCACCGTATGCGACACCTTTTGAATCCATCCAGCCTTCTCATCCTCTTTGCTCTTCTTTCTACTCTCGCCCGAGCGCTTTCTGCCCTCCAATAGTCTGAAGATGTCTATGTACCGTCTTTTCCTAATTTTCTGATGCAGATGCCTTGGGACCCCCTCCCATAGCTCGGAGAAGGAGACCAATGAAGGCACGCCCTTCCCCCCCGAGTGTACTGTCTGCACCCCTCCCCCTCCCCCCCCCCCGAGCTCTCCGTTCCGGACGATGATGCCGAGGGGTTGTCAGTTGAGGAAGAGGATGACCCTGAACCGTGTCTTCGCCGGCGTGAATGCTTTTTCTTCCTTTTTGCCTTGGACCCCTCCCCTTCCTGCATGCCACCCGATACCACCCCGCCCCCTCCCTGTGCCAGAGGCTCACCTGCTGCAGCTGCATCCAGAGCATGAGCCGCCCTTGCGCCGCTTGTTGTCCCACCACTCTCCACTCCGTACTGCTGGAGCCCTCCGTCCTCTGCATTGGCATCCGCGGGCCACAGAAGGGGCCTTGATGAAGCTCCCGCATCAGCCATCCACAACCGCTGCATTCCAGATCCTTGCCCTGCAGGTGGAAACGTTGCCGGGTCCTGTAACGGCATAAAAGACAACACCGGGGGAGGGGCAGATGTATGCCAAACGGGTTGCCAAGCCCCCAAGCACTCCATCCTCGAAGATCCCTGCCCCCCACCCACCCAATGCTCCCATGACGCAGGGGCCCCAGGAGTCCTAAAGTCACCGTGCCCTCCCTGCAGCCCCATGGGGAATGTAACACCCGGACCTCCGCCAGTGACACCTTGCCATGGGGTGGCACAGCTGCCAGCCCACCGCCCCCACCCCACCCCCCAGGCCCTGCTTCACCCAGCCCATGCCCCACAACCCCTCCCCCATGCTCGCTGAGCCCCCTTCAGCCCCGCTAACACTTGTCCCCCGGGGAATCAGGGCATCAGTGTGAACCAATGTGGTGTTGGGCTCCCCCACCCTGTCCGGAAGCCCTGACTCACTCATCGGAGGCCCTGCCACACCCACCTCCGGCTCCCTCACCCCCCGCCGTGAGGGTCCTCCCTCTACACATACTGGGTAGGGCTGCAGTCCCCCCTCCGCTACCCCCAGCTCTCCTAGATTTACCTGCCCCCTACCCCTAGGCCCTCAATCAGACCGGCCCCCCTACCCCCCCACCCCCCCCTGCCTCATTAGTTACTACACCCCCTTCCCACTGAGGAGGAACCCCACCCTCCCCCCCAGCCCTCTCTCCCCTGCCCACCCCCCTAAACCAACCCCTACGAGAAGGCATCCCACTCAAAAATCAGCCCCCTCCCCTCCTCACTTGTCTACACTTTCCCTCCTTTCCTCTTCAGTCCTCTTTTTTTTTTTTTTTTTTTAACTATCCCCCCACTAAAGCCTCCAGCTGTACTTGCTGGTCTTCGCCCTCTACAGCCTCTCCGTTGAGCCTGCCTCCGCACAAGCGCTCCTCTGCCACTCCCGACTCCAAACCGGCACAGCTCCCACATGATCCGGTGCTCTGGGCCCCGAGAGGCCGATCGCACTGCTTCCGGCTCCCTCGTCCGTCTCACCAAAGCTCCCCGAAGCCAGCAAGCCAGCGGCACGACGCTCCTCTTCTGCCCCTTCTGCCGCCAAAATCCCGTCCAGCAGCGTGCCTCTGCACGCTGCCCGGGACGCCACCCCACCCATTGGCTCTCCCAGCTGTCAATCGCCGGAGAGCCAAGGGGTTCAAAAAATGCCCCCCCCAACTCCCGCCTCCGTGCCTGCCAGCCGCGCGCAGGGTCCCTGAACCGGGCCGCGCACCCGGTTACTGGATGCTGCCGGGGACCCCACCCCACGGCTCAGCAAGTAATTATAAAGATCAAGTGGATACTGTACCTTATGATTAGTAACCATTGGTGATGAAAGTAGAAGTTGAAGCAGCATGTAAAGCATTGTCAAAGGAAAAAGCACTGGGTATTGATAGCATTCCCATCCAGTTATTTATTTATCAATTTTTAAATGCCGTCTTTCTGTAAGTCAAGACTGTTTATATGGAACTCAGTGCAACTTTAACAGTGCCATGTGTTACAGTTTACATCATGACAAAACACAAATGCGATCATGTTGGCAATGAGGGAGTAGGTCTTTATAGTGATAAGGTTAGAAACAAAATGTTAACTTATATACAGTACATAGTGATTTCCTGGTTATGTGGGGCAAAGGATCTAAGTAATTATTTAATAGTATTTATTTTCCACAGTATACAATAACCTTGACAGATTACAAGATAAACATACATAAAAGGCACATAAAATACAGCCCAATAAATACAGAATAAATTCCATACTAGGACAGACCAAGGTCCATCAAGCCCAGTATCCTGTTTCCACCAGTGGCCAATCCAAGTCACAAGTACCTGGCAGGTTTCCAAAGAGATACAGCAAAGCTTGTCCCAAGGTAAGCAGTGGATTTGCCGGGTACTCTTTAATAGCTGTTTATGGACCTTTCCTCAAGGAATTTGTCCAAACCTATTTTTAAACTCAGCTATACTGTTTTTACTACATCCTCCAGTAATGAATTCGAGTTTGATTACATGTTGAGTGAAAAAATATTTTCTCTTATTACTCTTAAATGGGTTACCTTGTAGCTTTATTGCCCGTCCCCTAATTCTGCTATATCGTTTTTAAGATATGATGACCAGAGTTGCACACAGTATTCAACTTTTATACTGGTTAAGAAGCAATAGTTTCAATGGAACAAAGAAAAACAGAATGGTTTGAAATTGGTAAAGGTGTATGACAAGGCTGCATACTTTCCCCATAATTTATATGCAGAACAAATCATCAGAAAAGCAGGACAATGAAAACAACCGAGATGCGAAGATTGGTGGAAGACTCATCCTCAACCTTTCGTATTCTAACGATACCACATTATTGGCAGAAAGTGAAGATGATTTAAAACAAACATCGGCAGATCAAGATAAAGATACATTGTCTTAAAAATGGGTCTGCACCTTAATGTGAAGAAGACAAAGATCCTGACAACTGGCAAAATCAGTAATTTCATCCTGGACGGAGAAGAAATAGAAATAGTGCACAACTTTAACCTGTTTGGATCAATAGTAAATGAAACGACAAGAAGTAAAAAAATCCTAACATATTGCTCTTGGAAAAACAGTTATGAAGAAGCTAGATAAGATTTTTTAAGTGCAGAGATATATCTCTGTGCAAATATTTGACTTGTCCAAGCCATTGTATTTTCAATGATGTCATATGGATTTCAAAGTCGGACAATGAAGAAAAAAGAAGAAAGAAAATAGATGCCTTCAAATTATGGTGCTAGTGAAGAATACTACATACACAATGAACTGGGCAAAGAACAAATCAATCAGTACTAGTGGAGATCAAACCTAAGCTTTCCTTAGAAGCTCAAATGACAAGAATTAAACTTTCATACTTAGGACACATCATGCAAAGAGAAAGATCACTAGAGAAAGACATCATTTGTGGCAAGGTTGAAGGACAGTGCAAAAAAGGAAGATAGGCAATGCGATGGATGGATCAATACAATAAAAACAGCTATGGATGCCACTCCAACAATGAGCTGTCTGACTGAAGACTGAACAGAATTTAGGACAATTATCCACAGGGTCATAATCCAGAATTTGGAAAATAGGATAACTAAGTTGATTTACTAATCTACAGCGCTATTGTATTTCTGAGTTCTTGCAGTTGTGTTTCTGAAGGGAGTTACTTGTATTTTCTTTAGAGCAAACAGAAATGTAAATTGCAGAGAAAATATATTATGCCTCAGTGTTGTTGCAATGCCTATTATCTTGACTCCTTAGAGCTGCCATTTTCTATTCAAACGTGTTCAGAAAGTACAGAAAGAATTGTACATTAGGATGGAAACAGAATTGACTTTTCACAAAGCACAGTGCTAAATGAGGAGGGACAGAAAGTATATGTCTTATTTTATAAATACTTCTGCAACAATTGAGCTTAGGAAACATTGAATAAGATGGCAATCTACTCAGTATTTGTTATCTATCTTTTTTGCATATATTCATCCAAGATGTCCATATAATACAACCACTGAACATGCAGTTACAGTTAATATTTCTACATTCAGACTTCTACAGATAAGTTATACGAGTTACCCTGGATAGCAGCTGAATATCAAGTTATGTATATAACCTTTGAACCCCCGCACCTTCCCCACATGCCTCTAACCTCGCTCGAGTCTACCCTACAAATTTTGGCCATATATCAACTTACACAGTCAAAGCTCATCCATTCAGAGGGACAGAAATGTGAAAGCAAAGGATTTGTTCATGTCAGCTTTTTATATGTGCTTCTGTTCTGAGAAGTATTTCTGACTGATGTTTTGACCCAGCATGCCACTCTATGTGTTGTAAGAGTGAAGTGTGCTCTTTTAACTGGAATTGGACTGCTTCTTCTGTTACTATTCCTCTTGAATGCTGTCCCTGGGACAGTAAGATTTACCCCAAGGTTGAGGTCATCTGTGTGTGAACATCAACTATTTAAAAGCAAACACAATGTGTGCTGTTGAATCAATGATGACTCTTGGCAACCCAATGGCCTCTGGGTTTCCTTGGTAAGGTGTGACTGGAAATAAATTGCCAGGTTCTTTTTTTGAGGCAGTGGAGGGTAAAGTGACTTGCCCAATGCCACAAGGAGTGCTCGTGGAAATCAAACCTTGGTCTCTGGGTCAGCAGGCCACAGCTCTAACCACTAGGCTACTTTTCCACTCCAAGCTATTTAAATGCGCAACTATCAGAGGAAGATCCAAGATGGCGGATGACAGCGTTTGTGGCTCCAGTGTGCTTTTCTGATAGCAAGGAAGAGAAAGGAGAAGCAGGATGTGCTGCCCCAGGCTACTCTGCTTGTCTCTGCTCCGGTTTCAGATCCTTTGGATGCCTTTGTGTTGTGCCAGAAGTGGCAGTCAGAACAGGCAGATGGTAGTTTGGCTGGAGGATAGCTGGAGCTGAGTAGCTCAGCGTCCTTCTCAAGCAGTGATCTCACACCCCCGGAAGCACAGCGACCTTGGAAACAGGTGTACCCGGGATCAGCTCGTGGAGACGTGAAAGCATTGGATCCCCTGGAGTTAAGTATTCTGGTGCCCTCGCTGGGGCTGTCTTTAGGGCATGTGGCAGACGTCTGTGATCGTTTGCAGGACCATGCTGGTGCCTGAGAACGAAGGCTCTGCTAAGGCATTGGAAGGCCCCCCATGGATCCACAGGCCTCTGCATTGGGCTAGATGATCAGCATGGCACAGTGATTTCTTTTCCTTTGCAGCGTTCGGTTCAGTTCACCCTGGAGTCCATTTGGCTGGCGATAAATCAGCTCAGGGATGCTTTAACTAACCAGATTGCTGGGATGCAATGTCAGGTGGTTTCAAACACCAAGGTTCTGACGAAGACCATGGAAGAATTGGGTTTGATAAAAAAACAATTTGGAAGATGTGACTTTAGGGACTCAGCATTTACAAACTATGTCGGATGGGTTTGCAAAAGACTAATCATTTGAAAGCAAGGTTGGAGCAGTTAGAAAATTGTACCTAGCTTGCTAATCTCTGGTTAATTTCCCTTGGTCCCCTGCCATATCAGCTAAGGAAATGCTCAAGGTATACTTAACTGAAATTTTGGGATCCCAGTAGATTCATGCCCTCTAATTATAAAAATGTACTATCTTCCCCGTGGCCAGAAGACCACAGCTAACGCTGAGGCAGCTGGCCCTGGGCAATTTGATGTATTAAGTGTCTTGAGTTGTTAGAGTCATCTGCTACTTTAAGTATTAGACCGGCAACATGTCTAGTTACTTTGGTTTAATTTCTGATAGGGAATAGCTTTAGAAGTTGTTTTTTCGGAAGAGGAATTTGATGTTTAAGGGATATCTTGTCTGGATTTTTCCAGACCTGGCTAGAGAAACCCATCGTCACAGGAAAGAGTTTCTGGTTCAGCTTGGAGGATTGTACTTTTTAAAGAATCCATACAAATGTCTTGTGAAAACTGCAGGGTAATTCATTTATATTTCTTTATCCCTCTCAATTGATTTCCTTTTTGAATTCTAGGGGACCCCTGGGGGGCGAATGAGTGGGCCTGTGATATTGTTATATCTGACTGTAGATGTCTGCATGTTTCCTATTGTAAGGTTTGATTGTTTTGTCTTGGATCTCCTTATTGTGGGCTAGTGGAGGGGGTTGTTTCTATAGGTTTCTGTTTATTGTGTTTCTGTGAATTGCTTTCAGATGCATCCCCCATTTCTGTTGAAAGTGATGTGACTTGTGATAATATTTGAAAATTCAATAAATATTAAACTAAATTTAAAAAAAATACGCAACTATTTTGGCAAACCACCACAAGTGCATCACTGAAGGTGCCCCTTTGTGTGCACAATTTTGTGCACTGTTATTTGGCGTTATAAAACGTACAGTTTTGATGAGTGGCGATGCAGTGGTTACTCTTAGATCTGAAGCCTTCAAACAACTGCCCACACACACTTCAGATTGCAAGTAAAATGAGTGCTGTTGTTACAATACCAGTAATTACACTAAAATACCTCTTGGCCTTCCTTCCAGGCCCTTGAATCACGGTTGTTTCACAGTTCTGTCAGAACATAAAGAACATGGCCCTCCAGCAGTTGTCTCAATATTCCCACACTAATAAAAGTCCAAGTAGCCCAGCCCTCATAACCGTAACCAACTCCCTTCTCAGACCAGCACCACATATCACTTGCCCATAGATAGAACCTCTTTCAGTTTGAACTCCAGCCCCTCTGCTCTGTAGGCTGGAATCCTGGGTATATCTAGACACTGGTAATACAAAACACACAGCATATATTGCTACAAACAGCCCCCTTCTCAGCCTGGTTTCAGACCAGCTGGTCCCTGGAGCTTTTCCCTCAGAATTCAGGGTTAGAACAAATGTCCGGCTTGGTTTCTTTTGTCAGTTGGCTCTGAGCTTTTTTTTTTAGAATTCAAGATTACAACCAACACCCAGCCCGGCTTCTTTTTCCAGCTGGTCACTTTTAATATCTATTTAAAACTGGAACTCCTTTCCTAACATTTTCAACTCCAAAGCCACCTCAGCCTTGCTATTAACCCTATTAACAGCCAGCCATACACAACCACCAAGACAGCACCCCCAAAACAATCACAACCCACAGTCCCAGCCCTGCACACTAACACTACCAGACACCCTGGTATGCACATGTATATAGATACCTAATCTTGTAAAAAGTCCCAGCCCCGCACACTAACACCACTAGACACCCTGGTATGCACATACATATAGTCACCTAATTTTGTAAAAGTCGCCAAGCAGCCCTGTCGCCACTCCATCTCTGCTGACTCGACTGCTTAGCCTGCATATAGATACTTAAACGAATAGCCAAGCTACTGTGTAGCCTGTACATAGTTACCCCAGTTACCCAAGTTGCAAACCCTGTTCTTTTTAAGTACAGTGCGGGCAGCCTGCACTGTACAAATTTGCTGTTGACTGTAAACCGAGCTGATTTTAAAGAGTGCGGTATTAAAAAAAAACCTCTAAATAAATAAATAGCCCTCCTGCACATCACTCACAGGGTGAAACATAAAGCCTATCTTACCTTAAGATCTTTTAACCACTAAGCTTTTCAGCTTTTCCCAATGACTCTTGCTGCCCAGACATCTCTATCCGTGTCTTGTTCTTTCACCAGTTATCCCTAGAATAGGCCATAGGTCTTTCTGCAGCAACAGTTAGCAGGGACTTGAAGGCTTCCACTTTCTACTACTAACAGTTTTTTTGTTCCCTGCCAGGACCATACCCTTCTGGCTAGGCTATCTCATTCCTACTTTCTTAAGGTAGCTCCGAATGGACAAGCCTTTAAGGAAGACCTGGCTTCACCTGAGCTCTCAACTATTTGCTAGAGCTCCCCTATATGTTGGAGAGCCAAAATACCATGGGAGACTAGTATACCATAGTAAGTTTGATATATGATTGTTGGACTTAAAATGAGCTGTATGTTGAAGGCAATTAGGACTGAATTTGTTAAAAGGCAGAGAGCTTTGCTAAATATCTTGAGTGAAGCATTACCATTATTGTTGGGAATTAATATGGCGAATGTGAGTTGAAGATACTAATTGTCAAGGTCATTATGCTCTTACACAGCCTTTTCATAGTAGAGCACAAATTAGAAGATCTAGAGTATTAACACCAGCATTTGATTCCCACTAGCACTCCTTGTGGGCCTTGGGCAAGTCATTTAACCCTCCATTATCACACTGCCAAGAAAACCCAAGAGCTGCTGAGTCACCGGGAGTCAGCACTGACTTGAAGGCACACGTTGCATTTCCATTATCTTGCATTAATAATGAAAGAACAACAGCAGATGCTGGAATTAGTAGGGGCGGCCCAAGGATGATCCTGAGACTCATTGCAGGTCCTAATTTGCATAGCTCCATTTGCATGAATTTAATTTATTTTAAAATGTATATGTTGCCCATCTAAAGTTTTAGGAGGCTTTCAAAGGAGCCCTTCACAAGCCTTTTTTTATGTCCTGGCAATGACTTAGGAGCATTTTACTAAATATTAATGTGTGATAAGTGCCACTGCACCAATAGAAATAAATGGGTGTTGCTGCACTTAGCGCACATTAACATTTGTGAATGCACATTAACTTTTAGTAGACATGCCTCTTAATGAGTGTCTCAATACTATTTGCATGGGCAGTGAGAATAAAGAAAGATTACCAAATTTCTACATTACTATATTTATTTAGCTGTATTTATATTTATTTAGCTGTATTTATATCCCGCTTTTCACTGGGTCAAAGCGGTCAATTGGGGGATACATTTAACACGAGGGGATATGAGACGCTAATACTTACAGGGAACATGGGCAATGGAGGGTTAAGTGGCTTGCCCAAGACCACAAGGAGTGCCTATAGGACTAGAAATCCCAGTCCCTCCGGCCTGAGATTGCTGTCCCCAGGTGGGACTTGAACCCCCGGCCCTCCGGCCTGAAGTACCTTGTCCTAACCAGCATACTTCAGCATACTATACTTCAGCGTCAACTGCCAGGCACATTAGGAAGTATTGCTCATTTAGAATTCATAGAAAACCCACCCTATCATAACAGCACTAACAGGACTCACAAAGCACCAAACCCTACCTATCAAAAGGCAACATTGCAAATATTAAACCAACACATCTCAGAGAATACCCAGACATCTTCTATTGGGGAAAGAGAACAAGTGGGACTGTCGCATAGAAATCACATGAACAGAATACTGCAGCTCAATTACACATGCAAAACATAGCCATCAACAAACACAGAACAAGGGATCACAATTTAGAAATATGAAGACAATAATTAAACTGGGAATCCCAAAAACCAAACTTGGAATGTACAACACTGGAGAAATAAAACTATAAATTAATTTCCTCTCGTACTAAATAAAATGCAAAACGTTAGCAATACACCTTTCCCAGAGCTGACATATTCAAGTTAATAAATTAAAAATAAGTTTTTTTCTATATTTTGTTATTTAGGCATTTTATTTTTCAGTTGCAATTGCTCCAGTCACTTTCTTCTGCTTTCTTCGTGTCTTCTGCTAACTCTCCATTGTCTGCTATCAATTTGTCCTTTTTTTCTCTCTTCTAGTTTTTTCCATTCTCTCTACACCTGCCTCTAACATACTGATCTTTCCCCTTTTTCTCTTGCCTCCATTTCTTTCTTTATTCCTTTTTCATCCACTCAAATTTCACTCCTCCATCCTCAATCCCCACTTATTCTCCCAATACCCGGCCAATTGCAGATTTTTCTTCCCTCCCACACAAAGTATTGTTTTCCCTCTCCATCCTCACTCCCTCAGCATCTTTTTTTTCTCCCACCAGTCCCAGCCCTACCCCCTTCTGGTCCTCCCCCAGCATCAGTTCCCTTCAGATCCACTCACTTCCAGTCCCATTCCCCCATTCCCCGCATCAGCTCATTTCTAGTCCTAGCCCCCCAGTATCAGTCCTCCTCCAGTCCCTCCCAGCATCTGTTCCCTTCCAGTCCCAGTCCCCCATCCACCAGCATCAGCCCATTTCCAGTATTAACCCCCTCAATATCAGTCCTCTTCCAGTCTCTCTCAGCATCAGTTCCCTTCCAGTCCCAGCCCCCCATCCCCAGGCCATTTCCAGTCCTAACACCCCCCTCCCCCCGTATCAGTCCTCCTCCAGTTCCTCCCATCATCAGCTCCCTTCTAGTCCCAGTCCCCCACTTCTTGCCCATTTTCAGTCCTAACCCCACAGTATCAGTTCTCTTCCAGTCCCTGCCAGCATCTGCTCCCTTCCAGTCCCAGTGCTCCATCCCCCAACCTCAGCCCATTTTCCATTCCTGCCCTTCCCCCCCCCCCCCCGTTCCTGTTCCCATTCTGGTTCTAGCCCCCAGTCCCCCCCCCCAATCCATACACCAAAAGGGGCTCCGTTTGACCTCCAGCACTCAGCACACCGGCAGGATCCTTTTTATCACAGCCACAGGAGAGAAGGCAAACACTGCTCTTTACTCCTGTGGCTGTTTAGAGGTGAGCCGGTGCTTTGAGCCTCCTGGCTCCCTCTGCAGCCGGTCAGGCGCAGGGCCCCCTGATGTGCAGAATCATGTGCATAATGGATGGGCTGGCCCTGGGAATGAGTAATGTGAATTTTGCATTAGTAAATATGCATTCTGTAAATAATAAGGTACAGTATCAATTGTTTATAATATCCTATGTGATTTTTAGTATGATATATTATGTTTGACAGAAATTTGGTTGTCTACTACCAGGGATGTAATTGTGAATCAAATATGCCTTAAGAAGCTGGTAAGGGTGGGAGGATCTTGTATTGCAGAGATAGACAGTAAAGCTTTAAGTAACAGAAATACCAAAGATTTCAGGTTTGGAAATGTTATTTTTGCTGGAAAATAATTTTAGTCTGTTTCGTAGAGAGTCTCTATTTCAAGCAAGGTAATTATGTGGCTCTTAATACAAATTCTCTGTCTGAGAGTTAAGAAAGGGGGCTATTTTTGTTTATTAGATAATATTTTTTATTGCTTAGGCTACTAATTTATTTTTGTAGCTGTTTCATAAGGGGATTTGACTATCTTTAGGTAAAAGCTTTTCTGCTGTAATTTTTTTCTCTCCTCTAACCTTCAAGTTGAAAGAGGAAGGCAAGCTCTTTGATGTCACTGCACTTCCTAGTGCTAGATACCTCCCTCCCCCACAACTCTTACCCACTCCATGTGAGAAATCTTGCTATAGACATAAACTCACTAATTAGTCTGCCGATTAAGCTAAGAGTTTCCTATTGGTCGGAAGGGAACACCTAAGAACGAAATAGTGCCACATTTGGATTTGCTAAAAGTAAACTATCAGTTATATTTGAAGGAGCTTGGTTTAGGTAATTCTACAAAGGGAGCACAATGGACTACATACCTCAGACACATCTATCAGATTTTAAAGTGCTAAGAAACTGCTCAAAACCCAAGAAACAATTAAAGAAGCAATAAAGATTATATAGAGAGAATCGGAACAGGGGTGTTAAATCTCACGTAAGAGGATATCTGCTTCTTCCTGTCTTAAAGGTCGACAGGGGAAAAGTTAGGGACTTTGGTAGGTCTTTTTCTCATTTACTTTAACAGAGGTCAAAGCTCTCTAACAACTGAACTATGGTGGGGAAAATTGTATTGCCAAAGCAGTTGCCCTCATTACAGCTTCTGTCTCTGTTTATATGGACAGCCTGATCCCAGGCAAGGGACTGGTTCCATGCGCAAGATGCCTGAAAGCCGAATCCCTCATGAAACAAGTGGAGATGCTGAGAGGATGCTAGTCTGAGAAGCATCCATGGCAGCAAGAATACATTGATGAAATGCTTCTTGAGGTGTCCTAGCTCTCCAAGAGAGGTGAATATGGTATGGTACAGAAAGAAAAGAACTGGACATAGGTCACAAGACCCTACAGTTTCAACACTACAACTGCAATTCCAACAACCCTCAATTTGAAGAACTGGTATGCAGCCCTGGAAGTGGAGGAGATGAGAACATCCCAGGAACAGGAAGAACTAGAGCTCAAAAACCCCAAAGTTTTTGAATTAATGACCACAAGGAAGCAAAGGGTAGTAATGGTTGGTGGCTCTCTTCTGAGGGGAACTGAGGTGTCCATCTGCCTATAAGAACATGATGAATCAGGAGGCTTGTGTCTGCCAGGTGCCAAAATCCAAGATGCTATAGAGAATTTGCTGAGACTGAACAAGCCTACTATTATCTGATGCTGCTCATCAATTTTTTGCACAAATGATCCCTCCAAGAATACTGTAAGGATGTCAATAATGTTGACCACAATTGTGTATTGCCAGTCATGTCCCACCTGCGAACTTCATAACCCCACCAGAGTCTGACCTGCCCCTCTAGTGCCTATGCCCATCATTGAACCCCATTTGAAAGGGTGGTCATGGATCTGGTGGGACCCTTAGAGTGAAACATCCAAGGCAATAAATATATTTTAGTCATACTTGACTAGGCTACCCGATACCTGGAGGCCATTGCTCTAAGGAATATGAAGATTACTATGATTATGAATGCCATCTGGGAAGTATTCTTGCAGGTGGGAATACCCAATGAGATCCTCACAGATCAAGGAACACCCTTTGTATCCATGGCGATGAAGCAGGTGTATGCCTTGGTGAAAGTCAAGATGCTGTGAACATCAGTATATCACCCACAGATGGATGGCCTCATTGATTGATTCAATAAAACTCTGAAACAGATGTTTAAAAAGTTTGTGCATGAGAATGGGAAGAATTGGGAAATTTTCCTACCCTATTTTATGTTTGCCATCTGCGAGGTACCTCAGAGTTCTACGAGGTTTTCATCTTTTGAGTTGATCTTCAGAAGACGGCCAAGAGACATATTAGATGTGGTAAGTGAAACCTGGGAAGAAGAACACCATGCCCATTGTAATTTGGTGGAATAAATTATACAAATGTAAGACCGGCTGAGGAAAGCCAGAGAGGTGGCCAACTCAGTCTTGAAAAAGCCCAAGTCGATCATGTCGGGTGCTACAATTGGGCAGCCATGCATCACACCTTCCAACCGGGAGACAGAGTTTTATTCTTGCTGCCTTCATATGAGATCAAGTTACTCTGGAAATGGCAGGGGCCCTATGAGGTGGAAGAGAAAGTGAGGCATGTTAACTACAAGATTGCCCAGCCAGATAAATGAAAGAGAGAAAAAATTTACCATATTAATCTATTGAAAAAGTGGATTCCAGTGATTGTTATGGTGGTACAGGGAGATGATATTGGGCTGGAAATTTCAACCCTGTCAGATCCAGCTCAGGTCCTGATTGGAGACCAGCTCTCTGTTGCCCAAATTAGAGATCTAGAAGGTTTAAGCCACTGGAACCTAAAGGTGTTCACCTGCCCAGGACAAACCTACCTCATTTGTTATGATATCCAGGGGCGGCCCAAGGGGGTGTGGGGCCTCTTTTGCATAAGGAACCTCATTTGCATAAATATTTGCATAATGTTACCATATGCTAACTTTTAGTAAACATGCCTCTTAATGAGTGTATGGATAAAGAAAGACTAAAAGATTTCTGCATTACTATAATCCAGTGCCAACCGCCAGGCACATTAGGAACTACTACAAACACTGCCCGTTTAGAACCCATAGCAAACCCGCCGTATCGTAACAGCACTACCAGGACTCACAAAGCACCAGACCCTACCTATGAAAAGGCAACACTGCAAATATTAAACCAATACATTTCAGAGAATAACAATACATGACCTACTGTGGAAAGAGATCAAGTGGCAATGTCAAATAGGAATTACATAAACAGAATACCTCAGCTCAGTTACACATGTAGAACATAGACCATCACCAAACAAGGAATCACAATTTAGAAACAGGAAGACAATAATTAAACTGGGAACCCCAAAAGCCAAACTTGGAATATACAACAACACTGTAGAAATAAAACTATAAATTAATTTCCTCTTGTACTAAACAAAGCGCAGATGTTAATGATGCACATTTCCCAGAGCTGACATATTCTAGTTAATAAATTCAAAATAAAGAGATATTTTTCTGCCTTTTGTGCATTTTTATTTCAGTTGCAATTGCTCCAGCCACTTTCTTCTGGTTTCTTTGTGTCTTCTGCTAACTCTCAATTGTCTGCTGTCCATTTGTCCTTTCTTCTCTCTTCTAGTTTTTTTTCCATTCTCTCTCTACTTCTGCTTTAACATACTAATCTTTCTCCTTTTGCTCTTTCCTCATTCCTATTTCATCCACTCAAATTTTACCCCTCCGTCCTCAATCCCCACTTACTCTCCCAATACACGGCCAATTGTAGATTTGTCTTCCCTCCCACACAAAATATTTTTCCCCTCTCCATTTCACTCTCCCCAGCTCCATCACATTCTAATCCTCCCCCAACATCAGCTTCCTTCTAGTTCCAGCCCCACCCAGAATATCCTCCCTTCTAGTTCCTGCATCAGCCCATTTCCAGTCCTAGCCCCCCATCAGCCCATTTCCAATCCTATCCTAGCCACACCATCAGCCCATTTCCAGTCCTAGCTCCCCCATCCATTTCCAGTCCCTCCATCAGCTCATTTCTAATCCCAGCCCCCCATCAGCCCATTTCTAGTCCTTTCCTAGCCCCACCATCAGCTGATGTCAAATCCTAGCTCCCCTCCACTCAGCCCATTTCCAATCCAAGCCCCCCATGAGCCTACTTCCAGTTCTAGCCCCTCCATGAGTCCATTTCAATCCAAGTCCCCACCACAGCCCATTTCCAATCTTAGCACCCCCAACAGCCCATTTCCAGTCCTACCTAGCACCTCCATCAGCCCATTTCCTGTCCTAGCTCCCCCACACACAGACCATTTCCAGTGCTAGCTCCCTCCCCTCACAGCCCATTTCCATTCCAAGCCCCCTCCCCATCAGCTATTTGCAGTTCAAGCCCCCCCTTCCACTCAGCCAATTTCCAGTCCTAGAAAACCCCCAGCCCATTACCAGTCCTAGCCCCAACCCCATAGCCCATTACCAGTCCTAACCCCCATCATCCCTGAAAGTAAGCTTTAGTATACCGGGTTGAATACACAGTCAGGCATAAGCCCTAAGAAAGAGTTAATATCATTTGTAGCTCTCTCTTTAATACCATCCTTGAACAACTCTGTAGAAGAAATTGGGTAAAAGGTTGAGATAACATAAACATTAGCCTATGTTATTAGAAAGATAAGTAAAAGGCAAGTTGTTTACCCAGCTTCTCAGTCCCGCTGTCTCTGGTCAGAGATATTAAATTGTCAGTGTTAGGATTAATTAGAATTAAGGCTTACATAGTCATGTCTGAGAATATATGTATGTCTTTTCATGATTGTCCATGACGTGCATGCCTAGAGAAAAGTATATTATGAATATACGTAACACTAGACTTAGAATAGAATATGTATATTATGAATATACATGATGTGAGACGTAGAATAATAAAATGAAATTATGCTGTGTAATGGAATCTTTACCTATAAATAAAGAGGTCTAAAGCTTTGATTTCAAAGTAAACATAGGCAGACGCCTAGCTTGCTCTCCCAAAGCGCTTTGGTCCTGTGTTTATAATACAAGTGTGTTGTGTGTTTACTGATTTACAAATTAACCTTCTCATTGTTATTGTATGAGGATTTCTGTTATACCCAAGAGCCCTGCCTCGTTGTAGGTGAGGGGGAGGTGCAGAGTACATCTTTCAATCCCATTTTCAGTCTTAGTCCCCCCATAGCCCATTACCAGTCCTAAACCCCCCATCAGCCCATTTCCAGTCCTAGTACCCCCATAGCCCATTACCAGTCCTAGCCCCCCACATCAGCCCATTTCCAGTCCTAGCCCCCCCATAGCCCATTACCAGTCCTACCCCCCATCAGCCCACTTCCATTCTGAGCCCCACCCCCATAGCCCAGGTAGATTTAAAAAAAAAAACTTGCTGCCGCTGCTGCCGTGGCAGCAGCAGAATCGAGCATCCCGCAGGGTCCCCTCTGTCCGCCAGAGTCCTCCATGCGGCCTCAGCTCCCTCAGAGCAGGCTTTTCAGAGCCACGAAGGGAGAGTTTCCCTTTCTCACAGCTTTGTTTATGCCCGCGGGGCTGATGGGAAACAGGAAATCCTGTTTCCCATCAGTGCCAGCGGCTTAACAGAGCCACGAGGGAAAAGCTCTCTCCCTTCGCGGCTCTGAAAGCGGTACTTAGGGAGCTGAGGCTGCATGGAGGACTCTGCTGGGCAGGGGGGGCCCCGCGGGACACTCAATTATGCTGCTGCCACGGCAGCAGTAGCAAGGTTTTTTTTTTTTTTTTAATTTACCGGCAGATGCAGAATGTTGTTTGCGCGAGGCCCCCTGAAACGCGGAGCCCTGTGCAAACTACATTCTTCCACAATGGACGGGCCGGCCCTGATGATATCATTACTGACAGTGGGGTGGTTATTTGGCAATGACCCTATCAGATTCTGCATGCCCCATGACAGGCCATTGCCAAGGAGCTGGAAGAGATGCATAATCTGAAAGTTATAGAAGAGTCTGTGAGTGACTGGTCTTCACGCATCGTCTTGGTTTCTAAACCTGACAGAAGTATCACATTAGACATTGACTTATGGAGGGTCAGTGAAACTTTTAAACTGGAAGTGCATCCCATGTCTAGAGTAGATGAACTAATTGACTGACTCAGTGGAGCATGCTTTATATCAACCTTTGATTTGACCAAGGGATGCTAACTGTGTCCTTGACTCCAGCTGCCAAGGAGAGGACTGCTTTTTCAACGCTGCAAGGTCTATTCCAGTTTACAGTACTGCCCTTTGGATTACACAGGGCTTCTACCATGTTTCAACACCTAGTCAACTGCCTACTAAGACCGCACAAGGGGTATGCAGCTGCCTATCTTGCCAACATCAACATCTACAGCAGAGACTGGACCATCCATCTAACGCAACTACAAGCTGTGTTGACCAGCCTGTGGAAGGCTGGGTTGATGGCAAACCCCAAGAAATGTTTCCTAGGAGGTCAGGACATTCAATACCTGGGATATTTAATCAGGAATGGGCAGATACAAACTCAACTATGGGAAGTGGATGCCATTACCCAGGTCTCCACCCCAAAATCGAAGAAAGAGGTCCATACTTTCCTTGGATTGATTTGCTGTTACCACTGTTTCAACCTTAATTTTGCATAGGTGGCAGAGCTGTTAACCAATCTCTTGTGGAAGAGAGCTCCAAAATGAATTCAGTGGTCATCAGACCTGGACCCAGCCTTCCAACGTCTCAAGAAGGTTGTGTGCTCTGATCCTGTCCTGATTAGCCCTGATTTCCCTTTACAGTTTATTGTGCAAAGTGATGCCTCAGAAGTGGGCCTAGGAGCCATTTTGGCCCAGAAAATCAGGAGTGAAGAACATCCCATAATATTCACCAGCAGAAAGCTGCTTCCTCAGAAGCAGCACTATGCAATGATTGAGAAGAAAGCTCCGAATGTCAAGTGGATGCTTGAGAACTTGAAATACTACCTGCTCAGCCATTCACTTATGCTGGCAATGGACCATCAACCCCTCAAGTGGCTAGAGTCCAACAATCATATTATGCAGTAGTTTTTGAGCCTCCATTCCTACCAGCTTCAGATCTGCCATAGGGCTAGTCAGATTCATCTGAACGTGGACTTCCTTTCCCAAGTGGGGGCCCCCGCTGAGGCAGGCACTCAACAGAGCAAGGTTGAGCTGAGGGAGAGGGTGTGTGATGGGGTATATAGAATGATATCCTTCCCTCTCCCAAGGGGCTATCAACAGTCCCCTTTAAAGAAGTCTGCAGCCCAGAGTTCAGGGCTGGGGGGTGTGGCTCATAGGGAGAGGTTAAGAACTCAGCAGGCTACAGGAGGGAGATAGGCCCATGGAGACAGAAAACGCCTTACAAGCCAGGCTGGGAAAAAGAGTTCTGCTGTGAAGTAGGAAATTCAAGAAGTGAGTGACCTAACTCTGTTCTTCAGAACTTTAACTTGTGGGCTGGGGGAAAGGCATTATGAACCAGCCTGTGAAAGCAACCAGCTGCAGAGGGAATGCTGACTAACTGAAGCACAATATAAGTGGGTTTTTGCTTATCCTTGAACATTTGTGTGCCTGGTATTTTAAGAGTCCTGGCCACCGCATGCCATGCCGTACCACAAGGAAATAAGAGCTAGCTGCAAGGAAATAAGAGCTAGCTGCATGGGAAGTGGAGCTAGAAGATAACCCTAAGGGCCAACACTTGAGATCTCAGTGCAAGAAACTGTTTCCTGCAGAGCTGAGTATTCCTAATTACACTAGGGAATACCAATAGCTTATCTCCATAGAAAACAGCCTCTTTGTTCTTAAAATGAGCCTTGAGGACCTTCACCTTATCACACTCTTAAGTTGAATGTAACTAACAAGATGGCTCTTTTTGTTATCCTATCTGTACAGCCCTCTAAAAATGCTGTAAGATCTTGGCTAATATTAGACATCTATTTCGTCCTCAATAACGTTTTGAATGTTGTGCTTATCAGAGAGGTAGTAACACTTATCAAAGAAAAAATCTACAAGAAATCTCAAAACTTCACTGAAATACTTTTTAAAAAGTATCTCAGAAGAAAGAAGATGAGTTTGAAGAAAATTAAAAAAAATGCGAGTTTCTAGCTCTAGATTAATTTTTTAGCATATCTAACTTACTGTGGAGCAGCATGGAATCTTTAATAATAGAAGCATTTGTAGATTGAAAAACAGAATAATAACCATCAAGCTTCTTAAGAGACTGATCTCTTTCTAGTAATTTAGTATCCATCTCCTAGAACTCTAGTGAAAACAGAAAGAGGAAACAGTACTAGTGAGCCTCAACTCAATCCGATACAAGGTCCCCAGAGATCTTTTAAAGTCACATCCTGATCAACCTGAGATATCTTAACCTCCTCTGAAGTTTGCAGATACACAAGTTGTGATAGTTTATGTCAAACGCAGAGGTGTCCACAGTAGTCAATGGAAGCAACAGTAGAGGATAATGAGGGGTTAGGCGGAGGGGGTGGAAACCTTTCCAGGGGCTGAGAAAGATCCACAGGACCGACTGTCATAAATTGCCTGTCTGGGAGGGCAGTTGTATTTTGTTTTTCCTCTTCCTTTGCACCATCATGAAGATCACCTCCCACAGCTGATTTCCAACAGGTAATGAGTAGAAGGCATTGTCCAAAGTCACCGCGGATACTCCGGCAGTACTCTGAAGGCGTGTGACTTCACCCTTCGGGCATGCCCCTTCAGGCCACACCCCAGAGCCATGCGATATGGCTATGTGTCAATCCAGACACTGGCTTTAGGCCCGATGAAATGAGGGCCTCTCAATGACCACAGTGGCTGATCTTAGCCACTCACTAAAGGTGGCGATAAATGGGGCAACAGATATATATGTAAGAAAAGTAAATAAAAACAAGAGGAGAAGGAAACCTATTTGGTTTTCCAAAGAAGTGGCTACTCAAAGGCAAAAAACACAGCTTTCACAAAATTCAAAAGCTTGCAAACAGAGGAACACAGAAATGAATACAGGATCAAACTCAAAGCGACAAAAAGAGAAATAAGGAAAGCAAAATCAAAGGCAGAGGAAAAGATGGCTAAAGATGTGAAGTGTGGCGACAAAACTTTCTTCAGGTATATTCGAGAAAGGAAGAAGATCAGAGGTGGAATTGCAGGATTCAGAAGTGCTGGGAACGGACTCATGGAAAGTGACATTGAAAAAGCGAAATTGCTAAACAAATATTTCTGCTCTGTTTTTACTAAAGAAAATCCTAGAGAAAGACCACCTGTGACTCCCAAATCTAAAAATGGGAATGAAGTAGATACCACACCATTCACAGAAGATGATGTGCTGGAACAACTTGCAAAACTGAAAGTGGACAAGGCCATGGGACCGGATGGGATACATCCCAGGATACTGAAAGAGCTCAGAGGTTGTTTTCAACAGATCCTTGGAAACTGGAGACGTTCCTCAGGACTGGAGAAGGGCTGATGTGGTACCTCTACACAATAGTGGTGATAGGGAAGAAGTGACAAACTA
Source organism: Ichthyophis bannanicus (assembly GCA_033557465.1). NCBI lineage: Eukaryota > Metazoa > Chordata > Amphibia > Gymnophiona > Ichthyophiidae > Ichthyophis > Ichthyophis bannanicus. The sequence continues at coordinate 767,781,014 of CM066035.1, read as the reverse complement.
CAGGCCCGTGAGCCTTACCCTGGTGGCGGAAAAAGTAATGGAGGCGCTCCTGAAAGAGCGAATAGTGGACTTTCTCGAAACCAACAGGTTGCAAGATCCGAGGCAACATGGTTTTACCGAAGGACGATCTTGCCAAACAAATCTAATTGAGTTCTTTGACTGGGTGACCAGAGAACTAGGTCAGGGGCATGCGATGGATGTCATCTACCTGGATTTCAGCAAAGCCTGTGATACTGTTCCTCATAGGAGGCTTATCAATAAACTCAGTAGTTTGTGGATGGGTCCCAAGGTGGTAAACTGGATCAGAAATTGGTTGACTGACAGACGACAGGAGATGACGGTAAATGGAGCTCACTCGGATGAAAGGAAGGTGATTAGCGGTGTGCCCCAGGGTTCCGTCCTGGGCCCGGCACTGTTCAATGTACTTGTGAGTGATATTGCTGAAAGACTGAATGGAAATGTCTGTCTTTTTGCAGATGACACAAAAATTTGCAACAGAGTGGACACCCCCGAGGGAATAGTTAACATGAGGAAAGATCTACAAAAGCTAGAAGAATGGTCAATGCTTGGCAATTAAGATTTAATGCAAAGAAGTGCAGTGTCATGCACTTGGGTAGCAGAAATCCAAGGAAAATGTACGCAATAGGGGGCGAGAGGTTGGTGTGCACGGATGAGGAGAAAGACCTTGGTGTGATTATTTCTGAAGAGCTCAAGGTGGCAAAACAGTGCAGCAAGGTGGTGGCAAAAGCCAGGAGGATGTTGGGCTGCATACAAAGAGGAATTACCAGCAGAAAGGAAGAGGTACTAACGCCACTGTATAAGTCACTAGTGAGGCCTCACTTGGAATACCGTGTTCAGTTCTGGAGACCATATCTTGCTAAGGATGTAAAAATACTGGAAACTGTTCAGAGGAAGGTGACCAAAATGATTTGGAGCCTGTGTCAGAAGCCTTTTGTGAAGAGACTTGAAGACCTAAATATGAACACTTTGGAGGAGAGGAGGGATAGGGGAGATATGATTCAGACCTTTAAATACTTAAAAAGAAATAATGAACAAACAAACCTCTTCCAAAGATGGGGAAGCTGTAAAACTGGAGGGCATAACATGAAGCTGCAAGGTGGTAAATTGAAAGGCAATGTCAGGAAATACTTTTTCACTGAAAGGATGGTGGATGTATGGAATGCCCTCCTAATGGAAGTGGTGGGGGCAAATACAGTGATGGAGTTCAAAGTGGCATGGGACAGACACAGTGGATCCCTTTACAGCAACAGGATAAAATCAAAATAAACGGAACCATCTAATTTCTCAACAAACAGGGTGTCCTACAAGGAGCGATGGGTTCACCCATAAACAAAGACATGGGGAGGGGTGGCCTGCACAAAGTGGCAGGTGCACCTACTCCTGCCATCTTACTGAGAAGACTAGATGGACCATACTGGTCTTTATCTGCCGTCATTTACTATGTTACCATGTTACTACATTCCTTCTCCACATATGCAGGCAGCTCTCTCACCTGGCAGTATGGAACCCACAATGGAGCCTCAGATGGTCCAATAGCTCAGTCCAGATACTGGCTTTTGGCCTGATGAAGTGAGGGCCTCTCACTGACATCAACAGCTGGTCTCTGCACTCCTTTTCCATATAAGCAGGCGGTTCTCTCACCCGGTGGTATGGAGCCACACCAGAGCCTCAGATTATCCCCCTAGCAATGATGTTCCAAGGGCAGGGCAGTGGGAGTGGCCCTCCCCAGGTTTCTCCTTGGAGGGGAGTGCACCCCTGCTGAGCCCATGGAGGCAGCATGGCAAACTTACACTAAAACTGGCTGCCATGCTGTCTCCATAGACCTGGCTGCTCCTCTCTCTGCTCCTCTCTCCCGGCCGAAGTCTGGTGAATCACTTCAGCCTGGGGAAAAAAAAGTGGCTAGGCCCACAGAGGCAGTGCGGCAGTCCAGCTTTATGGTAAGTGTGCCGTGCTGCCTCCATAGGCCTGCTGGGGGGCACTGTGCTGATGGGGGCACCCACCCCGGGTGTCGAGGGGGGCTATGAATGTCACTGTCTCCTAGGATTCTGTTTGTTTTTGTGAGATCTATTATGTTCAAGGAAGAAAGTAACACATCTCAAATGGAAGTGGACTTTGGAGCTGAGAAGCTAGCAAATCATTTTTTTTAAGAAGACACAGCTAGTATATGCAGAATTAAATGTTAGTGGAGCTGTGGGAAATTATATTGAAGAGTTCTTCTGGTGCAGCTGGTTCTTAAGTGTCTGTGTGGTTTCAGTGGGTTGGATACACTCACATAGTTTAATCTAATTTAATCAAGCATTTAAAGTCCGCTTAATCATAAACTCTAGACAGATTACACAGGTAAATCAAAATTTCATCAGTACATCAACTTTTAAATATTAAAATCAAACACCTATAATCAAATTTATAAAATCAGAGTACATTAATCTATAAGACACCAAATTTATTTAGTTATAGAATTTAGTAAACAACCAAGTCCTTAAAAAATTGTGAAACTTTAAGTAATTGTTTTCTGCATAAATCTCAAGGGGAAATCTGTTCCATAATGCAGAGGCTTGGCCATGGATGGATCTCTTCAATGTAGCAACCTTCTTAAATCAGACATCAAAGGTGCTGCAAGTTTATTATTATGAATACTCCTCAATGATGTATGAGAGAGAAAAAGCAACACCAGTGAAGACATGAAAGAGGGGGTCAGACCATATGCGCTGCTTAGTCAGACACAGTAGCTTAAATTCAGTCCTTGTCTGCATAGGGAGCCAGTGTAAAGATTTCAAGAATGGGGTGGCACATTTCAGTCTGATTGCATTTAAGACTAGTTTGTCCATTGTATTTTGTAAACCTCGAAATCAATGTAAAGATCTCTGTAGTGGTAAACCTAAATATAGAATGTTACAATAATCTATACAAGTAAGAATAATTACTTGCACCATTTTCTTCCAACGTTCAAAAGACAAAAGCCCTTTAATCTGACATACATACATTAAAAAAAGAAAAGATGCAGCAAAGTACTTTACCTTCTGTTGATCAAAGCTAAGCTCTGAGTCCAGCATCACCTCTAATCTTTGAAAAGAATGCTAATAAACATCGTTCACATCATCAATCTTTGGATCAAAACTTGGTTTTATCAATATTTAACTTGAAACAATTTCACGTTCTCAAGGCAAACCTTAACCCAATTATAAGTACCAAGCAGTGGTGTACTAAGGGCAGGCGGTGGGTGTGGCCCTCCCCAGGTGCCTGCTGGGGGGGGGGGGGGTGCACCTCTGCTGAGCCCATGGAGGCAGTATGGCAAACTTATAATAAAACTGGCTTAATGTTTGTATGTTTCTATAGGATCTCTAAAGGAAAAAGGGGACTGTTGTAGTGGTTGATATGGAAGGACAGGCTAAATAGGCCATGTGGTCGTTTTCTGTTGTCATGTTTCTATTTTTCTGTCATCTGCATATATAAAATATGATAAACGTAGGGGAATATTTACTAAAGAGCACTGCTCGGTAGTGTGGGGTTTAGTGCGCAGTTTGGGCATCACGCTAAGTAGCATGCAGTCATGAACTAAAACTATTAAAATCCCTAAGGACATCTCCCAAAGAACTTAAAAATACATTGCATGGTATTGATGATAGAGGCAATCCCTATGGGATTCCACATTTTCAATGTCAAAATCAATATTTCCCATTGCATTTAACTTTGTAGGAGTGTAGTTTCAGAAAAGAGGAAAACCATATTAGAACTGAACCGGAAATTTTGAGTTCACTATTAACCAGTAGCTATTTTATCAAATGCAGCAGATAGATCTAACTGCATTAAAACGGCTTCCTTTCGATCATCCCTCATACAGTTCATTCTTGACAACTGGAGTGGAAGAGATGAAGTAAGTTGTAGGAAGATTAACTAACACCACTTGTCCCTTCGATGTATGTCCAACGTGACTTATACTGTAAATGCTATCAAGGATGAAATGTGTCTTCTCTTATGGCAATTAGTTAACACTTCATTAGTTTCAGGTCAGATGCCATTCGTTTTGAAAACAATACGTGCACAGCCTGTATTGAAGGATCCTCAAGTCGGTGCCACAGAAATAATAAACTATAGGGCGATTTCCAGCCTTCCTTTGTTGGCTAAGCTTAGAGAAGCCATTGTTGCCCAGTATCCAGAGAACTATGTTTTAGAAAATAATATACTTAATTCTAATTTGGATTTAAGCCTAAACATGGAACCAAAACACTCTTGATCTCATTATTTAATGAAGTCATGAGAGGATTAGATTTGAGCATGTCATACTTAATGTTTTTGGACATCTCAGCGGTGTTCAATACATTGTTTCATGAAAGAATGATTGAAAGATTGTGATGTAAATGTTATTAAATGATTTAAATCATTTCTTTCTTATCGTATGCTACAAGTGAGATTTAATAGACGGATATCTGATTGGGTGCAGATAGATAATGGTGTTCTACAATAATCAACCTTATCTGGGCTTTTGTTTAATTTAGGTTTTCTTTATTGATGCAGACATTATTTTGGCATGTGTTCTTGTAGTAAATGACCTGAAGACAACCATTGAAATCTTGGGATGGTGAAGATGTAATCTTGTATTAAATCTGAAAAAAAACAGAAGCATACTTGATAGATTGAAATTGGAGGGGCTGCAGATTCCTATTTGACCTTACTTGGGCATTTAGTTAGATAATAAATTATTTCTAAAAGAGCTATAGAAATAGAGACCATGAGCCCGATACTGAATTGAGCTGGCTATGTGACACTATAGCTCATAGCCGTCCCCGCCAATATCTAACCTCAGATATTCTATGCCGGGGGTCATATGCGGCCCTGGCACTGAATATCTGTGATCGCTGCACATTTCCCAGAGCACCAGAAGCGAAATGGGTAGCGGCAGTTTTGCACTGCTACCTGGTTAGCTCCTGCAGGTAAAACTAGGCCAGCTTTTGCTTCACCTAGTTTTGCCTGCAGATTGCTAACCGGGTAGTGATGCAATATCACCTCTGCCGTGATGCTAAGCATTTAGCATTGGAGATAATCGGGGATATTCAGCGGTGCTAACCATGTTATTGTCGTTGAATATCCTGGTTAGAGGCATTTTTTGAGGCTGTGTAAATGCCTTTTGAATATTGGGCCCCATATATACCGCAGTCTGATTTTAGAATAGAAGTTCAGATAGTTCTATTAGTATACTTATATTACTGTAGCAATATATTTTGGACTCTCACACCAGATGCTGAAATATTTACAGCTTGTGCAAAATGCAGCAGTTATGGTGCTATTTGCGGTTCCACGATGTGAGCATATCAGTCCATATATGCATTCAGGGATGGTGCAAAGATTTTGGGCACCCTAAACAAACTTTCAGCTTATGTCCCCCCCCCCCCCCCCCCGAAGATTTTGATAGTTAAGCTCATCGATCATGGCCATCCAAATGACACTCATCCCACAACAATCCTGTGAACATGCATAACTGGGCACATACTTTGAAATATTAAATTTTGCTTTGTATGTATGTATGGGCTCACTCTCCCTGCAGAAAGAAGAATGTGCTGATGATTTGTTGAATTGTGTGACTCTCAGAATCTATTGTTCTGCTTTGACTGCTGCCGCCCTAGATGGCTGCCTAGTCTTGCCTACTGGTTGAGCTGACCCTGTATGCATTGTTTGCATTGTTTGCCAATAGAAGAGCAAGTAGTATTTAAGGTTTTGATGCTTGTATATAGGGTATTAAATACCGATGTATTAGTGTATTTTGAAGAGGTCTTACATAAATACTAAAAGGCACATTTTACAATGGACCTTTCAAGTGCAATCTGGGACGTCAAAGCAGAATATCTGAAAAAAAAAAAGCAGGCACGTACAAGTTCAGGCACAATCTCAGAAATGTGGACATGCTCGATATGGTTGTCTACATAGATATCCCCAGAATAGCATCTCAGAAGATGAATGTCCAGTAGCATAATGGTTACAGTAGTGGATTAGGAGCAGGGTGAGCAGGATTCAAATCCCAGTGTGGTCTTTGTGATCTTAGACTAGTTTAGTTTATTGAAATTTGATATACTGCCTATAGCAAATAGCAGCTAGGCGATTCACAATACAATAAAAAGGAACATAATATAGCCAGGAAAAAGAAAAAGGGATACAAAAAGACAACAATGACCAAAAGAAAGGGAAGCTGGAAACAAAAAGGGAGGAACAAATGGAGGGCCTAGGTTACAACAGTGGTGAAAGTAAACTAAGAAAATAGGGAGGACAGGAAGGGGGACAAGGGCCAGAGCCACCGAAAAAAAAAGAGGGAAGAGAAAACTAGCTCTTAGAAGAAAAGGCCAAAGAGAAGAGAAAAGTCTTCAATTGAGCTTTAAATCAGAAAGGAGAGAGTTTGGAGCGCAAAGGCAGGGGGAGGGAGTTCCACAAGACAAGGAGAAGTACAAGCAGTAGTTGAATGGAAAAAGCAAACGGTAAGAACAGTGAGCAGCTTAGAGGAAGAAAGACAGGGAAACCAGAGTTGAGGGCATGAAAAGTCAACAAGAGGACCTTGTACTTAATAAGAAAGGAGACCAGAAACCAATGTTCGAGAGAAAGAAGGGCGTGACATGAGCGAACCGAAGAGCACCATAGAGAAGCTTAAGTGCCATGTTTTGGACTAACTGAAGATGATGAACCTGATAGAGAGGAAGGCCAGAGAGGAGGGAGTTAGCATAATCAAGACGTGTAAGGAGAAGAAAGAAGAAGAGGACGCAGGGAGGACTGATTCAAGAGTTTGCGTACAGAACGAATCTGGCGTAAAGTGAAAAAGCAATGCTGAACAACCGAAGAGATGTGCTGTGAGAAGGTGAGGCGAGACTTGAAGAAAACACCAAGGATTTTTACTGCATGACAGAAAGGAAGGAGAGTATCATGAACTGAAGGGGGAGGTAAGGACAAAGAAGGGGCAAGAGAAGGTAAGGATAAAAGTAGCCGTTTTTGCAGTGTTGAGTTTTAGACCGTGCAAAGAGAGCCAGTCTGCAATATGGTCCATGGCAGAAAAGATAAGTGAAGCAGATGACGAATAAGAGGGATAATGGAACAGGAGCTGAATGTCGTCAGCATAGATAAAAGATGTAATACCCAAGGAAGAGATTAAGAAGGCTAAAGGGGCCAAATAGTGTGGGCCGGCAGTCATACTAGGCGGCTGCCTAGTAGGAGCGGCGGGCCATATTACTTGTGTCTTGCTTCAGCCTGGTAGCTGAGGCCCTTAATTGTGTAGTTGTGGGGCAGTTAAAGCAGTCCAAGTGGAAATAGGCCAACACAGGAAAATTTATTTCTAAATTTATTTTAATCATCAAGTTTGCAAATTGGACCTTGGCAGAAGGTTCCAAACCATTAACAGAAAATGAGGATATTTTCTCCAACAAAAAGCTTATTTATGAAGGTACATCAGCAGTGCTATAACAAATCAGTTTCCTTCAGTCTTTGGAACAAAACAAGTTTCCTTTTTCATCCAAACAAAACCACAGTTGAAAATCACTGTTGCAAGTAAAGTCCAGCTAACCTTGTTAGCTTCTCCCAGCTGTTTCAGGTAAGCTTGAAAACACTCTCTACTTTTCAGCATAGGAACTAAACTGCTGTTGAAACAGTTTCATAGCACAAGTACTATTTCAGCTTTAAAAATGAGACTTCTTTCCTTCCAGCACTTCACAGTATCAATGGCTCAGCATAAACTACTTCTTGGCTTTCTTTATAATATCTAATAAATGTTTTCTAAGCACTTCTCATGCATAATGAACATTCCATTGAGACTTCTGTAGAATCTGAATCCCCTTTATAGAATTCCACCTCCATTTCTTCCTCAGTGCTACAAGGTTCAGGGACTGGGATACGTTCAGGGATTTCTAGTTTCACTTTCTTTAAAAGCTTAAAATGTTTTCCCCAATGAACATTCCTTCTTCCCCCTGGAATAATATCAGTGCTCCTAGACTTCCTTCCCTTTAGTGAGTCACTTAAAGGTACTGTCTGGTTTACCTTGCTTGTAGAAACCTCGCATGTCCCAAACAAAACTCCTTATCCATACAGCAGCATCTGCAGGTGACGAAAGAAAAAAAACCTCAAAGAGCTCTGGCTGGGCAGGGTAGCCGGCTCCTTCCAGGACCCCCCCCCCCCCCCATTCCTAGTCATGAATGTATCCCCTCTAGCCATTGTCCCAAAAAAAGAACCAGGGAAGTTTTGGTTGATATACAATCTTTCCTACCCAGAGGGTGGTTCAGTCGACGATCGTATCAACCCTTACCTGCGCTCAGTTCAGTATGCATCCATTAATCAAGCCATAAGGCTAATGCAGAAGTGGGGCCCTCAAACATACCTGGCCAAGGCTTTCGGATTGCTTCCAGTGCATCCAGAATTTTTCCCCTTGCATAGTTTCCTTTTTGAAGGGAGCTATTATTTGACAAATGCATGCCCATCAGTTGCTCAATCTCTTGTGCCTACTTCGAGCTGTTCAGCTCCTTCGTGCATTGGATAGTGGAGGAAATTGAAGGGTCAGATTCAGTCATTCATTACCTCGATGACTTCCTTTTTTTGGATCCAGATTACAATCGCTGTAGGCAGGCCTTAAAGACCTTTGAGCAGATCACTCAGAATTTTGGTATCCCACTGGCAGAAGAAAAAATGGTGGGTCCCTACTTGACCCTCACGTTCCTTGACATTGAGCTGGATATACAAGCATGGGTGTACAGACTTCCAGTGGACAAGCTGGTGAGGCTTAGGGAAGCCATCGTGGGGATGAGGGGTTCAAGGAAGGCCACACTGGAGCAATTCCAGTCTCTGCTTGGATTGCTATACTTTGCATGCTGGGTGATTCCTATGGGGCAGGTTTTTTACTGGCGCATGGCCTTGGCAAAAAGGTGGAAGTGACACCACCACATCAGAGTTAGCAAGGCTATATGAGATGACCTCAAAATGTGGGAGTTCTTCCTACAGTCATTTAATGGCCTGGCATTCTGAAAGGAACCACTCACATCAAGCGAGGAACTTGAGCTGTTTACTGATGCATCAGGAGGAGTGGGTTTTGGCATCTACTTCAAGGGTGCATGGTGCTCTGAACCATGGCCTTCGGAACTGCACACCCTGAGCACAAGAGACATTACCTTCTTGGAATTGTTCTCGATTATGGCCACAATGGTCATTTGGGTCCCACAATTGGCTAATAGGGTAACACTGTTCCAAACTAATAACATGGCAGTGGTGCAAGCAGTTAACGGAATGTATGACAGAATGCCGGGGGTCATTGCACTCTTAAGTGAGATTGTGTTTCGATGTTTGCTACATAACACTACCTTTAGAGCAGTTCATATTCACAATTGTCGGAATGCTATAGCAGATGCCCTTTCTTGTATTAAGATGTCCCTATTCTGATCCATCGCTCCCCGGGCAGACATCGACAAGATCCCCATTCCCTCAGTGGTCTAAGAATTTGGCCCACTGAAATTTGGAGTCTGTTGATGAGTTCGCTGGCCGAGCGCACCAGGAAAAAATGGGAGAGTTTCCTGGTATACTGCACAGTGAATAAATTAGCAACAGCGATTGGATTAATGTTGAGTCATTGGTGGAGTAATTGTAAAGACAGGGGCATAAGTAGATCAGTAGTGAAGTTGCACCTAGCCAGGATTACCTTTTTCTCCAAGGCAATGGGACTGCAGAGTCTGGCTGGAAACTTCGTCAATGGAAGAATGATGAAGGGTTGGGTGGCTCTGCACAAGCAACCTCCAGATCAAAGACGCCCCATCACGCATGATTGCTTGTGGTCGCTTCTCACAGCTACTGATGGAGTATGTTATAATGTATACGAGGCCTGCCTTTTCAAGTGTGCCTTCTTGATCACATTCTTTGGCCCCCTGAGGGTGGGGGAGTTGGCGATTTCATTGAAAAGCCCACAGAGTATCTCAGGCCTGTGGACCAAAGTTGTGTGCTGTGGTGACACTCTGGCAATTTGTGTGTATAGATCCAAGATGAATCCCAACGGAAGGTGGCCAGGATAACCCTGGTGCACTTAAGTGGGGGCCCAACCTTCCCAGTGTGGAATTTCAAGGAATATTGGCAAACTCATCCTCGTGGGGGCATCCCCTTGCTGATACACACACATGGGGCATCCCTATCACGTTTCCAATTTGCCAGAGTAATGAAGATAGTCATCGCTACCCTTGGCCTTGATCAAGGTTATTTTGGTACTCACTCCTTTCAAATACAAGCGGCCACTATCATAGTAGTATTTGCTATCATGCTGGGAGCAAATTATGTCCATGGGCAGGTGACATGCTGAACGCTACAAGTCCTATATCAGACTTGAGGACAAGGATTTACCGCCCCTGTTTCGGTTTGATCATTATTTGCATTTGCCCTGCAAAAAACTATCCAGTGACAGCATCTGTAATATACATGTTCTTGGATAGCAGTACTTGCTATGATGCTGGGAGCAAATTATGTCCATGGGCAGGTGGCATGTTGAATGCTACAAGTCCTATATCAGACTTGAGGGCAAGGATCGACCGCCCCTGTTTCGGTTTACATAGTAACATAGTGTATGACAGCAGATAAAGACCAGTATGGTCCATCTAGTATGCCCAGCAATGCAGTAAGAGTAGGTGCCCCTGCCACTCTGTGAAGGTTTGATCATTATTTGCATTTGCCCTGCAAAAAACTATCCAGTGACAGCATCTGTACTATACATGTTCTTGGCTGATCTTCTCTACTCCAGGTTCTGGTACACCCTGAGGTCCCCGGGCGTGTGGATATGCAGTCACTCATACGCACACTGGGCATAGAACAGGACACAGATGAGACCTCAAGGCCACAACCTGGTGTTGTCCGAGGCTGAAACGTTTGTGGTTTGGATGGGCATTCAAGGTATAATGTGGGACCAGCTGGTTTCAACTCTGCTGCATAAGAAAAGAACATATGCTCCTCCTCTCCACCGTGAAGCCTAATCATACACCTGGAAGGTAACAATTTGGACAGCATGCACAGCGTTACAAAAAAGATCCATAGGGACCTCTTAGCACTGGCAGATATATTTCCTGGCACAAATGTGGTTTGGTCCTACATCATACCACAAAGGGTCTGGAGGGGGGAAAGGTCACACCGGGCAGTCAAGAAGACTAGACAGAAGGTAAATAAATTTATGGAGGCCATCAGGGGCCACAGTATCATGCTTGACCTCACTGAGGAGAGTTGCCCTGGAATGTACTGTGCGGACAGCTCACATTTGTCTGACATAAGTCTGGATGTGTTTATCTGTACATTACAGGATACAGTCAAGATCATATTGACAAAAGATGACTGCAGCTGAACTTTGTGGTGGGGGGGGGGTCTCATCGATAAGCGAGGATTCACTTTTGAGGTGTGTGGCAGGGATCCGGGTGGCTCGAGACTGAGCACACAGCCTATGATTGACCAAGGGGTAGGGAGTGATCTTAAATAATTGTCCTCCTCCATCAAGGTTAGCACATTCGCAGCAAGGCAAATATGCCCTTCTACCCCCTGCCGCTTAGATGGCAGTGAGGGGAGGGTTATGTCATTGCAAACAGGGTTGGACGGGATTTATGACCTTTTACAGGCCGGGTCCACAGGCAGTGTTGAGGAACTGAGGCTTGCTGTGGACTTGGAAAGTGAGAGGGTGCAGAGAGAGATAGGCTTTAACAGCTATCATCCCAGCTGCTCCCCTTGTTTTGAATATTGATATTGATGATGTAATACATTTGCGAGTGAACTAGGGACTTGTTTACAGCCCACCTTTTTTCTGCTGGTGTGTGCTATGCGACTTGTGGAAACAGCCTAGGGATGATAAACGTTTAAAGTTCAATTGTGACTTACATGTGAAGAAATGAAAAAAATTGTTACGTATGAAGAAATGTATTTATGTATATGTTTTGGTACCTATGTTATGCTGTGGTCAAATTTAATAAAATTCATTGTATTGGTGAATGGGAGTGTGGTGCTGGGGGGAAGGGGGGAGACTAACAGGATTGAGGCCAGTACCACTTGCCCTGCTGAGTGAAAGGTGTGAGTGGGATATGGTTTGTGTTCTCATGAGTTTTAATGTTATGATGACATGTGGGTCTATTATATGTTTGTTTGTCTGGATATTAGTATGTCATATGTTATTGATATAAACCTCAGAGAAGTTCTGATCAGCGGAATATGAGTTTCCAACGAAAAAGAAAAGTTACAAAGATGAGTTCTTATGAATATCAACCCAAAAACATATTTTGCCTTCCTACTAGTACTTCTTGCAGTAGAATTGTTTTTTTTTCTGTTTTATGCACTCTTCTTTTGGTCCCCCATTTATAATACCATCAAATCTCTGAATTGCAGTCATTGCAGTGACCACCGTTATACCAGAAGCCGCAGCTCATGGAGTTTCTTCAGAAACGAGTATACTTCCTTGTCAGTCCCCTTTAAATACTTGGCAGTTGTAAACTTTCCTCTCGGTTGGGCTTCTGGTCTTATTCTTTGCTCTTGATCTTTAGGGGGGGGGGGAGTTGGCAGGGACTGGGTTGGTGCAGGTTAGAGTGGGGTTAGAAGAGTGACTCTGGTGGGTGAGTAAAGGTGATTGGCCGAATATGCAGACTGGAAGGGCTGTCTGGGTTTCATGTCTATCCACAAGTTTATTAAAGGAAGTGCCGGGGGAAGGGGGGGGGGCATCTGTACATGGGTATGATTGGGTTATCCTTTGGCACAGTTGTCCCTCTATAGTCTGTATTTTGCCCATGCATGGTCTGTATGGAGTCGATGTTTGTTTATTTTTATTTATTTTTTATTTTATTTATTTAAAGTCTTTTCTATACCGCGCTCTTCAGTATCAGCTCGGTTTACAAATAACATAAGATTTGTTCAGACACAGGGAACGCCTGTACTGGACTTACAGAGAACAAGGTTATTCAACTTGGATTAACTGGGGAAACTATGTACAAGCTCTGGGTTAAAAGATGTTTACAGAATTTTATTTTGTTGTATACATGCACTAGAAGGGGTTTGATATTGCTACTGTGGCGTGCAGTGTGAGGGCGTGGTAGGAAGGTTGGTGTATGTATCTTGGTGACTGCAATTAAGTGGTTGTTGTGTGATACCATAATGCTGTAGGAAGAGGTGATGTTTCAGAGCCTTCCTGAATTGTGTAAGGTCCGTAATTGCCCGGATGTCAGGCGGTAGTGCATTCCAGTACGATGGGGCATAGAACATGAAGGCCCTTTTTCTTGTTGTTTGTAAGCATTTTGTAATCTTGCTAGGGATACTTAGGGTGTTGTCTGAAACCAATCTTCTGGCTCTATTTGAGGAGGTGGGAAGAATGAGATCTGATATGGACGTGAAAGTGAGTCTGTTGATGGCCTTGAAGGTCAGTAGTAGGATCTTGAAGATAAGTCTGCAGTAGATTGGGAGCCAATGTAGGTGCTTCAGGATTGGTGTTATGTGCTCCCTCCTGGTGGCACCATGTAGTGTTCTGGCGGCAGTATTCATAGCCAGCTGAAGTGGGTACAGAGTGTTTTTCAGTAGACCTTGTAGGATGGCATTGGTGAAGTCGAAGTGGGGGATGACTAAGGCCTGGAAGATTGTCCTGAAGTCATCTGGTTCCAGAAGGGGTCGCATGTGATGGATTGTCCGAATCTTGAAGTATACTGCCTTGACCATGTTGCTTATATGTGCTTTCATATTCAACTGTTGATCCAGTGTTACACCCAAGTAGCGGATTGTCTGCTTGCTTTGGAGTTCGGCGCTTCTTACTTTTAGTGTCGATGGTGCGACAAATGACTGGTCTCTAGTAATGAATAGAGCCTCTGTTTTCTTGAAATTTATCCTGAGGTTTTGGGTTTGGAGCCATTCCGTTATGGCATCAAAGCAAGCGGTTAATGGAGAGAAATCTGGCTGGTTGGTCATAAATGGCATGTATAGTAGCACATCATCAGCATATATAAGGCATGAGATGCCGAAAGAATGGGTGAGTGTGCAGATGGGCTGCATATATATATTGAAAAACAGCGCTGAGAGAGAGGAACCCTGTGGAACTCCCTGTTTCTGCTGGAATGATTTGGAGGTCGAGAGCCCTGACCTCACATGCTGCCATCTGTCTGAGAGATACGATTTGCACCATCTCAAGGCTGTGTCTTGGATCCCTTTCTCTGCCAGGCGTGTCAAGAGCAGTTCGTGGTCGACAGTGTCGAAGGCTGCTGCGATGTCTAAGAAGATTAGGGCATATCCTCTTTTGGCATTATCTATGCCAGTGGTTAAGGTGTTGAGGAGTATAGTCAGGAGTGTCTCAACGCCGTGCGCTTCTCTGAAACCATGTTGGCATGGGTCTAATGGGGCAGTGTCGTCAATATGGTTCTGAATTTGCTGTTGGACGAGTTTTTCGATTATTTTGGCCAATAGTGGGATCTCGCAATTGGCCTGTATGAGTCAACTTTTTGGTCGTCTAGTTTGCAGTTTTTTAGGAGGGGTCTAATGGATGTTTGCTTCAGGCATTGTGGGAATGCTCCTGTAGCAAAGGATAGTTTGATGAGTTCGGCTAGGAATGGGCTAAATTCTTTGCGCAGTGACTTTATCCAGAATGCCAGGCAGGGATCATTTGGTGCTGTAATGGTGTTAATCGCGTTGATAGTGTCTTCAATGTACTTCGCCGTTGGTATTGAGAAGGTAGATAGTGGTGATGGGTGCGGTGGGCCTTTTGCAGGGTTAGTTGACGCTGTTTTGTCAGTCTTAATTATTTTTGACTCTAAGTAGTCCGCATATTCTTGTGGATCAAGTAGGCTTCGTTGTGTAGGGGAAGGCTCCTTTGTAAGTTTCACTTTTGAACTGAATAAAAATGTTTACACACAAACCCCCCCCCCCAAAATAAAACAAAACTAGTATAACTGCTCTCTGAATTTGGCAAGGAGAGATCATTGATATACAATTGCTCAGACTCCTTAAGAACATAAGAATAGCCATGCTGGATCAGATCAAGGTCCATCAAGCCCAGTATCCTGTTTCCAACAGTGGCCAATCTAGCTCGTAAATAACTGGCTGGTTCCCAAAAAGGCACACAGGTTCCACTGCTTATCCCAGCTTTCTGTGATAAGCAGTGGATTTCCTGGGCTCTCTAACAATGTTTTATGGGTCTTTCCTCCAGGAACTTATCCAAACTTTTTTTAAACCTACTGTAGCTACACTAACAAATTTACTACATCCTCCGGTAACAAATTCCAGAGTTTGATTACGCGTTGAATAAAAAAAATAAATTTTCTTATTAGTCTTAAGTGGAATACATTGTAGCTTCATTGTGTGTCCTCTAGTCTTTCCACATTTTGATGGTGTAAAAATCGGGGTAGAAGCGCCTGAGCGGGAAACCGTCCCACTCAGAAGCTCCTGCCCAATCGGGGCAGTGGGAGGGGATTTAAAAGAAGGCCCCGTTCGGGTCGTTGCCACTGCCGCCCTCCACCCCGCCGTCCGTCCAAGCTCCCCCGATCGGGGTAGAAGCGCCTGAGCGGGAAACTGTCCCACTCAGAAGCTCCTGCCCAATCGGGGCAGTGGAAGGGGATTTAAAAGAAGGTCCCATTCGGGCACGCCCGCAGCTGGTGGGCCTGCACCTGAGAGCCTCGCCAGAGGGCCCTTTGGGGTGGCCCTTAGGCGGGGCACAAAGGCCAATACAGAGAGGCTGACAATAACCCACCACAGCACTCTGCAAGAGCAACCTACAGGAACCGCACGAATAAGGCTCCAAAAGCACCAAGAGCAGATCAAAGTAAGTGCAGGTACCCCCCCACCCCCCCCCGAGACAGCCAATGAAAACAACATGGATGCAACCCTGATTCTGCCCATCAGCCTCCTCCTCATACAACTCCTTCCACTTCACACACCCAACCACTACCTACCCATAAACACTCCACGGCTTTCACCAGTAGCACAGATCTACACACACACCCAGTATACGATCTGGAACACACACAGAACACCCAAGCACAAAAAGTAAACCAACCACAGGACCGACACCCACACAAACCCAAAGGAAGCACATAGAGCACTAAACACCCCGCTGCAATCACAACAGAACTCATCAACACCAGATCCATACGAAACAAAATTAATATGATAGCAGACCACATAGAAGATCAGCAACCTGACATACTCTGCATCACCGAAACATGGCTATCCCCCACTGACAACGTATTACTTAATCAACTAGTGCCCTCCACCTACTCAGCATTCAACTGCCCATGCACACACCGGAGAGGAGGAGGGGTTTTGATCATCGCAAAGAACAGCTTAAAGTTCAAGTCATGAAACACCGCAAACACAGACCAATGCAACACCATCAGTGTGGAGAACAAACGGATGGCCCTATGCCTCATCTACAGAGCGCCTCATGCACCACCAGATGAACTAGCCTCCACACTAGAAGCGGTCTGTGCAGTCAACACGAATCATAAACCACTGCTGCTATTAGGAGACTTCAACCTCAAATCTACCACCACCAAGGGCACAGAAGCTTTCCTTCTCACAATGGAATCCTTACAATACACTCAACTGGTTAATACCCCGACACACAGATACGGATCATCACTAGACCACATATTTACACCCAACTATCTACTTGACAGAGGTAACATATCAAAACCCTCTGTCACACCTGTGCCATGGTCAGACCATCACATAATTAAAATAAATACCGTGCCACAAGGGAGAAAGCACGATGAGAACAGGGACAACCCACCCACACAAAGAAGATTCAAGAGTTTCGACAGGGACCAATTTCAACAGGACACTCTACCCCACCTGAACTCTGAAACAGATGATCTAGACAAGCAAATCAGAAAATGGAACAGGATCATCAATGCTGCCGCCAAAGCCACATAATACAGACACAAGAAAACTCGAAGCACCAAATCACATACAAGCCCTGGTACTCAAAAGTAATACAAAAGGAAAAGAGGGAACTTAGGAAGCTAGAACGGCGATGGAGACATAACAAGTCGCCCGACACACAGGCCCTATGCCTATCAAAGCTAACAGACTACAACGAACTCATCAACCAAGAGAAAAAAGAATACCACACAAACATTATACTCAAATCCAACAACAAACCTAGAGAGCTCTTCGAGATTGTGAAAACCCTCACCAAGGAACAGAAGACAGAAAGCAAAGTGCAAACAGAACCAAAAGCATTTGCCGACCACATCCAAGAAAAATTTCATACCTCGTCACGACCAACAACAAACATAACTACCAAACCAACCACCTCCTCAAAAACCTGGGACAAATTCCGCACCCCATCCACAGAGCAGCTCTCTCACATCACAGCACTCAATACAAGCACAGCACCAACAGACCCATGCCCAGTGACATGGATTAAGGCAACAAAGACAAACTTCATCCACACCATACACAACATGGTACACAGTTCACTAACCCAAGGAATCATGCCTAACCAGCTAAAGCTTGCTACAGTAAGACCAATTCCGAAGAAATCAACACTCGACAAGAACAACCCAGCCGCTTACAGACCTATCCCAAGCATACCACTACTGGCAAAAATTATTGAAAAGGCAGTACAGTATCAGCTACAAGACCACATTGACAGCCACGCTCCGCTGGACATCAACCAATACGGGTTCCGCCCCAACCACGGAGTCAAAACACTCCTGTTACACATCTTCAACAACATACTCCACCTCATAGACCACTGCAAGAATGGAATAATTATGATCTTCTTTGACATTTCAGCAGCGTTTGACACAGTAGATCACAGAACACTACTAGCAAGACTACAGAACATTGGACTACACGGATCCACCCTGAGATGGTTCCACTCTTACCTAACGGACAGGCAGATACTGGTCAAGGTCGGCGCCAACACATCCCGACCCATAAAGGTCATGCAAGGCGTACCACAAGGATCCGCCCTATCGGTGCTATTATTTAATCTCTACATTCAACCAATATGCAACATCATGCAGTATTTTTTTGACTGTTTGCTGTGTAGACTGCCTTGATTGAAGGATAAGGTGGTATAGAAATCCATTTAAATAAAATAAATAAATAACTGACCTTCGTTTATCCGTTCCACTCTATTCATTAATTTATAGACCTCTATCATATCCCCCCTCAGCCATATCTTTTCCAAGTTGAAGAGCCCCAACCTTTTAAGCCTCTCCTCATAGGGGTATCCTTCCATCCCCTTTGCCATTTTTTGTCACTTTTCTCTACCTTTTCTAATTCTTCTATATCTTTTTTTAAGATATGGCGACCAGAACTGCACACAATATGCAAGGTGCGATTGCACCATGGAACAGTACAGAAGCATTACAATAACCTTGGTTTTATTCTCCATTCCTTTCCTTATGATTCCTAGCATTCTATTTGCTTTCTTTGCCGCCGCTGCACACTGGGTGGAGGGTTTCAACGTAGCATATATGATGACGCCTAAATCTTTTTTCCTGGGTGGTGGTTCCTAATGTGGAACTTTGCGTCATGTAACCATGGTTTGGCTTGTTCTTTCCTAGATGCATAACTTTGCACTTGGCCATATTAAATTTAATCTGCCATTTGGACATCCAGTCTTCCAGTTTATCAAGATCCTCTTGCAATTTTTCACAATCTGCGTTTTAACAACTTTGAATAATTTTGTGTCATCTGCAAATATGATTACTTCACTAGTTATTCCTATTCCCAAATCATTTATGAATATGCTAAAAAGCAGCAGGCCCAGCACAGATCTCTGGGGTACCCCACTATTCACTTTTCTCCATTGAGAAAATTGGCCATTTAGCCCTACTCTCTGCTTTCTATCTTTTAACCAGTTCCTGATACACAATACTACACTGCCTCCAATCGCATGGCTTTTTAATTCCACATAGAATCTCTCAAGAGTGACCTTGTGAAAGGCTTTTTGAAAATCCAAATACACTATATCAACTGGCTCACCTTTGTCTACCTGTTATTCACACCTTCACAAGGCTTTCCTTGGCTAAATCCATGTTGGCTTTCTCAGATTAAACCATGACAATCTAACATGTTCAGTAATTTTCAGTAATTTTGTTCTTTAATGGTTTTCTACCATTTTGCCCGGTACTGACATTGGGCTCCCCGGTCTGTACTTTCCCAGATTACCCCTTGAACCCTTTTTAAAAATTGTAGTTACATTGGCCATTCCTCAATCTTCTGGTACTACAGATGATTTTGATAGTTCACAGATTACTAATAGTAGGTCTGCAATCTCATTTTTAAGTTCTTTCAACACCCTTGAATGTATACCAACCAGTCCAGGTGATTTGCTACTCTTTAATTTATCAAATACTTTTAATATATCTTCACAGTTTATCAATATTTCTTTCAGTTCTTCTGATACCTCTGCTTGAAATGGTATATAAAAGTGATGTAACTCCCCTATATCTTCTTCAGTAAAGACCAAAAGAAAGTATTCATTCAGTCTCTCCACTATGGCTTGTCCTCACTTAACACCCCTTTTACCCCAATGGTCCAACTCTCTCACAGATATTTTGCTACAAATACATTTAAACGTTTTTATTATGTGTTTTTGTTTCCATCGCAGGCTTTTTTTCAAATTCTCTCCTTGCCTGCCTTATCAATGCCTTGCATCTTACTTGTCAATGCTTATGTTGGTTCCACTTTTCATTTGGATCCCTTTTCCATTTCCTGAAAGATGCTTTTTTGGCAACAACAGCCTCTCTGACATCATCTTTAAACCATTGCGGCAGATTTTTTGCCTTCCTTCCAGTTTTCTTAAAGCGCTGGAATACAGCTGGTCTGGGCAGTATGACCGCAGCCTTTTCCTAAGCTTTTTGCAATATTGTTTGCTTGATCACCTATAATTTAATGAAATCTGTCATGCAAATGTGCTTGCCCAATTTTCTTAACGTACTAACATTAACGGATGATAGATATAGACCTATTGAATTTAGAATCATGCTTATGAAATGTTATACCAAATAGGTATAGATGTACAAACAGCTTTAGCCTAAAAGAACAAAAATTGCTGATTTTACCCCACTAAAAATGTCCATGTTTTGTTTAGTGGAGAGGAGTGGCCTAATGGTTGGGGCAATTTACCTCAGGCTAGAGGGCCAGGGTTTGAATCCCACTAGACAGCAACCTTGGGCTGGAAGGACTGGGGTTTCTAGTCTCACAGGTGCTCCTTGTGGCCTTGAGCAAGCCACTTAACGCTCCGTTGCCTCAGGTACAGAAACATAGATTGTGAGCCCTTTTGGGGACAAGGGAAAAAAAAAATATATATATATACAGTTCCTGAATGTACACCACTTTGGTAGAAAAGTGGTATATAAGCCTAGATTAATTAATTAATTAATTAATGCCAAAAACTCATATGTAATATGATGGCAAAAAGGAATTAAGAGGTTTATCTAGTTCACCCAATTGCCATGCATGTTGCGTGAACTATTCAATTGACTTTGCAAACTTCATGATGATGAATAAAGAATATCAATTTTTCTGAACAATTCACTTTTTACACATCTTAACAAAGTTTGCACATCTAAGTTGTTTAGTACAAGGCTTAGGAGCAATTCCTTAGACCATAGAGTATATATTTTTATTAGGGATCCATTTACTAAAGTGTATCAATAGTGTGTGTGAGTTAACATACTGTTAGCGCATGAGTGCAGTAAATTCAGAGCTGGTGCAAGGAAATGATGCATCCTAGGTGAATCTCATCCCTTGCACCCCTGACCCCTTTCTGACCCCTATTGCCACCCTTCTCTGGGACCAGCAGGGGTGGCAATGGCCTCAAAAGCCCTGCAGTGCTTATCTTGAAGCTTTGGGGCTGTTTGAGGCTGTTTGTTTCCACCTCCACCGATGCCGACTTCTTTTTGTATGTGGGCAGAAGCCGCTTCAGCCTCCATGCAAACAGGAATTATATAAAGCATTTAAAACAGCAGGCTGATAGAGGCATATAAAAAGTAGACACTTCACAATAGACTGTAGAGCCTATTTTTACGCAGTCTGTGCATAGGCCTTCCTGGGGGCATAGCTTGGGTGATGTGCTCATTTATTTTACAAACTACATATGTGCAAGCATGGAGAGTAGATTTGTAACAGGTTGCCTATGTGTGAATGACAAGGAAGCACTTACTTTGAGCCTGTTTTATAAAGGCACATAGGTATTCTGTGTTGTCTTTATAAGACAGGCATAACACAGGTGCCATTTTGAACTTTTCAAATAAGCAACCTATTATAAAATTAGTCCCTATTGGCAGATATTTTTCATAATGACCCTCCCCTCCCATAAGCACACAAACACACACACACACACACACACACACACACACACACACACACACACGGATATGTTTAATAGACCACGTTGTGCTTTTGCAGCTAAAGCAGCAAAGAAAGTGGAGATGGTGTTCTGTTAGCTGCAAAAGACATGTGGTATCTATTGGGGGCATGCACAGCATTATTCCAGCAGATAATGCATCAACAGGGGCAGATCTACGGTGAAACTAATGAAGTTTAAGCTTCAGGACCCCTAATCCGGGAAGGGCCCCAGAAGCGACTTAAGTCCACATTGGGTCTACTGTATGAGAAGTTTTTAACAAATAATAATATAGTATAATTCAATACAAAATAATAGTTAAAATAAAAATTAAGAGGTTATTAAAGTACCATATAGGCTAGCCATAAATGAAAAAAAAACATTCTGAGATGTAGTGGTTAAATATTTAAAATATTTGTGGTGATCTGTCATAGAACAACTCCATTGAAGAAGATAACAGCGGTTACCCAGACCTTGTTGCTGGTTGTGAAGGGGTCCCCATAACAGTTCAAGCTTCAGGGCCCCAAAAATATAGGTCTGCCACTGTGCATCACAATTACAAAGAACCTGGCCCAGCAGTACTCATGCTGTCTGCAATTTTGAAGGTTACCACATTCTGCTTTCTACCACATTCTGCTTTCTACCCCATCCTGCGCACTCCAGCAGTTAGCATGGGATCTGAAGATAGTTGAGAAAATTGCTGCGCTATCTTCATTTCCCATCTGTTAATGCGGCCTGATAGCATGCACTATCTGCCCAGATAACAGCATAGCTTAGCAAACCTTCCCCGCTGTGTCACTATTTTCTCTATACTTTTGCCCAACTCTGCATAGGCACAATGGTGTTAGCTTATTATATTGATCTAATGTGAAGAATGGTACTGTTTCTCATCCATGAAGAAATGCGGATAAAACTCATTTGAGCTGTATGTTCATACTCTTTTTCATATTTTGTTTCTGTCTGTCTCTTCTAGGCCTCTCATCAGATTAAGACTCTGCCATACTACAGCTACGATCAACCAGTGATTGGATACTGCCAGACCCACAAGCCCCTTCATATAAATAAGGGATATGATTCCATTGCTCGAGAGCAGACCGATACAACCAACCTGGAAGTTGGTCGGGACCACGGCTTTATAGCTACAATTGCCCGCTCTGCTGCTCCAACCATCTACATTGAAAGAATACCAAACCAATAATGGAAACCATTTGCAAAAGGGAAACAGTAGAGAAACCTGTTGTGAAAAAGAGAACAAGGCAAAGGATAGAAAGTACAATTCTAATAACGTTCATTAAGAGATTGCAGTGCAAACAAAATGAGAGCAAACCACAATAAAAAGCAGTTTAGTTCAGCTTAAAGAATGCTCATTGAGAATTTCAGGATATTCTTTGCTTAAAAATGCTAAGGGAAAAAAGAAAGAACTTGCTGATGTAAATAATATACAAAATTATCAAATTCTTATAAAGTAGAATTCACTTTAGCTACATGAAAGGATGGACTGAATTAGTTCTGTTTGTATATTTGATTTTTTCTACATTGCACGGTTCTGAAGATGGAGGACCACTGGAGAGGTGTTGGGGTGGGTAGGGAATAGCTTCTTGGGGGATATATGGCTTTCTGTTTCGTGTTTACTACTCTAATGCTTTTGTTTAAGCAGAAGGGTTTTTTCTTTTAAAGAGTCACTTTTTATCAAGCATTACAATGTTTCAGAAGCCAGACATGGGAACTGAGAACAGCTCATGTTGAACCAAAAGGACATTTTACAACAATATAAAACTAAACAGATAGTGCATGTCCCTTTAAGACACGTGCTGTACACCACAGAAAGTGTTCCTGTTCATTGTGCTTTATTGTCAAAACTAACTATGACACGGATAGAAGGGACAATGGGAAATAATGCTTCACTGGCACAAAGTACTCAAAAGGTCCACATGAAATTGTGTGAAAAAAAGAGAGCGAGCTCGAGTGGAGAAATATTGTGGGACTTACAATTTCTAAACACAAGAGAATGTGTAATATTGTTTTTTTAATTATGATTATTATTATTATCAGTTAGATTTTGTGTAGTTTTTCTCAATAAAAAGGTTAAAAAATGGTGAAAAATAAACATATTCTTTTGTGGTTGGGACGCCACAGCTAACCCATTTCTTGAGTGATTTGTATAGGCCTTGGTAAGTCCAGAAATCCTGCTAACTCACCTAAAGCTAAAAGGGCATTAGCAATATGGGACAATATGTAGTGTCATAATAGATGTGATGATTTTTTATCTCTCCTTTTGAAAACAAATACTTCTGACTCATGTACTTCCTAGTATTGTATTCTTGTCCTTCAGAATACTCAATAGGAGAAGGTATCTTTACCAAGGAGCCCATAACAAATTCCTCAACAACTGAGGAACATAAATTGTGACATGTTGGGTTAGTCATAACGTCCATGTTGACTCTCAAAAATGTCTACTGGTGAAAGCTTTCACTGAAAGCATGTAAGAAATGGTTTCCAGTATAGGGGTGCTGTAAATCCAGGGCGGCACAATCCTAACATTTGTGGTCTGACAAGCCTCTACTTGATCTACTTTCTTCCATAAACTTTTATAATCCTTTTTTTCCTTTGATCCCATCAGTGGTGATTTTATGCCAAATCACCAACCCAGAAGCTTTTATTTCTTTTTTTATTTGAGATATTTGATTTCCTCCTGCAAAGGTACCCCACTCAAGGTACAAAATATACAAAAACGTACTAGGCAAGCAATCTAAGGAGCCCTTTCACTATGCTATGCAGATGCCCATTAACTGCATACGGACGTCTGCTGTACCTGTTAGAGCGAGGCCAACACAGTGCAGGCTGATTTCCATGCTGTGAATTGTGTGTCGGGGTGGTAAGGTGATGTGTTAGAGGCAGAAAGTAGGTGTGGTGATCACCGCACTGCACAGCTAGCATGGGGGGTAAACGCCATGCACTAAATGCAACCCCTTGCAATTCGCATGGGCATAACTAGTGGCACCTCAGTAGGCGGAGTTGAGTGCACCAGCTCTACGTTAGGTAATTGCCGGGAACATGCTGGATATACCCCCAGTAGTTAGCACACAGAGGTTACCACTGTCATGCTGTAGTTTCTATGCTAAATATATGTTAGTTGCAAAACCGTAGTGCACTTTAGTAGAAGGGACCCTAAGACACCTAACCTGCAATTCCCTAAATATCATACACAAAAATGACAATTGTCAAAGCTATTTCCTTAGATAAAACCCCTACTTCATCCATGGAAATGAAATGTTCTGAAATTCCCTTTCCCAGAGTATAAGAGCAATATATATATTCATACTAACTAACTAAATATATATATAGTTAGCATGAAGATTAGAAATGCATGCAAAATGAGAAAAAGATTCCACATTTTAATTTTCTTAGATTTGACAGGTAAAAGCTAATTTCATTGATCATTCTGTCATAAACTGCATTTATTTCAGGAATTCTAGACAGATGTCAGCAAGTTAGTGAGAATGTATGTTCATTAAACAGCCGCTGCTATCAACATAGCCTATCAAAGAAAATTCTGAGGCAGTTGTCTGAATTATTTTGACTGAGGGTTTGATAGCTTATTGACTGCATCTTATCGCTGCACTGAACAATTAGAACTCATCCTCTCCATGAGAACAGTGGACCTCACAGGTTCTGATAGGGTATGCATTAGGGTTAAAAGCAGTACTGGATACCAATATGGAAGTATGCAAAATATTTCTGAAAAGATAGCTGACAGTATGCTTTGGGGTTCTAGTTTTAAGAGTTTACAAAAAAGAAAAATAGGTATTTACTTTCCAGCTAATTAAAGGTCCTTTGGGGTTACAGAAAAATTGTGTTTATTGATGTTTCTGCATCACAGTCAGGTATGATTTAATGAGTACCTTTTCCAATGGAATCAAAAACATATTTGTGCAGTTCAGGAGCAGTCGGTGCAGAAATGGCACAAAAGCAGAGTGGAGGCTCCAAGGTGGACAATATGGATGATGAAATGCTCAAAGAAATCAAGGAAGCTAACAAAAGCCACAACAGAGTAGTAATAATGGGTGATTTCAATTACCCCGGTATCGACTGGGACAGTGTCACAGCAGGACAAGCTAAAGAGATAAAGTTTCTAGATGAAATGAATGACTGCTTCTTGGAGCAGCTGGTTCATGAACCGACCAGAGGGGAAGCCATACTGGACCTAGTCCTTAGTGGAACGCCAGATCTGGTGCAAGAAATAAGGGTGTTGGGACCACTTGGCAATAGTGATCATAGTATGATCATGTTTGATTTAATCAGTGGAGGACAGATAGTAAAGGAATCCACAGTACTACCTTTAACTTTCAAAAGGGTGACTATGATAGAATGAGGAATATAGTTCGGAAAAAACTAAAAGGAGCGGTTCCAAAGGTTAAAGACTTACAGCAAGCTTGGGTGTTATTTAAAAATACTATCCTCGAAGCCCAGACCAGCTGTATTCCACGCATTAAGAAAAGTGGAAGAAAGTCCAAAAAACTGCCCGCATGGTTTAAAGGTGAGGTCAGAGAGGCTGTTGCTGCCAAAAGAGCAACCTTCAGAAAATGGAAAAAAGAGCCAAATGATGAAAACTGGAAACAGCACAAGCACTGGCAAGTTAAATGCAAAGCATTGATAAGGCAGGCAAAGCGGGAATTTGAGAAGAAACTTGCTACGGAAGCAAAAACACGAAATAAAGACTTTTTCAAGTACATTCGTAGCAAAAGGCCTGTGAGAGAGTCAATTGGACCATTAGATGATAGAGGGGTAAAAGGTGCAATAAGAGGAGACAAGGCTATAGCAGAGAGACTGAATGAATTCTTTGCTTCGGTCTTTACTGAGGAAGATGTAGGGGTGTTACCCAAGACTGAAGTGGTATTTAAAGGTGATACTGCAGAGGAATTGAGAGAAATATCGCTACACCGGGAAGATATATTACAACTATTTGATAAACTGAATAGTAGCAAATCACCTGGACCGGATGGTATACATCCCAGAGTGTTGAAAGAACTGAAATATGAGATTGCAGACCTGTTATTGGTAATCTGTGAACTTTCATTAAAATCATCTGTAATACCTGAAGATTGGAGGGTCGCCAACGTAACACCAATTTTTAAAAAGGGTTCCAGGGGTGACCCGGGAAATTACAGACCGGTGAGCCTGACGTCAGTACCAGGGAAAATGGTAGAAGCCATCATAAAGAACAAAATTACACAGCATGTAGATAGTCATGGCCTAATGGGAGACAGCCAACATGGCTTTAGACAAGGAAGATCTTGTCTTACTAATCTGATCTGTTTTTTTGAAGGTGTGCATAAACAGGTAGACAAAGGTGAGTCGGTTGATATAGTGTATCTGGACTTTCAGAAAGCTTTTGACAAGGTCCCCCATCAGAGACTTTTGGCGAAGCTAAAAAGTCATGGGATAGGAGGCAGTGTACTATTGTGGATCGGGAACTGGTTAAAAGATAGAAAGCAGAGGGTAGGGCTAAATGGCCAATATTCCCAATGGAAAAAGGTGAATAGTGGAGTACCCCAGGGATCTGTACTGGGTCCGCTACTTTTTGACATATTCATAAATGACCTGGAAAAGGGAATAACTAGTGAGGTAATCAAATTTGCAGATGACACAAAACTGTTTAAAGTTGTTAAAACCCAAGAGGATTGTGGAAAACTGCAGGAGGATCTGGATAAATTGGAAGACTGGGCATCCAAATGGCAGATGAAATTTAATGTGGACAAGTGCAAAGTTATGCACCTAGGAAAGAACAACCCACACTATAGTTACAAGATGCAAGGCTCCACATTAGAAACCACCACCCAGGAAAAAGATTTAGGAGTCATCGTGGATAACATGTTAAAACCCTCCGCCCAGTGTGCAGCGGCGGCCAAGAAAGCAAATAGAATGCTAGGTATCATAAGGAAAGGGATGGAGAATAAAACAAAGGATATTATAATGCCTCTGTATCGCTCCATGGTACGACCGCACCTTGAATATTGTGTGCAATTCTGGTCACCGTATCTTAAAAAGGACATAGAGTTATTAGAAAAAGTACAGAGAAGAGCCACCAAATTGGTGAAGGGGATGGAAGGCTACTCCTATGAAGAGAGGCTAAAAAGGTTAGGACTCTTTAACCTAGAAAAGAGGCGGCTGAGGGGAGATATGATAGAGGTGTATAAATTAATGAATGGAGTGGAACGGATAAACGTGGATAAATTGTTTACGCTATCAGAATATAGAAGGACTAGGGGGCATGTAATGAAGCTACAGGGTAAACTATTTAAGACAAATAGGAGAAAATATTTCTTCTCTCAACGTGTAATCAAACTCTGGAATCTGTTACCGGAGGATGTAGTAAGGGCTGTTAGTATAGCTGGGTTTAAAAAAGGTTTGGACAAGTTCCTGGAGGAAAGGTCCATAAACCACTATTAAAAAGGGACCCAGGATATCAATGCTTGGCCTAGTACAAGCAATGCAGAACCTGTGTCTTTTGGGGAAACTGCTAGGTACGTATGACCTAGATTGGCCACTGTTGGAAACAGGATACTGGGCTTGATGGACCTCGGTCTGACCCAGTATGGCATTTCTTATGTTCTTAAAAGAAAGGGAGAAATTAGTAGGGGATGTTTCCCACTGTTTATCCAATAAACAGTTTTATTTTGCATTGGAGGTGATTTACTGCTAATTATCAGTTAAAGCCTAAAATCAGAAGCCCTAAGTATACTAGAAACAGTAAATATAGAACACGTTTTTGGAAATCTATTCCAACCTGCATAGGAAATCTATCATTTCTGCTTTCTTAGATACCCTTATAAAGGACTTCTTTTTCCAACAATCGACCCCCATCCTCAGTGTTGCAAAATATTTATTTAAAAAATGAAACCATTAATATAGAGATTTCTAACTAACCTAGTGGCTCAATGGCCAGGCTTAGAGTTACCACATAGGAGAAACTAAGGTGTGATTTCCAAGCTTGGCTGCTTCTCCTGAAAACTGGCAGGAGTTTGATCAGGACAGCATTCATAGTCCCTGGATGGGAAGGAATCTCAGTTTTATGCAAAGGTTTAACCTACTGGCCACATTCATGGACCAATCCAGTTATGTTGCATTAGAGCCGTGTGCTAAAGTTCAGTGCACAGTTTTGTAGTGCAAGCCTAAGGCTGAAAGTTTGCTGCCCAATGTTGTAAACAAAGAGCACACAAATAAGCTGTGCACAAAAGCCATGCGCTAACATGGGAAAGCATATGCAGATTCATATGCGCATACCAGATGCTTTCTCACATGGTTCTGAGCTAGCAGTAGCTACACTCGTATCAACACCTGCCACACATATGATGGAATATAGCAATATTTGCAATGTTATTATTTATGCACAGAATAGCATTCCAGTGTATGCTCAGATGTTATGCGTTTGTAACTCTGAACAGTTCAGCACTTCAGTGTTACATGCGCATAATATCCACGCATATGCTGGAATGTTCTATGAACAAGTACAAGCCGAAATTGACAGAAGATGCAAATAGGATATCCTGATAGTCATAGGTGACTGGAATGCAAAATTTGGCAACAAAGAAAAAGGCAGGCAAAGTGGCTGGAAAATATGGACTTGGCAACAGAAATGAAGCTGGAGAAAGACTGATAGAATTCTGCAAGACTAACGATCTATTAATCTCAAACACTTTCTTCCAGCAACACAAGTGTTGACTATACACATGGACTTCACCCAATAGATTGTGCAAAAAATCTAATTGACTACATCTGTGAAAGACAAGGATGGAAAAGCTCGATAATATTAACTAACACAAAACCTGGAGCTGACCGTGGTACAGATCACCAACTACTAGTATTCAAACTCAAGCTAAAGTTGAAAAAGAGCAAGCCACTAATTAATGTAGCAAACTATGACCTTTAGAATACGAGGGGGTACCAAAAAAAAACAGGAATAACATTGCCGTGGGCGGAGCTTGTGTAGTACGCACTTCTGCCGCTAGGCGTGTATAGTGCAACTCATTGTCAGTTCAGTGCCGCCTGTGTTGTCGACCTGGCTTGTTCTGTTCATCTGCAGTGATTGTTTTTGCTAGCGCTGTTTTGTTCTTGTTTCTTTTTTTATGATGACAAGTTTAAGTGAACAACGTGCAGCTGTGAAATTTTGTTTTCTACTGGGTAAAAATGCTGCTGAAACTGTTTTAATGTTGAAAACAGCTTATCAAGATGACGCTATGGGAATAAGTCAAGTGTACCAGTGGTTTGCTCGGTTTAAAAATGGCGACATGTCGATTGATGACAAACCTCGTTCTGGGCATCCATCAACTGCCCGAATTGACGAAAATATTGAAAAAATTAGAGAGCTTGTGCTCACAGATCGTCGACAGACAATTGATCAACTGTCAGAGATTAGTTGGTTATCTTGGAGCTCGGTTCAGCGAATTTTAACGGAAAATTTGGGAATGAAAAGGGTTGCTGCCAAGTTTGTTCCTCGGGTTCTGACTGACAATCAAAAGGAACATCGAGTTGAAACATGTCATGTTTTGAAACAACAGCTTGAAACTGATCCAGATTTTCTGTCAAAGGTCATTACAGGTGATGAGTCATGGTGCTATGGTTACGACCCAGAAACAAAGCAACAGTCAAGCCAATGGAAGATGTCATTGTCACCCCGTCCAAAAAAATGTCATCAAGTCAAATCAAACATCAAAACAATGCTGATTTGCTTTTTTGATGCCAAGGGGGTAGTTCATTCAGAGTTTGTTCCCCAGGTCAGACCGTCAATCAAGCCTTTTATTTGGAAGTTTTAAGAAGATTGCGCAACAGTGTTCGTCAAAAAAGACCCAATTTGTGGCAGACAGGAGACTGGTTCTTCCACCACGACAACGCACCTGCACACACAGCCATCTTTGTTAGACAGTTTTTGGCTAAAAATGGCATGGTTCCGCTGCCCCACACACCTTACTCGCCTGACCTGGCTACGTGCGACTTTTTCTTATTTCCACGCATGAAAAGGGGCATGAAAGGACACCGATTTGACAACATTGAAGAAGTCAAGAAAAAAACGAGGGAGGAGCTGTCAGCCGTTTCTAAAGATGACTACAAAAAATGTTTCGAACAGTGGAAGCACCGGTGGGACAAATGTATCAGTTGTAATGGAGAGTATTTTGAAGGGGATAAGGTTGTTTTGTAAAGAATTTGAAATAAATAGCTTTTAAAAAATAATTCCTGTTTTTTTTTGGGTACCCTCTCATACACCACTGGAATTTAAAGACTACCTGCAAAATCAATTTGCTGCTTTAGACACAAATGGCAGAGTTCCAGAAGAGTTAAAAGAAAGTAAGAAATCTCGACAAAAGGTAAAAATGGCCAGAATGGATGACTGAAGAAACTCTGAAATTTGCCCAGAAACGCAGAGAAGCTAAAGCCAGAGGGGAGAGAGAGGCAATCACAGAACTCAACAGAGACTTCCAATGTGCAGCAAGACAAGAAAAAAGAGAAGTCCAACAATGATGCTGAGAAGATCAAGAAAAGGTGGAAAGAGAAACTCTGGGCCACATTAAAAAGCGTGGGTATACCAGAACACCCGATGGTTCTCTTGCACAACCTTTACATTGATCAAGAAGCAACAGTTTGAATGAAAATAGGAGAAACAGAATGGTTTAAAATCAGCAAAGGTATATGACAAGGCTGCATTCTTTCCCCCTACCTATTCAATTTATATGCAGAACAAATCATTAGATAAGTAGGACTGTATGAAGACAACTGAGGTATGCAGACTGGTGGAAGACTCATCAACAACCTTCACTATGCTGATGATACCATATTACTAGCTGAAAATGAAAATGATCTGAAACAATTGATTCTCAAGTTCAAGGAAATGGGCCTGCACCTTAGTGTTAAGAAGACAAAAATTCTGACAACTGGAATCAATAAGTTCATCATTGATTGAGAAGAAATTGAAATAGTTGACTAATTTAACCTACTTGGATCAACAATCAATAAAGAAAGGACAAGCAGTCAAAAAATCAGACGATGCATTGCTCTTGGCAGAATGGCTATGAAGGACCTAGACAAGATTCTCAAGAGCAGAGATTTTTCTCTCCATACAAAGATTCGACCTGTCCAAGCCATGGTATTTTCAGTAACATCATATAGATGAGAAAGTTGGACAGGAAGAAACTTGATGCCTTTGAATTATGGTGCTCTCGATGAATATTGTGTATATCTTGGACTGCCCGAAGAACAAACCTAGAGAAGATCAAACCTAGGCTTTCCTTAGAAACTCAAATGTCAAGATGGATCAACATAATAACAGCAGCTATGGGTACCACTCTATCAACAATGAGCTGCCTGACTGATGACTGAACACAGTTTAGGTCAACTATCCAGAGGGTTGCCATGAGTTGACACCGACTCGCCGGCACTTAACAATATGCTGGAATACTATTCTGCACATACATAGTAATATTGGAAAAATTGCTATGTACAGAATAGCATTCCTTCCTATGAATGCAGAAAAAAATGGGCATAAACTGACTGGGACAGACCACAGAATAATGAGCTATTCTTTACTCTCCTAAGATTTTGTGTTAAAACACCAGCATTGTGCTGAGTCTTCTCATCTGCACACTTCTCTGCATCAGCACTGTATAGCTAATTGTATCAGTTTAAATAGATTTAAACATGCTGTGTACTGTTGCCTGAGGCTTTGTACACAACCTTTGTGCAAACCTCATTCTTACATTGATAATGTACAAAATTGTGCACTAAAACCAAGCTAAGATGTGTGCAAAGCCTAGCACATTTTACTGCATTGATCCATCAGAATGAGCTCTAGAGAGAGCTATGGGTTTTCTTTTTTTTTTTTCTAGAAACCTTATTCACAATTTGGACATATAAAGAGGCCCACTTGCACATGTAAAGTACATCCATGTGTAAAAGGCCATTTTTAAAAGGCCTATCACATTTATGTTGCATGGGGGGGGGGGGAGTGTTGGGGGCATGGCCAGGGTGGCATCAAAATCAAGATGTGTAGCTCCGATTTCCATAGGGGATACACATGCAAGATGAACATTGTCCACATCTGGATTTATACCTGCCCCCAACATGAATAGGAAGAGAAATGCTCCTTTTGGCCTTCCCTTTCTAGGAGGGATTAAGGGGGATAGCCCCTTTCATCCCCAGTTTGTATTTCTCTCTCTTAATCACAATGAGGGAAAGACAGGGGCCTTTGTATTTAATCAGCAGCATCTGCATGTCTAGATTTGCAAAATAGCAATGATACACATGTAAGTGGCAATCTTTGCATGTGCCGTTTGCAAAATACTGACACCTACATGCTTCTGACGTCCCTTTTCCGCATGTGTATCTTTGTGAAATGACTCCCCCTGCTGCACATGGAAGCCATCCCCGTGTGTTCTGCTCTTCCTTCTTTGATATACAGAGCACGTCCATGGTGGGGGGTGCAGATTTGTTGATTTTACATTAGACTTGCACAAGCCCAACTTATTCTCTAAAAGTGAAAGATTTTCAAACATTTTCTCTTGAATGTTACTGCAGCCACAGAAACGGCCTTTTTAAAATGTTCCTTATAGTCTATGACCCCCTGCCTGAGCATTGATGTGCAAGTGGTTGGGCTAGATGTTTAAGTACTGTTCAGTTGATATAGAATAGGAAAATAAGCAAAAACAGGGAGTAGCATATGGTAAGTGCCAATAAAGGTTCATGTTGCTACAGCCTCCAAAAAGAGTCTTAATTGAGCTGGAAATTCAAAGCAGTGACTAGGTGGAAAATAAAAGAAAAAGTATCATGCTCTCTTTGAGGGTAGTTCTACAACAGGCTGCCTAAGCACGAAGGGGAAGAAGGCACCTATTTTAAGAATATTTTATAAAGACACTCAGGTGCTTATAAGTCTTTATAAAATACTAGGAAAAATGGCAGAAAATACACCTATATTGAATCTACAGACATGTAAGCCTGCTCCGGAGTAAGCACATATGTTCACTATTTCCACACTTACTGCCTTCCAACCATCCAGACTGGACTGTAAACTCTAGGAAGAAGAAACCTTCTCTCTTATAAATGAAAATGCTTGCCTGTGCCAATGTACCCTGCCTGTACTCCATTATATTATTTTTCTCTCTAACCTGAGCATGTAGGCTGCCTGGACCCATGAGGTCTAAGAGAGTTTAAAAACCCACTTTCTTTGACACTGAGACAGAAGCAGTAACTTCCTCGATGTGCCACTTTTCCCTATTCCATTTGATTTATTTTCCTCTATCACTAGGATCTGTCTGGGTGTAAACTCACATTCAGAGAGACAGATTTTTAAAAGAAAAGCTATTTTTCACCAACACTGAGTCAGAAACAGCACTGCTAGTCTCTCTCGCTCTCTGAGAGCCATGTGTGTGTTTTGTTTTGTTTTTTAAGATTTTGACTTCAGTAAAGTAAATTTTGAATGTAGCACCTTTCTCTCTGGTCTTCTCTCTCTGAATACAAACAAAAAGACAGTGTTCTTTTTCTTTCACTTTCCTACTTAGCTCCTGACATCAGCAGCCTTAGGATTTGGGAGGAATGAGGCAAATATAGCCTTCTTTAGTTGCTTACAAGGTTGTATAGGGAGAGGAATGGCCAGCAGGAAGGAGGAGGTGTCAGTGCCTTTATCTTTATTTTACATTTGATATACCGCCCAGGCCATGGCATTAGGGCAGTTTACAATACAACATCAATGCTGCAATAGGAAATAAAAGGAAAGGAATGCCATTTAAATGATAGGAGAGAAGTAGAGGATACAGTAGTAGCCAACAGCGATAGTAGAGAGTAAGAAAGAAAAGGACTATGTCATAGGCCTGTTGAAACAAATGTGTTTTGAGATGTGTCTTGAATTTCTGATAGGAGGCTTCAAGGCGGAGTGAAGGCGGCAGTGCATTCCAGAGGGAAGGGCAGAGAACGAAAAATGCAGCGTGACGAGTTAGCTCTAAGTGAGCCTGAGAGAGGAATGGGAGAACAAGCCGATTAGCATGGAGAGACCGGAGCTGACAGTAGGTGGTGTGCAGTGTTATGAGATTGGCTAGATACTGAGGTGTCGAGGAATAAATGACATTATGAGTTAAAATCAAAAACTTATATTGAATTCTGTAGCGGAGGTGCAGCCAATGAAGACGTATTAAAAGAGGAGTAATATGATCAGAGCGCCTAGCATGAGTAATGAGATGTGCTGCTGTATTTTGTAGTAAGCGCTGAAGCTGACAGAGAGGCAAGTTTGCAAGGGCCACATTACAGTAGTCCAACCTACTCACCACCAGCACCAGCAAGCAGGATAGTGATTGAAGAAAGCAGTAACAAAGGACGGACTGCTCTAATCTGCTGAAGTACACAAAAGGGCCGGCGAATGAGGATGGACGGATGTTCTTGAAAGGAAAGTGAAGAATCCAATGTTACACACAGGTAACATAAGAACATAAGAACATAAGATATGCCATACTGGGTCAGACCAAGGTCCATCAAGCCCAGTATTCTGTTTCCAACAGTGGCCAATCTAGGTCATATGTACCTAGCAGTTTCCCCAAGAGACACAAGTTCCACAATGCTTGTACTGGGTCAAGCATTGATATCTTCGGTCACTTCTTAATAATGGTTTATGGACTTTTCCTCCAGGAACTTGTCCAAACCTTTTTTAAACCCAGCTACACTAACAGCCTTTACTACATCCTCCGGTAACAAATTCCAGAGTTTGATTACACGTTGAGTGAAAAAATATTTTCTTTTATTAGTCTTAAATAGTTTACCCTGTAGCTTCATTGCATATCCCCTAGTCTTTCTATATTCTGATAAGGTAAACAATCGATCTACGTTTACCCGTTCCACTCTGTTCATTAATTTATAGACTTCTATCATATCTCCCCTCAGCCGTCTCTTTTCCAGGTTAAAGAGCCCTAACCTTTTTAGCCTTTCCTCATAGGAGTATCCTTCCATCCCCTTTACCATTTTGGTGGCTCTTCTCTGAACCTTTTCTAACATCGCTATATCCTTTTTAAGATACGGCGACCAGAATTGCACACAATATTCAAGGTGCGGTCTCACCATGGAACGATATAGAGGCATTATAATATCTTTTGTTTTATTTTCCATTCCTTTCCTTATCATACCTAGCATTCTATTTGCTCTCTTGGCCGCCGCTGCACACTGCTGCCGAGGGTTTTAACATGGTATCCACAATGACGCCTAAATCTTTTTCCTGGGTGGTGGTTCCTAATGTGGAACCTTGCATCGTGTAACCATAGTTTGGGTTGTTCTTCCCTAGGTGCATAACCTTGCACTTGTCCACATTAAATTTCATCTGCCATTTTGATGCCCAGTCTTCCAATTTATCAAGATCCTCTTGCAATTTTCCACAATCCTCTTGGGTTTTAACAACTTTAAATAGTTTTGTGTCATCTGCAAATTTGATAACCTCACTCGTTATTCCACTTTCCAGGTCATTTATGAATATGTCAAAAAGCAGCGGACCCAGCACAGATCCCGGGGGTACACCACTATTCACCTTTCTCCATTGGGAAAATTGGCCATTTAGCCCTACCCTCTGCTTTCTATCTTTTAACCAGTTCCTGATCCACAATAGTACACTGCCTCCTATCCCATGACTCTTTAGTTTTGCCAAACGTCTCTGATGAGGGACCTTGTCAAAGGCTTTCTGAAAGTCCAGATACACAATATCAACCGACTCACCTTTGTCCACCTGTTTATTCACTCCTTCAAAAAAACATAACAGATTAGTAAGACAAGATCTTCCTTGTCTAAAGCCATGTTGGCTGTCTCCCATTAGGTCGTGACTATCTACAATGCTGAGTAATTTTATTCTTTATGATGGTTTCTACCATTTTTCCCGGTACTGACGTCAGGCTCACCGGTCTGTAGTTTCCCGGATCATCCCTGGAACCCTTTTTAAAAATTGGTGTTACATTGGCGATCCTCCAATCTTCAGGTATTAGAGATGATTTTAATGATAGTTCACAGATTACTAATAGCAGGTCTGCAATCTCATATTTCAGTTCTTTCAACACCCTTGGATGTATACCATCCGGCCCAGGTGATTTGCTACTCTTCAGTTTATCTAATAGTTGTAAGACATCTTCCCGATGTATCGATATTTCCTTCAATTCTTCCGCACCTTTAAATACCACTTCAGTCACGGGTAACATCCCTACATCTTCCTCAGTAAAGACTGAAGCAAAGAATTCATTCAGTCTCTCCGCTATCGCCTTGTCGCCTCTTAGTGCTCCTTTAACCCCTTTATCATCTAATGGACCAACTGACTCTCTCACAGGGTTTTTGCTACGAATGTACTTGAAAAGGTCTTTATTTTGTGTTTTTGCTTCCGCAGCAAGCTTCTTCTCAAATTCTCTCTTTGCCTGCCTTATCAATGCCTTGCATTTGACTTGCCAGTGCTTGTGCTGTTTCCAGGTTTCGTCATTTGGCTCTTTTTTCCATTTCCTGAAAGATGCTTATTTGGCAACAACAGCCTCTCTGACCTCACCTTTAAACCATGCTGGCAGTTTTTTGGACTTCCTTCCACTTTTCTTAAAGCATGGAATACAGCTGGTCTGGGCTTCCAAGATAGTATTTTTCAACAACATCCAAGCTTGATGTACGTCTTTAACCTTTGCAACTGCTCCTTTTAGTTTTTTCTTAACTGTTTTCCTCATTTTATCTTAGTCTCCCTTTCGAAAGTTAAAGGGTAGTACTGTGGATTTCCTTACTATCCCTCCTACACTAATTAAATCAAAGGCGATCATGCTATGATCACTATTGCCAAGTGGCCCCAACACCCTTATCTCTTGCACTAGATCTGGTGTTCCACTAAGGACTAGGTCTAATATGGCTTCCCCTCTGGTTGGTTCATGAACCAGCTGCTCCAAGAAGCAGTCATTTATTTCATCTAGGAACTTTATCTCCCTAGCATGTCCTGCTGTGACACTGACCCAGTTGATGCCGGTGTAATTGAAATCACCCATTATTATTACTGCTCTGTAACCTTTGCTAGCTTCCTTGATTTCTTTGAGCATTTCATCATCCATTTGTTCATTCTGGCCAGGCGGACGATAGTACACCCCCACTGCCATCGCCTTCCCCTTTTTACATGAAATTTCAATCCATAGAGATTCTACAGCAAATTTTGTTTCTTGCAAAACTTTAATCCTTTCTGACTCAATGCCCTCTATAACATAGAGCGCAACCCCTCCACCAATTTGATCAGCTCTATCATTACGATATAGTTTGCACCCAGGTATCACAGTGTCCCACTGGTTGTCCTCCTTCCACCATGTCTCTGATATTCCAATCATATCTAACCTCTCGTTTAGTACTATATATTCTAACTCTCCCATCTTGTTTTTTAGACTTCTAGCATTTGCATACAAGCATTTTAGAGACTGTATTTTATTCATATTAATTTGGCTATTGGTAGACATGGGTAATTTGGGATCTTTAAGCTCTGTCTGCTCCATACTCGAGGGCATTTGGGCTACTTTACTCTTTTTTGGAACCTCTCTGCTTTTTGTAGTATCCTTCAAGGATACATTCTTCCGAACCATGCACTCTTGGGCAACTGTCGGCTTTCCCCTATTATCTAGTTTAAAAGCTGCTCTATCTCCTTTTTAAAGGTTAATGCCAGCAGCCTGGTTCCATCCCAGTTAAGATGAAGCCCATCCCTACGGAAGAGCCCCTCCTTTCCCCAGAATGTTCCCCAGTTCCTAAAAAATCCAAACCCCTCATCTCTGCACCATTGTCTCATCCACGCATTGAGACTCCGGAGCTCTGCCTGCCTTTTGGGTCCTGCGCGTGGAACGGGAAGCATTTCGGAGAATGCTACCCTGGAAGTTCTGGATTTTAACTTCCTACCTAAAAGCCTAAATTTAGCTTCCAGAACCTCCCTACCACATTTTCCTATGTCATTGGTACCGACATGTACCAAGACAGCAGACTCCTCCCCAGCACTATCTAAGACCTTATCTAGGTGGCGCGTGAGGTCCGCTATCTTCGCACCAGGCAGGCATGTTACCAGGCGATCCTCACGTCCACCAGCCATCCAGCTATCTACATGCCTAATGATCGAATCACCAACTATAACTGCTGTCCTAACCCTTCCCTCATGGGCACTTGGCCCTGGAGAAACCTCCTCGGTGCGAGAGGGGTTTACATCACCTGGAGGACAGGTCCTAGTTACAGGATCACTTCCTGCCACACCAGGGTGATGCTCTCCTGTCACGTGACCTCTCTCCTCCATGGCAACAGGGATGCTGCCAGACTGGAGGTGGGACTTCAGGACTATATCCCTGTAGGTCTCGTCTATGTACCTCTCTGTCTGTCCTATGCTTTCCAAGTCTGCTACTTTAGCCTCTAGAGAACGGACTTGTTCCCTGAGAGCAAAGAGCTCCTTGCACCTAGTGCACACGTAAGACCTCTCACCAGCTGGGAGAAAATCATACATGTGACACTCAATGCAAAAGACTGGAAAGCCCAAATCCCGCTGCTGGACTGCTGTCTGCATCTTAGTTTTAAGTTTGTGTTTAGATCTTTAAGTTCTTTACGTACTAAAGGGTGCTATGGATATTTATACCACTAAAACTGTACCTAATAAGTTTAATATACCTTGTTCACCTGAAGCTTAATTAATCTCAGGTCCTTAGTGTATGACTGATTTGGGTAATGAGCTTCACCTGAGAGCACCTCCTGTCTTTTAAGTTGTGCAAGTACCTATAAAGTTGTGATTATCCCAGGGGAGGGTGGGTGTGGGGAGGGAGGGAGGGATATAACACTTATTAAAAGAGGGCTGCTACACAGTACCCTGTCCTGTGCTGCTGAGGTAAGCTATATTCTGATTTGATTTAAATTATAGCTCTTTGCTGCTGCTAGGCTCTAACCTATTATGAAATTTAAACTACAAGCTCTCTGCTGGATTCAAATTTAACCAGAAAGCTCTCTTCTGTGTTTTAATTTGAAACTAAAAGTACTTTGCTGATGCTAGGCCCTAACCTCTTAAGAAATGAGGAGACCAAGGGGATAGAAGTAGAACTAAACTGGGGGGGCAATGTTAGGACAGGGGGTGCTTAGGGAAACCCACATGGCTGATGCTAGGCCCTGAGTGACTATGAAATTTAAACTACAAGCTCTCTGCTGGATTCTAAAGTTAACCAGAAAGCTCTCTTCTGTGTTTTAATTTGAAACTAAAAGTACTTTGCTGATGCTAGGCCCTAACCTATTATGAAATTTAAACTGCAAGCTCTCTGCTGGATTCTAAATTTAACCAGAAAGCTCTCTTCTGTGTTTTAATTTGAAACTAAAAGTACTTTGCTGATGCTAGGCCCTAACCTATTAAGAAATGAGGAGACCAAGGGGATAGAAGTAGAACTAAACTGGGGGGGCAATGTTAGGACAGGGGGTGCTTAGGGAAACCCACATGGCTGTGGACTTGGATGGGTTAAGGTGGAGGTAGTTGGTAGAAATCCAGGAGGCAATGTGGGCAAGACAGTCATTAAGGGGTGAAATATCAATGGCAACTGAGGAGGTGTGGTATAGAAGGATTATATTGTCAGCATAGAGATACATTGATACTGGGTACTACTGAATGAGGAGAGGCAGAGGAGCAAGAAAAATGTTAAAAAGCAGTGGGGAAAGTATGGAGATCTGAGGGACTCCACACGTGGGAGAGACCGAAGGGGAGGACATATCATTTAAGTGAACAGAAAAGGTATGGGAAATGAGGAAGGAGCGAAACCAACGCAGCACAGTACCCCAAAACCCAGAATCATGCAAGTGAGAGAGCAGTGTATAGTGATCTACTAAGTCGAAAGCAGAGGAAAGATCAAGTGACACAACCAAAGTGATATCCCCACGATCGTGCGCAACATGTAACTCATTCAGGAGGGCAAGGAGTACGGTCTCTGTGCTGTGGCCTGTGCAGAACCCAGACTGCCGTGGGTGGAGAATATTAGTGGCCTCGACGTGGGATGCTAATAGCAGAAATACCAGTTTTTCTAGTACTTTTGGCAGGAAGGGGAGGTTTGAGACTGGGCACAAGTGTGCAGGAATGGATAGGCTGAGCGTTGATTGTTTAAGTAGTGGCCAAATAATAGCTGATTTCCAGGGACTGAGAAAAATTATGACAGATAAACTGGAATTAAAGATGGTTAGAAAGAAGGGCAAGAGAGCAAGAGATGGTTCAGATAACCAGCTGGAGGGGATGGGATCCAGCAGGCAGGTTGTCTTCCTGGAGCCAGAGTGTCTTATGGAGTTCTATTGCTGAAATGGAATGAAAAGAGGACCAAGTATAGGCCAAAGCCTGATTTGAGGGAGGTGAAGTTGGGATGGAAGCGTTAGAAAAGGGAGCAGATGAAGGGAGGGGAAGAATCGGGGACATTGGGAGGGAAGGGGACAAAGGTGGGGTGGTGGATTGGAAAAAGTGGAACGTAGATTAAGTATCTTATCTCTGAAAAAAGCGGCAAGAAGTGTAGGATCCGGTGATACACTCAGAAGGGATAGACGAGTAGTTGTTGCGGATAGCTTGGGGAGGATGGAGTAAAGCTGTCTGGAAGGTGAAGTAGAAGAGGGGCAAAGGGGGGCAAATTATCTAGAGATCTAGAGAGGCAATGAGCACAGAGTTCTAGGTGCAGACCTGAGAACTAGGTAACTGAGAGGCAAAGTCTGTGGGAAATAGAGTTCGTAGAGATGGGAACAAATGTCATTTGGCTGGGGTGATATGACGGCATAAGTGGTGAGATGGCTGAGGACTGGCAAGACCAGTGTCAGCAACTGTGACTGAAAAGGATGTGGAAAAGAAAATGCAATAGTGGTCTGACCAGGGAATTGCAAGGGTCGAAAAGGTTGAAAGGGTAAAGCAAGAACCAGGAGGGGTAATGACCAAGTCTAACGTATGGCCAGCACTATGGGTTGGGCAGGAAACATGTTGTGTAAGAGACAGGTCATTCAATAAATTGAGAAAAACATGATCTTTAGGCCTGGAAGGAGAGTCCAGATGGGCATTAAAGTCACACAGAATAATAAGATCGGAGTAGGTGAGAGCAGTTTCTGAAATAGTCTGCAATGCTGCATCCCATAGATCAGCAGAGAGGGAAGGGGGAGGTAAAGCAGGAGGAAGTAGAGAGGCGGAGACAATTGAAGTCAAAGGAAGAGAGATTCAGGATAGTGGACTGAAGTCGCTGTGACTTCTGTGAGGGAGAGCCTGGAGTGATAGAGAAGCGCCCCCCGCATCTGCCCATCCTGAGTGTTGAGAAGCAGAAAACCCCAAAGGCAGGCATCTATTTAGAAGGGGGTTGTCACCCTCTTTAAGCCATGTTTCCATAAGAAAACACATGTCTAGGGAATGCTGCTACAGAAGATCAGAAACCAATAACGATTTTGTGTGGAGGGACCGGCAATTCAGTAACACCAGGCTGAGGAACAGGGTGGAGATAGAGGGGGAGTGGTAAAGAGGGGAGCTCCATAACGGCCCCAAAGCAAAAGGTTAGTAGGAGTGCGAGCAGCAGGACTCAGTAGAAATATAGCAGAGGAGCCGGCTACCATGCCACAGAGAAGGAAAGCGGCCCACAAAAGGGTTAGATTAGAACACGGAGAGAGCAGAAGCTTACCTGGGGCACGAAGTGCCAGCTGTGAAGGCAGTATCAATGTAGTACAAGCCCCTGAGGGATCCCGAGATATAGGATATGCTTATGCTTCTGACACTGGCTCACCCAGTTCTTACTGCAAGGAACTCGCCCAAGGAGCATGTCCTGCTCCTTGGGCATGCTCCTTCAGCACACGCCCCAGGTGCACACCACTATGGCACAGAACGCCGCTGACGTCTTCTTTAAATATACTGGCAGTGTACCTGGAAAGGTCACGACCATGGGAATGCGGTCACGTCACTTCCGGGAGGCGGGACGGGCTCAGCAGTAATTCTTTGCAGTGGTACTGGCACCGGAGAGGTCCTGGAGGTGATAGACACAGCAGTAATCAGCAATGCACAAGAAGAGGTAGTACAAGAACAGACAGTAGGAAGCAGCACTCTGGATGCCGCTGACGTCTTCTTTAAATGTACCGGCAGGGTATCTGGAAAGGTTGCGACTGCAGGAACGTGGTCGTGTCACTTCCAGGAGGCAGGACAGGCTCAGCAGTAATTCTATGTATAAGTCTTTGGTAAGATCTCATTTGGAGTATTGTGGAGACCACACCTTCAAAAGGATATAAATGGGATGGAGTCAGTGCAGAAGGTAGCTACCAAAGTGGTCATTCCGCTTCATCACAAGGCATATGTGGACAGACCTAAAGATTTTAATATGTATACTTTGGAGGAAAGGAGGGAGAGGGGAGATATGATAGAGATGTTTAAAGATTGCCATGGCATAAATGCACTGAAGGGTCTTTCAATTGAAAGAAAACTCTGCAAGAGGGGGCATTTAATGAAGATGAAAAGGAATAGTCTCAGGAGTAATATGCAGAAATATTTTGTTATGGAAAGCGTGATAAATGCATGGAATAATCTCCCAGTGGGAGTGGTAAAGATGACAACTCTATCTGAATTCAAGAAAGCATGGTACAAAACACAGAGGATCCCTAAGGGAAAAACAAGGGACTGTAGTAGTTGGTATGGAAGGGCAGACTGGTTAGGCCATATGATCTTTAGCTGCTGTAATGTTTCTTTGTTTCTAATGGGATTGCTATCATAGTTCAGGACAGGTACAGATTCTTCATCTGGCAGCATCTAGTCGAGCCCAGGCTTGCACTTAGGCTTATTGAAGAGAAGTATGACAAATGCTGTTCCTGCGGCTTCCCTTATCAGTCAATCAGGAGGCAATATCTCTTGGTAAGGGTATTAAGTCTAGAGAGGACGGACAAAGGTAGAAGAAAAGTTAAAAAAAAAAGAAACAGCAACTGTGAAACAAAGTGAATTTGAACAATTATATAATTATTTTACATATGTTTTAAACAATGCAACGTTAGAAGACACACTGATATTTATTTAGACAGTTATTAATCAAGAAAACCTGTAATGCAATAAATAGGTGCCAGGCTGAAGGAACAAAAAAAGAAAAAAAAAAAAGTACTTCATGTGGGTTAAGAAGAGACCCAAATCAAAGATGGCCACTCATCACAACGTATTCAGTGTTGATCCAGGGTGCATACATAGTCCTCCAGGGTGTATGTTATCGCAGAGTGGAGTGAAAAAGAAGCATGTGTTACACTAAGACAGCTGGGTCCATTTGGATTACATTCTGATCCAAGTGCATATACAAAGGAAAACTACTTCTGTACTCTGTCATAATGCACAATAGAGTCTAATTTATGCCTTCTTTAAGTTCTATTTCCTTCTATCCCTATTCATCTGAAAGTCTGTGAGAGTTGCGACGGTAGTGATTGGTGGAGCCGCTGCAGGGAGTCAAGTGGGATTTTCCTCCTCCACTGGCACCGGGAGATTGATACAGTTGACGCCTGACTTACCCGGCACTTTGGAGTCCAGGTCTCCTGGCT
This sequence comes from Ichthyophis bannanicus, assembly GCA_033557465.1. Taxonomy (NCBI): domain Eukaryota; kingdom Metazoa; phylum Chordata; class Amphibia; order Gymnophiona; family Ichthyophiidae; genus Ichthyophis; species Ichthyophis bannanicus. The sequence continues at coordinate 767,737,162 of CM066035.1, read as the reverse complement.
TTGTGGAAAAACCGGCGCTGGTTACCTTAGATAGCTTGTGGGAAGCTATCTCTGCCGTTCAGCAAACCCTTTTACCCTTTGTGACTTCCTTTTCGCAGCAACCTTTGGATATTAAAGCGTAGTGTTCCTTGTCAGACTCTGAGCTTGTGGTTCATTCAACTAGGCTTTCTCATTTGGAATCCAAGGTGGAAGGACTAGAGTCTCTTAGAGCTATTAATGAGAAAGACCGGTTAGTTCAGGCACGGAAAATTGAATATTTGGATAACTGTCTTCGGAGGAATAATCTGAGATTCCTGAACTTTCCTCGGTCACCCTTGATAGCTACTATGGACTTGGTCTGTACATTTTTCATTAAGGTTTTGCAGCTCCCTGCTGATTCGTTGCCTCCTGTGGTGAAAGCTCAATATGTCTCCCTATCTCCAGTTGAGCCCGGGGTACAGCGGGCCCCTGGAGTGGATCATGAGTCGCCTCAGTTAGATTTATCAGCTTTTTTGGAGAGTTCCCTGGAGGTGTTGACAAGTAGGGCGACATTATTAGTTAATTTTGCCTTCGAGTCGGATAGGAATATGGTGCTTAGATTATATTTTCGCAAATTGTCTGTTTCTCAGTTTATGGGCACTAAAATATTAATTTTTCCTGATTTAGCTAGGGATACGCAGAAGAGGCAAAAGGTGTTCCTGGCTTTACGTCAGAGAGCGGTAGCCTTGGGTGAGATGTTTAAATTAAGATATCCTTGTAAGTGTATGATTAATTATAAATCTTGCCAATATATTTTCTTTGAGCCCAGACAACTGTTACAATTTATAGATGCTAGGGAAGAGGGTGGGGGTGGGGAGGCTCCCATACTGGCAGCCATTTAATGTAATCTATGCTCCTATGATATCTGTATTTTCTTAGAGTGGTGATTCATTCACTTATGTAGTTTATTTTCTTTTTTTCTTGGATCATATTGTGGGGTAATATATTGGGGTCTATGCCAGGGATGATTTTTTTTTCCTTATATTGAGAACTGTTTTAGGATGGATCTCTATATTGGATTTACTTTTTCTTTTATTATCTGATTCAGATTCAGAGTTGTATTTCTGGATTGTTTTGTAAAAATGATAAATAAAAAAAAAAAGAAATAACCAAACCAGAGATGATCAAGAGGTCACGTGGCAGAATCAGGTCCAAACTGTAAAGAAATCCCAAAAGAATTAAAAAAACACACACAATTCATTTTCCTTTAAGAAACATCTCACACTTAAATAGTAGTAGGTATGTACATTAGTTTTTGTATGAATAAAAAATCAGTTAAAATGGTAATTTTTGCTTCATTTCAGGACTAGCTAACTGACAGCGCATACATAGAAAATGTTCCCAAATCACCATTCGTAAACTTTGTTTTTGGCATGTGTGAGGCATGCCCAAACATACAGGAGCCAATCTGGGAGAGGGAGAAGGTTAAGGAGGGGTCATCAGCAGTCAACATGAGGCTCTTAAGCCAATCATGCCACAGATCCTTGACAAGCAGTCAGAGAAACATATCCTTGCCTGAGTTATGCAGATCCCATGGGCCATGATGACACAGCCCTGCCCAAGCCCCAGAGAACCATTTTGTGTCAGACTTTCAGAGAGTGAAGTAGTAAAGAGTGCTGGGGTTAGGATTGTAAAGTTAAAAAAAGATTGAAAAAAATAAGCAGCTTGTAATCTGTGTTTGAGGGAGTGAACAAGCGACCCTGATGCAGGACTTTAAAGCAGAAAACAAAATTGAAAAGCAGAGAGTTTGAAGTCTGACTTTGATCCACTGAAGAAAGAGTGCTAGGGCTTGCTAGTTCAAGGCCCAAAATAAAAGATTGGAAAAGAACAGCTTGAAGGGAGCTAAGTTTTCCTGCCTCTCAGTTTTAACCTTAGGAGGGTTAATGTGTCTGTCTGCTTTCATCACCAGTAATTTAAAGGTTCTGGTGGACTTCGTCCTTCTATCTGCTCCTGCAGTAAGGCACATTTTACAAATGCTGTCCAAGTGCAATCTTGAACGTCCAAGCGAGAACATCTGAAAAAAAAAAAGCATGCACATTCATGTTCAGGCACGATTTCACAGACATGGATATGCCTGATATGCACATCTGTGTGGTGCCTACATAGACATTCCCAGAATAATATTCAAGAGCAGGGACTTCTAGGAATATTCTAATGGTTAGAGTAGTGGTCTAGGACCAGGGAAGCAAAGGTTCATATTCCACTACTGTTATCATCGTGATTATGAAAAGTACTAGGGAGGGTGGAATGCCATCTTTTCTACGCTATCTGGATGTTTTATGGCCAAGATATGAACTTTTCCAATGCCTATTTATGCCTGGAACATATATAAACTTGGAAAGAGTCACAGACATCCCAACATTTCTGAAATTGAGTGGGAACAGCTAAGTTCATTGCACTGCCCCAGACATGCCTCTGCCATGCCCCCCCTACCTATTTGGACATCTTTAAAATTCATTGTAAAATGGCTCCAGGGACATCTTCATGATTTGGTCATCTGCATGCATGTTTTTGGAGTCCAAATCATGACTAAGGAGTAGGTTTACTAAACCGCACTAAAGTCACCAGCAGTAAGGGCAGCGTTAAGGTGATTGAAGCATACAAGGCAGTGGGTGTTCCAGCATAAAGGGAGCAATGGGCCGTTTAACGCACGTTAATGGGACATCGCACATTAAGGTGACAGGCATGCACCTTACAAACATGCCTTAAGGTGCATTAAGGGCTGTAAGGCGCCCTAACCTAAGGTATCTTAACTAAAGGTGCCTTAAGTTAAGGTGCCCTAAGGGCTCTAAGGTGCCTTAACTTAAGGTGCCTTAAGTTAAGGCGCCTTAGGTTAAGGCACCTTAACGTCCTTAGGGCACCTTAATGTAAGGCACCTTAGGTTAAGGCACCTTAAAGCCCTTAGGGCACCTTAGGTTAAGGTGCCTTAAGTTAAGGTGCCCTAAGGACGTTAAGGTGCTTTAACTTAAGACGTCTTAACCTAAGGTGCCTTAAGGTGCTTTAAGTTGACAAGCATGAACTGTAAGGCATAAAAATTGCTGGAAGAACATAAGAACATAAGATATGCCATACTGGGTCAGGCCAAGGTCCATCAAGCCCAGTATCCTGTTTCCAATAGTGGCCAATCTAGGTCATACGTACCTAGCAGTTTCCCCAAAAGACACAGCTTCCACAATGCTTGTATTGGTTCAAGCATTGATATCTTGGGTCCCTTTTTAATAATGGTTTCTGGATCTTTCCTCCAGGAACTTGTCCAAACCTTTTTTAAACCCAGCTACACTAACAGCCTTTACTACATCCTCCGGTAACAAATTCCAGAGTTTGATTACACGTTGAGTGAAAAAATATTTTCTCTTATTAGTCTTAAATAGTTTACCCTGTAGCTTCATTGCCTGTCCCCTAGTCTTTCTATATTCTGATAATGTAAACAATTGATCTATGTTTACCCGTTCCACTCCGTTCATTAATTTATAGACTTCTATCATATCTCCCCTCAGCCGTCTCTTTTCCAGGTTAAAGAGACCTAACCTTTTTAGCCTCTCTTCATAGGGGTATCCTTCCATCCCCTTTACCATTTGCTGTAACCCTAATGCTGGATAGAGCATCAAGGAAAAGCAATGAACAGGTGATGGAAGGAAGGAGAGGTGGGAACTGATGGACCTGCCATATCTGCAAGCACCGTATGTGGCAACCGGTAAAGCGGACAAACATGTTTGAGGCAGCTGTACTGATTCACAGGGTGGTGCCAATGTAAAGTGCTGCAATGACAGTGGGTGGCATAGGATGGGGTATACGTGTCCCCCAGCAGAGCCAGAGGTGGCAAGATATTTGCAGCGAAAGGAGGACAAAGGAGTAATGGTGCTATGCAGATCAGGCACAGGAGAGGCAAGCATGAGGAGCCATAATGCAGAAAAGGTACCAGTGCAGGATATGGGGTAACAGACTGCACAAAAAGACAGGACTGTACACAGCTGACAGAGGCAGACAGATGGGCTGAAGGATGGATGGAAGCTGAGGAGAGGGTGTTATGGGCTGGCAGCACAGATCTGCAGAGCCCTGACTATTACAGGCATGAAAATGACCTGAGTAGCACAGTCACAAAAAGAACAGGTAGGAATCAAACCCCTAGTACCTGCCTACAGAGACCTTGAACTAACCAGTAGGCTATGCCTCCACACCCTGATGCACAGCAGTGTCTGGATACAAAAAAATGTCTGCTGTGTGTGCCGGTATAAGTTAGCCCCACCAGTACCCATGATGCAGTGCACATGCAGAACAGCAATCTACAGCTGATCACCGAATGGTGAATGCACTTATCCATAACCTCATCTCAGTAAGATGACCTGACAGTGTGTGATACAAGCACAGAGCAGCTGAAAACCATGCTACTGAGCAGCGTCTGTGGTCACCCTGAGGGTGAGGATGTGTGCCCAGCAGCAGGTCCCCAGTACCTGTCCATGCTGCTTATCCCCATCACTATCAGTTGGTGGCATGTATTCTCTGCTGTGTGATATACTAATCACCTTGTGTCTTGCTGTATGTGCCAGTCTCAACTGGCCCTGTTGGATTGGGACCCTTGCAGAGCAGTGTTAGAATACTGATGCCATGGCTGCCTACTACCAGGAGGGAGGGGTGTCTAGACCCGCATTAGGTTTATATATTTTATGTAGCAATGCTTATATACTGCTGGTATACAGTCAAATGCATTGCAAATTTCCCTTGTCCCCCAAAGGGCTTGCAATGGAGGGATATGGAGCTTGTCCACAGTGACAAGGGGTACCTGTGCTCCAGATGGAGTCCGCCCTCAACCCAAGCTAACATATCTCAACCAGTAGGCCACACCTGTTACCAAGACCCTGTCAGCCCTACCAGTAGTGCTGGGAGAAAGCTTGGGAGACCATACTTCCCACCTGGCTAGATCTAACATTCAGCTGCAGCAAGCACAGTCAACACCTGCTGCACCCCACTATAAATCTATTACTCTATCATTATGAGAATATCAGATGATACATCAAATTCAAAACTTTTTAAAACTTTTTTTATGGAAATTCGGGTCTCAGACTATAAGGAGCCAAGGCATTAACTTTTTAGCCAGAATGCTCCATTTTTGCATCAACGACCCCTTTTTTTATATATAGAAAAGTGCTCGATTAAATATTATGTCCACTTAAAAATCAGCTTCATTCAAAAGCAACAAGTCAGGCTTATCTTAGATGAGAAGTCGCAACGCCAATCCCAGCGCTGTCGCGTTTCACGAAGAAATTGTTTCATCAGGGGTTATGCTCTGACTTCACAAGTTGTCAATATTAACTTAGATCACGAACTACCTCCACTATCAGATTTCTCTATCAGTGTGAAAAGACGCCGCGCACATAGTGGAGGTAGTTCGTGATCTAAGTTAATATTGACAACTTGTGAAGTCAGAGCATAACCACTGATGAAACGATTTCTTCGTGAAACACGACAGCGCTGGGATTGGCGTTGGGACTTCTCATCTACGATAAGCCTGACTTGTTGCTTTTGAATGAAGCTGATTTTTAAGTGGACATAATATTTAATCGAGCACTTTTCTATATATAAAAAAAGGGGTCGTTGATGCAAAAATGGAGCATTCTGGCTAAAAAGTTAATGCCTTGGCTCCTTATAGTCTGAGACCCGAATTTCCATAAAAAAAGTTTTAAAAAGTTTTGAATTTGATGTATCATCTGATATTCTCATAATGATAGAGTAATAGATTTATTTTTGGCTTAACAGTGGTATTACTCTAAGAAATCAGGACCATTTTCTAATTGTTGCACCCCACTATACACATAAAAACTGCAGACAGTCTGCTGGCCAGTATGCATTGCATGTACACGGAGGGGCCATGTGCACTCAGGCTTGGGATATTCAGCACAGTCACCCAGCAAGCAGATCAGTGATTGGGGCCCAAGGAAAGGAAACATGCCCATATCACTAGATGCAGATCCTAGATGGCATTATGTGAATACATATCCATGCCATGGTCACTGCTCGGTCAGAGTGAGAGTGTCCTTCCAGCATGACATGCTGTGGCCACCCAGTCCATGTGGCCACGTACCAGCCATTGCTCTACCCCCGATGCAGACACATCTTGTCCAATCCGCCCTGTTTGGGCCATATCCACAATACCTTGCTCTTCATCATGTACATTTGCAGGCTAATGCTGGAAACAGTGTAGGCAGTGTGAGGCTCAGTGAGGTGTAGAACGCCACAAAACAATGAAAAGAGATACACACCCCCATACTGCAACATTGGGGATGGGTGGCAGCCCTGGCCACCACTCTGGTCTCATTCTCAGTGCAGGCATTGCTAAGGTGTGTTCATTGTGCAGGAGCTAGTAGTAGTGCTCTGGTGCTAACTGCTGCTCCGTGTGCAGGAGCCAACAGCTTGACTCTCCATCCAGCTGTGGATAGTGGAGCCTGTCTGTGTGGGTGTTTGTACCCCTGTTGGCTGCTGCATTGGGGATTGCATATGTTGGTGGTGTATCCACCATGTATTAAAGGATCCACAGCTAGGACCCAAACCAGTGACCCTCTGCTCCACAGCACACCAACTGTGTGTAGTATACCACAATGCTGCCACATAAACACCTCTGTCCCTGGAGCCAACATGTTTCCCATCAGACAGACCTTGACATGTTGCACTGCACAAGGTGCCCTGGAACAGGGCATAGCCTTGGTCTGCTGCAGGCAGGTGCGACTGCCCTCTCCATCACCAACTGCCCCCCTCCTCCCACCATGCTGACATACCCAGGTGCTGGCAGTGCGTAGTCCCAGGCCATCCAATGTGCAGGTAGGTGGGTGCCTTGGCTGCGGGATCCAGAACGGAGGGGGCATACATGGACATCTGCACACCCCCCCCCCCCATCACCACCTGCCAATGTTATGTCTCTTCCGCCTGGGGGAGATACAGCTGGGGGGTGTCTTGTTGGAGGTCTAGAGGCTATTATTTTATGCCAGAAGACTGTGGACAGGCTAGGGAACATGCAATGCAGCTACAGTGTACCCAGTTTGGACTACTGGGTGTAAATATGTTTCAGACGATGCGTGGTCTAACCCTGTACTGCCTTACCAGAGGCTGTCGTAAAGGGTGTTTGTTTAGCTGGGTTTGAAAACAGTATGGGACATTTCCTGGGGAAAGTCCATAGACCCTTGTTAGAATAGTCCCCAGATCTGCACTGCTTGTCCCATTATAGGCATAGAGGTTCCTGTGTTATGTTTGGGGTACCTGCTAGGTACGTGTCCCCTGGATGGGACACTGTGGAGCACAGAATACTGTGCATGGTTGAACTTGGTCAGATACTGTCTTGTTGTTTTTCAGTTTCTGTGTTCCTAAGTGCCACCTAGGTGACTGCCTAGTCTGCCCTGTGTCCCAGCTGCTCTCACTGCATGACCCACCTGCACCCCCCTTTGCCCCATTTGCACCATCACCATAGTGCCTTTTCTAGTTGGGCACTATGCTGTTGCTGCAAATGGAGAACTACTATCACTTTTCTTGGGCTCCCTGTCTGTGCTGTACATTGCTGACACTAAAATGGTCTCTCTCTCCTACAAAAGTGAATTTACTGACAGATTTTCACTGGCGGTAAAATCCTGGCATTAATGGTACAGCGTTAGTGTAGCAGAGGCTTCTCCCCACCCACTCCCTACCCATTGACCCCTACTTTCCGCCTTCTCTCCAGTCCATTGAAGAGCAGGCAGGGTAAATGGGCACTGCAGAGCCTAATCCAGGATGAGCAGGTGACCATGGGCCTATTATCTAAGGTAGGCTTGTGGTACGCCAAGGCAGCACAGGCCTGCTGCATGTGGAAGGATATTAAAAGACCCTAAAGAGCTGAAAATCTAGTCTGATGGGAGCATTAGCTGGGCAAGCATACCTGTCCTTTGCCAAGTCCGTTGAAGAGTATGAGCAGGCAGGCAGCATAACTGGACACTGAAGGGCCTATCCTAGCCTGAAGCTAATATCTGAGGCAGAACAGTTGGGTAATGGTACTACAGGGCTGCACAAGCCGGGTAGGTAGCACATGGCACTTAAAGACAGCTAAGAATCTAGTCTGCATATATGATAATGCTTTGAAGGGATATGTTTGGAAAATTAATGATCATAGAAGGAAAGAAGGGATGGAATGTGAGAGCAGTACTGGCAAAACTGCCCAGGGCTTTCCAGAAAGAGATAGGTCATTCCAAGGGTATGCTTATGGGCTCCTCTAGTCTGACAACGAAGCTAAAGAAAGAAGTCTTTATAAGGAGAGTAGAAAGTGCTGCAGCTTCCAGTACACCTGTGGAAAAGCAGGGGTCCAGTGTCATCTCCACAGAGGGACAAAGAGAGGATGACCTGCTGCAGGCTATAGAGACTCTATTGAACGGTCTTTATCAGAGCACGGTATATAACCAATACTTCTAATGAAAAATGCTCCAGTATAACAGTTCCATGGAATTCAAAAAAATAGTGTGTATCAATCATTTATCATACCACCTGAGGGTCTCAGACGTTTTAGTGCAACAGTCAAACAGTATAAAAATACCGTCAATAGCGCTCTTAGCATCAATGACTCCTCTGGGGTTTATTTTCTCAGCAAATCCTCCACCAACTTATATATCTAAAAAGATCCACACATAAATACAAATGCTTATCTTATTGGCATTCCCCAACGCCACCTCAGGCGCCCATTTCAACGTTTCACTCTAAACAGAGTTTCTTTAGGGGGTCTGTAAATAAAAACAGCATTCTTTTATACACTATTTCCCACGATATTTTGTCTTTCATCTCAAATTTGTTGAGTCTAAGGATACATATACCAACTTCTAGCATTTGAACCTGATGCTGCCCGTGTTCTAATATCCAGCTTCTTCTTGATAACTTCTGCAAAACGCCGCGCATGCGGTTTAAACTCCCATCTCTGGTATTTAAACGTTACAATGATGACGTCATCCCATGACGTCCCCCATTGATAAAATTTCTCTAAAACCTTTTGAGATGAATACACGCGCTGCATCAATGTTCAAGTGTGATAAAAGTATATGTCCATGTATACAATCTTCAAATGCACATCCCCCAGTCAATGGTGGAATTTAAACCTATTGGTAACAAGGTCTTCATCGCAAAGTTCCAATGCTGTTCTCTCAACAGTAATGTTTGTTCCAATGTTTTACCATACATAGCCTTCTTCACCTGTTCAATGGCGAAACAACGCAAATCATCAAAATCATGAGAGTGATCACGACAGTGTTGCACTAAGGGTGCTGTCAGCACATTACACTTTATCCCGCTTTTGTGCTCCATTATCCGTACTTTAAAAGACCGTGATGTTTTTCCTATGTATAGTAGATTACTATGTAATCTACTATACATAGGGAAAACATCACGGCGTTTGTTTAGCTGGGTTTGAAAACAGTATGGGACATTTCCTGGGGAAAGTCCATAAGCATGTGTGGATCTTTTTAGATATATAAGTTGGTGGAGGATTTGCTGAGAAAATAAACCCCAGAGGAGTCATTGATGCTAAGAGCGCTATTGACGGTATTTTTATACTGTTTGACTGTTGCACTAAAAAGTCTGAGACCCTCAGGTGGTATGATAAATGATTGATACACGCTATTTGTTTTGAATTCCACGGAACTGTTATACTGGAGCATTTTTCATTACAAGTATTGGCAGGGTATAGAGAGACAAGAGACGCAGCAGATGAAAAAAACTGAGCAGAACAGCAAGTGCACCATAGTCCCTGCTGAAAAGTGTGTTGAGATGGTCTTCACAAGTACAGAATCTTAGGATCCACATGGGTGGGATTTTCATCTGAATCATCAGATACTGAAAGTATACTGGCCAAAGGTGAGGAGGTGGAATGCAATCCCGGAAGTGTGAAGGCCAAGAGCATCACATGGGTAGAAGGGACAATAGAGAGCGGAAAAAATGTCCCCATCCACAAGTCCAACAGTAACACCAAGAGCAACAGCAATCCCCCCCCCCCCCATCAGAGGTTCGGGGGATGTCTCATGTAACCTCAAAGGTGTGGAGCCATTTTCAAGTTCTTGAGGATCTGAAGAATGGAGAAATACTATAGGACAATGGCAGATGTTCAAATTATGGGCCCCTAAGTAACAATTTTAGAAAGGCTCCAAAAGTGGAGAAATCTACTTTAGAATATACAGAAACAGTTTCAAACAGGCTCCTTTCTTCCTTGGGGCCCCCTTGCAATGCATGGGCCCCTTGGGCTGAATTTAAGCCAATGCTGTAGGAAGCACAATAGTAGAGGGAAGATAATGGGTCATTTTATGCATACAGCATCATTCAGTAAAACAGCACCATTTCCAGCTCAATATAGTTACCTTAGACTGGGGACTCCTTCCAAGAATGGAAATAGCAGTAGTAGGAAAGGTATAGGAAAAATTAAATCTCTTTTCCAAGTGCAGCTCCTTACCTTTTCCGCCAACAGATTTTATTTATGGATTTTTCTATACTGCTCCTTCCAGAGATCAAGGGCGATATACAAACAAGATACATTAATTTTGAACAATGGCGGTATATTAAACTATAAACAGACTATTTACAGGTAACATACAGTCAAACCTTGGTTTTCATTTGCCCCAGTTTTCATACGCTTCGGTTTTCAACGTCTTTTTTGACTGAGATTTTGTCCCAGTTCTCATACATTGCTTCGGTTTTCAACGTCTTTTTTGACTGAGATTTTGTCCCGGTTCTCGTACATTGCCTTGGTTTTCGTAAAGTACAGTACTGTAAATACATACACCCTCACGCTGCACACCGGTCTGTATACACTGCCAGAACGCCCGCCCGGTCCCGGCAGCACTGCCCCCCGGACTCACCGATCGCCAGCGTGATGAGAAGCGAAAGCCAGCTGAGCACGTAAATGAAACACATCCTTGAGCCTGGTCAGAGTTAGAGAGGCAAGGATTGCGCGGAGAGGAAGGCCCCGATCTCGTCCACCGCCTACCCGTTCTCTGGAGCGCCCCCTCAGGCTCGGAGGTAGCAGGGAAGAAAAGCTGTCAACGTAAGCAGGAGATGTTGCATGAATGTGGGAGGCAGTTCTTTCTCTTGCAGGGTACGTCTGAAGCTATATCATTAAGATTTTCTGCCATTCTGAAGCATTGAGCAGATAATGTAAAGGTATTTTAATGGGCTGAATCCAATGTGATTCCGAAGAGAGCTGGGCACAGCAGCTTGTCAGGGGTGGCTAAGGCCAGATGCTAACATACTGTACTGTACAGTACTGTACTTAGCTTGCTTTCAGTGATGTTAAATGTTCATTTATCCATTCCATTAGTCATTTATATTTATTTCTCATTGTTTTCTGTATGTAAAAATATAGTTATTCTCTATAAAATGTATTTTTTGTGAATATTTTTGGGTGTCTGGAACGGATTAATTGGATTTACATTATTTCTTATGGTAAATATTGCTTCAGTTTTCATACGTTTCGGTTTTATTCAGACTTTTTCGAACGGATTAATCATGAAAACCGAGGTTTGACTGTATATTATAGTTAACATATTTACAGGTGAGTTTTTGGAAACATGGAATTCTGCAAAAACTATAAGCAAGTATCTATTGAAATTTCAGTTTGATGGAGTGGAAATGGAATTATGAGGAATTACTGTTAGGTCGGTTAAATTTTGTTAATGTCAGACGAGTTGCCATAATGTTCAATAAATAGATATGTTTTGGTTGCCTTGCAGAACATTTGGAGATCCTTGATAGATCTTAATTTTTCCGGGAGAGCATTCCAGAGTATGGGAGCAAGGTAAATGATTGTCCTGTTACTCGTGGAGCGGTTTGTACTGCAAAAATCAGTAGGGACTGTTATGGTGTTTTGAGTACATCCTCTTCTTATTCTCTCATTAGACGGGGTGTTAAATAGGGCAGAGAGGTACGATGGGGCTATGTTCTTCAAGAGTTTAAATGTGATCATTAGTGATTTATATTTAATCTTGCTTGGAAATGGTAACCATTGTAGTTTATAAAGTATCTGGGTGGCGTGATCTCTGCTATGAGTCTTGTAAATGATCCGGGCAGCAACACTTTTGGGCCATCTGAAGCTGACTGAGTGTCTTCTTAGGCAAGCCTTGTAGAATACTATTACAAAAATCAAAATGTAGAGTGATCAAGGCCTGGAGCACAGCTCTACCATCATAACTAGAAAGCAATGGTCTAAGGAGTTGGATCATACGTAACTTATAAAAGATAGATCTTGTAACTAGTTTTATATGTGTAAATATGCTAGGTGTCTGATCAAGGGTAACTGCAAGGTATTTTACTTAATTTTTTACATCCAACTTAGCTTCTTGAAGAATGAGTTTTGATGGGGGGGGGGAGGTAAAGTTTTGGTTCCTAGTAACATATAAACCCTCAGTTTTATTGTAATTTATTTTTATGGATGTGTATTAGGTCACTTCACTGTTTCAAGGAGGCAAGATATCATTTGATATTGGGTGGGGTTCGTTATGTCTATGGGGAGATACAACATTATATTATCTGCATAGATATGATATCCTACTGTGAATCTTTTGAAGATATTGCAGATTGGTTGCAAATATAAACTGAATAGGAGCACTGAAAGAGCAGACCCTTGCGGTATGCCAAGCTCCTGTTTGTAAGTTGAGGATGTCTGTTGGAACACAGTGCCATGTAGCCCTATCTGGCTTGGCATGCATCAAAGCAAACCACCATGGAAGAGTTGGGGTGATTTTAGCAGCACTGTCAAGGGGCAGGCAGCAGGCATCATCAAGTGTGGTGAAATGGTGCTTCGGGAGATATGATAGCCCTGGCTTACCATCCCCTGAACATGGTTGAAAAGATAGAGTTTAAGAGGCTGTTGTATCTCTTAGCTCCCACTTATTGAGTTCCCTTCAGGACAGCGTTTAGTAGGTAGGTGATCCCCGCCTGTATGTTTAGTTAGTTGTATTGCCTGCTGCAGGTAGTGCTGGCAAAAACAGAGCACAGTTCTAGCACGCATTTCACCACTGACATCTGGATTAGTAAGAATGCCACCTCTTCCTAAAAGCACACTGGTAGCAGCCGGATGAGGCAGGAACAGGCTGCAAGTCTAATGAGGGGCAAAAGAGAAGAGTACTGGTGGGTTGTGCTGCATGTCCATAAAATGGAACAACCGTACTTATCAGAAATAAGGGCAATGCTGCAAGGCTGACAAATAAAGCACAAAAAGAGCTGTGCTTCCAAGTTATTTTGTAACAGATGATGGGATAAATATGGCCAAGACAGTGAAGGAGGTGGGGTTTTCAGGGGTTCAGATGCTTTGAACATTTATTGCACCTGGTTGTCAGAGGCTCTCTAAGCCTGGAGAGCAAGAGAAGTGACAGCCCTGTCCTGAGGCAACTGAACAGGAAGTGCAGAAAAAAAGCAGTGTATTTTCACTGGAGTATGAAGGATGATCACGAGTTGTATGAAAAATAGGAAGCAATCAGGATATCTGCACACCAATTCAAGTAGGGTGTTGGCACTAGATTGGATTGCACTTATGACATGATAGGTTGATAGGGCAATGGGCAGCCTTGCATCAGATGTCATTGGAGTTGATAGAAATCTTAAGCCCTTTAAGGATGTTACAGAGGAACTGAGTTCCACAAGGGATAGCCTGATCCCCTCATCCCAGTAGTGAATAGACTGTTTTTGGCAGTGTCAGGGATTCACAGCAGAGGTTTTGGTGTACTTCTTGCATGGTCATATGGGAAAAAATGTTGCAATCCCTTATGAAGGAGAATGCCTATATGCTAGCTGGTCTCTGTGACACTCAGATGAAGAGAACTATCACTCTGATTTACTGGAAGGAAAAGCTGGTGAATGAGATGGAGGAAAAGGGAGATCACCTAGCCCCAGGAGGTGTGGGCAGGGTGGTGCAGCAGGAGAAATAGTACGCATGCTGGCAAGCAGTATTGATACCATAAGCACCACCTTCTCACCTACCATTCCCTCTGCCCGCTTTACATGCCAATGGCACATGAGTCCCTGTCAGAGACAGATTACAGTGGCATGTGACCTTGCAGAGTCTATTAAAATTATGTACACAGATCCCTTAGTATACTGGGTGCACAAGTTGGCAGTGCATGTAAACAGACGTGAATTATATTCAGCCAAGCGTATTTTAATCTTACGACATGTTCTGCCCACATATATTTTCTGACAGGGGCAAATGATGACATATACTACCCATTCAGTTTTAACAATCCATAATATGCTTCAGAGTAAAGGTTCTGTGTGTCTGAGGTTCTGTCCATTCATGTATATTAAATGATAATTTGCACATCGAGCAGTGGCCACTTGGTTTATGATGGCCGCATTGGAATTTGTTCTGTTCTTCACATGCAAAATCAGTATGTACTAGCATGTCTCTCAAATTTTGTGCCCATTTAAACGCAAAGCATGGGCCACTCTGAAACACCTTATGCAAGGCCAAAATATGCTAGTGTTTAAATATGCTGCATGCTATCGCTTGTGCTCTATCCAATAATCAATAATGTAAAATCACTACATGTTTATCAATATCAGGAGATTGCCAATCACTCTTTGTTGTCAAGTAAACAGCAAATTTAACTCTCTAATAGACAGTCCATATAATTATTTTTTGAATACCCCCATGACAGCAATTTAGTCGTTAATATCTTTTCCTACCTTTGAAAATCTTGATCCGAAGAACAGACATGAGTATCCTTAAAAACTTGCCTATGGGTAAGGCCCGTTTTAACTTAAATGGATGATGACTTCCAAAATGGAACAGATGACTATGATCAACCATTTTTTTTGTACAGTGAAGTATATAGTGTTCCATTCATCACAGTTAGCCTTACATCCAAAAATGAAACTTGTGACATTGAATAACCCATCGTAAATTGCAAATTGAGATCCTGTGCATTCAGCCAACCAGCAAAATCCATTAAAGTATCTTGGGTACCTAACCAGATGCAAAAATCAATAAAACACACCCACAGTCCAATCTGAGTAAGCCAAGTTGCTGGATAAAGATACATTTCTTTAAATGAAGTGACATATAAATTTGCTACACTCGGGGCAACTGTTGCCCCCCATTGAAACTCCATGTATTTGAACATAAAAATTATTTTTGAAAGAAAAATAATTCCTAGTAAGGACTAACTCCGCTAACGATAGCAAAAAATCTATAAATACCCTATCAATAGGAGGGTGCTGAATTAATGCTTCATGAATCAACCCCAAGGCTCGTGACTGAGGAATGTTTGTATAAAGAGCAGTAATATCAAAAGTCACCAGAATCACTGGCTCGGGCCATGCATTGTTGAGAGCCAACTTATTTAAAAAGTCAGTAGTATCGTTTATATGTGATATTGCTGTTTTGACCACAGACTGTAAAAAGTGGTCTAAAAATAGATAAAGGTTCCAATAATGATGACTTGCCCGATACAATAGGCCTCCCAGGTGGTGATACCAAGGTTTTATGTACTTTAGAAAAAAGGCACCCTTGGCCTCTGTACTTTCAAAAATGTATGTTCATGCAAAGTAATATTCCCCTTTTTTATCTCATCCCGTAGTAATTCAAATATTGTGTGTTGTAAATCTGCTGTAAGGGGTGCTTTTACTATATCCCCTTAAGGTTGTGCACTTAATGTGCACAGTAAGTGTAGAGCCTCTGCATTAAGTGTCAGGGGAATGACTAGCATGTTCCTGGCAGTTAACACACAGTTCCATACATTAACGTGTGGCACATTGAATGCGGGTGCACCTAACAAGACCCATAGAGGTATCATTAGATGCATCCATGCTAATTGGCACATTCATGGTGAGCACACACTAATGATGCCTGCACTAACTTCAATGTGCAATGCCCACACTCCACCTTGACCTACCCTGGCCCTGCTCCATTGTGTGATGATCAATTAATGCACATCTTAGCAATTGCTCATTGTCATGCCCATGTTATTTCTCACCAAGGACAGTGAGCAGCGCTAACACTCCTGTTAATCAACTAGAGAGCTTTAATAAAAGGGTTCTTTAGTACGTGTACATTCACCTACAATTTAAAACAGATAGAATCAATTTCTGTGTATTAAAAGTTCTAACCTCTGTGATGAGTAAATTATTGGAAACAGTGCTAAAACAAGATAGTGAGGCTTTTGGAGTCCAGTGGATTGCAGGATCTGAGACAGCATGGGTTTATCAGAGGTAGGTCTTGGCAGACAAATCTGATTGATTTCTTTGAGTGGGTAACCATTGAATTGGACTAAGGGAGAGCCCTATATGTGGTGTATTTGGATTTCAGTAAAGCCTTTGACACCTTTCTGCACAGGCGACTTATAAATAAATTGAGCACCCTAGGGATGGACCCTAAAGTGACTGATTGGGTTAAAAATTGGTTGAGTGGGAGACGACAAAGGGTACAGGTAAATGGAGCTCACTCTGAGGAGGAGGATACCAGTGATATGCCATAGAGATCTGTCCTTGGTCCAATTCTTTTTATATCTTTGTTAGTGATATTGCGGAAAGACTGTCGAGTAAGGTTTGCGACTATGCGGATAATACCAACATCTGCAATAGAGTAGACACCCAGGAAGGAGTAGATAACATGAAGAATGGTCAATAATTTGGCAGCTGAGATTTAATGCTAAAGAATGCAGGGTCATGCATTTGGACTGCAAAAATCCAAGGGAGTGGTACAGTGTGGCGGCGAAGTACTTCTGCCCATAAAAGAAGAGTAGGACCTGGATGTGATTGTTTCTGATGATCTTAAAGTGGCTATACAGGTAGAAAAGATGACAGTGAAAGCCAGAAGGATGCTTGGGTGCATAGGGAGTGGAATGGTCAGCAGAAAAAAGGAGGCAATAGTGGCTCTGTATAAGTCTCTGGTGTGCCCTCATTTGGAGTATTGTGTGCCATTCAGGAGACCATGCCTTCAAAAGGATACAAAAAGGATGGAGTCAGTGCAGAGGGTAGCTACTAAAATGGTCAGTGGTCTATATTATAAACCATATGGGGATAGACTTAAAAATCTTTATATGTTAGAGGAAAGTTGGGAAAGAGGAGATATGATGTTGTTGTTAAGTGCCGTCGAGTCCGTGTCAACTCATGGCGACAGTTAGATAGTTGTCCTAAATTGTGTTCAGTCTTCAGTCAGGCGGCTCATTGTTGACAGACTGGCACCCATAGTTGCTGTTATTGTATCGATCCATCTCAATGATGGCCTTCCTCTTTTGCGTTGACCTTCTACCTTGCCAAGCATGATGTCTTTCTCTAATGATCTCTCTCTTCACATGATGTGTCCAAGGTATGAAAGTCAAATCTTGTCATCTGAGCTTCTAAAGAAAGCTTAGGTTTGATCTCTTCTAGTACTGACTGGTTTATTCTTCGGGCAGTCCATGGTGTACACAGTATTCGTCACCAGCACCATAATTCAAAGGCATCAATTTTCTTCTTGTCTATGTTTTTCACTGTCCAACTTTCACATCCATATGACGTTACTGAAAATGCCATGGCTTGAACAAGTTGAATCTTTGTATGGAGAGACACATCTCTGCTCTTGAAAATCTTGTCTCGGTCCTTCATAGCCATTCTGTCAAGAGCAATGAGTTGTTGGATTTCTTGACTGCTTGTTGCTTCTTTATTGATAGTTGATCCAAGTAGGTTAAAGTTGTCCACTATTTCAATTTCTTCTCCATCAACAAACTTACTGATTTTGCCAGTTGTCATGATGTTTGTCTTCTTTACATTAAGGTGTAGGCCTATGTTAAGACCATGCTCCTTGATCTTGAGAAACAAATGTTTCAGATCTTCTTCACTTTCAGCCAGTAATGTGATATCATCAACATAGCGAAGGTTGTTGGTGAGTCTTCCACAAATCTTCACACCTCTGTTGTCTTCATACAATCTTTCTTTTCTGATGATTTGTTCTGCATATAAATTAAACAGGTAGGGGAAAGTAGGCAGCCTTGTCATATGCCTTTGCTGATTTTATACCATTCTGTTTCTCCTTGTTCCGTTCAAACTGTTGTTTCTTGATCAATGTAAAGGATGTGCAAGGGAACGATCAGGTGTTCTGGTATATCCATGCTTCTTAATGTGGCCCAGAGTTTCTCATGATTTACATAGCCCAAAGCCTTGCTGTAGTCAATAAAGCACATGTAGATATCCTTTTAGTACTCTTTAGTCTTTTCAAGGATCTATCTCACATCCGTGGAGATATAATAGAGACATTTAAATACCTCTGTGGCATAAATGCACAAGAAGAGAGACTCTTTCATTTGAAAGCAAGCTCTGCTACGAGGGGACATAGGATGCAGGTGAAAGGGGATAGACTCAGGAGTTACATGCAGAAATATTTAGATGAGTGGAATAGTCTCCCAGTGGAGGTAGTAAAGACGAGGACAGTATCTAAATTCAAGAAAGCATGGGACAAATACAGAATATCTCTAAAGGGAAAAAGGGGGCTATAGTAGTTAATATGGAAGGACAGACTAGATAGGCCATATAGTCTTTTTCTGCCATCATGTTTCTCTGTTTCTATAAATTTGATTAAAGTGCATGTCTGACAAGCACTGAAAAAAATTCCAAAAATCAGGTAAAAGTCCAAATAAATCTGAAAATGGACCAAACATTTTTTGTCTGTACACATCCCTAATTTTTACCTGTGTAATTGCATGCAAATTTTCATTCCATGCGTAATTTCCATTTGAAAATGTAAAGTACCACAAAATGGAATGCCTGCATACACTTTAAGTACTGATTTGAACCCCGCCCTTTTGTGGCACTGGTAAATATATTACTTACTAATTTTCAAACTGCCCTCATTGTATTTGAAAAATTCTGAACAGAAATTAGACAGTTATGGGAAATGTATGTATTATTTATTTTAATGAAGCTTTAAAACATATGATTTATCTAATTATCTATGTACCAAATTTATTTCCATTAAAGCACATCTCAGCTGCTCATGTAAACTACAGGTCATGTGGCCCAGGTAAATATAACCTGATGTGCTCCAGTATCGAGAAGGCCGCGGGGTCACGTACCTGCAGGGTGCATTTAACCGGGCGGGCGGCATGGTGCGTGGCCCCGGCCGTTAGAGGGAAGGGGGGAAGAGGGGGCCGATGCGGCGGTGAGCATCTTTCAAATCCATTGGCTCCCGCGAGTGTGTGAGCGGTGCAGGAGCCAATGGATGAAGGCAGTTGGGAGGGCTGGGTTAAAAGGGGAGCGTGCCGGCGTGGTGTCAGTCCGTCGGAGCTGTCGAGAAGGACCGGCGTCCCCACCCTCCCATCCCTATGATGGGCGGTTTTGGGAAAAGGGTGGGTTGCAGCTGGAGGGGGGTGGGATCCCGGAGGTGTCCGGGGTCTGGAGTCTTGGCAATATGCAGGGCGGGGGTTGGGTACTCCCGACCCGGAGAATCCCTCGGGGCTTTTGCTAATAATATGGCGAAGCCGGAAGAGGGGGGATGGAATTGCCGGGGGACGATTCTCGGCGGAGGCGAGAGGGAACTCACTTTGCTACTCACATGGCTGGTGAGGGTTCATCCCGCTACTGGAACCTGAATGACGCAGTTCTGGTTGTTTGTAGTTTGTTGGATAATGTTTATGGTTAATAAAGCTGCGACCAGTTGAATGCCATCAAGTGTACTGTTGTGGTTATTTTAGGGGGGGGGATGGCTGAAGGGGGCGGGAGCACCATGTCCTCCTTGCCCGGTTACATTATAGCACAGAAAATATAACGGACTTATTCTCTTAATTTTAAAGGATTTTGATCTGATATTGTGCTTGTGCTTATATTTGACCAGTTCTCTTATCTGACCATTGAACTTCACAAGTCGTCGAGCTTACCCAGCAGCCTTTGGAGACATGTATGTGACATATTGCGGTTTGGACACTGCGCTAAAAAAGAACTCGGGCTCCAGCACCAAATGCCTACAGTACCCAGGTTGCACGTGAAGGGGCAGGTACTGGATGGGTCATGGGCAGAATGAAGGTGTGGTATAGATGGCAGGGCTCATAGCGCAGGCGTTAATAGCTCTCACTAATTGTGCATGCCACGAGTGCACTTAACAGCACCTCAACGAATGGCATTAAGTGCGCTTGAGTGCTGACGTATGCAGTGTGGTGTCTTGTGACCATGCTAACTGCAGGGGGAAGGACCTACATGCCCCCTGATAATGCAGCCCACATGTATATTACCAGCATGGATCTTAGTAAACATGTGAGCAATTTTCAAATGTATCTAGCAGTTTTAAAATGGATTAATGGAGCTAAAGGAGGCTGTTTGAAAATTACTTTCCCCAATGTTATTTCACAGTTGAGGTATTTTTGTCCATGCATATAGGAATATCATTTTGAAATAACCCAAATTCGCTGTAAAGCAGGTCCAAAATACAGGGCTACTTGTACATCTGCGGTCCTCAGCAACCCATATTTTTTGAGGGGTACTGGGTGGTAATGAATACCGACACTCTTTTACTTGCCTGCTAAAATCGTCCCATGGTCCTCATATATCAAAGAAGGAGCCCTGCATATGAGTACTGACACCTTTTTTGGCTACACTGCCCCACAAGTAATATTCTTTTCAAAGTTTGCTCACATGTCTACCTTTAGACTCTCTGGCCTCTCTCAGAATTCCCATCTCCATAAAACCTGTTCTTTCCTATGCTAGTTTTGCTATTGTTATTGTCAATACATCTTTTTCCTTCTAATTCAAAGCAAACTGGCTTTATCTTCCACTGACGCTGCCTTAATGGCAGGCCTGCAACACTCATAATTTGCTTCCATGACCACGCCAGCATACATTCTCTCAAAGAATATAAAATGCAAGCTGTGTTCCAAAATACTCCATGTCTCATTGGGCTCTCGTGAAGTATGGGGGAAAATGATCTAAAGTCTTTTATGATCTTCAAAGCTATTTGGTTTAATTAAATTTCTCCAATAAAAAGAGCTATTACCCTATGGTATGACTCAGGTGGTTAAACAACCGGTTTATTGATAACAGGAACACAGTCCAAGAAATTCAGAGTTGTGCAAAAATCCCACATGCAGGCGGGAAGTTGGAAGGAACAGTGTCGAATATGCGTTCAAAATCGTCCAAATCCCTTTTTAACAGAAACATGGCCAGATATAGATGAGGCTTACAAATGTGGAAGCCAAGAGGAAGACTGCAAGGCTTAAAACACGTGACATCTACTTTAGTAAAGAAAAATGTATGTATATACGTGTTTATGCATTTTTGTTTTTTAAGTGCTGTCAAGTCAAAGGTGACTCCTGGTGACCCAGCATACTTCCTTAACCTTTCCTTCCTTCCTGCTGGTTTCATTCTTCATTTATGGGGCATGTTTACTAAGGGTTAATGCACTTTAATGCCGTTAGGGTGCATTAAGTACAACTGTGCTCATAGAAATAAAAGGGGTCTAGGCATTTAATGCACGTTAACTTTCATTATCACACGTTAAATCATTTAGTAAATATGCCCCTAAATATCTGGCACCATTTTATTTTAAATTAATCTATAAATGCATGTTATCACAGTTGCATCTAGTTCTAAAAATACATGTTAGGAATTTTCAAATGTTAGGTAATTATCATTCTACATGATCTTGATATATATTCATTACACTGAAATGAATATTTAAATTCTCTGCTCTTCGGTTGCTTCCATATTGTTTATTTGGGAGAGGACCATGTCTCTCCATTAACGAAGGATTGATCAAGAACTGGCTTGGTTTATAAACTAGTGCTGTGTAAGCCCTGTGGCACTATACAAATGATAAAAAGTAGTAGTAGTTGTAATGAGAAAGCCTAAGAAAATGAAGTTTGAAAAATGAAGTTTGAAAAACTTTAAACAATTGTGTTTCATCCCTGAAGTCATTCTCTGAAAAAATTATGTTTTATCTGTTTAACACTATTGTCTATTGCATGCAGGATGCTAATCTGAAAGAATGTCCACTTTTTTCTTTAATACTGATGAAGACTTGTGGCTGATGTCAATCATAGCCAAGTTCATAACCCTTTTAAAAAACAGTTTATACCCGAAACCTGCTTGAAAGAGAGATTTAAGCAATGGAAAGGTAACGAGTGTCCCAATAACTAAGACAATGGCATAATTCTGTTTCAGCACCTGTAGATACACACCCATAATTCAATATGTTTAAGATATGACATGATCACTGTTGTGTTCTGAAGCTTGATATTGAGATGCAAGGTTGTCATACAAGAAAATTGCAGAACAGCATGACTTAGGATGGATCATATACGTTGGATATAGGTTAGTTTCAGCCTCTGGTTCTTCATCTAAGATTTCATCGGATTTGGTTTAACAGCTTTCTCTTGATCCTGCAAAATGAAAACCTTTATTTTTATGCTTTGCGACTCGAATCTGACTCAGTGCATTGACTGCATAGTACTTGTGGGATACTTTTTCCAGAGTTGCAATGAACTGTAAATTCGTACCCCATGAATTCATACAGTTAGAATGTATGTTGTTATTTCTAGAAACAACCTACAGGGTTGTCTTTTGTTATTATCCACTGTAAAACCTGATGGACTGTATAAATCATGAACGTTCTATAGAACAAATGACCTGAAAAGCCTCCCACTCCTTAATACTTTTAGTTATGGGCAAAAGTGTGTCATTTAAAGAGATTTCCTTTCACCATTGCTTTTATGTTGTGCTCCAGACACTGGATATTTGCAGCCGCCTAGCATTTTTAGTAGAAAAATATAAATCCGTATTTTTAGATGCATTTTAAAAGATACTAAGATGCCTCTTGTTTCTTAGAGCTTTTGGCATTGATTAAACAAACAGACTTTAAGATGCATACCATGTGGACATACTAATGATTCTGAAGGCATTAATACGTGATATAACTGCAGAAGAGAAGCAAATACCATATATATCCATTGTTAAATTCAGCCAGTCACACTCTAGAATAAAAGTACTGCACATAGTTAATCATTTTTTGGAGGGAGGAAAGGACTGTCCCAAGTAGCTTTTTCACTTTTTGATTATGTGATTTGGTTTCTTCTGGTTCACAAATTCTTTGTACTTTTGAGATCTGTGGCAGGAAGGAAAGTTTGTACTGGTTTTCAGCAATCTATTCTCAAGGGTTTTGGATTTTCCAATATTTGGGATCTATTTCATCCCAAATATTGATTGCAGGGCTGAAAGAAGGTAATTAATGTTTGTCCAAAGCATATAAATTTGTCTAAAACTAATGTTTCATCAACAAAATTCCATAATTGCATTCTTTCTACAATTACATTTTTATGCTCAGGAGGTAATTTTATAGCTGCATACATGCATAAAAAAACTATGCATATACTTTTTTTTGTGGGATTTAGCAAAGTTTTGAAGCAACAGCATACATACATTTTTTTTTTAAATTGTCCAAGAAAATTTACATTTAAACTCGTTCTTTACCACAGGATAACAACAACACATGAAGGCACATTTTACAAAGGACATCCAAGTGCAATCTGGGATCTCCAAGCCAGAAAATCTGGAAAAAATGCAGGCATACCCGAGTTTGTGTACAATTTCACAAACATGGATGTGCCCAAAATGGATTTTATTTTATTTATTTATTTTCAGTTTCTTATATACTGCGCTATTCGGCATCAGCACGGTTTACATAAAACAAAACTTACAGCAAGGCGGCGAGCCGCTCTGTGTTTACAGAGAATGGGTACTAAAACTTATGGCTGAAGGGCAGTCTACATATGGTTTGTAGTTTATAAAATTTGATATACCACCCTTCATATCCGCAGAGCAGTGTACATAAAACTTCCAAAGGGAGAAAAGACCCATTTCAAGTATACCTTTTCTCGCAAAGTTAATCGAAAAAGAGGTGCAAAGACAGTTAAAAGACCACTAGACCACTAGACCCATGCCAACATGGTTTCAGAGAGTCACATGGTGTCGAAACACTCCTTATCACCCTCTTCAATAATATAATTACTGGTGTCGATATCCTCCGACAGGGATTTGCACTCATTTTCCTAGACATCGCCGCAGCCTTCAACTCAGTAAGTCATGAACTTCTCCTGGGACGGCTAAAAGAGAAAGGCGTCTGTGGAACAGCACTCGAATGGTGCAGATCATACTTGTCCGGAAGATGGCAGCACGTTCGATCTGGTGGAGCAACATCTGAACCATTTCATCAAGGCCAGGGGGTGCCACAGGGATCCTCCCTCTCTGCCTTGATGTTCAACATATACATGCAACCTATTTGTAATATCATCCAGTCTTTCAATATCAGTTGCATGGTATATGCGGACGATGTCTTGCTCTAAATGCCGTTTGCCATTCATAAATTGGACCTCTCCCCTCTGACCAATTGCTTCAATGCCATATCTGATTGGCTTCTGTCACAAAACCTCAGAATTCAGCATAAGAAGACGGAGGTACTCTTCATTTCAAGGAACCCAAACTTTAGCCCTCCACAATATTTGAAGGTGAAAGAAGCTGAGCTACAAACCAAACCCACAATACGGTACCTTGGTGTTACTCTGGATCAAAACCTTGACATGAAAGCACATATAGCTAACACTGTGAGAGCTATATACTACAAGATCCGCTCCCTCAGACATCTACGCCCCTTGCTTGAACCAGAGGATTTCCATACCATCTACCAGGCTCTGATCATGCCTCATTTTGATTATGCCAATGTTATTTTACAAGGACTCCCTCAATCCACCTTGAACCCCCTACAGCTCGCAATGAATAGCATGGCAAGGGTTCTTCATGGGGCATCTAGAAGAGACCATGTGACACCCCTTCTGAAGCAGTTACACTGGCTTCCTATACATGCCAGGATCATCTTCAAGACAATACTACTGACCTTCAAGGTGGTAAATAATCCCTCCTCCTCCTCACTAGCTGACCTCATCCAATCTATATCCCCAAGTAGATCAAGAAGGTCCACAGCAATAAATACCCTAATGATTCTGCGAGAATTAACAAGATGCACCTCAACAACAGCAAATAGGGCTTTCAGACTCTGTGCACCAAGACTCTGGAACGCATTACCAACAAACATCAGAGCAATCACCAACCTAGCCCAGTTTAGAAAAGCCCTCAAACACTACCTATTTCTCAAATACTTCCCAGAGAACACTGATCCACACCCCACTCAAATAGTTGTAACAACACCAAATCACCTGGTGTACCAGGAGAATACTCTTAGCAAGGTGCTGTTACCATTCAATTACATGTTACATTTGTTCCATGATTCTAAGGTGTAAATAGTTATCCTTGTTATCCAAGTTTTACTGTCCTGTTAATTGTGACTGCTTCCTATGATACAAGTTTGTTATCCGGTTAATTGCAAACTCAGGCACATGTTTTCCTGTCTGATTTTATGTTCTATGTAAACCACGCTGATGCCGAATAGTGCGGTATATAAGAAAATGTAAATAAATAAAAGAACACCAATAAAATATTGGACATAGGAAATAGTCTTAGGATATAGGAATAGAGGGAAAGGAGGAAAGGACAGTCCAAGAGTGGAAATCCGACGAGGGAGGGGAGGGAGTAACGTCCTGTGTTGCTGAGGGTGTCAGGTCAAAAGCTAGTTGAAATAGGTGGGTCTTAAGCCCTGATCTGAATTTTGGTTAAGATATTTCGAGGCGGAGGTCAGGAGACAGAGCATTCCACAGTCTGAGAAAATAAAAGAATGAGTGGTGGGTAGATTCCTATTGGGCACAGGAAGGGGGGAAGAGGTAATTTGCATGGATAGAATGTAGAAGACATGAAAGTGTATGAAGGATAATATGAGATAAGAGATAAGAGGGTATACCAGGGTGTAGAGTTTTATGAACTATGGTAAGGAGTTTATATTGAATCCGATAATGAATAGGTAGCCCATGAGAATCAATGAATAAAGGGGCAACACGATCAAATTTGGAGGCATGATGCAATACTCTTATTGCTGTATTTTGAATGGTTGGGACATTTGAGATAATAGTCAGGGAAGCCAGCATACACGACATTACAGTAATCTCAGTGAGATATGACTAATGACAAGAGCACTATAACTAAGGCAGAATCAGAAAGAAATGAACAAATGCATCTGATTTTGCGGAGGGCATAGAAGGAACGTTTCAATAGCGGGGACATCTGAGAGACATGCAGCAGTGTTTCAAACGCAAGACAGGTTTCCTAATAAAACAAAATATATCATTGTGATTGTGGAAAGTACAGAGGATAGTGGACTTCCAACCTCTCTACACCCTCCAGAGGTTTTAGAACCCAATCAAGCATTTCTGTGATGCCTATTCGTGCCTGGAGTAAGTCTAAACTTGGATGTGGTCGCAGACATTCCTGAGGGTTCTGAAATTCATCAAGGACATCTAAGTCTGTAGCACAGCCCCAGTCATACCTCTACAACACCCCTTGCCTACTTGCATGTCCCTGCACTGGGGATATCTTTAAATACTTTTTTTGGGCGTCCAAATCACAAAGAAGGCTTTTAAAATGACCTCATAGGGTCAAATTTACAAAAGTATGCACATTAAGGATAATTTTATAAAGAATGCACGTGAAGAATGTTATTGAGAAATGTCTTTCTTAAAATTGCATGGATGTATGCATAGGGGGTCATCCCAAGCCGTAAATAGCGGGGTTGGACATCCGACCTGATGTCCAACGCCCGATATTCGCTTGGGGCTGATTCTGTTCCCAAAGCTTGTCACACATACAGAGATGTGCAGAGAGCTCTGGACAGGGGCGGGAGGGGGTGGGCTGGAGGAGGAGCATGGGTGAGGCAGAGGCAGGCCCATGACCCTGGATGTACAGGGCTGATTCCAGTCACAGCACTGTATGCCCAGGCTGGAGAAGATGGAATAAATCCCCCTGACGTCAAAAGCTGGCCTCGGAAAAACCCCTGAAGAGGTGAGGAGCCCCAGGAGGTTCCCTGCAGCCCAATTCTGGCTCAGGCAGGCCCTTCAGTGGTCGGGCAGCGGGGAGCAGCATCTTTTTTTTTTAAGTTTATTTATTTATATTTTCCAACAAGATACAAACAAAAGAGAAAACCAAATTGCAGTAAATCAAAATACACAATTCTTCTCTTTAACATGAGAAAAGAAAAGGCTAAACATAGCCCACCTCACCCTGTCCCTCCCATCATCATGTGATCATCAGGGGCTTTATAAAGAAACACAAAACATCTGCGAAGCCTGCTAGGCCTACAAGGGCAATATAAGAGCAACCACTCTACTACAAAGGAAATGAGGAGATTTGTCTAATAACCCCTTACGCTATCTCATACCGTACTTTAGAGATGTAATTCTGTAGGAGTTTCTGCTTAAGAAAAGAGAAGGATGCAAGGGAACTACCACACCCTGTTTTTTTTGCACATATATGTATCATAAGCACAAGTGTTCCACCATTCACGTCAACCAAGCTCTATTGTATGTTTTCCAGTTAGAAATAATGAAAAAAAAATAGAGCCACTTCCAACATGAAGTTATTTAAAATGGACAATCCCCTGTTACGGCGAGATGCCAATTGTTAATTGAAAAACGATCCCAGACCAGGAGAGATTGGCCCAAAATCCCCACACCTCTTTAATACGGTTCCATATTGAAACCCAATAAGACTGAATGTTAGGACAATCATACATCACTTGTCCTACCATACCGGAGAAAACCTTTCCTCTTAATGGGATTATTAATGCCCTTAACATTCAGTTAAACGATCTTAAAGGAAAACATACTGACAATATAGCTACGATTAACAATCAAATGTTGCAGAAACATACCAAATTGTAGCATTTAGTTTTACATTTTAGAACAACTTCTTAAGCGCCCTCAAAGTGTTAGCTGCTCCTATAGCCCAAAGAAGAAACCCCAACAAAAAAGGCACATTTTAGCTCCAGCCCCGTCATATGATCACCCATAATAAGAACATCTAATCCTGGAAAAACATCTCCCCAAAACCACCTAAACCCAGGGGGGGCTATATTACACACAAAAACTTAGTGGGTGAGCCCACCAGGACAAGACAGAGACGGACGGCAAAAGACCTAATACTTCCGCTCTTCTATGTCACTCAAAATATTGCGCTCTGTAAAAGAAAAGAAAGAGAGAAAACAAAAGAAACATTTCAGCCAGGATAGTACCCTGGAGCTCCTTCGCACAATACAGAATGGATGTCCCAGTATATAACAATGTTACATAATGAAATGTCATTTCTGCATGGATAAGTCGCCTTTACAAAACCTCAGACCAGTCAAACCCCCATGATAGCAAGCGCCATAAAACTGTAGCAAATAAAAGTTGCAGAATGACTTTCACAGCACCACCGCCAACTCCTTATCTTCCAGAAATGCATATGACTCCCCGGGATCATCAGAAGTCTTGGTCTGGTTATACAGCGTGACTTTCATGCAGGCAGGATATAGTAGTCCAAAACAGGCAGTTGCACCAAGCATGGACGCAACGCCAGAAAACATTTTCTCCGATCTACCGTCACCTTCGCGAAGTCCGGGAAGAACAGGAGTTTATGTCCCTGATATTCCAAAGTTGAAAGTGCTCTGGCTGCTCCCATTATTTGCAATACTTGCTGAAAACGTATAACTTTCAAGATGATTGGGCGTGGATGCTTGCCCATGACCACGGACTGTGTAGGCACTCTATGGGTGCGCTCGATCTCGAACGGCATAGCAAACTGCAACTTTAACACACCTGGAATCAAGGCCTGCAATAAGGACACCAAGTCAGGACCCTCTGCTCCCTCAGGAACTCCTAGTATCCTTATGTTATTCCTCCGAGATCGATTATTACTGTCTTTCACCTCTCTTTGTAATGAACATATCGACTTGGCCTGCTTCTCAATGGCCTCGAGCCTTTCTCCATGTGAAGCCACCACATTCTCCACCTTCTCCAAACGAGCTGTATTTGACTCCAAAGAGGATCGCAAAGCGTTGATATCTTCCTGCATTGCACATAGCGATTCTCTATTAGCTTTGACCAAGTCTTTGGTCGCCCGAATCTCAGCCAGGATCTCCTGTGAGGTCTCAGGACAATCTTGGATGACCGCCATCTTGTGAGGTGAGAGAGGTTCCATCTTGGTTCTCCTTGCACTAGCAATTTGGGATACTTGGTAATCCAGCCACGTCTGTTCGGAGCCAGACATATCCAGGATCGAATGGTATCAACGTAGGTAGGAACTATTTGATTAAAGATTGCCGAAGTCAGGATTCTTGTCTATTGCCCTCTGGAGCACAGCTCTTACACATCCATCTTGACCAGAAACCAGGCTCCACCCCTGGGGAGCAGCATCTTTTAACATCTGTGGGGGATCGTGGCTCCTGCATGGCATCCCAGTACCATGGCGACAGGACACCACAGAAGCAGGCTCCATGCAGGAGCACTGGGAGGGTTAGATTGGGAGGGAGCCATACGTGCAGTGGGCCAGAATCAGGGCCCGTCCAGCCCATCCAAGCCCTTTGCCCTGATTTTGCTCCCGTGGGTGCAGAATCGGGTGCAAATCCAGTTTGTCCAGATTTTGGATGTCCGGATGGGGCAGATGGGCCCTGATCAGAATGGGCCTCATACTGTAGATGGAGGGTAATTTTATAACAAATGCCTAATCTAAGAGGCACCTTTTTATAAAGACACATGGGGCCTATGTGTCTATAAAATGCAACATCTACTCACAGACTCTTCTTTGTGTTTCCCACAAAACAAATTGTTAGTTCAGCAAAACAGAAACACTACACTTTATTCAAAATAATGTTGTTTAAAAGAGGCATCAGAACAATGTACGAGTGGATCACATAATGTCTCAATCTTCTTATTGCACATTTTCATCAATTGCCTCAGAGCTGTTTAATGCTGCTCCAATGCTGTGTGATGTGCTGCTTGAAGAAAATACATTGCTGGTTTGTTTGTTCCACAGTTTGAAAACTCACAAGCCCCGGAAGCAGGCAGAAGCCGAAACATCAATGTTGGGCCAATGTGAGAGGAGTACTATGAAGAAAGAAGAAACAAGTCTTTTGAAGATAAGTGGTGTTTTTGATTGTTTCAGCATTTTTTTTTATTTAAAGCTTTGGAGCGGTGTTTGAAAAAAAAGATAATATTCATGCCATTACATAGAAATAATTAAAAATGTAATTTAGCTTTCAGGCAATTAATTAAAATGTGCAGTAAGGGTGAGTGGAGCAGTATTTTGATTTTGATTTTCATCTACCCGTATGCTGTTTTGAATATTTTATTTTTAAGTAACGTGTAGTGTTCCTATTTTGTTGAAGTAACTATTTATTTATAAAAGAAAAGCATGAGAAGCATAGATCATGCCTTAAATGTAGTGAAGACATTTACACCTGCTGCATATAAAGTGTGCACATAACACAGGTACACTAAAAAAAAATTTTTTAAACTGCCTCTAATGTTTCGATTGATTTTTATGTTTTTTGGTGCGCTGAATCCAAATCTGGTAACCAATTTGCTCCATCACGTACAGATTTTTTGCTACATTGGGTTAGCAGTTTGAGGTGAACGTTTCAGATTGAGTGCGATCGAGATAAAAGTTTCTTGGATGAATTCTTTATACTAATTGTTTAGTAGTTATTCAAATAAGAATAAAGAAAATTGTAACAAGGCAGCACATAAGAATAGAGTAATGTCAACAAAACACACTGTGATGGTAGCAAAATTGTCTGCACTTAAAACAGCCACATACATGTGCACAAACATTGAGCATATAAGAGCGAGGTTAGACACAAAGCAAAGCAAAGAAATGTGCAAAAAATGTTGTACAGGTATGTATGTAAGAATAGAAAACGCAAACCGCACCATTGCAATACATGAAGACAAACACCCGATGGTGTGAAAATAAAAATCTAATAAATGAGATCCGACACTGTGGTAATAACTAGCAAATTTTTATTTCAAAGTTTAGTAAAAACACGATATTTGTCAACACAGTTTAGCTTTTAAAGTCATTCTTGGGTCAATCAATCTCCTGGTGGGCCCGTTTCTTCTTCCCCCGAATGCTTCTCTTGGTGCGCTGCTTGGCGTATTTTTCATCTGGGGTTTCCCGCAGCAGCAACCAGCAGAAATCAGCCATCATAGTGGTGTTCCATCTTCCTTGGTACCTTCTCTCTGCGTCCTTGATGTCCTGGTGAAACCTTTCACCTTGTTCTTCACTGTACGCCCCCATGTTTTCGGGAAAGTAGTTCACATGGGAGTGCAAGAAATGGACTTTCAGGCTCATGTTACAGCCTTGTTCTTTGAAGGCATTGAGCATCCTGGCAACAATATCCTTATAGTTCTCATCCCGCCTGTTCCCCAAGAATTTGAGAACAACATCCTTGAAGGAATCCCAGGCTTCTTTTTCCTTCTCAGACATCATTTCAGCGAATACTCCATCTGAAATGAGTTTCCTTATATCAGGGCCAACAAACACTCCTTCCTTTAGCTTTGCTTCAGAAAGTCAGGGGAACTTTGAGCAAAGGTACCGAAAGCACTCACCATCTTTTGGAAGGGACTTGATGAATTGCTTAATGAGACCCAACTTAATGTGGAGAGGTGGTAATAGAATTTTATCACGAGGTACCAAGCTCTCATGAAGAACATTTTTCTCACCGGGTCTCAAATACTCCCGAATTGGCCAGTCTTTTTTCCCCCAGTGTAGGTCGTGGGCCCGGCTATCCCACAAGCAAAGGAAGCAGGGATATTTGGTGAAACCGGATTGCTGCCCTAATAGCATGGATAGAATTTTAAAGTCTCCACAAATCATCCACTTATGCTCATCATAATGAATCTTCTGAAGAATCAGGGCCAAATTCTCGTATTTTTCTTGGAGAATAACAGAGTGAGCAATAGGAACTGAAGCGAATGTGTTGCCATTATGAAGAAGAACACCTTTTATGCTGTCTTTTGACGAATCAATGAACAGCCGCCATTCAGCAGGATCATACTTGAGTTTAAACTTTTCCATCATTCCGTATATATCGTTGCAAAATACCAAATCTTCCTCTTTGCTGAAATACTTCAAAAATTGTGTCTCGCGGTTGCGGTACCAATAAAAAGTTGTTCCTGGTGACAATAGATTTTTCTGTTTAAGCCGAGAACCTAGCAGTTGGGCAGCATCTTTTGGGAGTCCTAAATCCCGGACTAAATCATTCAATTCAGCTTGAGAGAAAAGTTCAGGTTTCGGATCTGGTTCAGTTTCAAACTCGGAAGTACTGGACTCATCGGGAAAAGCCATCTGATGAGTCTCATCATGATCAGAACCGTCCACACAAATATGATCCAAAGATTTTGGTGGTTCAGGCACAGGTACTTCGTTGCTATGAGGCATAGGCCTAATTGCTGAGGGAAGGTTGGGGTAACTTATTACATTCTTATTTTTTAAGTTGTATCCCTTCACAATGCAAGAGCAAAAATAGCAGTCACTGCTGTGGTCTCTTTGTTCACGCCACATCATTGGTATTCCGAAACGAAATGCTTGTTTTTTACCTTTCATCCATAAGCGTAGATCTTCCTCACATGTCTTGCACACTTTGTGAGGAGCCCACGGTTTGTCTTGATCGCCTAACTTCAAACCGAAATAGGCGAAATATACTTTTTTAATAAATGCAGAAATGTTCCTCTGCCGCTTTTTCACGGTATATTCCCCACAAATAAAACAAAAACTGTCCGGAGAGTTGACGCAACCTCTGGCTCTGTGAGCCATCACAAATACACAGCACTGCAAACTACAACTGTTGTGAACCACTTCGGAATAAAGCTGGATTACGACTGAGCAAACAAAAGGTAATAATGAACTTGCAAGAAACTGAAATTTGACAGGAACGTTCATGTCGCAACCACCGTGTTTGAGCGAGCGAACGAGGCGAGGCGAACAGGAAAGAACATGCGCCAGCGCGAGTACTGGATTTAGCCCCCCGCCTCCCAATTGTCCTGTTAATGTATAAAATGAATACAAAACACTCTAAAATATCATGAGGGAGTGTTTCTAGTTAGTTAACCATTACAACCTCTATTTTGGGCCAAGAAAATAAACTGCAGTCGGCTAAAAAGAAATGATGTGAACATTCCTTATATGGGTAAGAAATCTAATTTTGCAAGAAAACGTGACGTGATGGAACATTTTGGCTATTTTTCCTGGATTCAGCACCCCAAAATCTATAGGAATCAGTTGCAAAACTGGAGGCAGTTTTTTGGTAGTGTACCTGTGTAATCAATGCATGGACCTCAGAATTCTGCCCATGTTCGGCGCAGATCATATACTGCTGCATTTGCTAGTCAGGGCTGTTTACATGGAGCAAATTTTAACGAAAAACATTTTCAAGTACATTTGTAACAAAAGCTGTGAGAGCGTCAGTTAGACCATTAGATGACAGAGGGTTAAAAGGAGCACTAAGAGGGGACAAGGCCATAGCGGAGAGACTGAATGAATTCTTTGCTTCGGTCTTTACTGAAGAAGATGTAAGTTACCCATGACTGAAATGGTATTTAAAGGTGATACATCGGAAGAATTGAAAGAAATATCAATAAACCAGGAAGATGTATTACAACTATTTGATAAATTAAAGAGTAGCAAATCACCTGGATCGCATGGATATACATCCAAGGGTGTTAAAAGAATTGAAATATAAGATTACAGACCTACTATTAGTAATCTGTAATCTGTCATTAAAATGTTCTGTAATACCTGTAGATTAGCGAATAGCCAATGTAATGCCAATTTTAAAAAAAGGGTTCCAGGGGTGATCCACAAAACTACACACCAGCGAGCCTGATGTCAGTATCAGGCAAAATGGTAGAAACCATTATAAAGAGCAAAATTACTGAACATGTAGATAGTCATGGTTTAATGGGAGAAAGCCAACATGGCTTTAGCCAAGAAAGATCTTGTCTTACTAATCTGTTATATTTTTTTGAAGGTGTGAATAAACAGATGGACAAAGTGAGCCGGTCAATATAGTGTATCTGGATTATCAGAAAGCCTTTGACAAAGTCCCTCATGAGAGACTCTTGGCGAAATTAAAATGTCATGAAATAGGAAGCAATGTGCTATTGTGGATCAGGAACTAGTTAAAAGATAGAAAGCAAAGGGTAGGGCTAAATGGCCAATTTTCCCAATGGAGAAAGTTGAATAGTGGAGTACCCTAGGATCTGTGTTGGGTCTGCTGCTTTTTAACATATTCATAAATGACTTGCAATGGGAATAATGAGTGAGGTAATCAAATTTGCAGATGACGTAAAATTATTCAAAGTTGTTAAAGTCCATGAGGATTGTGAAAAATTGCAAGAGGACCTTAATAAATTGGAAGACTGGACATTCAAATGTCAGATGAAATTTAATGTGGACAAGTGCAAAGTTATGCATCTAGGAAAAAACAACCTAAACTATGGTTACATGATGCAAGGTTCCACATTAGAAACCGCCACAAGGAAAAAGATTTAGGCATCATTGTGGACAATACGTTGAAACCCTCTGCCCAGTATGCAGTGGAGGCCAAGAAGGCAAATAGAATGCTAGGTATCATAAGGAAACGAATGGAGAAAAAAACAAATGATATTATAATGCCTCTGTATTGTTCCATGGTGTGACCGTACCTTGAATACTGTGTGCAATTCTGGTCACCGTATCTTAAAAAGGAAATAGCGGAATTAGAAAAATGCAGAGAAGAGTTACCAAAATAGCAAAGAAGATGAAAGGATACCCATATGAGGAAAGGCTTAAAAGGTTAGGGCTCTTCAACCTGGAAGAGACAACCGAGGGGAGATATGATAGAGGTCTGTAAATTAATGAATGGAGTGGAACGGGTAAATCTAGATTGATTGTTTATGCCATCAAAAAGTAGAGCGACTAGGGGACATGCAATGAAGCTACAGTGTAACCCATTTAAGACTGCAAAGAGAAAATACTTTTTCACTCAAAGTGTAATCAAACTCCAAAAGTCATTACTGGAGGATGTAGTAAAAGCTGTTAGTGTAGCTGGGTTTAAAAGAGGATTGAATAAGTTTCTGGAGGAAAGGTCCATAAACCATTACACAGGTCTGAGACTAAAAAGCTGTTTGATTATTTTCATCTAATTTCCATGTATTTTGGTGTGCTGAAAACAAATAAAATATTGAAAAAACTCCTAGACATCATGATTTGCCACAACATGCAAAATTGTCTTCAAATTTATCAAATTTTTTCAAATTACTATTAATTAATTCACATAAGTACTTTTAAGATATAAAATGCCAAAAAAACCTTAAAGGGTTTGTCCGAGTTATGTAAAAAAAAATATAGCACTGTAAATCTGATGGTCAGCAATATATACATAAGCTAAGCAAGTTTTAAGTCCGTGCTTCTAATGGTAGAAGGGGTTAATCTTTCCTGAAGAATCCAGTAGGAGGGAGACACAGGGCAGATAGCAGCAGCTTCAGTCAGTGCAGGGGGGCGTGGCCAGCACTGTGACGTCTCGTGTACAGACACAGAGCTGCTCTCTCCTGCATGCCACACTTGTGCATGAATCATCATCAGGTTCTTGGTTCTAGACTGTTCACACTTTTTCATCGCAATTCGTGTTAGCTCATCATTCTTCAACTGTTATGTTATGGCTCCGCGAAAGTGCATTAATTCGCCAGACAGTTTCTGTTTCATCTGTGGTGAATATACAGTGTTGAAGCAACAGCAGAATATTACAGACTTTGTGAAAAAAGTATACTTTGCATACTTTGGACTAAAAATTGGAGATCAAGATAAAGTCTGGGCGCCTCATAAAGTGTGCAAACAGTGTGTTGAGGACCTCCGAAACTGGTTCAAGGGTAAGAAAAAATCTTTCCGTTATGGGATTCCTATGGTATGGCGAGAGCAAAAGAACCATAGTGACGACTGTTACTTTTGTTCATGCGATATGAAAGGGTTTAATTCCAAATGGAAGCATTCCATTTCATACCCCAATCTTCACTCGGCAATTCGTCCCATCCCTCATGGCACAGATATACTAGTACCCAAGCCCCCTGCTACCTTGGAAGAGATACCTAGCTCCGATGAAGGTGAAGTCATACCTGAACCAGATGACGAATCAAGTTCTGACTTTGAAGATGATACAAGACCAAAATTGTTTTCTCAGGAGGAGATGAATGATTTGGTAAGAAACTTGAATCTTCCCAAAGATGCCGCTGAGTTACTCGGATCAAGGCTGAAAAGCAGGAATTTATTGGTGCCAGGAGTGTCATCTTCATGGTTCAGACATTGTGAAAAGGAGTTTGTTCCTTACTTCGCCCAGGAAGACAAGTTGGTTTATTGCATCAATGTCGAAGGTCTGATGGGTCAATTTAAAATCCAATATGATGGGGGGCGGAGCCTGATGTCCAGCGGGTTAGACGCTTCGCGCTGAAGCTCCCGAGAGGCCTACTCAGAATCCTGACTTAATACCTACATAAACTTAATATTTTGCTCCGAACTTACCGGGGTACCTCGGGGGGATGGCGGCCCACAAACCAGCGCGCTTAGACTTCGGGTCTCCCTCTTCTTCACACGGAAAACGCTCCAAAACAGAGTTGTCTTCCCCACAAAAGATAGTTCCACTTCGGGAAAACCCCGCAATGCAACAGGAGATCTTGGAGGAAATACGCGGTGTGAAGGAACTGGTACAGTCCAATGGAGAAGCGCTCCGAGCCATGCGAGAAGACTTCGGTATGCTTCAGGACCGGCTTGAAGGTCTTTCATTACGGCAGGACAACATGGCGGGGGTCCTCGACTCGCACGTGGTGCGCTTGGAGAAACTGGACAAGGCTGAGCGTCAGATACAGAATCTTCAAAAAGAGTTAGAGGATAGCAATAATCGCGCCCGTCGCAACAATGTAAGGCTCATTGGAGTACCGGAGGGGGCGGAAGCAGGAGATATAAGAGAATTCCTGGTCAAAACTCTTCCCTCCTTGCTGAAGATCACTTTTCACAGAGATCTGGAAATTGACCGAGCACATCGTGTTCCTACCAACATGGCGCTCAATCGGACGACCCCCCGGCCTATCATCTTTCGATTACTGAGATATCAGCAAGTTGAGCAAATTCTAAATGCTGCCCGGGCGAATCATCATCTGGAGTTTGAAAGTCATAAAGTCTCCTTCTTCCCTGACTTGGCAAAGCTCACAGTTGACCGTCGGAAGAGACTCCTCGCTTTTCGCCCTAGACTTCAACAGCTACAGGCTCGCTTTGGCCTATTGTATCCAGCGAAGCTCAGAGTGACTCTCCATAACCAAACTAGAACATTCAAAAATCCTGATCTACTAGCAACATTTTTAGATTCCAAAGAAGCAGACCAGATGCGCTAATCCAACAACTTGGATCTGTAATCCGCCGGATCTGCCCGCCATTTTGAATGGCCCGACGCGGTGATCACAGCCTGGAACAGAGACTGCCTGGACTTTTCTTTCTTTCTATATATAACTTTCTTGGTCTCCTATCCCTCCATGATGTGCACCTCGGTTGGATTCGGTACACGCACAGCTATATAGGTTATATGTTTCAATTTAGGCCTTCTCTGGGGTTTCTCCCCGCAGACATCTGGTCGCCAGTAATTTCTGGGGTTCTGCTTCTTCTCTAATGCACTTCGGTGCTTATTTTTTTTATATGGGGCGCTTCATTGTTTTTCATTAGCTTATTTTCTATCATGTCATGTGTACAGCCATATACAGTTAATATGAGGGACATTGTGAAATTATGTGCGTTATCATGTTCTTTTTCAGAATTTTTAACCCTTCTGAATGGCCTTATGTAAGATCTTATCACTGAACGTAAAAGGCATCAATAGTCCAATCAAAAGAAAGAAAATCCGTAGCTATCTTAATCATGAGCATGCTGACTTAGTGTTTCTTCAGGAAACGCATTTCAACTCCGCTGAAACACTGAAACTTAATGCTAAGTCTTACATGGTGGCTGCCTACTCTCCCGTGGGGTAGCCATCTTGGTTAAGAAGTCTTTGCAAGCTACTGTAATGGATACTAGCTCTGATAAGGAGGGTAGATGGGCCCGTGCACACCTTAAGGTTGGAGATAGTGAATTCACGTGTATTTGTATTTATGCTCCGAATGTGGATAACCCTGCTTACTATGCAAGTAATGCGCAGTTGGCACAGGCCTCTGCCAATACTCCATTAATACTTGGCGGCGATTTCAACCAAGTACTTGATCCTTTGATAGATAGACTGCCGCCTAGAACGAGTGGTCCACCCAAGAGTCTTGATACCCTTACAGCTCTGATGAAAGATCTTGCGTTAGTAGATATATGGAGGCTGCTTCACCCCTCCGACTTAGAGTTCACCTTTTTCTCAGCCCCCCATCACTCACAATCTAGAATAGATTTTCTTCTTATCTCCAAAGCACTGATATCCCAAGTGGACACGGCTAGGATTCATCCTCTCCATATTTCAGACCATGCTGCCATATCTTTCTCATTACATGTCACTACGCAAGGTGAACATCCCCGTACTTGGTTTTTTGGGGCATAGCTATTTCCCTAATTACGAAATACTGGAAAAATAGCTTCCATCTGAGCCCCAATGAATGGTGGAATCATGTCTGTCTCTACAGTAAATATGAGCAAATACCTCGTATGTTAGCTTCTTCCGTTCAGACCCCCCACCACTTGTCTAAATGGAAGATGCTCAACGACTATGTTCAAACTGCTAAATGCTCTCATCTGACTGTTTAAATCTGTGTAAATCTCTGTCACATGATCATTCTGTATCGCAGATACTATTTCTGTTTGTTTTGATGTACAATTACTGTTGTTTGTAAGCGCTTATATGATGATACTTATCAGCTTAGAGAAGAAGCATAGGGGTGGGGGGTAATTGGGGTTGCTTTTTCCTTATTGTATGCTTGTATTTGTCTCCTTTGGTGTGTTGTTTCTTTTGCTTGTTGTAAAATGAAAATAAACGTTTAAAAAAAAAAAATCCAATATGATTCAGAGCAATGGCGTCTTTTTTAGATTCTTCAAAAAAAAGTCTCAAAGCAGTTTTTCTCCACAACAGTTTTTACGCTTCCATACCTGTAGGTCATTCTGTACACTTGAAGGAAACCTACGAGAACTTGGAATTGGTTCTTCGTAAACTTAAATATGAAGACCATGGTTGGCAAGTGTGTGGGGACTTGAAGGTCTTGTGCATGCTGCTCGGGCAACAAGCTGGGTATACCAAATATCCTTGTTTTCTGTGTCTATGGGACAGTCGAGACCGACAAAATCACTGGACCAAGAAGAGTTGGCAGCCGAGGGTGCTAACAGTCAGTGAAAAAAATGTCCTCCGAGAAACTTTGGTAACTTCCCACAAAGTTCTTCTACCACCTCTCCACATAAAATTGGGATTGATGAAGCAATTCATAAAATCACTTCCAAGAGATGGAGAATGCTTCAAATACTTGGTCACCAAGTTTCCAGGCCTGTCGGAGGCAAAACTGAAGGAAGGTGTGTTTGTCGGACCAGACATTAGAAGGCTTATAGTTGATCAAGAGTTTGTCAATACCATGACGGATCTTTTTAACATCTTTGTTAGTGATATAGCGGAAGTGCTGTCGGGTAAGGTTTGCCTCTTTGCGGATGATACCAAAATCTGCAATAGAGTAGACACCCAGGAAGGGGTAGATAACATGAGGAGGGATCTAGCTAAGCTTGAAGAATGGTCTAGAACTTGGCAGCTGGGATTTAATGTTAAAAAAATGTAAGGTCATGCATTTGGGCTGCAGCAATCCAAGGGAGCAATACAGTATAGGAGGTGAAGTACTTTTGTCCACTAAAGAAGAGCGGGACCTAGGCGTGGTTGTGTCTGATGATCTTAAAGTAGCTAAACAGGTAGAAAAGGCGACGGCAAAAGCTAGAAGGATGCTTGGGTGCATATGGAGAGGAATGGCTAGCAGAAAAAAGGAGGTGATAATGCCTCTGTATAAGTCTTTGGTGTGACCTCATTTGGAGTATGGTGTGCAATTCTGGAGACCGCACCTTCAAAAGGATGTGAACAGGATGGAGTCGGTGCAGAGAGTTGCTACTAAAATGATTAATGGGCTTCATTATAAAGCATATGAGGACAGACTTAAGGATCTTAATATGTACACCTTAGAGGAAATGCGGGATAGAGGTGATATGATTGAGATGTTTAAATACCTCCGTGGCATAAATGTTCAGGGAGAGAGCCTCTTTCAATTGAAAGCAAGTTCTGCTATGAGGGGACATGGGATGAGGGTGAAGGGAGATGGATTCAGGAGTGATATGCGGAAATATTTCTTTACGGAAAGAGTAGTGGATCCATGGAATAGTCTCCCAGTGGAGGTGGTAGAGATGAGGACAGTAACTGAATTCAAAAAAGCATGGGACCAACACAGAGGATCTCTAAAGGTAAAAAGTGGACTGTTGTAGTTGTTGTTATGGAAGGACAGACTAGATAGGCCATGTGGTCTTTTTCTGTCATCATGTTTCTATGTTTCTCAAAAAGAAGGGTGGATTGCATTTAAAGAAGTCGTACAGAAAAGTTTAGGCAATAACAAAGATCCTCACTACAAAAAGATCGTCGGACGAATGCTGAAAGCATTTCAAGCTTTAGGTTGCCTGATGAGTTTGAAAGTGCATTTCCTCCAGTCTCACCTTGACTACTTTCCTGAAAATTTGGGAGCTGTGAGTGAGGAACAAGGTGAACGATTCCACCAAGACATTAAAGAGATGGAAAGGAGATACCAGGGAAAATGGAGCATTACAATGATGGCAGACTACTGTTGGATGCTTCAGAGAGACATTCCAGATGCTACTCACAAGCGTAAATGCACCAAGAGGAGCCTCACAAGGAAGAAGAATCCAGTTTAGTGTGTGTAGGTGAGCTAATTTCAGTTCAAAAAAGGATTTTCATGAAAATATTGTAATAAAACTTTAATTTTATAAGTCTATTTCCATTTATTTTGAGGTATTGCCTTATTTAACATATTTACCTAAATTGTCAGGAAACGTGATGTCCTATGACAAAATGGAGGTCATTTTCGGATTCAGCGCACCAAAAAACATAAAGATTATGTGGAATAACCAAAACAGCTCTTGAAAAAAATTATTAAAGAGAACCTGGGAAATCCATTGCTTGCCCCAATACAAGCATTGTGGAACCTCTGTGTCTTTTTGGGAAACAGGATACCGGGCTTGGTGGACCTTGGTCCCACCAAAAATGACATCTCTAATGTTCTTAAGATTGAATGGTGGAGGCAGATCTAAGAGGCCTAACCAGGAAGACCGGAAGTATTCCCAGTGCTTACAGAGGGCAATGGGCCTGCCTCTGCCCCAAGTTGGGGATGAGGCTGCTTATCTCTAAGAATCATGTAGAAGGTGGAAGCTTCATGGGTGAAGGCCACTACTATGCAGATGATAGGTGATAGGGGTCATTCTCCTGCAAAATCTTTTAAAGGAGTGCCTGCCAAATACAGTGGGTGAGCTGAACTCATTGAAAGAATAACTTTGTGGGAAGATGAAATTCCCTCTGTAAAACTATGAAATGTTTGAAAATATCATTTTGGATAAGCTGACAAATTGTCCAGATATTATGTGAAAGCCAGATGTGCCAGTTTATAGCTCAAGTTTGGATTTTGAGCTTAGGATTACACCACAATGGGGAGGTTTTTGTGAGAGAGGGAAAAAGGGTATGGAGACAGTAGAACATGCAAAAAACTGTTTGTGTCACATATATAATCGGGGAGCTGCAGTGTGAGAGAGTCCCATGCATTTCTCCAAGAAGAGAAATGGGTACAGGATATACTAATTGCTCTTCCAAAGCGAACCAGCTGGGAGCAGATTCAGTTTTAGATGTGGTCAACCATTTGGACCCTTGTCGTAAGAGAAAGGCCTGGTGATAAGCCAGGAAATTTGGAAATTATACCCCCTTTGGGGTTTGCCAAGTTTTAGTTTCTAGAGTGCAATGTGGGGCAGTTTCCCTTTCCACAAAAAGGCCAAGGGAATTCTGTTGAGTTTCTTATAGAAGGAGTGGGGAAAAAGGATGGTAGCATTTCAAAAATATAATTTAATTTAAGAGCAATCATCATTTTTATTGTCTCCAAACAACCCCACCAGGAGATATGAAATGGGAACCATTAAGTAGATAAGGATTGTGCAAGTAGGAGGCAGAGATCCCTGGCATGGGTGCAGGTGTCATCAAGGGAGTTATAGAAATATTTAAAGATATTTAAAAGACAAGGGCACCCATTGAAACAGGAAGGCAGCAACGTCTTCTTCAGTCATGTGAGTACTGAGAGGGAAGGTGACCAACTTCAACCAGTTTATTTTATATCCCAAGTATTGAAAATATTGATTGATCTTAGCAAGGACTGACAGAATAGAGGATCGGGTAACAAAAAGAGTAGATCATCTGCATAAGCAAAGAGTTATATATGTGCTTGGGTGAACTTGGAGGCCCGATATCGCCGGGGATTGCCAAAGAAAGAATGCTAGTAGTTCCAATGCAAGATTGAATAAGAGAGGGGTTGGGAGGAACCCTGTCAGCTGCCCCTAAAGAGCAGGAAGGAAGATGAAAGGGCAGAGTCTGCACATATACGGGCTTTGTGGCAGGAATAGAGTATTTGAATCATCTTAATAAAAGTTTCCCTGATACCAAACCAGCATAATACATGAAATAGAAAAGGCTACTCCAGTCTTTCAAATGCTTTCTCAGCATTGAGCGAGACCCCGATTAGTGAGGTAGGGACAGTCTGGGCTGTGGCCAATACTTGAAAGAGGAGTCTCCCATTATCAAAGGTGGAGTGACCAGCAACGAATCTGCATTGATCAGGATAGATTAAATAGGATATATATTTATTGAGGTGGTTTGACAGGATTTTATCATATTATTTGTACTTTTTTTTATTAATGAATTCAAAAAAGTTACATAATAGACAACAAGAAACAAGTAAATCAATTCTAGTCCACATTCAGGGGAGCATTACATAAGAAAACTGGCTACATAAGAAAAGTAAATTTACAAAATAAGAAATTATGCATGAAGAGGAGCTGCTGTCCTAAACTTGCACAAACTCTAATTATATCAACCTATTGACATGAAAAAATCCAAGATCAAATATCATACCTGTGGTCCATGATTCACCAGAAATGTTTCTAAAGACAATTTATTTATTTACATTCTCTTATATACCGTGCTATTCTGCATCAGTGTGGTTTACATTGAACAAACTGAAATTACATTGAACAGGGCATTATAACTTGGAGAGAACTATTTTACAGGGAGCATGGGCTATGGAGGGTTAAGTGGCTTGCCCAAGACCACAAGGAGCACCTGTGGGACTAGAAACCCCAGTCCTTCTGGCACAAGGTTGCTGTCCTCTAGTGGGATTTGAACCCCTGACCTTCCAGCCTGAAGTACCTTGCCCCAACCACTAGGCCACTCCTCCACTCCACAATGTCTCAGAGAAAACATACTTGGTGCCCCCTAATGTAACCAAACATTTACAGGGAAATTTAAGGAAACATTTGCACCAATAGCTAAGACACGAGGCTTTAAAGACAAAAAAGCCCTACGTCTAAGCTGAGTTTGCCTAGAAACATCGGAAACATATTAATTTTCCCACCACAAAATTCAGCATTCTTATTGGAGAAATACAAATGCATTACTGAATTCTTATCAACCTTGGAAGAAAAGGACACCAAGAGAGTGGCCCTAGTAGAGGTCACATCCTGAGAAGATTCAATAAAGGCAGAAACATCCAGGGAATCCAAAGAGGATAAAGGAGAGGCTCCCAATGGAGCTTCACCTGGAGTCACCCCCACCTGAGGCAAATAAAAAATTTAGTAACAACAGGTTTAGTACTATCTCGATAACCCAAGATTTCTGTCAAATATTTATCAAACAAAATACGAGAGGACAATAAACGAGTACGAGGAAAATTTAAACATCTAACATTCATAGCCCTCAAATTATTTTCAAGCAATTCTTGCTGAGTATGCAAAATAAGACTATCCTTAATAAATGACATAGAAGTATTCTGTAATGCATTACACTGAGATTCCAATTTCTGACACTTATTATCCAAAGTAGTCAATTGAGAATCATGCTGGGCTACACATCAAATAAGGCAATATCTTGTGAGTCCACAGGCAAAGCAGGCAAACCGTCCCGTTGAGCCAAAACAAGATCCTCCGGTACCTGTAGAACCTGTGGTAAAGAAACAGCCACAGGATCCAAGGAACTCACAGGAGGAACTACTGGAGATAAAACCAGGCATTGAGGCTGCTCCTCCAACAAAGGTGAAGAAGTCACTAGGGCAGTAGGTACAATGTCAACAGGAAGGGCAGAGTTAAAAAAAAACCAAAATAGACAAAGAGCTATCAGATGGAAGCTGGGAACTAGCAGCGGCAGCCAAATCTCCCTCCATTTCTTTCACTGCAACAACATGCCGATCCATAGGACCCAAGACTTTTACCAACTTGGTGGCATTCACAGTACTCACATTCAGATGACGCTTTCTAAGTTTGCCCATTCCAGAACTCCAGCTCCACGGCTCCTCGAGCGCCGAAGGGACACAAAAGGGGCTTATCAGGCCCCATTAGAACATGCCCCTTCAGAACGTGACCGCTACCGCGTCCCACGGGGGAGGCCGCATTTTTAAGGCCCACTGGATGATGTTTGGGCCAGGCGACGCGTGGATGGACCGGGTGCTCCCAACTGCCTGTGGAGAACAACAGCAATGTGGTGCACAAGGTCGGGCAACAACCTCCTCTCCTCACATGCCCCAACTAGCAGCAAACTCCATCACGCTTTTAAGACCCCCTGGATGACGTCGGGGCCAGGCGCCGTGTGGATGGACAGGGTGCTCCCAGCTGCCTGCGGAGAACAGCAATGCAGTGCAAAGGTTGGGCAGCAACCTCCTCTCCTCACACGCTCCGACTAGCAGCAAACTCCG
Organism: Ichthyophis bannanicus; assembly: GCA_033557465.1. NCBI lineage: Eukaryota > Metazoa > Chordata > Amphibia > Gymnophiona > Ichthyophiidae > Ichthyophis > Ichthyophis bannanicus. Next base: position 767,692,265 of record CM066035.1, on the reverse strand, counting down.
TTGTGCTTTTAAAGCCCCCTGGATGACGTCGGGGCCAGGCGCCACGTGGATGGACTGGGTGCTCCCAGTTGCCTGCGGAGAACAACAGCAATGCAGTGCAGATGGTCAGGCAGCAACCTCCTCTCCTCACATGCTCCCAGCATATAATTTGTAATCAGAGTTAAGGAGTGAGAGAGACCTGTAGTTTTCGACCTTTTGGGGGTCATGGCCAGGTTTTTCCAGACAACAGCGGTAGTATCAGTAAACACACCTATCGTGGGTGTCTATTGCAGACATAAAGAGAAGTATTTCAATAGGTAGGGAGCAAGCTCCTTCTGAAAGATCCAATAAAATTCAGCCGGCAGACCATCAGGCTCAATAGCCTTTCCTGATGGTAACTATGAGATGGCTAAATGAAGTTCTGCGAGGCAGATGGGGCTATAGAGTTCTGAGGTCTGTTGAGGGCTCAGGATAGGTTGTTTCATGTCCCTAGAAAATCCGGTATAGAGAAGTCAGGAGAAAGAAGTTTGGATGAATACAGACGAGACTAGAGTTGTTGAAAACACTGTAGGATATCAGTATCATGAAGCATGAGGTGACTCGAATCATCCTTTAGAGCTGATATTCTGCCATGACTAAATGAGATTTTAGAGTATTGGCTAATAAGCAGCCCACCTTAGACGTGAAAAAACCCTGATCAGCACTATTTCAATGTGGGATCATTCACTTTGTAAGGGGACAGAGAATAGACCCTTCCAAACATGATATCTTATTTTTTGAGCTTTGTCAGTGGTGTTGCTTTATGTTTATCATTAATATCACTTTTGGCCAGCTTGGTTATTGGGATTTTACATGTGGTTCAGGTCATTTTCTGTGTTTATTTGCCTTTTTGTTCCGTGCACATGTATCACTACTATCACATTTTTGGGTTTCCCTGGCTTTGCTGTACATTGCTGGCTGAAATGGTTTCTCTTTCCTGCAAATGTGCCTTAACACGAGGGTTTCACTGGCGTTAGTGTTCAGACCCAGATTTCACAGCGTTAGTGTGCCTGGAGCCTCTCCCCTCCCACTCTCTGCCCATTGACCCCTTCTCTCCACCCTCTGGGAAGCCTTACCCTTCAGAGCCGGGTTTCACAGCGTTAGTGTGCCTTAACGCCGCAGCCGCGTTATCGCGCGCTAAGTGACGTTATCGTGCGATAATACCACTGCTGCAATGTTAAGACGGTTTAGTAAACATACCCCCAAGTCTTCTAGAGACCTTTACAAAGAGGCCTTCTACCTAGGGGACAAGAGACCTGTGAAACCTTTTCAATAGGTGTTAACACCTGTTGGCAGGTCAAAAGGCCATTTTGAAAGACTCCTTCTATCCAAGCAAGGACTGTTAATCACCCAGGAAGTTGGTCACAGCTTACTTCAGCAGCACAGGCATAAATAGCTCAACCAGAGCTCTGTGATCCTCAGTCTTGAAGGACTAGAAAAGGGGACTGTTACTTCTGAAGAGAGATCTGCAATTGTGAGTATATACTTCTGGGAATTTTCTGAAAGGAATTCTTTGTATTAAAGCTAATTAATCTGTGAACCAACTGTTTTTTATTAAATCAGTCAGGGCCTCGTAGCAGCAGTTTAAGTTTAAATTTAAAACACAGAAGAGAGCTTTCTGGTTAAATTTGGAACCCAGCAGAGAGCTTGTAGTTTAAATTTCATAATAGGTTAGAGCCTAGCAGCAGCAAAGAGCTATAATTTAAATCAATTCAGAATATAGCTTACCTCAGCAGCACAGGACAGGGTACTGTGTAGCAGCACTCTTTTAATAAGTGTTATTTCCCTCCCTTCCTCTCCAACATCCACCCACTCCTGGGATAATCGTAGCTTTATAGGTACTTAGACATCTTAAAGGACAGGAGGTGCTCTCAGGTAAAGCTCCTTACCCAAATCAGTCATAGACTAAGGACCTGAGATTAATTAAGCTTCAGGTGAACAAGGTATATTAAACGTATTAGGTACAGTTTTATTAGTATAAATATCCATAGCAACCCTTAGTAAGTAAAGAATTTAAAGATCTAAACACAAGCTTAAAACTAAGATGTAGACAGCAGTCCAGTAGCGAGATGGGGGCTTTCCATTCTTTTGCTTTGAGTGTTACATGTATGATTTTCTCCCAGTTGGTGAAAGGTCTTACGTGTGCACTAGGTGCAAGGAGCTCTTTGCTCTCAGGGAGTCCATTCTCTAGAAGTGAGAGTAGCATACTTGGAAAACATAAGAAAGACAGAGAGGTACATAGACAAGACCTACAGGGATATAGTCCTGTAGTCCCACCTCCAGTCTGGCAACATCCCTGTTGCCATGGAGGAGAGAGGTCACGTGACAGGACAGCATCACCCTGGTGTGGCAGGAAATGATCCTGTAACTAGGACCTGTTTTGACCCTTGTTTAATGTAATTTCTATTTGGCCCGCCCGCATAGTAATATGTTGTTTTATTGTAAACCGCACTGATATGTAAAAGCACGGTATATAAGAGAAGTTAAATAAGTAGATAAATAAATACATACATAAATGTAAAACCCTCTCGCACCAAGGAAGTTTCACTAGGGCAATGTGCCCATGAGGGAAGGGTTAGGACAGCCGTTATAGTTGGTGATTTGATCATTAGGCATGTAGATAGCTGGGTGGCTGGTGGACGTGAGTATCGCCTGGTAACATGCCTGCCTGGTGCGAAGGTAGCGGACCTCACGCGCCACCTTGATAAGGTCTTAGATAGTGCTGGGGAGGAGTCTACTGTCTTGGTACATGTCGGTACCAATGACATAGGAAAATGTGGTAGGGAGGTTCTGGAGGCTAAATTTAGGATTTTAGGTAGGAAGTTGAAATCCAGAACTTCCAGGGTAGCGTTCTCCGAAATGCTTCCCGTTCCACGCGCAGGACCAAAAGGCAGGCAGAGCTCCGGAGTCTCAATGTGTGGATGAGACAATGGTGCAGAGATGAGAGTTTTGGATTTGTTAGGAACTGGGGAACATTCTGGGGAAAGGAGGGGCTCTTCCGAAGGGATGGGCTTCACCTTAACTTGGATGGAACCAGGCTGCTGGCATTAACCTTTAAAAGGGAGATAGAGCAGCTTTTAAACTAGATAATAGGGGAAAGCCGACAGTCGCCCAAGAGCGGATGGTTTGAAAGAATGTATCCTTGAAGGATACTACCAAAAGCAGAGAGGTTCCAAAAAAGAGTAAAGTAAACCAAATGCCCTCGAGAATGGAGCAGACAGAACTTAAAGATCCCAAATTACCTATGCCTACCAATAGCGAAATTAATATGAATAAAATAAGTCTCTAAAATGCTTGCATGCAAATGCTAGAAGTCTAAAAAATAAGATGGGAGAGTTAGAATATATAGCACTAAATAAGAGGTTAGATATGATTGGAATATCAGAGACATGGTGGAAGGAGGACAACCAGTGGGACACTGTGATACCTGGGTACAAACTATATCGTAATGATAGAGCTGATCAAATTGGTGGAGGGGTTGCGCTCTATGTTAGAGAGGGCATTGAGTCAGAAAGGATTAAAGTTTTGCAGGAAACAAAATTTGCTGTAGAATCTCTATGGATTGAAATTCCATGTAAAAAGGGGAAGGTGATGGCAGTGGGGGTGTACTATCGACCGCCTGGCCAGAATGAACAAATGGATGATGAAATGCTCAAAGAAATCAAGGAAGCTAACAAAAGTTACAGCACAGTAATAATAATGGGTGATTTCAATTACCCCGGTATCGACTGAGTCAGTGTCATGGCAGGAAATGCTAGGGAGATAAAGTTCCTAGATGAAATAAATGACTGCTTCTTGGAGCAGCTGGTTCATGAACCGACCAGAGGGGAAGCCATATTAGACCTAGTCCTTAGTGGAACACCAGATCTAGTGCAAGAAATAAGGGTGTTGGGGCCACTTGGCAATAGTGATCATAGCATGATCATGTTTGATTTAATTAGTGGAGGAGGGATAGTAAGGACATCCACAGTACTACCTTTTAACTTTCGAAAGGGAGACTATGATAAAATGAGGAAAATAGTTAAGAAAAAACTAAAAGGAGCAGTTGCAAAGATTAAAGACTTACATCAAGCTTGGGTGTTGTTAAAAAATACTATCTTGGAAGCCCAGACCAGCTGTATTCCACGCTTTAAGAAAAGTGGAAGGAAGTCCAAAAAACTGCCAGCGTGGTTTAAAGGTGAGGTCAGAGAGGCTGTTGTTGCCAAAAAAGCATCTTTCAGGAAATGGAAAATAGAGCCAAACGATGAAACCTGGAAACAGCACAAGCACTGGCAAGTCAAATGCAAGACATTGATAAGGCAGGCAAAGGGAGAATTTGAGAAGAAGCTTGCTGTGGAAGCAAAAACGCAAAATAAAGACTTTTTCAAGTACATTCGTAGCAAAAAACCTGTGAGAGAGTCAGTTGGTCCATTAGATAATAGAGGGGTTAAAGGGTAACTAAGAGGTGACAAGGCGATAGCAGAGAGACTGAATGAATTCTTTGCTTCGGTCTTTACTGAGGAAGATGTAGGGATGTTGCCCATGACTGAAGTGGTATTTAAAGGTGTGGAAGAATTGAGGGAAATATCGATACATCGGGAAGATGTATTACAACTATTAGATAAACTGAAGAGTAGCAAATCATCTGGACCGGATGGTATACATCCAAGGGTGTTGAAAGAACTGAAATATGAGCTTGCAGACCTGCTATTAGTAATCTGTGAACTATCATTAAAATCATCTCTAATACCTGAAGACTGGAGGATTGCCAATGTAACACCAATTTTTAAAAAGGGTTCCAGGGGTGATCCGGGAAACTACAGACCGGTGAGCCTGACGTCAGTACCGGGAAAAATGGTAGAAACCATCATAAAGAATAAAATTACTCAGCATGTAGATAGTCATGACCTAATGGGAGACAGCCAACATGGCTTTAGACAAGGAAGATCTTGTCTTACTAATCTGTTATGTTTTTTTGAAGATGTGAATAAACAGGTGGACAAAGGTGAGTCGGTTGATATAGCATATCTAGACTTTCAGAAAGCCTTTGACAAGGTCCCTCATCAGAGACATTTGGCAAAACTAAAGAGTCATGGGATAGGAGGCAGTGTACTATTGTGGATCAGGAACTGGTTAAAAGATAGAAAGCAGAGGGTAGGGCTAAATGGCCAATTTTCCCAATGGAGAAAGGTGAATAGTGGTGTACCCCAGGGATCTGTGCTGGGTCCGCTGCTTTTTGACATATTCATAAATGACCTGGAAAGTGGAATAACGAGTGAAGTTATCAAATTTGCAGATGACACAAAACTATTTAAAGTTGTTAAAACCCAAAAGGATTGTGGAAAATTGCAAGAGGATCTTGATAAATTGGAAGACTGGGCATCAAAATGGCAGATGAAATTTAAGGTGGACAAGTGCAAAGTTATGCACCTAGGGAAGAACAACCCAAACTATGGTTACACGATGCAAGGTTCCACATTAGGAACCACCACCCAGGAAAAAGATTTAAGCGTCATTGTGGATAACATGTTAAAACCCTCGGCCCAGTGTGCAGCGGCAGCCAAGAGAGCAAACAGAATGCTAGGTATCATAAGGAAAGGAATGGAAAATAAAACAAAATATATTATAATGCCTCTATATCGTTCCATGGTGAAACCATACCTTGAATATTGTGTGCAATTCTAGTCGCCGTATCTTAAAAAGAATATAGCGTTATTAGAAAATGTTCAGAGAAGAGCCACCAAAATGGTAAAGGGGATGTAAAGATACTCCTATGAAGAAAGGCTAAAAAGGTTAGGGCTCTTTAACCTGGAAAAGAGACGGCTGAGGGGAGATATGATTGAAGTCTATAAATTAATGTACAGAGTGGAACGGATAAACGTAGATCGATTGTTTACGTTATCAGAATATAGAAAAACTAGGGGACATGCAATGAAGCTACAGGGTAAACTATTTAAGACTAATAAAAGAAAATATTTTTTCACTCAACATGTAATCAAATTCTGGAATTTGTTACCGGAGGATGTAGCAAAGGCTGTTAGTGTAGCTGGGTTTAAAAAAGGTTTGGACAAGTTCCTGGAAGAAAGGTCCATAAACCATTAGTAAGAAGGGACCCAGGATATCAATGCTTGACCCAGTACAAGCATTGTGGAACCTGTGGCTTTTGGGTTAACTGCTAGGTAACATATGACCTAGATCGGCCACTGTTGGAAACAGGATACTGGGCTTGATGGACTTTGGTCTGACCCAGTATGGCATATCTTATGTTCTTATGTTCTTATGATTTCTCTCTTTGCATGATGAGTCCAAAGTATGAAAGTCAAAATCTTGTCATCTGAGCATCTAAAGAAAGCTTAGGTTTGATCTAGAGCAGAAAACTGTGTGCCTACATGTGCTATTGTCTGTACTAATGGCAAGGTGCTTTGCTGCACCAGCTCTCAAATAGAGAAAAGAAGAGTCACCCTGCTCCCTAATCTGCCCTTATCTCAGTTGTTCAGTGATAGGAGGAGAGGAGTGTGACTGGAACAGACACTGCAAGAGAAAGAAGAACACCTACTCTCCCTGCTTCAACCTTGTTTTATTTTGGTCTAGGGTCAAAAGGCATCAGTTTTGGAAACACAGACAACAGGAGGAAAGGAGAAGGAAGGGATTAAGGGTGGGGGGAGGGAGGTGCTGTTCTTTGCCCTGATGTGTTAACTCCAGTCCCTCTTCCTTCCCCTTCTCCTCCCAAGAACTCTCTGTTGTCAGCAACAGGAGGAAGGTAAGGACTGGAGCAAAAACACCCCAACTCCTTTTCGGGGAACAAACTCTATTGATTTGGAGTCCAGGAGGGCCCTGATCTCATGGGACAGGATGTTGTGGAGATGGGCTGGTGTGCAGCAGTAAGGAATAGACTTTTGGTGGGGAGTAGATGTGAAATGGATAAGGTAGCCATGTCCAATGATGCACAGGACCCACTTGTCTGTGGAGATTTTCCCCCACGCCTCCTTGAAGAAGGCCACGTGTCCTCCTATCGGCAGGCAAAAGGATGATGTGCTTTTCCCCAAGGATGAGGTTTGCCTTCTCCGGTCTATCCTTGCCTTTTTTTTTAGAGATCTTTTCTTTGTCCATTGTAGTTGATTGAAGGAGAGCAGAAATTCCGTACGAATGGCAGGTAGGAAGAAGAAAGACTGAGTCAGGTAGGGGCGGGCCCGGAGGTGGGGGCATCTAGCACATGCTCAGAAAGGCTCACCTTTCTACCTTTCTGAGTTCTGAGAGAGCACATCCATTTCCATGACGCCGTTGGATGACATCACCAGGTGTGGCTGACTCATCCTGATTGTCTTTATCTTTATTAAGAAACTTAATATACCGCTCATACTAAAAGCATATGAGCGGTTTACAAACAAATTTTAAAACTGCTGGGAAATAGAGAGGAACACCAATTCATGGTAGACAGGAAAGAAGAGAAAGACATAGATAAGAGCAGGTAGGGATGGGGTGGGAGATGGGGCAGGGAGCATCAGTGAGGGGACGGTGATAGTGGAGTGGAAGGAAAAAGGAGGTCATATGAACTGCAAAATAAGTGAGTTTTTAACCTTGATTTAAATGTTTTATAACCCCTGTGACTTCTATAAGTGATTTGTGGAGAGGGAGAGAAAGTAAATGCTGATGAAGGAGTGAGAAAGAGGGGATGAATTTGAAGTGAATGCGCTCTCCTTTCCATGTCTCTGAAGTCAGCAATGTAAACTTGGACTTTAAGCAACATCTTCCTCAACAAGGTCCATGTTGCCTTCTGTTGTGTAGCATGTATGTGTTGAAAGCGCGGAGTAGATCCAGACTGATTATCTGACAGTTTATTGTATAAGGTATTCTGTCCTAGGACTATATCAATAAAAGACAGTAGGTGACATAGTGGTATAGGCAGAGCCGGCCTAACCACTAGACAACTTAGGGTAGCAACTTCCAGAGGGCAGCAAAAGCAGGGCATTCAAAGCTAAATAATAGATTTTGACAGCGAGAGGGGGTGTAAAGCTTGAGGTTTGCCTGGGACACCAACACTTTGAACCTAGGGCCAGCCCTGGGTATAGGTAAGAGAATAAGTTACCTTACAGATGGAACTATATATCCCAGAAGGTTAAAAGGAGGAAGCAGTCTGAGAGCTAGTTTCCAGTTACTGTTTTCTAGTAGCCACAGTCCTGCTAGCTCAATAACCTAGCTTTCTGTCTGGGAGCTTTCACTCCACATAATCCTCAGCTGACTAAGAACTATTTCCCTGGTTTTACATGCATCCTCAAACAGTGTGTCTCTTGTAATAGACAGAACTATCCCAGACACTGCTGGGAAAACACCCACAAACCAAAAAGTAACCTCTTCACAGTTCACTAACTCCAGTGTACTGTCGGAATGCCCCGATGTGATTCAGCTAGCATCAGGGTGTTCAGCAGCAGCACCTGTGCATAACCGCATCAGTGCCGCTGAGTATCCCAGTGACTGTGATTAGCGTGGTTAGCGAGTCTGCTAATCATGTTAATCGCATTGAAAACTCCCCCTATTTTTCTGTGTATCTAAAGTATTTTTTATGCAAGTACTGTACATCCCCAAGTAATTTTATGAGACAATCCAAGTACATAAAATGCTGTCTTACATGCTTAACCCCTTTCATGTTTACCCCGAGTGACCATGCCTGTAAGTACCTGACACTTAAATACTTTTTCCATGTTTTTCACTTTACTACCAACAGTACTGGCAGAATGCACAATTCTTAGTCTAAATATGATGACGTGTAACCAGGACATTATCTACTTGTTGGGAATGATACATCTATGTGGTAAACTGGTGTTTTATTGAAATTCATTTGAAGTGGAAATTATGATACAACAGCAAGGATATTTTTGGTCTGCTGATTGTATTAAGAGATGATGTGGAAACAACATTTACATACGTAAGATGGGAGGTGAGGAAATTATGGTCAATGCTTAAAAGTAAAATCTAGCAGCCAGATTCAAATTCAGGATCTATGATTGCAGGGTTCCTGAAGGAGTCCTAGTATATCTCCTTTGGCCTGAGATAGTTATTGCAGTGACCAGACAAGGTATATTTAGGGGAGGGGGAAGGAAGATAAAAAAGAGGTAGCAATATTTCTGGGCAGCTGTGAATGAAGGTTTATGGCACCATATCCTAGCACTCATTCCCATTGACTTAAAAGCATAGTAACCCAAAAAGAAAAGTACTGGGTGAAAGAGGAAAGAAAAAAAGAATGTAAGCAACCAAAGCTGGATTCCTTTAACCAGAGAATCCGGCTTTGGTTGACACTGATGCCTAACAAAGGACAATGCAGGGGTCTGCCATCCACAACAAACATTCATCCTCTGGTGAGCATCCAGCTTCAAATGACCTTCTAGGTATGACACACTTTTTAAAATAGAAAAATAACCTCCCTGGTAAGGAACATTTATCTGAAGCAGAAAATCAATCTGACAGATTTTATTTAGTGAAACAATAGTATCAACTGGAGCCATGGGTGATAGTTTTTAGTTGTAAATTTGGCAAGCTCATCATTTATTCCCAGCAAGACCAATGTCTCAGGCAGCTAAATGTCTTCCACCCTCTCCCCATACAAAAAATATTCTAATGAATAGGTGAGTTATAGGAAAAATGTTGCCCACTGAGAATCATTTCCCAGATGCACTGATGTTTTGTAAGACATGCCAATAGCTTAGCACAGGAAAGCAAAGTTACTTACCTGTAACATGAGTTCTCCATGGACAGCAGGATAAGTCAGCCACAACTGATGATGTCATCCGATGGCGCCATAGACAGAAATACTCTCAATGGCTCAGAAGGCAAAGCAAATACTGAGCATGAGCCACAAACCTAACCCCATAGCCCACCCCTAACTAGCCAGTACGTTCCCAGCTGGGAGCTTGCCTAGTAGTTAGGAAGGCGGGCCTCAGAACCAGAGGTCAACCCCCTCCAGGGTGGGAACATGTGGCTGACTTATCCTGCTGTCCATGGAGAACCTATCTTACAGGTAAGTAACTTCATTTTCTCCTAGGACAAGCAGGATGAGCCAACCACAAGTGGTGTCTCCCAAGCTGGCGTGTGCTGAGGTGGAATGGGGGGAGGCTGAGGCGAGGGCGACACTGCCCAGGGCAAAGAAGACACTTCCCAAGGAAGCAGTGCAGAACATTTATTGTCACATTGGTGTGCAAATGCTATCAGCAAATATGAACTAAAAGCAGGAACAGTAGTGCAAACCTTTACAGCAGAAAATGGCACCAATAAACCAACAAGGTGTGGCAACAACCAGAAGGTGTGTAGCAACATCAACATGTGCAAAAACATCAACATGAACATGTGCAAAAACTGCAACATCAGCAAGTGCAAAAACTGCAACCACTGTGCAAAAACAGCAACATAACCATAGGAAGGGATGTTACCGTGTAATACAAATGATAGAGAGCAAGTCCATGCGAGTCTATGAGATAGTTTTAGCATGATGCCCCAGTGCAGTCAGGGGTATCTGAGAATGAATGAGCTGGGAGCTCATGGTCCAGTGTCACCGGAGACTGCTGTGTCCAGGACCACCTGGCTAAAGACGGTGCTGTCCTATATCGCGACGTCAAGGCAGTAGTGTCTTTGAAAGGTATGGACAGAGGACAAGATGGTGGACTTGCAGATGTCCGGCACTGGTACGGAGTATAGGTTGGCGATGGTGGTCACTAGTGCCCAGAGCTGATGGGCATTGACTTTAGGAGCAGCCTGTACTCTGGCCTAGGTTAAGTAGAAGGCGATGCAGGCAGAGACACACAAGGAGAGGGTCCACTTGGTGACTAGATGGCCTGGTTTATTGGGGTCAGAGGAGACGAAGAGTTGTGACCCCTTCCGGTGGGGGCCATCCAGTACAGGTAGATTAGCAGGGCCCTGATGCAGTCAAGGGTGTGGAGCCTCCCTTCCTCAGGGCGAGCATGTGGTTCTGGGTGGAAGCAGGGAAGCTCAATGATTTGGTTGATGTAAAAAGCAGACACCACCTTGGGAACAAACTTGGGATAGGTCTGGAGGGTGGCACAGTCCTGGTAGAGCAGGGTATATGGAGGGTGGGCCACAAGAACATGCAATTCGCTAATGAGTCAGGCTGAGGTGATTGCTATGAGGAACAGGCTTTTCCAGGAGGCATACTTGAGCTCTGCAGACTGCAAAGGTTTGAAGGGCTCCAGGGTCAACTGGTTGAGGATGATGTTGAGCACAGGGAGTCAGATGATGGGATGGAGGTTTGTCAGGTCCTTCATGAAGTGTGTGACAAGTGGAAGTGTGGCAATAGAATTGTTGCTGGTGCAGTAATGGAAGGCCTCTATAGCGGATAGGTGCACTCTGATGGACTGTGTCTTTAGCCCCTGGTCAGAGGGTGAGGTAAGGTGAGATACTGAATGACCTGTGGCACCGGGCAAGAGAAGGGGTCCAGCTGCCATGGGGCACACCAGGCGTTGAAGTGCCGCCATTTCAAGATGTAAGACTTCCTAGTGGATGGGCACTTCACCACCAGTATCACCTGCTGCACCTCGGAAGGTAGGTTGAGGGATGACAGGGTCAACCTTTCAGCCTCCATGCCATCAGCGCCAGCATCTGCAGGCTGGTGTGAAGGGTGTTGCCACCATCCTGGGTGATTAGGTCCGGCCTCAGAGGGAGGTGTACTGGGGGCTCCAGTCAGGCGGCGAAGGCAGGAGAACCACACCTGCCTGGGCCAATGAGGCACGATGAGGATGGCTTGGGCCCTGTCCACAATGATGTACTGTATTGTCCTGGAGATGAGGGGAGAGTGGTATATTAGAGATCACTTCCCCAAGAACACGTCAAAGGCATCCGCCGCTACACTGCTGCTGGAAGGGCGTTTGGAGCAGAACAGGGCACACTTTGTGTTCTCCTCAGTGAAAAACAGGTTGATTTGTGGCTGGCCCCACCTCATAAAGAGGGAAGTGGCCACCTGGGTGTGGAGATTCCATTTGTGTGGGTTCAGCTGATGGCTGAGGCGATCCTCCAGTTCGTTCTGTATTCCTGGTAGGTAGCAGGCCTGCATGAGGCATCAGTTAGAGAGGGCGAAGTTCCAAATCTGGAGGGATTCTCTGCAGAGGGAATGGGAGCAAGTCCACCCTTGTTTGTTGATATAGAACATGGCTACCTGGTTGTCTGTCAGTATCTGGATCATTTTGCCGGAGATGTGGTGTTGAAAGACTCCAAGGGTGTATCTATCGCCCTTAGCTCCAGCAGGTTGATGTAGAACATCCTTTCCTTTGCTGGGCAGGCTCCTTGAGTGCGGAGTTATAGACAATGTGCCCCACATCCCACTGTTGAGGCATCAGAGGTGATGATCAGTTGGTGTGTGAGCTGTTGGAGGGGCCTGCCTTGTGCAAGGTTCGCTTCGTGTGCCCACCAAAGCAGTGAGTCGGTCACAGCTGCATCCAGCAGAATCACCATGTGAGTGTTGATTCCAATGGGTACACAGATGCCACTGCACGAGACGCATGTGTAATCTCACCAGGGGGAGGATGTTCGTGGAAGCTGTCAAGTGGCCCAGAAGGCGAAGGAGGTACCTCGCTGTTGTATGTGTGGCATTGGAGATGCTGCTAGTCAGGCTGATTATGGTGTCCCTCCGGTGTGGCGGCAGGAACACCCTGGATATGATGGTGTCTATGTCCGTGCCAGTGAACTCCAGTCACTTGTAAGGGTGGAGGTGTGAATTCTCATGGTTCACCAGGAAGCCCAAAGATGAAAAAGAAGGAAGTGGCCACCGGATCACTGCCCGGAGCTCCTGCAGGGATGGGGCAGAGAACAATCAGTCATTCAGATAAGGGAAGACACATGCACCCTGCTTATGAAGGTGCGCGTCTGCCACAGAGACACATTTGGTGAACACAGGCAGGGCTGGCAAGAGTCCAAATTGGAGGACCCAGTATTGGTAGTGGTTCCCCAATACTTGGAAGCGCAGAAATTTTCTGTACTCCTCGTGAATGGGAACAAGTGTGTAGGTATCCTGCAAGCCCATGAGGCTAGCCACTCCTTCGATTGGAACTCAGGAACTGCATCCATAATTTCTCTTGAATGATTAATTTGTTGAGCTTTCAGAGGTCAAGGATAGGGTGTACAACCCCCCAACTTTTGGGGGACAAGGAAATGTCTGGAGTAAAACCCTGTATTGAGCTCGTTGGCTAGAACTGGCTCTGTTGCCTGCGATGCCAGAAGGGAGATGAGTTCTGCCATCATGGAGAGGAGTGCCCCCCCAAGCAACGTTCTGCCACACCTGCTCCTCTCCATGATGGCGGAACTCATCTCTCTTCTGGCATTGCAGGCAATAGAGCCAGTTCAATTCATCATCAAAGAGAAATTCCGGATGCACTCCCTGAGTGGGTGGGGGGGGGGGGTGTTGGCCTTGGATCGCATGTCAAAAGCCTGGGTTGGTTTTCCCCTCCACACTCCACAGAAGGAGTGGGTTTCTGGGTGCTTTGGATGGTAAGGTGCTTGATAGGATTGCTGTCTGTACCACAGTGGCTGCCACTTGTGGTAGGAGTTGTAGCATTTGAAGGAGTAGGTTTTATGGTGGTAGGTTCCCTTGCGAGCATCTGATGGGTGGTGCAATGTTCCCTCAAGTCATTAATGGTGTCCTTCACCTTGTCCCCAAAGAGAGATGCCTGCACAGGGTGCATCAGCGATACGGTCATGTGTGTCATTACGCAGTCAGGATACATGTAGCCAGGCCAGTCTGTGGGCCGAGATGGCTGCTCCTGCGGTACAGGAGGCAGCCTCGAAGGCATCATAGGCAGCCTGGACCTTGTATTTAATGCAGTCCTCAAAGTCCATGAGGGCTGCCATAGTCGCTGACTTTGCCTTGGGAAGCTGGGTGGAGATGGGGGCCTTAAGGTTGGCCACTAGGACATCCTGGTATAAAGCATGTTGAAATTGGTGGGCTGCCACTCTAGCGCTCAGCATGGCCCCTTGATACACCCGCTTACTGATGTCATCGAGGAGCTTGTGGTCCTTCCCAGGCGGGTTGTTCGCAGTGTTGCAAGAGGATTTTGTCCGCTTGAGAGCCAACTCCACGATGACAGAGTGGTGGGGAAGCTGTGATTTCTCAAAACCCGGTACAGATTGTACTAGGTACTTGGCATCCAGCTTGTGTGGGCAGGCAAGGTTGGAGGCTGGGCTCTGCCACAATTTTACCATGTTGTCAGGGAGGAGCTGGTGAACTGGCAGGGCAGTCAGGGACTTTTGCTTATCTAAGAATTTGAAGGCACTGCTCCACTGGTCCATGCCGTCACCAGTTTCAATGGATAGAGCAGTTGTGATCTTGCACAGAAATTTTGGATAATTCTGATCCTCCGGTGGGGCGGACTATGCAGGGGAGGAGATCTCCATCATAGCCTGTGTGAAGGTAAGGGCATCTCCAGCATCATGCGACTCAAGTGCTGCCTCTTCCCTGCCGCTGGGGTCTGTCGCTTGGTCAGGGGAGAGCGGAAGCGAAGGTCTTGGAGAGGAGGCCTCTGAGGCAGGAAAGCATGCTGTGGGAGTGGCCAGCAGAGTAGGCGGGAGGGGGGGGCGCTGCATGCTGTGCTACCATGTACGCGAAGAGTGCCATGCCCCAGTTCTGCATCATGTGGGAGAGGAGTCAGAGGATTCCAGAGGGGCTATCTGCAGGCTCAGGGATGCTGAGGGAGAGGGATACCCTTGAGGTGGCCATCCAGGTCCATTTTCAGATCTGCGCTGTCCTGAGGGGAGATTCCATGGCTGCTGTACCTGCTGCACTTTGTAGAAGTGCTACTGCTGTGGGTGCTGGGGCTGCTAGAACTGGAGCTGATGCTGCGCCATCATTTGCGATGGCTGTGCTGGCATCCCCTGCTCCACTCCTGTGGATTGCTGCTTCGGCATTGGCAAGATCTGTGGCCACTTCTGCGCCGATGATGGTGGTGAGGGCTGGGGCTCCTTCTGTGCCAGTGATCTGGTGGGGTGGAGGGACTCCTTCTGTGCCGATTCTCTGGTGTGGTGGCAGGGCTCTGTCTGCTGCAGCGGCTGTGTTCATGGTGCCAAGACGTGGCAGAAGAGGTGGTCTGTTTTTGCCACTGCTTGGATAGGTTCCTGCTGATGCAATGCCTGGGGGAGGAGCACAGGTCCTGGCGCTGGGCCAGACGAAGCTCAAAAGGAGCCGTATGATTGGCTGGAGGTCTGCGGAGTGGAGCCAGGCCCGGAAAGGTTGCTGAGAGGGCCGGAAGAGATGCTGGGAGGAATGGAAGCAGTATGGCCGGGGTCCCACGTGGCTACAGACTCTGGAGCAGGGTCAGGGAGAGCAGCTGAACTTACAGGAGTCGAAGCATCAATTGGTGTCTTGTAGCTGGGAACAGAGGCCTCAGGAGGCACATCCCAGGTTGAAGCAGAAGAGGGAGTCTCTCTCTCTCAGTGTTTTTCTGGGCCAGTTGGAGGCAGGAGGAAGGTCAGAGGCTTGCAGCAGAGATTGTCCAAGGAAGTCCTTGAGCGCATGGCCGCAAGACTTCCTAGCCCTCGGGGACATGATGGCACAGAGCATACAGTCCTCTACAGGGTGATCCTTACCTAGGCAGTGGAGGCAGAGCCCTTATGTGTCTGAATTGCTCATCTTCCTGGAGCACTTGGGGCACTTCTTAAACCTCGACTTTGGCATTGCAGGTATGTTTGGTTCTTCTGAAGGTTTTAGGTTTTTCTTCTTCTGTATTTCGTCTTTTTCTGTAATTTGTGGCTAGAATCAGTCAGAGAGTGGAGAGATCCATCTTGCAGGCAAGGCGGAAGACTGAAAACTGGCTAGCTAGAGGCAGGCCAGGGGGTTTGGCTTGTGGCTTGTGCTCAGAAGGCAAAGCCTTCTGAGCCATTGAGAATACTTCCATCTATGGCGCCATCAGATGACATCACCAGTTGTGGCTTATGCATCCTGCTTGTTCTAGGAGAAACAGCCTAAATCACTCGTCACTAATGAGAACCTCCAGAATTGGGATGTGCATTTGGTTCATTTGTGTTCCTTAAAAATTTTGGGCATGTTAAATCAATATAATGTGAATCGACTGATGAATTAAAGCATGCTTAGTGTGCATTATAAAGTATTTATATGCGTTAAAAAGTTTTTATTAAAACAAATGTATGAACAAATTGAAAAAAAAATCTGAAAACGGAACAAATCCCAAACAAACCAATCATTTTTTCATTCCCTACTCCTCAACTTTCCTCACCTCCTCACAAAAATTATAATTTGAGGAAAATGTTTGTGCTCTGGAGGAGCAAGAGGATTGATAGTAAGAAACTCAGGCGGGAAGAGAAAAAGTCCCTTTAAGAAGTGGGGGAATGGCAAGCCAAGAACACTGCAGAAGCCAAAGCCTGCTCTACTACCTAACGGTGATTCAGCAGATTTCATGCTCAATACTCAGAGAGCAATAAGGTGGATATAAGTGATGCCTTAGCACCAAACAGAGAGAGAGGGAGGGGATTTTCACGCTAACCAGATCTCATGGAAAGCATCTGAGCTTGAGGAAATCCAGCAAGATATACAACTAGACTTGGAGGAACACGCCCTGCTGTGGAGGAGAAAGAGGACATGGAGCTAAGTGAACAAGATACTGGCTAAGTCTGGATAAGAAAATTTGTGAAGAACTGTGTGGGGGTTTGAAAACATTAATTAAAACAAGGCAGTGCAGGTAGTCAGAATTAGAGTTGCTAAATTGCTAAATTACCCAGTTCCAGGAGTGAGATTTTTTGGCAGTTTTGGTTTTAAATTTTTATTGCAATGTAGCATGGCATTTGTAGTCCTTGATTGGAATCAGTGCTGCAGGTCCCATAATGCATCAGGATGAGCTTCTCAGAAATCCAGGACTGACTTAAAATCTCACTCCTGCAACTGGGTAACTTGGTAGCTCTGGAATTAGTATTTTCACTAGTGTGAGTGGAGACTGCCAAAACCTGTTTCCAGTGCTGAAAAGGATTATCAACGCTGCCAGATTAGCTTCTCTGCTATTCGGCTGACCCAGATATTCAGTGCCGATAGCAAGATATGGCCCCAGCATTGAATATCTGGATCTTTAGTTCGGCAGCGATGGCTAGCCACTTTAGCAGCACTAGCCGCTGCCACTGAATATAGAGTCCATAGTATTACTATATGGGTGGAGCCGGGGCAGGACTGAGACTAAATGAAGGCACATTTTAGAAAAGCCATTTACACAATGGAAGGAATGTGCCACCTAGGTGTGAAACTCCAAGGTGATTTTTTTCTAATTTAATCTTTATTAAGGTTTATTAAAAAGAAATATAAACAAAAAAAACTCCAGTTACAGACTATACTCACAGGAATAGGAAAAATGCATCACATCTCATATAATAACAAAATATAATCATATTATGCAATTTCCAATACAGAAAGTAAACAGGGAAATTAGAAACGAGTCACTGTAAAAAACAAACATTAAAGAAAATATTAAAGACATAGAAAGAAAAATCGTACCTTCCTATCCTAACTACTCTGCCCATAGTTAAATACCCCTTATCAGACCCAGTGAGTAAACAGGTGAGACAGTAAGAAAATTAACATATTTATCCATCTACTCACTTGAAGCACCTTCTTGAGATAAATCAATGCCTGCAATTGTGAGGGTTCAAAAAAAATACTTAAGCTTTACCTAAATACTTAAGCACTTCCAAGGATACTTTAAAAAGAAGGTCATACCCAGTAACAAAGCCCTAGGTGTGAACTAGAGAACCCCCCTGTGAACTGTGTCTTCAAAGACACATCAAGATAAACATGAATAACATAATCCAAGGCGATTTTAGGAAGGCACTATGCACGTGCATAGGTCTTCTAAACTCAATTAAATCTCCGCCATCTGAGTATACACATTTGAAAAATAAAGCGGAGCTTGGAGATGCAAATGTATAGTGATGAAAAATGGTGCAAACTCCCCACTGAGAACAGCGGCAGTGGCAATACCTATCTGTATTCCAAAATTAAAGATATACATGTACATTTTCTACTTATATGCAATCTTCACATATGCAGTGCCAGCATCCGCTTACCTGAGGGACAAAAATTGTGCCTGTATGAGCAGAACATGCCCCCCCCCCCCGCCCCATGGAACATCTGCAGGTTTAGCTTTGCTTGTGCAGATTGAAGAACATGATGGTCACCAGGCAGTCTAATTTCTCCAGGGTTGAAACCCTGAAGTTATGCAGGCTCATACTTGCCAATGAAGAGGTCCTGTACCTACTAGGATGATACAGGTCACCCCATGCTATGGCAAGGAGGATCTGGGAGTCAACTATTGCATACTACTAGGCATATCTTACAGGGGGAAACCCAGCTGCTAGCAATCAGTGTGCAGGCAGGAATGTAGGGCATATAGGGCTGGGCAAAACAGAAAAGAAGATGTGGATGACACCTCGGGCACTATCATCTGAGGGTCAGTAAAGAGTAGCAGGACTCAAGGTAATACAAGAGCTCCATGAAGCCACATACACTCAGGCATCCAGATGCACAAGAAGCACTCAAACTGTAAAGCAGGCACACAAATACAAACAACGTAACAATGGCAAAGTAACATGTGCCATGAGACCCACGGACAGAATAGCAGTCTCAGGGATGGTGATCAGATGACCACAACCACTGAGTGAGCCAAAACCATGACAGGGAACTAGCCTTGATGGCACAGGACAACTGTTGTGTCCAGGGTACCAAACCCTGCTGATGTGAGGACATTGCTATGAACAAAGGGAAGGCAGGTATAGTTGGCAGCAGTTATCTCTATGTGTATTGTATTTTATTTTATTTTAATTCTTAATTTTATTTTTATTTTGGGATATTTTGGGGGGTTCTGCTGGAAGGGGCAGGTAGCGGAATATTGTGTTGGCTTTTTATCTGCTGAATGCCTCTTTGAATGCCGTGCGCATAAGGCAGTTAACAAATGTTTTAAAATAAATGGAATCTCTCTGTATATAAGCAATGCGTAAATGCAAAAGAAAGCAACCAATGAAGAATGACCACGGCTGGAATACTCAAAATAAAATTAAGCAACCTTTGAGTATTCTAGCCATGGTTATTCTCCATTGACTGTTTTCTTCTGCATTTATCCATTGCTTGTATACAGAGAGGTCCTTCTTTGTTCTTTTGTTATGAACACATGTACAGCCTGCCAAGGAATAGCTCCCTTCCACCATCTCACACACACATACACACACAGCTAATTCAGCCCATGCCAACGCGGGATCATCCAGCTGTTGAGGGAGACCAGCCAGATAGGGGTAACACATGGTAAGGGTACAAGTATGTACAGGTTGCAACACATGGAGATGTGTGCAGACATCACAAGTCATGGCCACAGAGTGGCCAGGATATGCCAGCAGGCATGCACCCTGCCTTTAAAGGTCCCATCTCCCAGGTGTGTACACAAGCTGATCACAATGAACACATAGGCACAAATAGGGCAAGTACATACAGTAGAACCACAACAGAATGGATCCATCCATACTGTGTCTGCATAGCACACATCCATAGATGAATGGGACTCAGGTTGTGTGGGCTACCAAGATGTCACAAGCAATGGGCATCAGATGTGCTCAGGGAAAGTTAGCATGGCATCCCCAAAGTTCACATGACACAGCTTCAACACAAAGGCCCCCAAGACAAAGGTCTGTCACTCCAGGACCTACAGATGACTTATATTGAAAGAATGGTTGCTGATGATCTTCTGAAATGAGTGGGTCACAAAGCATGTGTACCCCCCACACCCTTCCCTCACAGAAGATTCCACCTGATGTGAGACCTGGAGTCTTTCAAGAAATGGTACAGGATCATTAGGGACCAACCAAATTCACGGGAAAAAATGTGCTATTTCACGGGAGGTCTTTGAAAATTCAACATATTTCACGGAAAATTCACGGGCCTTTATTTCAATGTTTTATGTGGACCTTAACTAGCAGTTATAGTGTATGTTTCAAGTAATTGCTGTCAACTGTCAGAATGGAGGACAAAAACCACGGCCAACACAAGGAATATCCAAAAAGAACTTTATTGAAGAAGACACAATTAAACAACAAATACTCAGGCATTCACAGTTTTGAGTTCTTTGCAATAATCACTTGATTTATCAAATTGCTCGTCAACAGTCTCTGGTGCTGCAGTGCACTGACAGTCTTGTATTGGCTCATACTCCTTTCAGCATCAACACTGTTTGTGGGCACAGATAAGTATCGTAGCGCCAACCGGCTCAACAGCGGGAATCTGCCAGTGCTTGCAAACCACAATGATGTGACAGACGTTTCTGCGGGAACATCTACAGCCACTGTTTTGTAAGCTGCAAATTCAGCCAAGAGATGACGGTCATCCATTCCATGTATGTTCTGTATCAACTTATCACATTGCAAAAGCAAGACCTGCGTAAAGTCAAACACTCTGACTGACTTCAAGAAGTTCAGCCCTGGCTGGGAGAATCGTTGACGACCTGTAGGTTTGTAGTATTGACTAAGCTTGTCAGCAGTATCTTCAAAGGCCTTTTTGTACTTGGCGACAATGGCAATACTTGCTTCGTATTCTGCCCAAGCCAGAACGTCTATCACTTTGCTGTACGCCAGATGTATGTGAACATCGGTGGACTCAAACCATGTGAGCAAGTCTACAGGCTTCACTGCATTAGCAGCGATGAAGTTCACATCTTCTGCGACAACAGCAGGATCATCAGGAAGCTCATACAATTCAGTCAGTGCATTTGTTGCATCTCTCAGTTGCAATTCTTCAGCAATGAAATCTTTGTAGAACTGGATGAATTTGGCATGGTGCATAACAGTTTTAAACCAGCTGTTCCACCTGGTAACTACTGGGATAGGAGGCAGCGGCACTTCTGTTTCAGTTTTCACAGCAAAGAACTCCTTGTATCTGCACTTCCTAGCGGAGCAAAAACTAAAAATAGACTTGAACAATGCCACCAGATGATCAACGTGTTTGAAGTTTCTTCGCCAGGTCTCTCCAACCAGGCTAACAATGTACGCGTTGCATGTATAGTGAACAGCGTTCGGTAGCACTGCTGCTATTTTCTCAAATGCTTTGGACATGTATGATGCATTATCAGTTACAAAAGCACTAACGTTATTGCAAGAAATTCCCATGTTAGCCACACAGGCAAGTACAGCTTGGCTAACAGTAACTGCATTTAACTTTTCAAGATAAATGACGTCAGCTAAATAAACAGTCAGATGAGCTGCAGACGCTTTAACTTCAGTAACAAACAAAATATGCAAACAAAACCTGTCCTGAGAATCGCTGGCTTCGTCAGTAACAATCGTAACGGATGGCGCAGCTGACAAAAGTTCCTTCAATTGTTGTTTGTGGTTGGAAAAAACTTTCTGTTGGAAGTCTGTTCGCAGGTGTTGTGAAGCAGGCAACAGCCCGAGGTTCGGGATGTGGTTTTGTAGGTAGGAGCACAAGATGGGATGATCTAGTTTTCCCAAAGGGATGTTAGCTTCAGTAAATGCTTCAACCAATTCAAATACAGTCATATTGCACGCGTCCCTCGCTTCCGTGCTACGTGAAAACATTCCCGTAACCGTCGCCTGCTTTATTGCCTTTCTATCCAGTGCTTCTTCTGCTGCTTTTCTTTTGGAAGCATGAACTGATGATTCCAAGTGCCTGTCAATACTTCCTTTCCTGGTGCGATCAACAGTAACGTTACAGTACGAACAAAATAATTTTCCAGAATCGGCATGTAAAGTTCCCTTTGGATACGGCTTAGCTCGTTCTGCACAAGAGACATGTTCAGCTTTCTTCATTATCAACATCATTGATGCACTTTGATATAATTCAATTTTTAATTCAGACTAAACGCTCCCAAATTGAAGCACCCTGCCTTCAAATTATGGTGGTGGCAACGAATACTGTACGTATATACTGTGGACTACCTGAATCAGGCTGTAAGTAAACCTCCCAATTGAAGCACCCTGCGCAGTTCTTTTTATCGGGGCCAAGAGATGGCGTCAGAAGGGCTGCTCCCAAACCTGCTCTCTCACCCCTCCATGGGAATCAGGCTGTAAGTATATGCTCCCAAATTGAAGCACCATGCATGTGCAGTTCTTTTTATCGGGGCCAAGAGATGACGTCAGAAGAGCTGCTCCCAAACCGGCTCTCTCACCCCTCCGCGGGAATCAGGCTGTAAGTAAACGCTCCCAAATTGAAGCACCCTGTGCAGTTCTTTTATCGTGGTCCAGAGATGACATCAGAAGGGCTGCCACACACAGGTCAGCAGCTCCCGAACCGGCTCTCTCACCCCTTTGCGGGAACTTCACATTTTTCACGGAAGATGGCCAAATTCACGGAAAATGCCATGGCCGTGAAATTGTGAAGTAGGTTGGTCCCTAAGGATCATGTGCCAAACCAGGCCCTACCTGCTGGAGCAACTGTCTGGAGCTATAGCAGTAAGAAAGTAAGGAATGGTACATGTGGGAGTCACATAGGGAGGGTCCCATGAAGAGCCATAGGAGATGCATATAAACGTCAGATAGTCACGACATGGAATGGCACAGCAAAGCCCCATATGCACTAGCACAGCAGACATGGTACAGGCTGAAATGGAAGCATGCAGCAGAGAGCTATGTAAAGCTGTTGGCAAATGCAGAGATGGTCAATGGTGTCTCCAACAGTACAGGTTGTTTCAGAACACATGGCAGTACAGTTGGGGAGGTTATTAGCATGACCCCCAGGATGGTTCACGGGGATGGGAAGAAGCAGTGTAGGCAGCTATGTGTATGGATAGTGATGCCACAAGAAGGTGGAACACATGAGCACTGTGCTGCTGTCTGTACCTAGGCACATGTGTAGGGAACAACTATCAGTGGGATACTACTGTCAGGTGCTAAAAAAGCAACATGGATGTTCTGTATACTGCCCTTAAGACATACAGGTACCATAGGCTTGTGAACAGAAGGTGAAGTGAATCCAGGGCATCCTGTGCCATAGGGATCATGGTGTACAACAGCCACACATAGTTCAATGACATGGCAGGGGATGACAATAATGCTAGTATGTGCATGTTCCAGGTACCATTGCAAAGGATTGTACATGCAGGTAGTGCTTTATCAACCATGGGAACATAAGAACATAAGATATGCCATACTGGGTCAGACCAAGGTCCATCAAGCCCAGTATTCTGTTTCCAACAGTGGCCAATCTAGGTCATATGTACCTAGCAGTTTCCCCAAGGGACACAGGTTCCACAATGCTTGTATTGGTTCAAGCATTGATATCCTGGGTCCCTTCTTAATAATGGTCTTTGGACCTTTCCTCCAGGTACTTGTCCAAACCTTTTTTAAACCCAGCTACACTAACAGCTACTACCTCCTCCGGTAACAAATTCCAGAGTTTGATTACACGTTGAGTGAAAAAATATTTTCTTTTATTAGTCTTAAATAGTTTACCCTGTAGCTTTACTGCATGTCCCCTAGTCTTTCTATATTCTGATAAGGGAACAGCACAAACATGCAGATATAGCACCTTAAGGGCGACATATCCCTCCACACCATATATGGAGGGAAATGTAGCATCCCTGAACAGACAGTGCACATGTATATCCACACTATTTTATAATGTGATGCACATGCTTGCTTCACTTTATAAATTAGGGGCTTACTAAAATGCCATACCCTAAACATGGCAGTTATATCTGCCCTAGAGCAGACAAAGCTGGCTGCACCTAAATTAACACAGGGACCTGCACAGGAGTGGAGGAGTAGCCTAGTGGTTAGAACAGTGAACTGGTAATCAAAAAGAAAGTGTTCAAATCCCATCAGCATGCTTTGTGGCCTTGGACAAGTCACTTAACCCTCCATTGCCTCAGGTGCAAACTGAGATTGTAAGCCCTCTGGGGAAAGCTAAATGCTTATAGTACCTGATTGTAATTGCTACTGGAAAGGCATGAGCAAAATACTACTAAATTAAATTATATTTCTATAATATATGCATCCCTCATTTGGTTTGCAGCTTGTCGTGCTGTGAGGGCTTGTGTGCATCAGTGATGCTGAGAGCTAAACTATCGGTAGTTTAAATACTGGCAGGCAGGGGCGGCCCAAGGGGGATGCGGGGCCATGTGTGGAGACTCGGTGCGGGGCCTCATTTGCATAAGGGGCCTCATTTGCATAAATATTTGCGTAATGTTACCATACACTAACTTTTAGTAAACATGCTTCTTCATGAGTGTATGGATAAAGAAAGACTAAAAGATTTCTACATTACTATAATACAGTGCCAACCGCCAGGCACATTAGGAACTACTACAAACACTGCCCATTTAAACCTATAGCAAACCTGCCGTATCCTAACAGCACTACAAGGACTCATAAAACACCATACCATACCTATCAAAAGGCAACACTGCAAATATTAAACCAATACATTTCAGAGAATAACAATACATGACCTACTGGGGAAAGAGAACAAGTGGCAATGTCAAATAGGAATTACATAAACAGAATACCTCAGCTCAGTTACACATGCAGAACATAGACCATCACCAAACAAGGAATCACAATTTAGAAACAGGAAGACAATAATTAAACTGGGAAACCCAAAAGCCAAACTTGGAATGTACAACACTGTAGAAATAAAACTATAAATTAATTTCCTCTTGTACTAAACAAAGCACAGACGTTAATGATGCACATTTCCCAGAGCTGACATATTCCAGTTAATAAATTCAAAATAAAGAGATATCTTTGTACCTTTTGTGCATTTTTTTCAGTTGCAATTGTTCCAGCCACTTTCTTCTGGTTTATTTGTGTCTTCTGCTAACTCTCCATCGTCTGCTGTCCATTTGTCCTTTCTTCACTCTTCTAGTTTTTTTCCATTCTACCTTTACATCTGTTTTAACATACTAATCTTTCTCCTTTTGCTCTTTCCTCATTCCTATTTCATCCACTCAAATTTTACCCCTCCATTCTCAATCCCCACTTACTCTCCCAACACCCGGCCAATTGTAGATTTTTCTTCCATCCCACACAAAATATTTTTCCCCTCTCCATTTCACTCTCCCAGCCCCAACCCCTTCTAATCTCCCCCAACATCAGCTCCCTTCTAGTTCCAGCCCCACCCAGTATCTGCTCCCTTCTAGTCCCCCCCATCAGCCCATTTCCAGTCCTAGCTCCCCCATCCATTTCCAGTCCTATACGAGTCCCTTCATCAGCTCATTTCCAATACCAGCCTCCCATCAGCCCATTTCTAGTCCTTTCCTAGCCCCACCATCAGCCCATGTCAAATCCTAGCTCCCCTCCACTCAGCCCATTTCCAATCCAAGCCCCCATGAGCCTACTTCCAGTTCTAGCCCCTCCATGAGTCCATTTCAATCCAAGCCCCCACCACAGACCATTTCCAATCTTAGCTCCCCCCAACACCCAATTCCCAGTCCTATCCTAGCCCCTCCATCAGCCCATTTCCTGTCCTAGCTCCCTCCCATAAGAGCCTATTGCAAGCCCCCCTCCCCCTCGGGGATTTGCAGTTCAAGCCCCCGGCCACGCCGCCCATTTCCATTCCAAGCCCCGCTCCCCATCAGTTATTTGCAGTTCAAGCCCCCCACTTCCCCTCAGCCCATTTCCATTCCAAGCCCCGTCCCCTTCAGCTATTTGCAGTTCAAGCCTTCCCTTCCACTCAGCCCATTTCCAGTCCTAGCAACCCCCCCAACCCATTTCCAGTCCTAGCCCCCCATAGCCTCTTACCAGTCCTAAGCCCCCATCAGCCCACTCCCAGTCCTAATCCCACCAGCCCATTTCCAGTCCTAACCCCCCATCACCCAATTTTCAGTTTAAGCCCCCCCATAGCCTATTACCAGTCCTAACCTCCCCATCAGTCCACTCCCAGTCCTAATCCCATCAGCCCATTTCTAGTCCTAACCCCCCATCACCCAATTTTCAGTTTAAGCCCCCCATAGCCCATTACCAGTCCTAATCCCATCAGCCCATATCCAGACTTAGCTTCCCCATAGCCCATCACCACTCCTAACCCCCCACCCCCCAGCCCAGGGAAAATTTAAAATAAAAAAAAACTGTCTGCTGCCGCTGCCGGGGCCGGGGCCGCGGCCGCCATGGCAGAATCGAGTGTGCCGCGGGGCCCCCCTTGCCCGGCAGAGCCTGCCCTCCCCTGCATCAGCTCCCTCTTTGCAGCTGCAGTCACACACGCCGGCTTTCAGAGTGCAAAGGGCATGTTTTGCTAGCCAATCTTAAGCTGGTATCCTCAATTTGAATGGCCAACTGTTCGGCGTTTTTTGCCAGTTTCATGGCGGATCAAGTTCCTCTATGAGTTGAGTTTTGAGCGCTTGATGCAGGGGTCTTGTTCCCCGAAACGTGCACGTCGCACATGTTTATAAGATAAGTGCAGTGTTTTCTTATTGCTGAAATGTTTTGGCATATTTAAAGTTTGGACTAATTAAACCTATGTGTTTGAATAAAAGGGATATGTATCGTGTTTGGGGGTTGGTTCACAGTGCCTCCTCCTCGCGATTTATGTCCGACAAAAAAATATATTGAAAGAATCTTTTGGGGATTATAACGGTATCTTATTTTTGTGGTGCTCCATTCCCCTGCATGGAGTAGGTACAATGGGCAATTCTGTATATGCTTACAAAATCGCAACCAGTAAAAGCATGCACAGAAGTAATGTGTGAGAGGTGCATATCTTTCTGCAGTTCCTTAAAACTCTCCCCTGCAGTGCTGATAAGCAGAGGAATAGCATCTATGTCACAGGTCTGCAGACCTACAGATCACACCTGCACAGGTCAAGTCAGAGTGGACACATGAAAGGATGAATAGGGGGTGCCAATGAGGGTACCGCAGTAATGTGCATAGTCCTGTGACATGCCTGCTTGCATCAAAGTACTAAGTAGGCCAGAGAGTAGAAATACATATGATTACTGGGGCTATAAGGCATGTATCTCTGCTCCAGCCAGTCCACATGGCACATGAGCACCAGTATACCCATCATGGAAGCCCAGCCTCCTATTTTATCCTCAGCCACTCCATGACACTGTGGAAACACCCAGCCAAACACCAGGCCATTGCAATTGCTTGGGACCCCATCTGTGACAACCCTACCTCACACCTAGACACATGGCTCCTAATTGTCCTTAAGATGCGCAATCCATCTCCATATGTTCTTGCTTAAAGCCCCCTCTCTCTGTAGCACATGCTTACTGCCATAATACACAGGATGGTCCAGGGAAAGAGGTGACCATTGGAATGACACAGGTATGGAGACACAGATCTGGTGTTGCTTATGTCCCCAGAACATAGCTCCATATCTACCCCACAGTGCATTGTAATATATCGCTCCAGAGCCAGGGGCTGACAGTGACTAGAGTCAGGGGTTCCAACACCTATATAGGTGTCACCACATCACTGGACTGCCATTGAATGCACAGCACACATGGGAGTGGTCAAGCAATGATGAAGAAACTCAGGCAGCCTGCTAATATGTATAAAACTAAAATGGGCTATGGCGGCCCTGACAAGCATATATATGTGATAAGTGCTGTCTCTGACCAAAGCATGTCATCCAAATGAAAGTTGCTCACAAGAAAAAACATCTTCTGCTAGGATGAAGTAGAACTCATGTTGCGGAGGGTCCTCAAGCACCAGAGAGTGCTTCTAGGCCATGAAGGTGCCATGTGAATGCCTATCATAAATGGAATTTCTGGTTGGCAGGGCCGGTGCTACCATTAAGCAAACTAGGCGGTCACCTAGAGTGCTGGCCCTCTGGGGGTGCCCATTGCCCATGCTGTTGCCCTCTCTGGGATTGACAGATGACAATGGCTTGAAGCACCCCTGCGGTACTTACCTTCAAGCTTTGGTGCCACAGGGCTGTTTGCTTCCACCCCACTCTGATTCCTGATGCAGACTTCCTGTTTGCACAGATTTGCCTAGGGCACCTTATCTCCTTGTGCCAGCTCTGCTGGCTGGGCATCTTTCAATGTATGAATGCCATCTATCACCGCAACTGAGATACAAAGAACCCAAACTGAAAGTGGAAGGAGGTAAAACGAAGACCAAGCATACTACTACCACTGCTTATTATTTGTATAGCACTACATGGCGTATGCAGTGCTGTAAAGAGAAATGTAATATAGTAACATAGTATAATGATGGCAGATAAAGACCATCATAGTCCATCTAGTCTGTCCAGCAAGCTGGCAAGAGTAGGTGCACCCACCACTCCGTACAAGTCACCCCTTCCCATGCCTTTCTTTAGGGGTGTATCCACCGCTCTGTGCAGGTCACCCTTATTTGTTGAGATATAAGAAATAGTTACGTTTATTTTGATTTTATCCTGTTGCTATAAAGGGATCCACTGTATCTGTCGCATGCCATTTTGAATTCCGTCACTGTATTTGCCCCCACCACTTCCATTGGGAGGGCATTCCAAGCATCCACCACCCTTTCAGTGAAAAAGTATTTCCTGACGTTGCCCTTCAGTTTACCCCCTTGAAGCTTTATGTTATGTCATTTAGTTTTGCAGCTTCCTCATCTTTGAAAAAGGTTTGTTTGTTCATTAATACCCTTTAAGTATTTAAAGGTCTGTATCATATCTCCCCTGTCCCTCCTCTCCTCCAGGGTGTACATATTTAGGTCTTCAAGTCTCTTCTCATATGTCTTCTGGCACAGGCACCAAATCATTTTGGTCGCCTTCCTCCAAACTGTTTCCAGTCTTTTTATATCCTTTGCGAGATGGTCTCCAAAACTGAACACAGTATTCCAAGTATGGCTCCACCAGTGGCTTGTACAGTGGTGTTAGAACCTCCTCCTTTCTGCTGGTAATTCCTCTCTGCATGCCATCCAGCATCCTTCTGGCTTTGGCCACTGCCTTGTCAAACTGTTTCTTTACCTTGAGATCCTCAGAAACAATTACTCCAAGGTCCTTCTTCTGGTCTGTGCACACCAACCTCTCACCCCCTATCATAACCTCTCACCCCCTTTTGCAGGCATGTAAGACTCAGTCCCTGCTTATAAGAGCTTACAATCTAGTCAAGACAGACAACACAAAAGTCAAGGCAAACAGCACAACTGGGGACTAGAATATATCTTGGTGAATGGTAAGGAAACACATAGGAGGTGAACAGGAGATTAGGGGGAATCAGGATCCAAAAGCAGTCTCAAAGTAGTAAATGTTTATCCTGAAGGCCACGAAGAGAGGACCACATGGCCAACCTCAGCCCCTCTGTAATCTGGAGCAACAGGTGCTTCAAACAATTTATGAGGATTCAGTTAGGGGAGTTGGTGACCTGGACACATCAAGAACCTAAAGGTAAACCAACAAAAGCAACAAAGTATCTGTAGAGGATAGCAGGAACAAAGAAACAGATACAAGGACTGGCAGTGATTCAGATAAAAACCAATTTATTTGATGGCCCCTACGCGTTTCAGCCAACGGCCTTCCTCGGGGGGGGGGGGGGGGGGGCGGGGTTATGTTTTAGTGGTCCATATCTTCATTCATATGAAACATTTCTCTGAAGGTATTTATATGGTTTTATTGTTATCTTTTACTTCTATTTGACTTATTATTTATTTATCATTTTATATTGCACTGTTTAGATCTGTATCCCTCTCCATTGTGAGGTTTCTATAATGATTGTCTGTTTATGCATGGTTTTATGGTACATATATTAGTTATGTTTTGTTCCAATTGGTCATTTTTATTATATTACTACCGGTTCTAATGTATCCTCCTCATCTCCTTCCACATGGATTTTTATGTTATTATTCATTGAGTATGTTGTTTCTTATATGTTTATTTGTCAATGATTCTAGTTTTAATATGTTTTAATATATTTTTATGATAATTTACCTATTTTATCCATTATTAGTTCACACAATGCTGTTTTTATTTTGCTCATTTATTTATGCTTGTGTTCTTAATGTCATAATATCTTCTTGTTTTTTGATGTTATTACATCTTTACGTTTATGACTGCTTATTGTTTACTAATTTGTTTATTTGTTTCTACTTATTTTGAGGTTTGCCCTTTCACATGTTACCCCCCCCCCCCCCCCGAGGAAGGCCATTGGCCGAAACGCGTAGGGGCCATCAAATAAAGTGGTTTTTATCTGAATCACTGCCAGTCCTTGTATCTGTTTCTTTGTTCCCACATCAAGAACCTGCCATAAATACAGTAGGCATCTGCAGCATACATTCCTACATGTGTCCTACTTAACTCGCCTCTTATTTTTACTTCTTCTCCAATATATGGGCATGCAAACACCTATCATCCTTACCTCACAGATGATATCCATTGTGAAAATATATGCCTCATGCCTTCACAGGAGTGCATGCAGGGGGGAATATTCAGGTCACAGTCACCAATTGTATACTGCAGGCATGCAGTTATGTTGTTCCCACTCCCTGAGATATAAATAAAAGCGGTTTACAAGGAACAAAAAATGACAATTGTTTACATAGAACTTTGGTAAGAGAACACATTGAACGGTAAACTTAACATGGAAAGTAAGATTGGTATAATATAATTATGCTGAGCGTATATACATGGTTATAAGGGAGGAAGAGTGGAGGAAGGGGATTGGAGAGTAAAATTAGTATAATATTGTTATAATGAATGTATTTACATGGCTTGTAAAAGGTGGGGAGAGAAGGAGGGGGGTGGACATGGGAGTTAGGTTATTGTTGTCTTGGTGTATGCCATCTATGTGATGTAATGTTTGTTGAATAATAAAGTTGTGGGCTTCTTGCAAAAGTCAGTGAGTTCATGTGTTTCCCTGAGGTCGCTGGGAAGTTTGTTCCATAAGACTGGTGCATAGGTAGAGAATGCCCTGTTACAAGTGTTTTGGTTGATTCTTGTAATGTGCATTGGTAAGCTGAGGAGGTTTGTGCTGCATTTATGGTTTGATCTGTTGATTGTTGGTGCATGAATGAGGGCTTTTAGGTATGAAGAGGATTGGTTATGGGGCGCTTTGAATATGTTCAGTATCTGATTCTACTGTGATTAGGTAGCCAGTGCAAGTCTTTAATAGAGGTGTAATGTGGTCAGATTTCTTTGCTCTGATGAGGGTGCATGCTGCGAAAGTTTGCTCCATTTGTAGTTGGTGGAGGGATTGTTTAGGAAGCCCTTGGTATCTGCTATTGCAGTAGTCTAGCAATAAGAAGAGCATGATATACAGAGTGGAAGTCTGTGGCGGTAAGCAGTGTTTGAAGGTTGCAGAGTGTTTTTATCTTATAGTAAATTGCTTGTGTTATTCTGGAGATATGGGGGGAGAAAGTGAATTGTTGGTCAATGGTTATGCCCAAATATATGTTACCTCCTGCTTTGTCTCGAGGAAGGTGTCATGTATTTTGATTGTGGCAGGGGGAGAAAAAATTATTTATGGATATGTGGAGAACCTCAGATTTTTTGTGATTTATATGAAGGCCATGTTCATGTAGCCATTGCTGATGTCTTGGAAGCAGGAGGATATTTTGCTATAATCTGGGTTAGAGATGTCATAGGGCATGAACATCATGATTGTGTCAGCGTAGATCCTGTAATGAACATTGTGGGTATGGAAGATGGCACATATAGGTTGGATGAATATGTTGAAGAGTAATGATGAAAAAGTGGATCCCTGTGGAACTCCTTTGTGTTGTAGGTATGGGATTGAAGTGATTGGTCCTATACGCACCTGTTGGTGACATACTGTCAAGTACAACTGTAACCATTTGAGCGAGGTGTCAACAATTCCTATATATTGAAGTCTGGTGAGAAAAAGGTCATGTGGTATTGAGTCGAATGCTGCCATTATGTCAAGGAAGATGAGGATGTAAGCCTGGTTTATATTGTCAATGCCTCGTGTTAATGTATCTATAAGTGATGTGAGGAGCGTTTCGACTCTGCGATGTGGCCTGAAGCCATGTTGATGTGGGTCCAATGGCGAGTGCTTGATGTGGTTTTGTAGTTGTTGGAGCATTATGTGTTTAATAATCTTGGAGATGAAGGAAAGGCTGCTTATGGGTCTGTAAGATGCGGGGTCAGTTTTGTCAGCTCTGGGTATTTTTTAGGATAGGCCATATGGAGGCCATTTTCAGCTCCCTTGGAAGTATAGCTTGGTTAAGCGAGCATGTGCCAGTTGTGGATGCTAATCGGTTTGGCCATTTTGATCCAGCTAACAGGGCAAGGATCAAGCAGGGAGATAGTGGCATTGATGCTGCTGATAATATGTTCTATGTTATCCTTAGAGATGGAGTCAAAGGTATTCCATTGGTTCTTATGGGAAGCAATTTCTCGTGGAGTGAAGGGTATGATGCTGATGGGCCCCATTCTGTTCAGGAAGGAATCTGCCATTGCTTGTGGATGAGGGGAGTCATTTGGTTTCTGGTGGAACTGCTGATCTGGTAATTTCCTCTCCAGTCCACTCTATGTGTACGAAGTTGTGACCCACACAGATTGGCTGCAATGATCAGGCATCTCTCATAACAGCACCCTACTACCCCTTAAGGTACATCAAAGCATTTGAAATGGGTCTCCAAGAAACACATAGGCTACTCCCCGAATCTTCTGTTATGGGAGTGCATGAGCAGTATTCACCTCGGCCCTAAGTATTTGGGCCCTGCACCAGGCTCATTACCATCCTCTTGGCCAACAGTTGTTTCCCCACTTGTCTGTACCTCTATGGGGAGCTTCATCTGCCTTGGGTTGA
This sequence comes from Ichthyophis bannanicus, assembly GCA_033557465.1. Classification (NCBI taxonomy): domain Eukaryota; kingdom Metazoa; phylum Chordata; class Amphibia; order Gymnophiona; family Ichthyophiidae; genus Ichthyophis; species Ichthyophis bannanicus. The sequence continues at coordinate 767,659,587 of CM066035.1, read as the reverse complement.
GACTAGCACACAGCTATGGGCATTTGGGCTTTTGGTGCTTGTGCATTTCTGTGGATGTGGTGATGGGATGTGTGCATGTGACACCTCCAGACTGTGCAGCCTGCCAGTAGCTACTCCCAATGTGCATTGAATATGTGGCTTGCTGTGGATATACTACTTCTACTACTACTACTTATCATTTGTATAGTGCTACAAGGCATATGCAGCACTGTACAAGCAAATGTAAAAGACGGTTCCTGCTCATCAGAGATTACAACTTAGTCAAGACAAACACCAGAACATCTGAGGACAAGGATATACCTAGGAGAATGGTAAGGAAACACATAGGAGGCTAGGCAGATCAAGATCTAAAAACGGCCTCGAAGAGGTGAGTTTTCAGCCTGGATTTCAAAAAGGGCCAGAGAATGAAGCATATTCATTGTGAATATCCTGAAAACCAGACGGGCTAAAGGGCACACCAGGACTTGCTTGAGAAACACTATATTAGTGTATAACCTAGGATATTTGCCTTTAGTGCGCATTGGTTTACTGCAATGCTAACTACATAATGAGACACAAAGCATGCAAATTCATTACCAAGCACCCCGATATTACACAAATCGAATAATGTAGCTTTCGTTTAACTTCGGACCTAATTTATTGCAGAAGAAAGAGATCACTAATGCTCCTGGGAACCTTGTTAAAGGGGCCAGAAGTCTTCTTATGATCATGCTCCTCCCATTCCTCTCCCCCCCCCCATACAGACACTGCCTTCAGGTTGCAACCTCACCCCCTAAATGGAACAGGCCTGCCAATCCATGCCCCCATCTTTGAATCCAGCCCCCCAAAACAGAACTCCAATTTTCCCAACCCTCCTGGACCTACCAAGGCCGTCCCTGCTGTCCACACAACAGGTACAGGAATGATCCCCAGTCGCTCCTGCCCTCTAGGCCACTGGCATCAAAATTGTGCCAAAACACTTCCAGCAGCTATCTTCAGTACTACCACTAGGTGTAAAGCTGCCAAACAAGGACTCATTATTTAGCAGTTCAACTCCCAGTAGGGGTCAAGACCACCGCTAGCAATGTGCAGAATGTGTGGCAGTGGAGTGCACAGGTTTTAGACCTATCCATGGTATGGCCACAGCCCTGGCCTTCTCATTTCTATGGTGCAAGTAGCCATGGGTAGCAATGATGTGATATGGGTCCTGGCCACCACACAGAATGCCATTCTCAGTCACACACTGTGCAATACAGCAGCAGAGGTATTTATGCGTGGAAAGGGCATGCATCACTGACATGACATAGGATGGATAAACCACTGGGACACGGTGAATGAGTACATTTCATGTCCTACTTACAAGCACCCCAGCAGACAGATCCCTGGAAAGGATCTCATACAACAGGCCATCATAACCAGGAGCGATGGTGGCAGCCTAGTAGCGTGGAGGAGCAGGAGTCCAGAGCTGAGGAATATCAAGGCGCCAAGGATGACAACCTTGCTGATTTTGGCATGCACCTGCAAAGGTTTATGGAACTGGGTTAGCGCGTATGCTAGACTGTTAGGGCCCGATATTTGAAAGGCATTTTCATGGTTTACAGCTGTGTAAACTGTGTAAATGCCTTAAGCCCGGATATTCAATGGCACTTACACGGTTAGTGCTGTTGAATATCCCCTCCTAAGTCCCCTATGTGCCCCAACAGTACACGACCGAGGAGAAGGGGCACTTCCAACCATGTCAACACACCAAGAGAGATCACCAAGGTCTGAAAGGACACCTCTGAACGAGCCCTTTCCCTGGCTGCACCAGCAATTTGGAACAACCTACCAGACGAACTTCGACTAACTACAGACATCAAAGACTTCCGGAAGCAACTAAAGACAACACTATTCATTGAACACTATGGGGATGTCACATGATCTACCCAACAATCAGATCAAGACCGAAGACCAAACCCCCTCCCCCACCACTTGTATATAGGAATGAATAATAGCACACATTGTGACCGGATCTCCGGAAACAAACCCCTCCCCCTCCACATAGTCATCGGAATGTATAATAGCGCACAATGTAAATAGTTCAACATGAATCTAATATACCCTAACTCACACACACACACTCTGTACCACTGCATGACCGCCACTAAAACACTACTGTGATTGTTTGCTGTGAAAACCGCCTTGATTTAAGGAAAAGGCAGTATAGAAATCCTTTTAAATAAATAAACAATGCTATCCGGTTAGCATCAGGGCATGTTGGGGGCATTCTGGGATGGAACGGAGGCAGAGACTGCCGCTAACCAGGTAGCAGCCATATTGCACCGCTACCCGGTTAGCAATCTCTGGCTGGATATAGTTAATAGTTTATATATTGTTCCATGTAGCTCTATTTGTTCAATGTAAACCGCCCCTGATCGTTGGAAGGGGTGGTGGGATTAGGGGTGAGCGGGCAGGGCTATGCACCATAGTGGCGCATAGCCTGCCTAGTCAAATATCGGGTCCTTAGTGTACCTCACTATTTCTTTACTTTCCGAAGTGCCTTGGTGTACAAGCTGAGCTTGATTGAATAGGTCCTATATGTAGTAAACATGGAGAAAAACTCATTTCTTCCTTTTTATCAACACATTTAATATGTTTTCCTTTCTCTTTCCTGCTGCTGAAGTGACAGATTCGGTCAGGTTAGCAAGGTCTTATATTATAGGCAGCAACAGCAATAGCTTATGAATCCTCCAAAGATCAATAACAATTCAGACATAAACATTTTGTCTTACATACGGGGCACTTAGAATTAACCAGTGTTTTAAAGGAGAACTGAAGGTAACCATAGTTTATTCTCAGAATACATGTCAGGTCTGCTTGCTCTGTTCACTTATGAAGCAGCATTTTTATTATGTTTCTGTTTTGGCCCGGCAGTCCATTCTGCTGTTTTGGGCTTCCAATTCAATTGTGGCTTGTCCCACTGCTGTGTTTCTGGTGCCTGGAGCCTTCATTTGCACCTACTTGGGGGATTTTTCCCTCCATATTTAAACATCCCCCACCCCGCCCATACACACATACGTCTATCCAGTCCAAACATTGCAGTGATAGTTCTTAGGCCTGCAGCTCCTCCCTAGCTACCTTTCCTCTCTTATCTCTCTCAACACCCCTCCTTGGGAACTCTGGCTTTTATCTGTGCTCTTCTCTGCCACTGCCAACTCTAGACTTTGTTTATTCTTCTTGTTTATGCTAAATAAAAGAAATACTTTGCTGCTCCATATGCCTGGAACAAATTACCCAAGTCAGTACGTCAGGCTCCATCTCTGGTCCCATTTAAATCCCAGAGATGCCAAGGGTGGCCCATCCCAAAGATTGAGATCAAAGGCCAATGAGTGGGGGTTTTCTTGCAGCACATTCTGAGTATAAATTTGCAAAGACCTGCATGTTGTATTGGTTGGCAAATAAAAAGAGCACCACAACATGATATTTAGCTTTGTCTAGTTTTATTTACTTTGTAATTTTTCAACCCCATAAGAAATATTGATACTAAATATGGAAAAAGAAGCTTGTCAGTTTATACAAACTGTGTAGATTGTTGCACATTTCCCACCCAATATTCCCTTAAAAATATCTCAAAAATAAGTATACCTAAACATATAATAAGCAAAAAAAAATCATAACTGCTGCTGTAACTACTGTGCTATTAAAAATACAAGTGTCGTTATTCTGAATCATGGATGGCCCTGCTCTCTCATAGCATATGTTGGGGACTCTCTCCCTAAATGGATTTGGCTGGAATCTGGCAGAAATATTGCTATCCCAGTAAGAGACCGTTTAACAAAATTCAGTCCAATCTATTCACAGAGAGGGCACAGATAAATGCTTATAAAGAGAGAACATCAAGATGCTTTGCATTGATGAACAACTATGAAACAGAACCAGAATGTTTTTGTTCTATGGCACTTACACTGAAAACAGAAATAAGTTGTACCTTGTTTTTAGCCGACTTCAACTTGGAAGCAGTAGAGACTGATTCTTCAGTCCTCTGGTAGCCACTGAACAGTGATAGCATTGGACTAAACTCTTCAAAGCAAAGACAGAACTGTAAAAAGTTGGAAGTGATTGCAGAGGGTATGTGCAGCTATGACTCTACTTCCCTCATGTCACCCAGAGTTTCCAAGTCACCCAGTTCCACAGTTCCAGAAGTGAGATTTTTTGCCAGTTCTAGTTTTAAATTTGAATTGCAATGCAGTATGGTGTTTGTAGTCCCTAATTTTACCCATTGGAATTAGTGTTGCAGGTCCCATAATGCATCAGAATGAGATTTTTTTAGAAATCCTGGACTGGCTTAAAATCTCATTCTTGGAACTGGATAAGTTGACAACACTAGTTACTACCTGGAAGAGGGCCATGAAGCTGCAGAATAAGATTACAAGCACAGCACAGGGCTTGATGCTATGACCATGCATTCCGAAACATACTGTATCTGCTTGCAGGGCTATGATGGGAGAAATGGAACTATTTTTTGTAGTTCCTAATCTGATTTTTCCCCTAGCACAAAGTATATTTTCAATTACTGTACTTGTAAGTAAACAAAACAATGTAGGCACTTTTGTGATGTTTTTTTTAAAATTTTCCTTTTTGATTTATTCTGTACATTTACATAGGAATTTTAGAAAAATTACTGCAGAAAAAAATACCAAACAAAAAACTGTGAGATATTAATTCTAAACAACAGCAAAAAACCCTAGAGATAACAGGGATTGAACCCACAACCTCGTGTGTACAACACATAATAATCTACTACTAGGCTACTTGCTCAACTGACTTGTGCTGCTTTATTATAGGTGAGTATATAGAAAATCAAACCTGCTCTTGTCATATTTTGCAATAGCTGAGTTCTTATTGGCCACTGCAAACAAATAAAAATAAAAACATATCTGCTTCTAAAAATGAGAAAGTTATATTGACTGTACAATACAGATTATTTAAGCAGCCTAACATTCAACATGATTACCAGGGTAGGTAGCATTTGACTTCCCAGAGGCTATAGTACTGTAGCCTCAGGAGCCACCCTGCCCATGCTAAGGGGAGAGGAATGCTGTTGCCAGACACATGAAGGGTTTTGTTTTGTTTTTTTGCCTCTGGTCTATTTTGTTTTCCATTGCTACAGTCTCCCATGGCAGCCACCCTGCCTGAGCCAAGACTCCTTCAGCAGCACCAAGGGCACAAAGCAGGCTATAAGAATCTGAATGCTTTAGGTTCTGTTACTCTCTCCAGCTGATACTACTAATGCTGCCATGCTTTGAGCTCCCTCTGCTGGTGCTAGTGCTCCTGCACTTGTTACTCATGCCGTCCAGAGCAAAAAATGAAAGTGAAGATGATCTGAAACATTTGCTTCTCATAATCAAGGAACATAGTCTTAAAATGGATCTGCACCTTAATGTAAAGAAGACAAAGATCCTGACAACTGGCAAAATCAGTAAGTTCATTGCAACAGTTTCCTTGTATATAGTTAGCAATTGTTAATTGCTTGTTACCAATGTTCCCGCTAAGCGACTGATCGCTCTGCCCCTCCCCCGGCGGAGGACCCGGCACAGATTAATGAGAACATTGCGAGGGTACTGCGGCGTGCACCCAGCGCAGCTTAGCGGGAACATTGCTTGTTACCCCAACTAACCTCCAAGTTATATATCCCTGTTCTATGTAAAGCTCGTTGCTGTAACTGTTCCATGTAAACCGTTTTCAATGTATGATAAGGCGGTATAGAAGACCTGTTAAATAAATAAAATAAATAAAATTGTTGATGGAGAAGAAATTGAAATAGCTGACAACTTTAACGTACTTGGATCAACTATCAATAAAGAAATGACAAGCAGTCAAGATATCTGACAACACATTGCTCTTTGTAGAATGGTTATGAAGAACCTAGACAAGATTGTCAATAGCAGAGATGTCTTGCTCCATAAAAGATTCAACTTGTCCAATCCATGGTATTTTCAATAATGTCATATGCACGCAAAAGTTGGACAGTGAAAAAGATAGGAAGAAAATTGATGCCTTTGAATTATGGTACTGGCGATGAATACTGTGTATACCATGGACTTCCCAAAGAACAAACCAGTCATTACTAGAGGAGATCAAACCTAAGCTTTCCTTAGAAGCTCAGATGACAAGTCTTCGACTTTCATACTTTGGACACATCATGTAAAGAGAGAGATCATTAGAGAAAGACATCAAGCTTGGCAAGGTAGAAGATCAACGCAAGAGAGGAAGGCCAGCAATAAGATGGATCGATACAATAACAGCAGCTATGGGTGCCTCTCTGTCAACAATGAGCCGCCTAACTGAAGACCAAACACAGTTTAGGAGAACTATCCAGAGGGTCGCCATGAGTCGACACCGACTCAACGGCACTTAACAAAAACAGCTGAGGGAGCATCAGCTCAGGAAGGCTGCCATGGGAGACTGAGGCAACAAATTGCAAACAGAACAGGACAGAGAGACTTCTGAGCAGCAATACTGTGTGCTGAAATTGGGGCAGAATCAGCAGCCGAAGTACCCATTATGATCGGAAGTCAGTGAGTCCCGCAGCTGGTGGAAATTAATTTTAAGGAAAAAAAAGCACAGGCTGTAAGGTAAAACTACCTGATAGGGGGAGGAGCAGCTTAGTGGTATCCAAGAGACCAGGGCTTGATTCCCACTACCTAATAGGGAGGCTGCTGTCTCATCATGCTGGACTTGTGGAGCCATACTACACAGCAGCTCCTCTTCTGCACACATGGTGGTGACCTTGTGGTTCTTTCAACCCAATGCATATGCACAGCCTTTATCAGGGCAGGCCTGTCCACTGGGGGGATGCATGCCCTGATGGGTGACACTGCCCCCACCTCCTCCTTCCAGCAAAGAAGCAGTTCATTGTTGCACCCCCCACCTTCCTTTTGGAAAGACATGCTAGTGTAGGAACTTTAAAGCCTGAAGCAGCAGAGGCAGTGTTGTGATGCCCCCCTCCCCAAGGTAAGAAGATGGTTGCTGGGCAGCAATGAACTGCTGCTTTGCTGGAAGGAGAAGGGGGGGGGGGGCTTATAATGCTATACAAATGATATTAGTAAACTGTGGGATATATAACTCTCTACACATTAGTTTATTTGTCCTAAAAGTTGAAATATGCTTGGGAGCAGATATCAATTTCATAATGTTCACTTTGAAGTTCAAAGCCACATACTAATAAGCCCAAACTGAAAAGGCTGGCTAGTAGAGAAGTACACAGTCCACAAATCTTTGTTCACTTTCCAAATTTATGGGATTCTTCCCAATTTTAGCTTTAAAATGTTTTTTTCACACATTTGATTTAACAAAATGATTTAATGCATGTTTGAACTTTTTAATGCATGGAAATCAATTGCATACAAGTTAATTCATAGATTAATACATGTTAAATCAGTATTATGGGTACTACATATTTGAGGCCCATTAATGAACCAAATACTTGCTAGCGAATGCAGATATCTACTGGTTAGCATAGAAGATCTCATATCTACCAGGCTAGGTCAGATCCTCCCCCCCCCCCAACCCCACTCCCCCAAGTCAGATTCAACTTTTAGCCATCCACACCTGTAATAAGTACCTACCATTCTAGATAATCTTGGTACCCAAGATCAGGAGAGACATGAGAGCCATTTAGCTGACACTTCTGCATTGCTAAATGGCACTGCTTAACAGTGGTACTGGCAGGAGGACATTTATATTTATCCTACCCCTGAAGATCAGAACCCTGCAGAATGACAGATGATCATTCTGGAGAGGTGGAGGTCCCTCCTAGTAGGGTTCTCCTGAGGATAGGTTCAGGTCAGTCTGGGTAGTGATTTTCCTTGAAGATCTAGAGCTGGGTCTGTCTTGTTGGAAAACAAGGTCAGTCTTGAGGGGCATCTTCCACAAGGAGTCTGGGAAGTAGGCTACTCCTCCACTTCATATTGATAAGTGCACAAACATATTTAGAAGACAATTTTAAATGTCACACCTAGCTTTAAATGTGTTTTATGCACATATTTCATGCTGATTCTATAACATCAGCTATGTGCATAACTTATAAAATAAGGACATAAGTGTTCTAACATGCCAATTAATTTAAGGTGTAAGTACTTATACCAGCCCTATGGCTGGTGGAGTTGACCACTCCTGAATTTCTTAAGAATGTATGTGAATTATAGTACAGTAACTACATCAAATATGCACATAAGCCACTTTATACACATATGTGACATTGTTCATGGGTAAATCTAGTTGAGTTCTTATCAAATTACCCCTTTTATGTTTTGCACGTTAAGAGGGCAATTTAAAAAAAAACATTTCTGTTTGTAGAGCAGTATTTATGCATTTAGAAAATTGTGTATCCAATATGCATGGAAAATTACATGTGTACATCCTCTACACACATAAGTTCCTCCAAATTAAATGGAGGCTGAGGTGGGATTTGCATTTATCTGCATTTAAGAATATATGTATATATGGTAAGTTAATTTGTATGTGGCGTAGAGGAGAAGTAAATCTAAACATATAAATTGCCTGGGGTATTTTCAAAACAGGACTAAACTTTTTAAACTTCAGTAGTACCCAAAGAGGGAAACTATGCATACACTATTTTTGCACTATTCTACCCTAGATGAGGTTTTATTTTGAACATTAAAAGGAAAATGTTATAAATTGGCTGAAATGCATTTTCATGTGAATCCTTTGCACCTATTTTATAAAGTCAAGTAAAATAGAGAATAAGTGTAAGAATATGCACATATGTTAAGGCATGATCACTTACACCAGCCAAAGAGATGGCCTGAATGATCATTCCTACTTTTTGCAATTGCACAAGTATATTATAGTATATTAAAGAATTTTATGAGCTGATATCTAAATCTTTAGCTGACTGACCTCCCGTTTGCCAAACAGCTAAAGAAGCAGACTGCAATATTCAGCAGTACTATCCAGATAGTGCTGTAAAATATCTACACAGACTGCCCTGGCACCACCCAGTTAGTGCAGGATTGGTTTGTGGTGGAGCAGGGGCAGTACCCGTACTAACTGGGTAAGGCCTGCACTTACTCATTCAGAGTGATTTTAAGCAACCCTTGCCAAGAGAACTTAAGCCTAGATTGCATTCTGGTCAAGTGTCGGCTAAAAACTGTGTTAACCAGGCAAGTGCCTGCATTTACCCAATTAACACCCTTCAGCCCGCCCAGATATTCAGCAGTAGCTCCTATCCAGAAACTGCCTCTGAAAATCCTGTCAATATTTAAGCACCATGGCACAGTGAAAGTGTGCATAAGGCCAATTACCTCAGCTAATACCAGGAAAAAATAGCAGGTGGAAGGGAACGGCAACTGACCTACACATATTTGGGGTAATTTTATAACAGGCCACCTAACTTGTGCAGCAGGAAAGCATATACGTTAGACCACTTTTTTAAAATTATTTAGTTGTTTATAGAGACTACTTGGATACTGCACTGAGAGCAGTAGCACCAGCCAGTGTCCCTACTACATATTGCAAGAATTAAAGAGAAAAGTTCCAACATTTTCCAGAATAGAGGAGGTTCCTTCTGCCAGTCATTTTAGGCTTGGAGGAGACTTCTCTGAGATGCACCCCCATGCCCCCGAATATAAAAACATTTCCTAAAGGCAGATTCCTGTCTTTAGTCCTTAGCCATGTACCATGATATGAGGGGAATCTGCCCTTAATGGCAGGTACCTGTGTTGCTCAGCCAAAAAGCCAAAGCCATCATCTTATAAAGAGGAATATCTGTACCCCAGGAATATCTGTACCGCAGCTACTATGACCAGAACAGAGTGTGACCAGGCTTGGAGCCACTGCCAAATGAGATTGTAGTGGATAAAGAAAGTATCCTCTTGGTGATATGATCAACACTGTGGAATAATTTACCAGTGTCTATTTGCTTCAGCCCATTATGGGGTCCTGGGCAAACATTTGAAAATAGGTCTCCCCTATTTGTGGCTCCCCCTCCCATTCGCAGGCCTCATCCTTTTATGGGCAACACCCCTCAAAACTAGTACAGTCCGCAGCCCTGATCCCAGGGCTGGTGCTACCACTAGGCAAACTAAGCAGTTACCTAAGGTGCCTGCTCCCTGAGGGCACCCATTGCTGCCGCTGCCATCCCTTTCCAGAGCCTGCAGCGATGGCAACACCCCTCAAATCATGGCACCATGCATACTAACACTATGGTGCTGCATTGCGTTTTTCTCTTTTCACAATGTGCTATTTCCACCTCTCCTCTGAAACTGGAAGTGGCATCAGAGGGGAGGACAGAAATCTCATATTGCGAAGAGCAGGAAACCGTGATGTAGTGCCAGAGTTTTAGCATGCGCTGTGTCTCAGTTTGAGGGGAATTACCATTGCTGCAGGCTTGGAAAAGGAGCGGCAGCGATGGCAATGGAAGTGAGGGGCGTCAAGACAGAGGGCCTTCTAGGACACCTCCAGTCCTTGTACCAGCCCTGCCTGTTCTTTCATTCTGCTCTCTGAAGCAAGCCACTTGACAGTGAATCGAACCACGCTTTAGTGAACAGACCAGAAGCAGGAAGTAGTCGGTGCATTCAATAAAACACCACCCATTTCTCTTGCAAGCAGCCTGAGGGAGCAGAAGGGAGGAACAGGGCCGTTTTTACCTATGAGCAGCAGGGCAGCTGGGCCTCCATTGTGCAAGTGCCAGGGGCAGCTGCCCCTTTTGCCCATAGGTAAAAGCGGCCATGTCTATTTGCAAGGAGGAGGATTATTTGAGATTCAGGAAGCTGGTTAAGGATTGGCTTTGAGGTCTGGCTATGGAGAGAATGAAGATGAGGGTAGCACTTAGTGAAGTTTTATGGGGTTCAGGCAGCATGGGTAATTTTATGGAGTGATATTTTTATGTTGAAAATCATAAGTCGCAGTATATAAATTGAACCAAATAAATAAATAACTAGTGACAAGGCAAAGATCTGCCATCGCATTCCTTAGCAGTTTTCCTGGCTTCTGGATCTTGTGCTCTAACCAGCTCTACCCGGCCTCCTTCAGATGCAATCAGTTCTGTTTGAGCTACAGATTAGCATGCTTTGAAGAATGCAAGTGCTAAATCTTCTATAGAATTGCAAAGCCTAAAAAAGTACCTTATTTGCTACCCATTGATTAAGGGATCAGTGCTTGCACAGCTGTAGATTAAATTCGTTTTTTCATGGCTTAGCACCTCTAAGATGAGGCACTGGTCAATTCATGTAATTCAGCTGGTATAGATAGAAAAAGCCTCAGGTCTGGGTTTTAGATCCTCAGCAGAAGATACTGCTCTGACAGATCTGTAATTGAAAACAATTAAGCAACAGACCTGCTGGAATAGGGCTGCATAAAAGAGTAAGACCGTACATGCAGAAAAAAATGCATATACATCAATGCACTGCAATATTTCCAATGCCATTTCTGAATGGCAGATCTTTACCCCTACCTGCTTCAGTCATGCATGGGGATAATGACACTTTTTCAGCCTTAACCGAGGCTGTAAGAACAAGCGTGGGCGGGAAGGGAAGGGAAGGGAACAAACTGATTGTTGCATATTTGAAAGTCAGCTCACAGAGACAGACATGATGGCAGAGTTGAATGCAAATATGAACAAAGAGAAAACAACAAAAAACAATGCAAAATCATTTCCAGGACTGTATGCAGATGGCAAGAGGTGCCTACAGAAATCCATAGAAATATGCATTCCATCTCCATTAAAGCATTCAGTGGTTCCTGTACTAAAGGGTTGGAAAATGCCCTATTTTGGAGCACACTATAAACGCTGAAATAATAATAATATACTGTACAGTAGAAAAAGCGTTAGGCACTGCTACTATCTCGCTGAAAGATTTTTGTGCTCTCAGTAGGGTTTGCTCTTAATCTCACAACAGCAGTTTTGAAGGAGGTGTTTATATTTCTCAGGGTACTTTTCAAAGTCCCCACCTAGATGCAAAGTCCCCACAGATCCTGTACCTAATTTTCAGAAGGAAAAAGTATACTACTTTCTCTTTGAAAATTGTCCATGCTTTTTGCCTGCATAAAAGGCATTTAAAATTACTTTCTTGATCCTTATTGGACAAATTTTTAATGAATTTGTTCTTAAGCTGTACCCATAAGTAAAGCCCTAGATGTCCTACATTCATTTCTTTTATATATATATATATAGATATATATATTTATTTATTTATTTATTTATATTTATGAGAGTCTAATAAAATGTGCAAGTATACACTTATTTAAGTAACATAAACACAAATGAAAGAGACATTCTTCAAAATTAAAATGAAAGAAAATAAAGAAACTATAAAGTATTCATCCAGTATTCCTAATAGACTGTAATTAAGAGAGGGGAAGGAAAAGAAAACGGTGGAAAGGAAATCAGGTAATAGACACATTTGCTCCATATCACATTTGATCCATCACATCTTGGGATCTTGGGGAAGAAAGTGAAGTTGCAAGTTTCCTTATATCCAAAAAATAACAAAGATGATCTGGTAAAAGAAAAATATATCTGACATTCAAATACTTAACAACACATTTGCAAGGGTAACATAGGAGGAAAGTAGACCCCAAAGCAAGAGTCTCCTGCCGCATTGCCAAGCATAATTTATGACGTTCTTGTGTAGATCGTGCCAGATCTGCAAATATCCAAATTCTTTGGCCAAGGAAAAGTTTCTTTATTCCTCTTGATATACAATTGCAGGATCATAGAAATACCTTGATTAAACACAAAGGGTCCGATTCTGCCCGCCGGTTGTATGGGGAGGTTAAATGGGGGCGAGGAAGGGGCAGATTGAGGGTGGAGTTAGGGCGGGCGGTGGGCGGTCACCAATCCTGGAAGAACAGGGCCGATTCTAATGTTGGCCCTGTACGGCCATGGCTGGCATCTTGTGCAGGGAAGTTATTCCACTCGCAGGTAGAATAGCTTCCCTGGACATCTTTTCTGCAGGCCCGGGGCGCAGATGGGCAGGGGGGCCTGAGGACATTCCCCACAGCCTGACCCTGGCCTTAGGAGGACGGATCAAGGGTTAGGCTGCAGGGAAAGCCTTTGTTCAGCCGGTGGCCAGGATCGAGGCTTTACAATGGAACCGTGGTGCCATGGCAACCGGACACCATGGCGCCGCGGCTCCATTGTAAAGCCCTGACTGAGTTAATCGGGCTTTCCCTGTATGTGCAGGCTGGGCTGAATTGCAGTCCCGGCCTACCTGTACAGGGCTGTTCGCAATTCTGGTCCCATGGGGCCAGGGCCGTACCGACGGTGAAAAGCGCCCTGTGCAAATTGCACATTGGACACATGCCCCCCCTCCCGCACCTCCATCTAGCCACTTTTTGGGGCGGGAGAGAAGAGGTGCGCACCTGATGTGCAACTCGCCGGCACACTAAGCAGATTTGGACCCTCCTGGAGAAACCAGACCTGCTTAGTGTGCCGGCATGAAGACTTAAGAGGCACATTTCGGCTCTCTGCTGCTGCTAAAGTGGCGGCGGCAGGCAACGGCAGAGAGCCAAAATGCGCCCCTTAAGTCTTTGCGCCCTGTGCGGCCGCACCGCTCGCACAAGGCTCGGTACGGTCCTGCGTGGGGCTAGACGTGCCCCACGGGATCAGAATCATGACCCCCTCTGTACATCTTGTTCAAACCGGAAGTACAGAGGGGCTGTACGTCCAGGATGGAATGAGCCTGAAAGCTATCATGCAACGTTCCTCTTTCTTGAAATTCAGTCACAGAAGACTACAAAATAGCAGAGAGATCCCATTATATCTGCTGTGGACTCCTGTTTCTTCATCACAGGCAATTAAAACATCCAGAATCTTCAGAATCTCAAGCAAATATTTCTTAAAGGCATCTAGAGGAGCCATACCAGTACTCTTGGGAAAATTTAATAAACATAAGTTTAGATTTCTAATACGATTTTCAACCTGCTCCAATTATTCTTGACCAAAGAGTCTGCTGCAATCTTGGATCCTTCAGATTCAATCTCAATCACAGTTATTCTTTCAGATAAATCCTTAGCAAAAGTCTTCTGCTTCTGGGTCAATAGAATGGAGTTAATATCAGATACACGTTAAGAAACTAGAGCCTCCAGTTTAACTAATATTTCCCAGATCTACTAGAGAATAATCTCCTGGAAAATGGACTCACCAGGCTCTTCATTCATTTCTTCTCTTTAAAACCATGTCTATGCTGTTCAAAGTCCCCAAGTTACTATGGTGCAGTAAGCTTTTGCAATTACTGTGCATTTGCATAAAAATTAACACAAGCGCAAATTTGTGTGCTAACTGTTGGGGGCATGACCAATATGTTCTCAGCAATTACCACACTGAAAAATACCCTAATAGCAGCATTTGCAATTAACGACCATGGAGGTGACATTAAGTTCACCTGCGCTAATTGCAATATTAACAATTAGCACACAGTATGTCTCATCTGCCAATCATAATGTGCAGTCCATGCCCACTCTCTACCCCTAATCCATCATGTAATGTGCAATTAACTCGGAAATTAGTGTGACTTAACCGTCTTTCCAGCATAGTAACAGTTAGCATAGGCCCATTCTAACAGTTACTGCATGCTAATTCACACGTTAACCGCTGAGCGCACTTTAGTAGAAAGGGCCCCTAGAGGAGAAGTGAAGGCACATTTTACTAATGACGTCCAAGCCCAAACTGGGGTATCCAAGCCGGAACATCTAAAAAAAAAGCAGGCACATCCACGTTCAGGCAAGATTTCACAAATGTGGATGTGCTTGATGTGGATGTCTTCAGGGGCATCTACATAGACATTCCCAGAATAGTATTAAAGACTGGGGACATCCAGGAATGGTGAGAGTAGTGGGTTAGGACTAGGGAAGCTAGGATTTGAATCCCACTGCTGCTATCATTGCGATTATGGAAAGTACTGGGGATGGTGGAATGCCATCTTCTCTACATCCTTTGGATGTTTTACAACCAAAACAAGCGCTATCCTAATGTCTATTTGTGCCTAGAGCAGGCCTGGATCAGGGCCGCAGACATTTCTGAAATCGAGAGGAGACATCTAAGTCCATTGAATGCCTCCAAATATGTCTCTGCCACGTCCCCTGCCTACTTGGCTATCTTTGCACAGGAGACGCCTTTAAAAGTCATTTGTAAAATGGCTCTGGGGACATCTCTGTGATTTGAACATCTGCATGCATTATTTTCGGACATCCAAATCATGAATAAAGCTTTTAAAATGTCCCTCTTGGCATACCTGTTTCCTGCTGTGCCACTCTCAAAGCAGGCAAAGCAAATTGCACAACTGCAAAGGAGATTCAGAGATAGATATTTTATGTATTTATTTAAGAAATATACTGCAGCCACTGATTAAAACCATTCTATGTGCTATACGAAGAATGTGCTCATAAGATTACACTGAGAAACACACATTACACAGAACATTTTATGATTTATATTACAATACTCCTAACAACACGAGAATGCTTCTGCAAACAAATGTGCTTGTAGCAATTTTCTAAAATGTGTTTGATCAGATTCAGCTCTAATCATAGCTGGCAAGTCATGCCACAGTTTTGGGGTGGCAATTGAAAAAGCTGTTGAACAAGTTCTTACTAGTTTTGCAGCTTCTAATGGTAGCATTTGCAACACGTTGGCAATACCTGATCATAAACTTTGGACTGAAACAGATCAATTAAACAAACTATTAAAATATTCAGAGGCTTCTGAACTCTCATACCTCCATAAACTAGCCAAACAATTTTTCAATGTAATTTTTTGCTCAATTGTCAACCAGTGAAGCGTCATGAGTGACGGGGTAATATGTTCCTGTATGCAGCTGCAAGTTAACAATCTGGCTACTGCATTCTGAATTAATTGAGGCACACATAAGTGTCAAGATGGATGACACAAATATAACCCATTACAATAATCCAATCCACTCAAAATCATTACTTGAAGAATGATTCGAAAGTCCACAGGGGATACCATATGACGAATTTGCCTGAGTAACCACAATTTAACGAATGAGGATTTAACTATGCTTCGTAATTGTTCTTTCATTTCCAGATGCTCATCAATCAATACAGCCAAATTTTTCACAATAGACACTTTTTGCAAATTTGTATTATCCATTGAAAAATTAGACAACCGAGGCAATGAGGAGGATGACATCCTCAACCACACCATCCAATCACCTATTCCCACTAACGTTTGATTTATTGTACACTAACATCCATTTTAGAATCTACTGACAGCAACGATTAAATATCATCAGCATAAATCGTATCTGCCAATTTCAATGACTGCAACAAATGGGTCAAACATAAAAAATAAACATTCAAAAGAACAAATGATAAAGCTGAGCCTTGTCCTCCAATTCATTGACCACTCTATATTGCTTCCTCTACATAGAAGATTGAATTCTTTGCAAAGCTTTACCTGTTATGCCTATTTTCCTCAGCTCAGTATGTATTAAGTTATGGATAATAGTGTCAAAAGCAACTGTGATGTCTAACATGACAGACAGCATTTGACTCCCGTGGTCTAATTGAAGTCTAAGCATATCCAAAACAGAGATAGGCAATGTCTTTGTATCATAGGTTTACCTGAAATCACACTAATGGTCATCTAACAATCCATGCATCTGCAAACAACTCATGCATCTGCTTGTATTACTTGACTAGTCCACAGCCTTTGATTTGGTTGAGCGCCCCCTCCTTCTGGAGCATTGCTGGAGGTTGGGGATGGGTGGAACGGTGTTAGCCCGGTTCGACTCTTTTTTTGACATCTTGGCACTTCCGGGTTGATGGGATGGAGGGTCTCTCAGGTTTGAATGAGTGGGAATGGGGGGGTCCCACAGGGGTCCCTGCTCTTACCACTGATATTTAATATTTATGTCCAGCTTTTAAATGTACTAGTGTGCTCCTTTGGCTACTCCTTTTTTGCATATGCCAATGACTACAAATCTTGGCCCCTTTGGTCGGTGACCAGTGGGGGGGGGGGGGGCATCCAGTGCTTTAATGTTTGTCTGGCCAAAGTTTGTGCATGGTTAATAGGGAGTGGGCTGGTGGTGAACCCTGATAAGACCGTCTGTCTGTGCTTTAGGCCGGCACAGCCCTTGGACCTCACCCATCTGCTGACTATCTCTGGGGATGGTGATCCCCTGGGCGGAGGAGTTGAGGTCCTTGGTTATGTATTGGACCATACTGGAGTGTTCTGTTTTTACTAAAGAAAATCCTGGAGAAGGTCCACCTGTGATTGACAAGTATACAAATGGGAATGGAGTAGATACCACACCATTCACAGAAGATGATGTGTTTGAACAGCTTGCAAACCTGAAAGTGGACAAAGCCATGGGACCGGTTGGGATACATCCCAGGATACTGAGAGAGCTCCAAGAGGTTCTTGCAGGGCCGTTAAAGGACTTTTTAATAAATCCTTGGAGACAGGGGAAGTTCATCAAATTGTTCAATCTCCTACTCATCGTAAAGGTAATATTCTTGACCTAATCTTCCTCCCCTCCCACATCTTACATGACACTCTTCTCTCGCCTACTAATTTTCTCCCCTTAACCTGGACCGATCGCTACATAATCGACTTTTCCTTCCTAGTAATGCTTACACCTAGCAGAACTAACAATATTGTACAATTTAAAAATAAGTTAAAATCATATAATGAAGATAAATTTTTAAATGACACCATACCACATTTATATTCCTCTGATACTGATCTTGATGTTGTTGTTGAAATGCCATCATCTTGAAGGCAGCACACAACCCAACAACACAAAACTTCAAACCTAAAAACTCCAAAAATTGGTACACCTCTGATCTCCAGAAGTATAAGCAAGCTCTGAGAAAATTGGTACGCAAATGAAGAGCAACAAGATCCCATACTGACAACCAGATGTATATGTCTATACTCAAATCCTAAAAGGAAGCAGTAAACAATAGGAAAAAGGATTATCACTCTAATCTCTTGACAAGAGCACTTAACAGACCTAGAGAGCTCTTCATAATTGTCAGATCACTCACTAAAACCCCTAATCCTGATTCAGACCTTACCCAAATTGATCCCCAAAGCCTAGCCGACTATTATATGAGCAAAGTTATACCCATATCCACTTGCGAGCCCCCATCTAGCCCCAACCACCATGAGCCTAATAGTGTCAGTCACCTAAACTGAGCTACATGGTCCTCATTCTATCCCATCACCATCAAACAACTTAAAAATATAGCAAACCTTAACACCGCCACATCCCCTGCCGATCCATGTCCTGTTAGATGGATTAAGTCCACAAAAGATGATTTCTCCCCAATCATATTTAACATAGTTAATAGATCCCTGGAAACAGGCCAAATGCCAACAATGCTGAAACAAGCAATCATTCACCCTATCCTCAAACCCAATGTAACTGACAAATCTCTCCCAAATTCTTATTGCCCCATCTCTAGCCTTCCTCTGCTGACAAAAATTATCAAAAAAGCAATGCAGATCCAATTACAAGACTTTGTTGACTTAAATGTCCCCTTGGACACCCAACATCATGGTTTTAGACAACACTACAGTGTCAAAACCCTTACGCTGTTTCTCTTGAACACACTCATCTGCGGCATTAACAACTGCAAACAAGTATTCATGCTTGTGTTTCTCAATATAGCGGCCGCCTTTAACAGCGTCTGCCATAAATCTCTCATTTCCAGACTCCAACAAATTGGCCTACGAGATACTGTATTACATTGGATTTAAATCTTATCTCACAGATCATACACAACAGATCTTGATTAGTTCAGCAACCTCCTCTATCTTCAACCAGACTCAGGGTGTTCCTCAAGGCTCCTCCCTCTCTGCCCTCCTTTTTAACCTTTATATGCAACCCATTTGCAACATCCTCAGGAAACATAAAGTACATTATCATCTATATGGAGATCATATACTAAAGCCATGTGTTGTAACCTTTATTAATACATTTTAGATACGCAGTGAACAAGCAGTAGGCAAGTACTTCTTCTTACTGTTTTGGAAAGAATCACCTCAGGCACATCTGCTTGCCGCTAGTCAGCCTCACTTTTGCTATTAAAGAATCACTTCAGGGGGCGGAGCCTGATGTCCAGCGGGATGGTCGCATAACGCTGAGGCTCCCGAGAGGCCTACTCAGAATCCTGAATTAACACCGTACATACTTGGAACTTCTACTCTGATCTTGCCGGGGCACATTGGTGAGATGGCGGGGACCAAACCCACGCGCCTGGAATTTGGATCTCCAGCGGCTTCTCACGGCAAACGTTCCAAAACTGAACCTCTGTCCCCGCAGAAGGGGCTGGCCTTGCGCGAGGGCCCCGAAATGCAGCAGGAAATCCTCGCAGAGATTAGAGGGGTCAAAGACCTCGTGCAGTCAAATGGTGAAGCACTCCGAGCGCTGCGGGAAGATTTTGGTGTGCTACAAAGCAAGCTAGAAGGGCTTTCTTCGCGTCAGGACAAAATGGAGAGCATATTGGACTCCCATGCGGCCCGGTTGTCCAAACTCGACAAAGTTGAACGTCAGGTGCGGGCCTTGCAGAAAGAAGTGGAAGATGGCAATAATAGAGCGCGCCGCAACAACATACGACTCGTGGGCATACCGGAGGGAGCGGAATCGGGAGACATGAAAGAGTTT
Organism: Ichthyophis bannanicus; assembly: GCA_033557465.1. Lineage (NCBI taxonomy): Eukaryota > Metazoa > Chordata > Amphibia > Gymnophiona > Ichthyophiidae > Ichthyophis > Ichthyophis bannanicus. The sequence continues at coordinate 767,639,971 of CM066035.1, read as the reverse complement.
TTATGCAAAATCCTCCCTTCCCTGCTCCAAATCACCTTTATCAAAGATTTGGAGATCGATCGCGCTCATCGTGTACCCACAAGCATAACGCTCAACAGGAAGACCCCGCGGCCTATCATTTTTCGACTTTTGAGATATCAACACGTGGAGCAAATTCTAAGTGCCTCTCGGGCAAAGGGCCATATGGAGTTTGAGAGCCACAAGATCTCCTTCTATCCCAACTTGGCTAAACCCACGGTCGACCGCCGAAAGCGCTTTCTGGAATTCCGGCCGAGGCTTCAGCAACTACAAGCACGCTATGGCCTGATGTACCTGGCCAAGCTCCGAGTCACGCTTCACAATCAGACAAGAACATTTGAGGACCCTGATCTACTAGCGGAGTTTTTGGATTCCAAAGAAGCCGACTTGATGCGCTGACTTCCAGAATATTCCTGCAAGTATTCTCATATCCGCTGTACCTGCCATATTGGATCCGCCGCAGCCCAGCAAAGAGTCTGGCGAGGGCAGTTTGTTGCCTTACTTTTGATGATATCTGTGACCCGACTCCATCTACCCACAGTAGCCTCGATGAGTATCAGAGACAGTGTTAATTATGGACTCTGGTGTTTCTTTTCTTTTTTTCATGTCTTTCTATTTCCTCTCTAGGGCCTCCTCCCGCAGACATATGGTCGCCATATTCTTTGGGGGTTTTGCTTCTTCTCTAAGATACTTTGGTACATACTTTTCAATATGGGGTGTATTAACCAGAATACTCGGTGATTATGTCATTGTTGCACAGATTCTGATTATGTTGTATGTTTTCAAGCGCCCTTACCTAAAATGTCTATTACCGATTGATGGCACCATGTAAGATTTTCTCATTGAACGTAAAAGGAATCAATAATCCGATAAAACGGAAGAAAATCCTAAGCTACCTAAGTCAGGAAGCTGCGGATCTGATTTTTCTCCAAGAAACGCATTTAAATTCGAAGGAAACTCTTAAACTCAATATTAAACCTTACATGGTGGCCGCCTATTCCCCAGCCGTTTCTAAGAAATGTGGGGTTGCCATACTGGTTAGGAAATCTTTGCATGCTACTATTATTGCGACTAGCTCAGATACAGAAGGTAGATGGTCCAGAGTTCACCTCAAGATAGGTAGCCTTGAAGTTACATGTATATGCCTTTACGCTCCTAATGTGGATGACCCTGCCTTTTTTGCTACCATTGCTCAGGTTGCGCAGGCCTCTGCTAATACTTCATTGATAATTGGGGGGGATTTCAATCTAGTCCTTGATCCCCTGATTGACAAACAGCCGCCTAGGACAAGTGGTCCCCCCAAGAGTCACACCACGCTTACCTCCCTGATCAAAGATCTTGCTTTAGTTGATCTATGGAGGTTACTACACCCCAATGAGCTTGACTTCACCTTCTTCTCTTCCCCTCATAAATCCCAGTCTCGCATAGACTTCTTTCTAATCTCAAAACTGTTAGTTCCTCAGGTGGACACTGCAAAGATTCATTCCCAACATATTTCAGATCATGCTGCCATTTCCTTTCAATTACATACTACTGCACCCCAAGGGAATTCGGGGGCCTGGTTCTTTGATAGAGCCCTGTTAACTCAGCCAGAGTTCCAGTTAGAAATTCGAGCAGCCATACAGGATTACTTCCACTTTAATCTACCCCAGGATACTGCGAATTGGGCTTGGTGGGAGGGCTTCAAAGCGGCCATTCGAGCAACGATCACTAGCTATCAAATCCGCCTGCGGAAACAACGCAAACAGCAGCTACTCATACTAGATCAACAAATAAAAGCAGGCGAACGAGTTCTAACTTCACGTACTGATCCATGTGTATTAATTCGTTTACAGCGTCTCCGTTTTCAATATAATTCAATCCTCTCAACCGCAGCTTCTAAGAGTATTGAGCTTCAGCGAGGGACATATTATCGTGAAAATAACCGAGCCGGTCGACTCTTAGCCAACGCCTTGAAAGGTCAAAAAGAAGCCAAACGCGTAGCGGCCCTTCGAGCTCCACAGGGAGGGGGAATAGTGACCACAGACTCCGACATTGTAGAACTCTTTCGGGATTTCTATACCCACCTATATCAATCTGAATGTGAGTTCTCGTCAGAGACATTCGAGCGATTGCTTTCTGGCATTCAGCGGCCGACCCTCTCTGAAGATGATAGGGATGCGATGGATGAACCCTTCTCAACTTCAGAGATCCAATCTGCCCTAAAACGAACAGCCTCGGGCCGTGCCGCAGGGCCCGATGGTCTCCCGACCGAATTCTACAGAACGTTCAGTGCAGATTTAGTTCCCTATTTAAAACTCTATTTTACTGCCCTTGCGGTAGATGCATCCTCTTTGGGATCCTTTTCTGCAGCTAATGTGGTAGTATTTGAGAAAGAAGGCAGAGACCCGCTACTAACCGCCAACTACCGTCCAATCTCCCTACTTAATGCCGATTATAAGATCTTTGCAACGATCTTGGCCACCCGGCTATCTGACAGGATGGCCACCCTAATTCACCCCGACCAATGCGGTTTTATACCCGGCAGATCAACTGCTGACAATGCTCGGACCTTGTGCCTTGTGCTATCCAGTGCTGCCAATCTAGATCATCCATGGGTGGGTCTTTCCCTGGATGCCGAAAAAGCCTTTGATCGCCTAGAATGGCCCTTCTTATTTGCAGTTCTCCGATGGTATGGCTTTGGGGAAGGCTTCCTCCGATATCTCCAAGTCATGTATACTCAACCCATCGCCAGTATTTGTGTAAATGCCATCAAGTCTCAGCCATTTAATCTCCAAAGAGGCACGCGTCAAGGTTGCCCCCTATCACCAATGCTCTTTGATCTAGCTCTTGAACCCCTAGCCCTCCTTATTAGACAATCCGCACGTATTCGAGGTGTCCCCTTCAGTCATAGGGAGATTAAACTCTCTGCATATGCAGATGACCTTATGCTTTCGTATCCCTCGATTCGGTTCCAGCTGTCTTGGATCTGATTGACGGATACTCACAATTATCGGGCTATAAAATTAACTGGACCAAATCTGTAGCATTCCCACTGAACCGCTGGGTACATGAGGCTGACATGCAGGCCTTTCCCTTCCTTTGGCAATCCCGCATGGTGAAGTATCTCGGGGTCCATTACTGTTCTCCTTTAGAAGACACTATCAGTTTTAATGCCAAAGAGGTAGTCTCCAAAGTCCGTGAGCTCACAAATCGTTGGTCTCCCTTATCTCTTACATGGTGGGGCCGCTTAGAAACTGTGAAAATGATGATAGTCCCCAAAGTGAACTACATTTTAGAAATGCTGCCATGCTTACTCCCGCTACATACTTATAAAGATATTGAGGGCCTTCTCGTCCGTTATCTCTGGCAGGGCAAGCCACCAAGGATAGCTAAACAAAAACTACAGTCTGCAAAGGAAAGAGGGGGTACCAGATTTCCTGATTTTCTTAGATATCATCAAGCCTTCTTACTTAAGCAAGGTGCCCGATGGCTAGATGCCTCAACAGACAGCAGACCAGTTTGGCTTGACATAGAAGAGGAGCTTAGTAGCCCAATTCCGTTGACCCATCTCCCCGGTATGTCCTATCAAGTAGACACCCGCCATCCACCAATGATTGTCGATACTCTTGCGGCCTTTAACACTCTCATTCTATCACTGGGCCCGAACGTATGTCTTCAGGGCGGACTCCCGCTATGGAATAACCCCAGAATTCAAGTCCTAAATAGAACGATAGCATGGAAACCCTGGTACTCAAGGGGGATCTGGACACCCCAACAGCTTTTCTCTGCAGCTCGTTGGAAAACCTTCTCTGATTTACAAAAGGAATTTGCGTTACCAGCGAAACACTACTTTCAATTGATGCAGCTTCAACACTGCCTCAAAAGTGCTCGAATCATGCCGCCCTCTGCCCCTACTGAGGACGGGCTATTAGCGATAGTTCACTCTATTAGTAGTACACATGGGGTAGCCTCTAACTTTTATAAAATATTATGTCAGGGTACAGACACGGCCACTTTTAGAGCCCAACAAGCCTGGGAGCGCGAACTGCAAACCACTTTAACCCCTGTGCAATGGAGCGTTTTCTGGAGCAAAGTAGTGCGGGTTTCCCGGTCTGCCTCTGTTACCCAAACTCTCTTCTTTTTTGCACACAGATGCTTCTATACCCCAGAAAAAATAGCCAAATGGAACACAAAGGCTAGGGACCAGTGTTGGTCTTGCCATACTGCTGTGGGAACCTTCGCTCATGTTATTTATGAATGTCCTCAACTACAGGTTTATTGGGGGCGGGTCTGGGGTCGTATTCAATTTATCTTGCACCTTCACGAACCTCTCTCTTGGAAGATCGTGGGACTCCGCTCTGTGGCGGAGGTCCCCTCTCTTCCTAAGAAGGGTCGCTTTCTCCTTGATTTCATGCTGGGTATAGCCATATGCTTAATCACGAGGAATTGGAAGGATAGCTCTCGACTTACTGTCAATGAATGGTGGAACCTCGTCTGCTTATATAGTAAATATGAGCAGATACCTCGGAGAGCTATTCCCCATGCCCAAACTCACTCTCGCTTGTCTAAATGGCAGATGCTTAATGATTATGTACAATCTGCTCATTGTTCCAACATGCCTGTATAATGTGCACTCATCATATTTCAGATCACCGTTAGGTTTTGTAACACAATAATGTAAGTACACGCCCGCTTCGGGTATGATTAGTTTTCCAGAGAAGAAGCAGGGGGGAGGGGGGTGGCAGGGGTTTACTTTGGTGTATGTATTACATTTTATGTATCTGTCTTTTAGCTGTATGTCTTCCTTTCCCTTTGTTGTTATAAAACGAAAATAAAGAATTTAAAAAAAAAAAAAGAATCACTTCAGGCACATCTGTATGCCGTCAGTCAGCTTCAATTTTGCTATTGACTTGCATTCACCGGTACTGTCGTCAGTATTCTGCAGTTAACTTATTGATTACTAGTAACTAGAATCCTCCTGCACTGTTGTCACTATTGCTATTAACTTGCATTCACTGCACTGTTGGCAGTATTCTGCAGTTAACTTCTTGTTTGCTAGTAACTAGAATCATCCTGTACTGTTGTCACTATTGCTATCAACTTGCATTCACTGCATTGTTACAATTAATCTCCCGATTGCTAATATCCAATATTTTCCTGCACTGTTGTCAGTATTCCCACAGTTAACCTCGTCAGCACTAGTAACCTGTCTCTACTTACACTATTGTCACAAATTGACTGTACTGCTGCCAATCTAGAATGTACAAATTCCTGCTATTATTCATCTCCCTCCTTACCCTTGGACTCCCCAGCATCTCAAAAACTCTCAACCATGGTACTAATTGCATACCAATCCTACACAACTATGAAAGGAGATGGTCTGAATTCCCCCACCACACCACAGCAAAAAACAACCACACATCCCACACCCATCTACTTAACATCCCCCTCCAAATCATCAAAAAGACACAAGCCGAGAAGCAACATCACCAACGCCTACTGAAGTGTGCGTTGATAAACGCCAGATCAGTACGATCAAAATGGCCTGCAGCCATTGACCTGATACCCCTATACAACCTCAACATATTGATGATCACTGAGACATGGCTATCTGATTGCGACAACGTTCTCTTGAACCAGATGCTGCCACCGGGATTTTCCCTATACACATGCCACAGGTCCATTCAGAAAGGAGGCGGGACACTCATCCTCGCCAAAGCTGATCTACATTTCAAGTTGTGCAACACCTCCAGCTCAACCCACCTTGACTCTCTCACTATATCAAATGATCTCTGCACAATCAACCTTCTATACCGGGCACCCACTCCATCACCTGATGACCTTTCAATGATAATTGAGCTCGCGTGCACCACATCCACTCCATGCTCTCCAAATTGGTTAGTTGGTGACTTCAACCTCCCATCCCTTCAAGACAGCCACACAGCAGCATTCCTAGAGGCCCTAGAGGATCTAGGTTACAAACAATATGTCGACTCTCCCACCCACGCTAAGGGAGGTAAGCTAGACCTCATCTTCGCACCTCACTCCGATGCCTCGACATCCCAAGACCTCACACTGTCCGTAACACCAGTGCCTTGGTCCGATCACTATCTACTCAATTTCCATATACCCATAAGTACATCCCACAATAGTCGGATGACATCAAATACATCCGGAACCCCAACAGCCCGCTTCCGTCCACTCAACCGGAGTGAAGTCCTAGAGAATCTCCATCCTCTTATGACCAACACAACCCTCAACTTAGACGATCTCATATCCAAATGGGACAAGAACCTTAGAGCTGCCTCCTGTCCATCATACACCGAAAAGAAAATAAGACAACGGGAACATGCACCATGGTTCTCCACGGAACTACGAACATCTCTCCACCACCTACGCAAACTTGAGAGACTGTGGCGACGAACCCACTCCCCTGAGACGCATGCTGCATACAACTCATACTTAATTACCCACCGTGTGAAGATATCGCAGAGTAGGAAACTCTACCACACCGATATATTAAAACGCTCCATCAATAAACCACACGCCCTGTTCAATATAGTAAAATCCATAACAGGAGAGCCGGTTTCAACCCAACCTCCAATGCCTCAGCCACAGGACTACGCAAACTATTTACAATCAAAGATGATTAAGACCAACGCAAACATAAGTGTTAGTAACCCCTCCGTATCGCCTAAAGCATCTCAAGCAACACCACTATGCAATTTCACCACGGTATCCAATAAAGAGGTTGAGAACATTATTGCTTCCATCAATCCCAGCACAGCACCCAATGACCCCTGCCCAGCCAGCTGGATCAGAGAACTGCGACATGACCTAAGTCAAATCCTGAGCAAAATACTGAACCAGTCCTTCTTAACTGGTTCGTTCCCACAGAATCTGAAACACACCTCTATTAGGCCGCTACTGAAAAACAGCAGACTAGACCCATCCAAAGTTGAATCTTTTAGACCAATCTCAAGCATCCCCCAGCTTGCCAAGATCATCAAAAAAGCTGCTCAACAACAAATCCAGCTTCATATCGATACTGAAACACCACTAGATCCAGCCCAACACGGATTCAGGGAAGCGTATGGAGTCGACACCGTCCTTACAACCCTATTCAACGATTTGGTCACAGGAATAAACAGCATCCAACAAGGTTTTGTCCTCATCTTTCTCGACATCTCTGCCGCCTTCGATTCGGTGAGCCATGACATACTTCTGCAACGCCTGAAAGAAAAGGGGATCCAAAGCACAGCACTGAAATGGTGTAAATCCTACCTATCTAATAGGTGGCAACAAGTCAAGGCTGGCCACTCATCCTCAGAACCATTTCTGCAGACACAGGGGGTTCCCCAAGGATCGTCCTTATTGGCACTGATGTTCAATATCTATATGCAGCCGATATGTGATTTGATCCGATCCTTCAACGTACAATGCCTTGCCTATGCAGACGACATCCTCCTCTACATGCCGTTCACAATTGACCAACCAGTGCTCTCCCCAGTAATCAGATGCTTTGAAGCGGTAGCCGAATGGCTGTTGACACAAAACCTACGGATCAACCATGACAAAACTGATGTCCTATTCGTCACGAGGAACCGTAAGTTCATACCTCCCCCATCACTACTTGCCAACAATGTAGAGTTGAAATCCAAATCCACAATCCGTTATCTTGGCATCACACTGGACCAGCACCTGGATATGACAACACATGTGAAAAACGTCACAAAGGCAATATACCATAAAATCAGAACACTACGTCACCTCCGCCACCTACTGGATTTCACCGACTACCGAACAACCTTCCAGGCATTAGTCCTCCCACATCTGGATTTCGCGAACATCATCCTCCATGGTCTTTCTCAATCAACCTTAAATCCGCTCCGCCTAGCTATGAATGCGGCCGCGAGAGTCCTTTCTGGATCGTCAAGATCTGACCACATAACGCCTATCATGAAGGATCTGCATTGGCTACCTTTACACGCCAGACTCCAATACAAGTCACTAGTCCTTACTTTCAAAGCCCTAAATAACTACCCCCCTACGCCAATCAGCAAGCTAATTCACGGTACCCTGGAAAATAGAAACAGGAGGCCTACCGCAATGAACACCTTAGTAGTCCCCAAGATGATGACTAAGGGGCTTGTTTACAAAGCCGCGGTAGCGGTTTGCGATCGTAATCGGAGCCGCGGCCCCATTGATTTCAGTGGGGCCGCGGCTGCGATCGCGATCGCGAACCACTACCGCGGCTTTGTAAACAAGCCCCTAAGCGTACAAAGGCTACCTCCAACAGGGCCTTCTCTATATTTGTTCCTTTAAACTGGAATGCCCTTCCCTATGAAATCTGTGGCATCAAAAGCCTAATCCTATTCAGAAAAGCCTTAAAACACCACCTGTTCACAAAATGCTACCCAGAAACCTTCCGAGGCAGACACACAACCGGCAAGCTTCCCACATGCCCCAGCCGCCCTAGCACCTTAATACAAACAGAAAATGGTTAGCCTTCACATAAGCCCGACTGCTAATCATCCATGTTCCATCCACCCACAAAAGCACATGCATCATCCAAACGAGTTAGAGTATTGTACATAGTATCGAATTAACATGTACATAGTTCCCCCGGTTTATCCCATGTTTAATTTCCTGTTCATTGTAAACTCAATGTTGCTTGTATACATTGTAGTATGTTTTTGTTCGATGTACACCGTGCTGATTATAATAGCGCGGTATAGAAGAAATGTTAAATAAATAAATAAATATAATATTCTATCACCCAATAGATATCTCCAACCCCCTTTGCCCCCAAATTCAAGAGTGTCTCAAGGACATTACCAATTGGCTCTCCACACAAAATCATTTCAATAAAGCAGAAATTCTATACATAACCTGGGAACAGAGCTTTTCACCACCTGCTAAAATTTACATAAATGAAGTTGCCATAGAAGTTAAACAGGAAGTCAAATATTTAGGTATCATTCTTGACCAGTCACTATCCATGTCCTCATATATAAAAGCTGAGACCAAGACAATTTACTTTTAACTAAAAGCAATTCAATCACTGACACCTTATTTATTTAAAAGACTTTTTATATACTGCTTTATCATTTCAATCAAAGTGGTCTACATTGAAACTTAACTTGGATTATATTAAACAGGGACATTGATAACTTGGATGTTTCTGAGGCAATGGAGGGTTAAGTGACTTGCCCAAGGTGTGCTAGTGGGAACTGAACCCTGGTCTCTGGGTTCCCAAGTCAGTCTTCTTAACCATTAGGCTACTCCTCCACTCCCACATCTTCTGGATATAGCAACTTCCACTCAATCCTACAGGCTCTCATTATGCCTCACCTCGATTATTGTAACAGCATACTTCATGGCCTACCAAAAAAAACCCCACACATCAACTTCAAATGACACAGAACCTTGCTGCCCGTATAATTCACAACGCTCACCGATACAACCACATCACGCCACTACTCCAGACCCTCCACTGGCTATCCATAGAAGCAGGTATCAAATACAAATATCTACTGATAACTTTCAAACTATACAATAAGTTTGCCCCCTCATGCCTTTCCTCTCTCATTACCCCTAGTGACCCCATTAGATCCAGAAGAACATGCACTCAGAATAGCCTCTCAATTCCAGTCCATTTTCGTAACACAATCAAAACTACAAGTTCAAGAGCGTTCTTGTTTGTAGCCCCTACTCTTTGGAAAGCTCTGCCAGACAACCTAAGACGAATAAAAGATCTACAGACTTTTAGAAATAAGCTTAAAACGTTCCTCTTCATTCAACACTTTAACCTCAACACCTCTATTACTCCCCCTCGAACACCATGATCCCCCCCCCCCTACTTCTCTCCGCTATATACTGGAGAAATACAAATACAATAAATACTGTACATACCCTCCTGAACCTCTTTCTCACTTGATATAGCTTAATTCAGTAATTACTCTTCTCCCCCCATTCTAAAAGCCTTTCTCTTTATGAAACGCCATTTAATATATTTCTCCCTTATCCCGTTCCCTTCCCCACCCTACACTGTAAATAGCTCTGCCTCAGCAGCCGCTGTTCTGCTGTATATGTGAACAGCTTGTTTGTAAATAGTACCGTGTGATATAGTTTGATATATTCTATGTGCTTTGTAAATGAGTTCTGTTCATTGTAAACTGCCCCTGATCACTGGAAGGGGTGGTATATAAAAACATTTAAATAAATAAATAAACAAATAACTTATTTTTTTCAGAAATTATTTTCTTCCATTTCATCACTTCCCAAGTGCTGCTTTATACAATATTCAAATTATACATCAAATAAAGGATGCGATGCTATGATCACTCAAGTCATCTTAGCCATTTCTTTTTCTAATGCAACTTCATAGTCTACTACTACTACTGCTACTACTATTTATCATTCGTATAGCACTACAAGGTGTACACAGAGCTGTACATGTACAAGTAAGAGACAGTCCCTGCTCGCTTACAGTCTAATTAAGACAGACCACACAACAACAATTGGAGACTAGGGCAATGGCAATTCAAGGGAAGTGGCAAAATACAGATAGGTGATAAGCAGGAGAATAAGGAGATCAGGATCCAAATGCAGCCTCAAAGAGGTGGGTTTTCAGCCTGGATTTGAATAGGGCCAGAGAAGGAGCCTGGTGGACAAACTCGGGTAGTTTGTTCCAAACGTGTGGAGCAGCAAGACAGAATGAGTGAAGTCAAGTCTGGAATTGGCAGCGGCAGGGAAGAGCACAGATAAAAGGGATCTGCCAGAGAAGTGGAGTTCCTGAAGAGGGGTGTAAGGAGTGTTAAGAGAGGAAAGCTAGCAAGGAGTGGAAGAATATGTCAGTAGGAGAATTTGAAATGAATGCAGAAACATAGGGAGTCAGTAAAATGACTTGAGAAGAGAGGTTATATGAGAATAGTGAGCCTGGCGGAATATTAGCCATGGAACTGAGTTTTGAACAGATTGAAGGGATGAGAGATAATTCTGAGGGAGACCAGAAAGCAGCACATTGCAATAGTCAATGCGGGAGATCAGTAGAGAGTGGATAAGGGTCTTAGTAGTGTGTTCAGAAAGGAAGGGATGAATTTTACTGTTATAGAGGAAGAAACAGAAGGCTTTTGCTTTCTGTTGGATGTGTTCAGAGAAGGAGAGAGAAGAATCAAAGATGACCCTAAGAGGCACATTTCACAGTGGGGCATCCAAGTGCAATCTGGGACATCAAAGCCAGAAAACTGAAAAAAAGACAGGCATGATTTAGGAAACATGGATGTGCCTGATATGCAGGTGTATCAAACATCTATATAGACATCCCCAGGATAGTATTTCAGAGCCAAAGTATCTAATGGCATAATAGTTAGAGTAGTGACTTAAGAGCAGGATCACTAGGGCTCAAATCCCAGAGTGGGCCTTTATGATCTAAAGCTAATCACTTAATTCTTCATCTTCTCTAGATGTTTTAAGGTGAAAACAAGCACTTTCCTGATGCCTATTTATGCCTGGTGCAGGTAAAAACATGGACTTACCTGCAGATGTCTCTACTGTTTCTGAGATGGAACAGGCAAGTATAAGTCCATTGCTCCTCTCCGGACATGCCTCGGCCACACCCTTGTGCCTACTTGGATGTCCTTTTACCAGAGACATTTGTGGCATGGCTACGGAGATGTGTCTGTGATTTTGATGTCTGCAGATGTCCAAATCATGACTAAATCTTAAAAAATGACCCTCTAAGGTTGCGAGCTGAGGAAACGGAGAAGTAGAGTGTTATTTATAGAGATAGAGAAAGGAGGAAGGGGGAAATGGCTTTAGGGGAAAAGATAAGGAGCTCTGCATTAGCCATGCTCAATTTCAGATGACCATGGGACATCCAGGCAGCAACATCAGATAAGCAGGCTGAGAAACGGACCTGAATTCCTGGAGAGATTTCAGGTGTAGATAGGTAAACTTGATGGGAGTTAACCCTTATCTGCTCAAGAGGAGCTATGGTATCTAGTGCACAGCACAGAGAACAGTCCAATAAAGCAACTTGTTCACTAACATAAGTAATAACTGGAATCTGGGTCTCTTCATTTTTCTTTAAGCATGGATATCTCTATTTTAGGATGAGAAATGTGAACAACCGTGCACCTAGCTTTATAAGATTTGTGATAAGGAAGCTTATCAAAGCTCAGGGAGTAATGACAAAAGAGGAGAATTTACTGTGATCAAGGGACCTGTGCTGGCAGGTTATAGAAATAAGACAGCTTGTTTCCCTAAAAGACTACATGTTCCAGAATGCCCCAGTATTCAGAAAGTCCCTAGGGGAGCTAGAGTGGAAAAGCATGAGTCTAATCAGAGAAATCATTATGTCATCCCTAATCAAACAGCCCCTAGAAGAATGCCTAATCCACAACATCTGAAGAATGCAAGGGTGGAGTTGCAATCTAAGCCCTTTAAAGCTAGAGCGGAATCTTCAGGAAGAAAGAAGGAGACGGAGACGAAGACCGAGAACAGAAGGAAGAACAACCGGAACCTGAAGGAACAAGGACAAGGAAGCAGACGGTCCAAGAGAGGAGCTCAGAGAGGTACCTATGCCTGGAGAGATACCTGGGGGAAAGAATCTTCAGAGGACTGGAAAAAGCCAGAGGTCTGTAGATTCACAGCCAGGGACCCTCAAGCAACCCCTAGGAAGAGGTCTGTTGCAGCTAAGGAAGAAAGGAGCCCAAATACCTCTTGGAGGACATCTGGAGAAAAGATCCTGAGGTCCAGAGATACCAACTGGAGGATAGGACACAGAAGCTCTATTGCATACTGGCCAGAATACCAGAAGAAGCAGCCTGACGCTTGCCTGGATTCAGGTAGGAGCTGTGAACGTTTCTCTAGCTTTGAGCAGTGCAAACAGCAGGGAAACAGTTTCTCTCCGTGTAGAGGTCAGTTCCTAAAGCCCTCTGAGCCAGATGGAGAAACAGAATCTATGCAATTTCAAGAGCAAGGTTTAATATCTGATGCAGAGGATAATTATATGGACTGTTCTTTGAGTAGATTGTTATTTTAGGAAAATCCTAAATATCAGAGAAAACATCAAAAGGAAACTTTCTAAATATTGGCTTCCCATAACGTTTTGTTGAAAAGAAAAAGCTTTTGGGAAAGTTTTGCACGTGTGCTGAAATCAAGCTACTGATTGCAGTTAATTGTCACCTGTTGGTAAAGGAGAGCCCGGCACAAGCCGTGCACACGTGGGTTTTAAAAGTTCTTTTCTGTATGGAGAAAGTGAGCATTATTTTTTTATAAAGAAGTTTCCCTCTTTGATTTGTTTTTCCCCAGCACTGCTAAGGAGTTTATTAGCAGTGGCTGAAAGAAGCCTTTCTGTTCCATAAAGGACTTTGGGGCTTGTTTACAAAGCCGCGGTAGTGGTTCGCGATCGCGATCGCAGCCGCGGCCCCATTGAAATCAATGGGGCCGCGGCTGCGATTACGATCGCAAACCGCTACCGCGGCTTTGTAAACAAGCCCCTTTGATTCTTATTTGCATAAGATTTTTCAGTTGCCTTATTTTGTGTTGAATAAACCCTGGAGAAATTACCTGGAAGGTGTTACCAAGCATATCTGTGTGTGGGATAATCCCCCCATAAGTAAATTCTAATTTTGCCTTACACTCGACCAACTACAAGAGTCTTCATTATTTTAAAAAGGCAAGCTTTGTGTGAATGGACTTCAATAACCACAATCCTTTGCAAGACAGTTAATTTGCATACTTGCCAAGATGGTGGTACCTTCATAACAAGCACCCCTTTTTACAGACTGCACACATCCTGTGAGCACAAATGTTAATAGTGATTGGACCAAGGCACTATATCACCCAGTGCACTTGTACACTTTAATATATATATAGTGTCCTCAAATAAAAACAACTGATTAAACATATGTCCCACCTCATGAGTGCTAAAATTCACTACTGGCTTCCTAACTTATGTCAACAAATCAGATAAAAATGACTTAATTGAACTTGATTTTTCATTGTCCAAATGAAGGTTAAAATCACCAATTAAGATTAAAGACTCACCATTCAGCATACTGAACCTGCATGCATGCATACTGAACCTGCATGTGGGGAACAACAGACCATAGACAATGTTGAAGAATCAGTGCGTCACAACCCGAATCAGATCACTGAATGACCTTCTAACCAAATAAATCCATTCTCATTGAAACAAGTACGCACTCCTCCATCCTTCTTACCTACAAGTAGTTGATCATAGCAATAACTGAGTGGACAAAAATCATTCAGAATTAAAGTGTCAGCTGCTGTATGCTAAATTTCAATTATATGGTAAATAATTACATAAGAACATAAGATATGCCATACTGGGTCAGACCAAGGTCCATCAAGCCCAGTATTCTGTTTCCAACAGTGGCCAATCTAGGTCATATGTACCTAGCAGTTTCCCCAAGGGACACAGGTTCCACAATGCTTGTATTGGTTCAAGCATTGATATCCTGGGTCCCTTCTTAATAATGGTTTATGGACCTTTCCTCCAGGAACTTGTCCAAACCTTTTTTAAACCCAGCTACATTAACAGCCTTTACTACATCCTCTTGTAACAAATTCCAGAGTTTGATTACACGTTGAGTGAAAAAATATTTTCTTTTATTAGTCTTAAATAGTTTACCCTGTAGCTTCATTGCATGTCCCCTAGTCTTTCTATATTCTGATAAGGTAAACAATCGATCTACATTTACCCATTCCACTCCGTTCATTAATTTATAGACTTCTATCATATCTCCCCTCAGCCGTCTCTTTTCCAGGTTAAAGAGCCCTAACCTTTTTAGCCTTTCTTCATAGGAGTATCCTTCCATCCCCCTGAGAGCAGATCACAAATGATCTTTTCTTTGTAATGAAGAGATCTGCCATTGCAATATAACATTTTCATCTGCCTTATTCTAGGCAAACATTTAACAGTACTCATACCACTCATAAGGGGATAAGTTAAAAACCCAACTCCTGTCTATGAATCAATGAATAATATTTTTAACACAAATGATCAGGACCATAGCAGTCCATGCTAGTAATTACCAGAATATTAGAGGATGGCTGACTCCTACATTACATAGTAAAAAATATTTTCACTGTTTATTGTAAACCGCGCTGATGCTGAATAGCGCGGTATAAAAGAGACTTTAAATAAATAAAATTGCACAGTGATAGATCTATCAAACAGGTACACAACATACTACACATTATATAATATGAAAAGGATACAAAATGGCATTTTAATAGGCACACATAGGGGCAAGCCCCTTGATGGTTTCCCTTCAGCAGTGTGCCTGTAGTAGTGCATCATAGAAGTGCTTCCTGTTCATGGAGAATGGGGCTCAGGATTAATGACACAAATGAAGAGGCATTGTATAATATCTCTGCTACACAGCCTGAAGTTATCTTTTCACAGGTAAAAATGCTAATTTTTGATGTGCACTGATGGTAGTATCGGTATGTAAGACCAGATCAAGCAAACAGTCACCAGTCTTTTCAGCAGTACCATCTCTTCACTGTGGAGTGCAGGATTAATGATGCAGACAAGGGGAGAAGGGAGAAGAGCATACTGTCCCATCAACACAGCCTGCGACGATCTTTAGCTGTGTGAAAATACAAACTTCTGAAGTGCACTATCCAGTTCAACCGAAGAAAGCACGAGAAGGAAACTGCAGATCAAGCAAGCAGACTAGAGTGTGAATCTTACCTGGTCTAGAAAGTGGTTAGCTGGTACTTTTGTTTATAAGATCATTTTGATAGCTCATGACAAATCTACAAGATGAATGTTGAATATTTATTGAGCATTCTTAAACTTTAGTAGAAGAAATTATACTAAAGAGAAATTTCTTCCATAATAATCTTACCCCTCCTTAGAAATGAAAGAAACAGGAAACAAAGATGCCTGCACGTTTAGTGCAGTGGGTGCTTCAGCATCCCCAGCATTGAGCAAATTCCTTCACCGTGGCCGAAAAAGAATAATTTGTGTTAAGTTTAGTGCTCTCAGTCATTTGAAAAAGTTGACTCCTATTATAAGAAGGGCAATGATCAAGGACATTTCCATGTGTAAAACTGTTGGGAGTGTGAGTATTGCTTGCCCACAAGGCAAGCAAAATTACTTACATTATTTTACAATGCAGGTAATTTTGTATGATCACTAAGAAGTGTTCCAGAAGGGGATAGAGGGCAGAAGACAGAAAATATATCATATGTTTTTAAGGAGTCATTATTAATAGCAAAAGTATAGGCATAATGTTGCTGCAAACTCCAAAGGTAAGTTGAAAAACTACAGGCCAGGGCCAGCTCTACAACTAAGTAGATTAGGTGGAAGCCTAGAGTGACAGGCTTCCCTGATTGCAGGAGATCCCTTTGAAGCCACTGTTAGTGGCTGGCATTTAGACATCCAAGGGAAGAAGGGGTATCCGCAGGCGTGGGTGGGAGAACCAGAAGCGGAACCCAAGGACCAGGCCTACACGTCAGTATATGGCACAAAACAATTTTATTGAGGGACCCCATAAAAATAACAAATATAAATAATGAACAGTTGTGTATCATGTAATAATAAATTAATTAGATAAAACACGCATAACTTATATAAATCACAGAAAATGATGATACTCAATCTCTTTATTTAAACCATGTGGAACTACTGTGTTCAGAGAAAAAATGTAACGCTGTTCCTCTTGAGTTAATCATCGATCACAGTCACCACCACGAGGGGGGATTTGGATTTGTTTGATGACAAAAAACTTCAAATCATCAAGGGTGTGCTGTGAGAGGTACCAATGCTCTACTAGAGGGGCCGTAATAATCTTACGGCGTATGCAGCTTTTATGTTCCAGGATACGTGTTCTGACTGACCGAATAGTCTTGCCGACATACAGTAGAGGGCAAGGACAGATAATGACATAAACAACATATGGAGAATTGCAATCAGTTCTAGCGTGTAATTTGTATTGTGTTTGGGTGATGGGATGTGAGAATACGGATAGTGTAAGAGTATGTTTGCAGACTGAGCATTTATTGCATCTAAAGTGCCCTTTAGCTCTAATACCTGGATTTGAACTTGTGGGCATGAAAGAGGAAACTAATTTGTCGGCCAAATTGCAGCCCCTATTGTAGGCAATCATAAGATGCTGATTAGAAAAGCAGGAGCTAGTTTGCAGAATATGCCAGTGTGTTTTGAGAATCTTCTGTATCTTCCATGCTAGATGTGAAAATTTAAAAACACCAACAAATTTGTCCTGAGTACGTTTAGCCTTGGGTAAAAGCAACTCTTGCCTGTTGGAGGAACAGGCACGTTGAAAACCGCTGGTAATACGTTCTGATGGATATCCTCTGGCTCTAAAACGTGCTGCCATGTCATTAGATTTGTCAATAAAATCGTCAAAGTCAGTACAAAGCCTGCGAAGTCTTAAAAACTGAGATACGGGTAAATTATTCTTGATATGGTTAATATGAAAACTGTCAAACCGTAACAATTTATTTTTATCTGTAGGTTTCCGATAAATAGAAGTCTTAAAACCAGACATAGATTTTTTAATTACAAGGTCTAAAAAAGGTAAATCAGTGGTACTAAATTGCATCTTAAATTTTAAATTATGATCCAGGGTGTTGATCCAAGCATAAAATTCTTGAAGGTGATCTTGAGTGCCCCGCCATAAGATTAAAATATCATCAATATAACGTTTCCAAGAGTGTATCTGAGAGGAGTAGGGGCAATCTACTAGAAAGGTGGCCTCAAATTCGGCAACGTACAAATTTGCTATGTCCGGTGCCATGGATGCACCCATAGCCGTGCCTTTAATCTGCTGATAAAATCTTTCATTGAACACAAAATAGTTTCGTGTCAGAGCAAATTGCGCCAGCTCAATAAGGAAGTGGGTGGGCGCACGGACTGGTAACGAACGTGAGTCCAAATATTTAGTAAGAATCTCCAAGGCTTCTTTCTGTGGTATGTTTGTGTATAGAGATTCAATATCTAATGTCACAAGTATGATGGAGGAAATATCAATATCTACAGTGTCCAAGAAGGCAATAATGTCAGCTGCATCTCTAACATAAGAAGGGATGTCTGGGATAAAGGGTCGTAAGAACACATCTATAAACTTAGACAGGGGTTCTAGGACAGATCCAATACCTGACACTATGGGACGTCCTGGAGGTGCAGTCAGAGACTTGTGGATCTTGGGAATTGTATATATCGTCGGAATAACCGGATGTTTAACCAACAGAAAGGCATACTCGCGGGGCGTAAGGAAACCAGCTTGTAGACCATACTGCAGACATGAGTCGATTTCGACCTTCAAAGATGGTGTGGGGTCACTAGGTAAAATTTGATAAAAATCTTGATCATTAAGTTGACTGGACAACTCTTGAATATAGTATGCACGATCCAAAATGACAATCCCGCCACCCTTGTCCGCCGGCTTTATGATAATGTCTGGGCGTGTGTGGAGGGTAGACAAAGCAGCCCTCTCTTGTCGTGTAAGGTTGGAATACCTACACCTAGATTTCTTTTCCATGCTTTCAATATCTTTTAAAACGCATTTCATGAAGGTATGCACCAGAGGATCAACAGGGCCAGGAGGGATCCAACGAGATTTAGCTCGCACAACAGATGAATCCGTTGTAGGACAAGGTTTTTCTGAAAAAAACTTCTTGATTTGTAATTTCCGAGAAAATTTAAAAAGATCTACCCGAGTCTGAAATGCGTCATAGTGTGCTGTGGGTACAAAGGACAACCCTTTTTGTAGGAGATCCAGTTCTGTTTGGGTAAGAGTGACCTGGGACAGATTTACAACAGGTAGATCAAATTGTACCGATTTCTGTGTGTCTATGGAGGTATCCTGACTCAGTAATAATTGTGGGAGTGATTTTGTGGTGGTCGGAATGAATGGCCTCTGCCTCTTCCTCTCCCTCTGAACTCTAGACGGAAGGGAGGGGGTTTCTTGGACTTGCGTTGTGCTGATTCCCTTTCCCACAATTCCTCGAACAAAAAATCCTTGGAGGTACATGGAGAGTTGGGGAGAGGGGTGGAAACAGGGGAGGCAAAGAGTTCTTCTGATTCGCTACGAATGCGTTTCTTACTCCTTTCTGTATGGTCATCGTACTTACGAACTGAGGTCTCATGTTTCCGAAAGTGACTAGAATCATCAAACTTATAGTTAGAGGATTCTTGTCTTTTAGAATAATAACTATTTGGGTTATTACTTCTATGATATTGATTACGAGAATAATCTGGTCTACTGGAGAAATCGTTATTGCGGTTATTAGAAAAATCATATCTACTAGAGTAATCATTGTCATGGTTATTAAGGTTATCATCCTTAAAACTTACTTGGCGCGGACCATTAACCGCTGCCCTGGATTTTAACCATAAATATACATTGTCATTTTTGTAATCAAGTTCATCCCGTTTATGTTTGTCAAGCTTCATCCTTTTAATTTCTTTACGATATTCTTCCAATTTTTTATTGTAGTCTCCAAATAATCTCTCAAAATGTCTATCTTCGGATTTCAGAACATCCATTTTTTTCTCAGCTTCTATGCGGATCTTCTCAGCCTTTTTTTGGATGTTTCTGCTAACAGGACCATAAGGTCGAGAGAGCACTTGTTGAGGATGGCACACCATCTATCCAAAAATGGCTTGTCATCTCGAAACATGTTCGGTTCTCTGGTCATCCTTAGGCCTCTTGGAATCCGTTTGACTCTACAATATTGTAGCATACTAGCATAATGTAGCTCATAACGGATGGCAGCCTTCTTAGTACGGATTAAATCGATCCACCGATCTGCAAGACTTGTATCCTCAGATTCATCCTCAACTAGAGGGGGTTCTTTGAGTAGGTGATTCAAGTGTTCTTCAGAGTAACTGAAGACATTATCCCATTGTGTGTAGGCCATGGGAGCTTCAGAAAAGAAGAAAACCAAGGGAAGAAGGGGTATCCGCAGGCGTGGGTGGGAGAACCAGAAGCGGAACCCAAGGACCAGGCCTACACGTCAGTATATGGCACAAAACAATTTTATTGAGGGACCCCATAAAAATGACAAATATAAATAATGAACAGTTGTGTATCACTGGCATATTCTGCAAACTAGCTCCTGCTTTTCTAATCAGCATCTTATGATTGCCTACAATAGGGGCTGCAATTTGGCCGACAAATTAGTTTCCTCTTTCATGCCCACAAGTTCAAATCCAGGTATTAGAGCTAAAGGGCACTTTAGATGCAATAAATGCTCAGTCTGCAAACATACTCTTACACTATCCGTATTCTCACATCCCATCACCCAACACAATACAAATTACACGCTAGAACTGATTGCAATTCTCCATATGTTGTTTATGTCATTATCTGTCCTTGCCCTCTACTGTATGTCGGCAAGACTATTCGGTCAGTCAGAACACGTATCCTGGAACATAAAAGCTGCATACGCCGTAAGATTATTACGGCCCCTCTAGTAGAGCATTGGTACCTCTCACAGCACACCCTTGATGATTTGAAGTTTTTTGTCATCAAACAAATCCAAATCCCCCCTCGTGGTGGTGACTGTGATCGACGATTAACTCAAGAGGAACAGCGTTACATTTTTTTTCTCTGAACACAGTAGTTCCACATGGTTTAAATAAAGAGATTGAGTATCATCATTTTCTGTGATTTATATAAGTTATGCGTGTTTTATCTAATTAATTTATTATTACATGATACACAACTGTTCATTATTTATATTTGTCATTTTTATGGGGTCCCTCAATAAAATTGTTTTGTGCCATATACTGACGTGTAGGCCTGGTCCTTGGGTTCCGCTTCTGGTTCTGGCATTTAGACATCTGCAAGAGCACGTACGCTCAAGCCCTGCTGCATCCCCTCCCCTCCCCTCCTCCCCCCACCCCCTCCGATGTATGGGTAGGAGACAGCGGGCCTTGAGCAAGCACATGCATGCAGATGCTCAAAGACCTACCACTGACAGCAGCTTTAAAGGGATTCCCTGCAGCTGGCTTTGCTGTGCTGCTCTGCACTGCACTGACACCCTGAAGCCTGTATTTGGACTACCTGCAGAATCTCACAGTCAGATGAACAGATTTGTGGAATGTGATGCTGTGGGAGACAGGGACTGGGTGTAGGAATAGTCCAACTGCACTACAATTAGAGCAGTAGAGGAAGGTTTATTCTGGCATGTAAATCAGCAGGAGTAATAACAGGCAATAAGAATGCAGGTCCCAATATTAAAATAAATATTTATGTTGTAGCCATCATGCTGATTTCATAAGTCTTTTTTTAAAACTTATAAGCATAATTTTATGGGTTCTCCACCAAAATATGCACAGATGGAGGCAGGAGCATAGAGAGGGTAATGTTATAACAGGGTGCCTAGTCAAATGCATTTTAACATTCCTAAATTAAGTCTATTTTATAAAGATAAGCAGACATCTCCTTGTCTTTATAAAATACTAGCATAAGTGGCAATGAAGGTACTTGAAATTAAAGCACAATCACTTACACCAGCCCTAGAGATGAGGTAAATGACTCGGCCTACTTTTCATACTGCACACACGCTATTCAAAATTTGCCCCTTTGCATTCCCCCAGAAAAGTAGGAACAACACAATGCAAGTAATGCATGTCTCTTTATGCTGGAAAGTATTTTGTAAGAGGTCCTTAATGCATATATGTGGCCATGTATAAACCGCTTTGAAACGCGGTATAGAACAAATGTTCAATAAATAAATAAATAAATTACCAGCATGTTCTTACTGCCTAAAAACAGCTGCAAAATTAGCCTCCTAAAATTACCCCCAAGATCTTAAAGTGAATGTGAGCAATTTACTGGTAACCAATGTGCCTCATTAAGAGTAGGTGTCTCATGCTCTGATTAATTCTTTTCCTGCTAGCAACCGAGCAGCACTATTTTGGATCACTTTTGCGGATTTTTTTTATAGTAGGAGTACACAATAGTTGCAATAATCCAACCTAGATATAATCAGCACATGTATTAAAATTTCTAAATTCACCTGTAGGATAAAACCCCGATCTGACAAAGCAGTCTAAAGCTGCAAAGAGAGGCCTGCATGATCTTTGAGATCAGAGTCTCCAAGAATAAATAGATATCAAGCTTAACACCAAGAACCCTTATTGTTTGTCTATGCTGTAAGGTAATCATTAAGGGACTTGCTAACTTCCTATGCTGCCTTCTTATCAAAAGCTCAATTTAGCAGAATTCAGCTTTCGTTTCTAACTATGAAAACATTCCATTACAGCATCTAAACACATATTTACATTTCGTAGGGCTGTTCTCTGTTCTTCACTGATATGAATCTCCAGCTGAATATCACAGCAACAATGTAATGTGATATGAAATACGACATTTTTCCACCACTATTACTGTATCAACAGACTCAAGTAAATATTGATGAATAAAAGGAGCAGTACAGATTCTTGCAGCAAGCCATAGCCTGATGGAATAGGGTCCAATTTGCAGTATGAGGGCTTAGACCCCTTGAGTGCATTCTCTACCTCTTTCCTTAAATAGAGTGAAAGAGGAAGTAGTCAGCTACTCCTCTTCCATCATTCCCAGCATCTTCAGAGGTTGTCTAGAGCATCTTGCTCATCACTACATTGCCCACATTCCTATTTTTCATAACCTTCTCAAAAACCTGTCTAAGATCATTAACATTTTTTGAAAAATAAGTATTGAATTGCTCTACATCCAGGGCCAAACCTTTAGCTTTGCTATTTTGTGGACATATCCATCTGGGCACATTTATAGATCCTTTTCATCTTGATCTCTCTCCACTTAATTATTGTTTTAGCAGGGCTGGCCCATCGGGCTCTGTGCGAACTTCATTTTCATACGGTGGTGCTCAGAGGGAGCCGGGGAACCCGCACGAGGCCCCATCTCACCTCTGAATAGCTGCCAGTGTGAAAAGCAGTGCTTTCCCTCATGCTGGCAGCTATGCTCTTGTGAAGTGTATGCGTGCCAGGAAATACCCTTTAACCTTTCACGGCATTCAGCGCACTTCACTAGAACACAGCGCACTTCACTAGAGCACAACGCACTTCACTAGAACACAGCTGCCAATGTGAGGAAAAATGCTGCTCTTCACACTGGCAGCTGTGAGAGGTGAGCCGGGGCCTCGCAGAGGCTTCCCCAGCGCCATTTGAAGCTGCTTAGACAAGCATGGGGCTCTTTGGGAGGTGGGGGGTCTAGGATAGGACTAGACATGGGCTGATGGGGGGCTAGGATTGGAAATGGGCTGATGGGGGGAATCTGGACTGGAAATGGGCTGATGTGGGCTGGAATGAGGTCCTGAATTTGTAATTCTAAATGTGCTTAAAGGATTTTGGTGAACATTTTGTAATCTATGTTGAGCAAGGAGATAGGCTGTAATTGCTGCAAAGAGACTGGTCCTTGCCCTCTTTTGGAATGATGGTAACCGTGGCTTGATAAAAAGAGGCTAGCAGGGCCTTCCTTAGCAGAATATCATTGAAATATCATTGAAAACATGAACCAAAATGGAAGTAAAAAGATCGGGGAAGGTCTTATAGATTTCAGCAGGAAGATCAGGATCCGATGCTTTAGCATTCTTTAGCCAGCAGATGGCCAAGCACACCTCTTCTAGAGAAAAAGTGCACTCCAGTGTCTCTTGAAACTCAGGTCAAAGATGAGGAAGGTCAGCAGCCTCCAACCACTCTCAGATTGCCACTCTGTCTGCTGTCAAGTGGGAAGAGTAGAGATTTTTATAAAAACGGGCAAATGTTTTGGCTATCTTTTGTGACCAATAGATAGTTGTACCATGAGCAGAGCAAAGGGTGTGTATTCTGTATTTGAGCCGTAGTCACTTCAACTGCCACAGAAGCAATCAATGAGCCTTATTCCCATGCTCAAAAAATTAGTTTGGAGCAGCGTTGAGGCAATGTCCTTCGAGCATTTGTGCTCATTGCATTCCAGCATTTAACTGGCTTGCATGTATTTTGCATTGACTTTGTTCTGCCCACTTCTTCACACTTGTCGTTGATCTGTGGTTTAAAAGTGGCTTTTATGGAGTGGAGGAGTGGCCTAGAGGTTGGGGCAAGGTACTTCAGGCCGGAAGGTCAGGGGTTCAAATCCCACTAGAGGACAGCAACCTTGGGCTGGAACAACTGGGGTTTTTAGTCCCACAGGTGCTCCTTGCGGTCTTGGGCAAGCCACTTAACCCTCCATAGCCCATGTTCCCTGTAAAATAGTTATCTCCAAGTTATAATGCCCTGTTCAATGTAATTTCAATTTGTTCAATGTAAACCGCACTGATGCAGAATAGCGCAGTATATAAGAGAATGTAAATAAATAAATAAAAGTGTGGCTGTTTCTGATGTTATTCTGCTTTTGCTGGGAGTGACGTCCTGAACTTGTATAAAAGCATGTATAATCCCTCTCTCCCATATGGGAAAGTCTCCAGGCATCACAGAGGTCTAAATCTGAGTTGGTGAAGGTTTGTGGAGGCCTGCCTCCCCGCCCCCTCCCAGTCCTGTCTATTCTGGACTAAACACAGTTAAAATCTTCTCCCATCAGTAGCTCCCCATCTGGCGGGACTTTACGGCCTCAAGGATCTTCAGTCTGCGAGTGAGAAACATAAACATTAACATTAACAATTGTGAGTGGAATAGCTTTCAATTTTTAGGAGTGAATGAGAAGTCTACCCCCTGGATCACTATATTGCACAGTGAGCTGGAAGGAACTATTTTGGGAGAAAAGAGTCGCTACTTCCCTCTTATGAGATGAGAAGTTAGACCATAGACCTATGGGAACAGACAATGCTTAAATCAAAGATCATACTGTCCATGAGATGAGTTTCCTGTAATCCTGTGACAGCTTTCTCTCTTTTCAACTGGTCCATCACCTGCCTGCACTATGGGATTGTGGAGACCCCGAATATTCCACAAAATAGTCTTAACCATAATTCTGCATGGGTCTTACCACTACAAAACCAGCACACTGGTCTTGAGGACTATGTGAACAAGCACGCAGGGCATGGTGTACTTCACCCACTCTGTCAGTACCCCCCACCAACCCTTTTCTCTGAGGCCTTCAGGGACCTCAAGGACTTGGATGTTGTTATGTCGCTTGCAGTTTTTGAGGTCGCCATGATGTTCTTTTAGGTCTTTTGCCACTTGATCCAGTTTTTGGAGCTTGGACTGGAAAAGAGCTGTAGTGTCAATCTGTTCATCAATATTAATTTCATTCTGAGTGACGCAGTTATCCAGTGATTTAATATCAGCTTTGGAGAAGTTCATCCAGAATAGTCGAAGCTTCTGCAAGATCTCCATGAGATCAAATTTTGGGCAAGTGGAGATGGCCCAGAAGGTTCCTCATGAGTGATGTTAGGGTCGCAAACTGGATATGATGTTGAAGCCACATAGATCATTGGCTCAGTGGTCCAAGACAACCTGGACAGAGCCACAGCATATGTGCCCTTGTCCGACATGGCATAGTGGTGCTGAGAATCCTTGGTAAGCTCTGAAGGAAAATACAGAACAAAGATTGACCCCAGTCAGATCAAGCTTCACCAGTGTGAAGGGACCACATGTGCCTCTCTCCAGTCATCTGGCACCACTCCCGACTCCAATGAGGCATTGAAAAGGTCAGTCAGTGGAGCTGCTAGAACGACCCCAAGTTCCCTCAGAATTCTCTGGTATATCCCAACTGGTCCTATTGCTTTGTCTACTTTAAGTTTAGCTAGTTCCTCATGAACACAGTCTTCTCAAAATTGCTTGTTCCTGTTTGTGGTCCTGCTCCTGGTTCTTCATCTGTGAACACAAAACAGAAATATTTGTAAAGCAATCCTGCTTTATCCTCATCAGCTTCTACATATTCCTCCCCTTCACCCTTGAGTCTGACAATACCACTTTTGCTCTTCCTCTTCTCACTAACATATCTGAAAAATGTCTTATTCCCCCCTTTTTATTGCTTTGGCTATTTCCTCCTCTTTTTGAATCTTTGCTTTCCTGACTACTTTGCTAGCTTCTCTAGTTTTTCCAAATATAGAGGCCTGTCTAACTCTATCTGTGATCTCTTGTATTCCATAAAGGCCTCCTTTTTTTTCACCTTTTCAGCTATTTTCAAAACCATAGAAGTCTCCTTTCCTTTTACCTTTATTTACCATTTTAACAAAAAGGTTGTTTGCTCTTAAAATATCCCCTTTCAGTTTTGCTGTTTTTCTACATCCCCCAGCTGTTCCCATCCTGCTAACTACTCCCTGAGGTATTGGCCCATCTTGCCAAAGTTAGTTTTCCTAAAGTCTAAGACCCTCTCTTTTGAATGGATTTTATCAGCCCTAGTCTTAATACTGAACCACATCATCTGGTGATCACTGGATACAAAATAATCTAACACTATAACATCAGAAACACTTTCACAATTTTGCGCCCTGTTCTGCTTCCACCACATGCTTGGTCATGTGCTGAGTAAATGGACCACCCCCTCTGAAACCATGATGTCCAGACCACCTGACAATCTCCACTGCACCTGCCTGCCTTACATCCTCTCTGTAGCCGGTGGCTAGACTTGAGTCTTTGGCGGTACAGTGAAGTGTTGGGGGAGGCTTCAATGACACTGTGGTGACCAGAGAGGCATGATTGTGGTGGAAGAGTAGCAAATCACCTGGGCTGGATGATATACATCCAAGGGTGTTGAAAGAACTGAAATATGAGATTGCAGACCTGCTATTAGTAATCTGTGAACTATCATTAAAATCATCTGTAATACCTGAAGACTGGTGAATGGCGAACATAACACTGATTTTAAAAAGGGTTCCAGGGGTGATCCAGGAAACTACAGACTGGTGAGCCTGACGTCATTACCAGGAAAAATGGTAGAAACCATCATAAAAAACAAAATTGCTGAACATGTAGATAGTCATGGCCTAATGGGAGACAGCCAACATGGCTTTAGACAAGGAAGATCTTGTCTTAAGAATCTGTTATGTTTTTTTGAAGGTGTGAATAAACAGGTAGACAAAGGTGAGTCGGTTGATACAGTGTATTTGGACTTTCAGAAAGCCTTTGACAAGGTCCCTCATCAGAGACGTTTGGCAAAACTAAAGAGTCATGGGATAGGAGGCAGTGTACTATTGTGGATCAGGAACTGGTTAAAAGATAGAAAGCAGAGGGTAGGGCTAAATGGCCAATTTTCCCAATGGAGAAAGGTGAATAGTGGTGTACCCCAGGGATCTGTGCTGGGTCCACTGCTTTTTGACATATTCATAAATGTCTTGGAAAAGGAAATAACGAATGAGGTTATCAAATTTGCAGATGACACAAAACTATTTAAAGTTGTTAAAACCCAAGAGGATTGTGGAAAATTGCAAGAGGATCTTGATAAATTGGAAGACTGGGCATCAAAATGGCAGATGAAATTTAATGTGGACAAGTGCAAAGTTATGCACCTAGGGAAGAACAATCCAAACTATGGTTACACGATGCAAGGTTCCACATTAGGAACCACCACCCAGGAAAAAGATTTAGGCGTCATTGTGGATAACATGTTAAAACCCTCGGCCCAGTGTGCAGTGGCTGCCAAGAGAGCAAATAGAATGCTAGGTATCATAAGGAAAGGAATGGAAAATAAAACATGGTGAGACCGCACCTTACTAAACTAAGCGATTGCTTAACCACCCTAAAATCTTGGCTCTCCCAACATAACTGCCTAATTAATAAAGCCAAGTTCTACAGGTGTTTTATAATACCTCATACACCCCTCCTCCAACCATTACTATTGGAGATTTCACTCTTGCTATAAAAAAACAAGTGAAATATCTTGGTATTATCCTTGATCAGAACCTCTCCTTCACTAATCAAATAAAGAGAACCACCAATGCAATATATGCAAAGCTATGTACCCTCCGAAACCTCAAACCTCTCTTAAGCTCTAACTCTTTTCGTTCTGTCTGTCAGGCCCTCACTATCCCATCTATTGATTACTGCAATCTTATCTATCATGGCCTTTCCAAGAATACCATTCAACCGCTCCAACTAGCCCAGAACACGATTGCGCAACTTATAACCAACAACCCCAGACGATCGCACATCACCTCAGTCCTATATGATCTCCACTGGCTCCCCATCCAATACAGGATTAAATTCAAAGTGCTTTCCCTTATACATAAAATCATATCCAATGAGTCAGCTCCATGCCTCTCCCCTCTCCTTCCCTTCTCAACTAACACTAGAACCCGCCGTTCTATTACCAAAAACCTCCTGACTATCCCTACAACCAAAAGATATTGCAAACAATCTATCAGTAACAGGGCCTTCTCCTTCTATGCCCCATCCCTATGGAACTCTCTTCCTCATGAGCTGCGGAACTGCCCAACCCACTCTGAGTTCCGAAAGAAGTTAAAAACTCTTCTTTTCCTTGAACATTTCTCCCTGCCACCTTAGTACCTAACTTTCTACTGCCACTTCCCCGCTCCTGCCTTCTCTAATTCTCTAAATCTATTCATGCAGCCATTTGTATCCCGGTATGTACCGCTGTAAATAGTTGTTCATTGTTTTTGTAAAAGGTTCTCCTTGTTACCCTTATTTATCCGTTACTTTGTTCCATGTAAACAGTTGAAATATACTGCCTTTATTGTTTTATGTAAACTGTCTTGATTTGTAGAAAGACGGTATATTAATTCTGTTAAATAAATAAATAAATATTGTGTGCAAGTCTGGTCGCCGTATCTTAAAAAGGATATAGCATTATTAGAAAAGGTTCAGAGAAGAGCCACCAAAATGGTAAAAAGGAAGGATACCCCTATGAAGAAAGGCTAAAAAGGTTAGGGCTCTTTAACCTGGAAAAGAGACGGCTGAGGGGAGATATGATAGAAGTCTATAAATTAGTGAACAGAGTGGAACGGGTAAACGTAGATAAATTGTTTACGTTATCAGAATATAGAAAGACTAGGGGACATGCAATGAAGCTACAGGGTAAACTATTTAAGACTAATAAAAAGAAAATATTTTTTCACTCAACATGTAATCAAACTCTGGAATTTGTTACCGGAGGATGTGGTAAAGGCTGTTTGTGTAGCTAGGTTTAAAAAAGGTTTGGAAAAGTTCCTGAAGGAAAGGTCCATAAACCATTATTAAGAAGGGACCCAGGATATCAATACTTGGCCCAATACATGCATTGTGGAACCTGTGTCTTTTGGGGAAACTGCTAGGTACGTATGACCTAGATTTGCCACTGTTGGAAACAGGATACTGGACTTGATGGACCTTGGTCTGACCCAGTATGGCATATCTTATGTTCTTATGGTGCCATCACCAGAGACTACGTGACTGGTACAACAGTGATTTCTGGACTTCGGCAGCCTCAACAGGGCCATAAGTTCCATTGTAAGATTGAGGTGCAGAATCCCCAGCCCTCTATATTTATGGGGTCTTACTGGCTGCTGGAAAGGAAAAGGGAAACATAACAGAGGGAGGGGAGTTTCCATCAGTAACTCTGTGTGTATGTTGAATGGCAACTCTACTCTTCATGGAGAGCAATATTTGAAATGCAAATTGGATATTCTTGTGATCATTCAGTGGGTCAAGCATAGCAAATCCTTTGACTCAAAGCGATTTATTCCCATATTTTATGACTTGACCTACTTCTAGCTTTGGTATCAGCAGAAAATAGCAGGTGATAGCGCCTCTGTATAAGTCTTTGGTGCGACCTCATTTGGAGTATTGTGTGCCATTCTGGAGACTGCACCTTCAAAAGGATATAAACAGGTTGGAGCCAGTACAGAGGGTGGCTACTAAAATGGTTACTGGTCTTCATTATAAAGCATATGAGGACAGACTTATGGAACTTAATATGTATACTTTAGAGGAAAGGCAGGATAGAGGTGATATGATTGAGACATTTAAATACCTCCATAGCATAAATGCACAGGAGGAAAGCCTCTTTTGGTTGAAAGCAAGCTCTGCTATGAGGAGACATAGGATGAGAGTGAAAGGAGACAGACTCAGGAGTAATATGAGGAAATATTTCTCTATGGAAGGAGTGGTAGATGCGTGGAATAGTCTCCCAGTGGAGGTGGTAGAGATGAGGACAGTATCTGAAATCAAAAAAGCATGGGATAAACACCGATGATCTCTAAAGGCAAAAACTGGACTGTTGTAGTGGTTGATATGAAAGGGCAGACTAGATAGGTCATGTGGTCTTTTTCTGCCACCACTTTTCTATGTTTCTAAAATCAGACTGCCTGCGTATAGCAGCATGGACAGTCAAAGCCGCAATCTAACGTGGCATCCAGGAGAGGAATGAATTCAGCAGCACTCGTTGCAGTCAGCAGGCCTGGCTAGACAAGCAGCACACAAGAATGATCAGCGGTAACTTTGACGTCCAAAGGTCACCCTGCAGAACACGAGCAGACTCATAGGCTGCGTCATCATCAGGGGCCACGGGTTGGTGGAGCTGGTATTAGAGAATGCCAATTCAAACAAGCTAGGTATTGCTGTGATCAGGTATCATTTTACCATGGGCAGATACCTGAACTGCAGTTAAAGGCATCTTTCATACCGTGAGCTGGATCGGAGGTGGTAGGAGTTCTGAAATTAAGTGGTCATGATGATCGGTCTTGCTAGCGCCCCCCTCATCGCAGCTTTATTAAACATATGACAAAACGTAAACAAGAGCCGCAGCCCAAGCCAACAAACATTGCTACAAAATCACTTGACCATCCCCATTTTGCTCTCACTGGACAATGCTACCACCCACCTTATTACTATCAAGATGGAACACTATTCCCCCTCTATAATTGACAACAGCACTCCGTCACCCCACCGCTGGCCTCACCATATTATTAGCAAAATCTAGAATTTCCAGGTGAGGCTCCCACAACTGGGGTTTCATCCTCCATCTTCCCCTTTTCTTCTGAGCTGAGATCACCTGATCCTGCCCACTGACATAAATTCAAGGCTTCTTCATAACCAATCGGATCAGGCAACCGCCAACAGTGCAAGGTGGGTTAAGCCTATCCTTACGCTGTCCTCACCATGTTAAAGCTGCGACCAGGTCTGGACATCTTGCACTGCAATTTCCCAGGCCTTTGATCAGTCATTCAAAAGCAAATCCTGCCTTACCAGCGATAGGTGAATCCCATCTGAACCATAAAGGCCGGAACAATTCACCTCAACCCAAGGTTGCTGGATCTTATACTCACCCCTCTCAAGCACCCACTGCCCAATCTGATGGTTTATCTTTGCTACCCCTTGTGACCACCTCCTTTGTTTCATTCCATAAGACCTTGGAATAATGTCTGACCAACAAAGTACCACACCAGGCAAAATTGACCGAATGATCTCAAAGTCCCATTTTACAGCTCTAATTAGCTGCTTGCCTGTCCAAGAGGATAAGTCGTTGCTTCCTAGATGAACTACAGTTCCAGTGGGATACCTCTGCAGACATGCATAGTGCTGCAAAAAGGGGACAAACTGGCAATAGCGCATGCCGTGCTCACCCATCCAGACTAGCAACACCCTCGCCAAGGCCAATCCTAAGTGAAGATCAAGAGGCTATGACACGGCTCGTCATCCAGCCTAAAACACTAAAGAATGGCTCACCAATCACCACTGCTGTACACATCACAGAGAATCTACAGAGAATCTACAAAAAGAGAAAATTGTTAATACACTAGTACAGCCACCTCCCCTCCTCCTTCACAAAAGGATATAGCCAGCAAAGGCCCCAGACCACCATCTGACAATCCGCTGAATCACTGGGTCATCCAAACCGGCTGCTGCAGCACTAGTTGCTACTCCAATACAGAAGGAATGAGGCACAAAATGATGTACCTTGTAACCCATGTACTTTAGGGCCTTTCGTAGCACAGCTGTGAACTGGAAATGAGTCAAAGGCAAAGTGGTAGCATGGATAAACAACAAACTCCCACTTGCCGTCCTAATAGACAAGTAGCGACAGAGAATCTGCAGAGGACATGTGACCGTACCTTCATTCCTCTTCCGTACTACCCATACTCCCTTTCCTAAATGATCTATCTTTGACCGGGGAATAAAAATGATCTACTGGTCACTTGCTACTCGAACATGCTCCATTGACACACCAGCACCAGAGTGAGCTCATTCACCAATTCTGAATGCCCAAAAAAAGGCTAGGCAAAAAACTGCCCGAAATAAGGCCACATCAAAGCTGGAACTAGCCACCTCAGGCAGCCCCTCACACAGCTTGATCAAGAGATCATGTGAGATCAGATGTCTCGTATCACATGGCATTGGGAAAGTCCATTCCCAGCCCAATAAAAGTCACCACACCAAAAAGGCAGCCATAGGATTTCCCAAGCCAGCCACCTTCACAAGAAAGGAAAATCCTGCTAGGTGAGAATGAACGGCTGCTTTAGGTAAACCTCTTCCCTTAGGCACAAAGATATACTGTCCCAATAATTTCTCGGGAACCTTCCCACCATGCCAACCTCTATTTCCCAAAAATTCAGGCACCTTATGAAAGCCCCTCGTATAAGAAGCCCAAGTGGCATGAGACACAGATGTTTGTGGTAGCGCCATTATTCCTGGATGCCATGCTGCCATAGGTGAGCTGAAACTGCCACACCTTTCACATCCACTCCCAGCGCCAATGTCTGGAAACGGGACCACTTAAAGCAGGAGAGATAGTCTGCAATATGATTAACCATACCTGGCACATATTTCGCATGAGCTGTCACATTTAGGAGCAAACAGGATAATACAAAGGCTCACATCAAAACTGCTACCCACATTAAGAGAAGAGAAGGGCAATAATGACCCCTTCAGCCACCACATTATCACTCTAAAAGGTAACATGGCGATCACGCAAGTGATTGGGCCATATTGCCAGTGCCACCACAATAGGAAAAAACTCCAAAAAAGTGATATTACGAGTCAATCCAGAGGCATGTCATTCACCCGGCCACTGTTCAGCACACCAGGAGCCTTGAAAGTAAAGGCTAAAATCTAATCCCCCAGCTGTGTCAGAAAACAACTGCAAATCTATATTAGACATTTCATCAAGCTGCAAGTCCCATTGAACTCTGCCAAAAAGGAATCCCAAACTCTAAGATCATCACACATTCCTTTGGAAACTTGGATATGATGACACGACTTTTTTACCCCAGAAATCGCATTAGTCAACTTCCTGGATAAAGTCCACGCCATGGGAATATCCTTACAAACAAAATTAAGGGATCCAACTAGGGACTGCATCTCCGTCAAGGTGACTATGTTCGCAGTCTGCACAGCAGTTATTGATGCCTGTAGCTTTAGAATCTTATCCACTGGTAACCAAGCTACCATAGCCACTGTGTCCAGTTCAATACCCAGGAAAGTCAATTTTGTCACAGGACCCTCCGTCTTATCCATGGTCAATGGAAAGCTGAATTCCTGAGCCAAGGATATGCAAAAATTCAGCAATGCACCACAATCTTCCAACTGACTAGGTCCCACAAGCAAAAAATCATCAAAGTAATGCACTACATTAGGCAAACCCAAGTGCTGCAAGAAACTGCTGAACATCTCAAAATATGCACAGGAAATGGAACAACCCATGGGTATGCACTTGTCGAAACAAAAGAAACCATCAAATGAAAAAGCTAGCAAATGAAAGGCTGAAGGATGCACTGGAAGCAAGTGGAACACCGATTCAATATCAACTTTCACCAGCAAAGCGCCCTGCCCAAACTGCCACACCAAGGATAGCACACAGTCAAAAGAAGCATACCGAACTGAACATGACTCCTTGGGAAGATGGTCATTCACAGAATTTCCTGGGGGAAAAGACAAGTTGGGATTAAACAAAATTTTCCCAACTCCTATTTTGGGACCACTCCCAATAGGGAAACCACCAAAACTGAAAATGGATGCTCGCGAAAGGGACCTGCAATCTGTCCCAACTCACACTCCACCATTAATTTTGCTTGCACCACGTCCAGAAAATGCTGTACTGAAGGCCATTCCTTGCTAACATATTAATAGTTACTCCCTGAAAGGAATCAAAAACCCAGGCTCAAACCTTTGCATTAACATCAGCCCTTCCCCCACCTCCGATAACGGACCAACCATGGGCACATCGCCTACACCTGGACTGGGATAGAAGCCCTCTGAAAGGAAACTGCATCACCTACTCGGAGGAGGGAATCCAGCGACCCCTTTTTGGCTGCACTTAGTCAACACATGACACCCCCCCCCCCCAAAAAAAACACGCATGACGGAACTTGCAGTCAGGGAATTAGGAGGAGGACTTATTAAAATGCCAATAGACAGCGCTCTCTCTGGTATCAGCCTTCGTCTGCTGAGAGAATCCTGCCCCGGGCAAAAGGAAGGGCCCCTACCAGTGCTTCCGCTGAGTCTCCCTTAACTGCACTGCTCCCTGATGATCCTGCTCGCACTGACATCTGGGTCAACCACAGATTAATATCCTGCATTCCCCATGACATATGCTTATTCTTTTCCATTTTGTCCTGGAATTTCTCATCGTAATTTAGCCAGCCCAGAACTCATGAGTCTGAAACGCCTCAAGAATAGAATATGCATATGCCAGGAGAAGACTATACTGCTCTGGAAATTGATGACTCCATACACTTCCCAGCCATAAAAAGACCCTAGTCCAATTCACATTCTGAGATACCTTTTTAAGCCACCCACTTTTATCATCTTCCTTCCACTTCTTCTTGCTATCGCCTGCCTTCTTCCGGCCCTCAAGTAGATGAAAAATGTCTATGTACTTGCACTTTCAGATCTTGCACTGCAGCACATGAGGTACCTCCTTCCAAAGCTCAGTAAATACCACGAACGCAGGCGCCCCACCTCCTGATGATCCCACATTTTCCCTCCCCTCAACCCCCATCAACACCCGAAGCCAGGGGCTCATCGAAGAAGATGAAGAATCCAAACTCAAGGAAGAGGAAGATGAACTAGACCCCTTGTGATGCTGACACAAATGCTTACGCTTCTTAGAGATTCTGCCTGCTGCCTGAGTCGAGGGGTCCACAGCAGTGTCAAACGCCTGACTACCCCAGGACAAACCACTGACTCACCTGTTTGCCAAGCACCATTGGGCCGGACCGCATTTGGAGCACACTGCAATGGCCCAGGACATGGCTCAGGATATGCCCCAGATGAATGCTCCTCCTGGATCTGCTCAGCCTCCAGCAGCCCTGCTCCACCACCACTGGACACTGGAACACGAATGCCATCTGTTGCTGTTCCTCTCTGTGTAGACTCCCAAGTCACCTGCTCAGGAAGACAAGGAAAACGGCCACTAGGAACTGCCGCAGAAGCCAATCTGACCAATGCTCCTACGGAACCACTAATCCAACTCGTCTGAGAAGAACCTTGACTCCCAGCAGCCCATAGAGCTACTGCATTCTGATCAGCAATGAGCTGTTGCACCGGAACACCATTGGAAGGCCACCCATTCCCGCTGCAGATGGGACAGAAAGGACGTTAATTGGAGACCCACCCGCAGTCGTGGCCTGCACCAGCTCTGGTTCCCTGACAGCTGCATTTACCGGGGCCTCGGAAGCAGCGACCATTGATGCTGCAGGAGCTGACGCTTTGGCCTGGCATTTTGGCGGTATTGCCTCAGATGGCAGGGAAGTTAAGAAACATAAATGACATCTACACATTTAAGAAGCAGCTAAAGATGTTCCTGTTCATCGAGTACTTTGGATCTTTGAATGAAGATATTAATCCCGACCCAATATAAAGTGGAAGCATAGACTAATACCAACTGAAACAAAGGCTAATACTACCTAACACCATAGAACTATTGAAAATAGTCTCTGGAATGAAGCCATGATGTAATAGCATATTGTAAATAATTTTGTAGTGTAAATAGTTATATATATTGTATATAGTTATAAATAATAAATGATGTCATACTTAACTTACTTCAGTTTAATGTACTTGTTTAATGGTTCAATTGCAGCTAATGTAATGTAAACTGTTTTGTTAAACTGTAAACCATTTTGATTCATTGATAAGGTGGTATATAAAACACATAAAAAAATAAAATAAGGATGGGGAAGAGAAGAAGAAAGTCCTTGCAATGCACAAAAGGACCAGAAGGACATTTTTAAAGGACTCTGCAAGCTCTTGTGCCAACTTGCACCATGACGCCAGACAGAAAGGAGGGGGAGGAACTGGCCCCACAAGTAAAATACCCCCCCTACAGTAATTCCTCCCCCTTATTCCAAACCCTATGTCACCTGTCCAGGCCCAATGAAATTCCTTTACATGCTAGTGTGAAGGGATTTCAAATCCAAATTGACTCCTTGTTGCCCCCTCCACCCCCCACCCTCCTTCACCTCTCTATGCCCTCTAACTGCCAACTGCTCAGCTCCCCCCCCCAACCTATCTAATCTAGCTAAATATCTCTTCTATCTAATTCCTTGCAACCAGGATGGGCATGGGGCCCCAGTACCGGGCACCCAGTTAGTTTTGGCTGCCGAGACCCCTACCTAGAAGCCTCTGGCATTTTTCATCTCCACCACCTCTTCTGGGAGGCAATTCCATTTATCCACCACACTTTTCATAAAGAAGTATTTCCTCAGATTACTCCTGAGTCTATCCCTTTTCACCTTCATCTTATGACTCCTCATTCCAGAGCTTTCTTTCAACTGCAAGAGGGCCACCTCATGAACCTTTATTCCAATCTCTTTCAAATCACCCTTCTCCCATCTTTTCTCCAAAGTATACATAGTGAGATCTCTAAGCCTATCCCCAAATGCCTTGTGATAAATATCCAGGGGCGGTTCTTCCATTAGGCCACCTGAGACGATGGCCTCAGGCGTCACTCTGATGGGGGCGGCACTCCGATGCCAGTGGCATTCCAGCTCTGTTTTAATTTTAGACTTTTCAGCCTCTGGTCTGCCTCTAATTTCCTGCACGGGAAGGCAGATGCAGGCCAGAGGCTGCAAAATCTAAAATTAAAACAGAGCTGGAGTGCCGTTGCCAAACAAATCAGTCTGATCGCTTGCAGGAAACCTGCAAGCGATCAGCCTGATTCGTGCAGCAGTGACAGCAGCACTCTGGCTGTTTTCATTTT
The DNA here is from genome assembly GCA_033557465.1 of Ichthyophis bannanicus. NCBI lineage: Eukaryota > Metazoa > Chordata > Amphibia > Gymnophiona > Ichthyophiidae > Ichthyophis > Ichthyophis bannanicus. Next base: position 767,602,904 of record CM066035.1, on the reverse strand, counting down.
AAAGTTTGCTGCCTCTGGCCTGCCTCTGCCTTCCCGCCACTTTGTTTTCTCGCTGCAAGCATTCTTAAGGAAAAAAAAGCAGCGGGAAGGCAGATGCAGGCCAGGGTCGGCAAAATCTAAAATAAAAACAACCGGAGTGCTGCCTCATGAGAGGTGCAAGTGGAAGGAGTGGGGACAAGAGGAGGACAAGTGAGAGATACAAGGGAGAGACAGGGGGAAAATTCTAGACAAAGGGGAGACAGGGGGACATACTGGACAAAGGGGAGAGACAAGGGGCAAGTGCTAGACAAAGGGGAGAAACAGGGGGGAAAATGCTGAACAAAGAGGAAGACAGGGGACAAGTGCTAGAAAAAGGGGAGAGACAGGGGGCAAATGCTAGACAAAGAGGGAGACGGGGAAAATGCTTGACAAAAGGGGAGACAGGGGGACAAGTGCTAGAGAAAGGGGAGAGACAGGGGCAAGTGCTGGACAAAGGGGAGAGATGGGGAAAAATACTAGACAAAGGAGGAGACAGGGGACATACTGGACAAAGGGGGAGACAGGGGGACAAGTGCTAGACAACTGTGAGAGACAGGGGGCAAATGCTGGACAGAGGGAGAGACAGGGGGACATACTTGACAAAGGGGAGAGACAAGGGACAAATGTTGGACAAAGGGTGGAGACAAGGGACAAATGCTGGACAAAGGGGGAGACAGGGGGAAAATGCTGGACAAAGGGGAGACAGGGGACAAATGCTGGGCAATGGGGGGGAGACAAGAGGACAAATGCTGAACAACACTGGGAGTCAGGGGGACAAATGCTGGACAACAGGGGAGGGGGCAAGAAGACTTGCTGGATGGGGAAGCAGGGAGACAAATGTTGGATGGGGGAAAGTAGGGAGACATGCTGGACAATGGATGGGGGGAGACAGGAGGACAAATGCTGGACAACACAGAGGGGAAGAAGAGCTGGGGAAAAGCGGTAGGTAGATGGCGTAAAAAAAGAGGGAGATTGAGAACTGGATAGTAAGGAGTAGTGAAATCTGCGTGGCCAGAGAGAGAAAGAAATAAATGGAATAAAGGTGGAAAGAGAAAAATATCCAAGATGGAAGGAAGTGCTTGTATCTGTGCAGGCCCCTTGTTGTATGAGTTTTGGAAGTTTATGATATGATTGATTTGGTCTTGTAGATCATCAGTGACTTTTATAGGGTTTTGTATTAGTTCACAATATGCCTGGTACTGGAGAATGTTTGTTAGTGAGATGGCCAGAATCTGATTTTTTTTAAAATTAGATATTGAGTTTTGTGAGTGGATGTCCTAGTTCTGCTCTGCACCCATTGTTGAGGGGAGGAAGGGGGTTCTGTGAATGCAAAATATATGTTCAAAAAGAAAAAGCAACAACCATAACACAGTTTATAACAACAAAATAAAAATGGGTTATTTAATTTGGTGTTATAAACTGTGCAGTGGTTCTCGCGCACTCTTTTAGTTCCGTGGTGTGCGAACATCTTTTGATTTCCTCCACATTATCCAATTAACTTTTTGATTTGGTTCAGTCCCTGACTGCCGTTCTGAGAAAGTCTCCCCCTCTCCGGCTTGGGGGGGGGGGGGGGGCTCCATCTCATCCCTCGCCTCAGGCAGCAGATTGCCTTGAACCGTCCTAGTGAAGATCACTGGCCATTTTAGTATATGTACTCTGGATGACTTCTTATTTATATCCCTTTGAAGGTGTGGACTCCAGAAATGTACACAGTACTTCAAATGAGGTTTATCTAGAGACTTAAACAAAAGCACTACTACCTACTTTATCTCCAGGAACAAGCAGGAAGTCAGTCTTCACATATGGATGACATCAGCACCGACGGAGCCCGGCATGGGAATACTCCCCAGCATCCAATAGGAAAGCCTTTGGCATAGCTGCCTTCCCACCTTCGCTCCTGGTCTTCTCAATCGTATTTTTTCCACAGTAATTGGGACCTCGTCCCTATCAGCCATGTCAAGAGACTTCTGTAGTTTTTTTGTGGTACCGCTGAGTACTTCTCTTTTTTGACTTCCCGTCGCCGACTCGACTTCCCGTCAATTCCGTTCCCGTTCCTATTTTTCTTTTTTTTTTTAATATAATTTTTTTCATTCTTTCTTGTATCTTGTCAGGCTTAAGGCCTATGGTTTTACCGTACACCATCACGCAATTTGACTTTGCCTCAGCCCTTTTCCCGCAGTGGGTTTAAAAAATGCTCAAAGTGTGCCAGTACCATCTCCATCACCAACGAGCATAGATGGTGCCTCAAGGGTTTAGGTCCAGACTACAATGTAGATTCCTGACCCTCCTGTCACCACATGACTGCCAGAGGTAGAAAGAACCAGGATAAACAGAAGGCTAAGCTGTTTCCAACAGACTCAGCTCCTTTGGTGCACTCCTCGGGGGCGTCGACTTCATCTAAGTCCTACCATACCTCTAGATCACCACTTAGTCAAAAGGACAAGCATTGATCTGAGTCTTGAGTGCAAAAAAAGAAAATGACATTGATAGCATCAAGAACATTGATCTCGAGGTCGGCGTCGGCATCGGACATCAAGCATCGGCATCGTCACCTACACTCCTCTCACTCTGATGCAGACTGACCAGCGAAGCAGCCCCGGCAGGAGGCCTCACCCTCCAAAGTCATAAAAAGGCTTGGGGATAACCCGAGGTACAATCCACAGTGGAGTCCCTGATACCTACATCAGGAGATGTGGCCCACACAATTTTTTCCAGAGCCACTCCACCTCTGGTACCGACGCTCGATGACTGGGTCATCACCACTGAAAAGAGAATTGCTGTACTCCTGGCAGTAATGACACTGTTGGCATCAGGGATATCGCAATCGATACTGATTCCATGACTACCAGTGGCCATGGAGAACCCTCTCAATACCATTCCATAGGCATCACCTGCGTCACATTGGTCCACTGAGCAACTAGTACCAAGGTTAAAGGGGACCTCATAAGAATTATTTTGATTTCCTTCTGGACTCTGATTCTGCACCCGAGGCTTCCAACTCCAAATCCATCGATTCTGATACCAACAGGAATGTGCCATCAGATCCATCGCCTCTCTATGAGTGTCAAAGGTCTCCGTCCAAGGACATGTCCTTTCAAGATTTTATTAAGGACATGGCAGCTGCCATGGAGGTATCGGTGGCTACGGAGATAGAACCCAGAGCAGACATTCTCCAGTATCCATCAGCAACGAAGGAGGCAGCAACCCTTCCAGTGAATAACATCTTGAGAAACTTGATGGCTCAGATGTGAGAATCTCCCATGTCAATTCCTACATCACTAGGAGGCTGGATACTCTTTACAGAGTCCCTCCTTCTCCAAGGTTTCAAAAACCTCAACTCCCTCACCACTCTATGGTAGTTGAGTTTGTCATGAGAAAGATTAAAAGCCAAAAGAACCACTCCTCGGTTCCTCCTGGAAGGGAGACCAGAACCCTCAATGCTTTTGGGTGAAAGGCCTTCCAGGCAACAATGTTAGCTTCCAGAATAGATTCCTACATACTATGTATGGGCACATTCCTTAGGGATGTCTTGAGGGATCTAGCAGAATTTACCACCTTGCTGCCTCATCAGAAACAGGCAGCTCATCAGGTTTTTGGTCACACATGCCCAGAACACTTCAACATTTCTAACAAGAACAGTCTTTTATGTCTTTGAGGGCAACAAAAGGGTGGTTGCAGCCTGCAATAGAGCTAGATGAACAGCCTGGCTTCAGGCATCTGACCTGGAGCAATGGTTCTAAGATAAGTTAATTAACATTCCATGCAATGGTGAGAACTTGTTTGGCCAGAAGTGGAGGAAAAAGGCAGGTGAGATAGAGATGGATGACTTCACCATGAAGAGGCTTTTTAGAAAGACAGAAGATCCTTCTAAAAAGCAGACTGCCACCAAAAAACCTTTCCTCCCAAAGAAGAAACGTTAGTATCCACCCTATCCTCAGTTCAGTCAATCTGTTTTATGTAATCATTTTCAAATTTAGACAAATTGTCCTCTGCCCACTGGACTACCTCGTGAGGAATGCTCCAAATGAGTCTCGCTAGGCAGACTGTGACTAGGGAGTCCAATATGTGAAGACTGATTTCCTGCTTGTTCCTGGAGATAGTGTAGTTATTCACCTGTAAAAGATGATCTCTGGGAACAGCAAGAATCAGTCTTCACAACCCGCCCACCTCCCCTTTAAGTTGTCCCATTTTTTCCTTTGAATCTTAATTTCTCTCCGCTATACACCTGACTGAGGAGATCAGGAGCAAAGGTGGGAAGGCAGCCATGCATTCATGGAGGAACACTCCCAATGCTTTCCAATTGGATGCTGGGGAATGTTTCGCACCAGGCTGTATCAGTGCCAACGTCACCCATATGTGAAGACTGATTCCTGCTGTTCCTGGAGATCACCTGTTACAGGTGAGTAACTATGCTTTCCTGCTGACCATTCCTCTTGCTACATACCTAAGCATCTTTCAGGCCTTTGTCATTTGGCCACTTTAAGATCATCCAATACATCACCCATACGTCCTGTTCTTCTTTCATGCATTGAAGTAATTTACTCACTTTACTATACCACTACCTTGGTTTTTTTCAGACCAAACGCATGGCCTTGTATTTTTTAGCATTAAATCTTAGCTGCCAAATTTTTGACCATTCTTACAGTTTCACTAGATCCCTCCTCATGCTATTTACAACTTCTAGGGTGTCTACCCTGTTGCAGATTTTGGTATCATCCATAAAGACCCATACCTTTAATAAACTTATAATTTATTAGTTATAATGCCCTGTTCAATGTAATTTCAGTTTGTTCAATGTAAACCGCACTGATGCAGAATAGCGCGGTATATAAGAGAATGTAAATAAATAAATAAACAGGACCGAGGACCGATACCTGAGGCATGCCACTAGTAACACCCCTATCTTCAAAGAGAACTCTGTTTACAACTACACTTTGTCACCTCCCACTCCACCAGTTTCTTACCCAGTCACTTTAGGATCCATTCTAAGGGCAATCAGTTTATTTATAAGTCGCTGATGCAGAACAATGTCAAAGGCCATGCTGAAATCTAAGTATACCATATCAAGCACTCTCCCCGATCCAATTCTCTCGTCATCCAGTGAAAGAAATCAATCAGATTCATCTGACAATACCTACTTCTATATTCCTTCGGGAAAAAAAGAGGGGAAAGTGATTATGGGGCAATTGGAGTTTGACTCCTTGAATGTATCAGCTTAACTACAGTCTCCTAAGGAAGAGGATGTATTAGTATCTACCTTGCTTGTTTTCTTTGCTATTTCATCTGATAGAGAGTGCTTGCTTAAATTGTTTTATAGGAAGAGAACCAGCTTGTTTTTGGGTAAGAAAATATCTATCTTCCCCGATGTTTCGAGGGAAACGCAGAAGCATCGGAAATCCTTTTTGTTATTACGTCCTGGGGTTATTCAAATGGGGCAACATTTACGCTAAGGTTTCCTTGCAGATGTATTGTTATATATCGTTCTCAAAAATATATTTTCTTTCAGCCTAATGAGTTGTCCGCCTTTATCGCCTCACGGGATGTTAGTTCTTCACCAATGTTAGCCTAGTTCTGTATAGATTTAATGATTGTCAGTATCTTTGCCTCCTTTTCTTTAAATTTAAGTTTTTGTATAGTGGGGTGTCTCCTCTCCCCCACTTATATTTCTGTGGTGCACTCCCCCTAAATTGAGGACTTATGATGTACTTGTATCTAATTGATTGCTTGCTTCATTTTCTTTTCTTATTTTTTGTATTCCCACAAGTATACCTTTTCTGTACAAGTTGTTATGCTTGGTTTATATTGTAAAATTGATAAATATAAAATAAAAAATATATATTTTCCAGTCTCTCTTTCCAGATCAACCCATGGTTATCTTGCATGATGTGATCACAACATGTGAATTTCTGAAGGGGAATTTTCTAAAGGAAGTCTAGGTGTTATCTGGGACATCCAGGTCAAAATGTCCCTCAAAACAGCCAGCAATCTCAGAAACGTAGATGTCTCCGCAATGGTATCGTAGATTGGAGAAGTGTCCCAGCCTGCCATTCCAGTAGTCGAGACATTTTGCAGCTCAACAACCACATAACAGATATCCCTATATTCTATCAATTCTTTTTACTGTTGTGGATTGTACTGAGAATATTAGCGCACCATCTCCTCTATAGTCTCCCAATGCTTTTCTGGGAAAACAAGCACTTTTCGAATGCCTGTTTGTGCCTTGGAGCAGGTATAGACTTGCACGGCTATTTCTAAAATTGGGGGTGCAAATTTAAGATCTCCAGAATATTATGGGCATGCCCCTACCATGCCTATGTGCAAGATAGATGTCCCTAGTGCGAGGACAACTTTAGAGTCATTTTGTAAAATGACTCTAGGGATGTCGCTGTAATTTGGAAGTCTGTGTATGTTTTAATAAGTCCAAATCATGAACAGAGCTTCTAAAATAACCTCCATTGTCTATACTAGTGGTGATGTGATTAGATTCTTTGTATAGAGAGATGTTTTCAGGAACAGATTAGTTCATCGTACCTTTGGAAATTAACTCAGCGTATGATACATTAAGCCATGATATTACATTAGAGATATTGGAAAGGCTGAGTATTGATCAGAAAGTATTATAGTGGCTTCATTCTTTTTTATCTGACCATTCCTATTTAATGGAAGTAGAAGATGAAGTTTCTGGACAATCTGGTATAAAAATGGGCCCAATAGGGATTGGCTCTCTGCCCCTTATAACTTAATGTTTATCTTCAACCATTGACAGAGCTGTTATTATCTGAGGATTTATCTTTAAGCATTTATACTAATGCCATTCATTTAGTTTTCCTGGTAGAAAATTAGGGTGGTGTACATGATCCGGTGGCAATAGATGTGTTGTTGGTGTACTCCTGGTTGTATAATGCTAAATTGTTATAAATATGGATAAAACTGGAATGCTTTATGATTCCAAGAATTCACAGGCTGTGGTGGTGGGTACTTTCATAAAGCACTTTTCATATGTAAAGCATTTTTTACAGTCAGAAAATTGCTATTATAAAATTGTTCATACCAGTACTGACAAGACAGAGCACACTTATATGCACCATGTACGGCGCTTCCAGTGGCATAGTTTCAGTAAAGCTGAGCAGAGATGCAATGTACATGAATATTTTATAAGCTACACATGGATATGCAAAGATTGCACTTTCTTTAGAGAAGATATAAAGCTATGCTAGAGGATTTGCATGCTACTAGTCTAATGTGTTGCCCTTATGGAATTGGTGTTTATTTTGGAAATTCTGTACTGTATATGAAATCTCACATGCGCACACACCCATCATAGGCTGAATATAATTCTCTTAGGCAAACAGGGAAACCCATGGGATAGGGTCATTCATTTCTCTTTGGGTTCAAAGAGATATGTTTACCAAGATGTGCTAAACAGTAACAAAATATGATGTGCACTAAGGGCACTATGCTATCATTTAATATGGGGTCCCATGCTAAAAATCCCATGCTAACCTATTAGTGTGTGATTGGGTGTGGACTGGGTGGGTTAGGGATATTGACGACCATTAGCACGAGTATTTTAGGAATGCACTAATAACACCTGTTGCCATTAGCATGAGTGCATATAACACTACCTCCGTGGGTTAGCATGGTCTTGTGCATTAGTATCTTACTATTGGCAGAGGGACGCATGTACATGGCCCCATATAGCATGGGTCTCCATGCTAATTTGTCAGTACAATTGCGCACTACCGATACACACTTTAGTAAATATGACCCAAAGTGTTACATCATTTCTTCCTCTTCCTCTCTGCTTGCTAGTAAACATAAAATGGTATTTGGCATTATGGTTGAGCTATTGGAATAACAGATGAATGTGTAGAGATGTTCAGGGAAACATTTTAGTTTAATTTTGTTTGTTTTTGCTTCATTACTTTTAGTTTAATTTAATTTATAGCATATGTTATTTTGTTTTAGTATGCTCTAAATAAAATCGAATAAAATAAAAGACACATCTCCATTTGCCCTTCAGCTTATCAAATCTGTGAAACAATCTATCATACCATTATAAAGGTTTTATATTTTAAGATCAGGGTAGATGTTCTTGAATGCTCTATAGTAGTTATACATTTCAGCAGTCCAAATTAATCAACAGTTTTTCAATCCAGTAAACTAAGCAATGATACTGTCTCTATCTGAAGACAAACAATATTAAAAAAGGTCAGCCACAGAGCTTACTAATGATAATTCATACAATAAACTAAACAGCTCTACTAATTAACCATCACGCAATAATGTATCAACTCAGCATAAAAAAACAAAGGAATGACAAACCTCAGACACCTACCATAGTTCACTTTTTAAGATGAGCTTCGGCGTTCAATCAGAGGTCATATACATCAACGGTTTGCACATTCACATTCAAGATACCATCCATTAAATAAACATATACACCAATAAATTATCAAATACAATGTTTCCACGTGTCATAACACTTCAAATACTTCAAAACAGCATAACTTATAACTCCTGGTATCTTGGCTAACTCCATTCAAAGGTGGTTATACCAGGAGTTATAAGTTATGCTGTTTTGAAGTATTTGAAGTGTTATGACATGTGGAAACAATGTATTTGATAATTTATTGGGGTATATGTTTATTTAATGGATGGTATCTTGAATATGAATGTGCAAACCGTTGATGTATATGACCTCTGATTGAACGCCGAAGCTCACCTTAAAAAGTGAACTATGGTAGGTGTCTGAGGTTTCTGAGGTTTGTCATTCCTTTGTTTTTTTTTATGCTGAGTTGATAAATTATTGTGTGATGGTTAATTAGTAGAGCTGTTTAGTTTATTGTATGTATCTGAAGACAGCCAGGATGTTGAGATCTTGAAATATGAGATTGTCTGGAAAAGCACCATGAAGTAGTAACAGAGATCATGGTACTACCATATGTGAAATTTTTGCCTACACTTAGAATAGGTCAGTGATATTTAGTTATATAATGACTGAAGCCCCATCTAAATCTTTTGGTTCTGGGATCATTTTCTGTGTATATTTACGTAAATAAAGTTATGGCAGGTGTGACACCTCAACTGTATCTCTGATGAATCCATGTAAATGGAATTTACAGTTTTTGTGCCACCTCTAAATCATTCTGTGATATGTTTTAAGACAAAACCATTTGAATTGCATGCCTAAATTAATATTTCCATGATATTATAATCCTTGTCAAGACACAATGTTAGAAAACTATTGCCTGGAGGTTTTAACCTGATACTCCATAGTGCTGTTGGACACCTGACCCTTGCTGTTGCCTGGGATCACCACTGTGAATTTAATAATCATTGCTCTACTATATTAAAGAGGTTATTATGAAAGACCTATTTGTGCTTTGGACATCTCAAAATGGGCATACGCATGTCCAAAGCATGAAGAAAGCCCCAGAGCCATTTTAGAAGACGGCTCTGTGGGCATCCCCAGCACAAGAATGTCCAAGTCTGAACAACAGCATTATGAAATCATGTTTAAGGCGTTCCCAGATCTTGCCAAGACAGAAAAACCCCAACAAATCAATGACTGCAGAAGTACAAAACAGAAACAAAAGTCATTGAAAAATCAAGCCAGTAGCTATCACTGGCAATTTACAATAACCAAACAATTTTTTTGTCGGAGTCAATCGACATGAGAGGGAGGATGGGAAAACCTTCCCCTCACCGCCGAAAGAACCCTTTTAATCAGATAGGGCCACAGCGCACCCAAAATAATTTTTTGAAGTGAAATCAACACTTATCTTATGTGAAGGCGATTAAAAATCCCACATGTTCCACGACATAGCAAGCATGTTTCGGGCCCCGCCGGGTCCTGTATCAAGTGGTGATCAGCTCATTTAGTCGCCAGAAAAAACGCCGATGACCAACGGTCTCTTATAGCTGTTGTAACATGTTGATTGGCTAACCGAAGAATATCGTCATCAGAGGCGTGGTTTACACAAAATCCCCACACAGAATCGGGCAATCCAAACCCTCCTAAGGAGGGCAGCGGGTGCTCAATGTTAAAGCTCAAAAAAGACTCCACCAATCTTGTTCCATATTCAACCCCAAAGGCATAACCGTTTTTAAACAAAAAATCCAATATTGCTCTCTCCATTGTAGGCATCTCTCCCGATCACCACCTCGGGGATTTGTGGGAACCCAGTCGATGACTCTCCACTTTAAATCATTAAAACTATGATCAAATTTCAAGCAGTGTTCCACCACAGGGGCTGACAAAGTCCGAACTCAGATCCGGGAAGCATGTTCACCCATCCTGATCTTTACTGGGCGAATTGTTCGTCCCACATAAACAAGATTGCAAGGACATTGCAGTATATATACCACAAAATCTGTTTGGCAAGTTGAAGAACCAAAAAAGGAATAAGATTTTCCAGTAGTAGGATGCTTCCATTGAACCCCTTCCAGAGTGTTGCAACAGTGCTTGCAGTGATGACATGCCCAATGACCCTGAATAGAATTTGGCCCCAACGAATAGGACCGCCTGGGGGCCACCTGAACTAATCAGTCCCTCAAGTTCTGACCTCTGGTATACGCAAGGCGGACCGGTTTTTGAAAGCACAGGTGTACCTGCAAAACACCCCAATGTTGTTTTATTATCAATCGAGAGATCTCCACTGAGTGTGTCATAAATGGCAAAACTCCAGTCACCATCTCTGTGGTAGCTGTGGTATTTTCTCTACCCGTTACATCATGCAAAGATCCAGGGGTATCCATGAGCCACTCACGATGTGAGAAACGAGCTCGCACATACGCTCTTCTAATCACCTTTTGAGGGTAACCACGGTCTAAAAGGCAGCCCCTCAAAGCCCGCGCTTGTATCTTAAATTCCTGCAAAGAGGAACAAATCCGTCGTAAGCAAAAGAATTGGCCCATAGGGAGGCCATTCTGTAAAGGAAAAGGGTGATGACTGTGATAGCAGAGTAAGCTGTTACGCTGGCTCTGGTTCCGAAACAATGTAGTACAAATTTCACCTTCATGTATCTTCACTGAAACATCCAAAAATTCGATGTTATCATCATCAATATGTGCCGTGAATTGTATATTTTCCTTTAAGGTGTTCAACCAGTTCACAAATTTCAATAACTCATCTCGGGTAGACGTCCACAAGAAAAAAATGTCATCCAGGAATCTCAACCATAAACGTACATGTTGAAATTCCGTAGCCGAATAAAAATATCGCTCTTCCATCGCTGCCAAATACAAGGTAGCAATGGAAGGGGCTACCATGGCCCCCATAGCTATACCCCTGATGTTGTAAATAAAATTGATCCTGGTACTTTAAATTATTTTTCGTTAAAACTAACCTGGCCATATCCAACAAAAAGGATTTGGGAATCCTAGCCGGAGCTGTTGTGAATGCCGATTCTAACAATAGAAGAGCTTCCTCCTGACAAATATTTGTATATAATGCCATGACGTCCAAAGTCACCAACCAAACATTATCTAATGGCTCATCAAAAGAAGCCAAAATGCTCAAAAAATGGGACGTATCCCTCAAAAAAGATCGAACCTCCCGGGCTTCCTGTTTCAAAAAAACATTAATAAACTGAGACAGAGGTTCTAAAACCGACCCTCTACAAGAAACAATGGGACGGCCCGGGGGTGATGTGTAAAGGCACTGTGTAAAATATTGGAATATTGGGATGTCGCTGAAATAAGAACAATGCTTCTTTTTTAGTGATCCAACCCTTCTCCTGAGCCTCAAAGATCAGAGATCTAATTAAAATTTGTAATTGGGGAGTGGGTTCTCCCCTCAAAAGTTGATGATATTTTTCATCGGTCAGCTGTGATAAAATCCCCTGAAGATACTGGTCCAATGATTGCAACACCACCGCTCCCAGATCTTGGACATCTTCACCTGGTTTCAGCAACACTCTAAACATTCTGAGCTGCGTCCAATGTTATACCTGCCCCAGGCACGAACAGAAAACAGAAAAGGTGACATTTTACTTACCAGATAATGTTCTTTCCTTGACCCCTGCTAGACCAGTCAAATGGATTGTGTCCCCCTACCAGCAGATGTAGAGACAAAGAAACATTCCAGAGGCTTCTTATGACATCATCCTGCCATCTCTAGAGGCATACCTCAGTGCAGACAAGTGCATTTCTCTGTCTCTAGCAGATGGTAGATACAAGTTTGTCTAGCTCTGATGAAATCTGAAAAAAAGCTCTGAGAAAGATTGATTTTGCTCATGAGCAACCACCCGCAGAGTGTAGAGTCGGAGGCTCCACTAGAGTCACCCTTAAAACCAGCGCTGTTTTGGGTTTTGCCACATGGAAGAAGGGAATTAGATCAGCTCATCATCCTTATCTTGCTAAGGGACAGTTGAGCAGCCAGAAGATTTGGAAAGGAGTTGGAAAAGAATTCTTCAAGCCTCACAGAACCTCAGTCCCCCTTCCTCCTGCTTTCTTCCGCTCTCTCCCGAAGATTAGAAGAAGACTTTGCAGAGGTATGTGGGACACAACCCACTTGTCTGGACTTGTCTAGTAAGACAAAATAGAAGTGCTCATTTGGTCAACCAGCTCTCTTGAGGGTGTGGCAAAGGAGGTATGCTCATGTCCCCTATCTTTTCTATTCTGATAATAAACACTGATGAGAACTGAGAGTTCATGTTATCATTTTCTCATGCTGCTGCATGTCCCCTTATGCTATTGTGCATGCTATGGATGTCCCCACCCCAAGCTTTCTTAAGGGGCATCTATGTGACTGTGGGCACAGATGTCCACATTGGGGACATCTACATTACTAAAATTGAGCAGAGACACAGACTTCCTTGGTGTTTTTCGGTATGTTTTGCCCTGTACATCTCCAACTGGACATGGACGTCCTTTATAAAATGCCACTTCACGTCTAGCTTGTGAGAACTTAGGACTTGCTATATTGAATAACTGAAGGAATTCAGTTGCAACATTCAGTAATGGTAGGACTATTGGCCAAGAGTGTTTACATCTATGGACTCAAGCAAAATGATCCATCTTTCCACAAGTGAAGGACTGTTATCCTTTAGTAGAGTTTTTGGTGAGGCAGGCACATGACAAGTCGAGAGCTAGTGAAACTGGATAGCACAGGTGATGTATTTAGAGCTGCATAATAAGTCTGAGCACCATGGAGTGACCTCAGTATTGTTACAGCGTATCTGCATTTGGCTAATTTCCCATACATGCACATGCTTGAGCTTTCAGCATACTTAATCATTTCATTTAGAGCCATCTTAGTGCAAAGAGCCTTTCTTCTGCGATGTTTGCAACATGCAGTCTAGTATAATCTGTTGTTTCCATTTCTGAATCAACATTAGTGATTTTGCAGATATGATCTAATATGTAGACAGATTCTACATGCAAGTCTTTTATAGAGTAAGACTGGACTGAATTTGGGTAACTCCGTTTGACTGTACAATAATTAAAGTATTCCCCACTTTGACTCTCCTACCCCCTATCTCCCGCTAGAGTCAGCTAAAGACAAGTAAACAAAGAAATTTTCATAAACATTCATGATGTCCACTGAAATAGCTGGACAAAAATAATATGACAAGGTCATGGTTGGGTAAAATTCATCCTGAACAGAATTTTTCCAAGCTCATGATGAGGTTCAATGAACAAAGTAATTTTCCTGGCTAATGCAGCTATGATTGCATTTTAACTTGGGGGAAGAAAATTGGAATGGGTATTACAAGCCATGGAGCCTGAAGTAATACTTTTATTGGTAGAACTCCATGATATTAACATTCTTTTGCAGGTTTTCAGCTAAAAGAAGTAAAGCAAGGAGAGAACATTCTCCCCTTAAGCAACTGTTAGTGTTAAATGTATCTGTAATGCCTGAATGTTTATAACAATTTTGATGTGTTATCTTAGCTGTTTTCCCCTTTGGAACTGTATTCTGTCGTACTGCATAACTGCCTGAGGAAGCGACCTCAGCACTACTGAAACTTTTCATCTTCAGACATTTCTTAGGCTTACAAAAGGTATCACCTCTACCCAGTTACTTTGTCGGTTTTCTTTTAATTTGTTATGCTCTTGGCAGATTCGAACTCTCTCTCTACTTTCTACATCATTGCAAACACGTCTGACCTAGTAATCTCACTTATCTCGTTGAGATTCAGGGCAAAACAGAACAAAATGGCAGAGCCTAAGGCCCATCTCACTGTCCTCATTTTCCTTTCCTACTTCAATTAGCGTTCCTTGCTGTTCCTCTAGCGCAATTGATGCAATGTTTTATCATTTTTTTCTTTTCTGAGAGACATTCCTGTGTCTACCCACGTGAAAGATTCATGCAGACAGAACTGCATTTCCCTTTTTTGAACTTTTCATCATTCTCCTAACACTATCTTATTAAAAATGGGCTATTTGCACTTTGAAAATGGTACTATGCACTGTTTCATGCTATGGTCTTTGGCAGAAAGCCCTTTTAGTTGTTTAAAAAGCTAAAGATTTGTTCAAGCCTGGCATTTCAAAGACAGTTGGTTTAGCATGGACATTAAGGAGGCAATTTTAGTCAGCTTACATATTTTTTATTTACTATTTATTCTATGCTTTCCCTTTCTAAACTCACTGCTTATACAGGGTGGCCCAAAAAAAGTGAGAACATCTCGTAGCATATAAGTTATTTAAAAATTCAAAAAGACAGATTTAAATGATTTACAAATTTAAAAAAAAGATGCTGACCGGAAATTGTTGAAATAAAGACGTTATATAGCTAGAAAAGGTAAACAAGTAAACTATTTAAGCTTTTAATTTACGAGATGTTCTCACTTTTTTTGGGCCACCCTATATATGCAGCCATACAGGTATACTGAAGTCTGAAGTGTGAATATGCAAATACATGGCTGCCGGGTTTACTTATTTCACAACATATGGAGGTAATTTTATGAAGTAATTCATGTGCATATGTAGCCACATATGCAAATAAATGACCCCCTATAAAATACCAGGCAGCATTAAAGTAGGCACTTTGGCATCAAAGGCTTATGCTCTGTTGGTGAGCATGCATATGGCAGAGTTTGAGCAGAGAACGCAAGTACACACACAGATGATAGAATACTAGAATTTACATGCATACTTGAAGCATATAGGTGTGGATATATACTTCAGCTCTAATGCTGATATAAATGCTCTAATGTCTGCAATGTAGGCATGCATTAGGCCACTTATGTTAGTATTTTATTTATTTATTTATTTAGACAGATTTGTATGCCACCTTATCCTTCAATAAAGATGGTCACGTCACATCACAATTGGAGGGTTACATTTAACACTAGGTTACGTGTAAACATTTGGACAGTACACTTAACAACAAATATTTAGACAGTACGCTTAACAGTATTTAGATAGTACAATTGAGGATTAACATTTAATAGAAGGGTATTTAATAACTTGGTATGATAAACTTGTGTGTATGGATAGGATGAGTGTGAGTTTAGTTGGCGGAGGAAGTAGTGTATCTGTTTATGTAGGGGATGTTGCCTGAATGTTTATATGTTTCTATAAATAAGAATGTTTTGAGGTCTTTGCGGAAGTCTGTAAGGTCATCTAATTCCCTCAGGCTCATTGGGAGGGAGTTCCATAGTGTGGATGCCAGTAGTGATGGTGCTCTTTTTGAAGTTTTTTGTTTGGTTTTGTGATAGCCTGCAGGTGTGCCGATTATGTTGTTGTGATTGGATTGTGATTTTAATAAAGACAAGTAGATAAAATATAAAATAGGCTTAACATAGGCATCTTAAAAGGTGCTTTAACTAGGTACGCCCTTAAAAAAAAATTTCTACATGGGTAAACCTAAACTTTGCCCAGTTTTTTCCTAGAAACACCAACTCTATACACATGTAAAAGGATATGTGGGACAATACTGAAGCATATTTTTATACATGTATAAGGCAGTGGATTTTATATAAAGCCATTTCTACATGTAAACCTCAGTTTTACATATAGAGAACCTCACAAAAATTCACTAGGGCTTCTTGGCACGCACAAATATATGCTATGTACTAAGGGCCCGATATTTTTTTCGATTTGGCAGTTTGCTCCATTTCCTATCCATTCCCAGCTTAGGGGGCAGTTACTAATGGGTGTTAAGAGAAAAAGGCATGATTTTTGCCACTTAATGCATGTTAAAAGACAAAATTGTGCATTCTTTTACTGTAATGCACATACGTTTGCTGAAAATGCTCCATAATAATGAGATAAAAGCATGCAACTGCATGTAGAACATCTGATTATTATGGAAAGTGAATAATATAGCTTGCATTGAGCATCACATGCTGTGTTATGCCTAGAAATATAATGCCAACTCAAATCTGACATATTTTTAGAGGTGTGCAGGCATTTCCACATTTCCCTCCCTAGTCTAAGGTGCTGCTAGACTAAGGTCCCAGCAGGTTCCACAAATAAAGGCGTCCTTTTGAACCTACTCTGCACGTGGCAGTGACACCCATATACCTGGAGTCTAAGGTCCCTGTTCCATTCCTTCTTTCTATCAAGCCAGTCATAGAGCTACTTGGCTTCCTAGGAGATCAGTCCCTCCTCTGCCACCACCTTGGCATTGAAAAACTGCCCCATTTTCCACCAACCACTATCCTTCCACCTCCCCCTTCCCCCATCCTAGTCTCAGGATGGAGTGGGGGGAGGAGGACAAAATCACCAGCACAAACTGCCCTGCAGCCACCTGACTGAAAGCCCACAGGTATGCCTTCCTGCTCCCCACTCCTTGCTTTCCTGCCCCTGTACACACATATCCCAATGGTGCTACTGTTCCTAATCTTATTCCATCATTCCCCCTTCCCTTATCTCCCCCTTCCCCCCATGACAATCTCCCTTGGGAGTCCACAGTGTTATGTGCTCTTTCCTTAAAATTTGAAGGTAGGCAAAACTAGCACTGGCATTCACACCCATCCACCAGTGAATTACCCCCTCAGATGCCCACAACAATACTGAAACCATTGGTATTGGTGAAACTTGGTCACAGCTTTATTAACATTAATACTGATACAACCTCATTAATTCCATTAACTGAACATATTCTCATAGTTTGGCTTTGTTTAGGACTAGATGGTAACAGGTTCTGCGGGCCTGCAACTAGATTCACATGACCACATTTCCCTCCCTAGCCTGCAGTTCTGCCAGGCTAAAGTCCCAGATTTCACAAATAATGGAGCCATTTCAAACCGACTCCGCACATGGAGGTGACACCCTTGTGACTAGATTCTAAGGTCCCTGCTCCAGTCCTCTCTTCCAATCTGATCATGCTGTTACTTGGCCTCCTGGGGAGTCAGTTCCTCCTCTACCACCACCAATGGCGGGAACTGCTATGTGCATTTCCCCTCCACCCCTCTGCCAACCTACAGCTCTGAAAGCTTTGCCACTGCCTTCCAAAAAATCCTGTATAGAGTTTAATAAGATGTCCTGGCCAATATCTGACAAATGAACACCATCCGGGCAATAGCACTCAGAGCAATCCACCAGTATCATGTCATGGGCCAGCACCAGTACCCTCAACAGAGCAAAAAATTTAGAGACTTCAACAATTATTTTCTTTGCAGTCTCTGGACTGCTTTGGGTTTAATAGAGTCATACCATACCCGTCTCAGAATCAGTTGAAACCAAATGAGGATGATATAAGGAAAAAAACACCAAATCAAAAAGAAATCATGTTTAATTTGTCAGATTAGCTCTGCCCATTTTACGGAGCATATATTATTCCTCCTCCAAATGTATAAAGATACATTAAGGATGAGACGAATGGTGAGCTTCCAAGTGTAGCAAGTGGCTAGACCCCATTGCATGCCTCATTGACCCATCCACTGGAACCATACTCCTCGCACTGCTAGCCCCAAATGAAGGTCCCAGTTGATTCTGTCACGCTCAGGTCTAGAATACATAGAAAATTCCAAATATCCAAACCAAAAATCCAGAAATTGCTGAACCTGTATGACAGGCTGCAAGACAATGTAAAGGTTAGGATCTGAAAATCCCCATTAATGAACATAATACTTGCCTGGAGTGGAGGAGTAGCCTAGCGGTTAGAGCAACCTCCTACTACCGAGAGGATTAAGGGTTCAATTCCCACTGGCACTCCTTATGACTTTGGGCAAGTCACTTTACCCTCCATTGCCTTAGAAGAAAAAGCTGGCAATCTACTTCTAGCGATACATTGCCAAGAAAACCCAGAGGTAGCTGGGTCACCAAGAGTCAACACTGACTTGATGGCACTAAAAAAAAAAGAAATGCTTGAAAGTACCAGCACCCCAATTGTTGAATGGAGTATATAGACAAACCACACACAGCCATGAAAGAATACATGCCAAAATATTGTGGTGGGGAAATCCACCCTACTCAATTTACACTTCAGCACCACCTCAGACTGAATTCTTGTCAAAGGTGACCTCTTTCTATTGCACAACTAAAATAACCCCCTGAGCTCTCATCCACTAATGCCTGCACATAATGAACTGGGCAAGAGATCAACCTAGGCACATGCTGAAATTTGAACCACGTACCTATGCCCCACTGACTATCTTAGATCATCTAAGGTTTACAGATCATCACATCACCATAAAGCAGTCCCATGTAGTCCTTGGGTGAATTTGAAGGTGACTGCAAATGCTGTCCAGAAAAATTGCACTTCATAGGGAGAGAAGTACACCTTTTTGAGTACTTCAAATAGCCCAAGTAATGTGTCATACAAAATTGATCTCTACGGGGCGCACCTCAACTTGTGCCCTTGAATTTTCTTGAAACCTTGCAGCAGCTTCCGCACTACAAATAAAGCAGTAGAATCTTTATAGCAGTGCATCTTGGACACAAAAGCCACATTGGCCAGTGACATTGATAACAGCAGGAAGTAACCAGCCAAAGTCTTAGTCCAAGCAAGAAAACTTAGCACTAGTTCATGGCTAATGGGGGTCACTTAACCAATTATTCCCCTGGTAGAGTGTCCAGAAAGTGATGCCATCCTAATTCATAGGCCTTACAAGTACTAGTTGACTGCAATGACAGTTTTGCAAATGTTCCAGAATGAACACCTATAAGCCATGCGGCATTGGTGTAGGGAACCTGTGTGCCCCAGGTGCTAAGGAACAAAATCTGGTCCCCTGCAAATGAGACAGAGAGTTAGATATTGAGTTGTCCACACCTTGCACATTTTTAGTTACTGTGACATTTATGCAAACAGAGCAGCACTAACACCTGCAATAACTCTAATACTAATTTCAATGATGCTGTTTGCCTATTAATTGTGGGCACCACTGTCATGTTGTCCAGCCTCATGACCACCCACATGCCTAAAGCATGAATGCCTGATTTGTCACAGGGAGGGAGCCTGTCACATCTGACACCATTAAAGTTCCTCATAAAAGTTTGTCAAAGCCTCAAGTATCCTAACAACTCTTGCAGCTACCTCAGTGTTACCTTGGGTCTTGCTCATGCTTGCCAAATTATCTCCTCCAGTGAAAACCAGACTACTGAAACACTAAACAAGCCACGAGTAACAGAACATTTTCATTCATCGCCCCTACCCTTTGGAATTCCCTCTCCAACACTATGAGAACCATTAAGGACCTCCAAAGATTTAGAAAACAAATTAAGACCCATCTGTTTATTGAATACTATGGTAATGACATTATAACCCCAATCCACACATAAAACCTCATCAAAATACTCCCCCCGCCACCTAATAAGCACAGTAAATAGTTAACTTTATAAATAGTTGTTAAATGCTTTGATATTTCCTTGTGTCAATTACCCCACACTTGTTTAATGTATCCAGTTCTATGTAAATTGCCCTTGATCTTTGGAAGGGGCAGTATATAACAACCTTGCAAATAAATAAATAAATAAAAACCAGCAGGTAGTATTCAATCTACAAGGAATCAAACTTGAGCCTTAAAAATATTAAGGAGGTACATGGCCTAGCCATTTCTCCTCGCCCAACAGAAGACCAAACACTACCACTAGCCATTAAAAAACATCCACTAATCATGCACTTCCTCGTACTTTCCAGTCCAAAAAAAAGGTAGTCATCAAGATAGTGCATGAGTGATTCTTACTACCCAAAGGAAGAATGTCACAAAAGTCTCAAAACACATGCATGCTACTGAATTCAGTGGCATGCATTTATTAACAAAGTACAGTGCAGAGGGTAAACGAGGCATTTCCTGTCTCATGTGAGACAGGAAATGCCTCCTTTTCTCTCAGCGCCAGTTTGCTCAACTTTAACAGAGCCATGGGAAAGAAGGGAAACACTGTTCCTTCTCACAGCTCTACAAAGGTGAGCCGGGGTGACGATCAGGCAACTGCAGGGCTCTTCCCCCGGGGGGGGGGGGGGCAGACTGGAAATGGGCTGAGCAGGACTGGTGATGGGCTGGGCTGGGGGGTGTTGGCACTGGAAATAGTCTGATTGAGAGGGCTAGGATTGGAAATGCTTTGATTGGGGGAGTAGGACTGGTAATGGGTTGATGGGCGGGGCTAGTACTGGAAATAGGCTGATGGGGGTTAGGACTGTAAATGGGCTGATAAGGTGGCGTTAGGACTGGAAATAGGCTGATTGGGGAGGGCTAGGACTGATAATGGGCTGATCAGGTGGCATTAGGACTGGAAATGGACTGATCAGAGGGGCTAGGACTGGTAATGGGCTGATCAGGTGGGGTTAGGACTGGAAATGAGCTACAACTGGAAATAGGCTGATTGGAGGGGTCCAGACCTGATAATGGGCTTATCAGGGGGGTTAGGACTGGTAATGAGCTGATGGGGGCTAGGACTGGAGTGGGCTGACTGGAAAAAGGTTGGGACTGGAAATGGGCTGATGGGGGCAAGGAGAGAGCTGCTGGCACTGGAAGAAGATGGGGCTAGAACTGAAAATTGGATGATGTGGGGGAGACGGGAGATTTGGACTGGAAGGGGCTGGAAGGGAGTGGATATTGAGAGAGTTTACCAGGGGAAGGAGGGAACAGGAAAAGAGCTGACACAGGGGGGAGGTGGTAGTAAGAAGGGAGCTGACACAGAAGAAAGAGGGGACTGGACTGGAGCTGATATGGTGGAAGGAGGGGGCTGGAAGGGAGCTGACATCTGGGGATGGTGCTGAAGGGGGACTGAAAGGGAGCTGACACCTGGAATGGGACTGGTAGGTGGCTGGGTAATGGGGACGAGACTGGAAGGGAGGGGGTACTGGGGCTGGAAGGGAGTTGACATGTGGGGATGGCACTGGAAGGGGGATGGACAGAGGGTAGGGTGACTGGAAGGGAGCTGAAGGGGGGTGCACTGGGAGATGATACCTGTGATGGTATTTGGACTAGAAGAGGCTGGACAGTGGAGATGGAGGGGGACTGGAAAGGAATAGACACCAGAGGCAGTCCTGGGAAGGCAAGGCAGTTGACATTGGAAGGTACTGGGAGGGGAGGACTGGAAAAAGGGCTGATACTGGGGAGGTTACTGGGACTGGAAATAGGCTGATGGAAGGAAGTGAAGAAAACAAAAGAAGAGATAAGAAATGGCAGATGGACCATAGAAAGAGCTGAGAAGACAGGAAAACAGAAGCCTCAGATCGGGACCAGCATGATCAGAGAATAAAATGGTCAGACAACAAAGGTAGAAATAATAATTTTATTTAAATTTTAATGATTGGAATTTGTGCTATCTTTATATTTTATACAGTATGGGGAACTGCATCACTTATTTACCTGATGTTGCACTGCATGCAGAGTCTGGCTTCTTGGGGTTTCATTTTAATTTTTGTCTACATATTTGTATTTTTACTTTAGGTTGTCATCACTTATTCTGTAATTGGTTAGGTCTGTGTTCTGACTGTGTGACTGAGATCAGGTGTTCTGTTAACATGGAGTTTGTACATTGGGATCTATACTGAGCTGTAGTAATTTGACTTGTTCAGTTTTACAAATAGGTGTATGGATGTTCTAGGGCCTGCTGCAGTATTTATAGTGCTGCTTTTTTTGGGTAGGTCCCTTATATGAGTTTTGGAAGTTTATGCTGGTATGGTATGGTAGATTTGGCCTTGTAGATCCTAGGTGACTTCTATAGGGTTTTATATTAGTTCCCAGTATGCCTGATACTGCAGAATGTTTGTTAGTGAGATGACCAGAATCAGATTTTTTAAAGAATATATTTAGTTCTGTGGGTGAATGTCCTACTTCTTCTCTGCACTCATTGTCAAGGGAGAGGTTTCTGAGGATGCAGAATATATATTCAAAAAGAAAAAGTGAGAACCATAACGCAGTTTATAACAGAATAAAATGAGTTATAATTTGGTCTTATAAACTGTGCTGTGGTTCTCACTTTTTCTTTTTGTTCCTTCGTGTGAGAGCATCTTGCATATCTTTTGTTTTTTACAATAACACCATGCTGGTCCAGTGCACAGTTTCAGGAGTTATGGAGAGGTTGCTAAGCCCTTCTTGGTGTTTATGTTGGAGTGGGAGGTGATGTGTTGGGATCACAAAGTCCTTCTTGTTTTTCAGAGGGTGGGAAGTGCTGTGTTGGGGTGCCAAGTCGCCCTTGTTTTTGTGGAAGTGGGAGATGCTGCATGGGTGCTGTTGAGCCCCTCTTGTTTGGCATATTTAGCAGCATGTTTCCTAGGCTCTTCACGGTAACATATGAACATAAGAAATGCCATACTGGGTCAGACTAAGGTCCATCAAGTTCAGTATCCTGTTTCTAACAGTGGCCAATCCAGGTCACAAGTACCTGGCAGGTTCCCAAAAAGACACACAGGTTCCACAATGTTTGTCCCAGGGCAAGCAGTGGATTTCCCAGGTCCTCTTTAATAATTGTTTATGGACTTTTCCTACAGGAACTTGTCCAAACCTTTTTTAAAAAACTATTAGATACACTACGTAACGAAGTGATGTTAAAAATTTAAAAAAAAAAACAAAAAAACTACAACGGGACGCTGCAGACTACTCAACGGGACATGTCTATCCATGGCAGAATACTCAAAGAAAATCACAGAAAAAATCGGGAGAGAGGAAACGAGTAATGTTTAGTGACACCACGGAAGATGAAACTAGCTCTGATTCTAGTCGTGGATCTAGGAATCCCTCTTTTTTAGAAGAAACGGAAGGTCGGATGACACGCAAGAAAAAAGTGGACGAATCCAACAACACACGTCAGGATCGTCGGAAGAAGAAATGACAGAGTCTTTAGTAATAAACATTTCTCAAAAAGCTCTTTCAGAGGATGAGTATGAAATATTGAATAAAGGATTATCTTTTGTCCCCAATATTAAATTTGATTATTTTCAATTTCAAATAGATTTTATGGGACTTATCCGAAAATTACATCTTAGGTCCTATTTTTCTTCATCTGATTCTTCTGATATACAAGAAGTAATACAGACGCAATCAGAGACCCAGATCATTGAACCGCTTCCCAATCGAATACAGCTGCCTTTAATATCACGATGGACGCCCCCAACTCCTTTACCTGCCGGCATTCAAGTATTTAAAGAGCTTGTATTAAAAGAGGTTGAGAAAGTCAGTAAAGACAGTCCCAAGAGTAAGAGTAGTTTTTCAAAAAGTCAGATGGATACTTTACGTCAACTTCAATCAAGAACTGACCTGGTGATCAAAAGGGCGGACAAAGGAGGAGCCCTAGTAGTCTTAGACCGAGATTATTATGTGCAGGAAGCTTTGATTCAACTACAGGATAGAACCACTTATGAACCACAATTAAATGATCCTACACCGCGATTGAAACAACAGATCAACAATATTGTGAAGGATGCTTTAAAGATTAAAATTCTTTCCATAAAGGAATCAAAGTTTCTTATAGCAGACTTGCCACAGCTAGCGAAATTTTACACGGTGCCTAAGGTGCATAAACATTTACAACGGCCCCCTGGTAGACCAATAGTATCGACGAGAGGTTCCTTGTTAGAACCTCTGTCGATCTATTTAGATTCTTTCCTTAGACCGATGTTGAATACTATTCCGGCTTTTTTAAGGGATACTACTCAATTCTTGAATATATTGAAAAGCCTGTCATCTTGGGCAACACAGTCAAATATTCTACTAGTAACGTTGGACATTCAATCTCTTTATACCAGTATACCTCAGGAATCGGCATATAGAATAATCCAACAAGTACTTGAAGAAAGGGGAGACCTTTCTATGGAACACATACAGTTTTTATGCCAAATAGCAGCTATCACATTGTTCAATAATTTTTTTATTTTTGAACAACAAATATACCTTCAGAAAACTGGAGTAGCGATGGGGGCCACTTGTGCCCCCTCAATCGCTAATTTTTATGTGGGAAGCTTTGAGAAACAGTTTTTGCCACAATCCCCTTTTGCAGCCAATATAAAATCGTGGCACCGATACATCGACGATGTTTTTATGTTGTGGCAGGGGTCAACAACAGATTTGACGAGATTTATAAGAACATAAGACATGCCATACTGGGTCAGACCGAGGTCCATCAAGCCCAGTATCCTGTTTCCAACAGTGGCCAATCTAGGTCATACGTACCTAGCAGTTTCCCCAAAAGACACAAGTTCCACAATGCTTGTACTGGGTCAAGCATTGATATCCTGGGTCCCTTTTTAATAGTGGTTTATGGACCTTTCCTCCAGGAACTTGTCCAAACCTTTTTTAAACCCAGCTATACTATCAGCCCTTACCACATCCTCCGGTAACAGATTCCAGAGTTTGATTACACGTTGAGTGAAAAAATATTTTCTCTTATTTGTCTTAAATAGTTTACCCTGTAGCTTCATTACATGTCCTCTAGTCTTTCTATATTCTGATAGCGTAAACAATTGATCCACGTTTATCTGTTCCACTCCATTCATTAATTTATAGACCTCTATCATATCTCCCCTCAGCCGTCTCTTTTCCAGGCTAAAGAGCCCTAACCTTTTTAGCCTCTCTTCATAGGAGTAGCCTTCCATCCCCTTCACCAATTTGGTGGCTCTTCTCTGTACTTTTTCTAATAACGCTATGTCCTTTTTAAGATACGGTGACCAGAATTGCACACAATATTCAAGGTGCGGTCGTACCATGGAGCGATACAGAGGCATTATAATATCCTTTGTTTTATTCTCCATCCCTTTCCTTATGATACCTAGCATTCTGTTTGCTTTCTTGGCCGCCGCTGCACACTGGGTGGAGGGTTTTAACATGTTATCCACGATGACTCCTAAATCTTTTTCCTGGGTGGTGGCTTCTAATGTGGAGCCTTGCATCGAGTAACTATAGTGTGGGTTGTTCTTTCCTAGGTGCATGACTTTGCACTTGTCCACATTAAATTTCATTTGCCATTTGGATGCCCAGTCTTCCAATTTATCCAGGTCCTCCTGCAGTTTTCCACTTTCCTCTTGGGTTTTAACAGCTTTAAACAGTTTTGTGTCATCTGCAAATTTGATAACCTCACTCGTTATTCCCTTTTCCAGGTCATTTATGAATATGTCAAAAAGCAGCGGACCCAGTACAGATCCCTGGGGTACTCCACTATTCACCTTTTTCCATTGGGAATATTGGCCATTTAGCCCTACTCTCTGCTTTCTATCTTTTAACCAGTTCCCGATCCACAATAGTACACTGCCTCCTATCCCATGACTTTTTAGCTTTGCCAAAAGTCTCTGATGGGGGACCTTGTCAAAAGCTTTCTGAAAATCCAGATACACTATATCAACCGACTCACCTTTGTCTACCTGTTTATGCACACCTTCAAAAAAACATATCAGATTAGTAAGACAAGATCTTCCTTGTCTAAAGCCATGTTGGCTGTCTCCCATTAGGCCATGACTATCTACATGCTGCGTAATTTTGTTCTTTATGATGGTTTCTACCATTTTCCCTGGTACTGACGTCAGGCTCACCGGTCTGTAATTTCCCGGGTCACCCCTGGAACCGTTTTTAAAAATTGGTGTTACGTTGGC
Source organism: Ichthyophis bannanicus (assembly GCA_033557465.1). NCBI lineage: Eukaryota > Metazoa > Chordata > Amphibia > Gymnophiona > Ichthyophiidae > Ichthyophis > Ichthyophis bannanicus. The sequence goes on along the minus strand of CM066035.1, from coordinate 767,576,962 downwards.
GACCCTCCAATCTTCAGGTATTACAGATGATTTTAATGAAAGTTCACAGATTACCAATAGCAGGTCTGCAATCTCATATTTCAGTTCTTTCAACACTCTGGGATGTATACCATCCGGTCCAGGTGATTTGCTACTATTCAGTTTATCAAATAGTTGTAATATATCTTCCCGGTGTAGCGATATTTCTCTCAATTCCTCTGCAGTATCACCTTTAAATACCACTTCAGTCTTGGGTAACATCCCTACATCTTCCTCAGTAAAGACCGAAGCAAAGAATTCATTCAGTCTCTCCGCTATAGCCTTGTCTCCTCTTACTGCCCCTTTTACCCCTCTATCATCTAACGGTCCAATTGACTCTCTCACAGGCCTTTTGCTACGAATGTACTTGAAAAAGTCTTTATTTCGTGTTTTTGCTTCCGCAGCAAGTTTCTTTTCAAATTCCCGCTTTGCCTGCCTTATCAATGCTTTGCATTTAACTTGCCAGTGCTTGTGCTGTTTCCAGTTTTCATCATTTGGCTCTTTTTTCCATTTCCTGAAGGTTGCTTTTTTGGCAGCAACAGCCTCTCTGACCTCACCTTTAAACCATGCTGGCAGTTTTTTGGACTTTCTCCCACTCTTCTTAATGCGTGGAATACAGCTGGTCTGGGCTTCGAGGATAGTAGTTTTAAATAACGCCCAAGCTTGCTGTAAGTCTTTAACCTTTGGAACCGCTCCTTTTAGTTTTTTCCTAACTATATTCCTCATTCTATCATAGTCTCCCTTTTGAAAGTTAAAAGGTAGTACTGTGGATTTCTTTACTATTTGTTCTCCAATAATTAAATCAAACATGATCATATTATGGTCACTATTGCCAAGTGGTCCCAACACCCTTATTTCTTGCACCAGATCTGGCGTTCCACTAAGGACTAGGTCCAGTATGGCTTCCCCTCTGGTCGGTTCATGAACCAGCTGCTCCAAGAAGCAGTCATTTATTCCATCTAGAAACTTTATCTCTTTAGTTTGTCCTGCCGTGACACTGACCCAGTCGATACCGGGGTAATTGAAATCACCCATTATTACTACTCTGTTGTGACTTTTGTTAGCTTCTGTGATTTCTTTGAGCATTTCATCATCCATTTGTTCATTCTGGCCAGGCGGTCGATAGTACACCCCCACTGCCATCACCTTCCCCTTCATAAGTGGAATTTCAATCCATAGAGATTCTACAGCAAATTTTGTTCCCTGCAAAACTTTAATCCTTTCTGACTCAATGCCCTCTCTAACATAGAGCGCAACCCCTCCACCAATTTGATCAGCTCTATCATTACGATATAGTTTGTATCCAGGTATCACAGTGTCCCACTGGTTATCCTCCTTCCACCATGTCTCTGAGAGTGCAATCATATCTAACCTCTCATTTAGTGCCATATATTCTAACTCTCCCATCTTATTGTTTAGACTTCTAGCATTGGCATACAAGCATTTTAGAGACTGTATTTTATTCATATTAATCTGGCTATTGGTAGGCATGGGTAATTTGGAATCTTTATTCTCTGTCTGCTCCTTACTCAAGGGCATTTCGGCTACTATACTCCCTTTTGGAACCTCATTGCTTTTGGTAGTATCCTTCAAGGATACCTTCGTCCGAACCATGCGCTCCTGGGTGACTGTCGGCTTTCCCCTAATTTCTAGTTTAAAAGCTTCTCTATCTCTTTTTTTAAAGGTTAATGCCAGCAGTCTGGTCCCATCCTGATTAAGGTGAAGCCCATCCCTTCGGAAGAGCCCCCCCTTTCCCCAGAATGTTCCCCAGTTCCTAACAAATCCAAAACCCTCATCCTTGCACCATTGTCTCATCCACGCATTGAGACTCCGGAGCTCTGCCTGTCTTTTGGGTCCTGCACGTGGAACAGGAAGCATTTCGGAGAATGCTATCCTGGAAGTTCTGGATTTCAACTTCCTACCTAAAAGCTTAAATTTAGCCTCCAGAACTTCCCTACCACATTTTCCTATGTCATTGGTACCAACATGTACCAAGACAGCAGACTCCTCCCCAGCACTATCTACGATCCTATCTAGGCGGTGCGTGAGGTCCGCTACCTTCGCACCAGGCAGGCATGTTACCAGGCGATCCTCACGTCCACCAGCCACCCAGCTATCTACATTCCTAATGATTGAATCACCAACTATAACAGCTGTCCTGACCCTCCCCTCATGGGCACGTGGCCCTGGAGAAACGTCCTCGGTGCAAGAGGGTTTTACATCACCTGGAGGACAGGTCCTAGTTACAGGATCACTTCCTGCCACACCAGGGTGATGCTCTCCTGTCATGTGACCTCTCTCCTCCATGGCAGCAGGGATGCTGCCAGACTGGAGGTGGGACTTCAGGACTATATCCCTGTAGGTCACGTCCATGTACATCTCTGTCTTTCTTATGTCTTCCAGGTCTGCTACTCTAGCTTCTAGAGAACGGACTCGCTCCCTGAGAGCAAAGAGTTCTTTGCACTTAGTGCATACGTAAGACCTCTCACCAACTGGGAGAAAATCATACATGCGACACTCAATGCAAAAGACCGGAGAACCCCCATCTCGTTGCTGGACTTCTGTCTGCATCTTAGTTTAAAGCTTGTGTTTAGGTCTTTTAAATTCTGTATATACTAAGGATTGGTGTAGATGCTTATACCAATAAAAGTGTATCTAATACCCCTAATACACCTTGTATACCTGAAGCTTAATTAATTAAGCTCAGATCCTCCGTGTATGACTGATTTGGATAACGAGCTGCACCTGAGAGCAGCCCCTTTCTTCTAAGATGTGCAAGTACCTATAAAGGTACAATTAGCCAAGGGGTGGGTGGGTGCTGGGGAGGGAGGGAGGGAGAAAAGTCCTACTAAAGAGGGCAGTTACAAGGTACCCTGTCCTGAACCCTCAGCAGGAAGGAGGGGGGTACCACATAAAGCCCAGTTAGTTGAGAGAGGCAAGGTAAGTTACAGCTGAGAAGGGTAAGAGAAAGTTTAAAAGGTAAACCTCTACAGCAATGGAGTGGGTAAGGAACCCAACTATGGACAGATAGAGAGCTATGTGGAGACAAACAGATGCACAGTTATTTGGAAACAAGACTCACAGTTATGCAGCAACTCAGTAAAAAATCACCTTTGGGAGAGCACTAGAAGCACCCCTCTTCTTAGAGAGCACCAAGGCAATCTGAACTAAACCCACGTGTGCAGCACAGAAAATGGAAGACCACAACACTAATTAAGCAGGAGGGGGAGGGGAGGAGTCCTTCAGGGAAGGGTAAGAGAAAGTTTAAAAGGTAAACCTCTACAGCAATGGAGTGGGTAAGGAACCCAACTATGGACAGATAGAGAGCTATGTGGAGACAAACAGATGCACAGTTATTTGGAAACAAGACTCACAGTTATGCAGCAACTCAGTAAAAAATCACCTCTGGGAGAGCACTAGAAGCACCCCTCTTCTTAGAGAGCACCAAGGCAATCTGAACTAAACCCACGTGTGCAGCACAGAAAATGGAAGACCACAACACTAATTCAGCAGGAGGGGGAGGGGAGGAGTCCTTCAGGGAAGGGTAAGAGAAAGTTTAAAAGGTAAACCTCTACAGCAATGGAGTGGGTAAGGAACCCAACTATGGACAGATAGAGAGCTATGTGGAGACAAACAGATGCACAGTTATTTGGAAACAAGACTCACAGTTATGCAGCAACTCAGTAAAAAATCACCTTTGGGAGAGCACTAGAAGCACCCCTCTTCTTAGAGAGCACCAAGGCAATCTGAACTAAACCCACGTGTGCAGCACAGAAAATGGAAGACCACAACACTAATTCAGCAGGAGGGGGAGGGGAGGAGTCCTTCAGGGAAGGGTAAGAGAAAGTTTAAAAGGTAAACCTCTACAGCAATGGAGTGGGTAAGGAACCCAACTATGGACAGATAGAGAGCTATGTGGAGACAAACAGATGCACAGTTATTTGCATCAGTTATTATACTTTGGCTAAATACTTGCGATAATAATTTGAAGTTTACATGTGAGAGTCATGATCAACAGATCACGTATCTTGATGTAAAAATCACTAGAGAAACAGCAGGATGGGACACTACGGTTTTTAGGAAACCGACACATAAAAATTCCCTTTTACATTACCATAGTGTTCATCCTATGGGACTAAAGAACAGCTTACCAGTCTCACAGTTTCTCCGATATCGGAGAAACTGTTCCACTACAGCAGAGTATAAACGTTCATCTAAACACTTAAAACGAAGTTTTCAAAGCAGAGGATACCCTCAGAAAATAATACAGACGGCTTATAATAGAGCCCTTTATAATAACAGAGAGTTGCTGCTCAATTACAAAGTGAGAGATAACACTGCTGCACCAGTGGACGTTTCGAACATTAATTTAGTTACAACATTTTCTCCCATCAGTACAAAAATTCAAAAAATTATAAAGAAATACACACCAGTGCTAGCAACTATACCAACATTGAAAGAATCATCGATAAGATGTGTTTGGAAGCGAAATCGAAGCCTTAAAGAATATTTATCACCAGCAGTACTCCGACCATTGAATTGGAATCCCACAACTAAGACCACCGGAAGACACATGAAATGTGGACATTGTTCCATATGCAGCATTACTTTAGAGATTTCTCAATTTACTCATAAAGACAAAACATATTACCTGAGACATGAGACGAATTGTGAATCAAAATCAGTGGTATACGCTATTTGCTGCCCCTGTTCCTTGTTATACGTTGGGAAAACAACTCGTGCATTGAAGACACGTATGCAGGAACATCGTAGCAGACTACATTGTAAGCGGCTTGAAGCCCCGATAGTTCAACATTGTCTAACCATGGGCCATGAGTTTGAAGCTTTAAAATGTTGGAGTATTGAGTTAGTATCATATGGTTTTCAAGGGAAGTCATCTGAACAGCGATTATTATATCGCGAACAATGGTGGATTCACCAACTCCACACAGTACAACCTGAAGGTTTAAACATCAATATTGATTGGACAGCGTGCATGTGAAAGGGCTCCAATCAGGTAACAGCATGAAAGGGATTTAAACGTGGATTACTACGCATGTGTAAGCGTCTTCATTAAAACATTCTGAGATCATTCTTGAGAGAAAGAGAGAACTAATCGAGGATGCAGGTTGGTCAGTTAATTTACGTTAAGGACATGATATACGACAGGAGCCTGTGAGATTTAAGATAATCATTTAGATAATTTTTATTAATATTGCTTTATATTTTTTTAGAAAGCTAAAGGAATATTATGCTTTGAAGATTTCAGTCCCATATAAGAACTGACATCATCCCCCTTGATGAACCCAAGTGGAGAAACGCCAAAGCGCTGAGGAGATTGAGGCGTCGGGGTTTTTACCAATCTATGTGGTGTTAATAAGAAAAACAAGGGACATTGGCTACAAAGGTTCTACATAAGCTAAGTAGACCAACATACGCCATTTTGTTTTAATTTAATAGGGTATTTACCCGCTGAGAAAATTATACAAAAAAATCCATACTATGAGCAATATTGAGTGATAAGATAAGAAAATAGGCCGTGGTCATTGATGTTAAACGGGCACTAGTTTTGGGTGTAAGCTATTGACCCAAGAAGAAGTGTGATAGCAAGTGGCTGACAAATGCGAAAAAACTTGCCGTTTATCTGAGACCACATCAAGGCCATGATTGAATGACTGAATAAATCTATAGATTACACAACACATGGGTGAAGTACATTTTAGTTACGTTAATAAGTTATTCACTCTTGAGAAGTCCTATATCTGTTTGTTTGGTACACCACAATGGAAGGTCTTCAGAACTGGAAAGAAACATTAAGTTTCCCACAGGGATCTATCACAGCGCTCTTGAAAGAAAAAACACCATTTTCTGACCTTACAGTAGTAGATACAACATTTGATTTTGAATCTCAATGGGAGAGCCTGATTAAGACACAGAAGAAGCTGCTACGAACCGAATTACATAGAGCTTCACTATTAGAGTATATTAATAGAGGACATATTCCTCGCGGCCTAAGAATCTATAAGGAACCACGAGTGCCGTCGATGGACACAGCCTTTATGGAACAATGGCATAGGATTCTAAATAAGTGTTCCCTAGATCTGATGGTGTTGATAATAAGCACAGCTAAAGTACAATTGGAACAACTTTCTAAAGAAGTAGCAGAGTCGTTGACAAAGTTAAAAGAAACAGAACCTGAGGAACAATTTCAGAATCATCAAACTCTAATGAAAAAACAATTAGATACACTACGTAACGAAGTGATGTTAAAAAAACCAAAAAAACTACAACGGGACGCTGCAGACTACTCAACGGGATATGTCTATCCATGGCAGAATACTCAAAGAAAATCACAGAAAAAATCGGGAGAGAGGAAACGAGTAATGTTTAGTGACACCACGGAAGATGAAACTGGCTCTGATTCTAGTCGTGGATCTAGGAATCCCTCTTTTTTAGAAGAAAAGGAAGGTCGGATGACACGCAAGAAAAAAGTGGACGAATCCAACAACACACGTCAGGATCGTCGGAAGAAGAAATGACAGAGTCTTTAGTAATAAACATTTCTCAAAAAGCTCTTTCAGAGGATGAGTATAAAATATTGAATAAAGGATTATCTTTTGTCCCCAATATTAAATTTGATTATTTTCAATTTCAAATAGATTTTATGGGACTTATCCGAAAATTACATCTTAGGTCCTATTTTTCTTCATCTGATTCTTCTGATATACAAGAAGTAATACAGACGCAATCAGAGACCCAGATCATTGAACCGCTTCCCAATCGAATACAGCTGCCTTTAATATCACGATGGACGCCCCCAACTTCTTTACCTGCCGGCATTCAAGTATTTAAAGAGCTTGTATTAAAAGAGGTTGAGAAAGTCAGTAAAGACAGTCCCAAGAGTAAGAGTAGTTTTTCAAAAAGTCAGATGGATACTTTACGTCAACTTCAATCAAGAACTGACCTGGTGATCAAAAGGGCGGACAAAGGAGGAGCCCTAGTAGTCTTAGACCGAGATTATTATGTGCAGGAAGCTTTGATTCAACTACAGGATAGAACCACTTATGAACCACAATTAGATGATCCTACACCGCGATTGAAACAACAGATCAACAATATTGTGAAGGATGCTTTAAAGATTAAAATTCTTTCCATAAAGGAATCAAAGTTTCTTATAGCAGACTCGCCACAGCTAGCGAAATTTTACACGGTGCCTAAGGTGCATAAACATTTACAACGGCCCCCTGGTAGACCAATAGTATCGACGAGAGGTTCCTTGTTAGAACCTCTGTCGATCTATTTAGATTCTTTCCTTAGACCGATGTTGAATACTATTCCGGCTTTTTTAAGGGATACTACTCAATTCTTGAATATATTGAAAAGCCTGTCATCTTGGGCAACACAGTCAAATATTCTACTAGTAACGTTGGACATTCAATCTCTTTATACCAGTATACCTCAGGAATCGGCATATAGAATAATCCAACAAGTACTTGAAGAAAGGGGAGACCTTTCTATGGAACACATACAGTTTTTATGCCAAATAGCAGCTATCACATTGTTCAATAATTTTTTTATTTTTGAACAACAAATATACCTTCAGAAAACTGGAGTAGCGATGGGGGCCACTTGTGCCCCCTCAATCGCTAATTTTTATGTGGGAAGCTTTGAGAAACAGTTTTTGCCACAATCCCCTTTTGCAGCCAATATAAAATCGTGGCACCGATACATCGACGATGTTTTTATGTTGTGGCAGGGGTCAACAACAGATTTGACGAGATTTATACTTTGGCTAAATACTTGCGATAATAATTTGAAGTTTACATGTGAGAGTCATGATCAACAGATCACGTATCTTGATGTAAAAATCACTAGAGAAACAGCAGGATGGGACACTACGGTTTTTAGGAAACCGACACATAAAAATTCCCTTTTACATTACCATAGTGTTCATCCTATGGGACTAAAGAACAGCTTACCAGTCTCACAGTTTCTCCGATATCGGAGAAACTGTTCCACTACAGCAGAGTATAAACGTTCATCTAAACACTTAAAACGAAGTTTTCAAAGCAGAGGATACCCTCAGAAAATAATACAGACGGCTTATAATAGAGCCCTTTATAATAACAGAGAGTTGCTGCTCAATTACAAAGTGAGAGATAACACTGCTGCACCAGTGGACGTTTCGAACATTAATTTAGTTACAACATTTTCTCCCATCAGTACAAAAATTCAAAAAATTATAAAGAAATACACACCAGTGCTAGCAACTATACCAACATTGAAAGAATCATCGATAAGATGTGTTTGGAAGCGAAATTGAAGCCTTAAAGAATATTTATCACCAGCAGTACTCCGACCATTGAATTGGAATCCCACAACTAAGACCACCGGAAGACACATGAAATGTGGACATTGTTCCATATGCAGCATTACTTTAGAGATTTCTCAATTTACTCATAAAGACAAAACATATTACCTGAGACATGAGACGAATTGTGAATCAAAATCAGTGGTATACGCTATTTGCTGCCCCTGTTCCTTGTTATACGTTGGGAAAACAACTCGTGCATTGAAGACACGTATGCAGGAACATCGTAGCAGACTACATTGTAAGCGGCTTGAAGCCCCGATAGTTCAACACTGTCTAACCATGGGCCATGAGTTTGAAGCTTTAAAATGTTGGAGTATTGAGTTAGTATCATATGGTTTTCAAGGGAAGTCATCTGAACAGCGATTATTATATCGCGAACAATGGTGGATTCACCAACTTCACACAGTACAACCTGAAGGTTTAAACATCAATATTGATTGGACAGCGTGCATGTGAAAGGGCTCCAATCAGGTAACAGCATGAAAGGGATTTAAACGTGGATTACTACGCATGTGTAAGCGTCTTCATTAAAAACATTCTGAGATCATTCTTGAGAGAAAGAGAGAACTAATTGAGGATGCAGGTTGGTCAGTTAATTTACGTTAAGGACATGATATACGACAGGAGCCTGTGAGATTTAAGATAATCATTTAGATAATTTTTATTAATATTGCTTTATATTTTTTTAGAAAGCTAAAGGAATATTATGCTTTGAAGATTTCAGTCCCATATAAGAACTGACATCATCCCCCTTGATGAACCCAAGTGGAGAAACGCCAAAGCGCTGAGGAGATTGAGGCGTCGGGGTTTTTACCAATCTATGTGGTGTTAATAAGAAAAACAAGGGACATTGGCTACAAAGGTTCTACATAAGCTAAGTAGACCAACATACGCCATATTGTTTTAATTTAATAGGGTATTTACCCGCTGAGAAAATTATACAAAAAAATCCATACTATGAGCAATATTGAGTGATAAGATAAGAAAATAGGCCGTGGTCATTGATGTTAAACGGGCACTAGTTTTGGGTGTAAGCTATTGACCCAAGAAGAAGTGTGATAGCAAGTGGCTGACAAATGCGAAAAAACTTGCCGTTTATCTGAGACCACATCAAGGCCATGATTGAATGACTGAATAAATCTATAGATTACACAACACATGGGTGAAGTACATTTTAGTTACGTTAATAAACCTTTTTTAAACCCAGCTACACTCATAGCTTTTACTGCATCCTCTGGTAACTAATTTCAGAGTTTGAGTACGCAGGGCCATAGACTAACTGCAGGGAGGCAGTTACATCCCCCTGCAGTTACCGCATTTCCGAGTGGCAAAACAACTGCCAGTGCAAATAAGGCCACCCACTGATATGGCATTAGTTGCACTCATGCTACTTGCGCTGAGCCATTATATTAGTTTCTGCTGACAATGCAGATGCCTGTGTGTGAGAGTTCTTTCTCTTGCCTCACTCTGCAGTAAAGTATAATTTTGGGAAAGTAGTATTTACAGTGATGCTTTTTTTGGATGGGCTCCTTATATGAGTTATGGAAGTTGGTGCTTATATGGTATGGTATAGTAGATTTGCTCTATAGATACTCAGTAACTTTGTTGTAGGGTTTTGTATTAGTTCACAGTATGCCTGGTACTGGAGAATGCTTTTTGTTGTTGTTATTGAGATGATCATAATCAGATTTCTTTTTTAAGATGTGGAGTTCTGTGGGTGAATGTCCTGGTTCTGCTCTGCACCCACTGTTGAAGAGGGTTCTGTGGATGCAAAATATATGTTCAAAAAGAAAAAGCAAAAAAGATAACGCTGTTTATACCAACAAAATGTAAATGAGTTATAATTTAGTTTTATAAACTGTGCTGTAATTCTCGCTCTCTTTTAGTTCCTTGGTGTGCAAACATCTTGCATTTCCTCCATATAATTTAATCGGCTTTTTGGTTTGGTTCAGTCCCTGATTGGAGTTTTGAGAAAGCCCCTCCCCCCTCTACGGGAGGGGGGGGGAGGTGCCATCTCATCCTTCACCTCAGACAGCAGATTGCCTTAAGCCACCCCTGTATGACTGAATTCACATTATTCCCAAATGGGAATGAGTGACGGAGTGATCAAAGGGACTTGTAGTCCTATCAAGCTCTAGCTTTTTCTGCAATTTTTATGCCACTATTTCCTGCAGAGCTTAGATGGATGGAGAACTTCTGTCTCTATGTGGCAATTGTGGACCAGAGAATAGGATGATGGAAACAATGCCTGAAGCCTTTCCCTAATATCTGCACTTCTGCTCTATCTGGATACATCTGCAACCAATACTTTAGCCCTTGCATCTTAATTGGAGAAGGAGCCGTGTCAGGGAGAACTGCCTAAAAGTGACCATATGCCCTAAATGACATGCCCCAATGCCAAGCACCAAAATGACAGGTGAGCTCCACCACATAATAAGTATTTTTGCCAAAAGTGGCAAGCCAACTGCTCACACCCGCTTGTGTTGAATTGAAAGTGGGCATTCGATGACCTGACCTAGCAAGGTACAGACAGGAGAACTGAAGGGGCCCCAATACCTGGTTGACCTGTAGCACTACACCTCTCCAGCCCCACCTGACCAAAAGACAGGCAGCCCCTGGAGCAAAATGGACTAGTTACCTTGCCATAACCAAAATGTGCCCAAGTGTCATCTCATTCAGCCCAATGTCAACATCACTGTACTCTTTGGCTTCCGATTTGACTTTCTCTAAACTCCTCCACAATTGCTTATCAAGGGTTCAATTCAGAGCAGCATTTAGCGCGGATGGACACCCGGTCCGGACGTCCATCTCTGCTAATGCTTGGGTGACGATACAGCCGACAGAGCTCCCCACGTGTACAACATAGATGTGCGGGGAGCTCTGTAGGGGGGCAGGAGGGGACGGACTGAGGAAGGTGTGAGGTAGGCCAGAGGCATGATGCCTACCCCGGATGTACAGGACTAATTCTGGGGTCAGCCCTGTACATCCGGGGTCGACCATTTGGACAGGGGACATTCCACCTCGGAGGTGGAATAAGTCCCCCTGGAAGTTGGAAGATGCGGGGTCCAGCTGGGGAAAGGGAGGTAAGGGATGCAGGAGGTTCCCTGCAGCCTGACCCTGGCTACGGTAAGACCAACCAGGGGTCAGGCTGCTGGGAAAGCAACTTTTCGGGGTCGCCAGGGATCGTGGCTCCTACATGGAGCTGTGGTGCCATGGCATTGTGGATCCATGAAGGAGCCCTGCTGGGCTAGCCAGATAAGTGTCAGGACATCCAGGGTGCCTGAATTGAGGCACAACCTGGATGTCCTGGCCTTATTCACCAATTCTGCTCCTGCGGGGCTATCTAGCCCCCAAGGAAATAGAATCGGGTGCATCCCTGGGCTATCCGGGTGTCTGGATGTCCAGACGGCCCGGGGATGCACATCTCAGACTTGGCCTCCATAGGTTCTGTGGGCCTGCAGTGTCATGAATAGTGCAGTAGACCCAGGTATTAGCCCCTTCAAGGATGCTGAGAAAGACATGAAAAGACAATATCCAGTTATTGATAGTTCGGCAAATTTTATGTTTCATCCTTTTGCCATCATCTGCTGTTAAACCTGACATCCTGATCTCTAGCCAGTAAGGAAAAGATGTCTACATTCTTGCTACAGAGAACCTTCATGTGCAGCTTATGGGGGACATGGCTATTCAGCAGTGTATTAATACTAAATGTGTGCACCCTCCATGAGTTCAATCCCTCAACCCAACTTCCCACCATTTAAACACAAAAACATAGAGATATGATGGCAGATGGCCTATCCAGTCTGCCCTTCCATACCAACTAGTCCCTTTTTTTCCTTTAGAAGTATTTTGTGTTTGTCCCATGGTTTCTTGAATTCAGATACAATCCTCGTCTCTACAACCTCCACTGGGAGGCTATTCCATGCATCTACCACTCTTTCTGTAAAGAAACATTTTTGCAAATTGCTCCTGAATCTATCCACTTTCACCTTCATCCTATGCCCCCTCATCTCTTCCATATTTCACCTCTCCTGCCTTTCTTCTAAAGTATACATATTGAGATTTTTAAGTCTGTCCCCATATGCCTTATGATGAAGCCCACTGACCATTTTGCTAGTGACTTTCTGCAATGACTTCATCTTGTTTATATCCTTTTGAAGGTGTGGTCTCCAGAATTACACATGATACTCCAAATGAGTTCTCATCAAAGACTTATACAGAGGCACTATCACGACTTCTTCCTGATGGTCATTTCTCTCCTTCTGGCTTTCATGTTGCCTTTTCTACTTGTTTAGTCACTTTAAGATCATTAGAAACAATCGCCCCACACTACCCGCTGTTCTTTCATGGATAGAAGTACTTCATCCCTCTACTGTACTACTCCCTTGGATTTTTGTAGCCCAAATCCATGACTCTGTATTTTTTAGCATTAAATCTCAGGAGCCAAATTCTTAGCCATTCTTCAAGCTTTGATAGATTCCTCCTCATGTTATCTACACCTTCCTGGGTGTCTACTCTATTGCAGATTTTGCTATCATCAACAAAAAGGCAAACCTTACCTGCCATCCTTCCACAATATCACTTACAAATTTTTTTAAAATAATCAGATTAAGAACAGATCCCTGAGGCAAACCTTTTTTTAATTTTTTATTTCTCATTTAACAAATACATCAAGTAATATTTATATATACTCGAAAGAAAGGAAAAGCATAAATCAACAACTCCGACAAAATCATGAGAAACAGCCAATTTAGAAATAAAATGGCACAAATAGCCCACAATACAAGAGGGGGAGACCATTGGAAAACAAAATAAAAGGCTAGATCATACACACAGATCATAGTTTCATAGATCATAAGGGAGGAGTGGCCTAGTGGTTGGGGCAAATTACTTCAGGCTGGAAGTTCAGGGGTTCAAATCCCACTAAAGGACAGCAACCTTGGGCCGGAAGGACTGGGGTTTCTAGTCCCACAGGTGCTCCTTGTGGTTTTGGGCAAGCCACTTAACCCTCCATTGCCCATGTTCCCTGTAAGTATTAGTGCATGTGTCTCATCCCCTTGTGTTAAATGCATCCGCCAAGTGTGTTGTGACCACTTTGATTGAAGGATAAGGTGGTATACAAAACTGTCTAAATAAATAGCTTAAAAAGAAAAAGGTTATCATAAGGAAAAACAGTATTCGCATGGTTCCATTACAACTTATGCATCCTAAAGAGAATTGATCCTCAGGACACCTCATCAGGCCTGGTCCATGCCGGTGTGTTTTGAGCATCCAGAAAGGCTCGAAGTTGCTTAGAATCATAAAAAATATACCTACAAGATCCAGATTTAACCAAGCATTTACATGGAAATATAAGCAAAAAGAAAAACCCCAAAGAGATCACTTTGTACCGCATAGACAGAAATAAACTTCTCTTTAACTGTATACTAAAGGAAACATCTGGGAAAACACAGATTTTCTGACCAAAAAAAAGTTTCTGTGAATTCCGAAAATACATCCTCAGAATCCAAGCACAATCAGGTTCCAGAACATAGATGACCAATAATGTAGCTCTCTGCATAGTCTCCCTTACTGAATCCTCCAAAACCTGTATTAGATTCAGGATATCCAGAGATACACCATCTTGCCCCTCAGACAAAACAAAACAACTTGACCGCTTCTTAGCAGGAAGGTAATGCATTTTAGATGTAGGTGGCAGTGCACTCTCTGGTATCCCCAATATATCCCAAAGGTACTTTTTAAAAAGTTCAATGAGGAAAGTCCACAAAACGTAGATTCAACCTTTTGGAGAAATGTTCTAACTTCTCCAATTTTAACTGTGTTGCCAATCTATCCAGTACAAACGAGGTGCTATGAACATGAAAAGCTTGTACCTGTATATTTAAATTTTCCATCTTAGTTCCAGTATCTAAAACGGCTTGCTCCTGCAATTCCATTCACGTCTGTAGATCCTGAGGGGTCTTTTCAGCTGCATTCAAATGTCTGTATACTGTCTTCTCCAACAGCACAATCATAGACCAGATGGTGTCCAATGTAACAACCAGGGGCGGCCCAAGGGGGGTGCGGGGCCATGTGCGGAGACTCGGTGCGGGGCCTCATTAGCATGGGGCCTTATTTGCATAAATATTTGCATAATATTACCATACACTAACTTTTAGTAAACATGTCTCTTAATGAGTGTATGGATAAAGAAAGACTAAAAGATTTCTACATTACTATCCAGTGCCAACCGCCAGGCGCATTAGGAACTACTACAAACGCTGCCCATTTAGAACCCATAGCAAACCCGCCGTATCCTGACAGCAGTACCAGGACTCACAAAGCACCATACCCTACCTATCAAAAGGCAACAATGCAAATATTAAACCAATACATTTCAGAGAATACTGGGGAAAGAGAACAAATGGCAATGACAAATAGGAATTACATAAACAGAATACCTCAGCTCAGTTACACATGCAGAACATAGACCATCACCAAACAAGGAATCACAATTTAGAAACAGGAAGGCAATAATTAAACTGGGAACCCCAAAAGCCAAACTTGGAATGTACAACAACACTGTAGAAATAAAACTATAAATTAATTTCCTCTTGTACCAAAGCGCAGACGTTAATGATGCACATTTCCCAGAGCTTTCATATTCCAGTTAATAAATTCAAAATAAAGAGATATCTTTCTACCTTTTGTGCATTTTTTTTCAGTTGCAATTGCTCCAGCCACTTTCTTCTGGTTTCTTCATGTTTTCTGCTAACTCTCCATCGTCTGCTGTCCATTTGTCCTTTCTTCTCTCTTCTAGTTTTTTTTCCATTCTCTCTCTCTACATCTGCTTTAACATACTAATCTTTCTCCTTTTGCTCTTTCCTCATTCCTATTTCATCCACACAAATTTTACCCCTCCATCCTCAATCCCCACTTACTCTCCCAATACCCGGCCAATTGCAGATTTTTCATCCCTCCCACACAAAATATTTTTCCCCTCTCCATTTTACTCTCCCAGCCCCATCCCATTCTAATCCTCCCCCAACATCAGCTCCCTTCTAGTTCCAGTTTCACCCAGCATCCATTCCCTTCTAGTCCCTGCATCAGCCTATTTCCAGTTCTAGCCCCCCCATCAGCCCATTTCCAGTCCTATCTCCCCCATCCATTTCCAGTCTGAGTCCCTTCATCAGCTCATTTCCAATCCTAGCCCCCCATCAGCACATTTCTAGTTATTTCCTAGCCCCACCATCAGCCCATGTCAAATCCTAGCTCCCCTCCACTCAGCCCAATTCCAGTCCAAGCCCCCCCATGAGCCTACTTCCAGTTCTAGCCCCTCCATGAGTCCATTTCAATTCAAGCCCCCACCACAGCCCATTTCCAATCTTAGCTCCCCCCAACAGCCCATTTCCAGTCCTATCCTAGCTGCTCCATCAGCCCATTTTCAGTCCTAGCTCCCTTCCCTCACAGCCCATTTCCATTCCAAGCCCACTCCCCATCAGCTGTTTGCAGTTCAGGTCTCCCCTTCCACTCAGCCCATTTCCAGTCCTAGCAACCCCCAACCCATTACCAGTCCTAGCCCCCATCAACCCACTTCCAGTCCTAACCCCCCCCCATCAACCCACTTCCAGTCCTACCCCCCCAACCCCCCATTATCAGTTTAAACCCCCCCCCGATACCCCATTACCA
Source organism: Ichthyophis bannanicus (assembly GCA_033557465.1). Lineage (NCBI taxonomy): Eukaryota > Metazoa > Chordata > Amphibia > Gymnophiona > Ichthyophiidae > Ichthyophis > Ichthyophis bannanicus. The sequence continues at coordinate 767,560,902 of CM066035.1, read as the reverse complement.
GTCCTAACCCCCCCTCAGCTTGTGTCTCTGTTAAGCCCGCAGGGGCAGATGGGAAATTTCCCATCTGCCCCTGTGGGCTTAACAGAGACGCGAGGGAGATACTCTCCCTTCGCGTATCTGAAAGCCGGCGCAGAGGGGCTCAGCCGGGCTGGGAGAGCTCAGCCGGGCAGAGGGGGCCCCACGGGACACTCCATTCTGCTGCTGCCGTGGCGGCAGCAGCATCAGCCAGCTTTTTTTTTTTTAATTTAATTTTTAAAAAAGCAGAATGTTCTTTGCGTGGGGCCCCCTGAAACGCAGGGCCCTGTGCAAAAAACATTCTTGCTCAATGGACGTGCCGGCCCTGGTAACAACCGGAGGTTTCATTAAAACACTGGTTTCCTCTGGGAGGTGAGAAGTCAACAGCGTCGATGGAACACCCGGGTCACACGCTATCGCTGACGCCATAACACCCAGGACTACACCGGCAAAACTTGAGGAGAAGCTAATATAGGCTCCCCCACACCTCCACAGGGCTTCCCAAGTGCTTCTGCACCAGACCACTTCCCCGATCCTGGTTCCAACCTCCCTGCAAGTTTGACAGGGGAGAGGGGCCCGAGCGGCACAGGAATCTCCAGCAAAAGAAATTCTCTTGTGAGGATGTGCTGCTGCGGGCTCAGTCTGACATCTGAGGCTGAATAGACGACCTTCCCGCCAGCTCCAGCACTAACCCCAGTGGCTTCTTCCAAAGCTTCGACGGTGACAAACTTAGTAATGGGCACTTGACCAGGAGATTGTCCAAGTTTGGGGTAAGTTTTAACTTTCCACTTTCTCTTCCCTATTTAACAAGAAGAAGAAAAACAGCAAAGACAATTATTTAGAAACTGCCAAGCCTATTACAGCAGAGCCAAACTGAGTGGACTAACATGTGAGCGTCGTCTTGGATTCCCTCACAAGGCAAACCTTTTTAAAAGAATCAGACTAAGAACAGATTCCTGAGGTGCACCACTGGTAAATTCCTTCTCCTCAGAGTGAGCACTATTTACCTATATCTTTTGTTGCCTCACACTCAACTAATTTCTAATCCAGTCAGTCACTTTAGGGTCAATCTCCAGGATGCTCAATTTATTTATAAGTTGTCTGTGCAGACCAGTGTCAAAGACTTTACTGAAGTCTAAATACAATACATTTAGGGCTCTGCTCACCCTTGGTCGAACTTTCTGGTCACAATGCCAAAGAAATTAATTAGATTTGTCTGACAAGACCTGTCTCTAGCAAAACTATGCTGCCTCAGATCTTGCAATCCATTGGACTCCAGAACCCTCACTATCCTCTGTTTTAGCAGCATTTCCATTAATTTACTCACCACAGATATCAGACTAACTGACCTGCAGTTCCCACCCTCATCCTTACTTTTACTTTAGTGTAAAGAACTACATGTGTCCTTCTCCAGTCCTCTGGGACCATTCTTGACTCTAAAGAAGCATTAAAAAGGTCAGACAGTGGGGCCACTAGACCTTCCCTAAGTTCCTTCCATTCTCTCAGATGTATCCCATCCAACCCCATTTCTTTGTCTACTTTTAACTTAGTTAGCTCCTTACAAACACAATCTTCTGAAAATCTTTCATGATTCACCTCAGCTCTCTTCCTATTTGTGGATGTTTTCTGCTCCTGGCCCTTTATCTGTGAACACAGAACAAAAACATTTTCTAAACAATTCTGCTTTATTCTCATTAGCTTCTACATATTCCTCACCTTCATCTTTCATTCTGCCAATACCATTGAAAATATTCTGTCCCTGCATTTTACTGCATTGGCCTTTTGTTTTCCATTTCTATCTTTGCTTTCCTGACTACTTTCCTAGCTTCTCTTAGCTTTTTCAAATATTGATGCTTGCCTTACGCTTTTTGTGATGTCTTGTATTTTATGAGGGCCACTCTTTTTCTTCACCTTTTCAGTGACTTCTTTTGAGAACCATAGTGGCCTCTTTTTCGCTTTACATTTATTTACTTTTCTAACAAAAATGTTGTTTGCCCTTAAAATATCTCCTTTCAGTTTTGCCCACTGCCTTTCTACATTCCCCAACAGTTCCAGCCCTGCTAACAACTCCATGTGGTATTATCCTATCTTGGCAAAGTTACTTTTCCTAAAGTGTAAGATCCTCACTTTTGAATGGACTATATTATCCTTAGTCCTAATACTGAACCACACCATCTGGTGATCACTGGATGCAAGATGATCACCCATTATAACATTGGAAACACTCACCATTTGCAAGCACCAGGTCTAGTATGCCCCCCTCACGTGTGGGTTCTGTTGCCATTTGCCTGAATAGTTTTCCCTGTAGAGAATCTAGGATCACTGTACTTCTAGATGACACCACAGCTGGGATGCCCCAATCAACATCTGGAAAAATGAGGCCCACAGAACCCACAATCACAGGTTTAAAATACCAGTACCTTATCAATTAGGCCACCTCATGAGGAATTGCTGCTCTATGCTCTTGACTGGTAAGGCCCTGGAGTCCATCTGAATCCAAAATTGAGGAGGATGAAGATTCTGAGGAACAAGTCTGAGGATTCCCATACCTGTTCCGGCACCACCCCTTCCAACCTGCATGTGCACTTGTCCTGATCCACCTCTCTAACCACTCTCCACAAGTTCCTTAGGAATGTTTGGTCATGCAGGTGCTTAGTCAACTCCCAGTCTTTCCTCTTATGCCTCACCCAATTACTCCCTGGCCTGTCCTGCCCTTATTTATTTTTATTTTATTTATTTATTTGTTGCATTTTTCTATACCGCCCCTTCCAGAGATCAGGGGTGGTTTACATATAACTTAACATGTCACAAAAACTGTTTTGTGACTTTACATTATAACGTTTGTGCTTATACATTATAACTTTATACATTATAACATTGAACCATTTCTCTTATAACTATTCCCATTATTACAGTTGAACCTTGCCCTTCTCCATGGCACTCTTCTTCAATGGACTAACTTGACTCCGGTATAACCATTGAATCCCTCTGACATAGGGCTATCTCACAATTGCAGTCCTCATCACTGCCCCACCAGTCCTGTAGCTTGGATTCTTCTCATGTGCCTCCTACCATTTGTGCCCTGCTCATTCTCTAGCACAACCATAGCTCTGCAGCTCCTACTCTGTCCTGCTGCATGCTCCTGTGCACTAGCTGCCATGTATATATATATATATATATATATATATATATATATATATATGTATATATATATATATGTATATATATGTATATAGTTTATTCTGTTCCGTATTGTCTCACTTTGTTTAGACAATACATTGTTTAATTAATTACTTCGTTTCAATACATATGCTGTTTTGTTATTCATTATACTTATAATATGACGTTCCTTGTAAAACAAACTTGCTTTGTTAATTGTTGTTCACTGTAAACCGCAACTGAACTCTGGAAGATGCGGTATATAAATGTGTGTAAATAAAATAAATACATAAATAAATAAATGTACATGGAAGCTCTGGGTGCACTATTGCTCTTGCTTTTCTTCCCTCCCCTCGACAGCCAAACGGTTTTTGGTGCACTGATCCCTCCTTCCTCTATTAGCTGGGAAGATCTTTTGGAAACCCACTTGGTGGGACCCCTACACTCACTTCCTTCTGCTTTTCTCCTACCCCTGCCTTATTTTGAACCCATCACTGCCTGCTGGTCATATACTGGTTTCCTGTCCACTGTGCACCACCCTCCTGCCCCCCAATTCCTCTCTGCCTGCCCTTTTAACTAGATTTCACAGGCCATTCTGATGCCCAGAAGACCCTAGGATCTCTTCCCTGATCATCATCTTCCCAAGCCATGTCCTCCTTAATTCAGGGATGCTGTGCAGCCAAAATCCAGTGGTCTTTAGGACCTTGAAGACACCCGGCTGAACCTGGAAGTCAGCATTGGAAGCTTGGCCCTGTATTGCATGCCAGTTTTTCTGTACTTTCATTCTTGCAGCACTGCCTCTCTGCACTGAGATTGCTGCGCTACTCTACTGCTACGGATCTTTGGCCTCCCTCCAGCACCTGGCCTTCTCCCAATTGGATGGGCTACCTTGCCGGTTCTGTACTCCACTCATCACTAGGACCTGCTACAAGAGCATGGTGCTGGAGACCCACTGCACTCCCAAATGCACCAGGCCCAGACTCAGCAGCAGGCTGCCACCTAACCATTCGTTGTCTTCTTGCTCTACTTGACACTGTGGCAAAACACAGCTATTGATTGCTGCTAAGGCTAAACTCCCGCCATTTCACACTGCCCTGAAACCTGCTTGAATGGAAGCCCACCACCAATTGTTTTAGGTATGTTCTCTCACTCCTCACCCCTTGCTTCCCTGCCTTTGGACATTCCTCCTCCAAGCCTTGGTAAATCCCGTAATATTATTCCATCATTCCCTCCCCCTTCCCTTTTCCCCTTCCTCCGGACAGTCCGAGCCACACCCAGAACATGCCTACATTAAAACTCTACATAAGATTTATATATAAGTAATGCCTTTTTTAAAACTGCTACTTACATATATATGATAATTTATATGTGTGAATCCACAATTTATACATGCAAATAGGACAAATGTTTCCTAAAATATATTCCTTTATCTTTTGTTTTGTTTAATTCAGGCCTTTCTAGCTGTAATCCAAAGTCATCCATGACTAGAATATCTATAATCTTTTATTTTAGCCAGTTGTGAATTTAAAGGTCAATCTATAATGCTTTTCTAAAGTGTATCCTGTTCTCATTTTGACTGTATTAGTTATGGTTGGAGCCTTCATGGGGGACCGTACTACTCACTTATTTAATATTTGGACCAGTTCAACCAGTTTTTCTATTTTAGTAGCATCTGGAATTTCAGCTTTTGGTTATTCTGTTTTCTCCTTCTCAGTTGCAGTGCCATGCAAGGACCTCGAAGACAAAAATGGCAAAAAAATGAATTTTAAGAAAGATCTAGGATCTTTGGTTACAGAAATCTTAGAACAGAGTGACTATTTGGATAAAGAGCTACAGAGGCTAACAAGTATTTGTCCAGGGTTCACACTTTTCTTCAGCTTGCATTTATTTGCAGTTTGGTATGGGATGTTTTAGTAGGGTCTTAGTGGAGACTGCAAAGTTTGCAATGCCCCTTTTTCCAAATGCTAGTGCCATTACTATATTTTCAGGCTGTATCTGAGACTGTCATCAAACTAGAGACCATGGAGACCTCAAGGCAATTTTCTTGGATATGATTTTGGGATACTAGTCCTATTGTTTGAAGGTTTCTATTAGAGCTGTAAAGGGTTCATGCCTGTCTTTGGGTCCAGGCAAATATAATGGTATTGGGTAGCTTGGCTGTATACAGGACCGTACCAAGCTAAAAATATGTCCTGTGTAGGGTTGCCAACTTTTTCACCGAGAAAAACCCGACACCTGTGGCTCGCCATGCCCCACCCATTCTCCACCCCTAGCCCCACCCCTGCCCCACCCCCAGTCCCACCCATGCTGCACCCCAGCCACACCCACAAAAATTACCGAGGATAAGTGTAGGCTAACTCCCTTAGTCAGATAATAATTAAACTGGGAACCCCAAAAGCCAAACATGAAATGTACAACACTGGAGAAATAAAACTATAAAGTAATTTCCTCTTGAACTAAACAAAAACGCAAAGATGTTAGCAATACACACTTCCCAGACCAGACATATTCCAGTTAATAAATTCAAAATAAAAAGTATTTTTCTACCTTCTGTTTGGGAATTTTATTTTTCAGTTGCAATTGCTCCAGTCACTTTCTTCTGGTTTCTTCGTGTCTTCTGCGAGCTATCCATTTGTCCTTTCTTCTCTTTTAGATGTTTTCCATTCTCTCTATATATCTGCTTTAACATACTGATCGTTTCCCTTTTGCTCTTTCCCCCATTTCTTTCCTTATTCCTTTATCATTCACTCAAATTTCACCCTTCCATTCTCAATCCCCTCTTACTCTCCCAATGCCCGGCCAATCGTAGACTTTTCTTCCACACAAAATATATTTTTCCCTCTCCATTCTCATTCCCCATCCCCATCCTCTTCTAGTCCTCCCCCCAAATCAGCTCCCTTATAGTTCTAGACCCACCCAGCATCCACTCCCTTCTAGTCCCATTCTCCCATGCCGCCACATCAGCACATTTCCAGTCCTATTCTAACCCATCACCCATTTGCAGTCCAAGCTCCCCCCATCAGCCCATTTCTAGTCCTATTCCAGCTCCTCATCAGCCCGTTTCCAGTCCTAGCCCCACATATGCTCTTTTCCAGTTCCATTCCAGCCCCCCATCAGCCAATTTCCACTCCAAGCTCCCCCATCAGCCAATTTCCAATCCTAGCCCTCTCGTCAGCCCACTTCTAGTCCTATTCCAGCCCCCATCAGCTCATTTCCAGTCCTATTCCAGCTCTTCATCAGCCCATTTCCAGTGCTAGCCCTCCCATCACAGGCCATTTCCAGTCCTAGCCCCCCATCACAGCCTCTTTCCAGTCCTAGCCCCCCCCCCATCACAGCCTATTTCCAGTCCTAGGCCCCCCACCATCACAGCCCATTTGCAGTCCTAGTCCCCCCCCCATCACAGCCCATTTGCAGTTCTAGCCCCCATCACAGGCCATTTCCAGTCCTAGCCCCCCCATCACAGCCTCTTTCCTGTCCTAGCCCCCCCATCACAGCCTATTTCCAGTCTTAGGCCCCCCACCATCACAGCCCATTTGCAGTCCTAGTCCCCCCCATCACAGCCCATTTGCAGTTCTAGCCCCCCATCACAGCCCATTTCCAGTCCAAGTCCCCCCCAACCATCACAGCCCATTTGCAGTCCTAGCCCCCCTAATCACAGCCTATTTCCAGTCCAAGTTCCCCCTCCCCCCACCATAGCCCAATTCCAGTCCAGGTCCCCCCATAGCCCAATTCCATTGCAGCCCCCCCATAGCCCATTTCCAGTCCAGGTCCCCTCCCATAGCCAAATTCCAGTCCAGGCCCCCCCATAGCCCATTTCCAGTCCAGGTCCCCCCCCATAGCCCATTTCCAGTCCAGGTACACCCCCCCATAGCCCAATTCCAGTCCAGATCCACCCCCATAGCCTATTTCCAGTCCAGGTTCCACCCTCCCCCCCATAGCCCAATTCCAGTCTAGGTTCCCCCCCATAGCCCATTTCCACTGCAGGTACACCCCCCCATAGCCCAATTCCAGTCCATTCCCTCCCCCCCCCCCCACACCCAATAGCCCATTTCCAGTCCAGGTCCCCCTCATAGCCCATTTCCAGTACAGGTACACCCCATCACAGCCCATCCAGTCCTTGACCCCCCCTCACCCCCATCAAAGCCCATTTGTAGTCCTAGCCTCCTCCCCCCCCCCCCCGACCAACCCCGCGGCTGTCTGAGGTACTTCAGAGGGAGCTGGGGAAGCCCGCGCGAGGCCCCGGCTCCCTCTGTACAACCGCCAGCGTGAAGATCTTTTTCCTTCACGCTGGCGGCTGTTTCTGTGAAGCCGCGATTGCTGGGAAAGGTTAAAGGCAATGCCCTTTAACCTTTCCCAGCATTTGCGGCTTCACAGAAACAACCGCCAGCGTGAAGGAAAAAGATCTTCACGCTGGCGGTTGTACAGAGGGAGCCGGGGCCTCGCGCGGGCTTCCCCGGCTCCCTCCCCCACGGACTTTGGGAGAAAAGCCGTTTTTTTGCTCTGGCTGCTCCCGATCTTGCGGCCAGAGCAAAAAAACGGCTTTTCAAGGGCCGGTTTTACTTCTCTGCTGGCAGCCGGCCTGGCCATGGAAAAACCGGCCAGGCCGGCTGAATACCGGCCGGATGGCAACCCTAGTCCTGTGTGACTATCAAATCTGGTTCCCCTCCTCCACCCAGCCATGTTCAGTATTTACTCTTTTTGAGCTTCCAGCCCTTGATATGGAGCTGGCTGTATATAATGGACTTTTTCTGTCTGTAAAAGATGGAAACTAGAATTGTGAAAGTAATTGTATCTATCAGTTTGTTTCCACTCCAGTTTGGTGATCTTTGAAAGTGACCATTCTTGATTGAGATGGTAGTGTCTCATCACCTTTGTATAACCCCACTCTTCTTTTACTGAGCTGTCATGACATATGCAGAAAGCCTAAACCTAGGCTACGCTGTACTACTGAAAACATTGTAAATGCATTGTTTTTCCACTGACCTGATGAAGAAAGCATGACTTTCAAAGGCTTGACATAAATATATTAAGTTAATTCAATAAACAGATAATACCTATAATTGATTGGCTTTATGGGAAAGCTGCTACTAACTGCAATGAATTTATCAGATAGCTACCATTATCCAATATCCAGAACTTCCATTACCTGGAATGATCTCAGTCCCTACCATTCCAGATAAGCAGTGCTCTACTGTACAGTATCAGTAAAGAAAAAGGATGCAAGCATGGCTTATATGCATTTATGTTATATTTTGTTGTAAGCTCTTTGTGAATACAGCCTTTACAAATGATGACAGCGCTGTGACAAAATACCATCCATGAATACAATTCCACTTTCATGATTATGTCTTTCTCATATGAGTGAAGGATACGTATTTCATCCAAGAAGGCCTGAACTGGTAAACGTGTTTTCTTGCCAGCCTCTGTCTCTCATCACCTGGCTGTTCCATGCATCTAACTGGATAATAAAGAACAACTTCTGAATATCTTTCTCTGCACCCTTATCTGGACAGCCTCCCATTGGCCATCCGGTTAAGGGTTTTGAATATCAGCCTCATAATTTCTTCAAGGTTGCCACAGCTGGGGATCTGCAGACACTGCATTTCCACAGGGTCAGCAGTTTTAAGCAAGCCCGGTGTTTTCTTTCATAGTAGCCTTCTCAATCTCACAGTAGTATAAGTAGAAATCTTTGCAAAGACTCCATGTTTTTGTGGTTAACGTGGCATACAACTCGGTATAAGATAGTATAGGCTGTAGTCCATACAGATCCTATATGGGACAGACACAGAGAAGGAGACTATACAAGATGGGGTAGGGGTGAAAGGATAACAGGAAGAGGGAAACCTACACGGGGTGATGAGTAGGGAGAGTGGGACTGTACCTGAGATGGTGTAGATAGTATGGAGTGCTGGGAGAGGGTGAGGATGCAGGCTGGGGGCATGAAGTGGGAGAGAGGACCCAGAATGGCAGAAGAATGGAATCGGGACTAGGGAAGAGGATGAAAGATCAGGAAGGGGCTTGAACTGGCGAGGGGATGACAGGCAGACGAGGCTGAAAAGGGGGTGAATCCAGTAGTTGGAAATGGGAGACCAGAGAGTAAGTGAAAGATATTGGGAGGGGAGGCATGGGAGACTGGAAAGGAATGGAAGACCTGGGAAGATTTGAGAGAGGAGAAGAGGGAATAGAATCACAGAGATATAGGAGATAAAAGTGAGGGTCTTAGACTATAGGAAAACTAACTTTACCAAGATGGACCAATACCTCAGGGAGTCTTTAGTGGGATGGGAACAGTTAGGGGATGTAGAAAAATAGTGGGCAAAATTGAAAGGGGATATTTTAAGGGCAACCAACCTTTTTGTTAAAATGGTAAATAAAGGTAAAAGAAAAAGGAGACCACTATGGTTTTCGAAAGAAGTAGCTGAAAAGGTGAAGAAAAAGAGGGAGGCCTTCATGAAATACAAGAGATCACAGAGAGAGGAAGACAGGCATCTATATGAGAAGCTAACAAAGTAGTCAGGAAAGCAAAGATTCAAAAAGAGTAGGAAATAGCCAATGAAATAAATTGTGGGGGATAAGACATTTTTCAGATATGTTAGCGAGAAGAGGTAGGGCAAAAGTGGTATTGTCAGACTCAAGGGTGAAGGGGAGGACTATGTAGAAGCTGATGAGGATAAAGCAGAATTGCTTAATGAATATTTCTGTTCTGTGTTAACAGATGAAGAACCAGGAGCAGGACCACAGAAAACACCCACAAACAGGAACAGAAGCGAGGAGCATCTTAAATAATTTTCAGAAGACTGTGTTCATGAGAAACTAGCTAAACTTAAAGTAGACAAAGCGATGGGACTGGATGGGATACACCCTAGAATACTGGGAGAACTTGGGGACCTTCTGACCTTTTCAATGCCTCGTTGGAGTTGGGAGTGGTGCCAAAGGACTGGAGAGAGGCACATGTGGTCCCTTTATACAAAAGCGGAAGTAAAGATGTGGTTGAAAACTACAGGCCGGTTAGTTTAACTTTGGTGGTGAGTAAATTATTGGAAGCGTTGCTGAAAGAGAAAATAGTGAGGTTTCTGGAGTCCAGCGGATTACAGGCTCTGAGGTAGCATGGATTCACCAGAGGCAAGTCTTGTCAGAAAAAACTGATTGATTTCTTTGACTGGGTGACCAGGGAGTTGGACCAAGGGAGAGCCCTAGATGTGGTGTATTTAGATTTCAGTAAAGTCTTTGACATCATTCCTTAATATGTACACCTTAGAGCAGGGGTCTCAAACACGCAGGGCCCGCGAGACAATTTTGTGCGGCCCGCAACCCATGGCTGGCTGGCTACTGCCGCTGCCGCCGTGGCAGCGGTAGAATCGAGAGTCCTGCGGCCTCCCCTCTGCCCGGCAGAGCTCTCCTTCCCTGCATCAGTCCCTCCGGCACGGCTTTCAGAGCCGCGAAGGGAGAATTTCCCTTTCGCGACTCTGTTAAGCCTGCCGGGGCTGATGGGAAACAAGAAATGCCCATTTCGCATCAGCCCCGGTGGGCTTAACAGAGCCGCGAGGGAGAAACTCTCTCTTCGCGGCTTTGAAAGCAACTCCAAAGGGAATGATGCAGGGAGGGAGGGAGGGTTCTGCCGACTGCCGGGCAGAGGGGGGGCTGTGGGATACTCGACTATGCCGCTGCCACGGTGGCAGCGGCTGCAGCCAGCCAGATTTTTTTTTATTTTAAACTTTCCCTGGGCTGATGGGGGGGGGGGGGTGATGAGGGGGGTTAGGACGGGTAATGGGTTGGGGGGGTTGCAAGGACTGGAAATGGGCTGAGTGGAAGGGGGGCTTGAACTGCAAATAGCTGATGGGGAGGGGGCTTGGAATGGAAATGGGCTGTGAGGGGAGGGAGCTAGGACTGGAAATGTGCTGAGTGGGGGGGGGGGAGCTAGGACTGGAAATGGGCTGTTGGGGGAGCTAAGATTTGAAATGGGCTGTGGTGGGGGCTTGGATTGAAATGGACTCATGGAGGGGCTAGAACTGAAAGTAGGCTCATGGGGGGCTTGGATTGGAAATGGGCTGAGTGGAGGGGAGCTAGGCTTTGACATTTATTTATTTATTTAATGGCATTTATATGCCGCCTTATCATTCAATCAAAGCGGTTTCCACGGCAAACAATCAAGGGGGCAAATGTTTTCATGCAGTGTACAGAGTGGTGTGTGTGTGTTGGCGGGGATGTGATTAGATTTGGTTTATCTACATAGTGCGCTATTATACATCATGATCTATTATACAGTCTTATATACAGTCTTGTGGTGGGGGGGAGGGGTTGATGATCTGACTTGTATGCTGGTTCAGGGGGTATGTCCATAGTAATCGATGAACAGGGTTGTCTTCAGCTGTTTTCGGAAGTCCTTGATTTCTGTGGTTAGTCTCAGATCATCTGGGAGGGAGTTCCATATGGATGGAGCAGCCAGGGAGATTGCTTGTTGTGCGGTGTCTTTGCGGGTCTTGGTGAAGTCTTTTGGGGTGCTAACCCAATTGGAGGTGCCTCTTCTTCTTGGCCGTGTGCTTGTGTCGGGTTGTATGAATGTGTGTAGGCTTATGGCGGAGGAGTGTTGTTTGATCTTGAATATGTTTATGATAGTCTTGTATTTGATGCGTGAGATGATTGGGAGCCAGTGCAGTTCTTTCAGTATGGGTGTGATGTGATCGTGTCTTGTAGTACCGGCTATTATGCGTGCAGCTGTGTTTTGGGCCAGTTGTAGTGGTCTGAGGGTCTGCTTTGGTAGCCCGGTGAATATTGGATTGCAGAAGTCTAGTAGAGGGGTTATCAGCACCTGGCAAACGGTGCGAAAGTGCTCTGGGTCAAGGAGAGGCTTGAGTCTTCTGATGAGTCGCATTCTTAAGTATGCACTTTTGGTTGCTCTGCCTATGTGTGCTTGGAGGTTAAGTTCTTTGTCCAGGATGACTCCGAAATACTTAACTTCTGACTTTATGGGTATGAGTGCATCTCTTATCTTGATGTCGGGTGGGAGGATAAAGGCCGAGTTTCGCGTGATGATCAGTGCCTCCGTCTTGCTGTAGTTGATTGATAGGTTGTTTTCCTGAAGCCAGTTTGCCATTTGGGTGAGGCAGTTTGTTATGTTGGTGTAGTCCGGGTTGTCGACTGAGATGGGTGTGTAGATCATGATGTCATCTGCGTAGATTGTATAATGTATGTGGTGCTCTTTCATGATGGCACATATTGGCTGGATGTATAGGTTGAATAGGAGAGCTGAAAGGGCCGATCCCTGTGGCACTCCTTGTTTGACGTTTATGGGTCGAGATGTGTTGTGTCCTACTTTGACCTGTATTTGTCTGTCGGTTAGGTATCAATGGAACCAATTCAGGGTGGCACCGTGTAGACCGATGTTCTGTAGTCTATCCAATAGAGTCTTGTGGTTAACTGTGTCAAATGCAGATGAGATGTCAATGAATATCATGAGTATGCCTTTCTTGGTGTTGTCTATGATGCGGAGGACGCTGTCGAAGAGGTATATCAGAAGAGTTTCTACCCTGTGGTTGGGGCGGAACCCATGTTGATTGTTGTCCAGGGAAGCGTGGTTATCTATGTGTTCTTTTAGTTGGTGCTGTAGTTGGTGCTGACATTGCTGATGGTGGGGCTAGGAAAGAACTAGAAATGGGCTGATGGGGGCTGGGATTGGAAATGAGCTGATAGAGGGATCGGAGAGCCTGGTTTAACGGCGAAACTCACCCGTATTAAAAAAAGTGCTACTGAGTGCAGATGGAATGCAGGAGAGGCTGCCATGTTGAGAGGTGAATGAGGAGCTCTTGCTGTTGTTCTGGCCCTGAGATTTGGCTGCCTGAGGGTGATTTTTGGTCCCTGGATGGCTGCGGACATTACCACGAGGAGGTGAAATGCATGAGGGGTCCTGCGTTCCACATGGCCCGAGCGGAAAGCTGATCCATCCGGCGGAGACGTGAGACATCCGGTGGGTGACTTTAAAGAGAACACAAGGTAAACTCCCCCTCTGGGCACTATGAGTCAGCACTAGGTTCTTATTATGTTGACTTTTTTATTGACTTTTTTCATTGTAAAAAAAAGTTTCAATGATGCGGCTCACGGGTTACTTTACAAGTCCTCATTTGGCCCTGAAAGCAATTTGAGTTTGAGACCCCTGCCTTAGAGGAAAGGCGGTATAGAGGTGATATGATTGAGATGTTTAAATACCTCCATGGCATAAATGCACAGGAGAGCCTCTTTCGATTGAAAGCAAGCTCTGCTAATGAGGAGACATGGGATGAGGGTGAAGGGGGATAGATTCAGGAGTGATATGCAGAAATATTTCTTTACAGAAAGAGTAGTGGATCCGTGGAATAGTCTCCCAGTGGAGGTGGTAGAGATGAGGACAGTATCTGAATTCAAAGAAGCATGGGACCAACACAGAGGATCTCTAAAGGAAAAAAGGGGACTGTTGTAGTGGTTGATATGGAAGGACAGACTAGATAGGGCATGTGGTCTTTCTCTGTTGTCATGTTTCTATGTTCCTAAAATAAAGTAAACAGGAGAGAGATGCAACAGAAAAGGCAAAAAAACTTAAAAAAAATAAAAATGCACTGCCTTATGAGGAAAAGACCCAAATCAATACAATTAAGAAAATAAAATGCCCATACAATAAGAATAAAATACATTTTATTCAAATTTACTGATTGGAATCTGTCAGCTCTGGGAATGTGCATCTCTCCAGTGTTGCACTGCATGCAGATCCTGCCGGCTTGGGGTTTCTGTTCCTAATTTGTGGTTCCTTGTTTATTTAATGATAGGGTTTCCAACTTCCAACTGGCTCCAGATTTTCAGGGTAAGCTGATCTATCCCTGTGTTAACCCCACTGTACGCATGGACTTGTAATCTTGCCTTATTTAGGGAATGCAATAGAGAGATCAGAACTACCATGGAGTAAAATCAGGACTGAATGAACAGTTTTGAAATCTGGAACCAGCTGGCAATCATATTTAGCAAGGGCTTGACTGTGTTCTGCATCTGTGACAGAAGTGAGGTATTTCACTAGGACATACTTTTTGGATAGGGATCTTTAACAGTCTGACTTGCTCTTTTTTATAGTGGTATTCTAGGGCATGGTGTAACAGAAATTTCAATGTTTGAGTCCTGGTAGTTAGTATTCTTTTGTTTTGGGAGGTCTGAAATTTATTTTTCAGGTTTTTATACCACATTAGTCAAAACGGTTTACATTGTAACTTAAACTTGGTAAAGTACATTAAACAGGGACGTTGATAACTTTGACTCTTCTGAGACAATGGAGGATTAAGTGACTTGCCCAAGGCCACAAGGAGTGCTAATGGGAATTGAACCCTGGACTCTTGGCTACCAAGGCCAGTGCTCTAAACACTAGGCTGATATACATTTTCTTTTTTTTCCAACATGCCTGGTAGTGGTGAATTTGTGTTGCTGTTAGTCAGATGATTTCAGAATTTTTATATTAGAGCACATTGAACTTCACCTGTGAAGGTAAAATTGTGCATGCCAGAGCTAGCACTGAAAGACAGGTATGTAATGGGGGGGAGAGGAGAAAAGGTGAGGGATACGCAACGTCTCCTTCCCAACCCCTCTAAACTCCCTGTACAACGTGCGGGGAAGTTAGTCGAGGTCGGCAGAGGGACCATCCCCTCTATTCATGCCTCAGAATGACCCTGATAGCATTCTGCCATGTAAGCTTGCCTTGCCATTTACTTGGTTTAAAATGGTTCTGGACTCAGGGACCATGGCAGCGCAGGAGCAGGTAAGGATCGATTTAATTTAAATTTAAAAATCTTTCTAAACCACACCATCCACTATTATACACAGTTTCCCAGCAATATACATGTTAAAGCATATACAGTATACAGTTTACAAAATAAACAAATAAAACCATAAATTATTTAACAGAAGTAAATACTAACAAATAAATAGCTTAAAAATCACTTGGTTTGCATCTTGTCATGCTGTGAGGGCTTGTGTGCATCAGTGATGCTGAGAGCTAAACTATCGGTAGTTTAACTACTGGCAGGGTCTCCCAAGATGAACAGGTCTCAGCTGAGGTGCCAGACCAAGACAAACCACCCATCTGGGCAGCAGCAGAATGGGATAGTGTTGACAGCGGAGGATCACATTTCTGTGACAACAGCAACAACACCAAACTTAAACTGCGCGGAAGAAAGATGCGGCAATCTACTTCTGTATCTTGCCATGAAAACCCAATGGATAGTTACAACAAAACAAATCGTGCTATAGTGCTGGAAGATGAGACCCCCAGGTTGGAAGGCACTCAACTAGCTACTGGGGAAGAGCTGAAGACTTTTCAGAGTAAAGCCAGCATTTATGATGTGGTTGGATCAAAGCCCTTGGGACGTCTGACTGCTGATGTAGCTGCGCATGAAATGAGAGTCAGAAGCTGTAAAGATGTCTTACGCATTGGAACATGGAACATACGAAGCATGAACCAAGGGAAGTTGGAGGTGGTCAAGAATGAAATGGAATGTGTACAACTTGATCTGTTGGGTGTCAGCGAACTGAAATGGACTGGCATCAGGCACTTTTCATCAGATGATCACATGGTCTACTATGCTGGAAATGAAAGACAAAGAAGAAATGGTGTTGCATTTATAATAAAGAAGAAACTTGCAAGAACTGTAATGAAATACAATGCGAACGCTTAATCTCTATTCGTCTACGAGGAATGCCTATCAACACAGCTATAATTCAAGTATATCCCCAACAACAGCTGCAGAAGAGAATGAAATTGAGTTCTATGAACAAGTACAAGCTGAAATTGGCAGAACATGCAAACAGGATATCCTGATAGTCACGGGTGACTGGAATGCAAAAGTTGGCAACAAAGAAGAAGGCAAAGCAGTTGGAAAATATGGACTTGGCAACAGAAATGAAGCTGGAGAAAGACTGATAGAATTCTGCAAGACCAACGATCTATTCATCTCAAACACCTTCTTCCATCAACAAAAGCGGTGACTGTACACATGGACTTCACCCAATGGATTGTATAAAAATCAAATTGACTACATCTGTGGAAGTCAACGATGGAAAAGTTCTATAACATCAACAAATATAAAACCTGGAGCTGACTGTGGTACAGATCATCAACTACTAGTATACAAACTCAAGCTAAAGTTGAAAAAGAGCAAACCACTTATGAATGCAGCAAAATATGACCTTGAGAATATACCACTGGAATTTAAAAACTGCCTGCAAAATCGATTTGCTGCTTTAGATACAAATGACAGAACTCCGGAAGAGTTATGGAATGATATCAAGAAGGTTGTGTTGGAAGAAAGCGAGAAGTCTCTACAAAAGGTGAAAAAGCAAAAACGGCCAAAATGGATGACGGAAGAAACTCTGAAAATTGCCCAGAAATGCAGAGAAGCTAAAGCCAGAGGAGAAAGAAAGACAATAACAGAACTCAACGGAGATTTCCAACCTTCAGCAAGACAGGACAAGGAAAAGTACTACAACGACGCATGCAAGGAAATAGAAGCAGAAACTATTAGAGGAAGAGCAAGATCGGCTTTCCTAAAGCTACGAGAGTTAAAGAAAACGTTCCAGCCTTGAATTGGAATGTTACAAGATGCTCAAGGTTCTATGTTGAATGATGCTGAGAAGATGAAGAAAAGGTGGTAGGAATATACAGAGTATTTATATGATAAAGATCAAGTGGACCAACAGCTGTTTCAACCTGTACCTTATGATCGGGAACCATTGGTGATGAAAAAAGAAGTTAAAGCAGCATTGAAAGCCTTATCAAAGAACAAAGCACCAGGCATTGATAGCATTCCCAAAGAAGTATTACAGCAATCTGATGCAGCTGTTACCGTACTTACAAGGCTCTGCCAAGAAAAATGGAAGACAACATCATGGCCAACTGACTGGAAAAGATCTGTGTTTATACCAGTACTAAAGAAAGGTGATCCAACTGACTGTGGAAATTATCGCACAATCGCTCTGATCCCACATGCCAGCAAGATTATTCAAAAGAGACTACAACCATACCTGGAACAAGAACTACCTGACGTGCAAGCAGGGTTCAGGAAAGGGCGAGGAACAAGAGACATCATTGCGGATGTGAGATGGATCCTTGAAAAGACTAAAGAATACCAAAAGGATATCTATTGGTGCTTTATTGACTATAGCAAGGCTTTTGACTGTGTAAACTATGAGAAACTCTGGGCCACATTAAGAAGCATGGGTATACCAGTACACCTGATCATACTCTTGCACAATCTGTACATTGATCAAGAAGCAACAGTTCGAACGGATCAAAGAGAAACAGAATGGTTTAAAATAAGCAAAGGTGTAAGACAAGGCTGCATACTTTCCCCCTACCTGTTTAATTTATATGCAGAACAAATCATCAGAGAAGCAGGATTGTATGAAGACAACAGAGGTGTGAAGATTGGTGGAAGACTCATCAGCAACCTTCGCTATGCTAATGATACCACATTATTGGCTGAAAGTGAAGATGATCTGAAACATTTGCTTCTCACAATCAAAGAACGTAGTCTCAAAATGGGCCTGCACCTTAATGTAAAGAAGACAAAGATCATGACAACTGGCATAATCAACAGGTTCATCGTTGAAGGAGAAGAAATTGAAATCATGAACAACTTTAAGCTACTTGGATCAACTATCAATAAAGAAGCAACAAGCAGTCAAGAAATCAGATGACACATTGCTCTTGGCAGAATGGCTATGAAAGACCTAGATAAGATTCTCAAGAGCAGAGATGTCTCTCTCCATACAAATATTTGACTTGTTCAAGCCATAGTATTTTCAATAACATCATATGGATGTGAAAGCTGGACAGTGAAAAAGATAGACAGGAAGAAAATTGATGCCTTTGAATTATGGTGCTGGCGGCGAATACTGTGTATATCATGGACTGCCCGAAGAACAAACCAGTCGGTACTAGAGGAGATCAAACCTAAGCTTTCTTTAGAAGCTCAGATGACAAGACTTTGACTTTCATACTTTGGACACATCATGCGAAGAGAGAGATCATTAGAGAAAGACATCATGCTTGGCAAGATGGAAGGTAAACGCAAAAGAGGAAGGCCAGCAATGAGATGGATCGATACAATAACAGCAGCTACGGGTACCAGTCTGTCAACAATGAGCCACCTGACTCAAGTCCGAACACAATTTAGGATAGCTATCCAGAGGGTCGCCATGAGTCGACTCCGACTCGACGGCACTTAACAACAACAACAACAACACATGCGGAGGGTAATTTCATAAACTCCCATGCAATTAATGCAGTTTGCCAAGTGCCTGTGGTGTACCAAGGGTGGGTGCATCCCACCGCAGGAGCTGGCCGGGACAGGGGGGTTGCATTTCCGATGGGCCAACAGAAGCAGTATGGTAAGCTTACCATAAAGCTGATTTGCTACATTGTCTGCACTCCAGGTCAGGCTGCATATTGGTGTAAGAGGTTGAAAATGCACAATAAGTGAAGGCGTGATCACTTTTACCATCCCTAGACCTAGTATAAATGCCCATGCCTAGATTTCTAAAGAAAGCACAGAAATTGCTATATTTTCAATTTTCCTGCATAACTTATACCCACCCACTATCCACCCAAACTCCGCCTCTCTATATGCCCACAGTGAATATTGCATCTATGCACATACTTACAGAATGGGGTATAGAGTGAGCATGGATGTAAATGGCCCCTTAACTTGCGTTAATGATTAAAATACCCCCATTTGTGCATGTTCTTGCTGCCTAGAAGGCTACTTGTAAAATTAATCCCTATGCCCACTGGCCTTTAGTGAATGAGTTGTATGCAAGCCAGCTAACTATTATATTTTTACTGTATGATTAAAACTGAGCTGCCCTCAAAAAAGTATGAAAGCTGATCTAGAAACTGAGCTAGGTCATGGCTGGTATTTCCTCTAAGTTCTGGTGAACAAATCAGGTTAGCTGTAGGTGACCCATGAACAAATCTTGCTTATCTATTGGCATCTCTGTGCATTCTTGTGGCCATAAAGGCCGCAGTAACCAAAACTGATGGAGCAAGAGTATCCAGCTCTGTTCCACAAGGGCTCACAAACTGGATATCCATAATGAAAATTCATCAGATACATCTGACTATATTTGGTCTTGATATTCAACCAGGTAGACCCACGCATAGGACTAAGTGCCTGCAAAGCTGCTTAACTTTATTAGTATATTGAATGGTGCTATCCATTTATCTAGTGCTGCTGAATCTCTGTCTGATTAGCAACCATGCCAGTGACTTTAAAGTTGCACCTCCTATTTTGCAGGCCTTATTTTAAATGCATAATTTATCTATTAAGAAGCTGAATATTGCTGTTTAAATAATATGGGTCAGCTCTGGATTTTCCCCTCCCCAAAGCTGGCTTCTTCTAGAGATAAAATTTGGTAGTTTAGAAAGTTAAATGAGACAACTGTATCCATTAAAGGACTGAAGCAAGTTATGTGTTTTCCATCTGTCAACAAATTAATAACTTGCTTTGAATACTGGACCTCAAGTTGATTTACATACATTGTTTACATTGAAAATGGGAACTGCCTGTGGTCCTATGTAACTGGAGCTGAGTACCCCTGCTATAGACTTTTGTCCCTCTTATACCTCTCATGCATATTCATTGTGGCTATCCTGAAAACCCGACTGGCTAGGTATGTCCCGAGGACTGAGTTGAGAACATTCTGAAAGCATGTTAATAATGTTTGCATTAATTTCATTATCATGGAATGCAGTAAGGAAAACAAGGCACTGACAAAATTAAGTTAGGGCTGAAACACTTTATTAAGTTTTCAGGTTCCCAGTATGTTTCATGGCCTTTCTATGCAACCCATGGAATTAGCGAATGATTTGTAAAATTAAGTCATGGTTTGGGAGCAGACGTAGATGATTTCACTGCTGGACATGTGAGTCCCTATGTGTGCACTGCAGATCATTGCTGATACAAGGGCTACCAGGAAGATACATTAAAGAAAAAAAAGGCTCATTAGCCCAAAGAATTACAAGTAAAACCGAGATATGTGTATGCAGTCTGTGCCTTCAAGTCAATATTGACTCCTGGTGCCTAGCAGCTCCTGGGTTTTCTTGGCAGAAGAAGATTGCCAGGCCTCTTTCCCGAGGCAATGGAGGGTAAAGTGGAGGAGTATTCTAATGATTAATTTCCTGTAACACAGCAGATCTCTGAACACTCTACAACACAGGTTCCACAGCATGCAAAACAGAGATGATGGAGGAAAGAGCACACCATATATAAAGGGGCTTATCTTAGAAGCCTTATTCACGATTTACATATGGAAATGGTGATTTTAGAAAAGGCTCAGTTTACACATGGATGTCCATACAATGTGTAAGTTGCAAGGAGGGGTGATAGCGGCATTGCCATACCTAGCCCTGTGTGAGTGGTGCAGCCGCACAGGGTACAAAGGCTTAGGGGGTGCGTTTCGGCTGCCTGCTGTTGCCCTGCCATCACCACTTTTTGTTCCTCTCAGCGGCAGCGGCACCAGCAGCAGCTGAGCAAACATAAAATTTAAAAAAAACAAACTACATGGGTCTTTCTGCAGAGCTGGTCCCTCCCTCCTCTGACACAACGTCAGAGCAGGGAGGGATCAGAAAGCATGGAGTCGAAAGACCTGCATGGTTTTTGTTTTGTTTTTTCATTTTAAAATTAGGTCTGCTCTGCTGCTGTTGGCACTACCACGGAGAAAACAGGGCGGCACTTGGTCAGAGGTATGGAGGAGAGAGGAAGGGGCGCGCCCAATGTGCAAGTCGCACAGGGTGCAATTTTGGCTCGGTATGGCCCTGGATAGCAGTACGTTAAGTTGCAGTCATGTTGAGTTGAAAATCTACAGGTGTGCTTCTCATTTCATATGCAGAATACACATGTGTGACCAAAAATGTCCACATCAGCATTTATACCTGCCCCGACATGTTTAGATTTTTTTAAAGTGCTTGTTTCAGCCAGCCTTTTACAGAAGTATTAAGGGGGTTATCCTTCTTATTCCCCCCATTGTTTATTTCCCTCTTCATATTGAAATTCCAAAAATATAGTGGCATTTGTAGTTAACTGCTGGCATTTACACATGTAAGCTTGCAAAATGGCTCACATACACATATGCGTGTGCAGCATCTACATGAGTAAGTCACAAAATACCGGCCTACATGTGTAGGTGTTGGCACGTAGCCATGTTTCCCCCTTTGTTTTTCCCATGTGTAGGCTTGTAAAATGGCTGCATATCCACATGCACTCCTGAACTTCCTTTTTGGTATTTTAGAAATGGATCCATGTTTGGCAGAGCTCTTTCTAAAATCCCTCTGGACTTGTAAAGTTGCAAACTGGACATCTCAATTCCAATCTCTACGTCTTTTCTAAAATGTGCCTTCGCTCGTTTGATATATTTCACAAATTCTAAAATAATTGTAAAAGATTTGCAAAAGAAAATACCAACAGTAGAAAAAACAACAGGAAATTATAGCAACATTTCCTATTTGGCTTCCTTTCATTTTGAAAAAGAAATGAAAGAAAATCAAATGAAATTTTCAGTTTCAAAATGCTTTATTTATTTATTCATTCACTTACAAATCTTCTTAACTACCCCCTTTAAGCCAATGCCATTCATGGTAGTTCACATACAATAAAAATACAAAAAAAAACCCAAAACAACAATAAAATCATACTATAAAATAATACACTGTCCTCTAGGAGAGAAAGGTCCAGCAAAACCTATACCCTTTGAGCCTGCCAAATAAAACTTCCAAATGGAACAGAAATGTATACACCTTCTTTCTAAAACTCTATAAATTTACCTCAGAATGTACCTCATGTGGAAGGCTAGTGCACAGAGAGCTGCTACTGTGAATATATTTGGTCACCAACATCCCTTCCTTACCATTAACACAGCAAGAACATTCAACAGAGGCCATTGGCTTGATTGTGAAGGCCTTGCTGGTAAATACCAGGCAATCAAATTACTGAGATAGGCTGGCTATCCAGTATCTAAGACTTTCAGAAATCTGAACCAAGATTTTCAACTTTACATTTAAGTATGAGCATCTGGACACTGACTCTGCTCCCCACACTAGGCTTGTGGCTCCTCTACTGTTATCACCTCCAAAAACAGCCCTCACTTCTGACCTAGTCAATTCCCTAATACCTCTTCAACATTTACTCCATCTGCAGTTCAAGAGCAAGAGTTATCCGCAGTCATTCTGGCCTCACTAGTGCTTTATTTCAAAATGTCACTGGCCAACCTGCGGCTGACACCATTTTGCTTAATTACTATACTATGTTTGTAAGGCAGTTATACATAATGACACCAGCACTGAGTCTGGCAGCACCATTTTGAAAAACAGGGCAGACAGATGAGTCTGGGAATAGAGTGCGGGTCACTTTCTCCTAATGGGTTAGTTTTGCGCATAGATCAAATAAATACCACTGCACTAAGGGATACTAAACCAATCAATCTAAAAAACCCTTAGATGAAAAACACACTAATCCCAAATAATCGCTCATCCTCAAGTTGAAAAACATAAAGCATTAAGTTAAATATCAACCACAGTTAGTGGACCTTATGTGCACATAGTGCTTACAATTAATAGGGGGATAAAAAGACCTCAGTACGACCGGTACTTCCTCTATGTGGCAAACTGAATTACCATAGGGGAACTCTCATCCCACACATCACCGGTCTTCCAAAAAACTCCCCAGTATTGTCAAAATATCAATAACATATTCCAATTCAATATATCAAAAAAGTATTTTTTTATTTTTATACTGTTTTGATGTATATGTAATAAATCTTTTCTTATAATCTTTACTTATATAAAACCCTCAGATCTCACGTATCCAACTCTCAAACATAGGAGTACTGCACTCCTCTATTGGTACGGCAAACCATCACTTTCATGAGATCAACCAATCTCCACAGGTAACAGCCCCCTGAAACAGAACGAAACAACAGGGTGACTGTCCAAAATAGTGAACTAGTTATTAAGCAAATATACCACACTTATCTGCTTTAAAGTCTACTGTTTGCCTCAACTGCCATTCAGCCTTAACCACCCAACAAAAATCTTCATTTCTCCCATGTAGGGCTTGCACAGGGGAGCATTAGTTTATTTTAGACAAAGACTCGTATAGTCATTCTCGGCATCTGATGTAGTTGCTTTTAAAGACTGAACCACCAATCAATTGACAGAGCATTCTCTCACACCACCTCAAAGGGAGGGCAAAGGGGGAACTAGCTTAAACAATACACTTATACTTAAAATAAAATCATGTCCAAAACAGAATTTATAGCCAACTCACATATATAACAGAAAAATAATCTACAAAAATTCAAACAAAACAAAGCAGCTGAGCTTCAAAGTTAACCTGCAGAAACTGCTGAAGCATACAAGGATCTATCCTTGAACTCTTAGAAAAAAAGATATTCCACTCAATTCTATCGTTCAGACCTCTAGGTTCAAGGGTGTCTAATTGGAATATCCAACTTTGCTCACATTGCAAGAGGAGTTTCCCACTAGCTGTGGTTGATATTTAATTTAATGCTTTACATTTTTTCACTTCAGATTGAGCGATTATGTGGGATTAATGTGTTTTTCATCTAAGGGTTTTTAGATTAATTGGTTTAGTTTTGAACATACCATGACAGTCATGAACCTCACTTCTAAGCCAAGGTATGTGGAGTATGATCTCAGCCTCTCAAATTTACTGCTAATGCTCAGTGTGGTACTTGCATCATACCAAAGAGAGCCTTCCCCTGGAGTTCATAAGATGTTACGTGAATGGGTAATTTATCAAGGTATGCTTGGAAATTGTTCTTTATCAAGACTGTGGCTCCTGATACAATGGGAAATATTTATGTATCTTTCTGCCACATTTTCTTGGCCTCTGACTGCATTTTTTGGTACTTCAGGATCTTCTTCCTCTCATGCGATTCACTTGTAACTGACACCTCTATAATCACATCGTTCTGGGTTTTTTTTTCCTTTTATCACTATATCTGGCTTCCTCACATCCAGCTTTTTATCATTCGGAATAGGAGTATGCCAGGTGATCATAACTTCTTCATTCTCTGTAGTTCTTTTAGGGTCATAATCCTAGTGCTTTTCAGGCACAGTGAAACTGTAGTGTTTACAGAGTTTCCAATGTATGAGGCATGCTACTTTGTTGTGCCTTTCTGTATAGAAATGTTCCAACATCAGAACTTCACAGACAGGCTGTTAGTGTAGCTGGGTCTAAAAAAGGTTTGGACAAGTTCCTGGAGGAAAGGTCCATAAACCATTATTAAAAAGGGACCCAGGATATGAATGCTTGACCCAATGCAAGCATTGTGGTACCTGTGTCTTTTGGAGAAACTGCTAGGTACGTATGACTTAGATTGGCCACTGTTGGAAACAGGATACTGGGCTTGATGGACCTTGGTCTGACCCAGTATGGCATATCTTATGTTCTTAAGCTATGAGGTGAGTCATTGTTTCCAGGTCTTTCTTACAGAATTGACATATGTTGGTTTTGCCAGTTTTTTCAAGGCTTGCTATAAACCATCTTATTTTATTTATTATTATTTTATTTATAGTCTCTTATATACCGCACTATTCAGCATCAGCGCGGTTTACAATAAACAAGGAGTTACACAATTGCCCGTAATCTGCTGTGCTGGGCTGCAACTATCAATCTATCTTCCTTCGGTTTCATTTCCCCTCTCCTTAACCATTCATGTGTCCATTCTTGATTGACAAAGGGTTCCAGAGCAGGGCAAGTGGTTGGAGTCTTGCCTTGATCCAGAGGGATCTGGGTTCAAGTACACACTGGGAGATAGCAGCCTCAGGCTGGAGGGACTGGGGTTTCAGTCTCACTGGCATGCCTTGGGCAAACCATATAACCCTCCATTGCCTCAGGTACAACCTTAGATTGTGAGCCCTTTGGGGACAGAGAAATACATACAGTACCTGAATATAATTTCCTTAACCATCTAGCTGCTATCCACTATAGGCAGTATATCAAGTAAATAAAC
The DNA here is from genome assembly GCA_033557465.1 of Ichthyophis bannanicus. Taxonomy (NCBI): domain Eukaryota; kingdom Metazoa; phylum Chordata; class Amphibia; order Gymnophiona; family Ichthyophiidae; genus Ichthyophis; species Ichthyophis bannanicus. The sequence continues at coordinate 767,535,687 of CM066035.1, read as the reverse complement.
TTTATATTTCTCAATGTATTTGTACTTTTGCCACTTGTTTTTCCTCGTTTGCTGATCTAATAACTCTGGTAACCCGGAAGCCCTCCTCGCCTCCATTCTTTCGACTTAGTACCCCATAAGGTTCCCCCCCCCCTCCCCCCCCCCCCCCCGTTTCCCCCAACAAATTCACCAACCACTGTATTTGGTACAAACATTTTGGTCGCAGCTTTATTTACAACCTGTAACAACCGACCCAACATGGGCCTGAATATCAAACCATTGAACATAATCCAACCCTGCCCCCCTTTTCCGGAGGATGCCCCCCCACCCGCCATCTTAGTAGCTAGGCGGAGCATCCTCCTCCCCCCCAAACCCCACCGCCTGCCTCGCCATACTAGTAGCAAAGGCCGGCTCCCACCCCCCCGCTACCGGGCCGAGACCCCCAACCGGGCTGTCTCGCCCCACCCCGAGGAGCACTTCGCCCCCAATGCTCGTAAACCAGTTCAAGCCCGCGCCGCTCCTGCGAGCGCTGACTCTGTACCCCACCCCCACCAGCTGCAACATCCCCCAAACCAACTCCTAGAAAGAGGGCGGGCGGGCGGGAACACGTCCGATTACCGAGGAGCCGCGGAGAGAAGAGGACGGCCACGCGGCTCCTCGCAGGCACTGCTCCGCCCCCTCCTTTCGCGCAGGCCAATGAAATCGCTCCGACAGCACGACGGAGCGATTTCAAATGCCGTGCACTCCTCCCCTCTCTCAGCCCCTTCCCCCCCCCATCAATAAGCTGGAGGCCGAGGCCGGGCCCGGGCCCAGGTTACTGACGGCCGCGGGACCCGGCCCGCGGCCTCGAGCATTAACTCTGGTAACCCGGAAGCCCTCCTCGCCTCCATTCTTTCGACTTAGTACCCCATAAGGTTCCCCCCCCTTCCCCCCCCCCCCGTTTCCCCCAACAAATTCACCAACCACTGTATTTGGTACAAACATTTTGGTCGCAGCTTTATTTACAACCTGTAACAACCGACCCAACATGGGCCTGAATATCAAACCATTGAACATAATCCAACCCTGCCCCCCTTTTCCGGAGGATGCCCCCCCACCCGCCATCTTAGTAGCTAGGCGGAGCATCCTCCTCCCCCCCCCAAACCCCACCGCCTGCCTCGCCATACTAGTAGCAAAGGCCGGCTCCCACCCCCCCCCGCTACCGGGCCGAGACCCCCAACCGGGCTGTCTCGCCCCACCCCGAGGAGCACTTCGCCCCCAATGCTCGTAAACCAGTTCAAGCCCGCGCCGCTCCTGCGAGCGCTGACTCTGTACCCCGCCACCGGTGCGAGGTATTCACTATCCTCGCACCGCCCCCCCCATAAAGCTGCGACCAATCATTTCAAGTGCTTCCTGCCAATCATTGAGCAATAAGTCCTGTCCGACCGGGGACAAGTGTACCCCGTCGGTACGATAAAGTCCAACGCACTGGGGGTCCGCCCAAGGATGCCGAACCTGCCATCCCCCAGCCTGCTGCAACCACCGGCCGATCTGTCTGTAGACCTTGGCCAACCCTCTCGACCACCGTCGCTGAGGCAGGCAGGCCGGCCGTGGTATGATGTCTGACCAGATGAATGCCACCTCTGGCCACTGCTCCTGCAGCACCCGATAGTCCCGCTGCACCGCTCGAATGAGCTGCCGGCACGTCCAACTGGAAAGGTCGTTGCCACCAAGATGAACCAGGATCCCCACCGGCCGCTACCACCGCTCCGCATGCCCCCGAACCACTGGAAGTAGCTGCCACCACCGCATGCCCCGCTCGCCGAGCCAAACCAGCTGGACATTGCAGGACAACAAGCCGAGGTGCGGACCCAGCGGACGACTGGAGGCTCTGCGTTCCGCCCAGTAGACGCATGAATGTCCCAGCATCCACCATACGCCCGGCGGGCCCCGTGCCGCACTCCACAGCGGCACACTCTGTAGTACACCTGAAAAAAGAAACACAGCATTAGTACCCCCCCCCACACCCACCCCCCCCCTGCCACCACAGCAGCTCACAACTGGCCCAGGCGCACATAGCCCGCATAGGCCCCAGATCGCCAGCGCCCGATCCGTTGAATTACCTCACCCCCAAGGCCAGCAGCCGCAGCACTCATTGCCACGCCGATCCGGAAGGAATGAGACGCCTAACCGCACTCACCCACGCCCAGACGCCGCAAGGCCAGACGGAAAACTGCCGTGAATTGAAACCGTGTGACAACCCTCCCGTCCGCATGGCAGAAGAAACAACCGCCCCGATCCGGACTCTGCCGCTGGTAAGCCGCCAAGTTCTGGACCGGACAGGATCGCAAACCCGGAATGGCCTTCAAAAGCACCCACCGACCCCGCCTCTGCGGGTCAGACTTCGAGTGAGCCAGAAATATCCGTACGCGCCTCTCCTGTAGGTCCACGTGATGAACCAGCAACCCCCCCCCTCATCCCGTCCACCCGACCGAGGGACCAGCTCGCTAACTCGGAAAGCCCCAAAGAAAGCCGTGATAAACAACGCCCGGAAAAGGACTGCCTCAAACGGGAAGCCGCCACCTCAGGCAGAACAACCCAAATACGCAGCAGCAACTCGTGCGACACAGGACGGCGCCAATCCGGGACCGAAGGCTGCGCCCGCGCCCACCCGGCCAAGAGCCGCTTGACCACATACGATGCACCCGGACTGCCCCAGCCAGCCGCTCTGCCGAAAAAGGAGAAACCAGCCAAAGCTGCCTGCGCCGCCGTCTGGGACCAACCACACCCCTTTGCCCAAGCTATAAAAGAGCCCGCCAAGGGGTCCCCAACTCTGCCACCCCGCCAGCCTTTTTCCCAGAGAAAATCGCGCACCCGCGCATAACCCACGCTGATAAGCCTTCCACGTACCTGGAGCCAAGGAGGACCTCAACAAGGAGATCATTCCAGCATCCCAATCTGCCAAAGGTGCACGGCACCAACGCCGCGATCTCGTCCGCCCCCGGGGCCAACTCCCGAAATCGCCCCCACTGGAAACGAGACAAAGCGTCAGCAATAACATTCTGAGCACCCGGCACATGACGCGCCCGAGCCGTAACATGGAGACGAAGACAGGCCAGCACAAACACCCGCATCAACGCCGCCACCCTCGGACACTTGGGCGAATGGCGATTAATGACTTGCACAACCGCCGCGTTGTCACACCAGAAAACTACCCGCTTATCCCGTAATCTCTCCGGCCATAGCCACAAGGCCACCACAATCGGGAACAACTCAAGGAACGTCACATTACGCGTCAACCCACTCGCGGACCAAGATGCCGGCCATGGCGCCGCGCACCAGGAACCTTGGCAGTACAAGCCCATACCCGAACCACCTGCCGCATCCGAAAACAGTTCCAAATCCCGGCTGGATAGCTCCACTGACTGTAACACCGAGCAGCCGTTGTAATCCGACAGAAATGCGTCCCATACCCGCAAGTCCGCTCGCATCCCCGACGTCACCCGAATGCGATGGTGCCCGCAGCGCACTCCGGTCATTGCCAAGGACAACCTCTGCGCAAACGGCCTCCCCATGGCAATGACTCGACACGCAAAATTCAAGTGGCCAACCAACCTCTGAAGCTCCGTTAACGTGACCTTCGAGGCAGAGCCCACAGCAGCCACCAAGAGCCGAAGCCGCTCGACTTTATCCAGAGGTAAACGGACCACAATTCCACCGAGTCGATATCGATCCCCAAGAAGGAAATACACGTCACCGGACCCACCGTCTTTCCCTCTGCCAGAGGGAGGCCGAACTCCGCCGCCAGGCCCAGGAAGAGCCCCAGCAAAGATTCACACACCGCGGACTGGGCAGGCCTGACGAACAAAAATTGTCGAGATAATGTACTATAGTACGGAGCCCCGACCTCCTCACCACCACCCAATGCAAGAAAGAACTGAAGGCCTCGAAGTAAGCACACGAGATCGCGCAACCCATGGGCACGCACTTGTCGTAATAATACTGATCGTCGAAACGAAAGCCCAGCAAGAGAAAGGCAGATGGGTGAACAGGCAAGAGCCGAAAGGCTGACTCAACGTCCACTTTTGCCAGCAAAGCCCCTTTTCCGCATTGGCGCACCATCACCAACGCCTGATCGAAGGACGCATAGCGAACCGAGCACAGTTCCCTCGGAATATGGGCATTCAACGAAGCCCCAAGGGGGCAAGACAGATTATGTATCAACCGGTAACGCCCGAGCTCTTTTTTCAGGATAACCCCCAGCGGCAAAACAATAAACGGCGAAAAGGGTGGCCGTTCGAACGGCCCGGCGACTCTGCCCAGCGCACACTCTGCCGCAATCTTCGCACGGGCGACCACCGCCAGCCGTATCACAGAGCTAGCATTCCCAGCCTCAAACGCCCGGTCCTCCCCTTGAACTGGACTACGAAAGCCCTCAGAAAACCCCGCCCACAGCATAGTCCCCACCTTGCCATGCCTGGTAGCCGCATAAAGCTCCAGCCACGGCTGCAACTTGCAGTCAGGGAATGGGCAGGATGTTATGGAAGCGCCAACACAGATCCCCGCCGGGACCTCTCGCGCCAAGTTTGCTCGTCTCGGGCCCAGGGCCCGCCGGCTGAAAGGACCGAAAACCCGCCGGAGCTGCAGCGCCGGCCACACTAACCGGACCCGCCCCCCCCCCCGTTCCCCCCTTCCTGGCCGACATTTGCGTAAGCCAAAGGTTGACATCCTTCATTCCCCACGAAAGTTGCCGATTCTCCTCCATCATATCGCGAAACTCCTCATCGTAATTAAGCCAGGCCCACCCCTCGTGCGCCTGGGATGCCGCAAAAATAGCGTCGGCATAAGCCAAAAGCTCCCCGTACCGACTTGGGTCATCACGCCCCCACACGCTCGCTAAACGCAAGAAGGCACGGGTCCAATTCAAGGTGTTCCTGGACACCTCCCGCACCCACCCCGCCTTCTCATCCTCCTTACGTTTTGTACGACTCTCCCCCGAGCATTTCCGCCCCTCTAATAGCCGGAAAATGTCAAGGTAACGCCTCTTCAGGATCCGCCGCCTCAACTTGCGCGGAACACTCTCCCATAATTCTGCGCACCGCACCACCGAGGACCCCACCCCCTCACGAGCCCTCAGCCCAACGGTGGAGGACGCCGAGGAAGTGTCCGAGGACCCCGACGACGACGACGAAGACGACGCACTCCGCCTCCTACGCCGCCGGTGCTTCCGTTTCGCCTTGGCTTCTTGAGCTGGCTGTACAACTTCACCCGACGGCACCACCTCCCCAACCCCTTCAACGGTAGTCCCGGTACACTCACCTGCCACCGCCTGCTCCGCCGTCCCCTGCTCCACCAAGGTAGACCCAGTCTGCTCCACCGAGGTCAGGCCGGTCTGGCCCCCACCGAACGACATCGCTGCCTGGCCAATGCCCGCTCGACCTGCTGCAGCCACTGCACACCCGGAAACCTGCAACGGGAGAGAAGAGCCAACACACGGGGAAGGAGGAGCACCGACCCCCAGGGGAGCCATCCCGTAAGCCCCAGCCCCCCACCCAGCTTCACCACCCTGAACCCCCCCGAGTACCCTAACCCACCAGCTGCCCAGCCTGCCGCCCCCCATGGAAGCTGCCCCACACCACCCTGGAAACCGGTCCCCCACCAATCCCCTCCCCAACCCCCCACCCATGGGCCCACACCCATAGCTGTCCCAGACACCGGGGACCAAGCCTGCCACCCCTCGCCGTGCATTCCCGGCCTACCCCTCCCAATCGGAATGGGCCCATAGGCTCCAGCCGGGACCTGAACCCACCCAGACCCCCCCCCCCCCGCACAACCTCTCCCCCCCAACGCTTGCGTTTGCTAAACCCCTTCCCCCAACCCCCCCCCCACCACCCCGTCATTCTCCCCCGCCCCAGGCCCCTCAACCACCACTGGAGGGTCCATTGCCACCCCCGAACCACACGATGCTGCCGCAGTAGCAGGCAGAGCCCCGCGCTCCCCAGCCCCTGCGCTTCCCAGCCCTCCTCAAATTTCCACGGCCAGTTCAGGGCCCTCGCGCAGCACCCACGCCCCGGGACCCCTTCGCGTTCCCCTTAGCCCCTCCACCCGACTCCCCCTTTTGCTTGCACTTGCCAGCCATGATCCGCTCCTCCAGCCGAGAGGCAGAGTGCTTCTGCTCCGCTCAGAAAACCGAGGCTGACAGCAAAGGCAGAGAAGATGCCCGATCTGGTTTTTTTTTTTTTTTTTGAAGCCTCCCGTCGCAATCGCCCGCCGCCCAACTGGCCCCGAATCAAACCGCCCTCCCCCGACAAAGCACCTCCCGAATAGCAACCCCAATGAGCCACTCACCGGACCCGAAAAGAACACGTCCGATTACCGAGGAGCCGCGGAGAGAAGAGGACGGCCACGCGGCTCCTCGCAGGCACTGCTCCGCCCCCTCCTTTCGCGCAGGCCAATGAAATCGCTCCGACAGCACGACGGAGCGATTTCAAATGCCGCGCACTCCTCCCCTCTCTCAGCCCCTTCCCCCCCCCATCAATAAGCTGGAGGCCGAGGCCGGGCCCGGGCCCAGGTTACTGACGGCCGCGGGACCCGGCCCGCGGCCTCGAGCATTTCTTTGAAGATTTTTTTCTCTTGTTTTGCAAATTCTGTTTTTTTTTCCTGTGTATGCTTGTGGATTCTCACTCATGCCTTGTGTTCATCAGAACCGTTGTCCAAGTTTGATGATAGAGACAGAGTCTGAACATTTACGTTCATATTTCAGCACTTTTTGTGTATTTGGATCCAATGATGCTGTTAGGTAGTCCTGGAGGCCTATGTTAGTAGCTCTGTATGTATAATCAATCTCTATGAGACCTAGCCCTCCTTCAGCTCAGGAATGTACAGTTTTGGCAATACACTGATGCTGTACAGATACACATTCCAAGGAGTTTTCAATCTAGTCAATACATACAGAGGAGGCAAATACAAGGCTTCAAAGAATTTATGAATTGCTGTAGCTATATTTGAAATCAAGAAGTCTATGGTTAGAAAAAGCAAGGATTTACGGTTGGAAAGCAATTTGAAAAAAAGTAGTGTTTCAGGCAGGACTTAAATATAGTTGGTGAGGGTTATTCTAGGCATATGGCTCTGCAAGATGCAGAGCATGGAGCTGGGAGCTTGGAGCTGGGAACAGAAACAAAGGACACAGTTAGGTAGAGCTTTCCCAATGAGCAAAGTAAATAAGAAAGGGGGCAGAGGAAAGAAAGAGAGAAATGATAAGGGCTGGATGGAATAAAAGTTACTTTTAATTGAATAGCTGTTTACTCAAAAAGTACAAAGACTAGGGGAAATAGCTTGAAGTTACTAAGAAGTACGTTTAAAATGAATAGGAGAAAATATTTTTTCACTCAACAATCTTCTTTTCCTAAAATGGTCAATGGTCAATGGTCTTTGTCATAAAGCATTAGGGACAGCCTTAAAGATCTAAATACATAACATATACCCTGTAGGACAGGAGAAACATGATAGAGATATTCAAACATTTCCAAGATATAAATGCACAGGAGGCAGGCCTCTTCCACTGGAAAGAAGGCTCTAGAATGAGAGGTCATAATGGTGGCAAATGAAAGGTGGAGGTGGTAGAAACCAGGGCAGTATCTGAATTCAAGAAAGCATGAGACAGGCACAGATAATCTCTGAGGGAGAGGAAGGGACTGTAGAACTCAGCATTTGGTGTGAATGGACAGACTGGAGCAGTTTTATGTTGTTTAGCTGCTCTCATTTTCTCAGTTTCATTCTTGTGTCCTGTATCTTCACATAGTTGCCATAGTATGTTCATTCCAAAGGCTTATAATGGAAGCAATGTCTTATCACTATCAAGCATAATGCTCAATCCACTCTGCCTTTGTCATGGGGTTTGAAGGCCAAACCAGAGTTTCTGTAGAAATTAGAAGCCTTTCTTTGACCAATAGAATGTCTGACACAGTGCTCTTTTATACCAGCAATGCACTAAGAAATAGACAGTAACAATAAAATGTTAGGGGACTTGCATAGCCAAAAATCAAGTTCGGTTTTACATTTTCTGAGTTATCCCTGATATTCAGGAGGTTTTCTTTGTTTGTTTCATATTCATTTTTAATGTGCAGATTGCATGCACATTTGCATTTTTTAATGCATGTGCCTTAATTTGTAAGCTTATGCATGTCCAGTCATGTCTGGGTGCACTGACATTTTTAAGGCATCTAAATGAACGGAATGTCCACTAACGAATGTGCATTCCTATCAGGTGCCACTCAGGCTATTTTTCATCACATACTGCATCTTTTCTCAGTGTGTTTTCATTCCTTTGTACTTATATCCGCTTTCTTTAATGAGAGAAAGATAATGTCTAATTCCGTCTTTCTGATTATCCATGGGAACTATATTAGACTGCAGCTTAATGAACACTGGTAAAGAAACAAGTAGCATCATACCCATTTCATTTTCATCTAATGGCATAATTTGACATTTTCTCTTGAAAACTTTGAGGTAGATGACCCTTGGTTTTGCTTGTTATTTCCTTCCATGACAGAGATTTTATTAGGCCTAACAATCTAGGTTATTCTCTTTATATGAATTCTTCAGATCGTGGCATCAGGACTCTTGGATATACTGTAGAACGAAATTTACCAGCCAAGCTCTATGTGACAGATTTTGCAAGAGAAAAGATTTCAGTTCTATCAGGTTTCTTCTTTTTAAGGCTGATGTAGGTGCAACTACACTTTTGTATTTAGATGATTAAACCAAAACTGTGATATTTTCTTCATGTTCATGAATTGGGCACTGAGCCATTCTGTGTTCCATGCTTCGGACTGGAAGGCCATAATTACACACTAGAGCAGGGGTGTCAAACTCAAATACACAGTGGGCCAAAATGTAAAACTTGAACAAAGTCGCGGGCCAGCATTGAACAAATGAACCTTTTAATATGGACCCAAACAAGATTTGCTTTAACATTGAATATGAAGCAACACTTATTACTATACAATTTATAACTTAATAGTTCAGATATGCAAAAACCAATTTCAAATAAAAAAAAACATCAATGACATTCATTTATTAAATAAGATTTAAATAATAATAAATAATAATTTTTAAAATAAAATAACAATAATAAAATTAATCAACCATTCAAGCCCATGTCTTGGAGTAGCAAGAAAAAGTGCATAAAGAAAACGTTAATTATTGCTCAGTTTGCTGCACACTGATCTAATCTGATGTGCCCAAGCCAGATACCTGGCATCTCTTCTTGGATGATAGTTCATCAATGTCTGGGCTCAGGCTTTGAGCTGAGGAAATCCTCAGTATCGAGCGAAGGTGTTCATCAGTCAGACGTCTCCTGTGAGATGTTTTGGTCATCTTCATCGAGGAGAAAAGTTGCTCACATAGATAAGTGCTGCCGAACATGGAGAGCATCTGAGCAGCTTGGGTGCGGAGCTGAGGCATTGTGTCAGGGATGAACTGTGGAAACTGGGAGGCGCCCACAGCATCATACTTTGACTTCAGCGTGTCATTACACTGGAGTTCAATTAGCTCCATTTGGAGGTTGGTTGGTGCGTTTTCCACATTAACTGCAAAGGGATTACTGAGCAGTTCAAACCTACATTTCTGGACATCAAAGTCGGCAAATCGCCGGCTAAACTCAGCACCGAGTACACTGAGTTTTTCAGCAAACTGTGCGCATGGGAACAAGTTGGTAAAGAACTGCGTTTTCATGGTTTGGCAGCAGGGAAAATGGCCAAGGTTTCCTTGCAGCATCTGATTCTCCCACAGGCACAGTTTAGTTTTAAAAGCCCTCACTGCAGCGTACATGTCTGTGATGATGCGCCCCCGCCCCTGAAGCTGCAGGTTCAGCACATCGAGATGGCTCGAGATGTCACACAGAAAGGCCAGCTCACACAGAAACTTTTTCTCCCGAAGCTCTGCTGTGTCCTTCCCTTTGCTTTCCAGAAACTGACATATTTCCTCATGCAGCTCAAAACATCTATTCAGTACTTTTCCTCGGCTTAACCATCTCACCTCTGTGTGATACGGCACGTCTGCGTATTCCGAACCACACTCCTCCAGAAAAGACTTAAACTGGCGGTGATTCAGACCTTTGGCTCTTATAAAGTTAACTACTTGTGTTACTGTGGTCATAACATGTTCCATCTTTAGGGCTTTGCCACACAATGATTCCTGATGTATGATGCAGTGATAAACAGTTAGTTCACCTGCACAGTTCTCTTCCTGCATCTTCTCCCGGACCCTGCCCACCAGTCCACTTGTTTTACCGCACATCGCTGGCGCACCATCTGTCGTTAATCCCACGAGTTTATCCCACGGCAGCTTTATTTCAGTTACGCATTTGGAAACCTCCTCAAAAATTTCCTTTCCTGTGGTTGTGCCATGCATTGATTTGAATCCCAATAGCTCCTCCGTAACACACATATTTGAGTCCACTCCACGGATGAAGACTGACACCTGAGCAGTATCAGATGCGTCGCTGCTCTCATCCACAGCAAGGGAGAATGCAACGAAATCTTTTCCCTTTTCCAAAAGCTGGTCATACAGATTGGTGGCAAGATCACATGTGCGATCAGCTACTGTGTTTCTGCTCAGGCTCACGTTTGAAAAGGCTTGCTTTTTCTCTGGGCACACGATGTCACAAACTTTCAACATGCACTTTTTCACAAACTCTCCCTCATTAAAGGGCCGGGCTGATTTTGCGATCTCTGCTGCCACAATATAACTAGCCTTTACAGCAGCCTCACTTTGTGATGTGGCTTTTTTGAACATATTCTGTTGTGAAACCAAACTTCTTTTCATCTCCTCCACTTTCTGGCTCCTTTGAGTCATGTCCAGGTCCTTGTACTTGTCATGGTGTTTTGTTTCATAGTGTCGTCGAATGTTATACTCCTTAGTTATAGCCACGTTGACTCCACAAATCAGACAAACAGGTCTGTCTTTTACATATGTAAACAAATATTCTGTCTCCCACCTGTCCAGAAAGTTCCTGTTGTCTGCCTTTCTTTTTGCCATTTTTGGGAAGGGGTTCCACAGTGACAGTTGTAGCTTGAGATCGCTATGACTTCTGTCACACAGGAGAGGGCGTTTCTGGGACCTGTCCTGATTGACGCGCCAAAACAGCAAGGCATTATGGGATTTGTAGTATTAGCGATGAATGAATGCGCTGTATAATACCGGCGGGCTAGCTCTAGTAGTCATTTGGTATAGCCTCGCAGGCCAAATATAATTACACTACGGGCCAAATTTGGCCCGCGGGCCAGAGTTTGACACCTATGCACTAGAGAGTCTAAATTCTCTATCAAATATCTGTATCTCCATAGCTTGTGCAGATAGTTTTTCATTGCTAATAAACAATGCAGATGATCAGAGCTAGGAGCCCTGGATGTATGGGGCTTCTTGTGAATTCCATTCACTGGGGTTATGATTTCACAGCTGAACATTAAGCACAGCAGTCCAAAAGGATATGTTCAATTTGAAGTCATAGTGAGGGGCATGTTGACGTCCTGATGAATGGGGAGATTTCTGTTTTCCTACTGCTTACTCACGCCATTTTTTTCACCTCCTTACACTTTTTTCAGGCAGTGCTGAAACGTTTAAGGAGATAGAGGACTTGCAATAAAAACTTAGGAACACAGTGTAAGAAAAGGCTTAATTGAAAGGAGAGCTTAATTGTAAAGAACAGATTCTTGCTTTAATTTCCATCTATTAATTATTTGTATGGCTCAGGGTTTTTTTTATACATATGAGTGCAACATGAAACAATTCAGTAGTAGCTAAGGTGGAAAGATCAGCTTTAAATTAAATAACTTTAATAAACATTTAACTGGCTTCAAATTATTTAGTCACAGAAAGTTAATTAGATTGAAGTAAAGTCTTAAAGTTTAGGTAGAATGGTACTAACAGTCTATTGCTATTTAATTAACTTACAATAGCTAATTTGCTAAATGCCAGTCAAATGCCAATTAGAGAAAGTGCTATTGATCAGCATTATGCAGGAAGCAATGACTGTTTTCAGTTGTTTAGAGGAAAGTAACCAGAAGGACAACAAAGGAAGTGATTATTTCTGAAGTTTGTAACATGTGTTCTTTATCAGGTGAAAGTCCCAGCTGAAGCACTGTACTAATAATTTTCATACATTAGAGCCACCTTGTTATTAATGCAGTGAGAAACAAAGTTAGTCTTGGTTAAATCATGCAGTCTCCATCAGACAAAAGACTTGCATATAGCTTACTTCCAATGAAATACCAATGTTGTTCCAATACCCTTCCTCTAATGCATTGACAACATAAACAGGATTTGTTTGAATCTCAATCACAGGGGACTCAGTACTGCTTCATGTACAGTGTCTTCTGGGGGCAAGTTCTCCAAATGGGTTAGTTCTGCACATACTGTACCATGGCAGTCATGAACCTCATTCATAAGTCAGGGTATGTAGGTTTAAGATTTATTGCATTTATTATACCTCTTTTAGCAAACAACAAAGTGGTTTACAATAAAACCGCATTCATGCAAAAAAGGAAAGTTATGTAAAGTATGATCTCAGTCTCTCAAATTTACTGCTAACACTCATTGTAGTACCTGCATTGTGCCAAAGAGAGCCTCCTTCTGGAGTTCATGAGGTCTAACATGTATAGGTAATTTATCAAGGTGTGATTGGAAATTCCACTTAATCAGGCCTGTGTCTTTCATGTGTAAATCCACATACTGTATGTAGCTGTGCCAAGCTATGACCGTTCCATAGGTTTGTGCACTAAAAATGTTGTTTCTATATTTTAGCACATGCTAAATCATTTCAGCATACACTAAGCCCATTTAGCTCATGCTCAAATGCAGAACTGAAGTTGGTTTTCTGTTATTTCAGATTAGGAATGATACATAACAAAGCAGCAAATGTTTCTGATGTTTTCTATGTCATTTGAAATGACTGTGCATTGCTAGTGTCTAGCTAGTGCAAGCTGTGACTCTCCTTGATTAATTATCTCTTTAGGGTGCCATTTCCATCAGCTGAATGTCAGTCTCCAAAATGATAACCGCTGGCATTCTAACACATACTGTATTTGCACACACAGTAAAACAGATAATAGTCTCAAATAGTTTAGTTCTGTAGAAAGACTTATATTCTCCAATTCCATAATCTTTGATGGACAGAATCCATTTCCCTCATCAGACTGCCAAATGAAATATCTTTGTCTGTGAACATTCTTGGGAAAGTCTGTTTCCATGCTAAGGCAATTGTAGGAAGAGTATAGACCATATTACAAGAATTCGTATAAATCTATAAACAGGATTGGCCTCATTGTGATATTTTATGATGATAATTCCATGGTGCATGGTAACTGTTTGCAGAAGTTTCAATTAACTGGCAGTTTACAGAGATCAATCAAATGTGCCAAGGAAAAATGAGATTTTTTTTTTACTTACTGTATAATCAAGAACAAGAACAATAGTAGTTAATGAACCAAATGCAGCCATCACATGAAATAAGGTAAAAAGCTCTGTTTGACATCAAGGAATGCTCAGCTTCTACAATGGAAAAAAAAACAAAGAAACAAAATCTTGAAAAGACATCAAAGAAGAGAGGCAAAGTGGAAACAATGACCTCTGCAAGTGGTCAGCTCAAAGAATCTAGAAATCGAGTCATCGCAATTTTACCCACATGAAATACATCCCAGATCTTATCAATAGTATGTAAAAATATTGGGTGGATTTTTTTCTGCCAAAAGGACACTAAGGAGCAGCATGAAACTGTTAATAACCGAGGAATCAATTCTCCCTTTCCTGTTCCATCATCATTTGCAGGTAATGGATCTCAAGGTAAATGTAAACTCACAAAGTTTATAGTTCAGTTATGGATAGTGCTGACAGTCTACAACTAGAAAAAGAGGGTGTTTTACAATGTAAAAAGAAATCTAAAGTCTCTTAAAAAAACAAAAACTGGAGCAGAAGCCACTAACCGCCCCACTGGAGCTATGACCTTTCCTGCTGCTGTTGCTGCTGTCTTTGTGTACCTGCTGTCTCCTCTGTCTGCTGCCTTCTGTCTGATCCTCGAACTGCACCACCAATAATCATCTCCCGTCTTTCTTGCCTTCCAGGTACTCTCTGTGTCCTCGGACTGCACTTCCCATACTCCACCCAGTTCCCGTAAGTGACATGTGCTTCTTCCGGTGCTCTCCTCCTGCTAAAAGTGCTGTGGGTTCCTGCTGAAGAATCATGCCCAAGAAGCAGGCCTGCTCCTAGGGCATACTCCTTTGGGGTGTCTTCAGGGGCCCTCCAACTTCCACCTGCGCACACCTCCTGATGCCTCTCTCATCCCACCCTGGTGACTATCTATTTATTTTATTTATTTATTTATTTATTTAACTGTATTTATTTCCTGCTTTTCACCGTGTCAAAGCAGTTTAACATCAAAAAGGTGTGTGTGTGGGGGGGGGGGGGGGACGGGACAGTAATCAATTCTTAGGGTGGAGGGGCTGTCACTGGGGAGGCCAGCATTAATGATCTGAACAGACATTAAGGAATTAAACAATGGACATCAGTCTCTTAGTAGGTAGATCTGTGGGTATGTTAGAGGGTCTGGAGGGGTAGTCAGTGATGGATGTTTGTTTCTGGTCCGAGGTATTCCTGGAACAGGATGGTTTTTAGTTGTTTTCTGAATGTTGAAGGCTCTCCGTTGTTTCTGATTTGACTTGGTAGGGAGTTCCAGAGGGATGGTGCGTATAGTTCGAAGGCTCTGTTGCAGGTCCGTTGATTGTATTTAGTTTGTTCGTGGGGGATGGTGAGGGTGTTGCTGGTGGTTTGTCTGGTTGTTCTGTTGTGGGTGGGTTGGGGGAGTAGAGTGCGGAGCTGGGAAGTCTGTGTTTGATAGAGGGCTTTGTAGATAAGTAGGGCTGATTTGTATTTGATTCTTGCTTCAAGAGGGAGTATGTGCAGTTCTCTCAGGACTGGGGTGATGTGATCTTGTTTTTTTGCCTTCTGGATAATTCTTGCTGTGGTATTTAAGGCAGTTCATAGTGGGTTGGTGTGAATGTTGGGTAGTCCGTGATAGATTATATTGCAGTAGTCCAGGTGGGGGAGCGTCATAGCTTGCATGACTGTCCTGAAGTCCTGTGGATCAATGAGAAGCCTGAGGCGTTGTACTGTTTTTGCCTTGTGGAATATTGTTCCGGTAGCTCTTTTTGATCTGTTGCTTGAGTGTGAGCGCTTGGTCTATGATGATTCCTAAGTATTGTGATAAGGAAGCTTATCATAGCTCAGGAAGGAGCTATAGGCAAGGTGAAGTGACTCTGAACAAACAACCTGTCAGTTCTGGTAGAAATAAGAAAACAGAATTTTCCCATAAAAGACTACCAGTCCCAGAATGCACCAGGTTTCCAACAGCCATTAGAGGAGCTGAAGTGGGGAAACGTGTGTTCAATCAGGAGGGCTATGAGGTAATCCCTAAGCACTCATCTCAAAGAGCAGGGCCTGATTCAGCACAGCTGCGCTGTGTTAGGGAGGAGCACTCATCTAGGCAGAATAAAGGTAGAGTTTATTCTACAGAGAATCAGCTTGAGCTTGATCATCTTCATCATCAGGAGGATCATCAGAAGCAGAAGCCAAACCGGACAGACAGAGAGGGCAAGAAACCCTTTGGAAGAAGGAAGAGAAAAGCCTTTGGGTGATCTAGAGGAGTCCGGAGCAGTACGTATACTGGGAGGCATTCCAAGGGCCAGCATACACCATTGGACTGGGAAAAGCCAGAGGAATGGTGCTGCAGAGCTAGGAATCTCCAGACGGTACCTGTGAGGGAGACGGCTGCACGTGGAAGGGACCCTAAGACCCGTGCCAGAAGGTATGTGAAGAGAGATCCAGTGTCCAGGGATCTGGATTGGAAGGCTGGACATAAGAACTGGACTACATACTGGCCAGGCTATATAGAGAGGAACTCTAACAGCAATGGAAGCTCAGGTATGAACACTGATCTATGCCCTAGCTATAACCTTGAAAGACAGCAGGGAAACAAGTATTCTCCTGAAAGTGCTCCATTGGGAGATTCATCTGTGCCAATCCATGATATTGAACCCATGCTTGTTGAAGAAGGGGGAATGATAGCAGATAAAGAATGTGTTTACATGGACTGCTCTCTGTCTAAACTCCTTTGGTGATTTTCTGTTATAAAGTACAGCAACCATCACAAAGAAATACAAACTTGTTCTTTAATCTACTCAGAAAAGCTCCTGAGTAAGATTTTTAGCCACGCAGTAGAAAGCAAGCCAGCTAAGGGGTTTCAGCTGGATAACTGCTAGCAATTGAGCCTTACCTAATTGCTTGTGAGCTCTGTGAGAATCACTTCTGAATCTATGTGGGAAGAATATAAGAAGTTAACCTGAAAAGAACAGTTTTTCTCTTCTTTGTGGCTTTTGGTTTGTTGTTTGATACATGCTAAGAAAATATTAGCTAAGCCTACAGAAAAGACCAGTTTTGTTATCAACCAGGTCTTATTTCTTTTGCTTTGATTGCCTGATAAGTTAAAATGTTGTTTTCCTGATTTTGTTTTTTCAAGTTTTTTTTTTTTTTTTAAGTTTAAATTTCATTTATTGAGAAATTTCAAGGAAAATACAGACACTCTGATAGTTACTGATAACACTACACAGCAAAAGTAAAATTACACACAGTAAAGCATCCATATAAAGTCCACATCAAGAGGAGTGTACAAGAGAGAGGAAGCCAACTCAAAAAAGTTTTAAACTCTTTTTTTAACAATCCACTACTGAATCAATCAAACATTTAAGGTAATCGGTGGACCCTTAGATTGGAGAAAAGACTCCAATGCCGAGGTCTCCAGAAAAACATACTTGGTGCTCTGATAGGTAACTAAACACTTACATGGAAACTTAAGAAAAAACGTGGCACCAAGCGCCAAAACGCGTGGCCTTAACATCAAAAAAGCCCGACGCTTTAGTTGAGTTTTCCTGGAGACATCGGGAAAGATATTCAGCCTCCCCCCACAGAAAGTGGATGTCTTATGAAGAAAATATAAACGCATCACAGCATTTTTATCTAGTTCGGAAGCAAAAGACACCAGAAGGGTTGCCCTAGTAGGTATGTTATCTTGAGAAGACTCAAGAAACTCTGAAAGATTAAGGGACTCCTGAGACCGAGGTGGCACAGGCTCATCAGCACCCCCTAGGTCTGAAGACCCTTTAGAGGGAATATAAAACAGTTTAGTCACAGATGGTTTATTATCCTCCCGATATCCCAAAATATCAATCAAGTATTTATCCAACAGTATCTGGGGTGATAAGAACCGTGTGCGAGGAAAATTTATACAACGTAAATTCAAAGCACGCATACTATTCTCCAACAGCTCATATTGAGCATGAAGAATAAGACTATCTCTCATAAAAGACAATGAAGAACTTTGTAACGCTTTACACTGGGTTTCCAACTTTTGGCATCGCTCCCCTAACTCTTCAATCTGAGAATTATGTTGAATGAAATTAGCTACAGAGTCTTTAGTGAAGTCCGACATTTGACCAACAACGGAACTCAGAGAAGACTCTATCCGAGAAAGCACAAGCCAAATATCTGAGAGTCCCTCCGTTCCTCCTTTAGTCCTTGTCCTCCTCCTCTTTCCCCTTTTCTTTCTTCCTCCTCGCCCACGTGTTCCCCTCCACTGTCTTCACACATTGTATAAATTCCAGTCAATTATCTCTGATGAGCTTACCAAGGCCATCTCCACCTCTCATAAAACTTTGTGTCCACTTGATCGCCTTCCCTCCTCCTGGCTTCTTGACCCTTCACTTACACTTCTTCCTTACATTCTTCTTATGGTCAATTCTAGCCTCGCCTCTGGTTGTTTTCCTATCACCTGGAAGCACGCCCTCATTCGTCTCCTCCTTAAGAAACCGGCCCTTGATCCTGCTGTCACCGCAAATTGGCGCCCAGTATCCAACCTCCCTTTCCTTTCAAAAGTACTTGAGAAGCTTGTTTTCATCCAACTTACAGCACATCTTGACTCCACCCTCTCACTGCACCCCCGTCAATCTGGTTTCAGGGCCAGCCATAGCACCAAAACCATTTTTCTGGCGCTCCTCAATGAAATCTATTACTCTCACGATCGTGGTGACCTCTCTATCGTTGTCTCCCTCGATCTTTCTTTAGCCTTTGACGTTATCAACCACCGCATCCTTCTCACCCGTCTGTCGGACTTTGGGATTCATGGTACCGTTCTCCAATGGTTCCGGTCTTACCTATCTTCTCGCTCCTTTGCTGTTCAATCAAGTTCCACCATCTCCCCCTCCCTCCCTTTGCACTGCGTTGTTCCGCAGGGCTCTATCCTTGCCCCTCTCCTCTTTAAGGTATTTCTTGCACTGTTTGCTCTGTTGATTCAACAGGCAGGAATCTCTGCCTACTATTACGTGGATGTTATCCTCCTTATACACCATACTAACCCCTTGGCTCCTGATCTAACCACTCTCAATGCCTGTCTTGCCCTCGTTGCCACATGGTTTACTGAGAACTTTCTACATGTTAATCCTTCTAAGTCCGCTGCTATTTGGTTCTCCTTTGGTGCTCCTCTCCCTTTCCTATCCCCTACCATGTCAGCTTTTCCCATCCCTCTTGTCTCTACTCTCCGCTACCTCGGTGTCACCTTGGATTCCTCACTCTCCTTTCACCAACACATTTCAGCACTTGTTCGTAGTTCCTTTTCTCATCTGCGTAAGATTCGGGCCATTTGGCCATTCCTCCCTTCCTCCTCTATCGCCTCCCTAGTCTTATCCCTTGTCATCAGGCAATTGGACTATTGCAACTTAGCTCTCGCCGGCCTCCCACAGTACCAGTTATGGCACATTCAGTTAGTCCAGAATACCGTGGCCAGTCTCATTACCCACTCTTCTCTCTCTCATCATGTTAACCTACTTCTCCTTAATCTGCACTGGCTCCCTATCAGAGTTAGATTTATCTAGGTGCTCATCCTTACCCATAGGGCCCACCATACTAGCACACCCCAGTACTTGGCCGATCTCATCCGCCTCTAGCTTGCCACCCCCCGTCTTTTGCACTCAGCACACGGCAATTGTCTCTTCCTTCCTCCCCCGTCCCAGGCCCATCTTGAAAGTACTCGCCGATCTGCTTTCTTTTTTCTAAGCACCGCTCTATGGAACTCACTCCCCCACTGTCTCCGTGTTGAATTGTCGTTCTCCTGTTTCAAAGCCCTCCTCAAGACTTATCTTTTCTATCAAACCTTTGATCTTCCTCTCCCATTGGAACACCATCTCTCACCCTCAGTCGGAGCTCCCCCATGAAACGCTGCCTGGGCCAACTTGCCCCCTCTTCTCCCCTATCTATTCCTGCCATTCTCTCTGGACAGTCGTTTCAATGTTTCTGTATGTTCTTTGCCCCGCTTTCTCTCTTCCTGTCCTATTCTGTAACTTTCCTATTAAAACAATGGCGTTCCTTTTCATTCTCTGCCTCTTGCTAGTAGCCTATTTTATTGTATTCCGCCCTGACGCTTCGGCACAGGTGGTATAACAAGCACTGCGAATAAATAAATTAAATAAAATATGCTACTTCTTTCACTATGCCACATATTGCTACTTGTGTATCTAGTAATCTCATTGCCTGTACCTCCACCACTACTCTTTCTACTCCGCCCCACCCGCTGCCCTTCCTTTTCTTACTCTGTCCATGGCTCTCCTTAACTGTGGATCCTTATGTTCAAAGACCATACTTCTTTCCGATACTATCTTGCACCACAACATTAATGTCCTCTTTCTTACTGAGACCTGGCTGGGGGATGGTGATGAGACCCTCCTGGCCCATTGTCTTCCTCCCAACTTCTTGGCCCTCTCCACCCCCCCACTCTGGCCAATGAGGTAGAGATGTCGCCGACCTCTACCGCTCCTCCATACCTCATCGTGAGATCTCCTCTCCCACCCTCTATTATCCTGGATCCTTACTCCTCTGTCCTGATTCTGACCCCTTTACTCATATCCTTCTACTATACACACCTCCCTCTCTTCGTGCTGACCTCTGGGATTCACTACTACTCACCCTTTCTGAACTTTCACTTTCCTATCCATACCTAATAATCCTCAGTGATTTCAGTATTCACCCAGAATCCCCTTGGACTGCCCGAGACAGGACCCTTCTTCTTCTTTTCTCTGATTTATCCCTACATCAGCACATCCTCTGCCCCATGCATTCGGCAGGACATACCCTGGATCTCATTCTCACATCTGCTACTTCCCCCTATGTCCCCTCAGAGATCTCTACTCTCTTTCTCCCATGATCTGATCATCTTTGTATACTCTTTTCTTTCACCCTTCCTCCACCTATACCTGTGTCTTCCTCTATTCCAGCATGGCTTCAATGACGTATTACCCTCGAAACCCTCCAGCAGTTCCCCTCTGGGGACACCATACTACCCCCAGAGTTTTCCATTGACACCCAGGTTCAGTCCTGGCACGCCTCCTTGAATTCTGCCCTAGATCAAGTTGCTCCATTCTGTCCCTTCCCCATTTCATGCCCATCCAACCAGCACCCCTGGTACAACTCAGTCCTCCTACTCCACCGCTCGTACCTTCGGTGCACCAAGCATCACTGGTGTAAACATTATCCCCCGACTCTCTGTCTCTTCCGATATCATCATCATCAATATAAACACTGCTCCATGATACAAAAAATACTTACTATTCTAATTTAATCTCTTCATCCTTAAACTTTACTCAGCAACTTTATCGTGTCCTCCACTCTCTCTCAACCTCCCATTGTTCCTCATCCTCTGCTTGTCACTCCACAACTCCAGCCCCCACCCTCCTTGCTTAATTATCGGATAAAGTTTCTTCATTGTGCGGCCAGTTTTCTACCTGTCCCCCTCCATTGTCTCCACCCCCTCTATACTGCCCACCCTCTTCCCCTGCTTCCCCCTCATCCACTCTATCCCTTTCTCACACTTGGTCCACTATCCATCCCCTGTCACCATCAGAGTTGTTCAAGGCCTTGTTTTCCTCCCACAAGACCACTTGTTCCCTAGATCTCATCCCCTCCCACTGGCTCATAGAGCCCTCCCTTGCCCTTCTTCCTTCTTTGCATGTTCAACTCTAGTCTCTCTTCTGGTACTTTCCCTTACCTATGAAATCATGCCCTGGTCCAACCCATTCTTAAGAAACCTGCTCTTGACCCCACTGTCCTGGCTCACTAGCATCCTGTCTCCAATCTCCCCTTTCTCTCCAAGGTGTTAGAGAAACTTGTTTTTGGAAAGCTGTCCATGCATTTTGAGTCCACCCATGCTCTCCACCCCCATCAATCTGGATTTAGGCCAGGTCATAGTACCAAAACTATTCTTCTCCTCCTTCTAAATGAATGCCACACCACTCATGAGCATGGTGACATCACTTTGTCTGTCTTCTTGGATCTTTCTGACACTTTCGATCTGGTTGATCATCTCACTTTTCTCTCCAGGCTTCATGACCTCAGACTCAGGGGCACTGTTCTCTCTCAGTTTCAGTCTTTCCTCTCTGCATGATCTTTCTCCATCCAAGCTGGTTCTGTGACCTCCCCACCTACCCCTCTTTCCTACAGTGTCCCACAGGGTTTGGTCCTAGTCCCCCTTCTTTTAATATCTTTCTGGCTCCTCTCGTGCTCATCATTCAACAATCAAATCTATCAGCTTACTTTTATACTGATGAAATTATTTTACTTCAGCATACCAATCCCACAACACCTGACCTCACCCTCATAAACTCCTATCTTGGCTATCGACAAGCTTCCTCCATCTTAACACTGCTAAATTTGCTGCCATTTGGTTCACTTTCAGGTCTATTTGCCCCACCTTGGCCCCCTCTTTTGCTAATCTTACCATTCCCCTCACCACTTCAAATTGCTACCTTGGTGTAACTCTGGATTCCTCCCTTTCTTTTCACAAGCACATCTCAACTCTTGTTCGTAGCTCCTTTGCTTGTCTTCAGCAGATCCGTACAGTGTGCCCATTCCTCTCCCTCCCCTCACTCACAATCCTCACATTGTCCCTAGTCACTTCTAATTTGACTACTGCAATGTTGTCCTGGCCGGCCTCCCCTTTTTTCAACTCCAGTGCCTCTAACTTCTCAAAGCATGGCAGCTCGGATTCTTACACGCTCTGTTCAGATCCCATTACCCTCCTGCTTAACTGACTGCACTGGCTGCCCCTTAAACACTGCATTGATTATAAGATACTTACCCTTGTTCACAAAGCACTTCACACTGGCATTCCCCAATATCTCTCGGATCTTCTGTGGTATCACACCCCGCATTATCTCCTTAGGTCTATTCACTCTAATAGCCTGGTTCTTCTCTCCCCTTCCTGTGCCCACCTCGATCTCACCCATCACTCTGCTTTCTTTTTTCTGGATCCTGCCCTTTGGAACTCCCTACCTGCCAACCTCTGTTCAGAACCCTCCTTTGTAAAATTCAAAGCCATGCTCAAGATCCACCTTTTTCAAACAGCTTTTAATCTCCTGCCTATTACCACTTAGCTTCCCCCCTGATCCTGCTTCCTCACTTCAGTTTGTACTTTCCTCCTTCTACCTGTCTTCTCCTAGTACTCACTAGTCTCATCTGCTTTCCTGTTGACAATGGCATTGCTTTCCCTTTCTCTTATGTAGCTGATTTTATATTATGTACACTGTTCTGATGCTCTGCCTAAGCGGTATATCAAAAATTCAATAAAAATAAAGATATCCCACCATAGTAAAAAAGTAACAGGTGACCTCGGTAAATATGACAAGATACAAAGTTGAATCATAAAATACATAGCTGCTTTGGATCATAAAATACATAGTTAATGTTATGACATTTTACTACAAGGGGTATGTTTACTAAATGTTCTGACCACTAGCATGGGGTTTACTGTGTGCAATTGGGGTTATTTTAAAGCCTTATTCATACTTTGGACATCTGAAAATGGACATAGAGATGTCCAAAGTACAGAGATGTCTCGGGCCATTTTTGAAGTCTGAACAGGCTGTGGTAGAGGTGTTCTATGAACCTGGATGTCACTACCTGATCTCAGAAATATCCTGGACATTCAGAGTTGCACCTAAGGTTATACCTGCTCCAGGCACTAATAGGCATTGGGAAAGTGCTAGCTTGGGCCATATAACATCCAGAAGATTTAGAGAAAATGGCACTCCACCATATCTGCCTATTACAATGATAACAGCAGTGGGATTTCAACCCTGACTTCCCTGGTCCTAGCCCATTACTCTAACAATTATGCTGTGAGCAAAGAGTATGGCTTGGATTGTAAGATAAAAGCAATGAAAAAAGATCGATTGGAAGACCCATATACGGTAGAAGGCCAGTATGATATGGGAAGCCAATGGTTACATTGAAGTAGAGGTGTGATATGATCAAATTGATAGGTTTGTAGAGTAGCCTAACTTCCATGTTTTGGACTGACTGAAGCTTCTTGAGTTCATAAGCAGCAATACCACAGTAATTAGAGTTGCAATAATCCAACTGCAAAAGGACAAGGACATGGATCAATGTATGTAAAGCCCGAGTGTAGATATAGGATTTAATGGAATGGATGCATCTAAGCACATAAAAAGATGTCTTAATTATTGTTGAAATGCAAACATGGAAAGATATGCTAGAGTTCAGGGTGACCCCAGTAAAGTAGAGAGGGAGTAAGAGAGATAGGAGAGCCATCAATCATGGGAGAGAGTGAAGAGAGTTAGACCTGCCAGATATCTAGAGAGCTCATGATTTGAAGGGACTGAGTTTGAAATGATGATCACAGAGTCATGGGGAGATGGCCTCCAGGCATTTATTCATTAGATTTAGATCAGGGGTTGCAAAATTGGTCTAGACTTTAATAGGGATAAATGAGACAAAAGCACAAATGTGTTTGTTTCCAAAAACTAAATGAATGAGTATATTCTGATAAACAAAAGAAGTCCTAAAATGTTTAGCGCATACATTTCTAACTGAAATACAATTTTTCAATCTATTTTCTAACATACCGCATGAGACAAATGTCCTCCAACTATCATACTTAGGGGTATGTTTACTAAACTGCGTTAGTGCAATTCGTGTTAGGAGCCGCGGTAGTGACAGAAACCCCAAATAAGGACATGGGCGGTACATCATCACCACTAACGCGCGTTCAAAAAATTAACGAGCGTTACCGGGCGCCGTGCGCGTTACTGCGTGTTAATCGTAAGAAGACGTACAGACACAAAGCGCTGAAACAGAGCTGTAGCACAATGGTTACGGTACTGACCGCTGTTACAGGCAGCATGGGTTCGAGTCCCCAGTGTGCCTAACGCAGAAGGCTGTCCCAGGCATCACCCTGTACATTACAGAGGGAAAGAGGAGGCATGTTTTTCGTTACGTTGAGTATTGGTGTCAGAAACACACCCTCGGAGTGTGCCCAGCCACGTACATTGGTGCGTGCGAGGCTGCATGCGTTGGTACGGGCATAGCCCCGTGCGTGGCTGCGCGCATACAATCGTGCGTGGGTACGTGTGGTTTTACGTGCGTGAGTACGTGTGTTTTTACCAGTGTGGGCATCTTATATTACAGACTCTGTAGGGTGTCTTGCACTTATGCATTATGCTAGCAGATGTACGTGTGATGGCCTATGGTTTATCAGAGCCTGTGAGCAGGTGCTGGAGTTTCACAGGGTTGGATTGTGCCAGTCACACCCATGATGCACTGCACATGCAAATAAGCTGTCCACAGATACACACCATGGGGAATGCACCCCCACAGCACCTCGGCCTGGTAGGGGGAACTGACCATGTGCACCCCCACAGCACCTCGGCCTGATAGGGGGTACTGACCGTGTGTTGTACTGGCACAGAGTAGCTACACACCGTCACATTGTGCGGGTACTGTGCTCACCCTGAGGGTGCAGTGAGGCGCCCAGCACTAGGTCCACAGCACCGTCCATGGCTGAAAGAGGCCATGGCACAGGTCCAAAGCAGTGTTACTGTGTGAGATAGATAGTTTCTGCAGGACCACCTTGGACATCTCTGTCTGCTTCAGTCAGGTGTAGCCCCCATGCACCACCACCACCCCCCTCCCCTAGGGCCAAGGGTGGCAAACAGGGCCCCCCATCAAAAGATCCACAGTCTACCTCCCTGCAAAGGTGGCAGTAGAGGAGAACATTAACCCTAGTCCTACTGAGGAACAGACACCCCACAGGGCAGTCAATGCAGCTCTGTACACAGCCATAACCTCTACCACTAACAGAGCTTTCTCATTTACAGCTCCTACACTCTGGAATCGGTTACCAAGTGATCTGCATGAAATCTGTGATCTAAAGGACTTTAGAAAAGAGCTTAAGACGCACCTTTTCAAATCCCATTACAACCTAACATCATGAGCTACACACGACCGCGTGTAAATATGCATATACAGATCACTTATAAAGTTTTAACAGTTTAGTCAATTGTAAATATGTATATAACAATCAACTATAAGCCTGTAACCTGTATTTTGCTGTGCCCCCCCTCCCCTCCCCTCCCCTCCCCTAATCAGAGTGTATTGAACCTAAATTCTGGCCAGTACAGCCAACCTCACCATGTGTTACAACCACTGCTGATCACTGGAAGCAGCAGGATATAAATGTGCACTAAATAAATAAATAACACAATAGCAAACAGTCATTAGGCCTGGATATGGTATGCTGCACCCCACCACTATCTGATATTCCCCTGGTGCAAGCCATCAGCCACTGCACACCACTCCATCACAACACCTACCAGCTGCAAACAGTCTGCTAGTGCCCAGTGGAGATGCCTGCACCCAGAACTGGGATGTCAGCATACACAGCAAGCAGGTACATCAGTGACTGGGCCCCAAAAGGAAACCCATATTTATCACATGAGAGAAACACTAGATAGCACCATGGGAGTGCCTAGCCATGCTGTGGTCACTGCACAGTCAGGGTGAGAGTGATCTCTCAGCAGGATATACTGAGGTTACCCTGTCTGTGTAGGTGGTGGCCAGGCACTACAATGTGCCTGTCACTGCCCTATGCCCTGTGCAGATTCACCCTGGCCAGGCCACCCTGTCCGGCCTATACCCATGGTACCTTGCTCCTCATTATGCACATTGGCAGCCCAATACTGGCAACATTGCTGGCAGTGTGGACTGTGGAAGGTGTTTGCAGCCACCACACACTGGATAGACAGACAGCCACCCCCACACCTATGCCAGCATTGTGCTACTATAGAGGTGGTCAGCAGCCATACCCACCACACCAGTCATGGGCATAGTACAGGCATGGATATGGTACACAAGGCTGTTGGGGGGTCACTCCCCAGGGTGGTGAACACTGTCAGAGACCAGACCTGCAGCACACACCGCAGACAGCAGAATGATTGTTATGGTGGAGCTCAATGAGCAAAATGTGCTTAACGTAGGAATTGATATCTGCCACTTATCATAGGGAACGTTTGATAGCTCTGTACCATATACCCAGGTGTAGGGTGGCATTGCTAAGGTATGCAACTGCTAGTATTGGGAGATACAGGCAGGGCCCAATGTCTTGCCTCTCCAGGAGGCATTGGCCAATGGGACCTGTGGGTGGGTGTGTGGCCCTGTTGGCTGCTGCTTTACGGCAGAGTTCCCCAACTCCAGTCCTGGTGTTCCAAACACTGTTCGGGTTTTCATGCTGTCCCTCATAAATATGCATGAGCTACATCTGCATACCATGGGGGTGGTGCATAGCTATGCAGCACAGGCATCTTTATTAGAGGCAGCATGAAGCCGGAATGGTGTGGGGCCCTCCAGGACTGCATTTGCGGGACTCTGCTTTAGGTAATGTGCCTGTTTCTGGTGTCTGTGTTTGGTGTGGTAAAATATAGGCCATGCGTATGTTCTCTGCAATAAAGGAGTGTCTTTACTATCACTGTTTAGTGGTGGGTAAACCTATGGGAACTGGGTTGGCAGGAGCTCCAGCTGGGATTTGAACCTGTGACCCTCTGGTCTTACAGGCACTGGCTGTGTCTGTTGCACCACACTATGGCCACAGAGACAGTGTAGTCCCTGGAGTTAGTTAAACCGGCCTGACGAGTCAGAAACCCTGCTCTGCAACAGGTTTACTGTGGCCTCATTTACCTTGTATGCAGACAAAGGTGCACATAAACCTCAGAAAAGACCTCAGAAAAGGGGCACACACTAATAACCAAGCTGGGCAACAATGATATCATTGGGCAACATTACACAACACTCCCAGGACAGCTCCATTACAATGAAATGATCTTTGAAAGGGTCTGCGGAGCGTAGACCCTTCCACACATCATTTCCTTTTTATTTGGTGCTTTACAGGGAGTGTTGTTCCTTGTTGACCATTGCTATCACTGTTGCCCAGCTGAATTATGCTTTTTAAAATGTTTCTTGTGGTCATTTTTAACGTTTTATGTGAAATTTTGTTCTGTGCACATGTATCACACTGCTCACGTTTTGTGGGTTTCCCCGGTTTTTCTGTACATTGCTGACGGAAATTGTTTCTCTTCCCTTTAAATGCCTTTAACGACAGGTTTTCATTCGCGTTGGAATTGAGCTCAGAAATTCAGCGCGTTAGTATGAGGGGAGCCTCTCCCCGCCCACTCTCTGCCCATTGACCCCTTCTCTCCGCCCACTCTCCACCTTCTGCGCTGTTTTAACGCGCCGCGGGACTTTACGATCGTTAACTATGCTTAACGCGCGTAGTATTACGTTAACGGTCGTTAGCACGTCGGTACGTGCGTTATACGGCACTTACGGTCGTTAACGTCGTACAACGCGCGTTATCCACGTTTATCGCACTTTAGTAAACATGCCCCTTAGTTTCCATTGTTCTGTTGTACAGTGATTATTGTACTATACAATTGAACAATAGAAATGCTTAATGCACCTGAATAACACGTGTCTTGAAATACTACTGAAAATAGTATGAGATAAATCAAAAATCCCCCCTTCTCACAACTGGACCTGTGCTCATCCTTTGGAAGTGAGGAAAGACTCTGTCAAGTGTGTAATTTGGAAATTAAGAAGCAAGTCAATTTTCAAAGAGAAATCACTCTTGTCTTTCTTGCCTGGCAATCTATTTCCAGTCACATCTTGCCAAGAAAGCCCAGGGGTGGGTTCACCAGGAGTCAGCATTGACTTGTCAGCACACATTGCATTGCAAATTAGGGGACTAAGAACAACCACAAACTTTGCACCTGCTATGTATGTGAGCAATAGGTGTATATGGGTGGAAGGAAATAAAAGAGAATGCGTACATTTAAAAACTGTATGCACACCTGCTATTTTTTCCATGGTATGATCGCAGGAAAGCCTTTTGCAGTGCATCTAAAGGTGTGCATGCTAGATAAGCCACGTAAACCTTAAGCAATATTTGATGGGAACAATTTTCAATCAAGTCATTTTACCCAGTGATATTTTCTGATCTTTATAATGGCAACAGGTTCTACAAAGAAGCTTGGAAACCTAATTGGAACTTCTAAAACAATTGTTTTTATGTATTTGTATTAGTACAAACTTCCAGCTCTGTTCTATATCATGCTCTCTGATTTGACACACTGTATAGTATGCATTCTATGCGGTTTTGTTTGGGCTCCATCTAGGAATTCATTCATAAATTTAAGGGATTGTTTTAAGAATCAAATAAGAATTATAGCAACTAAAATTCCTTCTGATAGAGAAAGTGGAATTTCAGGGCAGTTAGACTAGGGAACTCTTTTCATATGATTCACCATTTTTAGAAATTACCTCTTACAAAGTGAACTGGTGATGCTATGGAGCAACCTTAGAACTTTTCATTTTCATTTCAAGACTTTGATCTTTTTGCTTGTTTACAAAGGTCCCAAGAAGTTAGCAGGTAAAGGCCTCTGAGATTACACAGTCCAAGGAAAATAGCTCATCCTCTTTTCTGAAGGTCCTGATTGGTGACCTTGAATTCTCTTTGCTACTTATAATGGGGCTGCTTCTGAACAGTACAATGTGGCAGGTGATTCAGACAGAGTTTCCTCATCATGAGTCAGTAGATGAAAGCAAAGTAATAAAAATGGTTGCTTAGAAATAATTCCCCTCATAGGAGGTAATTTTATCAAATCATTCCCACATGTATGTGGCCACATGAATACATAAATAACCTCTTAGAAAACATCAAAGAGTGTAAAAGTACGCACTTTGATATCAAGGCATGAACTTTGCTGGCAGGCATGGTTGAAATTTGGGTGGAGCATGGGTGGAACATGCAAATATTCCTGTAGATTATAAAATACTATAATTTACATCCACACTTGGAAAATATAGGTGCAGGCATACTTGTGTTTATTACAGTAGATAGCTTTAGAACATAGATGCCAAAAATAGTTTCTGCTGTTTTCTGCCGGGAGAGGGGAGTCCTCAAGGGTCTGCTCTCTTGTCTTCCCTGACTACCCTTATGCACACTTTTATTGTTGTTGTTTGTTTGTAAATAATTTTTTTATTAATTGAAGAAAGAAGGGTAAATGTTTTTTATTAATCGAAAAAAGGATTATAACTACAAACATAAGAAAAACACAATAGCTCCAGAGTGTACAACATAAGGAGTAGCAATCAATGAAGCCAGATAATCCTTCATAAAACAGAAGTATTTAAACAAGAACCCAGCTTCTGCGAGCGTGTACACCCCAGATACAATCTAGACAAAGCAGACTGTAAGAACCATGATCATCCCTCCCCTCATCCCACAATCCCTTCCCCACCCACTCTAATCTCCCCTACATCCCCCAACCCCCCTCCCCCCACCCCTAGCAGTCATCAGACATGCATGTCAAGGATAGAACATAGAGTGGAAAAGACTGAAATAGATATTAAAAGGGGCAATAGGGAAGCCATCCCAGTAGCAGGAAGTAAGAAATGGATGCACTAGGAAAGTGTGGAGAGTTGCAACATATGAAAACATCAGTAGGCAGATATTAGTCTCAGTGCATGGAGGAATCTACACCCCACTAGTGCAAGCATCTACCCCTCCATCCCTGACTGCATGCTGTAGAAAATTCTCCCCTCGAAACACCGCCCCCCCTCCCTAGTACCCTCTTCCCCTTCTACCCCAGCTGTTAAGACACTGCATATTTCCCTAGAGAGAGGGCACTGCATATTTCACTAGAAGTATACAGTTAGTCACAGGACTCATACCATGGTTAAATTGGCGAATCCACTAGGAGAGAAGCAAGGTGTACCATGAGAGGGCAAGCAGCAGACTGTCAAAGGCAAAGATACCAAAAGTGAGACCTGTAAGAAACTCTAGGGCTATCACAATAGTCCGCGGGGGTGTGGGGGTGTGGAGGGGGGGGGGGGTAGGAGTAAGCAGGATGCCATCCCAGCCAGAAAGGAGTTAAGCCACGAAGGAAAGAAATTCAGATCACAGTTTTGTCACTGTCTCGGGCCTACCTTAGAGGTCTGCCATACGTTTCTCCATACAATTGATGTCCCAGCCCAAAACCAACCGCTCCTCATATGTTGGCGACTAGGTCCTCTTCCAATAGCGTGCAATGACAATATGAGTCTCAAGGAGCAGGCAGCCAGAGAGGCAGCACAGTCCCTCAGGTAATCTCGGGAAAGATATCCCAACCAACAGCATTCAATCAAGAGGGGGAAGGTCACCCCAAGGGCTTGGCTGATACTGTTGCCAGAAAAGCTGTAGCCTAGGGCAAGCCCATCACATGTGCTCGAAGTTACCCCATCCCCCACAATGCCTCCAATAGAGAAAATCATACTTCCTACCCTAGCGGAATAAATCAGCCAGTGTTATTGACATCTGCATTAGAATGCGGAGCTGAGTATGTGTAATCCCACTTTCCCTCATGAGTGGCCCTCCAAGGAACACAGAAGAAAGCCCCAAAACAGTGACACAATTGGAAATACTGCAAAAAGGTCAAAGGTGTGCCCCACAGTGCCTCAACCTGGTCCTTGGAGACAAAGGAGGAACCCTCAAACAAAGAGGGTAAACGAAGATCACGCCCATGGTACAGGAGTCTCCATCCAAAATTTCTCACAAATTCAAAGGTTGGGATTGGAGTGTAGGGAGATTACCAGGGAGATACCTTGTGCCTTTTGCAAATCACACTCCAGGCCCTCCGCATGGGCCCAAGGAAGGGGTGAGATAGCACCGATGTCTTATATCGCAAGAATAGAACTGCTTGAAGAGGAATAGGATCCATGCCCTTTCCAAACTCACCCAATCAGAGCTCAAGCTAGTCATACAAAAGTAGGCAGTGTGCAGGCACGAACACAAGTAGTACAGCTCTGGGTCAAGGAAGCCTATGCCACCATTACTTTTGGGCAATTTGAGGGTGGGCCAACTAATCTGGGATTTTTTTACCCTGCCATATAAATCCTGAGAGAGTCCATCGGACCGTCTTAAAAAAGCTACAGGGGGACCTGAATCGGGAGCTGAATAAATAAAAATAGGAGCTTCGGGAGGATGAGCATCTTAACACTGTTAATACGGCCAAGCCAGGTTACCAAGTTAGATGTGAGGAATTCTAATTCTTTGATGAGTCAGTCTAAAAGCGTGCGATAATTGAGTGAGACGAGCTGGGAAAGAACCCGAGGGATGTGTATCCTGAGGTAGCGGTCAATCCTGGTAAAGTTACCCGGGAACTCAGGTGGAGTTGGCATAGTGTTGGTTAAGTACATGAGCAAGGCAGATTTCTGCCTGTTTATGATGAAGTTAGATACCTTAGAGAAATGTTTGAGAATAGCCACAATTACTGGGAGCGAGGCTGCAGGGTTGCGAAGGTAGATGAAGGTGTCATCCACGTACAAGGATATGGCATGCGCATGCCCTGCTAAGTTAATTCCCATGGTTATTGCCCCATTTCAAATATGACAGGCCAGCGGTTCTATAGCGAGAGCAAAAAGTAAGGGTGATAAGGGACAACCCTGCCAGATACAACACCTGAGCCAGACAGGGTTGGCGTGAAGGCCCTTAACTAAGACAGTAGTCTTAGGGCAGGCATATATGGCCTCTATCCAGCCACATAGATTTGGCCCAAATCCAAACTTCCTCAGGACTTCCAACAAGTAAGCCCTCTCCACCTTATCAAAAGCCTTGTCAGTGTCAAGCAAGAGTACCGCATAATGTTCTGACCTACATCGAACAGCATGTAGTATATTGATCAGCCGCTGGACATTCTTGATCCATATATATAATTTATAAACCCCATTTGATCTGGGTGAATGAGATCATGAATCTTCATTTCTAAATGAGCGCAGAGATTCTTGGTAAAGATTTTGTAATCAATGTTTAGGAGTGAGATAGGTCTATAGTTTCTGCATGCTAACAGATCCTTCCCATCTTTAGGAATGGCTTGATAGAGTGATGTTGGAAGCACCTTGTTGGTAAGAATGTTATTGAAAACTCAGACCAGAGTGGGAGCAAAAAGCTCAGGTAAGTCTTTGTATAACTCGGCTGGTAAAAAATCTGGTCCTGACGCTTTGGCTATCTTTAATTGGTGAATCGCCAAACACACCTCCTCTAGGGAGAAAGGACGTTCCAAAGTCTCTCAGGCCTCAGGGGAGAAACAGGGAATATCAGTGTTCCCCAGCCACTCCCAGATCTCTGTCTCATTTGCTTCCAGTTTGGAAGAATAAAGGTCTTTGTAAAAATTAACAAACATAGTGACTATCTCTGGGGACTGGTAGGTCATGGTGCTGTGAGCCAAGGATAGGGAATACACCTTACATTTAGTCCTCTGCCTCTTTAACTGCCAAAGAAGTACATGATTTGTCTTGTTTCATAAAAGTGGCATTTGGTTTGAAGCATCATCAAGGTTATGCCTCAGTTTCCAAAGCACATAGCTCACTGCTTGCACATACCAGGCACTGCCACATCTTGGCATCACCATCCTTGCGATGTAGATGTTTCAGCTCTTAAATGATTTTGAAGAGGCTCTCCTGTTTTGAGTGCTCTGTCTTCTCAAGTCCACTGAACAAAGACATCAGATGTCGCCAGAGAACTGCTTTCCCAGTTTCCCACAGATATCCTCAGTATCATTGAAGGAAAAATACTCTTACCACCCCTGCTGTATGGCAAGTAAAAAGTTCTTGTTTTGAAGGAGGCTCCTGCGAAGGGCCCAGGCTCAGGGGGGTGTCTCTAACTCCCTCTCACACAAATCTAGGGAAATGATCGCTGATCAGAGACACTCATAGTGTCAATGGATGTTGTGGACAGTATTGAGAGCAAGAGGCGTGAGAGAAGCCAGAAGTCTATTCTGGAGTGACGCTGTGGTGGCTGGGGAATAGTATGTGTAATCTCGCTCTCCCTCATGAATGGCCCTCCAAGGAACACAGAGGTCCAGATGAGTAACAATCCGCCAATTTGAGAGGGGTGAATATATACATTAATAATTGTAACATCAACAAAGACAAAACCTGGAGCTGACTCTGCTACAGATCACCAATTACTAGTATGCAAACTCAAGCTAAAGTTGAAAAAGAGCAAGCCACTCATGAATGTAGCAAAATATGACCTTGAGGATATACACTGGAATTAAAAGACTGCCTGCAAAATCGATTTGCTGCTTTAGATACAAATGAAAGAGCTCCAGAAGATTTATGGGATAACATCAAGAAGGTTGTGTTGGAAGAAAGCAAGAAATCTCTACAAAAGGTGGAAAAGCAAAAACAGCCAATATGGATGACTGAAAAAACTCTGAAAATTGCCCAGAAACACAGAGAAGCTAAGGCCAGAGGAGAAAGAGAGGCAAGTTCAGAACCCAACAAAGATTTCCAACGGGCAGCAAGGAGAAGTACTACAATGATGCATGCAAGGAAATAGAATCAGAAACTATTAGAGGAAGAACAAGATCAGCTTTCCTAAAGCTATGAGAGTTAAAGAAAAATTCCAGCCTCAAATTGGAATGTTACAAGATGCTCAAGGATCCATGTTGAATGATACTGAGAAGATAAAAAGGTGGAAAGAATATACAGTCGTCATACCATAAATATCAAGTAGACCAACAGCTGTTTCAACCTGCACCTTATGATCAGGAACCATTGATGATTAAAGAAGAAGTTGAAGCAGTATTGAAAGCCTTATCAAAGAACAAATCACCGGGCATAGATGGCATTCCTATTGAAGTATTACAGCAATCAGATGAAGCTTTTACCATACTTACAAGGCTCTGCCAGGAAATTTGGAAGACAAATTCATGGCCAACTAACTGGAAAAGATCCGTGTTTATACCAATACTGAAGAAAGGCGATCCCACCCACTGTGGAAATTATAGCAAAATCACTCCGATCCCACATGCCAGTAAGATTCTACTCAAGATCATTCAGCAGAAACTACAACCATACCTGTAATGAGAACTGCCTGAAGTGCAAGCAGGGTTAAGGAAAGGCGTTGAATGAGAGACATCATTGTGGACGTGAGATGGATCCTTGAAAAGACAAAAGAATACCAAAAGGATATCTATATGTGTTTTATTGACTACAGCAAGGCTTTTGACTGTGAAACCATGAGAAACTCTGGGCCGCATTAAGAAGCTTGGGTATACTAGAACACCTGATCACTCTCTTGCACAACCTTTATATTGATCAAGACACAACAGTTCAAACGGAACTAGGAGAAACAGAATGATTTAAAATCAGCAAAGGTACAGTCAAACCTCGGTTTTCATTATTAATCCGTTCTAAGAAGTCTGACTAAAACCGAAACGTACGAAAACCGAAGCAATATTTCCCATAGGAAATAATGTAAATTCAATTAATCCGTTCCAGACACCCAGCTCCTGTCACTTCTCTCACCTGCCCGATCGTCCACAGGACAGCAAACACACAGATATTGTACTGTACGGCACTGTAATCTGATCGCTGACTCCGTCTCAACAGCAATTTGCAAGCATACCCTGCAAGAGAAAGAACTGCCTCCCACATTCATTCAACATCTCCTGCTTACATTGACAGCTACCCTGCTACCTCCGAGCCTGAGGGGGCGCTCCAGAGAACAGGCAGGCAGTGGAGAGATCGGGGCCTTCCTCTCTGTGCAATCCTTGGCTCTTGACAGCTACCCTGCTACCTCCGAGCCTGAGGGGGCGCTCCAGAGAACAGGCAGGCGGTGGAGAGATCGGGGCCTTCCTCTCTGTGCAATCCTTGGCTCTTGACTCTGACTCTTGCTCAGCTGACTTTCGCTTCAACACGCGATCGGTGAGTCCGGGGGGTAGTGCTGCCGGGACTGGGCGGGCAGTGTATACAGACCAGCGCGAGGTTGACACTTCTTCAGGAGTTGGGAGTTGTACAGTTTTCAGATCTGGCAGCACAACGAAAACCGAGGCGATATCCGATAACCGAGACAACATCTCAGTCAGAAAAGACGTCGAAAACCGAAACGTACGAAAACCGGGGCCAACGAAAACCGAGGTTTGACTGTATATGACAATGCATACTTTCCCCCTACCTCTTTAATTTATATGTAGAACAAATCATCAGAGAAGGAGGACTATATGAAGACAACTGAGGTGTGAAGATTGGTGAAAGACTCATCAACAACCATCGCTATTTTGATGATACCACATTACTGGCTGAAAGTGAAGATGATCTGAAACATTTGCTTCTCAAGATCAAGTCTTAACATGGGCCTGCACCTTAATGTTAAGAAGACAAAGATCCTCACAACTGGCAAAATCAATAAGTTCATCATTGATGGAGAAGAAATTGAAATAGTTGACAACTTTAACCTACTTAGATCAACAATCAATAAAGAAAGGATAAGCTGTCAAGAAATCCAATGATGCATTGCTCTTGCCAGAATGGCTAGGAAGGACCTAGACAAGATTCTCAAGAGCAGGGATGTCTCTCTCCATACAGAGATTTGACTTGTCCAAGCCATGGTATTTTCGATAACATCATATGGAACACCAGATCTAGTGCAAGAGATAAGGGTGTTGGGGCCACTTGGCAATAGTGATCATAGCATGATCACCTTTGATTTAATTAGTGGAGGAGGGATAGTAAGGAAATTCACAGTACTACCTTTTAACTTTCGAAAGGGAGACTATGATAAAATGAGGAAAACAGTTAAGAAAAAACTAAAAGGAGCAGTTGCAAAGGTTAAAGACGTACATCAAGCTTGGGTGTTGTTGAAAAATACTATCTTGGAAGCCCAGACCAGCTGTATTCCACGCTTTAAGAAAAGTGGAAGGAAGTCCAAAAAACTACCAGCATGGTTTAAAGGTGAGGTCAGAGAGGCTGTTGCCAAAAAAGCATCTTTCAGGAAATGGAAAAAAGAGCCAAATGACGAAACCTGGAAACAGCACAAGCACTGGCAAGTCAAATGCAAGGCATTGATAAGGCAGGCAAAGAGAGAATGTGAGAAGAAGCTTGCTGCGGAAGCAAAAACACGAAATAAAGACCTTTTCAAGTACATTCGTAGCAAAAACCTGTGAGAGAGTCAGTTGGTCCATTAGATGATAAAGGGGTTAAAGGAGCACTAAGAGGCGACAAGGCGATAGCGGAGAGACTGAATGAATTATTTTCTACGGTCTTTACTGAGGAAGATGTAGGGATGTTACCCATGACTGAAGTGGTATTTAAAGGTGTGGAAGAATTGAAGGAAATATCGATACATCGGGAAGATGTCTTACAACTATTAGATAAACTGAAGAGTAGCAAATCACCTGGGCTGGATGGTATACATCCAAGGGTGTTGAAAGAACTGAAATATGAGATTGCAGACCTGCTATCAGTAATCTGTGAACTATCATTAAAATCATCTCTAATACCTGAAGATTGGAGGATCGCCAATGTAACACCAATTTTTAAAAAGGGTTCCAGGGGTGATCCGTGAAACTACAGACCGGTGAGCCTGACGTCAGTACCGGGAAAAATGGTAGAAACCATCATAAAGAATAAAATTACTCAGCATGTAGATAGTCACAACCTAATGGGAGACAGCCAACATGGCTTTAGACAAGGAAGATCTTGTCTTACTAATCTGTTATGTTTTTTTGAAGGAGTGAATAAACAGGTGGACAACGGTGAGTCAGTGGATATTGTGTATCTGGACTTTCAGAAAGCCTTTGACAAGGTCCCTCATCAGAGACTTTTGGCAAAACTAAAGAGTCATGGGATAGGAGGCAGTATACTATTGTGGATCAGGAACTGGTTAAAAGATAGAAAGCAGAGGGTAGGGCTAAATGGCCAATTTTCCCAATGGAGAAAGGTGAATAGTGGTGTACCCCAGGGATCTGTGCTGGGTCCGCTGCTTTTTGACATATTCATAAATGACCTGGAAAGTGGAATAACGAGTGAGGTTATCAAATTTGCAGATGACACAAAACTATTTAAAGTTGTTATAACCCAAGAGGATTGTGAAAAATTGCAAGAGGATCTTGATAAATTGGAAGACTGGGCATCAAAATGGCAGATGAAATTTAATGTGGACAAGTGCAAGGTTATGCACCTAGGGAAGAACAACCCAAACTATGGTTACACGATGCAAGGTTCCACATTAGGAACCACCACCCAGGAAAAAGATTTAGGCGTCATTGTGGATACCATGTTAAAACCCTCGGCCCAGTGTGCAGCGGCGGCCAAGAGAGCAAATAGAATGCTTGGTATGATAAGGAAAGGAATGGAAAATAAAACAAAAGATATTATAATACCTCTATATCGTTCCATGGTGAGACCGCACCTTGAATATTGTGTGCAATTCTGGTCGCCGTATCTTAAAAAGGATATAGCGATTTTAGAAAAGGTTCAGAGAAGAGCCACCAAAATGGTAAAGGGGATGGAAGGATACTCCTATGAAGAAAGGCTAAAAAGGTTAGGGCTCTTTAACCTGGAAAAGAGACGGCTGAGGGGAGATATGATAGAAGTCTATAAATTAATGAACTGAGTGGAACGGGTAAACGTAGATCGATTGTTTACGTTATCAGAATATAGAATGACTAGGGGACATGCAATGAAGCTACAGGGTAAACTATTTAAGACTAATAAAAGAAAATATTTTTTCACTCAACGTGTAATCAGACTCTGGAATTTGTTACCGGAGGATGTAGTAAAGACTGTTAGTGTAGCTGGGTTTAAAAAAGGTTTGGACAAGTTCTTGGAGGAAAGGTCCATAGACCATTATTAAGAAGTGACCGAAGATATCAATGCTTGACCCAGTACAAGCATTGTGGAACTTGTGTCTCTTGGGGAAACTGCTAGGTACATATGAGCTAGATTGGCCACTGTTGGAAACAGAATACTGGGCTTGATGGACCTTGGTCTGACCCAGTATGGCATATCTTATGTTCTTATATGTTCTTATGGATGCAAAAATTGGTCAGTGAAAAAGACAGACAGGAAGAAAATTGATGCCTTTGAATTATGGTTCTGGCAAAGAATACTGTGTATATCATGGACTGCCTGAAGAACAAACCAGTCAGTACTAGTGGAGATTAAACCTAAGCTTTCCTTAGAAGCTCAGATGACAAGACATCGACTTTCATACTTTGAACACATCATATGAAGAGAGAGATCGTTAGAGAAAGACATAATGCTTGACAAGGTAGAAGGTCAATGCAAAAAAGGTAGGCCGTCAATGAGATGGATTGTACCAATAAAATTACCAGCTCTAGAGCCTTCACTTATGTTGTCCTTACTCTCTGGAATGCTTTTCCCAACAATTTACGGATGATAAAAGACATACAAACCTTCCGTAAAGAACTTAAGACACACCTATTTATCGAACACTATGGTTCTTCTACCAATAGCCGGCTGTCACAAACAACCTAATTTCTCTACTAACCTTTATAACTATCATACTTATCCTCTCATTATGCAGAATGTTTTGAAACAGTGAATAGCTTTTGTATGTAATTATGTTAACAATGTTTCTGTTACCACCCTTAGATTTTGCATATAGTTATGGTAACATCGTTTCTGTTACCATCCTTAATTTGTAAATGAGTTCTACTGATGTTATAATGTAAAGTTATTTGTTATGTTCATTATAAACCGCCACTGGTCTTTAGAATTGACAGTATATAAAAACTACTAAATAAATAAAATAACAGCGGCTATGGGTGCCAATCTATCAACAATGAGCCACCTGACTGAAGACTGAACACAGTTTAGGTCAACTATCCGGAGAATCAAAATGAGTAGATACCGACTCGACGGCACTTAACAACAACACTTGTAAGTAGGATTCCTGTTAAGGACCAGTCAGGATGAGGAACCTAACACCAGGATCATTATATTGTGCAGTGAACTGGAAGGGCCAATTCTGGGAGAAAAGAGTCACAAACCCCCTTCTGTGAGATGAGAAGTTAGATGCAAAGACCTGTAGGAACATAGTGGATTGGAGCCTTAGATGATCCTGCCCAGACAAGTGGGATTCCTGCGGGAAGATTATGTCAGCTTTCTCCCTTCTCAGCTGGTCCAGTACCCATCTGTGCTTTATCAGGCTGTGGAGGTCCTGGATATGAGCTTAACCATAATCCTGCAGAGGACCGTCCGCTACTATATCAGTCAATCTGTCCATTTCACTGACCAAGAAAGGACAGTTATTACCCTGTGCCTCCTCATGGTGCACCATGACCCCATGGTCCATCCTCCCTCTCTTGTCTGTTCTATGGAATCCACTGCCCTTCATCTCCCCCACCCCCCAACCCCCCTCACCCACAATCCTTAATAAAGATGGATATGCTGTAAAAAAAAAAAAAAGCATGTGAGAACCAAAATGGCATCAGGAATGCCCTATAAGGGGGAGCTGATGTCGTGAGACAGGAGCATCCCCTCCCACCCTACCAGCTCATAAAGGGGTGTTACCTTTGACAAGAAACGGCCATTCGAGTGCAAAACTATCTGGACTCATTTGTCATTGCCCACCGCCAACTTTCAGCTCGGTAGCTGTCAGGAGCAGTCGCCAGAAATCAGAACTGCCACCAGTGCAACCGGGTGTGCGCTACCCAACCTGTCAGACCTGCCAGTCCTTAGTTACCCATGAAAAGGCCTTATCCAAGATATCTGAAGGGCACCTACACAGGTAGTGCACTTCAAATATCCCAGCTAAGTCCCTAACGCACCCAGATGCTATCCGCATAGCATCGGGGCATGTTAGGGGCATTCTGGGGTGGAGCAGGGGTAGAGGAAGTGGCTACATGGGTAGCAGCGATTTTCGGTGTTACCTGCATAGTCCTCTGTGCCTTAAAGATATGCAAGAAAAAAACTCGCCTATCTTTAAGATGCAGAGGCTATGCGGGTAGCAACAAAAATTGCTGCTACCCGTGTAGCATCTGTGGCTGCCAGGGTGTCCGGGCTAACCCGGATATTCACTTCCGCTGGCACGGAAGTGAATATCTGGGTTAGGGGGGTCAGTGGGCAGGCTATGTGCCACCACGGTGTATAGCCTGCACACCTTAATATCGGGCCAATAGTCCACTTGTCTTTTTTCAAGTCGTGTATGGTAAGACATTTAGGATATTGTATGACTAATGAGAACTCTTGGATGGTGACCCAGATTCAGATACTTCCGTACCTTGATTTTTGTAATATTTTCTATCTTGATTTAGCTATTTCATTTCATTTATTAGGCTTGATATATCACCCTTAGTGAGGGACAGCAGAACCGTTTACAAAAATAAAACCAGATTACAAACACATATGATGGACAGGAAAGAAACACAGGACATCAGAGAGCATAGCCAAAGAGGAGAAATAGAATTATGAGGGGTCCGGTGTAAAGTTATATGCTATGGAGAATAGATGGGTTTTGCGGAGTGATTTGAACTTGGAGAGTGGGAGGTTATTCCAGAGAAAAGGGCTGAGGAAATGAAAAGTTGAGTGACTGATGGATTCTAAATGTGTCTGGGTGGAGTGGGGGAGAAGAAGGCAGTTCATATGGATAGTGCGGAGGGAACGGTGAGATATGTGTGGTATGATGAGGGAGGAAAGATATTGCGGAAGACCAGTGTGGAGTGTTTTATGAACCTGATGCAAATCTTAAACTGGATACAAAATGAAACCAGGAGCCAATGTAGATGGATGAGCAGGGGAGTAATATGGTCGAGACGTGAAGCATGAAAGATTAGTCGTGCCGCTGTATGTTGAATGAGTTTTTTATTTAGATCCTTGTAGGTGATACAAAATTCTGTGGTTTGGATCATTTTTAATCTATGGAAGATGGACTACATTTCCAGTTGTTACCAAGAGCTGGACTGATAGTGGATTAAGGACCACATTTTATTTAAATGTCACTGCATGGTCCATCAATCACTTCATGCCGATTTTTCAATGGAACTGTCATTTTTGCTTTATCTGTATTGCGGCGACCCTGCCCGGCTTAAGGGGTTAAAGGCAGGAGCAGCCGCTGTGCTTCGTGAGGGAAGAGTAAAACCTTTACCCCAGGAATGCTGGGAGTTGTAGTTTCAGTTCTTCTCACTCCGAAATTAAAGAAACTGTAGTTGTGGGGTTTCTTGATAATAAGTATTTTATTAAAGCAAAAGATAAATGTTCCATCACATGGCATGTAATAATGCAAAACAAAGGTGTTTCAAAAGGCTAACAGAAACTCAGGATAAATGCAACTCAAAAGTATATTGCTGCTTTTCACTTTCCAGCCAATTACTCTCTTTTGCCTCCAGAGGCCAGTTAGGCTCACTGCAGCCTCTTACGTTACTCTCACAGTGCTTGGGAAAACATGTGCACGTAATTAGAGCTTCTTTCAGCAGTGCAAACAACAGCTTTGTAACTCTCAGATCACAGACGGCAAATGCATTTCCTTCAGCTTGACTTATCTATACAACAAATCGTACAGTCCATTTGTTCACAGCCTGGTAAGTCTGTATTACTCTCTGTTACTCCTTCAAGCTGTAAGGCATTACTAGCTTCTTGTGAAATTAGCTGTTGTCTAGCTTGCAACTCTAAGAATTGTTTAAAGCTTTGAAGTAGCAATTCAGCCTGTTCCTTGTGAGATAGGGTACTATTGTCTGCTATAGAACTTCCCTTCTGCTCAAGGCTGTTTGTCTTCTCATCTTGTAAGTTAAAGGCATCAGAATAATTGCTAGTCTCTTTGGCAATTGTTTCATAGATAGGAGAATTATCTTTATATTCAGCTTGGCAAGCGTGTGGCCAATTACTCACTTTTTGCAGAGCCCTTCTGTCTTCAGACGGCTCCAAGGTTCTCCAGCTGTTCTGTTTGTTGCACTCCGGCACAAACGACACTTCAGAGAATGATTGCTCTTTCACCTGTGCTTGCCTTGAAGGCTTTCTCTCCCAAGGCGTTGCCTTCCAACGGCTATCCACTTCAAGGTTAAGTCCTCTCTCCGTGGGACTTCTGCTTACTTCCCTTGAATAGAATTGTGCAGGTTTTCTTCTTATGCCAGGTTCCCAAGTATCATTAGACTCTCCTCTGGCCTTCCAACCATCCTCTTGTTTCTTCCTCCTGTATTCCTTCCTGGGCTGCTTCTTCTTCAACTCATTCCCATACTCGTACTGAGTCACAGCCTCCTTCTCGTTCCTCCTCTCTCTCTGCTTCCGTTCCTGCTTCTTCCTCTGCCTCTGCTTCCACTTCTCCTGCTCAGAGCCATGCTCTGGTTTAAAAGTATGTTCTCTCTTAGGCACGCCCCTTCCCAGGGCTGGGTGTGCCCAATCGGAACTGCAGGACTCCTCCCCTGGGCTGGTCTCCCTGCTCAGCTCTGTGGAATAGAGTCTCTCTTTTTTCCTTGCCCTGTCATTTTGGTGTAAATCCTGCTGAACCTCAGGATTTTCCTCTGTCTCCATAGGCTCAAGAGGGCGCTGCTCACCACAGTATGTACCTAGTCGTATCCTGCGACCAAGTCAACAAGGGATTCTTGATATCCCTTCTGTCTCTCTGGCTCGCAACACAAAGCCTTTGTTTCTTTACCAGCAATCTGATTACTTGATATTTTGGAAATTTTTGAAATCTCATCTGTTTGCATGATGGTTGATCATGTTTTGTACCAATGGTCTGTGTGTACCTTCTTGTGATGTTTTTGTATTTATATTTTAATGCTTTGTCAGTATGTTGTACCTCACCTAGTAATAATTTAATAATTGAGGTACAACATACAGACATATAATAAATGAAATGAAATGAAATGGAACATGCTTTAACTAGACACCCTCTTACAAAATCATATTTATATAAGATAAACTACTATGTCTATGATGAAGAACATGCCTGGACTTCAAAATC
Source organism: Ichthyophis bannanicus (assembly GCA_033557465.1). NCBI lineage: Eukaryota > Metazoa > Chordata > Amphibia > Gymnophiona > Ichthyophiidae > Ichthyophis > Ichthyophis bannanicus. The sequence goes on along the minus strand of CM066035.1, from coordinate 767,492,540 downwards.
ATTGTTTTAAATTAAATTAAATTGCCGGTATCCCAGTTTCACAACATCCTTCTGCAGTTCTAACTCCATAAAAGGTTCTTGTGTTTGAATTTCGGATAAGTTCATAAGAGGCTTAAGATTTGTTCTAGATATGCCACACAAGCAGCAAAGGGCCAGTATGAGTGAGAGTATGCATGTGGGATGAAAGGAATCCAGTCTTCTTTTCAGTAAAAGAAAGGATCACACAGCCCTGTGATAGGGATTTCCTTAGGACCGTGTACAGTCCCAACCCTCTGTGTTGGGACTGTACACAGTGCATGGTTCAAGAGGAATCGCACAGTGGATGCTCACTCAGTAAGTAATCGACATGTTGCAGTCCATTGGGAATGGCTGTGAGCTTCCAGCTGAATCAAAAATTGCTACAGTCTGGGTAGATATCAGCCTGTGGTTCAACCAAACTCTAATCTGAACTACTCCTTATCTCACTCATGTATGCACCTTTAGATATATCCAGGCTATTGACCCCTGTACCTTTTCTTCTTGGAATATGCTTAGCTGTATTTATTAATTTATTTAAAAGGATTTATATTCCGCACAATAACCGAGGCAGATTACAAAATACATACACAATACATGTACACTTCGTCAAAGTCAAGATATTGTTATAAAATAAAAGTAATCCTTTGCCTGTTTTCCATTATGTGGTTTAGATATCCACATATAATTGACAGGACAAATTTGATTAAGAATCACAGTATTAGTTTCTAGCAACCAAGATTCAGTGATGCAGAATATATTGGGTTTTTCCAAACAGAGTATATCATGCAGCACAGAAATCTTGTTTCTCACAGATCTTGCATTAACTAAATACAACATGTAAGAAGATGATTTAGTTGAGTTTGTCATTAACTTTGAGTCTAAACCACAATAATGTAAAATTCTTTCTGATCTAGGAAGACGACGATGATACGATAAAGGGCCATAATGACCATGACTCGTACTTACTAGGATACTGAGAGATATACACATGATTAGCAAAGAAGAACCACAGCCTACAAACAATGACTTCTCTCAATATTTTTACAATATGCCACTCTCCGGTTCACGCAAAGGAGCACATCAAGGAGCCTCTTGGTCGCGCTCCTTCGTTGGTGCGACAGAGGAGGCACTCCACCCCCGGTGCACTGTGCCTCTGGCGTGCAGCACAAGCATTTAAGTACTAGCACCCCCAATGATGTCACGGGGGGGGGGGGGCAGAGCTGGCTCTGTCCCTGCTTGTGCTGCAGCTGTCAAGGTGAAATTCAAATGTGGTCAAACAGCAGGGCAAGTTCTAAAATGCTGCCAGTAGATCTTTGCAGGTGTTTCACAAGCAGGCAAACCTCTGCCTTCCAGCGTGCAGCACAAGTATTTAAGCACTGGCACCCCCAATGACATCACCAGAGGGCAGAGCTGTCTCTTTTGGGATCCAGCCAAGTATTTGTGACCTGGATAGGCCACTGCTGGAAACAGGATAGTGAGTTTGATGGGCCTGACCCACTATGGCAAATCGTATGCTCTTCTGTTCTTATCTCTAATGAATATTATGGCCTCCTGCCCCCTCCCCACCTTTTCTTCATGAAACAACTCTTTCCTCAAAGTTTTCCTCTTTGTTGATGATATCAAAACCTATAGCAGGGTGCACACCTGGAATGTGAATGCATAAGATGAGGAGGAGTCTAGTGACGCTTAAAGAATGATCTAATGTTAAGCAGCTAATGTTTAATGCTAAAAAATCAGTCATGCATTTGGACTGCAAAAGAACAAGGGAATAATGCAGCATATGAGATGAAGTTCTTCACTGCATGAAAAAGAGTAGGGTATGGTATGTGTGTTGGTGGGGGAGGGGTAACAAACAAGTAGCAAATAGGTAGATAAGGATGCTTGGGTGCATAGGGAGAGGAAAAAATGATGATGATACCTCTGATAAGTCTCTGGTGGGATCTCATTAGGAAACCTGCTTTCCTAACAGGGGCTCTACAGATCAACCAACAGTAAGGATTTGAGGGTTTATTTTATTATACTAAATTGCTAGCTCTCTGACTGGGAGCTCTTAAAAAGGGTTTTTTTGTATATTTTTAAAGCTAGGTTACTTTCGTTTTGGTGCTTTAGTGGAACTTTCCTTGAGCACAGTAGGTTGCTGAACTCTAGTAACCTCCTCAGTTTTGGAAACTGCTAACACCTAATCAGGTGTTAGTGGGCCTGATTACCTGAGAGCAGCTGAGGCCTGCATAAAAGGCTCCAGTGCCCTGCCCTGTTGAGGCTTTCCTAACAGGGGCTCTACAGATCAACCAACAGTAAGGATTTGAGGGTTTATTTTATTATATTAAATTGCTAGCTCTCTGACTGGGAGCTCTTAAAAGGGTTTTTTGTATATTTTTAAAGCAAGGTTACTTTCGTTTTGGTGCTTTAGTGGAACTTTCCTTGAGCACAGTAGGCTGCTGAACTCTAGTAACCTCCTCAGTTTTGGGAACAGCTAACACCTAATCAAATGTTAGTTCCCTCCCTACCCACCCAGACTCCCACCCACCCCTAGTGAGCAGTCTTGCTTTATAGGGCACCTCCCCATTTAACAAATCACAGAAAATTGGACCAGCACATTTTGAATATAATTAAAGAGATTTAACTGCTTTTTCTCTGAAAGGACAGCTGGGAAACCGACTGGTACTTAGTAGATCTCTCTCTTTTGCTTTAACATATACCTAAGCTCCACGAACAGAACAATGGCTGGGAAAATCATATCGCTAAATCTGTTGCCCCCGTTACAGCTTCTGCCTCGGTCCAGACAGAGGTCCTAATGCCAGTTGAAGGACCGGTTCCATGTGCAGGGTGCCTGCATGCTGAAGCACTGAGGAAACAAGTGGAGGAACTCAGAGAGGAGGTGGTGAGGCTGAGGAACATTCAAGACAGTGAGAAGTACATTGAAGAGATGCTTCTTGCAGCAACCAAGCTCTCCAGCAGAGGAGAAGATGGGTGCCAACAGAATGTTGATGGTTGGACACAAGTCACCAGGGCCTGCAAAATCATCAATCCAACTTCTCCAACCCTTGAATTGAAGAACCATTATGCAGCCCTGGAAGTGGAGGAGGTGAAAGCATCCCTGGAAAGGGAAGAACCAGAGCTCAAGTACCACAAAGTTGCAGAATCAGTGACCAGAAGGAAATGAAGGGTAGTGGTGGTTGGAGACTCTCTTCTGAGGGGTACTGAGGCATCCATCTGCCGACCAGACTTGATGTCCAGAGAGGTATGCTGTCTGCCTGGTGCCAAAATCCAAGATGTTACGGAGAGTTTGCCGAGACTCATCAAGCCCACTGACTATTACCCAATGTTGCTAATCCATGTTGGAACAAATGATACTGCCAGGTATATCTCGGAACGTATCAAAAGTGACTTCATGGCTCTGGGACAGAGGGTGAAGCAGTTAGGTGCACAGGTGGTGTTATCTTCAATCCTCCCTGTTGAGGGTAAAGGCCAAGGCAGAGAGGCTCACATCCTGGAGATGAATGCATGGCTGCGTGGATGGTGTCATTGAGAGCGTTTTGGTTTCCTAGACCATGGGATGCTGTTCCAAGGGTTGCAGAGCAGAGATGGCATCCATCTTTCCAAGAAAGGTCAATGCGTCTTCGGTAGTAGACTGGCTAATCTACTGAAGAGGGCTTTAAACTAGATTCATTGGGGATGGGTGAAGAAAGCCCGCAGGTAGGTGAAAGCCCCCAGGTAGGTGATACATTAAATACCTTTATGGAAATGGGTAACAGGGGTAACATATGGAGAGCAGTGTGAATAAATGCCCGTAGCATGCGAAATAAGATCCCTGATTTTGAAGCTTTGGTGGGAGTGGCTGACTTGGATTTAGTGGCAGTTACAGAAACATGGTTCACAGAAAACCATGATTGGGATGTAACTATACCTGGCTATACTTTATTCAGAAAGGACAGGGCAGGAAGAAGGGGAGGAGGAGTGGCACTATATGTAAAAACTACTATTAAAGCTTTGGAATTACAGAGCTTAAAAGGGAGAGAGGAGGCATTGTGGGTTAAACTAGAAAGAGGGAAAGAGAAATCTATTTGCATTGGTGTGATATACAGACCATCCTCACAAGAGGAAGAGGTGGACAGAGAGTTAATTGAAGACATACGCAGCATTGCTAGGAAAGGGGAAGTGCTACTGATTGGAGATTTCAATATGCCAGATGTTGATTGGCACATTCCTGCTGCAGTATCATCTAGAAGTAAGGAGATCCTGGATTCTCTACAGGGAGAACTATTCAGGCAATTGGTAACAGACCCCACACGTGAAGGGGCCATACTGGACTTGGTACTTACCAATGGTGAAAGTGTTTCTGATGTTGTAGTGGGAGATCATTTTGCATCCAGTGATCACCAGATGGTGTGGTTCAGTATTAGGACTAGGGCTGTTAGATTCCATTCAAAGGTGAGGATCTTAGACTTTAGGAAGACTAACTTTGCGAAGATGGGCCAATACCTCAGTGAGTCCTTAGTGGGATGGGAACAGCTGGGGGATGTAGAAAAACAATGGCCAAAACTGAAAGGGGATATTTTAAGGGCAACAAACCTTTTTGTTAAAATGGTAAATAAAGGTAAAAGGAAAAGGAGGCCGCTATGGTTTTCGAAAGAAGTAGCTGATAAAGTGAAGAAAAAGAGGGAGGCCTTCATGAAATACAAGAGATCACAGAGAGTGGAAGACAGGCATCTGTATTTGGAAAAACTTAGAGAAGCTAGCAAAGTAGTCAGGAAGGTAAAGATTCAAAAGGAGGAGGAAATAGCCAATGCAATAAAATGGGGGGATAAGACGTTTTTCAGATATATTAGTGAGAAGAGGAAGGGCAAAAGTGGTATTGTCAAACTCAAGGGTGCAGGGGAGGAATATGTAGAAGCTGATAAGGATAAAGCGGAATTGCTTAGCAAATATTTTTGTTCTGTGTGCACAGATGAAGAACCAGGAGCAGGACCTCAGAAAACACCCACAAACAGGAACAGAAGGGAGGGACATCTTGAACAATTTTCAGAAGACTGTGTTCATGAGAAACTAGCTCAACCTAAAGTAGACAAAGCGATGGGACCGGATGGGATACACCCTAGAATACTGAGGGAACTTGGGGAAGTTCTAGCAGCTCCACTGACTGACCTTTTCAATGCCTCGTTGGAGTCGGGAGTAGTGCCAAAGGACTGGAGAGAGGCTCATGTGGTGCCTTTACACAAAAGTGGAAGTAAGGATGTGGTTAAAAACTACAGGCCAGTTAGTTTAACTTTGGTGGTGAGTAAATTATTGGAAACGCTGCTGAAAGAGAAAATAGTGAGGTTTCTGGAGTCCAGTGGAATACAGGATCTGAGGCAGCATGGGTTCACCAGAGGCAGGTCTTGTCAGACAAATCTGATTGATTCCTTTGACTGGGTGACCAGGGAGTTGGACCGAGGGAGAGCCCTAGATGTGGTGTATTTAGATTTCAGTAAAGCCTTTGACACTGTTCCTCACAGGCGACTTATAAACAAACTGAGCACCCTAGGGATGGACCCTAAAGTTGATGCTTGGGTTAAAAATTGTTTGGGTGGGAGGCGACAAAACGTACAAGTAAATGGAGCTCACTCTGAGGAGAAGGATGTTACCAGTGGTGTGCCCCAGGGATCTGTCCTTGGTCCGATTCTTTTTAACATCTTTGTTAGTGATATAGCGGAAGGGTTGTCGGGTAAGGTTTGCCTCTTTGCGAATGATACCAAAATCTGCAATAGAGTAGACACCCAGGAAGGTGTAGATAACATGAGGAGGGTTCTAGCTAAGCATGAAGAATGGTCTAGAATTTGGCAGCTGGGATTTAATGTTAAAAAATGTAAGGTCATGCATTTGGGCTGCAGCAATCCAAGGGAGCAATATAGTATAGGGGGTGAAGTACTTTTGTCCTCTAAAGAAGAGCGGGACCTAGGCATGGTTGTGTCTGATGATCTTAAAGTAGCTAAACAGGTAGAAAAGACGACGGCTAAAGCTAGAAGGATGCTTGGGTGCATACGGAGAGGAATGGCTAGCAGAAAAAAGGAGGTGATAGTGCCTCTGTATAAGTCTTTGGTGCAACCTCATTTGGAGTATAGTGTGCAATTCTGGAGACCGCACCTTCAAAAGGATGTGAACAGGATGGAGTCGGTGCAGAGGGTGGCTACTAAAATGATTAGTGGTCTTCATTATAAAGCATATGAGGACAGACTGAAGGATCTTAATATGTACACCTTAGAGGAAAGGCGGGATAGAGGTGATATGATTGAGATGTTTAAATAGCTCCGTGGCATAAATGTTCAGGAAGAGAGCCTCTTTCAACTGAAAGCAAGTTCTGATGCGAGGGGACATGGGATGAGGGTGAAGGGAGATAGATTCAGGAGTGATATGCGGAAATATTTCTTTATGGAAAGAGTAGTGGATCCGTGGAATAGTCTCCCAGTGGACGTGGTAGAGATGAGGACAGTAACTGAATTCAAAAAAGCATGGGACAAACACAGAGGATCTCCAAAGGTAAAAAGGGGACTGTTGTAGTTGTTGATATGGAAGGACAGACTAGATAGGTCATGTGGTCTTTTTCTGTCATCATATTTCTATGTTTCTATGTTTAATTCTGGAGACTACATCTTCAAAATGAAACAAACTGGATGGGGTTTGACTATAAGATAGTTACTGACATGGTCATAACAGCCATACCAAAATCCATCAAGCCCAGCATTCTGTCTCCAACAGTGGACAATCTAAGTCACTTGTATAAGGCAGATCCTAAAAAGTGATCAATTTCTTATAGCTCATTTCCAGAGATAAGTAATGGCTTTCACAAATATATTTGGTTAATAATATTCTGTGGACTTTTCCTCTAAGAACTTGTTCAAAAGACTTTTGAACCTTGTTGTTAGGCACCTTGACAACATCTTTCAGCAACAAATTTCACAACTTAATTGTGCGCTGCATGGAAAAGGGCAGCGATCTGCGATCAGAAAGACCAGGGTTCAAATCCCACTGACTCCATGTGGCCTTAGGCAAGTCACTTAACTCTGTATTGCCTCAGGTACAACCTTAGATTGTAAGCCCTCTGGTGACAGGGAAATACCCACTGTACCTGACTGTAACTCACCTTGATCTACTACTGAAAAGGCTTGAGCTAAATACTAACAAATAAAATGTACTTTTTATGACTGTTTTTAGTTTCATATTATACAACCATCCTCAATTCAAATATCCCCCCAAATAAATCATAATTTTATACTTTTCTGTCATATCCCTTCTCAGTCATTTCTTTTCCGATTGAGGAGGCCCATTAATGCATGAATTTTTGTTTTCACATGAAACTCCATAATAGTCAATACCAAACTAATAACACATCAAGTAATAATCTTGGTCAAAAAAATATTTTGACGGGAGAGCCTACCTGTATCGGAGACAGACGCGGCAAGTTTTCTCTGCCGCGGGAGCAGCTGGCAGGTGCCTGGAGGCCCTGCCCGGATTCGGCCAGGCAGTGTGAGGGCCGCCCCCGGCTGAGGAGGACCCCCTCTCTGATCCTCCATTTCTTCCGGCAGCTGCAGGTGGTCATTGGAGAGCCTACCTGTATCGGAGTCAGACCGCGGCAAGTTTTCTCTGCCGCGGGAGCAGCTGGCAGGTGCCTGAGGCCCTGCCCGATTCGGCCAGGCAGTGTGAGGGCCCGCCCCCGGCTGAGGAGGACCCCCTCTCTGATCCTCCATTTCTTCCGGCAGCTGCAGGTGGTCATTGGAGAGCCTACCTGTATCGGAGACAGACGCGGCAAGTTTTCTCTGCCGCGGGAGCAGCTGGCAGGTGCCTGGAGGCCCTGCCGGATTCGGCCAGGCAGTGTGAGGGCCGCCCCCGGCTGAGGAGGACCCCCTCTCCGATCCTCCATTTCTTTCGGCGGCTTCTTCACGCGGCCGCGTGTCGCGGCCTGCGTGGCGTGACCTAAGGGGCGAGACTCAAGGGGGCAGGACACGCCCCTTTGGCGCCCCTTCGGCGCAACTGAGAAGCTGAGGCCGGTTTGTCGTTGTATCATGGGCAAACGTAAAGGTAAAGCCTTGAAATCTGGCGAGAAGGTGTTAGTGGAGAAAGTTGTGGGGCCCATGGACAAACATCTAGTCTCCCCAGCCATCTGTTCTATCATCACCTGAGGGAGCTTCGTTAAGCCCCCCTTTTCAGGACACCGCCTCTTCATCCTCTGCCTCCTCTGTCATCAACGATCATAGAGCCAGCATTGGAGCATGTTTTCACCTATGCCACGGACCTGTTTCTAACCGGGGAAGCCAGAGGATATCCCGAAAAGTCCTGGTCCTGGTTCTGGTGAGGTAACTCTAAAGGACATTTGGGACTGCTATTAATGGTATTGATAATCGTTTAACAGCCACAGTGTCTTCCCTTTGTATGTTTACCTCTGAAGTGGTTTGTAAAAATGCAAAGTACTGATAATCATTTGGGTGCCATAACTAGTACTTTGGCTAAGACTGAATCTCAACTCCAAGTCCTGCTTAGACCAATAATTATGCCTTTATACGGGATTTTCATCCCTTAATTATCGTTTAGAAATGCTTGAGAACCAGTCGAGAGCCAAAAATTTACGTTTCCTTAATTTCCCCGTCACCCATCTGTTGTCTCCTGCTATATTGCTTAAGAAATATTTTACTGAAGTATTGAAGATAGATGGCAGCATTGAGGCTACTTATTTATACTACTTGCCTACTCGGTCTACCTCTTCTGCTGTGCAGGGTGAGGCTACTACTGCCTCTCCCCCTTTAGATGACACTGCTGGACAGGATTTGACCTGCCTTTTTAGAAGACTCAGCAGACATCATTTCCAAGCGTACGCACCTTAGTTGCTACCTTTGGTTCTGAGTTTATTAAATTTAACTATTCTTCGTGCATACTTAAGTGCAGGGAATCCCTTTTTTGCGGCCAAAAGCTGCAGGTCTTCCCAGATGTGAGCAGGGCTACTCAGGCCCGTGCGTAGGCAGTTTTTGTTGTTAAAATCTTCAGTTTTGGCTATAGGCGCATGCTTCTATTTAAAATTTCCTTGCAGATGCGTAGTTACCTTTGAGGGCCATCTTCTGTATTTACGGATGCGACCCAACTTAAATTTTTTTTTGAATCAGAAGAAGGTACAAGATGTTGGCAGTGAGATTTCTGTCTCCTAATAGTGGAGTTTTGACTACTTCCGATTTCCTTATCATGTATGGTATAATTTGGTAGCATGCTCTTCCTTGATGTGGTTTTTTTATGTGGTACACTCTTTTCTCGAATATTGTAAAATTTGTTGGAGTTGATTGTATTCTTTATTATTTGTTGTTATTCAGGAAATTATAAATAAAAATTTAAAAAAAAAAAAAATATTTTGACTGCTATTTTGCACAATATTTCAGCGTCCCCGTTTTGGGGACGCTATGCATGAAAGGTTGGGTGAAGTTGCTGCTATATAAAACACCTGCAAATAATGTCAAACAACTGCAAATAAATTTCCAAAAAGTATTATAAATGAAATGTAATTAGTATTATGTGGAAATGATCTTTATGTAATAAAATTGTATTATTTAAAAGAAAAAAAAAATTTTATGGCTCGTGAACAATGTCTGAACATTCTTCATGAAGTCCAACGTCACACTTCAGACACTGGCGTCTGTTTTTTGTGCCAGAAATAGCACAACGTCGCTGTGTTCCGCTGGACTTGTTGTGATGGTTTATGCCATCGTATCTGACTGATGGTGATACTTTGTAGCTGATGACTGCTTTATGCACAACTTGACATCCTACAGATGCTCGAGATGATTTGAATCGTGTGCAATAGACTGTGCATATGTCTCGTCGAAAATTTAGCCGATCCAATGGTCTCATCTTTTCTGCAGCTGTCTTCCTGTAGATCAGCCAGGCATTTTTCATTGAGACATCCAGAAGACACGCCAAGAGAGGCCACCACCATTTATGCATAGCGTCTCCGAAATGGGGACGCTCAAATTTTATGCCTCAGGTCATACTAAACCATGCATAAAACAATTCAATCATGCAATATTTTATTAGGAACAAATGTAGAATGAATGCACTACAAAACCTTTGTGATATGTTCACCTGCAGAACCGATAAAAGAACTTGAAGTAAGCGTTTAGTATACAATAATAATTAAAATGTGAAAATTTTAAAGAACGGCAATACATTGTTAGATACATTGTTATAGAATACATTGTTATTGTACATAGAATACATTGTTAGGAGTGGAGGAGTGGCCTAGTGGTTGGGGCAAGGTACCTCAGGCTGGAAGGTTGGGGGTTCAAATCCCACTAGAGAACAACAACCTTGGGCCAGAAGGACTGGGATTTCTAGTCCCACAGATGCTCCTTGTGGTCTTGGGCAAGCCACTTAGCCCTCCATTGCCCATGTTCCCTGTAAAATAGTTATCTCCAAGTTATAATGCCCTGTTCAATGTAATTTCAATTTGTTCAATGTAAACCACCTTGATATCATGAAAGGCAGTATATAAGAAATGTTAAATAAATTCTAAAGGTAAAAAATCATAAACAGACAACACAAAAACATAAAATAGCACAGTTTGTGGAATAATTGCACACTGCATGTGCTCTGTTACACTTAATTGCTCATATTATCACTCATCAAAAAAACCCTACCCATTCATGCTTAGCATCCTTGAAACAGGGACAGCAGAAATATGTATCGTACTCAAAGCAGAATCACTGTAAATTCAAAATGCAAATATATTTGACTAAAAACAATATAATATACAAAAATCAAACTTACTTGATAGAATGACTGATTGCGTTCTTGTCAAAACCATTACTTTTCAAGCGTATAATAAATTTAGCAAATTTTACTAAACTCTTACTTTAAGATCTTTTATCAGTTTGGCGAGGCCGCGGGGCAGGGTCCCTGGTGGCCGAAGGTAACCAGGCGCTCGGCCCGGTGCGGGGACCCTGCCCACGGTTTCCTGATGGGCGGGTGCAGGCGGGCATTATTTAAATTCATTGGCTCGCCCCTTTGAAAGAATGGGGCGCGAGCCAATGAGGAGGGCTTGACAAAGGGGGATTTTAAGGAGGGCGCGCGGAGGCGACGGTCTCTCTTGGCGAGACCGGCAGCGGTTGTGAGGGATCCGTCTTGCCCCATCTTCATTCCCTGCCTTACTGTTGCTGGCGGGTCGAGCGGCGTCCGTTGGCGGCGGTGTTTGGTCGCGTCGGGGTCTTTCCATCGGTTCTGGGAAGGCAGAGCCAGCATTCTGGTAGGGGAACGATTTTCGGGCTCTTTGGGGCCGTGGCTTAATTTAAAAAAAAAAAAAAGAAAGGAACGGGGTATTAGCGGGCAGACGGGAGGTGTTGTAGAGTGGGCTCTGTCCGGGAGGGTTCCTTGGGGGTTCTTTAGCTGTCCCCTTTCATTTGCGGGTGAGCGCGGCCTTAGGAGGGGAACATGCCGCCGCGGAGAGGAAGGCAGGCCAGCAGTGGGGCACGTGGTAGAGGAGAGCACGCTGCTGAAGGAAGGAGAAGAGGGCGGTCGGTGCCTTCGGGGGGGCAGGAGGATGGGGCTGTTAGGGGAGCGGCTAGAGGTGGGCTTGGGCAAAAAGGGGCTATTGGGGCCAGGGGCAGGGGAGCTAATGGCAGTAGAGGGGCTAGAGTACGGAGGGGCAAGGCGGCAGCCTCAGCAGGAAGGCAAAGAGGGAGGTCTGTTACCAGGGGGGGCAGGGTAGAGGGAGAATTGGGCCTGGGGCATTTGGTAGAGGAAACTGGGCCATAAGGACAAGGGAGGGCTAGGGGGGCGGTTGGAGCAGTCGGGGTAGAGGCGGTTGGTGGGGGGGATGGGAGTGGGGTTTTGCAGGAGTGTGCAGGGTTGGGGGCGGCGGAGGTGGGGGGCTGCAGTTGGGGTGGACAAGGGATGGTGGGGTGGGGTGGGGGGAGGCCAGTTTTCTCAGGTTGGGCTGCACCGTGGCTTGGGGCTCATACTTATGGGCAGGGCCCCTTGGTACAGAGGGGGGTCGGCGGGAGCGTGGGAACTCCAGTTGGGTATGCACCATGGGAGCATTGGCGGGGGGGGGGACAAGGATCTTCCAGGGCGGAGTGGTTGTCTGCTTGGCAGCCGTGTGGCTCCCCTTTCGTCCCCTCTCCCCCCTCTTCTTCTCTTTTGTCTTCACAGGTTTCCACATTGGCTCAGGCGGCGGCGCAGATGTCCAGTGGGCAGCGCGCGGCAATGGAAGAGGGCTCTGGGGCTTTCTCAGGAGAACCCCAGAGGCGTGAGGCCAGCCCAGCGAGCGTCGCGGGAACACAGTCATCTGGCTTGGGGATGCGAGATCCCGAAGTGCTGCCGCAGGATATGCAGGCGGGCGTCGGAGGTGCCGTGGGTGAGTTGTCCGTGGGCAATGGGGGGGGGTGGAGCTGATCAGTTGGAAGGGCAAGACAAGGGAGGGCATAAGGCTAAGCGTAAGCGCCGGCATTTAAGACGGCGTCAGCGCAGTTCGGAGTCTTCCTCGTCGTCCACTGCGTCCACATCGTCATCCTCGATAGCGCCTTCCCGTTCAGGGCAGGGGGTTGATCCAGTGCCAGGGGGGCCCTCCGGTGGAAATGGGCGTTCCTACATTGGTGGCATTCACGGAGTTATGGGAAGGGGTCCCATGGCATCTGCGGCGCAAGATATGGAAGAGGCGGTACATAGATATATTCAGATTGCTTGAGGGCAGGAGGCATTCAGGAGAGAGTAGGAAAAAGCGGAAGGAGGATGAAAAGGCTGGGCAGGTCAAGAAAGTGTCCCGGAATGTTATCAATTGGGTTAGATCTTTTTTAAGGTTAGCGAGCGTTTGGGGTCGGCAGGCTACGGAGGATTACGGAATGCTTTTGGCGTATGCGGACTCTATTTTGGAAGCTGCACAGACGCATGGCGGTTTTGCGTGGCTGAATTATGACGAGAGGTTTCGGGACAAGATGGAGGAGGGTAAGGGGTTGTCCTGGGGTACTCAGGATATCAATTTGTGGTTAACCCAGATGTCGGTTGGGACGGGTGGGAGCGGGGGGACAGGGGTCCGTGTTGGGGGGGGTGGCGTGGCAGGAGCGGGGCGGCCATTTCGTGCGAACGGTGGTACATTGCAGCAGAGAACAGGGGGAGGGGGTCCAGGGGACATCTGTTGGCGTTTCAATAGATCCTCGTGCCCCTTCCCCGACTGCAAGTTCAGGCACGCATGCTCGGCCTGCGGGGGCGGGCATTCCGTGCTTAATGTTTCAAAAAGGGCGGTGTGCCCCCTCCTTCTGCGGCCACCAAGTAATTTTGATTTAATGGGGTTGTCTCCCACTCCAATTTCCCGTGAGGTGATTAGTGAATGGTTGTACACTTATCCGCGGAGGCGGGAGAAGGAAGTGTTGGAGCGGGGGTTTTCAGAGGGGTCCATTATTCCGGTGCGAGGTACTATAGTTGGTAGGTCTGCGCGCAATTCTCCCTCAGTGAGGCGCTTGGCATCGGTGGTTCGCGAGAAGTTGGTGGTCGAGTTGCGTTTGGGCAGAATAGCGGGTCCGTTTGCGGAGCCGCCATTGGTTAATCTGGTGGTTTCTCCATTGGGGGTAATCCCTAAGAAGGAGACGGGGAAGTTTTGTTTGATACATAACCTCTCCTTTCCGTTGGGAGAATCGGTAAATGCTCATATTCCGAAGGAGCTGTGCGCGGTCCGTTATGCATCTTTCGACGAGGCGGTGGGTCTGGTAAAACGTTGTGGCCCTGGGGCCCAGTTGGCGAAGGTAGACATCAAATCGGCTTTTCGTTTGCTGCCCGTCCATCCGTCTTCATTTTATTTGTTGGGTTTTTCTTTTGATAATGAATTTTATGTGGACAAGTGCATGCCTATGGGCTGTTCAGTGTCGTGTGCCTACTTCGAGATGTTTAGTACCTTTTTGCATTGGAATTTAGTAAGGCGGGTGGGTTGTGGGAATGTAGTGCACTATCTTGATGATTTTCTGTTTGTGGGGGCGGCGCGGTCGGAGGTATGTCAACAGTTGATGGACGGTTTTCTATGCATGGCTAGTGCGTGTGGGCTCCCGCTGGCCATTGACAAGACGGAGGGCCCGGCCACTTGTATTACGTTCTTGGGGGTGGAAATCGACTCGGTCGAAATGGTGGCGCGCCTCCCGATGGATAAGGTGTTGAAATTGCGGGTCCTGGTGGCTAATGGGTTAGCATCCGTTAAGTTATCTTTGAAGGAATTGCAAATATTGATTGGCTCCTTGAATTTCGCGTGCAGAGTCATTCCGATGGGCCGTGTTTTTATGCATTGATTGGCGGCGTCCACGGCGGGGGTTCGCAAGCCGCATCATCGTATCCGAATGTCCGAGGTCATGAAGGCCGACTTGAGGGTTTGGGATGTTTTTCTGGAGGATTTTAATGGGGTGTCTGTTTTGATGGAGGAGGAAGTGTCCAGCGTGGATTTGCAGCTTTATACGGACGCGGCAGGCAGTGGGGGTTTGGGGATTTACTTTGGAGGGGACTGGTGTGCGGCCCAGTGGCCCCAAGCCTGGCACACAGATGGCCTGACTAATAACATTACGTTCTTGGAGCTGTTTCCTTGGTTGGTCGTGTTGCACTTGTGGCCTGAACGGTTGAGGAACCGCAGAGTGATATGGTGGTGTGACAATGAGGCTGTGGTTACGGTAGTCAATTGGTATATGCCGCGCTGTGCGCTGTTAGCGGGTTTAATGCGGGACATAGTTTTCGCTTGTTTGTGTTTAAATGTCGCGGTGAAAGCACGGCACATTCCGGGCTGCACTAATAGAATTGCTGATGCTCTCTCTCGTTTCAAGTGGGAGCTGTTCCGGACGCTGGCGCCAGAGGCGAGCGAGGAAGGCATGGAGGTTCCAGAACATTTATGGAAGATTGGCCAGCAGAGATGGTACGACTGTTAAAGAATTCGCTGTCGCCAGCGACTTGGGCGGCATACAAGAAAGGATTTGACGCTGTGTTGGAGTACCTTGAGTCGCAAGGCTGGCGGCCCGGAGCTGCGGTTGACGGTTTGCTAGGACAGTATATAGTGGAGGCGAAATGCACTGGTGTGTCCCGGGCATCAGTTCGGAGTTGGTTGGCGGGCTTTACCTTCTTTGCCAGAGCTGCTGGCTGGGGATTCGGGAGGCCTGGGTTTTTGGTCCAGAAGTTATTGCAGGGCTGGGATAGAGCTTGCCCGTCTCCTGGTGATGCATGGTTGCCAGTGACACACGACCTTCTGGTGCGGCTTTGTGCGGCGCTGCCGAGTGTGGCATCTTCGCGTTACGAGGCTGTTCTTTTTAAGGCATTGTTTTGCTTGGCCTTTTTTGGGGCTTTTTGGGTCGGTGAGCTGGTGGCTAGCTCTGGCAGGGTAGTGCGGGCGGAGGGATTATTGTTTAGTCATGTGCAGGTCGGGGGGGGGGGGGCAGCTGAGTGTCAGGCTGGCCAGATCGAAGACTGATCAGTTGAGCAAAGGATTATGGGTGGTACTTCGCGAGGTGGTATCCCAGCCGACTTGCCCTATGGAGGCAGTGCAGGCTTATTTATCAGTGCGCCCGGTGGCAGGTCCTTTGTTTTTCTTGCATGAGAATTCATGTTGTGTGACCCGTTTTCAGGTAGCGGCGGTGCTGAGGATGGCCATATGGCATTTGGGCATGGATCCGACGCGCTTTGCACCGCATTCCTTTTGTATCGGAGCGGCGACAAGTGCAGCGGCGGCTGGGCTGTCAGAGGTGGCGATTCAGAGCATTGGCAGGTGGCGTTCGCAGGCCTTCAAAGGTTACGTGCGTTTATGATGGGAGCTTGTGGTCATGTGAATAACCTTTGCTTTCTTTTTCAGATGCTGTGCGGTGCCCGCAATTATGCTGGATGATCGGGCATTCATTTGTGCATTGGGCGGGACTGCAGGCAGCTGAACGACCATTGGGTCCTAATTTGGGACTCGACCCGGCGTTGGTGTCTCTACTATGGCTTGGTGAGCGTGGTCTGCGTTGGCCGCAGCTGTTACCTTTGCTTCGGCACCATAGCCGGGTGAGAGCGGAGCCCGCTGTGATCCTACTACATATGGGAGGGAATGATCTAAATGGATGGACTTGTAAACAGATCATTCGAACAGCAAAGAGGGATTTGGCGGATGTGATTCGGCTGTTCCCACAGGTTATTTTAATGTGGTCAGACATCATTCCAAGGCCTGTTTGCCGGCTGCTACGGCGTTGGTCCAGGGGATTGGCAAAAGTCAATCGACAGATTGGGCGGTGGGTATGTCAACACGGTGGTATCAGATTATGCACCCATGGGTTGACGTAGACTGTGCTGGGCTCTATCACCAGGACGGTGTGCATTTATCACCGGTAGGATTGGACCTACTGTTGAATGACTGGCAGGAGGCCTTTGAATGTGTGGTTCAGTGGGAGTCTCGATGGTCGCAGCTTAGGGGGGGGGGCGGCGTAGAGGCGTAAACGTGCCCTACGCCGGGTGGCGGGATCCCGGAGGTTTCCGGGGTCCGGAGCCTTAAGCTGGAATTGGGGTGGGGGCGGTCGCCCCCAACCCGGATGACCCCTGGCTGGTCTTTGCTAGTAGTATGGCGAGGCCGGGGAAAGGGGGGGTTGGCTTTGCCGCTGGCTCGGCCGCGGCGGGAGTGGAATGAGGTCACCTTACTAGTGGTATGGCGGGTGAGGGCTCATTCCGCTCGTGGGTTATTATATTAAGAAGTTGGATGTTGAAAAACAATGTTTGGAATGTTATATTTGTTAATAAAGCTGCGACCATTCGAGCCAAAAGTTTTGTGTCTGGACTGGTTATTGGGAGTTGAAAGGGGGGGGATCCTGGTGGGGGAACGGGGTACCACCGGGTCCGACCTGCCTTGGTTATGGCGAGGCCGTGGGGCAGGGTCCCTGGCGGCCGAAGGTAACCAGGCGCTCGGCCCTGTGTGGGGACCCTGCCCACGGTTTCCTGATGGGAGGGTGCAGGCGGGCATTATTTAAATTCATTGGCTCGCCCCTTTGAAAGAATGGGGCGCGAGCCAATGAGGAGGGCTTGACAAAGGGGGGTTTTAAGGAGGGCGCGCGGCGGCGACGGTCTCTCTTGGTGAGACTGGCAGCGGTTGTGAGGGATCCGTCTTCCCACCCGCCCGCCCTTCCTTCAGGTTGGCCTTGGGTAAGGTTGTCGCAGCTGGTGGGGGTGGCGGGATCCCGGAGGTTTCCGGGGTCCGGAGCCTTAAGCTGGAATTGGGGCGGGGGCAGTCGCCCCAACCCGGATGACCCCTGGCCGGTCTTTGCTAGTAGTATGGCGAGGCCGGGGAAAGGGGGGGTTGGCTTTGCCGCTGACTCGGCCGCGGCGGGAGTGGAATGAGGTCACCTTGCTAGTGGTATGGCGGGTGAGGGCTCATTCCGCTCGTGGGTTATTATATTAAGAAGTTGGATGTTGAAGGGGGGGGCGGAGCCTGATGTCCAGCGGGATGGTCGCATAACGCTGAGGCTCCCGAGAGGCCTACTTAGAATCCTGAATTAACACCGTACATACTTGGAACTCTACTCTGATCTTGCCGGGGCACATTGGTGAGATGGCGGGGACCAAACCCACGCGCCTGGAATTTGAATCTCCAGCGGCTTCTCACGGCAAACGTTCCAAAACTGAACCTCCGTCCCCGCAGAAGGGGCTGGCCTTGCGCGAGGGCCCCGAAATGCAGCAGGAAATCCTCGCAGAGATTAGAGGGGTCAAAAACCTCGTGCAGTCAAACGGTGAAGCACTCCAAGCGCTGCGGGAAGATTTTGGTGTGCTGCAAAGCAAGCTAGAAGGGCTTTCTTCGCGTCAGGACAAAATGGAGAGCATATTGGACTCCCATGCGGCCCGGTTGTCCAAACTCGACAAAGTTGAACGTCAGGTGCGGGCCTTGCAGAAAGAAGTGGAAGATGGCAATAATAGAGCGCGCCGCAACAACATACGACTTGTGGGCATACCGGAGGGAGCGGAATCGGGAGACATGAAAGAGTTTTTATGCAAAATCCTTCCTTCCCTGCTTCAAATCACCTTTACCAAAGATTTGGAGATCGATCGCGCTCATCGTGTACCCACAAGCATAACGCTCAACAGGAAGACCCCGCGGCCTATCATTTTTCGACTTTTGAGATATCAACACGTTGAGCAAATTCTAAATGCCTCTCGGGCAAAGGGCCATATGGAGTTTGAGAGCCACAAGATCTCCTTCTATCCCAACTTGGCTAAACCCACGGTTGACCGCCGAAGGCGCTTTCTGGAATTCCGGCCGAGGCTTCAACAACTGCAAGCACGCTATGGCCTGATGTACCCGGCCAAGCTCCGAGTCACGCTTCACAATCAGACAAGAACATTTGAGGACCCTGATCTACTAGCGGAGTTTTTGGATTCTAAAGAAGCCGACTTGATGCGCTGACTTCCAGAATATTCCTGCAAGTATTCTCATATTCGCTGTACCTGCCATATTGGATCTGCCGCAGCTCAGCAAAGAGTCTGGCGAGGGCAGTTTGCTGCCTTACTTTTGATGATATCTGTGACCCGACTCCATCTACCCACAGTAGCCTCGATGAGTATCAGAGACAGTGTTAATTATGGACTCTGGTGTTTCTTTTCTTTTTTTTTCATGTCTTTCTATTTCCTCTCTAGGGCCTCCTCCCGCAGACATATGGTCGCCATATTCTTTAGGGGTTTTGCTTCTTCTCTAAGATACTTTGGTACATACTTTTCAATATGGGGTGTATTAGCCAGAATACTCGGTGATTATGTCATTGTTGCACAGATTCTGATTATGCTGTATGTTTTCAAGCGCCCTTACCTAAAATGTCTATTACTGATTGATGGCACCATGTAAGATTTTCTCATTGAACGTAAAAGGAATCAATAATCTGATAAAACGGAAGAAAATCCTAAGCTACCTAAGTCACGAAGCTGCGGATCTGATTTTTCTCCAAGAAACGCATTTAAATTCGAAGGAAACTCTTAAACTCAATATTAAACCTTACATGGTGGCCGCTTATTCCCCAGCCGTTTCTAAGAAATGTGGGGTTGCCATACTGGTCAGGAAATCTTTGCATGCTACTATTATTGCGACTAGCTCAGATACAGAAGGTAGATGGTCCAGAGTTCACCTCAAGATAGGTAGCCTTGAAGTTACATGTATATGCCTTTACGCTCCTAATGTGGATGACCCTGCCTTTTTTGCTACCATTGCTCAGGTTGCGCAGGCCTCTGCTAATACTTCATTGATAATTGGGGGGGATTTCAATCTAGTCCTTGATCCCCTGATTGACAAACAGCCGCCTAGGACAAGTGGTCCCCCCAAGAGTCACACCACGCTTACCTCCCTGATCAAAGATCTTGCTTTAGTTGATCTATGGAGGTTATTACACCCCAATGAGCTTGACTTCACCTTCTTCTCTTCCCCTCATAAATCCCAGTCTCGCATAGACTTCTTTCTAATATCAAAACTGTTAGTTCCTCAGGTGGACACTGCAAAGATTCACTCCCAACATATTTCAGATCATGCCGCCATTTCCTTTCAATTACACACTACTGCACCCCAAGGGAATTTGGGGGCCTGGTTCTTTGATAGAGCCCTGTTAACTCAGCCAGAGTTCCAGTTAGAAATTCGAGCAGCCATACAGGATTACTTCCATTTTAATCTACCCCAGGATACTGCGAATTGGGCTTGGTGGGAGGGCTTCAAAGCGGCCATTCGAGCAACGATCACTAGCTATCAAATCCGCCTGCGAAAACAACGCAAACAGCAGCTACTCATACTAGACCAACAAATAAAAGCAGGCGAACGAGTTCTAACTTCACGTACTGATCCATGTGTATTAATTCGATTACAGCGTCTCCGTTTTCAATATAATTCAATCCTCTCAACTGCAGCTTCTAAGAGTATTGAGCTTCAGCGAGGGACATATTATCGTGAAAATAACCGAGCCGGTCGACTCTTAGCCAACGCCTTGAAAGGTCAAAAAGAAGCCAAACGCGTAGCGGCCCTTCGAGCTCCACAGGGTGGGGGCATAGTGACCACAGACTCTGACATTGTAGAGCTCTTTCGGGATTTCTATACCCGCCTATATCAATCTGAATGTGAGTTCTCGTCAGAGACATTCGAGCGATTGCTTTCTGGCTTTCAGCGGCCGACCCTCTCTGAAGATGATAGGGATGCGATGGATGAACCCTTCTCTACTTCAGAGATCCAATCTGCCCTACAACGAACAGCCTCGGGCCGCGCCGCAGGGCCCGATGGTCTCCCGACCAAATTCTACAGAACGTTCAGTGCAGATTTAGTTCCCTACTTACAACTCTATTTTACTGCCCTTGCGGTAGATACATCCTCTTTGGGATCCTTTTCTGCAGCTAATGTGGTAGTATTTGAGAAAGAAGGCAGAGACCCGCTACTAACCGCCAACTACCGTCCAATCTCCCTACTTAATGCCGATTATAAGATCTTCGCAACGATCTTGGCCACCCGGCTATCTGACAGGATGGCCACCCTAATTCACCCTGACCAATGCGGTTTTATACCCGGCAGATCAACTGCTGACAATGCTCGGACCTTGTGCCATGTGCTATCCAGTGCTGCCAATCTAGATCATCCATGGGTGGGTCTTTCCCTGGATGCCGAAAAAGCCTTTGACCGCCTAGAATGGCCCTTCTTATTTGCCGTTCTCCGATGGTATGGCTTTGGGGAGGGCTTCCTCCGATATCTCCAAGTCATGTATACTCAACCCGTCGCCAGTATTTGTGTAAATGCTATCAAGTCTCAGCCATTTAATCTCCAAAGAGGCACGCGTCAAGGTTGCCCCCTATCACCAATGCTCTTTGATCTAGCTCTTGAACCCCTAGCCCTCCTTATTAGACAGTCCGCACGTATTCGAGGTGTCCCCTTCAGTCATAGGGAGATTAAACTCTCTGCATATGCAGATGACCTTATGCTTTTCGTATCCCTCGATTCGGTTCCAGCTGTCTTGGATCTGATTGACGGATACTCACAATTATCGGGCTATAAAATTAACTGGACCAAATCTGTAGCATTCCCACTGAACCGCTGGGTACATGAGGCTGACATGCAGGCCTTTCCCTTCCTTTGGCAATCCCGCATGGTGAAGTATCTCGGGGTCCATTACTGTTCTCCTTTAGAAGACACTATCAGTTTTAATGCCAAAGAGGTAGTCTCCAAAGTCCGTGAGCTCACGAATCGTTGGTCTCCCTTGTCTCTTACATGGTGGGGCCGCTTAGAAACTGTGAAAATGATGATAGTCCCCAAAGTGAACTACATTTTAGAAATGCTGCCATGCTTGCTCCCGCTATATACTTATAAAGATATTGAGGGCCTTCTCGTCCGTTATCTCTGGCAGGGCAAGCCACCAAGGATAGCTAAACAAAAACTACAGTCTGCAAAGGAAAGAGGGGGTACCAGATTTCCTGATTTCCTTAGATATCATCAAGCCTTCCTACTTAAGCAAGGTGCCCGATGGCTAGATGCCTCAACAGACAGCAGACCAGTTTGGCTTGACATAGAAGAGGAGCTTAGTAGCCCAATTCCGTTGACCCATCTCCCCGGTATGTCCTATCAAGTAGACACCCGCCATCCACCAATGATTGTCGATACTCTTGCGGCCTTTAACACTTTCATTCTATCACTGGGCCCGAACGTATGTCCTCAGGACGGACTCCCGCTATGGAATAACCCCAGAATTCAAGTCCTAAATAGAACGATAGCATGGAAACCCTGGTACTCAAGGGGGATCTGGACACCCCAACAGCTTTTCTCTGCAGCTCGTTGGAAAACCTTTTCTGATTTACAAAAGGAATTTGCGTTACCAGCGAAACACTACTTTCAATTGATGCAGCTTCAACACTGCCTCAAAAGTGCTCGAATCATGCCGCCTTCTGCCCCTACTGAGGACGGGCTATTAGAGATAGTTCACTCTATTAGTAGTACACATGGGGTAGCCTCTAACTTTTATAAAATATTATGTCAGGGTACAGACACGGCCACTTTTAGAGCCCAACAAGCCTGGGAGCGCGAACTGCAAACCACTTTAACCCCTGTGCAATGGAGCGTTTTCTGGAGCAAAGTAGTGCGGGTTTCCCGGTCTGCCTCTGTTACCCAAACTCTCTTCTTTTTTGCACACAGATGCTTTTATACCCCAGAAAAAATAGCCAAATGGAACACAAATGCCAGGGACCAGTGTTGGTCTTGCCATACTGCTGTGGGAACCTTCGCTCATGTTATTTATGACTGTCCTCAACTACAGGTTTATTGGGGGCGGGTCTGGGGTTGTATTCAATTTATCTTACACCTTCACGAACCTCTCTCTTGGAAGATCGTGGGACTCCGCTCTGTGGCGGAGGTCCCCTCTCTTCCTAAGAAGGGTCGCTTTCTCCTTGATTTCATGCTGGGTATAGCCATATGCTTAATCACGAGGAATTGGAAGGATAGCTCTCGACTCACTGTCAATGAATGGTGGAACCTCGTCTGCTTATATAGTAAATATGAGCAGATACCTCGGAGAGCTATTCCCCATGCCCAACTTCACTCTCGCTTGTCTAAATGGCAGATGCTTAATGATTATGTACAATCTGCTCATTGCTCCAACATGCCTGTATAATGTGCACTCATCATGTTTCAGATCACCGTTAGGTTTTGTAACACAATACTGTAAGTACACGCCCGCTTCGGGAATGATTAGTTTTCTAGAGAAGAAGCAGGGGGGAGGGGGGTGGCAGGGGTTTACTTTGGTGTATGTATTACACTTTATGTATCTGTCTTTTAGCTGTATGTCTTCCTTTTCCTTTGTTGTTATAAAACGAAAATAAAGAATTAAAAAAAAAAGAAGTTGGATGTTGAAAAACAATGTTTGGAATGTTATATTTGTTAATAAAGCTGCGACCATTCGAGCCAAAAGTTTTGTGTCTGGACTGGTTATTGGGAGTTGAAAGGGGGGGGGATCATGGGGGGTGGGGAACGGGGTACCACCGGGTCCGACCTGCCTTGGTTACTGCAGGTGAACATATCACAAATGCATTCATTCTACATTTGTTCCTAATAAAATATTGCGTGATTTAATTGTTTTATGCATGGTTTAATATGACCTGAGGCATAACATTTGAGCGTCCCCGTTTCGGGGACGCTATGCATAAATGGTTTAAGAGAGATGTTTCCGGGGGGTGGAGCTTGATGCCAAGCAGGATAGCCGCTTAGTGTGGAGGCTCCCGGAAGACCCGTCAAGAATCCTGCAAAAATACTACATAATTTGGTGATATCGACCTGATTACTGGCGCAGTAACAAGATCAGTGATGGCAGGACCGAAGCCGACCCGGCTAGAGTTTGCCGGAGCGCTGAATAGCAATGCGAAGCACATCAAGACGGAGCCCTTCTCCCCACAAAAGATGGCGCCGACACGAGAAGGGCCTGATGCCCAGCAGGAACTCCTTGCTGAAATCAGAGGGGTGAAAGAGCTAGTTAAAGCAAACGGAGCCTCACTAAGCACGGTGCAGGAAGAAATAAGTGCACTACATAGTAAAATCAAAGGTATGTCACTACGTCAAGAGAAATTGGAAGGGGTCGTCGCAGCTCATGAGGCCCGTTTCGGTAAAGTTGATAAAGTAGAGAGACAACTGCGAGCGCTGCAAAAAGAAGTGGAAGACGGCAACAATCGAGCCCGCCGAAATAACATCCGGATAGTAGGCCTCACTGAAGGTGCAGAAGGCACCGACATAAGAGCCTTCATAGCAAAGCTACTTCCCACCATTCTCAAAATCACTTTTGTGCAGGATCTAGAAATTGATCGCATTCATCGCGTTCCCGCACATGTCTTGCCGCATAGCACGCAGCCACGACCAGTTATCTTGCGAATTTTGCGCTTTCAACAAGTGGCGCAGATAATGGAAGCAGCGCGAACACGTGCACCTTTGGAATATGAGGGTCGGAAGCTCTCTATCTACCCCGATTTGGCTAAACCTACCGTCGATCGGCGGAAAAGATTTTTGTCACTAAGACCGCGCCTGCAGCAACTTCAAGCGCGCTTCGGGCTGATGTATCCGGCGAAAATGCGGGTCACCCTGCATAATCAGACCCGGTCATTTGATGAACCAGACGCTCTGCTGGCATATCTTGAAGAAAAGGAAGCGGCGCAAATGCGTTGAGGAAAGCGGTGGACAACATTGGTTCTTTCTCAGCGGCTGCATAAACAGGGCTGATGGCTTTACTGCCAGTCAGGCTGACCAGCAGAGGATATGTTGGTGAGGCCCGCAGTGTGGATGCTTCGGACAATAAATCTTCATGGAGTATTGATCTCGATGTAACTGAGGGATTTGTTTTGGTTTTGATATCAATAAGGGGAGGGTTGGTGGGGACAGTTATATATGGAGTTACTGCTATTTTGTATCTTAATATTTTAGATGCGATAATGGCATGATTTATTTTGTTACTGTGAAATGGTGGGCCTCTCGAGCCAGTCCTGCTGACTTAAGCTCACCTATATCTTTATTGGGAAGGTTTTCTCCTCTAGAGCGCACATATGTACATAGACATTGTCACAGTAGCTGTCATGGCGAAACCTGGGGTAACCGAAATGAGGGAGTTTGCACTTGTCTTTCGGGCTTGAAGTTGCATAAACAGATGTCCTGTACTGGGCCGCAGGGGCCATATCTAAATAAATACTGCAATGGCCCCCTGTAATATTGTGTCGTTAAATGTCAAAGGGATTAACAATCCAGTCAAAAGAAAAAAGATCATTGATTACACACGGCATAAGAAAGCAGATATACTGTTATTGCAGGAAACACATTTAAATAACAGTGAATCGCTTAAGCTGAGTATAAAACCTTTTACAGTCATGGCGTATTCGGCGGCCTCCAGGAAAAAAAAATGGCGTGGCCATTTTGGTAAGAAAATCCTTAAACGCCACGCTGTTGCATTGTCAATCTGATACAGAAGGAAGATGGGCTAAGGCCCTGTTGAAAATAGGGGGATTGGAGATTGTTATTATGTGTCTCTACGTCCCCAATACTGACCATTCTGAATTTTTTGCTGCTATAGCCGTTAATTGTAGGGGGGGATTTTAATCAGACCATTGATCCCTTAGTGGACAGGCAGCCGCCTCGTACCCTTAAACCATCCAAAGGACAGCTAATGCTTGTCTCCTTAATCAAGGAGATGGCACTGGTGGATATATGGAGGGTGCTTCACCCATCGGATTTAGAGTTTACCTATTTCTCTGCTCCACATTTATCGCAGTCAAGAATTGACCTTTTCCTAGTATCTAAAACGTTAGTGCCCAATATTGTGGATGCGAGTATTCACCCAACTCATGTTTCTGACCACGCGGCCATATCCTTGGTATTTCAAGATAGTGCATTGCGGACGGACTCAGTTGAATGGAGCTTTGATAGAGCCCTTCTCAATAGCCCAGAATTCTGTTTAGAGGTGAAAGGGGCCATTGCAGAATATTTTCACTTTAACCCCTCTCAGGCCACCGCGGGATGGGCCTGGTGGGAGGGCTTCAAAGCAGCAATACGAGCTGTCATAACCAGCTAATACTATTAGGCAGGCAAGACAGCAGAAGCAGCAATTGGTCTCGCTTGAACAGCAAATCAAAATTGGGGAGCGGGTGTTGACTCGGCGTTCTGACGCCTGTGTCTTGCTCAGACTCCAGCGGCTAAGATTTCAATATAATGCGATATTGGCCGCTGCAGCTTCGCAAAACATCAAAGCACAACAAGGGAACTACTATTGGGAAGGAAATAAAGCGGGTCGAATGTTGGCAAATGCACTTAAGGGCAGATGGGAGGCCAAAAGAGTTGCCGCTCTACGGAATCCGGGGGGGCAAGGGTTGTCGGTTAAGGATTCGGAGATTGCGGAAATTTTCAGAGAGTTCTACACTCGCCTTTATGATTCTGAATGCGAATTCTCGCAAGAAGGTTTTGATCACTTAGTTGCCGGGGTTCAACGGCCAGTATTGAGTGAATCAGCTAAAGAAGCGCTCGATAGACCCTTGGAGGCAGAGGAAATCCATTGTGCGATAGCTTCAATAGCCTCTGGTAAAGCAGTGGGACCTGATGGCTTACCGGCAGAATTCTTTAAGTCTTTCGCCGCGGAACTGGTCCCCCCGCTCGCTAAGTATTATGCTATGTTAGCGGAAAAGGAGCAGCAAACAGGGGCTTTCGCAATGACCAATCTGGTGGTATTTGAAAAACCGGGTAGAGACCCGCTGTTGGTAGCTAATTACCGGCCTATCTCGCTCCTAAACGCGGATTATAAGATCTATGCGTCGGTTCTGGCAGCTCGGCTAGCTGGGCAGGTGTCTGTGTTAGTTCATCCCGATCAATGTGGTTTCACGAAAGGCAGGTCGACAGCTGATAATGCCAGAGTATTCTGTCATATATTGGCGGGAGCCGAAATGGTGCCAACGCCTTTAATGGGGCTTTCTCTTGATGCCGAAAAGGCTTTTGATCGGTTGGAGTGGCCTTTCCTGTTTGCAGTCTTACGGTGGTTCGGATTCGGGAATGGGTTTATTCGAGCTTTGGAAGTTTTGTATACTCATCCGGAGGCACGGATTAGCGTCAATGGGATCAAGTCCTGTCCATTTGGTTTAAAACGGGGCACTAGGCAAGGTTGCCCTCTATCTCCCATGCTGTTTAACCTGGCACTTGAACCATTAGCTTTACTTATTCGGCAGTGTGCCGAGATCCGCGGGGCCGTAATAGCGGGACTTGAAATCAAACTCTCCGCATATGCGGATGATCTTCTTCTGTTTACCCCACCTGAGTCTATCCCTGAGATCTTAAAACAAATTGAGAGGTATTCGGAACTCTCTGGCTATAAAATCAATTGGACTAAATCGGTAGTATTCCCCTTAAATAACTTGGCATATAAAGCAGCAGTAATTGACTATCCGTTTGTGTGGGAACCCGGCATGATAAAGTATCTTGGCGTTTACTATAAGTATCCTTTGGAGGAAACGGTCCGCTGGAATGCGGATGGGGTGGTTAAAATGGTTCGGGAATTACTGTTGAAGTGGTCCCCCCTAGCCCTATCCTGGTGGGGACGATTGGAGACAATTAAGATGATGATAATTCCCAAGGTTAATTATATATTAGAAATGATTCCTTGTCTGTTTCCTGTGTCTACTTATCAGCGGATAGAGCGATTATTGATTCAATTTTTGTGGAATAACAAAACCCCGCGAATAGCGAGGCAGAAGCTCAAGCTTAGTCGAGAGCACGGGGGCGTGAATTTTCCTGACTTTCAATCCTATCATGAAGCCTTTCTCCTTAAACAGGGATCCCGATGGCTAAAGGATTACATAAATAGCCGACCCGTCTGGGTTGATGTAGAAGAGCGGGTCATTGTACCGTTGCCATTAGAGCATATTTTAGGGATGCAGTTGAAGCAGGGGATAAAATATCCCTGTATGATAACGGACACTTTGCAGGCTGTTAGGACTCTTATCAAGGTATGTGGAAGGGATCAATGCTCCTTGGCTAAGCTACCCATATGGAATAATCCTCTTTTTAAAATCCAAAAGCAACCTGTTGCCTGGCGACAATGGTATTTGAAAGGAATTTGGACAGTTTCTCAGTTAATTGCAAACAATAAGTGGAAGGATTTCGATGAATTGCAGCTTGAGTTTGGCCTCCCGTCCAACTGTTATTTCCAATGGCTGCAGCTTCGACATTGTTTGGCGTCCGTGGCAATTGACCCTAAAGAGGGGATAGAGTCTGGGGGAATAGTTGAAATAGTTCAAGAAATTGTGCAAACTACTGGCATAGTATCGAACTTTTAGAAGAAATTGACTCTCGCCCCGGGGACACAGACCCAAAAAATTCAACATAGATGGGAGAGGGATACAGAAATGACTCTTACTGAGCAGGAGTGGGGAAAATTTTGGCGCAAACAAGTGAGAGTCTCGAGATCGGCCTCAATAACTCAGACTCTTTTCTTCTTTGCGCACAGATGCTTCTATACTCCTGTCAGAGTAGCGAAGTGGGACAAAAATTGTAGTCCTCTTTGTTGGACTTGTGGTAGGGAAGTTGGTACACTGATGCATGTAATATTTAAATGCCCGGGGGTACAAGATTTTTGGAAATGGGTGTGGGAACGAATACAGCTTATTCTGAACTTCAAAGAGGCCCTGTCCTGGCGGCTCATAAGCTTGCGGTCGGCGGCGAAGCTGAATTCGTTGCCCAAGGAGGGTACCTTTTTGTTTGACTTCATGATGGGGCTAGCAATATACTTAATTGTAAGTAACTGGAAATGTACTACTAAGTTATGTGCGCAGGAGTGGTGGAATCGAGTCTGTCTGTACAGTCAATATGAGCAAAGTTTTCAACAGAAATGCCCGCAGCCAAATACACTGCTTAAATGGCAACTGTTAAATGACTTCGTGAAAGCAGCCAGGGTGGGTTAGGCAGTAGAATGACTTGGCTTTATTAGTATTTTATCTTAATGCTTAATGTACTAACATTATTGCTGTCAGAGGGATACAGTGCATGGTATGTGTAAGATTGCTAGCCCGGGATTATATATAGTGCTTGTCTTGCCTGTCGGGTGTGCTCTAGAGGAGGGGGAAGGTTGGGGGGGAGGGGGGGCTTGGTGTTCATGGGTTTTGTGCTTGAGTTAATGTCTGTTTTGTGTTACTTTCGTGTTTTGTAATTGAAAAATTTAAAATAAAGTTTAAAAAAAAAAAAGAGAGATGTTTCCTCCCCTTTATCATTTTTGTTGCCGTTCTCTTAACTTTTTCAAGTTTTGTTTTATCGTTTTAGAGATGGGAAGTCTTTAACTGCACATAGTACTAAAGGTGCACTCACACCAGGAACTTATACGGAGATGTAATGATATTTTCAGTTTTCTCCATTTATTTTTTGAATAATCGCTAATATTCTATTACTTTTTCTGTAATTTCAGTGCCTGGGCTGTACATTTTAATGTATTTGACAAAATGGCTTTAAGACCTTTTTCTTGGGCAATGATTGCTAACAAGGAACCCAGCATTGTGTACCTGTAGTTGGTATTATTTTTCACATGTGCATCACATTGTACTTGCCCACATTAAATTTCATCCCATTTGCTGAGGATGTACAGTTGTTTGAAATGATACAGGAAAAGACAACAACCACTGTTTATTACCTTAACTGATCAGGTTAAATCACTGGATTTTTCATTTGTAACTTGATCATTAGCGTTCTAGTCCTATCCATTTTTCCTCTCCCCACTCCCTCTTCTCCTTCTCTGCATTCTCTCTCCCCGCCCCCCCCCCCATCTCAGCCCACCGCTTTGCTGTCCCATTTTTCATTCTTTTTTCTTCTTTTTTCCACTTTTCCCTTTTCTGTCCTTTGTTCATTCCTCCTCTTCACTTCTCCCCCATCTTGTTTCTTTTCCCTTTCCTTTATTTCCTCACCATTGTCAGGTTTTTAGCTTATATTCCTTTATTAAATTGTTTTATTTTTTCTATGTCTAGTCAATGCACAATGGGGTTACCCACTAAACAGCTATTTACAGCCCAATTGCAAAAGGTTGTTCACTCTCCCATATGGTTGAAGGCACCAGTACTGTAAGTGTAACCCTCCTTGGTGGCTGTCGTGTCCCCTTACCTTTCTGTATATGTATGTTTTCATTTTGGGGCTTTTTTGTAGGTTTATTAAAGTTTCTGTCAAAATGTTTTGGCTCTAATACATCTTTTCTTGGAGGTTTCCTTACTGAATAGGCAGTTTCTGTTGATGCTATATCTATAAGTTATGGGGTCACTTTGGATGCCCTATTCATGCTTTGGATGTCCGAAAATGGGCATAGAGACATACAAAGCATAGAGATGACCTCAGAGCCATTTTAAAAGCTAGCTCTGTGGACATCCAAGTCAGAATACGGATATAGTGGAGGATTTCCCAGGAACCTGGACATCCCTACCTGATCTCAGAAATACAGTATCAGGGATGTCGAGCATCATGTCTAAGTTTACATAAGAACATAAGATATGCCATACTGGGTCAGACCAAAGTCCATCAAGCCCAGTATTCTGTTTCCAACAGTTGCCAATCTAGGTCATACGTACCTAGCAGTTTCCCCAAGGGACACAAGTACCACAATGCTTGTATTGGTTCAAGCATTGATATCCTGGGTCCCTTCTTAATAATGGTTTATGGACCTTTCCTCCAGGAACTTGTCCAAACCTTTTTTAAACCCAGCTACACTAACAGCCTTTACTACATGCTCTGGTAACAAATTCCAGAGTTTGATTACACGTTGAGTGAAAAAATATTTTCTTTTATTAGTCTTAAATAGTTTACCCTGTAGCTTCATTGCATGTCCCCTAGTCTTTCTATATTCTGATAAGGTAAACAATCGATCTACGTTTACCCGTTCCACTCCGTTCATTAATTTATAGACTTCTATCATATTTCCCCTCAGCCGTCTCTTTTCCAGGTTAAAGAGCCCTAACCTTTTTAGCCTTTCTTCATAGGAGTATCCTTCCATCCCCTTTACCATTTTGGTGGCTCTTCTCTGAACCTTTTCTAAAATCGCTATATCCTTTTAAGATACGGTGACCAGAATTGCACACAATATTCAAGGTGCGGTCTCACCATGGAACGATATAGAGGCATTATAATATCTTTTGTTTTATTTTCCATTCCTTTCCTTATCATACCTAGCATTCTATTTGCTCTCTTGTCCGCCGCTGCACACTGGGCCGAGGGTTTTAACATGGTATCCACAATGACGCCTAAATCTTTTTCCTGGGTGGTGGTTCCTAATGTGGAACCTTGCATCGTGTAACCATAGTTTGGGTTGTTCTTCACTAGGTGCATAACTTTGCACTTGTCCACATTAAATTTCATCTGCCATTTTGATGCCCAGTCTTCCAATTTATCAAGATCCTCTTGAAATTTTCCACAATCCTCTTGGATTTTAACAACTTTAAATAGTTTTGTGTCATCTGCAAATTTGACAACCTCACTCATTATTCCACTTTCCAGGTCATTTATGAATATGTCAAAAAGCAGCGGACCCAGCACAGATCCTTGGGGTACACCACTATTCACCTTTCTCCATTGGGAAAATTGGCCATTTAGCCCTACCCTCTGCTTTCTATCTTTTAACCAGTTCCTGATCCACAATAGTACACTGCCTCCTATCCCATGACTCTTTAGTTTTGCCAAAAGTCTCTGATGAGGGACCTTGTCAAAGGCTTTCTGAAAGTCCAGATACATAATATCAACCGACTCACCTTTGTCCACCTGACTATTCACTCCTTCAAAAAAACATAACAGATTAGTAAGACAAGATCTTCCTTGTCTAAAGCCATGTTGGCTGTCTCCCATTAGGTCATGACTATCTACATGCTGAGTAATTTTATTCTTTATGATGGTTTCTACCATTTTTCCCAGTACTGATGTCAGGCTGACCGGTCTGTAGTTTCCCGGATCACCCCTGGAACCCTTTTTAAAAATTGGTGTTACATTGGTGATCCTCCAATCTTCAGGTATTAGAGATGATTTTAATGATAGTTCACAGATTACTAATAGCAGGTCTGCAATCTAATATTTCAGTTCTTTCAACAACCTTGGATGTATACCATCCGGCCCAGGTGATTTGCTACTCTTCAGTTTATCTAATAGTTGTAATACATCTTCCCGATGTATCGATATATCCTTCAATTCTTCTGCACCTTTAAATACCACTTCAGTCATGGGTAACATCCCTACATCTTCCTCAGTAAAGACTGAAGCAAAGAATTCATTCAATCTCTCCGCTATCGCCTTGTCGCCTCTTAGTGCTCCTTTAACCCCTTTATCATCTAATGGACCAACTGACTCTCTCACAGGTTTTTTGCTATGAATGTACTTGAAAAGGTCTTTACTTCGTGTTTTTGCTTCCACAGCAAGCTTCTTCTCAAATTCTCCCTTTGCCTGCCTTATCAATGCCTTGCATTTGACTTGCCAGTGCTTGTGCTGTTTCCAGGTTTCGTTGTTTGGCTGTTTTTTCCATTTCCTGAAAGATGCTTTTTTGGCAACAACAGCCTCTCTGACCTCACCTTTAAACCATCCGGGCAGTTTTTTGGACTTCCTTCCACTTTTCTTAAAGCGTGGAATACAGCTGGTCTGGGCTTCCAAGATAGTATTTTTCAACAACAGCCAAGCCTGATGTATGTCTTTACCTTTGCAACTGCTCCTTTTAGTTTTTTCTTAACTGTTTTCCTCATTTTATCATAGTCTCTCTTTCGAAAGTTAAAAGGTAGTACTGTGGATTTCCTTACTATCCCTCCTCCACTAATTAAATCAAAGGCGATCATGCTATGATCACTATTGCCAAGTGGCCCCAACAACCTTATCTCTTGTACTAGATCTGGTGTTCCACTAAGGACTAGGTCTAATATGGCTTCTCCTCTGGTCGGTTCATGAACCAGCTACTCCAAGAAGCAGTCATTTATTTCATCTAGGAACTTTATCTCCCTAGCATGTCCTGACATGACACTGACCCAGTCGATACCGGGGTAGTTGAAATCACCCATTATTATTACTGCACTGTAGCTTTTGTTAGCTTCCTTTATTTCTTTGAGCATTTCATCATCCATTTGGTCATTCTGGCCAGGCGCTCGATAGTACACCCCCACTGCCATTGCCTTCCCCCTTTTACATGGAATTTCAATTCATATAGATTCTACAGCAGATTTTGTTTCCTGCAAAGCTTTAATCCTTTCTGACTCAATGCCCTCTCTAACATAGAGAGCAACCCCTCCACCAATTTGATCAGCTCTATCATTACGATATAGTTTGTACCCAGGTATCACAGTGTCCCACTGGTTGTCCTCCTTCCACCATGTCTATGATATTCCAATCATATCTAACCTTTCATTTAGTGCTATATATTCTAACTCTCCCATCTTATTTTTTAGACTTCTAGCATTTGCATACAAGCATTTTAGAGAATGTATTTTACTCATATTAATTTGGCTATTGTTAGACATGGGTAATTTGGGATCTTTAAGCTCAGTCTGCTCCATACTTGAGGGCATTTGGGCTACTTTACTCTTTTGTGGAACCTCTCTGCTTTTGGAAGTATCCTTCAAAGATACATTCTTCCGAACTATCCGCTCTTGGGTGACTGTCGGCTTTCCCCTAATATCTAGTTTAAAAGCTGCTCTATCTCCTTTTTAAAGGTTAATGCCAGCAGCCTGGTTCCAGCCCGGTTAAGGTGAAGCCCATCCCTTCGGAAGAGCCCCTCCTTTCCCCAGTTCCTAACAAATCCAAAACCCTCATCTCTGCACCATTGTCTCATCCACGCATTGAGACTCCGGAGCTCTGCCTGCCTTTTGGGTCCTGGCGTGGAACAGGAAGCATTTCGGAGAATGCTACCCTGGAAGTTCTGGATTTCAACTTCCTACCTAAAAGCCTAAATTTAGCCTCCAGAACCTCCCTACCACATTTTCCTATGTCATTGGTACCGACATGTACCACGACAGCAGACTCCTCCCCAGCACTATCTAAGACCTTATCTAGGTGGCGCGTGAGGTCTGCTACCTTCGCACCAGGCAGGCATGTTACCAGGCGATCCTCACGTCCACCAGCCATCCAGCTATCTACATGCCTAATGATCGAATCACCAACTAAAACGACTGTCCTAACCCTTCCCTCATGGGCACATGGCCCTGGAGAAACTTCCTCGGTGCGAGAGGGTTTTACATCACCTGGAGGACAGGTCCTAGTTACAGGATCACTTCCTGCCACACCAGGGTGATGCTCTCCTGTCACGTGACCTCTCTCCTCCATGGCAACAGGGATGTTGCCAGACTGGATGTGGGACATCAGGACTATATCCCTGTAGGTCTCTGTTCCAGGTACAAACAGTGTTTGTTTTGGCTGAAAAACATCCAGAGAAGATATCACTCCATCATCCCCAGTATTCATCACAATGTGAACAATAACAGCAGTGGGATTTGAACTCTGGTTGTCCTATTGCAAGCCCAGTACTCTTAAACTATCCTAGATATCCAGGCACTATGGCTCTGGGATGTCTATGATGTCTTTATGGGGCATGTTCTCATTTGTGAAATCGTGACTGCACCTGAATCTGCTTTTTTGTCAGACATTCTGGCTTTGATTTTCCAAATTGCACTTGGATGTCCCTACAAAAATCCCACTCTGTTTTTATGATTTATTATGGTTTCTGTTTTTGTAAATGCTTTTTTACCATTTCTTCCCTTATTTTCTGGTTTCTTCTTTTTTTCTGTATCTTATTGTCTGATTCTTTTGCTTCAATACAACCTCTGACATATGTGAGAAAATTGGCTGTTGTTTTGGGCTTTTCTGTACTCCTGATGCAGGCAGAAGCCGAACCATGTCCAGTGTTTCATATGTTTAAATGTTCTTATGTTTGTTATTTGAGTTATTCCGTGTTTATCTGTATATTAAAGTTCCATTTTCAAGCCTTGTACCTTTTGACGACTAAGACTATAGCTCCTTTTTTTGAGATCAGTATTAATCTCCAAGTGTCTTTTCACCCATTTTTCCACCATCCCAAATTTGGTGTTGTTGTGTTGTTAAGTGCCGTCGAGTCGGAGTCGACTCATGGCGACCCTCTGGATAGCTATTCTAAATTGTGTTCGGTCTTCAGTCAGGCGGCTCATTGTTGACAGACTGGTACCCGTAGCTGCTGTTATTGTATCGATCCATCTCATTGCTGGCCTTCCTCTTTTGCGTTGACCTTCTATCTTGCCAAGCATAATGTCTTTCTCTAATGATCTCTCTCTTCGCATGATGTGTCCAGAGTATGAAAGTCGAAGTCTTGTCATCTGAGCTTCTAAAGAAAGCTTAGGTTTGATCTCCTGTAGTACCGACTGGTTTGTTCTTCGGGCAGTCCATGCAGTATTCGCCGCCAGCACCATAATTCAAAGGCATCAATTTTCTTCCTGTCTATCTTTTTCACTGTCCAGCTTTCACATCCATATGATGTTATTGAAAATACCATGGCTTGAACAAGTCAAATCTTTGTATGGAGAGAGACATCTCTGCTCTTGAGAATCTTATCTAGGTCTTTCATAGTCATTCTGCCAAGAGCAATGCGTCGTCTGATTACTTGACTGCTTGTTGCTTCTTTATTGGTAGTTGATCCAAGTAGGTTAAAGTTGTTCACAATTTCAATTTCTTCTCCTTCAACGATGAACCTGTTGATAATGCCAGTTGTCATGATCTTTGTCTTCTTTACATTAAGGTGCAGGCCCATTTTGAGACTATGTTCTTTGATTGTGAGAAGCAAATGTTTCAGATCATCTTCACTTTCAGCCAGTAATGTGGTATCATCAGCATAGCGAAGGTTGTTGATGAGTCTTCCACCAATCTTCACACCTCTGTTATCTTCATACAATCCTGCTTCTCTGATGATTTGTTCTGCATATAAATTAAACAGGTAGGGGAAAAGTATGCAGCCTTGTCTTACACCTTTGCTTATTTTAAACCATTCTGTTTCTCCTTGTTCCGTTTGAACTGTTGCTTCTTGATCAATGTACAGATTGCGCAAGAGAACGATCAGGTGTTCTGGTATACCCATGCTTCTTAATGTGGCCCAGAGTTTCTCATGGTTTACACAGTCAAAAGCCTTGCAATAGTCGATAAAGCACAAATAGATATCCTTTTGGTATTCTTTAGTCTTTTCAAGGATCCATCTCACATCCGCAATGATGTCTCTCATTCCTCGCCCTTTCCTGAACCCTGCTTGCACTTCAGGTAGTTCTTGTTCCAGGTATGGTTGTAGTCTCTTTTGAATAATCTTCAGTAGAATCTTGCTGGCATGTGGTATCAGAGCGATTGTCCGATAATTTCCACAGTCAGTTGGATCACCTTTCTTTAGTATTGGTATAAACACAGATCTTTTCCAGTCAGTTGGCCATGATGTTGTCTTCCATATTTCTTGGCAGAGCCTTGTGAGTATGGTAACAGCTGCATCAGATTGCTGCAATACTTCTGTGGGAATGCTATCAATGCCTGGTGCTTTGTTCTTTGATAAGGCTTTCAATGCTGCTTCAACTTCTTCTTTCATCACCAATGGTTCCCGATCATAAGGTACAGGTTGAAACGGCTGTTGGTCCACTTGATCTTTATCATATAAAAACTCTGTATATTCCTTCCACCTTTTCTTGATCTTCTCAGCATCATTCAACATAGAACCTTGAGCATCTTGTAACATTCCAATTCGAGGCTGGAACTTTTTCTTTAACTCTCATAGCTTTAGGAAAGCCGATCTTGTTCTTCCTCTAATAGTTTCTGCTTCTATTTCCTTGCAAGTGTCATTGTAGTACTTTTCCTTGTCCTGTCTTGCTGCACGTTGGAAATCTCTGTTTGAGTTCTGCGATTGTCTTTCTTTCTCCTCTGGCTTTAGCTTCTCTGGGTTTCTGGCAATTTTCAGAGTTTCTTCTTCCGTCATCCATTTTGGCCGTTTTTTGCTTTTTCACCTTTTGTAGAGACTTCTCGCTTTCTTCCAACACAACCTTCTTGATGTCATTCCATAACTCTTCCGGAGCTCTGTCATTTGTATCTAAAGCAGCAAATCGATTTTGCAGGCAGTCTTTAAATTCCAGTGGTATTTTCTCAAGGTCATATTTTGCTGCATTCATGAGTGGTTTGCTCTTTTTCAACTTTAGCTTGAGCTTGCATACTAGTAGTTGATGATCTGTACCACAGTCAGCTCCAGGTTTTGTCTTTGTTGATGTTACAGAGCTTTTCCATCGTTGACTTCCACATATGTAGTCATTTTGATTTTTATATAATCCATTCGGTGAAGTCCATGTGTACAGTCGCCGCTTGTGTTGCTGGAAGAAGGTGTTTGAAATGAATAGATCATTGGTCTTGCAGAATTCTATCAGTCTTTTTCCAGCTTCATTTCTGTTGCCAAGTCCATATTTTCCAACTACTTTGCCTTCTTCTTTGTTGCCAACGTTTGCGTTCCAGTCACCCATGACTATCAGGATATCCTGTTTGCATGTTCTGTCAATTTCAGCTTGTACTTGTTCATAGAACTCTTCAATTTCATTCTCTTCAGCAGCTGTTGGGGCATATACTTGAATTATAGTTGTGTTGATAGGCAATCCTCGTAGACGAATAGAGATTAAGCGTTTGCTGACTGCATTATATTTCATTACAGTTCTTGCAAGTTTCTTCTTTATTATAAATGCAACACCATTTCTTTTTTGTCTTTCATTTCCAGCATAGTAGACCATGTGATCATCTGATGCAAAGTGCCCCATGCCAGTCCATTTCAGTTCGCTGACACTCAACAGATCAAGTTGTACACGTTCCATTTCATTCTTGACCACCTCCAACTTCCCTTGGTTCATGCTTCGTACGTTCCATGTTCCAATGTGTAAGACATCGTTACAGCTTCTGACTCTCATTTCATGCAATTTGGTATTGTTCCATTAAATTTTCAGAGTTATTTTGTCCTAGGACAGATGGACAGACAGACACAAGCATTCTTAACCTCTTTTATATAATTTGTTCCAAATTCCATTGGGTTAGAAATAATAATCTCTATGATTCCCTGTTTCTTGGAAAGGACTCATATTAATGGAGTTAAAATCAGTCAGCATTGGCTGTGACATGCCACACATGAAAGATAAAAGATAACATTTGAGTCAGTTTTTAAACTCCGTGGTCTGTGTTCCCTTCAAACACCAGACATGGTGCTTAAAGTTACACCTCAATATTCAGTGCTGGCTGCAATCTGGATAACAGTACTGAATATCCAGATACGGTGGTGAACAGGCCTGATTTATTTTATTTTATTTATTTAACAGGGTTTTTTTATGCCACTTTATCATTTAGTTGAAGTGGTTTACATTGTAACTTAAACCTGGTAATGTACATTAAGCAGGGACATTGATAACTTGGATTCTTCTGAGGCAATGGAGGGTTAAGTGACTTGTCCAAGGCCACAAAGAGTGCTAGTGGGAATCGAACCCTGGTCTTTTGGTGATATTCAAAGCCATTATCCAGATATCCATCTGCATAAAAAGAGAAATAATTTGCTGTCCTAAGTTATAAGGATAGAAGCCCTGAAAATCATCGCTATTTGGGTAAGTTGACACTCTGCCCAGACTCTGCCCTCAGGCCACTGGAGGCAGAGTGAGGATTTGGATAGTCCTGTGGCAGTCTGTGATGATTTTCTACAGCATTATCTTGATAAGTCCACTGAAAATCTGTGACAGGCATTGGTCACTGACATTTATTGAGTCAGCAAGTGCCCAATGATAATGTTAATAAAACTAATAATAACAATGTCAGTTTTCAAAAGGATATGCACAAATACCAGCTGCTGATATCTATATAAATCTCCTATTCTTAGATTTTCAAAATGTATATGGTTTGTGTAGAAAGAGTTTTTTGTAGGAATGTCCGTCAGGTCAGGGGACAGAGAAACCCCGTCGAATGAAGCGGACTTCTCCCTTTAATATTTGTA
This sequence comes from Ichthyophis bannanicus, assembly GCA_033557465.1. Taxonomy (NCBI): domain Eukaryota; kingdom Metazoa; phylum Chordata; class Amphibia; order Gymnophiona; family Ichthyophiidae; genus Ichthyophis; species Ichthyophis bannanicus. The sequence goes on along the minus strand of CM066035.1, from coordinate 767,454,078 downwards.
ATCCAGCAACACTCCCAAAATTAGAGGAGAGACCAGAAACATGGACTCCAAAAGCCACTATGCTAAGAATAATAAACCAAACAAAGGTTAGGTGAAAAGAATACTTAGCCGGCAGTCGGTTCCTTTCCCTTAGTTTTCATCGTTCTTCTTCATTCACAATGACCACGACACAGCGCCGTGTTTCGAATCCCAGTTCTGCTTCAGGTGGTGTAAATTCGAACAATATTCTTTAAAATTCTTTAGTCAAGACTCATTCTTAATGGTCAACAAACATTCCATTGTCAATTCAAATACTCCTTCATAATGGTTAGAAAACCTTCCGTTGCCAATCCAAAATGTCCTCAAAAGGTAGCGTCTGACGTCAGCAGAACCTAAACAGCTGTTTATACTCCCTCCAGCTATCCAGGCCCAATGATTTTAAGTCGGTAAAATACTCCACCAATCAAGCTCTAGGTTCAGCCCCTTGGGAGCCACAGTGTCCCAAAGAAAGATCCATCGCTGTTCTAAAAGTTGTAATTCCTGTTCCCGATCTCCTCCCCGGGGGATGAAAAATCCGTGACGTCCGGTTGTGTACCCAAGTATGTCCAACTTGAGCTTGTGGACAATATTTACAACATTTTGACTGGCAGGAATAGTGACCCGGGTCTATATGCTATTTAATCCGCCGATCTTCTGTCACTACAGATTTTAAAACCATGTCCCATATATTAGTGCCCCGTTGGTAGACTATAAGGAGATCTCGTTTAAAACAAGGGCTTAGTTCCAGGATATGCCAGTGTTTACGTAAAATATTAACCACCTTAGAGGATCCCACCATAAAGGGTAAAACACCAACGATCCGTTTGTCCATGGCTTTATCCACACCCTGAGAAAGAGTGGTTGTTTGATCCATCAAAGAAGCTTGCTGAACACCGGATCGTAACAACCGGATCGTAGTTTTTATCTCCGCTGGCATACAAATTGTTCTTCATCTTATGTGGTATATGTCTTGACTTGTTCTTGCAATCTTCATTACATAGGAAGGACGATTCGTCCTATCAAGAAGCGTCTTACTGAACACAAATCCCGAATAAAAACAAAAATGATCTCTGCTCCATTAGTTGCACATAGGCTTCAAGCTACACATACTTTTGCAGATTATACTTGGTGCATTTTGAATCATGTTTCTGAAAATCCCTGCCCGGGGATGCACCAAGTATAATCTGCAAAAGTATGTGTAGCTTGAAGACTTTGGCAGCTGAGATTTAATACTAAAAAATGCAGGGTCACGCAGTTGGGCTGCAAAAATTCAAAGGAGCGGTACAGTGTAGGGGGCAAAGTATTTCTGTGCATGAAGGAAAGGAATCCGGACATGATTGTTTCTGATGATCTTAAAGTGACTAAACAGGTAGAAAAGGGTGGCAGGCAGAATGATGCTTGAGTGCATAGGGAGAGGAATGGCCAGCAGAAAAAAAGGAGGTGATAGTGCCCCTCTATAAGTCTCTGATGCAACCTCATTTGGCGTATTGTGTGCAATTCTGGAGAGCATACCTTCAAAAGGATATAAACAGGATGGAGTTGATGCAGAGGGTAGCTACTAAAATGGTCAGCTGTCTTCATTATAAAGCATATGGGGACAGACTTAAAGATCTTAAAGTATATATGTTGAAGGAAAGGCAGGATAGAGGAGATATGAAATACCCCTGTGGCATAAATGCACAAGAGGAGAGCCTCTTTCGATTGAAGGTAAGCTCTGCAACAAGGGAGCATGGAATGAGGGTGAAAGGGGATATACTCAGGAGTAATATTTGGAAATATTTCATTACGGAAAAAGTGGTAGATGCATTGAATAGTCTCCCAGTGGAGGTAGTAGGAATGAGGACAGTATCTGAATTCAAGAAATTACGGGACAAACACAGAAGGTCTTTAAAGAGAAAAAAGGGACTATAGTATTTGATATGGAAGAGCAGACTAGATAGGTCATGTGAGCTTTCTCTGCTGACATGTTTCTATGTTTCTCTTTAGACACATGAAGGCCGCGTGGCCAAGTCCATGCCGGCTGCCTTGTAACCGGGCGGCGCGGCGAGGACGCTGAATAGGATGCAGGGGGGTAGCAGAGGAGGGGGGGGCTAGGGAAGAGACGTCATTGGGTGCGTCTTTCAAATTCATTGGCTCCCGGCTCGGTGGGAGCGTGGAGGGGAGCCAATGAAAAATAGGAAGGAAGATGCGGGTATTGAAGGTGCCTGACGGCCCGTAGCAGACAGGCGAGGAGTCCGGCGATGGTGTGAGTGAGACTCTTGCGGAGATTTGGCAGCGGGCAAAGGCAGCGGGCGGCAGAACTTACAGCGAGTGTGCTGCTCAGGGGCGGACCAGCGTGTGTACTATGGCGAAGGCACGGGGCGGCACAAGAAGTTCCTGCAGCGATTGGAACGGGACCGTCGGAGTGTTTTAAGAGCCTCAGGGTAGGCAGGCAAGTAGCGGGTCGGTTGCTGGGGCACAAAGCAAAAAAAAAAAAAAATTATAAATAGAAGAGCGAGCGTTGCGGGAAGCTGAGGGAGAGAGCTTGGAGCAATGCCGGCTCAAGGGAAGCAGCGGGGCAAGGGGCCGGGGAGGGCTGGGGATTTATCAGGGCGGCGGGGAAGGCAGTCGGTGAGGGGTGCTCGGGAGGTAGGGGCCGGGAATGCCGGAGATAGGCAGGAAGGGGGTGGGGGGTTCTGGGGGTAAGGGGAAGGGGAAGGGGAGTCAGAGTGGGAAGGGAAGCCAGAGGGACGAGGGGAGTGCAAGCCACTCAAGGGACTGGTAGGGGTAGTGATGCAGCCCCGGGTTCAGGGAGAAGAGGGGAAAATAACCGGGGGTCTCACTCCCAGTCAAAGAGGCGGGGGGGGGGGCAGAGAGGAGACGAGCTGATTATGCAGAGGGGAGGATTAGGGGGCTCTGAAGCCGGTTTAGGTGTGTGTGGGGTGCCTAGGGGGGAAGGGAGGCTCTGGGGGGATTGATTTCAGGGGTGTCCTGGGTCAGGCCAGGGACAGTATCTCTGGGCAAAGTCCGCACATGCCGTATGCTGGCTGGGGTGATCACAGGGGTGCACGTTCTGCAGGGGGCATGGGCGCTTGGGAGCATTGGGCAAGAGGGGGACAGGGTTCATCTGGGGCCGAGTGGCTCGGGGCTTGGCAGCCAGCTTGGCCTGCGGTGGTCCCTCCCCCTGGTTTTTCTTTTTTGTCTCCGCAGGTGCCAGTTAAGGGTGCATACCCTGCAACGATTGGAAGTGAAGGCTACAGAGGAGAGAATCAACTGGACGAGCAGCCGGCTTTAGGAGTGGAGGGATCAAGCGTGTGACCAGTCGAGCAACAGCAGCCCGGGGAGGAGTGCAGCATGTCGGTGTCTGGGTCAGCTGTCGGAGGTGCGGCGGATGCGGCTACAGGTGAGTTCCCAGTAGACCAAGGTGTGGCATCTGCGAGGTCGGGCGAGATGGTGGAAAACAAAGAAAAGGGGCATAGAAAGTGGAAGCGCGGAAGGAGAAGGCGACATGGGTCGGACTCCTCATCGTCATCGTCCAGCTGGTCGTCGTCCTCCTCCACGAGTGGAGCTGTAGAGGTGCCATCGGCTGGGAGCTGCGGAGGGGTACCATGACAGCAGGTAGGGGGAACCCCTTCCTTAGCCGCATACATGGAATTGTGGGAAGGTGTCCCCAAAAAAGTGCATCGTAAGATTAGGAAATGGCGGTACATTGACATATTCCGCTTGTTGGAAGGGAGGAGGCGTTCTGGGGAGAGTAGGAGGAAGAGGAAAGAGGATGAGAAGGCAGGCTGTGTGAAGAAGGTGTCCCGGAACGTTATGAATTGGACGCGAGCTTTCCTGCGTTTAGCAAGTGTGTGGGGGCATTATCATCCCGAGCAATACGGGATGTTGCTGGCATATGCGGACGCTATTTTGGAGGCCGTGCAAACGCATGAAGGATGGTCGTGGTTGAACTACAATGAGAGATTCGGGGATAAGATGGAGGAGAACCAATTTTTGTCTTGGGGCTCCCAGGACATTAACTTATGGCTAACGCAAATATCGGCTAAGGTGGGAGTGAGTGGACTGGGAGGGGGAAAAGTAGGGGGCGGTTTAAGGGGTAAGGGGGGCGTTCCTTTCAGACTACAGGAGCCATGTTACAGCAGAGAGGGGTGGGTGGGGGAACAGGAGATGTGTGCTGGAGATTTAATAAGACCTCGTGCCCCTTTCCGGACTGTAAATTTCAGCACGCATGCTCCAGTTGCAGTGGGGGGAATTCGGCGACAAAGTGCGGCAAGAAGGCAGCCACTCCGCCACGCGGGCCCCTGCCGAAGTAGGGCGGAGATAGGCAGTTTGGCTCCTACCCCGATTAAGGTAAAGGAGTTGCAGGCCAGGCTATTAAGTTATCTGAGGAGGGGGGATGGGGTACTTTTAGACAAGGTGTTTCGGGAGGGTTTTGTCATTCTGGTGGTAGGTGAAGTGGTCGGCAGAGTGTTGCGCAATGCACCTTCGGTGCGGCGGTTAGTGAACATTGTGCGGAAGAAGTTGTTAACGGAATTGGAGATGGGTAGGGTTGCTGGCCCCTTCTCCGAGATGCCGTTCCCAAATTTAGTGGTTTCCCCGCTAGGGATTATTCCTAAAAAAAGAAGCTGGGAAGTTTAGACTAATTCATAACCTGTCGTTTCATGAGGGAGATTCGGTTAATGACCGGATACCGCGGGATAAGTGTGCAGTGCGTTATGCTTCATTTGACAGAGTAGTAGAGTTGGTAAGGCATGTGGGGAGACAGGCGTGGATGGCGAAGGTGGACATTGAGTCGGCGTTTAGGCTGCTGCCAGTGCACCCAGATAGTTTCCCATTGTTGGGCTATCGATTTGAGGATAGCTTTTATTTTGATAAGTGCATGCCCATGGGTTGTTCTATGTCCTGTGCCTACTTTGAGAAATTTAGTACATTTTTGCATTGGGCGCTGATGCAGGACGTGGGTTGTGCGAACGTGGTCCATTATTTGGATGACTTTTTGTTTGTGGGAGCTCAGCAGTCCTGGGATTGCCAGGACCTGGTCACAGGTTTTCTAGACTTGGCGAAAGAACTTGGCGTGCCGCTGGCTGTGGAGAAGACGGAAGGTCCTACGAGGCAGTTGACCTTTTTAGGGGTAGAGTTGGACTCCAATGAGATGGTTATCACAATCTCACATTTACTCTTTACACTAATAATTCTAGTGAACTACAATACATTTTTCCTTGCTCAGATAAGATAATAAGATTTTTGAAATTTGTAAATATTTAAATCTGTATATATGTTTAAACTATCTATATACCTAATCAGCATTTACTCAGCATTGTAACCCTCAAATTACCATTTTTATTATATACAGTTTAATGTTCACTGTAATTTCAATTGTTTGAATAAGTTTCAATGTAATGTTCAAGTTTCGTTCTGTGTAAACCGCTTTGATTTTTCTGAAAGGCGGTATATAAAACCGTTCAGTAAATAAATAAATAAATAAAATGGTAGTTCGGCTTCCGCGCGAGAAGATGGTCAGGTTGAGGGTGTTGGTAGCCAATGCAAGGGCGTCTAGTAAGTTGACTTTGAGGGAGTTTTAGGCACTGATTGGTGCGTTGAATTTTGCTTGCCGGGTCATCCTGATGGGTAGGGTGTTTCTGCGGCGCTTGGCTGGGGCCACAGCGGGGGTAAAAAAACCGCACCATTGCATCAGGGTGTCAAAGGTGGTGAAGGCGGATTTAAGGACCTGGGATATATTCTAGAGAGAATTTAATGGGACTTCAGTTATGACAGGTCAAGAGATTTCCTCTGATGACTTAAAATTGTACATGGATGCGGCAGGGGGAATTGGTTTGGGCATTTATTTTGCTGGTGCATGGTGTGCCGAGAAAATGGCCGCAAGCGTGGCATGATGCGAGTGTGGTGAAGAATGTGGCATTTTTTGGAGCTATTTCCCATGTTGGTAGCCTTGGAATTGTGGCCTGAGCGCTTGTGTAATAGGCAGGTATTGTGGTGGTGTGACAATGCATTGGTAGTTAGTGTCATCAACCATTATACACCAAGGTGCAAGCAGGTAGCGGAACTAATGCGGGAGGTGGTGTCATGTTTACACTTAAATGTGGTGATCAAAGCGAGACATATTCCGGGATGCATCAATGAGGTGGCTGACGCTCTTTCTCGTTTTCATTTCGCAAGCTGGTGCCAGGAGCAGAGGCATCAGGAAGGAAGGTCCCAGAGCGCTTGTGGCACGTTGGCCTGACGGGATGTTGAGTTTGCTGCAGAGCTCAGTGGCGCATGCAACATGGGCGGCTTATTATCGTGGCTGTGGCAAAATCGAAGAGTTCTGAGAGGCCCGAGGATGGCGGCTGGAATCGGTTTCCGATCGGATGCTGGCACAGTATGTAGTGGATGCTAAACAGAGAGGGATGTCCAAGGCAGCTGTGCGGTCTCATTTGGCCGGTTTCATGTTTTTTGCAAAAGCAGTGGGCTGGGCCTCGACAGGGAGCGGATTTTTAACCAGGAGGTTGATGCAAGGGTGGGAGAGGGTGGAGCCGAGTCAAGGGGAACGCAAACAGCCAATCACGCATGACTTGCTGGTGTGGCTGTGTGAGGCGCTACCTGTTGTGGCGTCCTCAGGCTACGAAGCGGTACTGTTCAAGGCTTTATTTTGCTTGGAGTTTTTTTGGGGCTTTTCGTATGGGGGAGTTAGTTGCTACGTCGGGGGGGTCAGATGGGGTGGGAGGTCTGCTGTTACGGCATGTTCAGCTAGAGGGTAGGAGATTGCAGGTCTTGTTGGCGCGGTCTAAGACCGATCAGCAAGGGCACGGTCGTTGGGTGGTGCTGTGGGAGATTGGTGGTGGGCCAACTTATGCAGTATCGGCATTGTGGGAATACCTGAGGTGCCGCCCTGCTGTCGGGGGTTTGCTGTTTATACACGCTGATTCTAAAAGTGTGACAAGGTTTCAGGTGACAGCAGTATTACGAATGGCGCTGCAGCAGGTCGGTGAGGAACCACTTCAATTCGCAGCACATTCCTTCCGCATCGGTGCAGCTACTAGTGCTGCAGCGGCGGGTTTGTCGGATCAGGAGGTGCAGCGCATAGGGAGATGGCGGTCTACGGCGTTCTTAGGCTATGTCTGTTTTTAAGTGGTGGGCGTTCGGGGGAGGCGGGTGACTAATGGTGTTTTTTTCTTTTCCAGACCAAGAGGGGAATCCACATAGCTGCTGGCTGATCGGACACTAGTTTGTGCATTGGGCAGGACGGCGTGCAGCTGTGCGGCCTTTGGGGTTGAATCTGGGCCTTGATCCTTCAGTGGTGAACGTCTCATGGCTGGGTGAGCGAGGTCTACGGTAGACTCAGTTGCTCCCTTTGCTTCGGCACCATGCTCGATTATGGGGGGCACCTGGCTTGATCTTACTTCATTTGGGGGGCAACGACTTATCGGCCTGGTCCTGCAAGCAGCTGATTAGAGCAGTGCAAAAGGACTTAGGGGAAGTGTTGCACTTATTCCCGGGGGTAATAGTAATGTGGTCGGACATTATCCCACGGCCGAGTTGTCGGGACCAGCGGCGTTGGTCGCAGGGCCTAGCGAAGATAAACCGACAAATTGGCCGTTGGGTTTGTACGCATGGCGGATACCAAATCATGCATTCGTGGGTGGAGGTGAGCTGTGCAGGTTTGTACGGGATGGATGGGGTACATTTATCCCCTGTGGGGTTAGATTTGTTATTGAACAATTGGCAGGAAGCAGTAGAGTGGGTAGCCTTGCAGGATTCTCGCTGGTCGCAACTCTGTTGGGGGGGGCAGCGCAGTGACGGGCAGGGCATCTGCGCCGGTGGCGGGATCCCGGAGGTTTCCGGGGTCCAGACGCTTAGGATAAGCTTGGGACAGTGGTTGGGTACCCCCGACCCGGTCAACCCCCTGGCTGAGCTTTTGCTAATGACATGGCAAAGTCGGGGGTTAAGGGGGGGAAAGAAGAGTACAAAAGCGGAGGCACTATCACCTTGCTAGTGATATGGCTGGTGATGCAGGAGTCTGCTGTTATATGTTATTTGAGTTGATTTTTCATGCATTAATGGTTAATAAAGCTGCGACCAGTGGTTTACCAACCTTGAATGGTGTCAGACTATTTGTCCCCGTTGGGGAGGGAAAGGGTGTGGGGGGGAGAAGGGGAAAAGGTGAGGAAGTTATAATTTGGAGGGTAAGGAGGAGCGGCGAGTCCGAGCTCCATCGGTTACTACCCATGCGGTCTTGTTAATAAAATTACCCTCATAGGGGGTAAATGCATCTCTACACATGTGTAAATAGCAGATTTCTAAAATCATTATTTAAACATCTAGCCAATCTACATGTATACATGCTGCTATATATCTGTGGAGATTCACACCATACTGAGATTTCAGGGGACACACAGTAAAACTACAATGTAGCATATTTAAGACTGATCAGAGAATTTTTTTTTTACTCAATGCATAATCAAACTCTGGAATTTCCTACCGGAGGATGTAGTAAAAACTATTAGTATGGCTGGGTTTAAAAGAGGTTTGGACAAATTCCTAGAAGAAAAGTCCATAAACCATTATTAAAGAGGACCAGGAAAATCTTCTGCTTACCCCTGGGTAAGCAGCATAGAATCTATGTACCTTTTGGGGAACCTGACAGGTACCTGTGACCTTGATTTTCTGCTGTTGGAAACAGGATACTGGTCTTGATGGATCTGTGGTCTGACCCAGTATGGCATATCTTATGTTCTTATGATTGAGGAGGTTCTTGACAGGTTCAGAAGGTTTAGAGGGTGCTGGAGTAGTTCAGAAGAGTGATTATCTGGTTTGGTGGGGGGCTTTAGGGGAGTGCTGATATGGTTTGAGCTGGCCTGAGAAGGGGCTAAACTGGACTGGGGGGATTTAGGGGATCTGGGTTGGCACAGTGGGCATCTTTTCTGGTGAAGGAAGAGATCAGAGGATCATAGGTGCTTTGCATGGATGTTGAGAGCAGCAATTTTAAAAAGGGTGAGAGCAGGATACACTTTTTGCCCATGTGAAAATTTTTATAATCGCTGTCCCCTCTAGACATGCCAGAAAATGTGTGTATTTTTGCCAGTGTCCATCAAGGTATTTTACAAAAGGGTTTGTGCTTGGTAGATTCTTTTTAAAATCCAGGGAGAGTTGTGAATGTCTCAAGCTGATGATTCAGATCACTTCTCCATGATCTACATGAGCCTTATAAGTCAGACAGTTAAGTGTGACTACAACTAAAATGCTCCAAATCCCTCCCTCATTGATCATTTTAGGTGCACGTGAATAATTTTAGCTGTAGCTGGATTTTTATTTTAAAAAGCACTTAACGTGTTCGACACCACTGTAGATGAGATGAGTACTTTTGAATATCAACCTTGCTATTTATTAGTCTTATGTAGCTAAGGACATTTGTACTAACACTTATGTTTAACACAAATTTAAGCATATTAACATGGGCATTATCACTGCCTTATAGACAGAAATGCATTTAAAATCTACTAATGCTGGAAAAGTTAACATCTCAGGAGATCGTCAATGCAGCCTATTAAAAGGCAAATTTTATAACAGGTCATTTAAGTTAAGAGAGTAAACAGGGACCTATTTTTAGCCTATTTTATAAAGACACCTGTGGGGCATTTTAAAAACGTTTTATCTGGTTAGCAGACCTGATAACTGGCTAAAACACAGTCACCACATGCTACTTAGCAGCACGAACTGGTTAATGCTGCAGAATATCCCCACAGACCTGTGTAAAAACATCCAATTAAAACTGGCAGAATCTGTGGGTGGAGCAGATGCAGTGACAGCTGCTATCCAGTTAGCAGAGATAGTCAGCCACTAATCTGATAGCTTAAGCAATTAAAGATAGGATAGGTGAATGACTGTCCTAACTTTAACTATTACCGCTATCCAGATGGCAGTTTTGCTGCCCAACCAGCCCAGATATTCAGCAGTGGAAACCGAATATAATTTTCCACTGAATACAGAAACATAAAAACATGTCAGCAGAAAAAGACCCTATGGCCTATGTAGTCTGCCCTTCCATATCAACTACTAGAGTCCCTTTCTTTCCTTTAGAGATTTTCTGTGCTTGTCTCATGCTTTCTTGAATTCAGGTACAGTCTTTGTCTCTACTACCTCCACTGGGAGTAGTCTTAATTAAAGCAGCAGCCGCTAGATGCTTTATTTAGCTTAGCCACCGCTGCTGAATATGCCCCCTATGTCTTTATAAAATTCTATAGGCAAACTGACAGAAATTGCAGCTAGGCTGAAGCTACGGATATTGACAACAGCTTGAGAAATGCTGCAAATGTACATGTGCACAAGTAGCATGACAGCACATCTTTTACAGAGAAGGTGTGTACTCTGTGACTTCACCTGCACTCTGCCCAAGAACACATCTACATGTGCATCACATGAATTACATGCTATTTTGCCAGAGTGCATATTTTTGCATGCATATCCCATGGGGTAATTTTATAAAAGTCCTTTTGTGTACATAAAAACGGGGTTTACTTGTGAAGAGAGTTTATAACGTGGACAGTAATTTTATAACAGGGTGCTTTGGGTCGGTGCCTGTAGAGACGCCTATTAGGCATGTGTATTAGTTTTCTTATGAATGGTAAAATCTGTTTAGCCAAAATGAGAGATGCCTCATAATTGTTTGAACAATGTAGATCACGTCTGCTACATTTGTGGTGAACTGACTTTTGCATCAAAAAACCGCAGTATAATCACTTTGATTAAGAAAGCCTATCACCTTTACTTTGGCTGCAAAACTGGAGAGCAGGACAAGAGCTAGACCCCACAATGTGCTGCAACACTAGTGCAACAAATCTTCGCCAGTGGTTGAATAGAAAAAGGAAACCCATGCCTTTTGCAATGCCAGTGATTTGGAGAGAGCCGACAGATCATATCAGCAAGTGATATTTCTGTATGGTGCCTCCTGTTGAAAAAGAAAAAATGCACTGTGCAGTATCCGAACATTTCATCAGCTATACATTCAGTAACCCACGGAGAAGGACTGCCAGTTCCTGATATTCCAGAATCATTCTCACTTGAGTCAGATAAGGAAGAGGAAAGGGATGAAATCTCTGGTCCCGAATTACACAGGTACACTAAAAAATGTTTTTTTTAAACTGCCTCTAATGTTTCGATTGATTTTTACGTTTTTTGGTGCGCTGAATCCAAATCTGGTAACCAATTTGCTCCATCACGTACAGATTTTTTGCTACATTGGGTTAGCAGTTTGAGGTGAACGTTTCAGATTGAGTGCGATCGAGATAAAAGTTTCTTGGATGAATTCTTTATACTAATTGTTTAGTAGTTATTCAAATAAGAATAAAGAAAATTGTAACAAGGCAGCACATAAGAATAGAGTAATGTCAACAAAACACACTGTGATGGTAGCAAAATTGTCTGCACTTAAAACAGCCACATACATGTGCACAAACATTGAGCATATAAGAGCGAGGTTAGACACAAAGCAAAGCAAAGAAATGTGCAAAAAATGTTGTACAGGTATGTATGTAAGAATAGAAAACGCAAACCGCACCATTGCAATACATGAAGACAAACACCCGATGGTGTGAAAATAAAATTCTAATAAATGAGATCCGACACTGTGGTAATAACTAGCAAATTTTTATTTCAAAGTTTAGTAAAAACACGATATTTGTCAACTCAGTTTAGATTTTAAAGTCATTCTTGGGTCAATCAATCTCCTGGTGGGCCCGTTTCTTCTTCCCCCGAATGCTTCTCTTGGTGCGCTGCTTGGCGTATTTTTCATCTGGGGTTTCCCGCAGCAGCAACCAGCAGAAATCAGCCATCATAGTGGTGTTCCATCTTCCTTGGTACCTTCTCTCTGCATCCTTGATGTCCTGGTGAAACCTTTCACCTTGTTCTTCACTGTACGCCCCAGGTTTTCGGGAAAGTAGTTCACATGGGAGTGCAAGAAATGGACTTTCAGGCTCATGTTACAGCCTTGTTCTTTGAAGGCATTGAGCATCCTGGCAACAATATCCTTATAGTTCTCATCCCGCCTGTTCCCCAAGAATTTGAGAACAACATCCTTGAAGGAATCCAGGCTTCTTTTTCCTTCTCAGACATCGTTTCAGCGAATGCTCCATCTGAAATGAGTTTCCTTATATCAGGGCCAACAAACACTCCTTCCTTTAGCTTTGCTTCAGAAAGTCGGGGGAACTTTGAGCAAAGGTACCGAAAGCACTCACCATCTTTTGGAAGGGACTTGATGAATTGCTTAATGAGACCCAACTTAATGTGGAGAGGTGGTAATAGAATTTTATCACGAGGTACCAAGCTCTCATGAAGAACATTTTTCTCACCGGGTCTCAAATACTCCCGAATTGGCCAGTCTTTTTTCCCCCAGTGTAGGTTGCGGGCCCGGCTATCCCACAAGCAAAGGAAGCAGGGATATTTGGTGAAACCGGATTGCTGCCCTAATAGCATGGATAGAATTTTAAAGTCTCCACAAATCATCCACTTATGCTCATCATAACGAATCTTCTGAAGAATCAGGGCCAAATTCTCGTATTTTTCTTGGAGAATAACAGAGTGAGCAATAGGAACTGAAGCGAATGTGTTGCCATTATGAAGAAGAACACCTTTTATGCTGTCTTTTGACGAATCAATGAACAGCCGCCATTCAGCAGGATCATACTTGAGTTTAAACTTTTCCATCACTCCGTATATATCGTTGCAAAATACCAAATCTTCCTCTTTGCTGAAATACTTCAAAAATTGTGTCTCGCGGTTGCTGCGGTACCAATAAAAGGTTGTTCCTGGTGACAATAGATTTTTCTGTTTAAGCCGAGAACCTAGCAGTTGGGCAGCATCTTTTGGGAGTCCTAAATCCCGGACTAAATCATTCAATTCAGCTTGAGAGAAAAGTTCAGGTTTCGGATCTGGTTCAGTTTCAAACTCGGAAGTACTGGACTCATCGGGAAAAGCCATCTGATGAGTCTCATGATCAGAACGGTCCACACAAATATGATCCAAAGATTTTGGTGGTTCAGGCACAGGTACTTCGTTGCTATGAGGCATAGGTCTAATTGCTGAGGGAAGGTTGGGGTAACTTATTACGTTCTTATTTTTTAAGTTGTATCCCTTCACAATGCAAGAGCAAAAATAGCAGTCACTGCTGTGGTCTCTTTGTTCACGCCACATCATAGGTATTCTGAAATGAAATGCTTGTTTTTTACCTTTCATCCATAAGCGTAGATCTTCCTCACATGTCTTGCACACTTTGTGAGGAGCCCACGGTTTGTCTTGATCGCCTAACTTCAAACCGAAATAGGCGAAATATACTTTTTTAATAAATGCAGAAATGTTCCTCTGCCGCTTTTTCACGGTATATTCCCCACAAATAAAACAAAAACTGTCCGGAGAGTTGACGCAACCTCTGGCTCTGTGAGCCATCACAAATACACAGCACTGCAAACTACAACTGTAGTGAACCACTTCGGAATAAAGATGGATTACAACTGAGCAAACAAAAGGTAATAATGAACTTGCAAGAAACTGAAATTTGACAGGAACGTTCATGTCGCAACCACCGTGTTTGAGCGAACGAGGCGAGGCGAACAGGAAAGAACATGCGCCAGCGCGAGTACTGGATTTAGCCCCCCGCCTCCCAATTGTCCTGTTAATGTAGAAAATGAATACAAAACACTCTAAAATATCATGAGGGAGTGTTTCTAGTTAGTTAACCATTACAACCTCTATTTTGGGCCAAGAAAATAAACTGCAGTCGACTAAAAAGAAATTATGTGAACATTCCTTATATGGGTAAGAAATCTAATTTTGCAAGAAAACGTGACGTGATGGAACATTTTGGCTATTTTTCCTGGATTCAGCACCCCAAAATCTATAGGAATCAGTTGCAAAACTGGAGGCAGTGTTTTGGTAGTGTACCTGTGTTATCAATGTAACATGACTCAGATTTTCTCCCATTCACCTCCTCTGAACCACACCTCATAACACAAGACAAACTGATTGACCTTGTCAGGGATTTGGAACTACCTAAGAATAAGGTAGAGCTGTTGGGCTCCAGTCTGCATCAGTGGAATCCCCTGTCAGGTGATGTTAGGGTTTCTATGTTCCGTGAATATCAAAATGATCTAGTTACATTCTTCTTCATGGAAGGTGATCTTGTAGCCTGCAACAACATCTATGATCTGACAGCAGCCCTGGACACTATTCATCATCCAGATGAGTGGAGACTGTTTATCGATTCATCGAAGATGAGTCTTAAAGTTGTTTGCTGCATAATGGCAATGTTTTGTCATCTATTCCAATTGGTCATGAAGTCCATATGAAGGAAACCTATCACAATATAAAACATCTGTTGAGATGCATAAACTACAACCAACATTGGTGGCAGCTTTAGGGTGATTTGAAAGTCATTGCTCTGTTGCTCAATCTGCAGACTGGATACACAAAGTACTGCTATTTTCTCTGTGAATGGGATAGTCATGCAAAAGATTCCCACTAGATTAAGAGAGATTGGCCACTCCAACAGTCACTGGAACCAGAAAAGAAAAGTGTACAGCATCCGCCACTTGTTGAATCAAGGAAGATTTTGTTACCACCCTTACACATTAAGATGGGTCTAATGAAAACTTTTTTCAAGGCCATAGACCAAACAAAACCAGCTTTCAAGTATCTCTTCAGGAAATTTTCAAGACTAAGTGAAGCTAAGATAAAGAAAGGAAGGTGCTTTGTTGGTCCTCAAATTCGTAAACTTCTTTGAGATGATGCATTTAACCGTGCATTACATGACAAAGGAAGAACAGCATGGAAAACCTTACAGTTACTGGTAATACATTTTCTCAGAAACAACAAGGCAAACAAACACAGGGAGTTGGTGGAAAAATTCCTCAATGCATACAAATGTCTTGACTGCAGCATGTCACTAAAGATACATTTTTTGCACTCTCTTGATTTTTTTCCACCGAACTGTAGAGCAGTGATTGATGAGCATGGCGAGCAATTTCATCAGGACATTGCAGTGATGGAGAAAAGATATTAAGGCAAATGGAGCCTGTCAATGCTTGCAGACAATTGCTGGACAGTGACAAGAGATACTCCATTTACAGAATACAAGAGACAAGCCAAAAAATACCAAGTACAGTAGACACTGAATAAGGTCTGAAATAGTAACATAGTATATGACGGCAGATAAAGACCATCATGGTCCATCTAGTCTGCCCAGCAAGGTGGCAAGAGTAGGTGCACCTGCTTCTCAGTGCAGGTCACTCCTCACCATGCCTTTGTTTAGGGGTGTTCCCACCGCTCCGTGCAGGTCATCTCTATTTGTTGAGAGAGCAGAGACAGTTAAGGTTACTTTGATTTTATTCCGTTGCTATAAAAGGATCCACTGTGTCTGTCCCATGCCATTTTGAATTCTACCACTGTATTTTCCCCCACCACTTCCATTGGGAGGGTTTCCAAGCATCAACCACCCTTTCAGTGAAAAAGTATTTCCTGATGTTGGTTTTCAGTTTATCCCATTACAGCTTCATGTTATGCCCTCTAGCTTTGCAGCTTCCCCATCTTGGAAAAAGGTTTGTTTGTTCATTAATACTCCTTAAGCATTTAAAAATCTGTATCATATCTCCCCTGTCTCTCCCCTCCTCTAGAGTATGCATATTTAGGTCTTCAAGTCTCTTCTCATATGTCTTCTGGTGCAGCACCAATTCATTTTGGTCGCTTTCCTCTGAACCGTTTCCAGTTTTTTAATATCGTTTGTGAGATATGGTCTCCAAAATGAAACACAATATTCCAAGTGAGGCCTCACTAATGACTTGTACAGTAGCATTAGTACCTCCTTTTTCTGCTGGTAATTCCTCTTTGTATGCAAACCAGCATCCTTCTGGCTTTGGCCACTGTCTTGTCACACTGTTTCACCACCTTGAGAACCTCAGAAACAATCACTCCAAAGTCCCTCTCCTGGTCCATGCACACCAATCTCTCACCCCCTATCACATACAATTTCCTTGGATTTCTGCATCCCAAGTGCATGACACTGAACTTCTTCACATTAAATCTTAACTGCCAAGCATTAGACCATTCTTCCAGCTTTTCTAGATCTTTCCTCATTCTATCCACTCCTTCAGGGGAGTCCATTCTTTTGCAAATTTTCATGTCATCTGTAAAAAGATAGACTTTTCCATTCAGTCCTTCAGCAATATCACTCACAAATACATTGAACAGTACTGTTCCCAGGACCAATCCCTGGAGCACACTACTAATCACCTTCCTTTCATCTGAGTGAATTCCGTTTACAATCACCTTCTGTTGTCTGTCAGTCAAGCAATTTCTGAACCACTTCACCACCTTGGGACCCATCCCCAGGCTGTTCAGTTTATTGATAGCCTTCTATGAAAAACAGTATCAAAGGCTTTGCTGAAATCTAGGTAGATCACATCCATCACATGCACTTGATCAAGTTCTCTGGTCACCCAGTCAAAGAACTCAATCAGATATGTTTGGCATGATCATCCTTTGGTAAAACCATGTTGCCTCGAATCAAGCAACCTATTGGTTTGATTAAGTCCACTATTCTCTCGTTCAGGAGTGCCTCCATTACTTTTCCTGCCACTGAAGTAAGGCTTACTGGCCTGTAGTTTGCCACTTCTTCCCTATTACACCTTGGTAAAGAGGTACCAAATCAGTCCTTTTCCATTCCTATGGAACTTCTCCTGTCTCCAAGGATCTATTAAAAACATTCTATAAAGGCCCTGCCAGAACCTCTCTGAGCTCTTTCAGTATTCTGGGATGAATCCCAACTGGTCCCATGGCCTTGTTCACATTCAGTTTTGCAAGCTGTTCAAAAACATCATATTCTGAATGGTATGGTATCTACACCATTTCCATTTTTATATTTGTCAATCACAGGTGGTCCTTCTCCAGGAATTTCTTTAGTAAAAACAGAAGTATTTATATAGCATGTTCGCTTTTTCAATATCAATTTCCACGAATCCATTCTCAGCACTTTTGAGTCTTCTCCCGAATATATCTGAAAAAGTTTTGTCATCACGCTTCAGATCTTTAGCCATCTTTTCTTCTGCCTTTGATTTTGCTATCCTTATTTCTCTTTTTATCTCTTTTACCTTTATCCTGTATTGTTTTCTGTGTTCCTCTGTTTGCAAACTTCTGAATTTTGTGACAGCTGTGCTTTTTGCCTTTATTTGTGAAGCCACTTCTTTGGAGAACCAAATAGGTTTCCTTTTCCTCTTGTTTTTATTTACTTTCCTTACATATATATCTGTTGCCCCTTTTATTGCCTCCTTTAGTTTAGCCCACTGCAGTTCTACTTCCTTTACCTTCTCCCACCTTGCCAATTCCTCCACTTGGCCATTTTACTGAAGTTAGCATTTTTGAAGTCTAGGACTTTGAGCTTGCTGTGATTGGACTCTGCCTTGGTTTTTATCTCAAACCACACCATGCGATGATCGTTGCTGCTCATATGGGCTCCCACCTGGACATTTGACATGCTATCTCCGTTGGTGAGTACTAAATACAGCATCAAACTTTCCCTGGTCAGTTCCATCACCATTTCTCTAAGCAATGCATCTTGGAAGGCATCCACAATTTTTTTTTTTTACTTCTTTCCAGAATTTCAGAAGGATTATTCCAATCCACATTGGGTAGATTAAAGTCACCCAGCATGATCCCTTCCCCCTTCATGGCTACCTTTGCAATATCAATAATCATGTCTCTATCAATTTATTCGGTTTGAGTTGGAGGCCTGTAGACTACACCAGTATGGATGATTGAGCCATCTTCTTTTTCCAATCCAATCCACAGCGCTTCTTTTTTTCCCCACGTCCCCTGCATTTCAGCAGCTTTAATATTACTTTTGAAAAATAAGGCTACTCCTCCTTCTTCTCTGCCTTCTCTATCTCTCCTAAATAAATTATAACCAACTATGGCTATATCCCATTCATGTGACTCGTTAAACCATGTTTCTGGAATGGCCACAATGTCCAAGTCCATTTCCACCATTGGGGCTTCCAGATCAGGAACTTTGTTAGCTAGGCTTCGAGCATTTGTGCTCATTGCTTTCCAGCATTTGTTGACTGGCTTGTCTGTATTTTGCATGGATTTTGTTCTACATGCCTCTTTGCACTTGCATTTATGTGTGGTTTAATAGTGTGGCTGTTTCGAATGTTATTATGTTTTTGCTGGGAGTGACGTCCTGAACTTGTTCATCTCCAGGAACAAGCAGGAATGAGTCTTCACATATGGGTACCATCGGTACTGACGGAGCCTGCGCGGGAACGCTCCCCAGCGTCCAATCAGAAAGCCTTTGGGAGCATCCCACAGCGCCTGCGTGCTGCCTTCCCGCCTTTCCAACTGTCTCTCCTCAGTTGTTCTTTTTCCACGGAGCCAGCAGGTCGTGTTCCTGTCACCGCAGAAGAATTTCCTTATTTTTTTCTTTATTTCTTTTCTGTCGCATCTGCCTTCCTTAACGCTATACCGGTACCGCCGGTTCTTATTCTTTTCTTTAAAACAAATTTAAAAAAATACTTTTTCCCATTATTTTTCTTCAGGTGTACTTCAGTTTTGGGCCTTGGGCCCAAAACCCTTTTCCTTAAATATGGAAAAACCTGCCTCAGGATTTAAGAAGTGCACAAAATGTGGTGGTACTATCTCCGTCACCGACATCCATGACTGGTGTCTAAATGTTTAGGCCCTGACCATTCCATTAAAGATTGTGTGTCCTGTTCCATGATGTCTAAGAGAGGTAGACAGAACCGAGCTGCCAAGCTCAGTACCCTGTTTCCCTCTGATGCAGCTTCGGTGGCATCGACGTCTTCCAGGGCTTCTTCTTCCTCACATGGATCTCAGGTAACTAAACATAAATCCAGCCGGTCCTCGAAGGGTAAATCTCCTTCTAAGCATCGAGATGCCCCTGGCCTTGCCCTCGAGGATTCTGCACCGGCAAAATTACCCCGGCGGGAGGCTTTGGCTTCTAAAGCATCATCATTGGGGTTCCAGGATGATCTAGATGGCGTGGCCTCAACAGATCTCCTGGTGCCATGCTCTGGGGTACCGGTGGCTTCCACCAGTACCGACTTCCAGGCATTGGCAGCGTCGATGGATCAGAGGATTCTGTCCATCGAACGCAGTCTGGCGGCTTTCCTTGTGGCATCAACGCCCGTGGTACCGCAACAGACTACTCCGCCGGTACCGGATCCGGTATCGCCATCGGCACCGATTCCGGTACCGGTGGCATCGACATCGGCATCAGTGTCAGCTATGCCGGTACTCTGCCCTCTGCAGCCCTCCGGTACCGATACCCCGCTACCGATGATTCCCGATACCGATCCTGGTCGGTACGCGTATCGGGCTTTGCAAGAGCATCCCGACAGACGATACTTCGATTCCTCTGATGACTCTGAGGATTCTGAAGAGTCTGTCGATGGAGCGATGCTTCTTCCACAGGAGGAGTCCTCTCCTAAACGAAGGATGTCTCCTCCAGAGGACTTGTCTTTTCAAGACTTTATCAGAGAGGTGGCTCGGGGTCTCTCTTATTACAGTAGCCCCAGAGTCAGAGCCTAGAGCTAAGGAGTTAGATATTCTATAATATCCTAAAACTCCTAAAGAGGCAGCTACCTTGCCTATTCATGAGATTCTGTATGATCTCATGTTAAGGATGTGGGAAGCACCTCTATCCACCTCTCCTCATTCTCGCAGGTTAGACACCATGTATCGTGTCCCTCCTTGTCCTGGTTTCCATAAAACTCAGCTTCCTCACCACTCTATTGTGGTTGAGTCTGCAATGAGAAAGATTAGAAGTGCCAAGAGACATGCCTCTAATCCTCCAGGACGTGAATGTCGAACCCTGGATGCTTTTGGTATAAGAGTCTTCCAAGCTTCCATGCTTGCTGCGAGAATTAATTCCTATAGTCTCTACATGGGAATGTTCTTAAAAGACGTCACTGACCATTTACTGACTTTAAGTCCTTTTATGTCGGACAGTAAAAGGCCAGAATTTCTCTCTGGGCTCAAACATGCCCAGGACATCTCCAAATTCTCCAACCGTGCAGCTTTTGACTCCTTTGAATGCGTAAGCAGAGCCTCAGCTATAGCTATAGGTGCACGTAGGATTGCTTGGCTTCAAGCATCTGATTTGGAGACCTGGGTCCAAGATGAATTGGGAAATATCCCATGTACAGGTGAGAATCTGTTTGGTAAAGATTGGCAAGCAAAAGCCAATCAAATGGATGCTGAAAATTCTGCTTTGGATAGGCTATCCAAATCTACTGCTGCCCCTGCTAAGAAAAGGTTCTTCAAGAAAACACCTTTTTCTAAAAAGGGAAGATCCTATCCTGCTTATAGTCAGAGAGCATCTTCTGCAGCTCAGTTTCCTTCCAAACGTCAGCAATCCTCCAAACAGTCCAAGGCAAAGGCTGAGAGACCTGCTCCAGCCCAGCAATCTCAGCCCCCTGAGGGCTTTTGACTCTCTGCTAGAGAACTTAGCCTTCCTGGCTCTAGAAGGACCAGAGCCCTCCACCATTCCAGGAAGGTTATGTCACTTTGCTCCCAGATGGGGGCAAATCACAGCAGAGCATTGGGCACTCTCCATCATAAGAGAGGGGTACAAGCTTCATTTTTCCAGCATGCCCCCTCTCACAAGAGTGCACCAGTTCAATTCTCCAACCTCCCTCCTCAGCCTGTTAGAGCAGGAGGTTGCCACTCTTCTAGCCCAGGGGGCAATAGAGGAAGTGCCTTCTCAACAACAGGGCATGGGGTTCTACTCCCCCTATTTTTTTATCCCAAAGAAAACAGGGGGCTTCAGGCCCATTTTAGATCTCAGAGAATTGAACAAATTCCTAGTCAAAGAGAAATTCAAGATGGTTTCTTTAGGAACTCTGCTGCCATACCTTCACAGTCAGGATTGGCTTTGTTCTCTAGATCTCAAGGATGCGTACACTCATGTTCTCATCCATCCAACTCACAGAAGGTTCCTTCGGTTCCTTTTCCAGGAGAAGCACTATCAATACAAAGTGCTCCCCTTAGGCCTGGCCTCTGCACCACGGGTGTTCACGAAATGCATGGCAGTGGTTGCTGCTTTTCTGCGCACCCTGGGAATATTTGTCTTCCCTTATCTGGATGACTGGCTCATTCGAGCTCCCACTCAATCAGAGGCCCAGACTGCTCCAACCTGCACAATGCGTATCCTTCAATATTTAGGGCTGGTAATAAACATCCCAAAATCCAATTTGATCCCTACTCAGTCCCTAGAGTTTATAGGGGCACTGCTGGATACCACAAAGGCAAGGGCCTATCTTCCCCAGGCCCGCTGCCTTCGCTTGATGCAGTTAGCTTCTCAAGCAGAGTCAAAACCCCTACTAACTGCTCGAGAGATGTTACAGTTGCTAGGCAACATAGCATCCACCGTTCATGTGGTACCATATGCTCGCCTTCACATGAGAGCAGCTCAGTGGACTTTATCCACCCAATGGACCCAGGCATTAGGCTGCCTGTCCGACAAAATAGCAAACACAAGTTGCCTCATTTTGTCCCTCCAGTGGTGGAAGTCCCCTCAAAACCTGTTGCTGGGGTCTCCTTTTCAACAGCCTCTACCCCAGACAACTCTTACAACAGATGCTTCTCCAATGGGCTGGGGAGCTCATCTTCAGGACCTCTCCACCCAGGGCATCTGGTCCCCACAGGAGACTTGTCTACATATCAATCTCTTGGAACTCAGAGCAATCTTCCTTGCTCTGCGAGTTTTCCACACCCTGCTCAGCCACAAGACAGTCCTTGTCCACATGGACAATCAAGTAGCCATGTTCTATATAAACAAGCAGGGAGGAACTGGCTCTCTGTCGCTTTGCAACGAAGCTCTGCGACTGTGGGCCCTCGCCAGAGAGCATCACATTCATCTTCTGGCAGTCTATCTTCCAGGTGTTCAAAACTCTTGGGCGGACAGACTCAGTCGAGTTCTGCTTCCACACGAGTGGTCCCTACATATGGACCAGGTATCCAAGATTTTTCAAATTTGGGGAACCCCAGACATAGACCTCTTTGCAAGTCCGTGGAATGCCAAACTTCCCCGGTTCTGTTCCAGAACTCCGGCTCAGGGGGCTCAGGCAAGGGATGCTTTCCTCCTTCACTGGGGTCAAGACTTCCTGTATGCCTTTCCACCCATTCCCCTAATTCCCAAAACCCTGTTCAAGCTTCAGAGAGACAGAGGCCACATGATCCTCATAGCTCCACATTGGCCACGGCAGGTGTGGTACCCTCTGCTTCTACATCTCTCTCAAGCTCCCTCCCTAGAGTTAGGGTCTGCCCCAGACCTTCTCTCTCAGGAGGATGGAAAGTTGTGGCATCCCAATCCCCAGTCTCTGCATCTCAGGGCTTGGTTGCTGAAGGCCTAGATCTCCAGGATCTTCCTCTTTCTCAACAAGTGAAAGATGTTCTTTATGCTTCCAGAAAACCTTCCACTAGACGTTCTTACGCCTTCAAGTGGAAAAGGTTTACCATCTGGTGTTCTGGAAAGGGTCTTAACCCCCGGTCAATACCTCTGGAATCGTTGCTGGAGTATCTCCTGCATCTCTCTAATGCAGGCCTTAAGACAAATTCAGTAAGAGTCCATCTGAGTGCTATTGCAGCTTCCCTCAGGCCTCTAAATGGACAACCTGTTTCCTCTCATCCCCTTGTAGCAAGGTTCATGAGAGGCCTCCTTTTAACAAAGCCTCCCATTAGACCACCTCCGGTGGCATGGGACCTAAATTTGGTTCTTGGTCAGCTTATGAAGCCGCCTTTTGAACCTTTAGCTACTACCTCCTTGAAATACCTTTCTTGGAAGGTTATATTTCTCATTGCAATCACATCAGCACGCCGCATCAGTGAATTGCAAGCACTAGTAGCTAATCCACCTTATACAAGGTTCCATCATGACAAGGTGGTCCTTAGGACTAATCCACAGTTTATGCCTAAGGTGGTCTCGCCTTTTCACCTCAACCAAGAGGTCTACCTACCTGTCTTTTTTCCAGGACCTCATGCATCAAGTGCAGAGAGGAATCTTCATACCCTGGACTGTAAAAGAGCTCTAGCTTTTTACTTACAGAGGACACAGCAACATAGAAAGTCTTCCCAACTCTTTGTTGCTTTTGATCCTTCTCATTTGGGACAACCAGTTTCCAAGAAAACTCTTTCCAACTGGATTGCCCATTGTATTTCTTTCACCTATCAGAGCAAGAACATTTCTCTGGAGGGCCATGTCACAGCTCACAATGTGCGAGCCATGGCAGCCTCAATGGCTCATCTGAACTCTGTGTCTATCGATGACATCTGTCGAGCAGCCACTTGGGCCTCAGTTCATATCTTCACAGCCCATTACTGCTTAGACAAGGACTTCCGCCGGGATGCCTTGTTTGGTCAGGCTGTTCTCAAACACCTGTTCCATACTTAATCAACTCCTACCCACCATCCCTCATGGGATGCCAGAGATCCAGGTGGGGAAGTGCAGCCCTATTCCAGGGACACACAACTTCTGGGCTCTCTCCCTGGCATCAAAAGCTAGGGAGTCCCCATATGTGAAGACTCATTCCTGCTTGTTCCTGGAGATAGCACAGTTACTTACCTGTAACAGGTGATCTCTGGGAACAGCAGGAATAAGTCTTCACAACCCACCCACCTCCCCTAGGAGTTCTCTCTCTCTCTATCTCTCTTCCTTTCCCTCTCTCTCCCTCTTTGTATCAGCTATAAAACTCAACTGAGGAAAGACAGTTGGAAAGGTGAGAAGGCAGCACGCAGGCGCTGTGGGATGCTCCCAAAGGCTTTCTGATTGGACGCTGGGGAGAGTTCCCGCGCAGGCTCCGTCGGTACCGACGTACCCATATGTGAAGACTTATTCCTGCTGTTCCCAGAGATCACCTGTTACAGGTAAGTAACTGTGCTTTCTCCATCTGTCACCCTCTCTCCTTAGTTTAAATACCTGTCCACATAATGCCTGAATTTTTCACTTAGGATCCTTTTCCTTGCAACAGAGAGATGTAGTTCATTAGCACAGTATGGCCTCTTATTGTTCCATCTATTTCCCTAGTCGCCTATATATCTAAATCCTTCTTGTCTGCACCAGGTTTAGAACCATGTATTAAAGTTGATTATGTGATGAAGCCTTTCTGCCCCCTTTCCAAGAATAGGTAGAACTTCTGGGAATGAATACTAATGCATACATAGTCAATTTTTGCTTTCTGTTCCATACTAATATTTTTAATAAATTGTACTTAATTAACACTTTGGTTGATTTTTAAACTTTTAAACAAAGACAACAGGTGAATATTATAGGTCATATATATATGGCAACCATAAACTCATGAAAAAACCTGGATTTATAATAATTCGTGATTAAAGCACTACTACCTACATGCTATATATATGCATAAAATGGAAAAGCTTAGATATCTTGGAAACAATAACCAATTAGCGGTTTTATTGTCATTTTTTAATTCAGCGCATCAAAATCCCTAAGAATTGGCAGATTTTGTCTCTGAAGCAGACAACTTTTAAAAAATTGTAGACCAGTGAATCAGTTATGTCACCAGCTGTAGGCAGAGTTGACAAAAGCAGATGCTGGTACTAACATGCATTTTACCACTGACATCTGGACTAGTCTGATAACGCACTGGTGACAGCCGGATTAGGTAAGAATAGGCCGTAGGTCTAATGAGGGAGCAACAGCAGCTGCTAGCACTGTTCTATCACTTGGATGAACTCTGCACCATAATCATGTAGGCTGCAAATGTTTCTCACACTGGGGATACATCTGCACTGCTGCTATATTCCTCACCGCCCTCCTCTACTTAGGGAACAACTTTAGTGACTCCTTAATTGCAGCAGTAAGTGCCGCCACTTTAAGTGGCTTGGCCACAGACACAGAACAAGCCTCATTCTAGCTCTGCATAAACAAGAGTTTCACTCGCACCCTCATCTGCTGCCACCAGACTCCTCCTCCTATCATGTGGTTGCAATACTGGGGCTCTGGTCTTTTGCTAATGCTGCTATAACATGGCTTCAGCCAGTAACCCCAACAGAGCTTCACACACAGTCCCACAGAACCCAAGAAATTATTTTGCTAAAACCTTTTTTGCTTCTGTCTTATATATCTTTCTGTTCCTCTCTCTGTACATGTGTTTAAGAACATATGAAATGCCATACTGGGTCAGACCAAGGTCCATCAAGCCCAGTATCCTGTTTCCAACAGTGGCCAATCCAGGTCACAAGTAACCTGTCAGGTTTCTGAAAAGGTACATAGATTCCACAATGCTTGTCCTGGGATAGGAGGTAAGCAGTGGATTTCCGAGGTTCTCTTTAATAATGGTTTATGGACCTTTCCTCCAGGAACTTGTCTCAACCTTTTTTAAACCCAGCTACACTAACAACGTTTACTGTATCCTCCAGAAACGAATTCCAGAGTTTGATTATGTATTGATTGAAAAAATATTTTCTCTTATTAGTCTTAAATGGGTTACAATGTAGCTTCATTCCGTGTCCCCTACTCTTTCTACTTTTTGATGGAGTCAACAACCGATCTACATTTACCCATTCTATTCCACTCATTAATATATAGATCTCAGCCGTCTCTTTTCCAAGTTGAAGAGCCCTAACCTTTTAAGCCTTTCCTCATAGGGGTATCCTTCCATCCCCTTTACCATTTTGGTGTCTCTTCTCTTTACTTTTTAAAATTTGTGTCAGGCCTGGTTTTTGGTGTTCCGCTTCTGCCTCCCCAGTAAAACAAACACTTACTTTTTTGATGCCTAGTCATGCCTGTGATGACGTCTATAGAAGGTTACCTGTCCCTTTCCAAAGGGAGTATCAACAATATAAGAGAGTCTGCAGCCCAGAGTTCAGGGATGGGAGAGTGGGCTCACAGGGAGAGGTTAAGAAACCAACAGGCTGCAGGAGGAAGAGAGGCCCATGGAGCCAGAAGTCCTTCCAAGGCAAGACGTGCAAAGGAGTTCTGAGGTAGGAACTTTAACTTGGACTGGAGGAAGGGCCAGGGGAACCAGCTTGTGGAGATTTAAGAAATGGAGAGAAGTACAGCTGATTTTGTTTTCCCTGAACTTCTGTCTCTTCTGGATTTTTCTTTGTGGAGGCTTGCTTTTGTTTTAACTGCAGCCCAGCCTATGTTTTAAAGAAAACCCCTTCCCACCACACACCACGCTAACAGAGTGCCTTGGAGGAGGTCTAGACTTGGATGAGGGTGGAGACATGTCCAGCATTTCTGAAATCGCTATGTACATCTAAGTGCAGAGGAATGCCCCAGCCATGCCTCCGGCATGCCACCTGTCCTAGATAGATGTTCCTCCACCAGGGACGTCTCAAAATCTATTTTGTGAAATCACTCTGGGGATGTTTCCATGACTTTGACATCTGCATACACATTTCCAAATGTCCAAAGCATGAATAGAGCTTGTAAAATGACCCCCCCCCCACACACACACACACTGTTGTCTTGGTGGGCATGAGGAAAGGTTCAAGGTTCTAGGTTCTCGTTGTCAGTGAGGGAGGAGGGGGAATTGGCTTACAAGAGCAGCATTGAGGAACACTGGTTAGGAACCTTGGTAACACATATGCTGTAACTATCTTGGATATACAGATTTTCTTCATTTTCCAATGCTGTCAATCTGACAGCTTTCAGAGATGCTGAAGTGTCATGGTATAATGAGATCTCTGTATTATGTAGTACCCAAATTGGTCCTTGAACATCCCCTAAGCTTTTGGATATGTGGGATACTCTAATGCAAGGGTGGGCAATTCCGGTCTTGGAGAGCCGCAAACCAGTCAGGTTTTCATGATGTCCCTAATGAATATTCATGGACCTATTTCCATACAATGGAAGGTAGTGGATGCAAATAGATCTCATGAATATTCATTAGGGACATCACGAAAACCTGACTGGTCTGTGGCCCTCCAGGACTGGAATTGCCCAACCCTGCTCTAATGAATATAGCAACATAATAACATGGAGCCCAATTCCAGAAAATGTACGCTTGGCCGTGGGTACTGCCAAATTGAAGACAGGGCCGATCAAAACCTGATTCTGCAACCGCGGGTATGGACGCACCTGCAATTCCGGAATCAGGGATTAGGATGCTGCAGGCGCAGCATGCACATACTAGTATGGAGCAACATGGGCCTTTGCTGACAGTACGGCAGCTAATGGCCTTGACATCCACACATTCAGCATATGCTACGATGATGTACATTTCGGATCACAGCTGTGTATCTCCTCAGCTCCTCCTCTCATCGATAGTGGTGCACTGATGCCAACTGCACATGAACATGGCTGATACGGACAGGCTGATGCAAACCAGACTGTATATACAGGTCTGTTGCATGGCCAACACACTGCCAAGTAAGCTCAATGACTGCAAAGATATGCCAAAGTCAAGTCAAAAGTGATATCTTTGTCCTGACATACCTAGCAGCGGAATGAAATCTTCAGGTAGAGCACACAGATATACCTTGGCTTAGAAGTGAGGTTCACAACTGTCATGTTATCCACAGAACTAACCCTTTTGGAGAAACTGCCCTCAGTAAACTTAGATTGCAATGCACAGTGCACAGCAGACAAATCTCTAAGTACTGCCCTTATTCCACCATTCCGCTGGTATTATGGGGACATCCATGGGAGTCGCTGAGTACGTAAAGGGGCCCTCAGTGAATACACTTTATGCGTTATGCTGACTGTCTATGCCCCTTTTCTGTCCCCTCCCACCAATGTCCTGCGATTCCCGTGCTAGCGGCATGTATGAGCAAGGCCACAGGGGTTCAGAATATGGTATTGGACATTTTTACTGTTCTGGAATGACCCCCATAGTATATGATGGCAGATAAAGACCAGTATGGTCCATCTAGTCTGCCCATCAAGGTATCAAGGGTAGGTGCTCCTGCTTCTCCGTGCAGGTCACCCCTCCCAATGCCTTTGTTTAGGGGTGTACCCACCACTCCATGCAGGTCACCCCTATTTGTTGAGATATAAGAGATAAATTCATTTTGATGTTATCCTGTTGCTATAAAGGGATCCACTGTGTCTGTCCCATGCCATTTTGAATTCTGTCACTGTATTTGCCCCCACCACATCCATCAGAAGGTCATTACAAGCTTCTACCATCCTTTCAATGAAAAAGTATTTCCTGATGCTGCCTTTCAGTTTACCCCTTTGCAGCTTCATGTTATACCTCTAGTTTTGAAAGGGTTGGTTTGTTCATTAATACTCTTTAAGTATTTAAAGATCTGTATCATATCTTCCCTGTCCTTCCTCTTCTCTAGGGTATACATATTTAGGTCTTCAAGTCTCTTCTCATATGTCTTCTGGCGCAGGTTCAAAATCATTTTGGCTGCCTTTCTCTGAACCATTTCAAGTCTTTATATATCCTTTATGAGATATGGTCTCCAAAACTGAACCTCACCAGTGACTTGTATGATGGCATTAGTACCACCTCCTTTCTGCTGGTAATTCCTTTTTGTAATACAACCCAGCATTCTTATGGCTTTGACTACTGCCTTGTCATACTGTTTCGTCACCTTGAGATCATCAGAAAAAATCACTCTGAGGTCCCTCTCCTGGACCATGCACACCAACCTCTCGCCATCTATCGCATTCAATTCCTTTGGATTTCTGCATTTCAAGTGCATAACACTGCACTTTTTCACATTAAATCTTCACTGCCAAGCATTAGACCATTCTTCCAACTTTTGTAGATCTTTCCTCATGTCATCCACTCCCAGGTGAATCCACTCTGTTGCAAATTTTCATGTCATCTCCAAAAGGCAGACTTTTCCATTCAGTCCTTCAGCAATATCACTCGAATACATTGAACAATTCCAGTCCCAGGACCAATCCCTGAGGCACGCCACTACTCACTTTCTTTTCATCCAAGTGAGTTCCATTTACCATCACCTTCTGTCATCTGTCAGTCAACCAATTTCTGATCCAGTTCACCACTTTGGGACCCTCTCCAGGCTGTTCAGTTTATTGATAAGCCTCCTATGAGGAACAGTATCAAAGACTATGCACAAGATCTATATGTATACATCAAAATTATTCAAGGAACGATAACTCATACATATTCACTGTGAGCACTGGTGCAGTAATATATCTTGTGATATACATTATTATGCAACCTGTGCCTCTACTATATCCACTGCACTAGTAGCAGTGTTGAAGCATCTCTCAGTGTGGTCATAAATCTTCGTCAAGTATTCCTTCTGGGCATGCTTTTGATAATGAAACAATTATTGTCAAATCATCAATATTTCATTTGGAGAAAACATCTTTATTGATCATTTCTTCTTGAGACAGTCTTGGTTGTCAATGTTAGCCAGCTGAACTTCTTTCATCTGCAGTAAAATCAAATTGCCTTTATAGCCTCGGATTTTCCTGCTTTGCTTGAGTGCTACATGATGGACCTACATGACAATTTTCTTTTGATGGTTGATTTTAACCACTTCTAAGAAGTCCTTCAGTAGAGATGCAGCAGGTTTTGTTGTAGGCTTAGCGTGCCATTTGTCCAATTACAGCATATTAATAACTGATTTCTCTCTATTCTCCACAGTAATATTTTCTGAGTAACATTTTCATTAGCAGTAAAAGATTAGAAATGATTTTCATGGTGTTGGGCTGTTTTTGGAAGTATGTGTGACAATACTTATTCTGAAAATTGTATAGCCCAAATAAAACAATTAGCTCTAATTAATACATTTCTCAAGATAGAATCTAGAATGGCAAATATAAAAATTCTACATCTACTGTATCCCAGCACTTTTTCATGATACATTTTGGGGGTAATTTTATAAGCCAATTCTCTAGATAAATCTTCATTTTGGAGGCAATTTTATAACGATTGTTCAAGGTGTAACCCTGTTGTATATGCAGTAAAAGGGCTTTTGTAAGACTGTGTGACTGGATAAGGGCATAAAATATAGGCATGGAAAGAGGGCACCCATGGTCTGCATGTAGAAATTTAGGTGGAGCAGAGTTG
The DNA here is from genome assembly GCA_033557465.1 of Ichthyophis bannanicus. Taxonomy (NCBI): domain Eukaryota; kingdom Metazoa; phylum Chordata; class Amphibia; order Gymnophiona; family Ichthyophiidae; genus Ichthyophis; species Ichthyophis bannanicus. The sequence continues at coordinate 767,424,052 of CM066035.1, read as the reverse complement.
TGGTATTGCAGTTACTCACATGGCGGAATTTTATAAAGTCTTTATGTGTGTATTTGTCAGTTTATGCATGTAAAGGGGCTTTTAAAAACATACCCCATGTGTAAAAGTACACACATTGAGAAGAATGCATGTAAGCACAGAAGGAATTATGATATACATGCTTATTTAATAAAATACTTTAGGTGCAAATATTTACATATGGTCTTGAGCAGACATAAATGTTCACAGCTTCATTTTAGGAATGATTTCTACAGAATGTTTGCTTGTATTTTGTAGACACAGAGGACTCCTGTTATTAAAGCTGGTTAGCAGGTTAGCAAGTGTTTTAATGCACAGCAACCTGCAGTCTGGAATACTAACGTGCAATAATGTCTACCACCACATGATAAAATGCACATTAATCGGCAATTACAGTATGGGGCAGGGAATGAGGAACAAGTGGGCAAGGAATATATGTTAATTTGAGAGCACAGGCTATTGCTATGCACTCGGTAGCAACGTGTCACCTAATGTGGGTTCACGAATAACAACTCTATCGGACTTGCTAAGTGCTCCCGCCTAATGGAGCACAAGTTATGAAAACCCTTTGCATGTTAGCTTCCAAGGACATACTGGATATGCCCCCGATAGCTAATGTATGGCCTTTGGAATTCATATGCATGAAATCAGTGTCTTAATACAAATCTTAGCGGGCTTTAGTTAAATGGGCCCATAGGTGCCTACATGTCTTTATGAAATAGTCCTCTTTGGCCTGCTTCATAGACAGCCTATTATAAAATTACTTTCACTGAGTACATGCACACATTTGCACCATTTTTTTGAGCAGGTGCAAATAGCGGAAAAGGAAAGGAACTACAATCAGTGACAGGACAGTAAGAGAGAGAAGACAAGACATAAATGAGACAGTTACATGAAGGGTGAGGGGAGGTCGAAGGCCAGGGAAAAGAGGTGGGTCTTGAGGTTACGCTTAAAGGAGGCATGATCAGGATCTAAGCGGAGAGAGGGGGGGAGGGAGTTCCAGAGGGCAGGACCGGTGAAGAAAAAGGCAGAGGAACGGGTGAAATGCAGATGAGCAAGGGAGGGGGAGGGGAGGTTAAGGCGGTTGAGGTGAAAGGAGCGAGGAGTGTGCCTGGGAGTGTGAAATGTAATGAGATCAGCTAGGTATTGCGGGGTGCTAGTGTGAAGAGCCCTGTGAACAAGAGAGAGTAATTTGAATTGTCCTATCTTGGCAAAGTTAGTTTTCCTAAAGTATAAGACCCTCGCTTTTGAATGGATTTTATCAGCCCTAGTCCTAATACTGAACCACACCATCTGATGATCACTGGATGCAAGATGATCTCCCACTATAACATCAGAAACACTTTCTCCATTGGTAAGCACCAAGTCCAATATGGTCCCTTCACATGTGGTTTCTGTTCTCAGGTGCTGGAATAGTTATTCCTGTAGAGAATCTAGGATCTATTTACTTCTAGATGGCACCACAGCAAGGATGTGCCAATCAACAGCTGGCATATTGAAGTTTCCTATCATTAGCACTTCTCCTTTCATGGCAACACTGCATAATGTCTTCTATTAAATCTCCATCCACTTCTTCTCCCTGTGAGGGGCATCTGCATATCACACCAATGCAAATGGATTTCCCTTTCCCTCTTTCTAGTTTAACCCACAGTGCCTCCTCACTCCCTTTTAAGCCCTGTAATTCTATAGCTTTAATATTATTTTTTACATATCGTGCCACTCCTACTCCCCTTCTTTCTATCCTGTCCTTCCCAAATAAAATATAGCCCTGTATAATTATATCCTAGTCATGGCTATCCATTAACCATGTATCTGTAACCACAACTAAATCGAAGTTAGCCTCTTCCATTAAAGCCTCAACATCTGGGATCTTATTTCCCATGCTATGAGCATTTACACACACTGTTTTCCAGATGTTGCCCCTTTTACCGATTTCTATAGAGGTATTTAATCTTTCACTTACCTGGAGACTTTCACTAACCTGTGGGCTTTCTTCACGCATCCCCATCAAATCTAGTTTAAAGCTCTCTTTAGTAGGTTAGCCAGTTTGCTGCTGAAGACACTTTGACCCCTCGTGAGCAGATGGATGCCAAATCTGCTCTCAGCCCTTGGAACATCACCCCATGGTCTAGGAAACCAAAACTCTCTCAGTGACACCATTCATGCAGCCATGCATTCATCTCCAGGATGCAAGCTTCTCTGCCTCGGCCTTTACCTTCAACAGAGATGATTGAAGAGAACGCCACCTGTACACCAATCTGCTTCACCCTCTGTCCCAGAGCCATGAAGTCACTTTTAATAAAGTCAGAGGGATACCTATCAGTATCGTTTGTGCTAACATAGATAAACAGCATCAGATAATAATCAGTAGGCTTGACACCTGGTAGACGGCACACCTCTCTGGACATCAAGTCTGGTTGGAGGATACAGGGCTGGCCCAAGGGTTTCTGCTGCCATAGGCAGAAACCCCGTCTTCACCCCCCCAAGTTGCTGTCCCCCCAGCTGCCACCACCTCCTGCAACTGCTGCTGCCCTCCCCCCCTAGCTTCCTCTGTGATCCCCCCAGCTGTCACCGATTCCGTCTCAGGAGGAAAATGGTGGCGGCAGCTGGAAGGGGTTGCCAGTTATGTGTGCCTAGTGGAAGGACCAGTCCTGGGCAGATTGATGCCTCAGTACTCCTTTGAAGAGAGTCACCAACCACCACTACCCTTCACTTCCTTGTGATCGCTGATTCTGCAACTTTGGGGTTCATAAGCTCTGATTCTTCCCTTTCCTGGGATGCTTTCACCTCCTCTACTTGAAGGTCTATCAAAAGGGACTGCTACAGCTGGAAATAGATCTGCACTTATAAGTATTTACCTTATGGAATATACTCTAAATCTTGGGGAAAAGGGAATTATTTGGGTTAAAGCTGATAAATCTCTGTATTTTAGACTCAGTGTTTTTGCAGTCAGTCAAGTCTTAGTACCACCGGAGAGCTTTTCATTTAAATCAAATCACAGTATAGCTTAGCATAGAAAGTAAAATAAATAGTCACTGAAATAACTTTGTTTCTAGAGAGCTTTTTTATTTAAATTAAATCAAAGTAAAGCTTAGCATACAAGTAGAATAAATAGTCTCTGACTACGAAGAAATAAGGTTGTTTCTAGTGACCTTTACAAAGAGGCCTTCCAGGTAGGAGGCAAAAGATCTGTGAAGTTGTCTTAAATAGGTGTTAAAGGCAAGTGACAGATCAAAGAGGCATTTTGAAAGGCCCCTTCTATCAAACCAAGGGCTGTGTGAATCACCCAGGAAACTGGTAAGACTTAACTTTAGAAGCACAAATATAAATAGGTCAGCCAGAGCTCTGTGAATCTCAGTCTTGAATGACTACCAAAAAGGACTGCTAAAGCTGGAAATAGATCTGTACTTGTAAGTGTTTATATTCTGGAATATATTCTAAATCTTGGGGAAAAAGGAAATGCTTTGAGTTAAAGCTGATAAATCTGTGTATTTTAGAAATGAGTGCTTTTGCTGAATCAGTCAGATAATAGAACCACTAGAGAGCTTTTTAATTCAATCAAATCATAGTATAGCTTAGCATACAAGTAGAATAAATAGTCTCTGAGCACAAAGGAATAAACTTGTTTCTAGTGACCTTTACAAGGAGGCCTTCTAGTTAGGAGGCATAAGATTGGTGACGTTGTCTTAAATAGGTGTTAAAGGCAAGTGACAAATCAAAGGAGCAATTTGAAAGGCCCCTCTATCAACCCAAGGGCTGTGTGAATCACCCAAGAGGTTGGTAAGACTTTATCTTAGAAGCACAGGTCAGGGCACTGTGTATCAAGCCAGCTTTTATTGTCTTCTTTCCCTACCACCCACCCCAGGGCTAATCTTAGCTTGATAGGCTTTTAAACATATTAAAGGGGTGCCCATATTCACTTTCAGGTATGGCTGGTTATCCTCATCAGGAATACATTAATTAAAGACCTGGGATTGATTAATCTTAAGGTGAACAAAGTCCATTAAATGTATTACATACAGCTATATTAGTGTAAGTATCCCCAGCTAACCTAAATAAGTAAACAACATAGATATATAAACAAAACCTTAAAACTAAGATGGAGAGTACAGTCCAGCAGCGAGATGGGGGCTTTCCAGTCTTTTAATTTGAGTGTCACATGTATGATTTTCTCCCAGTTGGTGAGGGATCTTATATGGGCACTAGGTGCAAGGAGCTCTTTGTTCTCAGGGAACGAGTCTGATCTCTAGAGTCTAAAGTAGCAGACTTGTAGGACATAAGGAAGACAGAGAAGTATACAGATGAGACCTATAGGGACGTAGTACTGAAGTCCAACCACCAGTCTGGCAGCCTCCCTGTTGCCATGGAGGAAAGAGGTCACGTGACAGGAGATCATCACCCTGCTTTGGCAGGGAGAGATACTGTATCTAGGACCTGTGCTTCAGGTGATGTAAAACTCTCTTGCACAAAGGGGGTTTCTCCAGGGCCATATGCCCATGAGGGAAGGGTTAGGACAGCCATTATACAGTAGTTGAAGATTTGATCATTAGGCATGTAGACAGATGGGTGGCTTTTGGACATGAAGATTACCTGGTAACTTGCCTGCCTGGTACGAAGATAGCAGACCTTATACACTGGGAAGGAGTCTGCTGTCTTGGTACATGTTGGTACCAATGACATAGAAAAATGTGGAAGGGAGGTTCTGGATGCCAAATTTAGGCTTTTAGGTAGGAAGTTGAAATCCAGAACTTCCACACATAGGATCCAAAAGGCAGGCAGAGCTGTGGAGTCTCAATATACGGATGAGATGATGGTGCAAGGAAGAGCATTTTGGATTTGTTAGGAACTGGGCAACATTTTGGGGAAAAGGCATGGACTCCACCTTAACTGGGATGGGACCAGGCTGCTGGCATTTTATTTATTTATTTAGACGGATTTAGTATACTGCTTTATCATTAAATCAAAGCGGTTTAGCACATCAAACAATCGAGGTAATTGTGTGGTCAATAGCATGCAGTGGGAGATCAAGAAGAGTGATGTGGGGTGCAGAGTGCTAGATTTTATCGGTGAGCTATATACAAAGTGAGAAATATACATATATACAAGATTAGAGCCATGTGTAAAAGTGATCTAAGATCCGGGCCTGTATAGCGTTGTAGATACTGCACATAGGAGTCAGTTCAGGTGAAGTCCTTGTAGTATTCTGTAAATAGAGTTATTTTAAGTAGCTTTCTGAAGTCCTTTAGGTCTTTGGTTGATCTTAGGTGGTCAGGGAGAGAGTTCCATAGTGCGAGCACTGCCAGAGAACGTGCCCTTCTTGATGTGGCCAGATTTGTTTTGGCAAATTCCTTTGGTGTGCTGATGGTGTCCAAGGTTCCTTTTCTTCTTGGTCTTGTGCTGTGGTCAGTTTTAATGATTGGTTGTAGGCTGTTAGCTGAGAGGTTGTGTATTATCTTCAAAATGTTTATAAGTACTTTGAAGCGGATTCAGGAGCTGATTGGGAGCCAGTGCAGATGGTACTGTATGGGAGTAATGTGGTAGTGACCTGTGTAGTCTGTTATGATGCATGTGGTGGTGTTCTGTGCTAGCTGTAGAGGTCTTAGAGTCTGTTTTGGTAGCCCCTGATAGATGGGGTTACAGTAGTCTAGTGTGGGAATGATAAGGGCTTGACAGACTGTTCGAAAATGCTCCTGAGAGAGGATGGGTTTGAGACTTCTGATGGTTCGCACTTTGATGTAGGCACTCTTTGTTGTTTTGGCAATGTGGGATTGAAAGCTAAGGTCCTTGTCGAGCGTTACCCGCAGGTATTTTACTTCTTGTCTTACTGTGTGATGGGGCCCGTGGTTAGAGCCCTTATTGCCCTGTATAGGCGGTTGCCTAGGGCCTATGAACAAGTAATTGCTCTGGCTTGTTAAATAAAAGAGTCTTTCAGAGCAACTTTTGAATGAACTTAAAGTGGGTTTTATTCCCCGTCCCGCTCGGACTTGTCAAGAAAACAGAAACTTAAAGATGAACAGAGCAACAAATTAATGGCAAACAAATAATCCTTATTTCCTGTACAAAGTTCTCTTTGCAATCATTCACATAGCAAGGCTGCGTTTGTAACACATGCTGCATTCCATGGGAATGGGCTCCGGAAGATTGCTAGCGTCTTCCCATATCATATTCTCCTCAGCAGTGCCCAAACTCCCTGTGTCAGACTCCTCATACAAATGGCGCTCAGACACAGTGTCCTGTGATAAATCACTGTAATAATCAAAAGAGGCTCTTCTCCCTTCAGGGCTATACCTCTCTGGCCTGTGGTATCTTCTGCCTGTGCTCTCCTCCCAGAATAACAGTTCTGAACCACCTTGCTGCTTGTAGTTATATTCAGGACCACGCCCTTGGTACTTAGGGGTTTTAAACTTCTCCCTATAATCATATGGAGGATTCCTTCTCTCTGCAGGGACTGCCTTAATACTTGGCTCCCTATACCTTATGGCTTTTGCCTTCCAGGCTGGTTGTGCAGGAGTATAATTAGACTTAGTTTTACACCTACTTCTTAGGCTGCAGACGTGCTTGGAGTTCCCATCCCCCAACACTTTCCTCTCACAGTGACCTCTGCCTTGAGCTGGCACATACCGGTCTCTAGTGTAGTGGGATCCTCCTAGCTTCTCTTTCAGGTTATTTCTGGTAGCAGGTTTACTCTTGGAACAGCTTGCCTTGAACCTCTCTTCTCGAGAGCTGGAGTCAGACTCACTTCCTGGTTCTCCGTGAGAAGAGTTTCCTCCCAGCAATCCCCTGGGGTTTCTGCTCAGCTGATGAGAGCTACACCTCCTGCTATTCTCTGCAACCCGACCTGCAGTCCTACTCTCTGCAGTTCCCTTTGGTGTTCGTGTTCTTGCTCCTCCTCTTGCCACTCCCAATCTACTCCACTGACTGGAACCTTGCTTTAAGTAATCCCTAGCTCTGCACGTGACCTGGGGATTTTCACTCAGGTGTTCCTGATGGGATTTTTGTTTGCTACGTAGCAAGAATTTCCCTTGCTCCGGTGAATCAGAGTGCCTAGTGCTGCTTTCCAAAGCTGACTCTGAGGTAAGTCTTTCTTTTACCTGAATTTGCATAGGCTGTGTACCCCTTTCCTGCATCACAACTGGTATTGTGATGTGATTCAGTTTGATGGTAGTTGAGGGTGAAAAAGTGGGGTTCTTTGTGATGAATAGAGCTTCAGTTTTGTTGTAGTTTATTGAAAGATTGTTTTCCTGAAACCAAGTTGCCATTTGTTGGAAGCAGTTGGCTATGTTGGAGTAGTCTGGGTTGTCCAATTTGATTGGTGTGAATTTCATTATGTAGTCTGTGTATATGGTGTATTGAATCTTGTGCGCCTTGATGATGGTGCAGATGGGTTGTATGTATAGATTGAAGAGTAGGGCGGAGAGTGCTTAGCCTTTTGGGACGCCCTGTGTGGCTTTCAGAGGTTGAGAGGTGTCTGCGCCACATTTGACTTGCAGCTGTCTATTGGTGAGGTATGATGTGAACCAGCTCAAGGTGGTGCTGTGTAGTCCTTCCTCTTGTAGTCTAGTTAGTAAGGTTGTGTGACAAACAGTGTCAAATGCTGATGAGATGTCTAAGAAGATCATGAGCATACCCATTCTGGGGTTGTCGATCCTCTGTATCAGCTTGTCGAATAGTTGTATTAGTAGAGTTTCGACTCCATGGTTTGGTCGGAAGCCATGTTGACTGGGGTCCAGGGGAGTGTGGATGTCAATGTGTTGTTGAAGTTACATAGAAACATAGAAACATAGAAACATGATGACAGAAAAAGACCACAAGGCCTATCTAGTCTGTCCTTCCATAACAACAACTACAACAGTCCACTTTTTACCTTTAGAGATCCTCTGTGTTGGTCCCATGCTTTTTTGAATTCAGTTACTGTCCTCATCTCTACCACCTCCACTGGGAGACTATTCCACGGATCCACTACTCTTTCCGTAAAGAAATATTTCCGCATATCACTCCTGAATCTATCTCCCTTCACCCTCATCCCATGTCCCCTCGTAGCAGAACTTGCTTTCAATTGAAAGAGGCTCTCTCCCTGAACATTTATGCCACGGAGGTATTTAAACATCTCAATCATATCACCTCTATCCCGCCTTTCCTCTAAGGTGTACATATTAAGATCCTTAAGTCTGTCCTCATATGCTTTATAATGAAGCCCATTAATCATTTTAGTAGCAACCCTCTGCACCGACTCCATCCTGTTCACATCCTTTTGAAGGTGCGGTCTCCAGAATTGCACACCATACTCCAAATGAGGTCGCACCAAAGACTTATACAGAGGCATTATCACCTCCTTTTTTCTGCTAGCCATTCCTCTCCGTATGCACCCAAGCATCCTTCTAACTTTTGCCGTCGCCTTTTCTACCTGTTTAGCTACTTTAAGATCATCAGATACAACCACGCCTAGGTCCTGCTCTTCTTTAGTGGACAAAAGTACTTCACCTCCTATACTGTATTGCTCCCTTGGATTGCTGCTGATGTTGATGTTGAACCACTCTCTCGATGATCTTGGATAGGAAGGGAAAGCTTGAGATGGGTCTGTAGGTGGCGGGGTCGGTCTTAGCTAGGGTGGTTTTCTTGAGGATGGGGCATATTGTGGCTAGCTTTAGAGCGTTTGGCATTATTCCTTTGGTGAGAGAATTATGTATTATCTTATGGATGACTTGTATGAGGTTTTCTTTAGTTGCTTTAATCCAGGATACTGGGCATGGGTCTGTAGGGGCGGTGCTGGTGTTGAGGTCAGTGATGATTTTGGAGAGCTGGTTATTTGAAGGGATGTTGAATTTTCCCCAGTCTTGTTTTGGTGTAGAGGTCCTGTTGTTGACGATCTCTATGTTGTTCTTAGTGGGGCAGTGAATTTGTTCTTGAGGTGGTCTGCAAAGGTCTGTGGGTCTATTTGCTGCTCATTTCTATTGTAGGGCTCTTTGATGAGGGTCTTTACTATTTCGTAGAGCTCACGGGGTTTGTTGGCAGACTTCAGGATGAGGTTTGTATGGAATTCCTTCTTCTGTTGGTTGATTAGGTTGTTATATTCTTTTTGTTTTATCTGGTATTGTTTCTGTAAGGAGGCTGACTTGGTGCGTCTCCAGCGGCGTTCAAGTTGTCTTAGTGCTATTTTTGCTATGTGTATATCCTTGGAGTATAATGGTGTGGAGCTGAGTCTTGTGCTGTGTGATTGTTGTGTTCTGAGGGCTGTTGGCTTGGCAGCAGAAGAGATGATGTCATTCCAGTTAGCGATTTGAACATCTATGTCCACTGTGTCAGTGTTGAGGAGAGGTAGTATTTCCTGTGTGAATTGGTCTTTGTTGAAGCTTTTGAATCTTCTGGTTGTGGGTGGCTTATCGTGAAATTTCTTTAAGTTTGTTGATTTATTTATTTATTTATTTAATTTTATTATATACCGCGCTATTTGTCATCAGTGCGGTTTACATTGAAACAATACAACAATTGGTCAGATATAACAGACCTATTACAAGTAACAGGAAAATTAACATGGAAGTAAACAGGGAAATCATTTATATTTCTAGAAAATACATGTTGGAGATATATAAAATCTATACAGTTAGTTAGGGTAGGCATGAGGTTAAAAGGATGGGGGAGGGGAAGGGGTGTTTAGGTGTTTGAAGTGTGCGATGAAAAGGTGGTGTTTAAGGGCTTTTTGAATTGTTTGATGTCTTTAATTGCTCTGATATTGGGAGGGAGTTTGTTCCAACATCTAGGAGCATAATTCGAAAAAGCCCTATTGATGGATAATTGATTAGCTTTTAAGGAAACTTTTGGTATAAGTAGTGTGTCAACAGCTGGAGATCTCCTGGACCTGTTATTTGTTGTGTGTATGATGATATCAGAGATGGAATCTGGAGAAATATTATTGAAGGCCCTAAAGGTGGTAAGGATGGCCTTATATTGGATTCTACAGTTTATTGGTAACCAATGAAGCTTCTCTAGAATGGGGGAAATATGCTCACACTTTGATGATCCACAGAGGACACGAGCAGCTGCGTTCATGGCTAATTGTAGAGGATTAATAGTTATATTTGGTAAGCCATGGAGTATTATGTTAGCATAATCAAAGTGCGGCGTGATTGTAGCTGAATCTTTATTAGGTGGTGATCTGACCAGGGTACTGGTGTGATGAGGGGGCTTGAGATGAGGCTTCCTTTATTTAGGTTGTTTGGTGCGAAGATGAGGTCGGGGGCATATCCGAGTCTATGTGTGGGGGTGTTGATCATCTGGGTGAATTGGAGGGAGTCCATAGCTGATAGGAAGGCTTCTGCTTCTTTGCTGTTGGTAGATCTGAGATTGAAATCTCCAAGTACTAGAAGTTGTTTGTGGAGGTTGTTGACTGTACATATCGCTTCTAGAATTGAAGAGAGTTCATCTGTTGGGGCGTTTGGAGCTCTGTAGGTGAGGCATAGGGCTAGGTCCATGTTTTCTTTGATGATTAAGTTGCAGTGGCTTGTGCTAGTGGTGGTTTTGTTTTATAGCTTTAGGCTGGTCCTTGCAATGATAAGGATTCCTCCTCCTCTTTTTAGGGTGCGTGGCAGTTGAACGCTGTGTGGGTGTCAGGAACTAGTTGGTTGAGTAGCACGTTGTCCGTGGGGGAGAGTCATGTTTCTGTGATGCAGAGGATGTCTGTTTGCTGGTCTTTTATGTGGTCCGAGATGGTGTTTATTTTGTTTCGTACTGACCTGGCATTGATAAGCTCAATGGTCTTTTATGTGGTCCGAAATGGTGTTTATTTTGTTTCGTACTGACCTGGCATTGATAAGCTCAATGGAAATGTTAGTTGGTTGTTCAGGTGATATGTGTGTGCGAGTGTGGGTGTTGCGCTTGACATTTCCTTGCTTGCTTGGCTTTGGTTTTGGGCCTATGTTATGGGATAGCTTGGGTTCCTGGTGGTGTGTGTATATTATGATTGGTTGGGGGGGAATCCAAGAGGTGTTGGAAGTGCTAAGGGGTGTGGGTGATTGTTGTGGGATGAGATGGGTGACCAGGAGAAGCACAGGCAGGTAATACTTTTTGAGCATGTTGAATTACCTTATGTTGTTGTTGCAGTTGCTTCTGTTTGTTGCTGGGGCTCTTTGTTGCTGTTACTTGTTTCCTGTCTTCGTGCCACGCCTAAGGACCACGCCAAAGGGCCCTCTGGCGAGGCCCTCAGGCACGGGCGCGCTGGTTGGAGGTGGCTCTTTATGCCGGCTCAGCTGCACCTCCCACTGCCCCGATTGGGCAGGAGCCTCCGAGCGGGAGAATCGGCTGCCTCTCTCGTTTGGGCGCTCTACCCCTAATCGGGGGAGCTGCTTGACAAAGGCTGCTGCTGCCATTGCAGAGCCTTTCTGTCTCTAAACGGGCTCCGTGCAGCATTAACTTTTAAAAAGGAAATAGAGCAGCTTTTAAAATAGATAACAGGGGAAAGCAGTCACCCAAGAGGCATGGTTCGGAATGATGTATCCTTGAAAGATACTAACAAAAGACTGAAGTTAGGGCGTATCAATAGAGAGGTTACAATAAAGACAAAAGTAACCCAAATACCTTGAAATACAGAACAGACAGAGCTTAAAGATTTCAAATTTTCCCTGCCTACAAATAACCAGATTAATATGAATAAAATACAACCTTTGAAATGCTTGTGTGCAAATGCTAGACATCTAAAAAAATAAGATGGGAGAGTTAGAATATATATAGCACTAAATGAGAGGTTAGATATGACTGATATCTCAGAAACCTGGTGGAAGGAGGATAACCAGAGTAGGTCAAATCGGTGGAGGGGTTGCTCTCTATGTAAGAGAGAGCATTCAGTCACACAGAATTAAAGTTTTGCAGCAAACAAAATACACTGTAGAACAGTGGTTCTTAACCTTTTTTGTACCGTAACCCCTTTTACCATTGGTCAACTTGTGGTGACCCCAATGATAAAATCAAATGCGTCTCTCTTCCTTTACCGTTGACGCATTGTCGCTGTAATCATTTGTTGAATTATTAATATATTATAGGCCTTTGCAATATGTTTTTATTAACCTCCTCAGCTTTGGGAACTGCTAACACCTAATCAGGAGTTAGTGGGCCTGATTACCTGAGAGCAGCTGAGGCCTGCATAAAAGGCTTCAGTGCCCTGCCCTGTTGAGGCTTTCCTAACAGGGGCTCTACAGGATAACCAACAGTAAGGATTTGAGGGTTTATTTTTATTAAATTGCTAGCTCTCTGACTGGGAGCTCTTAAAAGGGTTTTTGTATATTTTTAAAGCAAGGCTACTTTCTTTTTGGTGCTTTAATGGAAATTTCCTTGAGCAGAGTAGGTTGTTGAACTCTAGTAGCTTCCTCAGCTTTGGGAACTGCTAACACCTAATCAGGCGTTAGTTCCCTCCCTACCCACCCAGACTCCCACCCACCCCTAGTGAGCAGTCTTGCTTTATAGGGCACCACCCCATTTAACAAAGCACAGAGACTTCAACCAGCACATTTTGAATATAATTAAGGAGATTTAACTGCTTTTTCTCTGAAAGGACAGCTGGGAAACCAGCTGGTACTTGGTAGAGCTCTCTCTTTTGCTTTAACAGATACCTAAGCTCCACAAACAGAACAGTGGCTGGGAAAAATCGTATCACTAAAGCTGTTGCCCCCATTACAGCTTCTGCCTCGGTCCAGACAGATGTCCTAATGCCAGTTGAAGGACTGGTTCCATGTGCAGGGTGCCTGCATGCTGAAGCTCTGAGGAAACAAGTGGAGGAACTCAGAGAGGAGGTGGCGAGGCTGAGGAGCATTCAAGACAGTGAGAAGTACATTGATGAGATGCTTCTTGCAGCAACCAAGCTCTCCAGCAGAGAAGAAGATGGGTGCCAACAGAATGTCGATGGTTGGACACAAGTCACCAGGGCCTGCTAAATCACCATTCCAACTTCTCCAGCCCTTGAACTGAAGAATCATTATGCAGCCCTGGAAGTGGAGGAGGTGAAAGCATCCCTGGAAAGGGATGAACCAGAGCTCAAATACCCCAAAGTTGCAGAATAAGTGACCACAAGGAAACGAAGGGTAGTGGTGGTTGGAGACTCTCTTCTGAGGGGTACTGAGGCATCCATCTGCCGACCAGACTTGATGTCTAGAGAGGTATGCTGTCTGCCTGGTGCCAAAATCCAAGATGTTACAGAGAGTTTTCCGAGACTCATCAAGCCCACTGACTACTACCCAATGTTGCTAATCCATATTGGAACAAATGATACTGCCAGGTATACCTCGGGACATATCAAAAGTGACTTCATGGCTCTGGGACAGAGGGTGAAGCAGTTAGGTGCACAGGTGGTGTTCTCTTCAATCCTCCCTGTTGAGGGTAAAGGCCAAGGCAGAGAGGTTCGCATCCTGGAGATGAATGCATGGCTGCGTGGATGGTGTCACCGAGAGCGTTTTGGTTTCCTAGACCATGGGATGCTGTTCCAAGGGTTGCAGAGCAGAGATGGCATCCATCTGTCCAAGAAAGGTCGACGCATCTTCGGTAGTAGACTGGCTAATCTACTGAAGAGGGCTTTAAACTAGATTCGTTGGGGATGGGTGAAGAAAGCCCCCAGGTAGGTGAAAGCCCCCAGGTAGGTGATACATTAAATACCTTTATGGAAATGGGTAACTGGGGTAACATATGGAAAGCAGTGTGTATAAATGCCCGTAGCATGGGAAATAAGATCCCTGATGTTGAAGCTTTGGTGGGAGTGGCTGACTTGGATTTAGTGGCAGTTACAGAAACATGGTTCACAGAAAACCATGATTGGGATGTAACTATACCTGGCTATACTTTAATCAGAAAGGACAGGGTAGGAAGAAGGGGAGGAGGAGTGGCACTATATGTAAAAACTACTATTAAAGCTTTGGAATTACAGAGCTTAAAAGGGAGAGAGGAGGCATTGTGGGTTAAACTAGAAAGAGGGAAAGAGAAATCTATTTGCATTGGTGTGACATACAGACCTCCCTCACAAGAGGAAGAGGTGGACAGACAGTTAATTGAAGACATATGCAGCATTGCTAGGAAAGGGGAAGTGCTACTGATTGGAGATTTCAATATGCCAGATGTTGATTGGCACATTCCTGCTGCAGTATCATCTAGAAGTAAGGAGATCCTGGATTCTCTACAGGGAGATCTATTCAGGCAATTAGTAACAGACCCCACACGTGAAGGGGCCATACTGGACTTGGTGCTTACCAATGGTGAAAGTGTTTCTGATGTTGTAGTGGGAGATCATTTTGCATCCAGTGATCACCAGATGGTGTGGTTCAGTATTAGGACTAGGGCTGTTAGAATCCATTCAAAGGTGAGGATCTTAGACTTTAGGAAGACTAACTTTACCAAGATGGGCCAATACCTCAGGGAGTCGTTAGTGGGATGGGAACAGCTGGGGGATGTAGAAAAACAGCAGGCAACAGTGGGCAACAGGGGATATTTTAAGGGCAACCAACCTTTTTGTTAAAATGGTAAATAAAGGTAAAAGGAAAAGGAGACTGCTATGGTTTTTGAAAGAAGTAGCTGAAAAAGTGAAGAAAAAGAGGGAGGCCTTCATGAAATATAAGAGATCACAGACAGAGGAAGACAGGCATCTGTATTTGGAAAAACTTAGAGAAGCTAGCAAAGCAGTCAGGAAGGCAAAGATTCAAAAGGAGGAGGAAATAGCCAATGCAATAAAATGGGGTGGGGGGGATAAGACATTTTTCAGATATATTAGTGAGAAGAGGAAGGGCAAAAGTGGTATTGTCAGACTCAAGGGTGCAGGGGAGGAATATGTAGAAGCTGATAAGGATAAAGCGGAATTGCTTAACAAATATTTCTGTTCTGTGTTCACAGATGAAGAACCAGGAGCAAGACCTCAGAAAACACCCACAAACAGGAACAGAAGCGAGGGACATCTTGAACAATTTTCAGAAGGCTGTGTTCGTGAGACACTAGCTCAACTTAAAGTAGACAAAGCGATGGGACCGGATGGGATACACCCTAGAATACTGAGGTAACATGAGGACGTTCTAGCAGCTCCACTGACTGACTTTTTCAATGCCTCGTTGGCGTTGGGAGTGGTGCCAAAAGACTGGAGAGAGGCTCATGTAGTGCCTTTACACAAAAGCGGAAGTAAGGATGTGGCTGAAATCTACAGGCCGGTTAGTTTAACTTTGGTGGTGAGTAAATTATTGGAAACACTGCTGAAAGAGAAAATAGTGAGGTTTCTGGAGTCCAGCAGATTACAGGATCCGAGGCAGCATGGATTCACCAGAGGCAGATCTTGTCAGACAAATCTGATTGATTTCTTTGACTGGGTGACCAGGGAGTTGGACCGAGGGAGAGCCCTAGATTTGATGTATTTAGATTTCAGTAAAGCCTTTGACATTGTTCCTCACATGTGACTTATAAACAAACTGTGTACTCTAGGGATGGACCCTAAAGTTACTGCTTGGGTTAGAAATTGGTTGGGTGGGAGGCAACAAAGAGTAGAAGTAAATGGAGCTCACTCTGAGGAGAAGGATGTTATCAGTGGTGTGCCCCAGGGATCTGTCCTTGGTCCAATTATTTTTAACATCTTTGTTAGTGATATAGCGGAAGGGCTGTCGGGTAAGGTTTGCCTCTTTGCGGATGATACCAAAATCTGCAATAGAGTAGATACCCAGGAAGGTGTAGATAACATGAGGAGGGATCTAGCTAAGCTTGAAGAATGGTCTAGAATCTGGCAGCTTGGATTTAATGTTAAAAAATGTAAGGTCA
Organism: Ichthyophis bannanicus; assembly: GCA_033557465.1. Taxonomy (NCBI): domain Eukaryota; kingdom Metazoa; phylum Chordata; class Amphibia; order Gymnophiona; family Ichthyophiidae; genus Ichthyophis; species Ichthyophis bannanicus. Next base: position 767,408,269 of record CM066035.1, on the reverse strand, counting down.
TGCATTTAGGCTGCAGCAATCCAAGGGAGCAATATAGTATAGGGGGTGAAGTACTTTTGTCCACTAAACAAGAGCGGGACCTAGGCGTGGTTGTGTCTGATGATCTTAAAGTAGCTAAGCAGGTAGAAAAGGTGACGGCAAAAGCTAGAAGAATGCTTGGGTGCATACAGATAGGAATGGCTAGCAGAAAAAAGGAGGTGATAACGCCTCTGTATAAGATTTAATTAGTGGAGGAGGGACTGTAAGGAAATCCACAGTACTACCTTTTAACTTTCGAAAGGGAGACTATGATAAAATGAGGAAAATAGTTAAGAAAAAACTAAAAGGAGCAGTTTCAAAGGTTAAAGACTTACATCAAGCTTGGGTGTTTTTGAAAAATACTATCTTGGAAGCCCAGACCAGCTGTATTCCACGCTTTAAGAAAAGTGGAAGGAAGTCCAAAAAACTGCCAGCATGGTTTAAAGGTCAGGTCAGAGAGGCTGTTGTTGCCAAAAAAGCATCTTTCAGGAAATGGAAAAAAGAGCCAAACGACGAAACCTGGAAACAGCACAAGCACTGGCAGGTCAAATGCAAGGCATTGATAAAGAAGACAAAGGGAGAATTTGAGAAGAAGCTTGCTGCGGAAGCAAAAACACGAAATAACGATTTTTTCAAGTACATTCGTAGCAAAAAACCTGTGAGAGAGTCGGTTGGACCATTAGATGATAGAGGAGTTAAAGGGGCACTAAGAGACGACAAGGAGATAGCGGAGAGACTGAATGAATTCTTTGCTTCGGTCTTTACTGAGGAAGATGTAGGGATGTTACCCATGACTGAAGTGGTATTTAAAGGTGCGGAAGAATTGAAGGAAATATCGATACATTGGGAAGATGTATTACAACTATTAGATAAACTAAAGAGTAGCAAATCACCTGGACCGGATGGTATACATCCAAGGGTGTTGAAAGAACTGAAATATGAGATTGCAGACCTGCTATTAGTAATCTGTGAACTATCATTAAAATCATCTCTAATACCTGAAGATTGGAGGATTGCCAATGTAAGACCAATTTTTAAAAAGGGTTCCAGGGGTGATCCGGGAAACTACAGACCGGTGAGCCTGACATCAGTACCGGGAAAAATGGTAGAAACCGTCATAAAGAATAAAATTACTCAGCATGTAGATAGTCATGGCCTAATGGGAGACAGCCAACATGGCTTTAGACAAGGAAGATCTTGTCTTACTAATCTGTTATGTTTTTTTGAAAGTGTGAATAAACAGGTGGACACAGGTGAGTCGGTTGATATAGTGTATCTGGACTTTCAGAAAGCCTTTGACAAGGTCCCTCATCATAGACTTTTGGTAAAACTAAAGAGTCATGGGATAGGAGGCAGTGTACTACTGTGGATCAAGAACTGGTTAAAAGATAGAAAGCAGAGGGGTGGGCTAAATGGCCAATTTTCCCAATGGAGAAAGGTGAATAGTGGTGTACCCCAGGGATCTGTGCTGGGTCCGCTGCTTTTTGACATATTCATAAATGACCTGGAAAGAGGAATAACGAGTGAGGTTATCAAATTTGCAGATGACACAAAACTATTTAAAGTTGTTAAAACCCAAGAGGATTGTGGAAAATTGCAAGAGGATCTTGATAAATTGGAAGACTGGGCATAAAAATGGCAGATGAAATTTAATGTGGACAAGTGCAAAGTTATGCACCTAGGGAAGAACAACCCAAACTATGGTTCCACATTAGGAACCACCACCCAGGAAAAAGATTTAAGCGTCATTGTGGATAACATGTTAAAACCCTCGGCCCAGTGTGCAGCGGCAGCCAAGAGAGCAAATAGAATGCTAGGTATCATAAGGAAAGGAATGGAAAATAAAACAAAAGATATTATAATGCCTCTATACTGTTCCATGGTGAGACCGCACCTTGAATATTGTGTGCAATTCTGGTCGCCGTATCTTAAAAAGGATATAGCGTTATTAGAAAAGGTTCAGAGAAGAGCCACCAAAATGGTAAAGGGGATGGAAGGATACTTCTATGAAGAAAGGCTAAAAAGGTTAGGGCTCTTTAACCTGGAAAAGAGTCGGCTGAGGGGAGATATGACAGAAGTCTATAAATTAATGAACGGAGTGGAACGGGTAAGCGTAGATCAATTGTTTACATTATCAGAATATAGAAAGACTAGGGGACATGCAATGAAGCTACAGGGTAAACTATTTAAGACTAATAAAAGAAAATATTTTTTCACTCAAAGTGTAATCAAACTCTGGAATTTGTTACCGGAGGATGTAGTAAAGGCTGTTAGTGTAGCTGGGTTTAAAAAAAGGTTTGGACAAGTTCCTGGAGGAAAGGTCCATAAACCAGAAGGGACCCAGGATATCAATGCTTGACCTAGTACAAGCATTGCGGAACCTGTGTCTTTTGGGGAAACTGCTAGGTACGTACGACCTAGATTGGCCACTGATGGAAACAGGATACTGGGCTTGATGGACGTTGGTCTGACCCAGTATGGCATATCTTATGTACTTATGTTCTTATGTCTTTGGTGCAACCTCATTTGGAATATAGTGTGCAATTCTGGAGACCGCACCTTCAAAAGGATGTGAACAGGACGGAGTCGGTGCAGAGGGTGGCTACTAAAATGATTAGTGGGCTTCATTATAAAGCATATGAGGACAGACTGAAGGATCTTAATATGTACACCTTAGAGGAAAGGTGGGATAGAGGTGATATGATTGAGATGTTTAAATACCTCTGTGGCATAAATGTTCAGGGAGAGAGCCTCTTTCAATTGAAAGCAAGTTATGCTACGAGGGGACATGGGATGAGGGTGAAGGGAGATAGATTCAGGAATGATATGCGGAAATATTTCTTTACGGAAAGAGTGGTGGATCCATGGAATAGTCTCCCAGTGGAGGCGGTAGAGATGAGGACAGTAACAGAATTCAAAAAAGCATGGGACAAACACAGAAGATCTCTAAAGGTAAAAAGGGGACTGTTTTAGTTGTTGATATGGAAGGACAGACTAGATGTGATGGTAGAGGTCTATAAATTCATGAATGGAGTGGAATGGGTAAACGTAAATCAATAGTTTACGCCTTCAAAAAGTAGAAAGACTAGGGGACATACAATGAAGCTACACTGCAAATAATTTAAGACTAATAAGAGAAAATATTTTTTAACCTCAATGCATAATTAAACTCTGGAATTTATTACCGGAGGATGTAGTAAAAGCTGTTAGTGTAGTTGGGTTTAAAAAAGGTTTGGACAAGTTCCTGGAGGAAAGGTCCATAAACCATTATTAAAAAGGACCCAGAAAATCCACTGCTTGTCCCAATACAAGCATTGTGGAACCTGCGTGTCTTTCTGGGAAACTGCTGGGTACTTGTGACCTGGATTTGCCACTGTTGGATAAAGGATTCTGGATTTGATAAGTTGATCCAGTATGGCATATCTTATATTTTTATGTTCACTTTCAGGGCTGCATACTGGTTGTTCAATTCAAGGGCTGAAGGAGTTGGAGTGTTGATTCTGCAGGCTTTGATTCATGCTCAACTGCATTCTGCAGTTTCCCATCTTCACCTCTGTCAGAGATCTTGGATGTTTCAAGAAGCATCTCATCAATGCACTTCTTACTGTCTCTAATGCTTCTCAGCCTCACTACCTCTTCTCTGAGCTCGTCAACTTGTTTCATGAGGGCTTCAGCTTGTAGGTATCCTGCACATGGAACCAGTCTTTCAACTGATATCAGGATCTCTGCTATGCTTCCAAATATCCTCACTTAAGCACTCTAGAAAAGCAATTTGTTAAATTGAATTGCCCACAACACAATGCTTGAGTTCACATCTACTTTAAGAAAGGAAAAGACCTCAGTACCCACTGGGGTCCATACTAATAAGATGCAATCAAAACAGGAAGGTGCCATCCACTCTATGGCTTGGTTGACCTCTTACATCAGTGGCTGAAAAACCTCTCTGTGGGTTTGTTAAATGATATGCTGGGATGTTACATACAAAAATATCAGTGTAATAACCAAAACAATGAAACAGGCCACTTAGCTTATATGATCATCACAGCCCTGACACCAGGTGTTTCATCAGTCGGGCTTCGTCAGGGAGTAGGATGATTCATCAGCATCTATGGAAACAAAAAAAATATTCAAAACCCACTATCATAGATGCCCATTTGACCTTGACCAAAATGTTACTGAGAGACACAAAAACTAAGAAACTTTGGTACCTGTTGAAGTAAAAGAGAGAAACCTACCAAAGTCCCTACCTTTTGCTTAGCTGTCCTTTAAAAGAAAAAAAAAAGTTAACTTCTTTTAAGTGTGTATAAACAGTGTTGTTCTACGTCCCTGTGTGTAGATAATTGCTGAATTGCCTTATAAAGCAAGAATTCTCACATGGGGTTGATGGGAGCTGGAGTGAGTAGGGAGGGATCTAACACCAGATGAGGTCAGTGGCTTCAAATAGCTGGGTCCGAATGGAAAGCTGGAACAAGAAAAAATGAATTCTAACAGACACCACACAATTTAAAAATAAAAACCAAAACTTCTTTAAGAGCTTTCAGACAGAGAGATTGTAATTAAAAGCCACACAGTATTACCTTGCTTGAAATGGAGTCCCTGTTACGAATGGCAATCTTTATAAAAAGGCTAAAACTAGGTATCTTTGTGAACACAAAAGTACCCAAAATCTGGATAATTTACTGTTGCTTATTCAAACATATCTAATTCCTGTGACCACTGCTATTATTCCACAAGAGTACCTAAATCACTGTAATATTTACTGTTGCTCTTCAATCCTGCTAACAGACACTACTTCTAGCTACAACTCTGTCCCAGTATTCTATCCCCACCCCTCCTTATCAAACCCTTTAGTACTACCTAACTCCAACACCTCCCAGAATGGCCCTGCCAGCCTCCTGCCCATTCACATTATGGGTTATCCTTTCCATATTATGTACTTCCTTATTTACCTTCCCACACGCACTAACACTGACCCATAACACACCCATTCCAATAATCCACTCTCCAAGACACCTATACATTTCACCTCATTTTCCCTATACCCATCATAACCCCTGCTACTGCTCTTGTAAACTCAAACCTATCACTATAAATCCTAACCCTACACTTAACTCCCTCTCTGACCTACCCCACCCCCCTCTCAAATGCGCCCTACTCAATGCTCGCTCAGCTAGAAATAAAATCCCTCTACTTGCCGACCTCATTTCCGATTATGACCTTGATATATTTTGCCTTACTGAAACCTGGTTCCAAGATACTGACACGGTCCTAATAAACCAATTATGCCCCAAAGCATACTCCATCAGTTTATGCAACAGAGCACATGGCAGAGGAGGAGGTGTAGCCATTATATCTAAATCTAATCTACAACTCTCTACCATTGAATCTACCTCTACCATAGGCTTGGACTCTATTACAGTCTCCAACTCTACGCTATCCCTGCATCTCTTATATCGAGCACCTCAGAATGACTCTTCTGATTTCTCCTGCTTCCCTCAACCTACCTCACGTCCTATCATAATTCTAGGTGACTTAAACTTATCCTCCACATCTCCAATACAATCCTCTACCTTCCTTCAGGCAATGAATGCCCTTCACTTCTCCCAAATACTGAAACTCCCCACGCATGCCAAAGGAAACATCCTTGACCTTATATTTTTTCCTCAACACACCCTGAACACTGATCAGGTTACACACACCATTCAACCTGTACCCTGGTCTGATCATGCTCTCATCCTCTTCTCCTTCCCTTACTCCACTCACAGAAATCAACTTCCCCTCCAGGATCAACATACCCATAGATTTAAACAATTCAATGCGGCCACCTTTCTAGAGCAAACAATCCCTCCTCTTGACCTACTCTATGATAAGAGCTTGAACCATGAGGCCTACATTTCTAAATGGAATGAGATCCTATCTGCAGCTTCTCTACTCCCACCTAACCATCTTCCTCTAAAACACCATAGAAGAGCCCCCTGGTTCTCTACAAGTCTGAGAACTCTAAAAAGAGAGCTTAGACGTCTTGAACGTAAATGGAGACGCTCTCAAGACCCTAATGCTCACAGCGCCTATACAGCTAAACTCCAAATCTACTGCTCTGAAACCCTCAACCATAAAAAAGAATACAATGAAAATATTATTCAACGATCACTTAACAAACCTAGAGAGTTGTTCTCTATTACCAACTCCTTAATTAACGAGCCCTTACATCAGGACCAACCTCCAAAAATAACTGCACAAGCCTTTGCCAATCACCTGATTTCCAAATTCCTCCTTCCCCTATCCTCTAATAACCCCCAAACTTTTACTGACTACAACAAATATCAAATATCAAATACAATCAAATATCAAATATAGTACTGTGGTCAGTATTTCAAAGTATATTTGCATATAACATTGCTAGAAATTTAGTACTGTGGTCAGTATTTCAAAGTATATTTGCTTATAACATTGCTAGGAATATAGTACTGTTGTCAGTAGTCCAAAACCAAGCATACACTCACATTAAGCCGAGCCAATAAAACTGAAAATGCCTCACCCTAACAACATGCTCATACGAATATTTTACACCTGCATATTATTAACAATAATAATAATTGACCTATCCTTATGTTTAAACCACAAAAATCAATTGACTATACCTTTAAAACACACACATACTCGAAAAGACTGCCACATAGGACACAATCATAAAAACAAATCAAAAATAAACTAACACAGACTAATACACATACAACAAACAAAAACACAAAAACTAACAGATAATATAATCTGTTCTAACCACTCATCCCCCCTATCATGTATCCTCATTAATGCACGATCAATGAAAAATAAATTACCCCATATTTAATGACCCTGATAACTGACTTAAAACCTGACATTTTATGTGTCACAGAGACATGGCTCACTGAAAACAGATACAGTCTATCTAAATCAACTTGATAAAGAGAACTATGACACATTCTACAAACATAGACCCAATAAAAGAGGTGGTGGAGTTTTAATGATGACAAGAAAAAACTTTAAAACGCCAAGCCAATCCAATCAAATATCAACAATAACATAGACACATTATTAATAAAAATCGGCCTCATAAAAATTTGCTTAATATATAGACCCCCAGACAATAAAACAGATGGCCTGGATTCTCTTATTGAACTCCTCAGTTCATCTACTGACCAAAATCCGGTGATCATGCTAGGCGATTTAACCTTCCGTCACTACCATCATCCGACTCTAAACTATTCCTAGACACCATAGCAGACATAGAGTACCATCAAATAATTAAAACTGCAACACATATCAAAGGAGGAACATTAGATTTGGTTCTTCTCCCTGAGATACTCTTCAAGCTAGTTAACTCAAATTCCACTGAATGCATAGAGACACCTTGGTCTGATCATTTTATCAGCAAAAAAAAATCTCATATCCCATCCCCAGCAGCAATAATCACATAAGAAGTACCACTACTTCAAATTCAAAAAATTTAATGAAATAGACTTCCTCGACTCAACAATCCCCTACTTCTTATCAACAACTAATTTGGATGATGCTGTTAACAACTGGAATGATACTATCAATAATGCAGCTATAAATAAGCAATCTAACAAAATGATCAGATACACCAAAACAAATAGTTCACCATGGTTTAATAGCACTCTAAGACAAATGAAAAAAAGAAACTAAGAAAACTTGAAACAAAATGAGAAAAACCAAGCTGTCTGTACACAAGGAAATATACAGTAACTATCTAACAAATTACAAACAAACAATTGACAGCACAAAGAAAACTATTACGCAGCAATCTTAACAAAATCATACAATAGACCGAGGGAGCTATTTTCCATAGTCAGAAAAACTAACCAATAACGAGCAAAACTTTCTAGCAACGAAATAACAGACATCTCAGTTCAAACCCTAGCTTACCATTATCAAAACAAATCTTAGAATCCTGCCTTGCCCTCAGAAAATATTAACACCACTTATCAACATGTTGATGAATGGTCAGAATTTTAACCCCATTTCAAAAGTGTCATTAAAAAACAATCATCTCCAGCCTAAATACCACAACCTTCAAACTTAGATCCATGCCCAATATCATGGATAAAAAAAACACACTACCAATCTACTATCCTATATCCCCCAATAGTAAACATCTCACTCACTCAAGGATACCTTCCATCCCCGCTCAAAACATGCACAAATACGTCCAATTTTAAAGAACTGCAAACTAGATAAAACTTTTGCCAACATCATATAGGCCCATTTCTAGTATACCATTCTTGGCCAAAGTAATTGAAAAGGTAGTGCAACTACAGACACAGGAATCATAGACTTATCTTACCCACTCGATGAACAACAATATGGTTTCCGGCCCCGCCATGGAGTAGAAACGCTTCTAGCAGTATAATAGATACACTCCTTAAAAGGAATTGACAATCACAAACAGGCATACATTCTCATCTTCATTGACATATCAGCAGCTTTTGATAGCGTGCATCACTCAATATTGCTCAACAACCTAAGACAGTTAGGCATAAACTCCACCGTACAGAAATGGTTCACATCTTATTTACATAACAGAACACAAAATGTAAGAGCAGGCAATCAAACCATCCAACACATACAAACAAGAAATAGGTTTACCACAAGGTTCAGCACTGTCAGCCCTACTTTTCAATATCTATATAAAACCAGTCTGCAATAGCTTTAAAAAATTTGGAGTACAATATCACCTTTATGCGGATGATATTATGATGTACATAACCTTTTACGATTCCTAACCTACCGATTCAACTTCTATCAGACTGCTACAATGAAATTACATACTGGCTAAAAACCCAAAACCTCCACATAAACCATGCTAAACCGAAGTCCTAATCGTTACAAAAAACCAAACATTCACTCCTCCAACCCATATAACACTACAAAAACCAAGAAATTAAAATAAAAAATGAAATAAGATATCTAGGTGTCATTTTAGATACACACCTTACTATGGAAACGCACATTAGAAATACATTAAAGAAAATTTACTTCAAACTCAAAATCCTCAAGCAATTACGCCCCCTTGTATTATACAAGATTTTATCATATATCCAGGCTACCGTAACTCCACACTTCGACTTCGCTAACTTAATACGTATAGGCATTTCAAAAACAAACATCAAAGGATCCAACTTGCGCAAAATGCCGCAGCTAGAATTATATTAAAGATAAATTCACTCCAACACATTACACACGATACTGGCATCCCTTCACTGGTTACCAATACATAGCAGGATAACATACAAAACAATAATAACTACTTTCAAAGCCTAAATGACATGGCCCCGAAGACACTCTGTAACCTAATAAGCAAAGAACCACCTAAGACCACTCATAGAAAGGACAATCAAATAAACTTAAGATGCCAAAAGAATATATACGAACTCACAAATCACAAATAATAGAGCTTTTCCCACATAGCCCCTACAGTCTGGAACTCTTTACAGAGGACTTACGTTCACTAACAGAGATAATAGAATTCAGAAAAAAATTGAAAACCTATCTATTCACTAAACACTATAATACCATAGAAAACCCTCCACTCAACTTAGATAAAGGATAAAACATGAATCTGCCCAAAATCAAGATTATACCCCCTTCTATAATCAATATGTACAAACTTAAATGAATAAATCATTCCATTCCATGCATTGATACCCTACTTGTATATAGTTACAACTGTTTTAGAGACAGTACTTCTGTTTTAGAGACAGAACTTCTGTTTAAATTGTAATACAGTGTTAGTTGATTTACTGAATCATTCTGTTTAACCTTTAAACCCTTTGTTGCACAAGTTAAGATGTTCTATGTAAAAAGTTATAATTGTTCTATGTAAAACAAGCTCTGCATTGTTAATTGTTGTTAATTGTACACCGCAACTGATCGCTGGAAGATGCGGTATATAAATAAGTGTTAAATAAATAAATAAATAAATAAATAAATAAATAACACCCAACCAAATGAGCCTACCCCCTCAAACTCCTGGAGCAATTTTGACCATCTTACATTAGAAAATGTATCTAATGTCATAAAGACCTTAAATGCCTCAACCTCTGCCCTCGACCCTTGCCCTGTCCCCTGGATCAAATCTACCAAAAGTTCTCTCAGCCCATACATCCTGTATATTGTTCAAATATCCCTCCAAACTGGCTCTGTACCACCACCTCTAAAGAGTGCCACCATCCGCCCTATCCTAAAGGAACAAAGCTTGACCCTAATTCTCCTACTTCTTACAGACCCATCTCTAGTATCCCTTTCCTGGCTAAAATAACTGAGAAACTGGTCCAAACTCAACTTCAGAACTATATTGATGAACACTCCCCCCTCGACCTATTCCAACATGGTTTCAAAAAGAATCATGGAGTCGAAACCCTTCTTACTTCCCTACTCGATTCCTTATACCTCCACACACAGAACCCCTCCCAAGGATGTCTTCTTATATTCCTTGACTTATCAGCTGCTTTCGACTCCCTCCCTCACCATCAACTCCTAAGCAGACTTCATGAAATAGGACTTAGAGGCACAACCCTGAATTGGTTCCGTTCCTACCTAGATAACAGAACCCAACAGGTTCGTATTGGAAATGATACCTCCCTCCCATTCATCCTAAAACAAGGTGTCCCCCAAGGATCCAGCCTTTCTGCTCTGCTATTTAACATCTTCCTCCAACCTGTCTGCAAGATCTTCCAAAGCTACGACATTCAGTATCAGCTTTATGCAGATGACATGATGTGCTTCACCTCTTTTAACCTTTCTAACCCTGACTTTTCTAAACTGAGTAAATGCCTAACTAATCTAAAATCATGGCTCTCCCAACATAACCTCTTAATCAACCAATCCAAAACTGAGGTTCTCCAGGTATTTTCCAATCCTACATACACCCCACCTCCCACTCTCACTATTGGTGATCTCACACTTACTATAAAAAAACCAAGTGAAATATCTTGGTATTATCCTGGATCAGAACCTTTCCTTCACTGACCAAATAAAGAGAACAACTAATATAATATACGCAAAGATCCGTACCCTCCGCAACCTCAAACCCCTCCTAAGCCCTAACTCCTTTCGTACTGTCTGCCAGGCCCTCACAATCCCTTTTCTCGACTACTGTAACCATATATATCATGGCCTCCCCAAGAACTCTATTCAACCGCTCCAACTTGCCCAGAACACGATAGCGCGGCTTATAACCAACAACCCCAGACGTTCCCACATCACACCTATCCTCTATGATCTCCACTGGCTCCCCATCCAATACAGAGTTCAAGTCAAGGTACTCATGCTTATACATAAAATTAGCTCCAATGAGTCAGCTCCATGCCTCTCCCCTCTCCTTCTCTCCTCCGACAGCACAAGATCACGCCGCACCATTACAAAAAAACTTACTGACCATCCCTATAAACAAGAGACGCTCTAAACAATCGACAAGTAACAAGGCCTTCTCCCTCTATGCTCCATCCTTATGGAATTCCCTTCCTCACGAACTTCGGAACTCTTCAAACCACTCCGAGTTCCGAAAAAAGTTGAAAACCCATCTTTTCCTTGAACACTTTTCCCTTCCACCTTAGCTCATAACCTTTACTCCCTCCTCCCTGTTCTTTCTGCAAAACTCAAATTCTTTAACACAACCATATGGCTTATTGTAAATTCATATGTAAATAGTTGATTGTTGAACTTTGTATATAGTTCTTCTTGTTACCATATGTATTCATCGTTATCTTGTTCCATGTAAACAGTTGAAACATACTGCTAATTTGTTCTATGTAAACCGTCTTGACTTGTAGAAAGACGGTATATAAAATTTGTTAAATAAATAAATAAATAAACTTTTCACATCAGTGTCCTGTTAGATCATTAGCCTCCACATACTCAGAAACCACCCTTTTGAGGGCAATTGTTAAACATTCTAGGGGTCATTCTGCCCTTTCCTGGCCCCATACTCCTTCCTCGTGCATTGTACAGGGAAATTAGACGGGGCGGGAAAGGGGCGGATCGGGGGCGGCATTAAGGCAGGTAGCGGTCAGTCGTCAGCCTTGGACGTACAGGGCTGATTCTAATGTTGCCCCTGTACATCCGGGGCTGGCAACTTGAATGGGTGGAATAACTTCCTCGATGCAGAGGATACGGCAGGACTGGGGCTAGGAAGGGGCGACAGAGGGCAGAGGGCATTCCCCACAGCCCGACCCTGGCCCTGGGAGGAAAGCATTTTGAGTGCCAGTGGCCGGGGATCATGGCTTTTAAATGGAGCAGTGGTGTCATGGCAATCAGATGCCATGGTGCCGTGGCTCCATTTAAAAGCTCTGACTGAGTTAGCCGGGCAAGTCCTATACTTGCAGTCCGGGCTCAATCGTGGTCTCGGCCTGCAAGTACAGGCCTGTTCTTGATTCTGATCCCGTGGGGCTAGACGTGCCCCATGGGATCAGAATCGCGATTCCCTCTGTGCATCCAGTTCTGACTGGCGCACAGAAGTCCTGTATATCCAGGATGGAATGACCCTCCCTGCCTAGATTATCTTGTACCTAATTTTCAAAGGAGAGTTATGCATGTCCTTTTTCTTTGAAAATTGATACAGGTACAATATACTCACTTACTTTTGCACCTGCTTTTTTTGGTGGTAAGGTTTCTGTGGAAAATGAGAAAAGTGTAGGTTTGAATGAAATACAGTCCTCACATAAATTATTTTCTGAAGTGCAAACTGGGGAACTTCTGAATGCTTTTAGTTTGATTAAATTCTGATAATTTTCAGGCAGTCAATATAATCATATAAATGGCTTTGAAAATTGTTCTATGTTCAAAACGTCTATAAAATTTCTAAGTGTTATTTCAGCATTTCCTGGTCCTCAGTGACAAATCCAAGCAAATGAATTGGGAGTTTAGGGATATATATATATATATTTATTTTTTAATGCTAATTCCTAGCTGAAATAGGACAAGCTTTCCAGTTGGCTGCCTCCTTTTCTTTTACTATGGATACTTACAGAATGAAGGAAATTATCACAGAAAGATTAGGCATGCTCACAGATGACGCAGGAAACCCTTAAACACTATACACCAGGCCAATGTAAAAATCTCAGCCTTTAGACCAAACAAAAGAGGCACCACAAAATTCTGACATGCACCAAAGGGATAAATGGCACTCACAAGAGGGAAAAATGTTAAAAAGAGCATAAATTCATCTATGCAACATCTTTTGATTTTGTGGATTGATCTTCTAACAGATAAGTACAGCCTGCAAAGGGTCCAGTGACTTAGATAATGACTTCTCGCTTCATCTTTTCTAAATAAAAGAAAAATGAACATTGGCTCAAAACAGATCGAAATGCAGAGATCCCAATGAGCCTTTCATAAACAGGTATAAAAGAAGGTCAGTTTCCCACCAAGCTCTGTGTTGCCAACTGGGCAAATCTCAGACCATTTCATAATGATTAATATTTTATTATGCAGCAAGAGATTGAACGCAGGAATGTTCTTTTTATAATTTCCAGGACAGGCGTGATTCTGGAGCCTTTAGCAGAGTTAAGACTAACTTCTTCTGGCCATTAGAGCCAGCCTGGAATTATTATTTCTCTTTAACCTCCCTGTCAAAGAAGTTAACTGTGGCTGTGGGCCAGAACATTAACCAGATGAACTCTCTTTGTATCTTTTTCTCCTCATTAGACTAACATGAGAATTTAACTATGAAATACTCATATTTTCTCTGTCTTCCTGAGCTGCTCAAACTTTTTTATCAATAGAATATCAAGAATATGTTTCTATTTTTGGCGCAGATAAGCGTCTGGAAATTTCTTAATTATTTATTTGACATTTGTTATACCACTACGGGAGCCTTTTAGAAGCACTATTCGTGATTTGGATTTCTGAAAATGGGCACATAGACATGCAAATCATGGAGACATCCCCAAACCAATTTTAGAAAGCCTGGTATAAAGACATCCCTAATGTGAGGGAGTACAGGTAGCATGGGGCCTTGGTGGAGGCGTGCCCCGGGTGGAGCAATGGAAATGCATGTCGCGATGCACTTTCAGAACGGCACGATCATGTCTGGCCTGATTGTTGAGATGTCCATGCCTACACCTACTTCTTACTACAAATAAGATGTAAAAAAGTGCTAGCATTATGTCTCCACCACTTCTAGGGGAAACAGTAAAATGTGCTTACATTCCCGCATTCCTGGCCTAAGAAACCTACACGTACTGTAAATACATACTCCATACATATTACTAGTCAGCCACTGCATGACTCATAATATAGATGCCTCCCCTTCTGAACTACTCAGGCCAGGATGTCCATGTACCCCTTTCTGTGGTTGTGCAAATTTGGGGATGCCTACATTTGTGAAATGGCCTCTGTTCACTGCTGCCACTTCCCTGGCTTTTTAGATGTTCTGCTTTATATGTCCCAGATTATTCCTAGACATCCCTTCTAAAATGCCACTTCACAGGCACAGTGGACTGAAATCAAAATTATTTAAAATGAAATCAGCAAAAAGATAAATATCAAACATCAGACAAACAAGATAATCACCATATGTATTTACAAAAAGCCATATTTTCAGTAGTTTCTTAATTTTTTTTTCTAAGAACTTTCAAAATGAATATCAGGGTGGAGTGAATTCCAGATGGCAGGATCATTACAAGAAAAAGTAGCAGAGTGGATCTCTTGCAAGCCAAGTTGATTATATATAGAGACAACCAATAGATTTGCTTAAGAAGATCAAAATTACTGAATGGGATTATATGGGGTCAGAAGAGCTGATAAAGGGGAAAATCTGTATAGAAACCATGATAAACCATTATTAGAATTTTGAATTGTATACGACTTGGAATGGGTAACCAATGTTACTTTATCAGAAGAGCAAATCAGCAGGCACCATAAACCAACTTTACTACTGTTTTTTCTATCAGCTGTAAGCCCTTAATGGAATACTGAGGCATACCATTATTAAGACATTACAATAATCTAGATGGCTTAAAATGAATTTGCAGCCTTAAAGAATCAATGTCAATTAATGGTTTTAAGGATCTAACCAATCTTAGTGCATAAAGAGACTTTCTGACAAAGGAAGAAATATGAGAATGACGAATAACCTCAAGGGAGATGATGGAAACTTTTATGGGAATAAAGGTACACGCTATGATAGGTAAATAACACAGGTCTGCAAAAACATTTGTTTGAGAGCTGTTTTGGTTATCCCACGTAATCTTTATGTTTTTTGGTGCGCTGAATCCGAAAATAACCTCCATTTTGTCATAGGACATCACGTTTCCTGACAATTTAGGTAACTATGTTAAATAAGGCAATACCTCAAAATAAATGGAAATAGACTTATAAAATTAAAGTTTTATTACAATTTTTCATGAAAATCCTTTTTTGAACTGAAATGAGCTCACCTACACATACTAAACTCGATTCTTCTTCCTTGTGAGGCTCCTCCTGGTGCATTTACGCTTGTGAGTAGCATCTGGAATGTCTCTCTGAAGCATCCAACAGTAGTCTGCCATCATTGTAAAGCTCCATTTTCCCTGGTATCTCCTTTCCATATCTTTAATGTCTTGGTGGAATCGTTCAACTTGTTCCTCACTCACAGCTCCAAAATTTTCAGGAAAGTAGTCAAGGTGGGACTGGAGGAAATGCACTTTCAAACTCATCAGGTAACCTAAAGCTTGAAATGCTTTCAGCATTCGTCCGACAATCTTTTTGTAGTGAGGATCTTTGTTATTGCCTAAAAAATTCTGTACGACTTCTTTAAATACAATCCACCCTTCTTTTTGAGGATCCGTCATGGTATTGACAAACTCTTGATCAACTATAAGCCTTCTAATGTCTGGTCCGACAAACACACCTTCCTTCAATTTTGCCTCCGACAGGCCTGGAAACTTGGTGACCAAGTATTAGAAGCATTCTCCATCTCTTGGAAGTGATTTTACGAATTGCTTCATCAATCCCAATTTTATGTGGAGAGGTGGTAGAAGAACTTTATGGGAAGGTACCAAAGTTTCTTGGAGGACATTTTTTTCACTGACTGTTAGCATCTTCGGCTGCCAACTCTTCTTGGTCCAGTGATTTTGTGGTCTCGACTGTCCCATAGACACAGAAAACAAGGATATTTGGTATACCCAGCTTGTTGCCCAAGCAGTATGCACAAGACGTTCAAGTCCCCACACACTTGCCAACCATGGTCTTCATATTTAAGTTTACGAAGAACCAATTCCAAGTTCTTGTAGGTTTCCTTCAAGTGTACGGAATGACCTACAGGTATGGAAGCGTAAAAACCGTTGTGGAGTAAAACTGCTTTAAGACTTCTTTTTGAAGAATCTATAAAAAGATGCTATTGCTCTGAATCATATTGGATTTTAAATTGACCCATCAGACCTTCGACATCGATGCAATAAACCAACTTGTCTTCCTGGGCGAAGTAAGGAACGAACTCCTTTTCACGATGTCTGAACCATGAAGATGACACTCCTGGCAACAATAAATTCCTGCTTTTCAGCCTTGATCCGAGTAACTCAGCGGCATCTTTGGGAAGATTCAAGTCTCTTACCAAATCATTCATCTCCTCCTGAGAAAACAATTTTGGTCTTGTATCATCTTCAAAGTCAGAACTTGATTCGTCATATGGTTCAGGTATGACTCCACCTTCATCGGAGCTAGGTATCTCTTCCAAGGAAACAGGGGGCTTAGGTACTGGTATATCTGTGCCATGGGGGATGGGACGAATTGCCGAGTGAAAATTGGGGTATGAAATGTAATGCTTCCATTTGGAATTAAACCTTTTCACATCGCATGAACAAAAGTAACAGTCGTCACTATGGTTCTTTTGCTCTCGCCATACCATAGGAATCCCATAACGGAAAGATTTTTTTTTACCTTTGAACCAGTTTCGGAGGTCCTCAACACACCGTTTGCACACCTTATGAGGCACCCAGACTTTATCTTGATCTACAATTTTTAGTCCAAAGTATGCAAAGTAAACTTTTTTCACAAAGTCTGTAATATTCTGCTGTTGCTTCAACACTGTATATTCACCACAGATGAAACAGAAACTGTCTGGCGAATTAATACACTTTCGCGGAGCCATAACATAACGGTTGAAGAATGACGAGCTAACACGAATTGCGATGAAAAAGTGTGAACAGCCTAGAACCAAAAACCTGATGATGATTCGTGCACAAGTGTGGCATGCAGGAGAGAGCAGCTCTGTGTCTGTACACGAGACGTCACAGTGCTGGCTACGCCCCCCTGCACTGACCGGAGCTGCTGCTATCTGCCCTGTGTCTCCCTCCCACTGGATTCTTCAGGAAAGATTAACCCCTTCTACCATTAGAAGCACGGACTTAAAACTTGCTTAGCTTATGTATATATTGCTGACCATCAGATTTACGGTGCTATATTTTTTTTTACATAACTCGGACAACCCCTTTAAGGTTTTTTTGGCATTTTATATCTTAAATGCACTTATGTGAATTAATTAATAGTAATTTGAATTAATTAATAGTAATTTGAAAAAATTGATAAATTTGAAGACAATTTTGCATGTTGTGGCAAATCATGATGTCTAGGAGTTTTTTCAATATTTTATTTGTTTTCAGCACACCAAAATACATGGAAATTAGATGAAAATAATCAAACAGCTTTTTAGTCGCAGACCTGTGTAATCACAAGAGGTATCATCTTTAGTAAACCACATAGCAGAAATGTTAAGAAACAGTTTGAGGGAGAAAATCCATTCACAGATTTTTGTGACAGAATTTGAAAGAAATCGGTCCCACCAATTGTGGCCTATTACAATATGAATACATCTGCATAAATGTATATTCTAAAACTGAACTCCTGAATCAAGGTGGCTAATGGCATAATGAAAATATTGAAATGAATGGAGGATAAGGTCCTGAGGGACCCTACAGTGAAATTGAAAGAAAGAATATGTATCAGCTCAGCCATAATTTTAAAAGTCTGCTGGGATTAATAGGATCTAAACCAATCCAAAACAGAATGGACAAGGCCAATATCCTGCAATCATTGTAGCATCAGGTGGTGGTCCACTAAATCAAAGGAGGATCAGCTTCCCACCATCTAACCAAGTGTGTTTCTCATTGTACAGAGCAACCAGAAGAGTTTCAATGCTATGGCAAGATCCGAAACCAGACTTCCCTGGATGTATTTATTTATTTAACAAGGTTTATATACTGCTTTTCGCCTGGTCAAAGCGGTTTACAAGGAACCATACAACATAATTTGGTTTACATAGAACATAGTCATTAACTATATACAGTGAACATCGGATAAGAATTAGCACAGTTAAACTATATACAAATGGCTGAATAATCCTCTGTATTATGTTTTGCTTGGGGGGGGGAAGTTATGTTGTAGGACCAAAGTGTTCTGAAAAAGGTGGATTTTTAGTTGTTTTCTGAAGGTAAGGATGTCAGAGGTGTTTCTTATTATGGCAGGTAAGGTGTTCCAAATGGGGGGAGCATATAGTTGGAGGGCTTATTTGCAGGCTTGTTGGTTATATTTGTTTTTTTGAGGGGGATGGTGAGTGTGTTCTGTGTAGATGTTCATCTGGATCTGTCTAGTTGCTTGGTGTATAGCAGGGTGTGAAGGTGTGTGGTGGAGTGTGAGTATGAGTGAATAGTCTTGTGGTTTAAGAGGATGATCTTGTAGTTTATCCTACTTGTTACTGTGAGCCAGTGGAGATCTTTGAGGATGGCTGTAATGTGGTCTTATTTCGATGCTCCTTGAAGAATATGTGCTGTTGTATGTAGAGCTGTATGTAGTGGGAATAGGGTGGTTTGTGGAAGACCTTGGTAAATGGAGTTGCAGAGTTGAAGTGGGGGAGAATTATTGCTTGGAGTATTTATCAGAAGTCAGGAGGATTGAGGAGTGATTGGAGGATTGCAAGGTTTTGACTTTGAAGTGAACTGCTTTGTGGTCTTGTTTATTTGTTGCTTAAAGGTGAGATGTTGGTCAAGGATAATGCCAAGGTATTTTGCTTCCGGTAGAACTTGTACTTGGGTGATGTTGAGTGTTAGGGTGGTTGGAGGAGAAAAAAAATTGTCCTTTGTTAAGAATAGAGCCTCAGTTTTCTTGTAGTCTATTGTGAGGTTGTTATTTGCCAACCATTTGGAGACATTGGAGAAGCAGTTTTGGTGGTTGGTGTAGAAGGATTGTTTTGTGTTGAATGGACCATTGCAACATGATATCGTCAGCATAGATATGAAAGTTGAAGTTGTGGGATTTGATGATTGAGCACAGATGTTGAAGGTAAATGTTGAAGAGGAGGGCGAAGAGGGTGGAGCCTTGAGGTGCCCCTTGTGTTTGATGGTAGGAGGTGGAAGTGTTTGTTCCAATCTTTATCTGTTGTTGTCTGTTGGTTAGGTTTGAGTTGAACCACTGGAGAACTGTTCCTTGGATACCAGTGGATTGAAGGCGTTGAAGGAGGATGTGGTGATTGATGGTATCAAAAGCGGCTGAGAAATCGAGGAAGATCAATAGGAATCCATGGGTGGTGATTGTATGCCTTTTATTAGGGCATTCATTAGGGAAATCATCAGTGTTTTGACTCCATGCATGTGGCAGAATCCATGTTCTTGGGGGTCAAGGGGCTGTTCAGATCAATGTGATCCTGAAGTTGTTGCTGAACTGCCTTTTCAATGATCTTTGTGATGAAAGGGAGACTGGCGATGGGTCTGTAGGCTATTGGGTCTGATGGATCAAGGTTGGGTTTCTTCAGGATGGGGCGTATTGATGAAAGTTTAAAGGACTGTGGCATGTGCCCATGTTGCAGGGAGGATTGTGTTATTCTGGTAAGTATGACGCTGAACTCCGTTTTAGTTGCTTTGATCCAGGTGACTGGGCAGGGATCAAGTGGGAAGGTTGTCGTATTAAGAGATGATATGATAGATTCATTGTTTTCTTTGCTGAAAAATAACATGGATAGAGGGTGGTGGTTTCGGAGATGGGAGGGGGGAACATGAGGATGCAGTTCATTCACAGCCTCAATTAAAGAGGATAAATGATATGACTGTTGTTTCTGTAACCTTAGCTAAGAAAGGGAGATTTAAAATGGGGCAAAAACAATTTGGGAGATCAGGATCTAGTTTAAAGTCTTTCAGTAATGCTTTAATGGAGACACATTTCTAAGCAATTGGACTGTGCTTGTAGAAAAACATATTAATTCAGTCTAAAATCCCATTAGATAGGTTAAGAAAGATTTCTCAGAAGAGGAGGAAAAATATCTGAGGGGGATGGTTTTACACTCAGAGGAAACTAATTTCTCTCGAGCCACTTTGTTAAGTGAGGAGAAGGCACTCAATGTGCTACAAGAAACACTCTGTGGGTCCACAGATTGAGACTATCCACCCTGAGGAAGAACATCTAAGAAACCATCTGCCTCTTAAGGTCCAATAGCTTGGTTCCCTGAAATCAAAGAACATTGAGGCAGAGTTTCTAAGAGATTCTCCACCTTCTGTTCTAAAACATGGCCAAATGAAATATGAAGCTGATGTAATTAAAATCTGAGATCCTGATGTTCAAAGCGAGTTACGTGTTGTGTCAGGTGATGAATGCATAACTGATTCTCTGTGCTCTTATGCACACAAAATCTGGTTCTTTAACTTGCTAAGCTGTGTAATTACAAAGCTGTGATAAAATATTGCATTTTATCGCAGCAGAATTTACAATGTGTATCACTAACCTGCATTACTGCAGGTTAGTGACTCGCATAGTAAATTTCATTTCCTGTTGCTGCAGCTAGTAACATAGAAACATAGGGGTATGTTTACTAAACTGTGCTCATGTGTGCAGCGCACATTAGCGTGCGCTAAGGTACCTTAGCGCACGCTAATGATGCGTATTTGTGCCCCGCACACGTGCGCGCCGCACTAAAGTGCCCGCTCATGTGTGCAGCGCGCTGATGTACGATAGAGGCGTGGAAAGGCTCCCGGAGGGCGGAGGAAAGCTCCCCAGGGACGTAGAGAAGGGGTCAATGGGTGGAGAGTGGGAGGGGAGAGGCTCCCCGCACACGAGCGGGGCTGAAATTCAAGCCAAAAAATACCGCGAGTGAAAACCTCGCGGTAAAGCCGATTTAAAGGGGAGAGAAACCATTTCTGTCAGCAATGTACAGCAAACCCAGGGAAACCTATAAAACAGTGATAAGTGTGATACATGTGCACGGTACAAAAGTGCAAATAAACATTGAAAATGACCCCAACAAAATCTAAAAAAATTATAATCAAACTGGGCAATAGTGATAGTAATGGGAAACATCAAAAAACGCTCCCAAAAAAGCCGCAAAAAATAAATATGAATTTTAGAAGGGTCTACGCTCCGTCCACATACAAGGTGAATGATCCCACAGTGAAATAGCACTGATCAGGGTTTCCCTCTCCATTGGACAGGTTACCCATGGCATGCACATTTCCACAACAGCAGGGCGGGCAGGTCAGAATGGGCAATTGGACAGATGCTGGGAAAGGGGATACAGAGGGCTGCAGGCGGCACATGCTGTGGTGCAGCTGGGGCACAGTACGGACTAGGCAGATGCCTAGATGGTACCTAGGAATGCTGAAACTGAACAGCAGCCAGACAGCAACTGATGAGGGCCCAACATGGGTATGAGAGTGTTTATCACAGTGTCACAGGGGATAGTACCCAGCAGTTACCCCCAAGGGCACAGAACATTGGCAGGCGGTGATTGGGGGACGTGCAGACAAATTTGCAGGCACCCAGAACCCGCACCATAGGCAGCCACCTACCCGGACACAGGATGGCCTGAGACTGCGTACCACCAGCACCACCAGCAGAAGGGCATGTCAGCAGGGTGGCACAGGGGTACTGGAGGTGGAGGGGGCAGTGGCAGCTGCCCAGAGCAGACCATGGCCTAGCCCTGTGTAGGTGGGTGCAATGCACTGCAACAGACAGGCCTTGCCGGACAAACAGTCATGGTATCATCAGGGAATGCAACACGGTGGTGCAGTGCACACAACCAGCGTGTTTGGAGACAGAAGATCACAGGTTCAAGCCCCAGCTGGGGCTCCTGCCAATCCAGTCCCCATATTTTACCCACAACTAACTAGTGATAGTAAAGATGAACCTTTATTGCAGAGAACATAAGCATGGCTCAAACACCTCTATTTTACCCTACAGAGCACAGACACCAGAAACATGCACATTACCTAGAGGAGATTCCCCCAAATGCAGTCCTGGAGGGCCACAAAACCTTCAGGGTTTATGCTGTCTCCAATCTAAGGATGGAGCGGTACTGGTGGTGGAGGTGGCAGCAGCTGGTGGCCACAGCAGATCATGGCCTAGCCATGTCCAGGTGGGTGCCATGCACTGCAACAAACAGGCCCTGTCGGATGTACAGTCATGGACTCCCCAGGGAATGCAGCATATCTGTGGCAATAAGGTGGTGCAGTGCACACAAACAGTGTGTGTAAAAACAGAAGGTCACAAGTTCAAAGCCCAGCTGGGGCTACTGCCAATCCAGTCCACATATTTTTCCCACAACTAAACCGTGATAGTAAGGACAAACCTTTATTGCAGAGAACATACACATGGTTAATACTCCTATATTTTACCCTACAGAGCACAGACACCATAAACAGGCGCATTACCTAGAGCAGATTCTCCCAAATGCAGTCCTGGAGGGCCAAACACCATTCAGGTTCCATGCTGCCTCTAATAAAGATGCCTGTGCTGCATATCTATGCACCACCCCCACGGTATGCAGATGTATCTCATGCATATTCATGAGGGACAGCATGAAAACCCGAACAGTGTTTGGCACCGCAGGACTGGAGTTGGGAACCTCTGCCGTAAAGCAGCAGCCAACAGGGGCAGACACACCCACACCCACACCCACAGGCCCCATTAGCCAATGCCTCCTGGAGAGATAGGACATTGGGCCCTGCATGCATCTCCCAATACTAGCACTTGCATATCTTAGCAATGCCACCCTACACCTGGGTATACGGTACACAGCTATCAAACGTGTCCTATGATTACTGGCAGATAGCAATTCCTACGTTAAGCACAGTTTGCTCATTGAGCTCCATCATAACAATCTTTCTGAGGTCTGTGGTGTGAGCTGCAGGTCTGGTCTCTGACAGTGTTTACTACCCTGGGGAGTGACCCCCAACAGTATTGCGTACCATATCCATGCCTGTACTGTGCCCAGGACTGGTGTGGTGGCCAGGGCTGCTAAACTCCTCTATAGTAGCACAATGCTGGCATAGGTGTGGGGGGGTGTGTCTGTCTATCCAGTGTGTGGTGGCTGCAAACACCCTCCACAGACCACACTGCCAGCACTGTTGCCAGTATTGGCCTGCCAATGTGCATAATGAGGAGCAAGGTACCATGGGTATAGCCCGGACAGGGTGGCCTGGCCAGGATGCATCTGCACAGGGCATAGGGCACTGGCTGGGGCATTTTAGTGCCCGGCCACCACCTACACAGACAGGGTGGCCTCAGCATGTCCTGCTGGGAGATCACTCTCACCCTGACTGTGCAGTGACCACAGCATGGCTAGGCACCCCCATAGTGCCATATAGTATTTCTTTCATGTGATATTTATGGTTTTCCTTTTGGAGCCCAGTCACTAACTTATCTGCTTGTTGTGTATGCTGACATCCCAGTTCTGAGTGCATGCATTTCCACCAGGAACATGCACTATGGACTAGCTAGTAGACTGTTTGCAGCTGGTATGTGTCTTGATGGAGTGCCTTGCAGGGTGCAGTGGCTGAAGGCTTGCTGCAGGAGAATATCAGATAGTGGTGGGGTGCAGCTTAGCATATCCAGGCCTAATGTCTGTCTGCTATTGCGTTATGGATGTGTACAGAGCTGCATTGACTGCCCTGTAGGGTGTCTGTTCCCCAGCAGGGCTTGGGTTGATGGTCCCCTCTACTGCCACCATTGCAGGGAGGTAGAATGTGCATCTGTTGATGGGAGACCATGTTTACCACCCTCAGCCCTGGAGGAGGAGGGTGGTGGTACATAATCCTCCTAGGGGTCCATAGGGGCTACACCTGACTGAGACAAACAGATATATCCAAGGTGTTTCTGCAGAAACTATCTATCTCACACATTAGCATTGCTGGGGTCCTGCAGCTTGGCCTATTTCTGCCATGGAAGGTGCTGTGGACATGGTGCTGGGCGCCCCACTGCACACTCAGCGTGAGCACAGTACCTGCACAATGTGACGGTGTGTAGCTACTCTGTGCCAGTAACACACACGGTCAGTACCCCCTACCAGGCTGAGGTGCTGTGGGGGTGGACATGGTCAGTTCCCCCTACCAGGCCGAGGTGCTGTGGGGGTGCATACCCCATCTTGTGTTCATCTGTGGACAGCTGATTTGCATGTGCAGTGCATCATGGGTACGGGTGGCCTAACCCTATCCTGGTGACCACAGCAGACTGTCTGTGTGGTGATGTGCAGTCCCTCTACAGCCAGCCAGGGGCTTGCTAGCAGCTATAGAGCTGTAGCCCACTGGTTACTTCACTGCCTGTGAAGCCAGAGGTCATGGGCTCAAATCCACAGTGGGGTTATTTGATAGGGCTGCCCAAAGCATTATCTCTTTTTAATGTACATTATTGCTGCCAGCAAAAACACTCTCTGCGTACTGTACCCATAAGGTGCCTCAGAGGGCGCTTTATAGGGTGCCCTATAGGGCACCTTATGGTTACCGTCCATATAAGGTGCACTATACGTTATCCTGTGGAGCGACTTATAGGGTGCCCTATAGGGGACATTTTAGGGTGCCATGGCGGACAGTGCACTTTATAATGTGCCCTATGGAGTGCCTTATAGGGTGCCTTATGCGGCACCTTCAGTTACGGCACGTGAGGGCGTGTTTGCTGGCAGCAATTAATAAAATACAAATGAAGTACTGCAGGAGACAATATGTACATTGCAAAGCTGATGCCTCAGCCAGCCTTACGTATTAGGCACACTGGGGAGCAAACTCATGACCCCTGTATCAGCAGTAAGTGCCTTAACCATTGTGCTACACTGCTGTTCCTCCTTGCATGTCAGCGCACCTACATCAGATTTCCATGCATTTAAATGCACAGTGCTGCCATCAAACACAGTGCTATGACCTTGCTGTGCCTCATAGGGCACCTTATATGGCGCCCTATAGGCCACCCTTTCAGAAACACTGTAGGATGCCGTGGCGGAGAGTGCACTTTAGAATGTGCCCTCTGGGGTACCCTATGAGGCGCCTTATGCAGCACCTTATGTTACAATACTTTGAGGGTGTGTTTGCTGGCAACACTAATTAAAATAAAAATAAAATGCCCCCTACAGCACTATTACCTATAACAGGTAATGCCTCAGCCAGCCTTCTTCATTAGGCACAGTGGGGGATTGAACGCATGACTCCTGCATCACTGGTCAGTGTCTTAACCATTGTGCTACACTGCTGCTGCTCCTCCTTGCATGTCAGCGCACCTACTTATGATTTTCATTCCTTAAACCGCACAGTGCTGCCATCAAAAACAGTGCTGTGACCTTGCGGTACCTCATACAGCACCCTATAAAGCGCCCTATAAGCAACATTCTAGGGTGCCTTGGCAGACAGTGCACTTTAAAATGTGCCCTCCTGGGTACCTTATGGGGCGCCTTATGTTACAGTGCTTTCAGAGTGCGTTTGCTAGTTGCAGTACTTAAAATAAAATTAATATGCCTCAGACTGCAATATTTCCTTTAACAGGTAATGCCTCAGCCTGCCTTCTTTATTGGGCACAGTGGGGGATTGAACCCATGATCCCTGCACCATCGGTCAGTGTCTTCACCATTGTACTGTGGCTCTGTTCCTGTGTGTGTGTGTGTGCACATCAGCGCGCTACTTATGCTTCCCGCGCAAGTTTCTCATGCGCTAATGTGCATGGCGCACATGAGCGCACAGCACACAGTAGCGCATGATTAATCCCGGTTTGCTTTTTCTGACTGAAACGCCCACTCCTTATATGGCATCCCGCACAATAGCGCGGCGCGCACCTAACGGGGTTTTAGTAAACATACCCCATAGAAACATAGAAACATGATGACAGAAAAAGACCAGATGGCCTATCTAGTCTGTCCTTCCATAACAACAACTACAACAGTCCACTTTTTACCTTTAGAGATCCTCTGGGTTGGTCCCATGCTTTTTTGAATTCAGTTACTGTCCTCATCTCTACCACCTCCACTGGGAGACTATTCCATGGATCCACTACTCTTTCTGTAAAGAAATATTTCCGCATATCACTCCTGAATCTATCTCCCTTCACCCTCATCCCATGTCCCTTCATAGCAGAACTTGCTTTCAATTGAAAGAGGCTCTCTCCCTGAACATTTATGCCACGGAGGTTTTAAACATCTCAATCATATCATCTCTATCCCACCTTTCCTCTAAGGTGTACATATTAAGATCCTTAAGTCTGTCCTCATATGCTTTATAATGAAGCCCACTAATCATTTTAGTAGCCACCCTCTGCACCGACTCCATCCTGTTCACATCCTTTTGAAGGTGCGGTCTCCAGAATTGCACACCATACTCCAAATGAGGTCGCACCAAAGACTTATACAGAGGCATTATCACCTCCTTTTTTCTGCTAGCCATTCCTCTCCGTATGCACCCAAGCATCCTTCTAGCTTTTGCAGTCACCTTTTCTACCTGTTTAGCTACTTTAAGATCATCAGACACAACCACGCCTAGGTCCCGCTCTTCTTTAATGGACAAGAGTACTTCACCTCCTATACTGTATTGCTCCCTTGGATTGCTGCAGCCCAAATGCATGACCTTACATTTTTTAACATTAAATCCCAGCTGCCAAATTCTAGACCATTCTTCAAGCTTAGCTAGATCCCTCCTCATGTTATCTACACCTTCCTGGGTATCTACTCTATTGCAGATTTTGGTGTCATCCGCAAAGAGGCAAACCTCACCCGACAGCCCTTCCGCTATATCACTAACAAAGATGTTAAAAAGAATCGGACCAAGGACAGATCCCTGGGGCACACCACTGGTAACATCCTTCTCCTCAGAGTGAGCTCCATTTACTTGTACTCTTTGTCGCCTCCCACCCAACAAATTTCTAACCCAAGCAGTAACTTTAGGGTCCATCCCTAGGGTGCTCAGTTTGTTTATAAGTTGCCTGTGAGGAACAGTGTCAAAGGCTTTATTGAAATCTAAATACACCACATCTAGAGCTCTCCCTCGGTCCAACTCCCTGGTCACCCAGTCAAAGAAATCAATTAGATTTGTCTGACAAGACCTGCCTCTGGTGAATCCCTGCTGCCTCAGATCCTGTAATCTGCTGGACTCCAGAAACCTCACTATTTTCTCTTTCAGCAGCGTTTCCAATAATTTACTCACCACCGAAGTTAAACTAACCGGCCTGTAGTTTTCAACCACATCCTTACTTCCGCTTTTGTGTAAAGGCACCACATGAGCCTCTCTCCAGTCCTTTGGCACCACTCCCGACTCCAACGAGGCATTGAAAAGGTCAGTCAGTGGAGTTGCTAGAATGTCCCCAAGTTCCCTCAGTATTCTAGAGTGTATCCCATCCGGTCCCATTACTTTGTCTACTTTAAGTTGAGCTAGTTTCTCACGAACACAGTCTTCTGAAAATTGTTCAAGATGTCCCTCGCTTCTGTTCTTATTTGTGGGTGTTTTCTGAGGTCCTGCTCCTGGTTCTTCATCTGTGAACACAGAACAAAAATATTTGTTAAGCAATTCTGCTTTATCCTTATCAGCGTCTACATATTCCCCCCCTGCACCCTTGAGTCTGACAGTACCACTTTTGCCCTTCCTCTTCTCACTAATATATCTGAAAAATGTCTTATCCCCCCATTTTATTGCATTGGCTATTTCCTCCTCCTTTTGAATCTTTGCCTTCTTGACTACTTTGCTAGCTTCTCTAAGTTTTTCCAAATACAGATGCCTGTCTTCCTCTCTCTGTGATCTCTTGTATTTCATGAAGGCCTCCCTCTTTTTCTTCACTTTTTCAGCTACTTCCTTCGAAAACCATAGCGGTCTCCTTTTCCTTTTGCTTTTATTTACCATTTTAACAAAAAGGTTGCTTGCCCTTAAAATACCCCCTTTCAGTTTTGCCCACTGTTTTTCTACATCCCCCAGCTGTTCCCATCCCACTAACGACTCCCTGAGGTATTGGCCCATCTTCGCAAAGTTAGTCTTCCTAAAGTCTAAGATCCTCACCTTGGAATGGATTCTAACAGCCCTAGTCCTAATACTGAACCACACCATCTGGTGATCACTGGATGCAAAATGATCTCCCACTACAACATCAGAAACACTTTCACCATTGGTAAGCACCAAGTCCAGTATGGCCCCTTCACGTGTGGGGTCTATTACCAATTGCCTGAATAGTTCTCCCTGTAGAGAATCCAGGATCTCCTTACTTCTAGATGATACTGCAGCAGGAATGTGCCAATCAACATCTGGCATATTGAAATCTCTTATCAGTAGCACTTCCCCTTTCCTAGCAATGCTGCGTATGTCTTCAATTAACTCTCTGTCCACCTCTTCCTCTTGTGAGGGAGGTCTGTATATCACACCAATGCAAATAGATTTCTCTTTCCCTCTTTCTAGTTTAACCCACAATGCCTCCTCTCTCCCTTTTAAGCTCTGTAATTCCAAAGCTTTAATAGTAGTTTTTACATATAGTGCCACTCCTCCTCCCCTTCTTCCTACCCTGTCCTTTCTGAATAAAGTATAGCCAGGTATAGTTACATCCCAGTCATGGTTTTCTGTGAGCCATGTTTCTGTAACTGCCACTAAATCCAAGTCAGCTACTCCCACCAAAGCTTCAACTTCAGGGATCTTATTTCCCATGCTACGGGTATTAATACACACTGCTTTCCATATGTTACCCCTGTTACCCATTTCCATAAAGGTATTTAATGTATCACATACCTGGGGGCTTTCACTTACCTGGGGGCTTTCTTCACCCATCCCCAACGAATCTAGTTTAAAGCCCTCTTCAGTAGATTAGCCAGTCTACTACCGAAGATGCGTTGACATTTCTTGGACAGATGGATGCCATCTCTGCTCTGCAACCCTTGGAACAGCATCCCATGGTCTAGGAAACCAAAACGCTCTCGATGATACCATCCACGCAGCCATGCATCCATCTCCAGGATGCGAGCCTCTCTGCCTTCGCCTTTACCCTCAAAAGGGGGGATTGAAGAGAATCTATTGTAAATAGTTGTAAATATCTGTTATTTATATTATTTTAACCCCAGTTATCCATGTTTTTCATACCCTGTTACTTGTAAACTTGACATATGTTTTATGATTAAGTACAAAGTTGTTAAAATGTAAACCGCGCTGATGATAAAAGTGCGGTATATAAGAGCTGTTAAATAAAATAAAATAAAATAACACCACCTGTGCACCTAACTGCTTCACCCTCTGTCCCAGAGCCATGAAGTCACTTTTGATACGTTCCGAGGTATACCTGGCAGTATCATTTGTTCCAACATGGATTAGCAACATTGGGTAATAGTCAGTGGGCTTGATGAGTCTCGGCAA
Source organism: Ichthyophis bannanicus (assembly GCA_033557465.1). Lineage (NCBI taxonomy): Eukaryota > Metazoa > Chordata > Amphibia > Gymnophiona > Ichthyophiidae > Ichthyophis > Ichthyophis bannanicus. The sequence continues at coordinate 767,378,663 of CM066035.1, read as the reverse complement.
ACTCTCCGTAACATCTTGGATTTTGGCACCAGGCAGACAGCATACCTCTCTGGACATCAAGTCTGGTCGGCAGTTGGACGCCTCAGTACCCCTCAGAAGAGAGTCTCCAACCACCACTACCCTTCGTTTCCTTCTGGTCACTGATTCTGCAACTTTGGGGTACTTGAACTCTGGTTCTTCCCTTTCCAGGGATGCTTTCACCTCCTCCACTTCCAGGGCTGCATAATGGTTCTTCAATTCAAGGGCTGGAGAAGTTGGATTGGTGATTTTGCAGGCCCTAGTGACTTGTGTCCAACCATCGACATTCTGTTGGCACCCATCTTCCCCTGTGCTGGAGAGCTTGGTTGCTGCAAGAAGCATCTCATCAATGTACTTCTCACTGTCTTGAATGCTCCTCAGCCTCGCCACCTCCTCTCTGAGTACCTCTACTTGTTTCCTCAGAGCTTCAGCATGCAGGCACATTCCTGGCCAACAGCAACACAAAGATAGCAGGCCCCAAGTAGTGTCTGCTACCTTCTAAAAAAATGATGCTGGTTGTAAAGGCCCTATCTCTTGAAACCCCCAATCAGTCCATCTCACCCCCAGATCTAACCCCACTCCCAATTTCCTTCCTCATCCCTTGATAGTGCCTTGCTCATCATCCCATGACCGTCAGGTACCCCCTTCTCCAAACCCTTTCCAACTGTCCCCTTGGTAACTACTTCCTCAAAACTATCCCATTGCTGGTAATTCCTTCCTCAAGTCCCCCCGCCCCCCTCCCCCCTCCCCCCCAGGGCTGGCTTGGGGCGCACAAGAATAAGAGCATACAAGGCTTACCTTACTGGCTCACTCCCAGCCAACTACCACTTCTCCTCCTCTCCCAGCACCTTCTGCTGTGGTTGCATTGTTGTTTAACACAGCTGCAGGGACATTTTACTTTGCTCCCTTGGCTGTGTTTTGCTGATGCCACTAGCACCACAACACAATTTTATTTTATTTTTATACATTTTTTACTTATGCAATTTTCAAATATTTACACAAGAAACAACTTGTTACAGAAAAGGGAAGCATATAAACAAAAAGCAGGAAGGAGACAAGCTCCAACCCGCAATACCACGAAAATAAAGTACAAAGAGTTCTCTTCCACTAGTCCACCATTAATTAGGGGAAGCCAGACTTAATCAAAGTAAACTTCCAAGGAAATAGACTGGTGCAATAACTCCTACTATGTGAGATCAAAGTTACCAAGGGGTTCCATCAAGGAGTCACAGATTCTGAGAGAGAACTAACATTTTTGCTGACATCAAACTGAGTTATGTGAGAAGGATCAAAGAAGATATGTCAGATCCTGATATTTTATCAAACATTTACATGGGTAATGTAAAAAGAACAAACCCCCCAGTTGCATAACCTTATGACAAAGCAGCAAAAATTTCTGCCTACGCTTTTGGGTGGTCGTAGAGACATCTGGAAACATACAAATAGGAACTTCCATAAATAATTCATTCTAGCCTTGAAATACATCTTCAACAGCAATCTTGATCAGGTTCCAGAGCCAACATTAGCAAAAGTGTTGATCGCTGAATAGCCTCAGGATCCGAGGTCTCTAAGAAACCAGTCAGATCTAAAGAGTCATAAGAGAGTTTCTGAAGTGGTGAAGAAGAAGCAGGATCTTTCTGTTTTGTGGCACACAGGTAGAAAACCCTAGCGAGTAGAAGAATTGACTCTACCGGTATTTTCAACACAGAAGTAAGATATGAGTGAAAAATCTCCTTAGGAGAAATAGTAGGCACTCTTGAAAAGTTTAATAAAGGAAGATTCCTTTTCCTCACTGAGTTTTCCAATGACTCAATCTTCAGATGAACACTAGATAAATCTTTAGTCACAGTACCTGACACAGCAATAATATCTTCTACTTTCACCTCTAATTGAGACACTTTCATTGTCACAGCAGTTACCATTTGCTTCTGTTGCTCCAAAATCTGTACATAACCAGCAAACAAAGTTTGAAAAGAAGCAAACTGGGAGAGGAAAGATGACTCCAATGCCTGCAGGCCACCCCACAATGTTTCCAACGTAATGGCATCCGGCTTCTGCAACATAGGTTTCAACTCCAAAGCATCTGGCGTCAAATGCTGAGAGATACTGACTTGATCCCCAACAGCAAGATGTAGTGCACTCTCTGCTCCGGAAGCCATGACCCCAAGCTCAACAGCAGTATCTGCAACGGGTATAGAAGCTACCGTGGCACATTCTTTATCAACGGCATCCCTGTCTGATTCCCCAAACTGCAAGCAGAATCGACCAACGATGAACCAATATCGGGCCGCACTGGAACTGATCTCACCTCCGGGCTCAAGGTATTGTCAGGCTCAGAGAGACGCGAGGAATCTCTTTCCGCTCCCACCATCCCCAACGAGCCTTCCTGCACCGGAGTAACCCTCGCACCAGCGGGCTGAACAAACTTATCAAGCAGCCACTTAACCACAGGTGCACTCCTCGGGGGTTCCCAAACCTTGGCTTTCTATTTTCAAGGCATAACACTTCCAGGTAATAAGCCATTTCAAAGCCAAAATGAGAGCCGAAGGGAGCGCGGTTAGCACGCGGCCACTATCTTGACTTCCCCCTGCACAATTTTAGAAGGTAAAAATAATTATTTCCTGTCCCTTGCAGGAAACAGGAAGTGCTTATTTTTGCCTGCTAAAAATGCTGCGGTGCCAACAACATTTGTGGGAGCAACAGTTGTGGGAGCAAAGGAAAATAGTTTATGAAATTGTAATACAACTGCAGTGGCAGAGGCAGGAGGAAGGGAAGAGTAGGTGACTGGTTGTGAGTGATGCAGAGGAGGTGGCTGGTGAGACTGATGCTGGGAGTGATGGGAGAAGGAGGAGATGGCTATTCAGACTGAGCTGAGGGATGATAAGGGAGAGGCTGGGACTGTAAGGGAACTGATGCAGGAGAGGGACGGGCTGGAAAAGGGCTGGGGGCCGGCTCTGGAAATGGGTTAATTCTGTGAGCAGGGAGCTGGTACTGGAGATGAGCTGATGCTGAAAGTTGGGGGATTAGGACTAGAAATGGACTGATGTTGGAGCAGAGGGGATAAATAGGCTTTTGCTGAAGATGGGCTGGGGCTAGAATGGGACTGATGCTGGCAGTGGGGAGCTGGGACTGGAAGACTGTTGATTCTGGGGCTGGAGGGCCTGGGACTGAAAGGGGGTTGATAATGGAAAATGTTGGGGTCAGGATGGGAAAAAGAGGGAGATTCTGGGGGAGTGAGAGGACAGAAACAAAATCATACCTATGGGAAGGTTGAGAGGGAAGGCTATAAGAATGGATTGTAGGGTAAGGAAGAGGAAAAGCAGGATTAATAATATTGGAGAAAGAAGTAGATGGATGTGTGCTTTGGAAGGGGAGTAGGATACAGGAAGACAGCTACTGGGGACATTAGGATGTGGGAGAGCAGTGACTTTGACTTAAATGGATACTCTAAGTTTGGGTGAGAAAACAGAAAAATGACTAAGATAGGATGGCTCCTTTGAGAACATAATAACATAAGATATGCCATACTGGGTCAGGCCAAGGTCCATCAAGCCCAGTATCCTGTTTCCAACAGTGGCCAATCCAGGTCACAAGTACCTAGCAGGTTCCCAAAAAAGGTACATAGGTTCCACAATGCTTGTCCTGGGGTAAGCAGTGGATTTCTTGGGTCCTCTTTAATAATGGTTTATGGACCTTTCCTCCAGGAACTTGTCTAAACCTTTTTTTTAATCCAGCTAAACTAACAGCTTCTACTTCATCCTCCGGAAATGAATTCCACAGTTTGATTAAACTTTGAGTAAAAAAAATATTTTCTCTTATTAGTCTTAAATGGGTTACATTGTAGATCCATCGCGTGCCCTCTAGTCATTCTACTTTTCGATAGCGTAAACAACCGACCTACATTTACTTGTTCCATTCCATTAATTAATTTATAGACATACATCATATGCCCCCTCGTGGGATTGGAGGCAGTGTAGTATTGTAGATCAGGAACTGGTTAAAAGATAGAAAACAGAGAGTAGGGCTAATAGCCAATTTTTTCAATGGAGAAAGGTGAATAGTGGAGTACCCCAGGGATCTGTGCTGGGTCCGCTGCTTTTTAACATATTTATAAATGACCTGGAAATAGGAATAATGATTGAAATGATCAAATTTGCAGATGACACAAAATTATTCAAAGTTGTTAAAATGCAAGAGGATTGTGAAATTCATGCACAGAGTTATATTTTAGTAATGACTAAAGCTTTAGGTGGGGATTGTAGTGCAAAGTTCTGCATAAATTTGCAAGGACCTGCCTCCTTCTTCTTTGCGGTCCTTTATTGGAACAAAAACTGTTACAACTGTTACTGTTATCATTTTCACCTTCTTTCTACGTTAAGCATTGCATCTACATGTCATAGGTCAGGACTTGTTGTTACAGGTCACCTGGACACAGAGACATTTGACTATCTCTAGACATTGTTTCTAAGAAATATTTCTAAAAGCAAGCATTTTGTTTCTCCTCATGAAGTTGTGTTGTTCTTTTTGTATAGACTGGCTGTCATTTTGCAACTCTAAAACTCAAAGAGAAATATTCAAGGATATTTCCATAGCAACAATCTCTTAAAGCTAGACTGGGATTCCTAGGCTACTCAATCTGTGCATTGTTAATCTTTTCAGAGGGCCCCTCTCAAGTAGTACTATCACTATTTTTATTGAACATCTATACAAAGTGTACGCAGCACTGTACATAGAGGCCCTCTTGTATGAGAGTTCATAGATTACTAATAGTGGGTCTGCAATCTCATATTTCAGTTCTTTCAACACCCTTGGATGTATACCATCTGGTCCAGGTGAATTTCTACTCTTCAGTTTATCACCTGGACCAGAAGTTATGCATCCAAGGGTATTGAAAGAACTAAAATATGAGATTACAGACCTACTATTAGTAGGTTTATCAATATTTCTTTCAGTTCTTCCAATATATTACCTTTATAGACCATTTCAGGCATGGGTAACTTCCCTACATCTTCTTCAGTAAAGACTGAAACAAAGAATTCATTCATTCTTTCCACTATGGCCTTGTTCTCATTTAGCGCCCCTTTTACCCCTCTATCATCCAATGGTCCAACTGATTCTCTCTTAAGATTTTTTGCTACAAATGTACTTGAAAAGTTTTTATTATGCATTTTGCTTCCATGGCAAGTTTATTTTCAAATTCTGTCTTTGCCTGCCTTATCAATGCCTTGCATCTAACTTGCCAATGCTTATTTTGTTTCCCGTGTTTGTCATTTGGCTCCTTTTTCCATTTCCTGAAAGTTGCTTTTTTGGCAACAACAGCCTCTCTGATCTCACCTTTAAACCATTCTGCTAGTCTTTTGGCCTTCCTTCCACTTTTCTTAAAGTGTAAGTGGAGACTCAGGGCTTGGGTGGGATTGTGAGTGGGCAGGGTGGAGGAGTGGGGGCTTTGGGTTAACTGAGGGAATAGTGGGGACTACAAAGTTAACCAGAGATTAAGAGGACAGAGGGGACAAGGTAATTGGGTAAAGGGCATGAATAGGGCTGTGAGACCAAATGCAGAAATATTGGGAGGGGAAATTATTTTAAGGACCTGGAGGAAGGGGTTGGGAGGCAGTTGAAAAAGACAGAAGGCCATGGAGTAGGTGTGTGATACAGGAAGAGGTAGGTCTTCCTTGAAGAAGGCGAGGAAGGGTAGAAATCGGGGAGCTGAAAGGGAATATGGAAATCTGGAGGTGGAAAGAGGATAAATGACAGGGAAATAGTTGCAGATGATTAAGGGATGAGAGGCAGAATGCAGTAAATGTGGTTGGGGAGTGGATAAGTACAGAGGGAGGAATTGGGGAACTAGAAAGCAGGTGAAAGATGGGGATAGGAGTTTGGTGAAGGAATGAGACAGATGGGGAATGGAAGGACTAGGGAAGTAAGATTAGGAAATGGAAAGCTGGTAAATAGGTGAAAGGCGAAAAGAAGGAGACTGAAGATTGAAGGAGGAAGAAGAAAGAATGGAATGAAGCTACAGTTAGGCAAAAAGGCAGGTGAGAAAAATAGAGAAAAAAGATGAAACAAAAGGATCAATGTTAGAGAGAGATGTAGGGAAGAAAAGGACAATGATGGAGTGTAAAGAAATGGAAAATGGAAATGAAGCTTTGGAAAAGGACTTAGAAGAAAACAGAAAAAAAGAAGTGGTAAAGAGAGGCTAGGACCAACTCAAATGTAAAATTAAAATCATCAGAAAACAAACGTAAAAGAGTTTCAGGGGGATAGTCCTTGAATATCCCCGGGTGCCACTGCTGCACGCCCCCAATGCTAGCCGGCAAGTATCAGGGCATTCCAGAGTTGGAGCAAGGGCTGTCCGCTTACTCTAACTGGCTAAAAGTTAGGACAGCTGAATGACTCAGATGGATGTGCCACTCATGAAAAGATCAGTGGTTCACACATAGACTATCATTTAAAGGCAGTTCTGTAGCTCAACACACAAAGCCAGTGTATACATGGGTGGAGTTTCACAGGTTCAAGACCCAGCTGCAGATCATGTATAATCAGGGAAGCTAACAAAAGTTACAGTACAGTAATAATAATGGGTGATTTCAATTACGCCAATATTGACTGGGTCAATGTCACAGCAGGACATGCTAGGGAGATAAGGTTTCTAGATGAAATAAATAACTGCTTCCTGGAGCAGCTGGTTCATGAACCAACTAGAGGGGAAGCCATTTTGGACCTACTCCTTAGTGCAACACAAGATCTGGTGCAAGAGATAAGGGTTTTGGGGCCACTTGGCAATAGTGATCATAGCATGATCACTTTTGATTTAATAAATGGAGGAAGGACAGTATGGAAATCCACAGTACTACCTTTTAACTTTCAAAAGGGAGACTATGATATAATGAGGAAAATAGTTAAGAAAAAACTAAAAGGAGCAGTTGAAAAGATTAAAGATTTAAATCAAGCGTGGGTGTTGTTTAAAAATACTATCTTGGGAGCCCAGACCAGCTATATTCAATGCTTCAAGAAAAGTGGGAAGAAGTCCAAAAAACTGACAGCATGATTTAAAGGTGAGGTCAGAGAGGCTGTTGTTGCCACAAAAGCATCTTTGAGGAAATGGAAAAAGGAGCCAAATGACGAAAATGATGAAAACTGGAAACAACATAAGCACCGGTAGTTAGATGCAAGGCATTGATAAGGCAGGCAAAGAGAATTTGAGAAAAAGCTTGCTGTGGAAGCAAAAATGCATAATAAAGACTTTTTCAAGCACATTTGTAGCAAAAAGAACTGTGAGTCAGTTGGATCATTAGATGATAGAGGAGTAAAAGGGGTACTAAGAGGGGACAAGGCCATAGCGGAAAGACTGAATGAATTCTTTACTTTGGTCTTTACTGAGGAAGATGTAGGGATTTTACCCATGACTGAAATGGTATTTAAAGGTGATGCCGCAAAAGAATTGAAAGAAATATCGATACACCAGGAAGATGTGTTACAACTGTTTGATAAACTGAAGAGTAGCAAATCACCTGTACCAGATGGAAAACATCCAAGGGTGTTGAATGAACTGAAATATTAGATTGCAGACCACTATTAGCAATCTGTGAACTATCATTAAAATCATCTGTAATACCTGAAGACTGGAAGATGGCCAATGTAATGCCAATTTTTAAAAAGGGTTCCAGGGGTGATCCGAGAAACTACAGACTGGTGAGCCTGATGTCAGTACTGGGAAAAATGTTAGAAACCATTATAAAGAACAAAAATACTGGAAACCATTATAAAGAACAAAATACAAAGCGTCTAAATTTTGTGGTCACAGTATAAATATTTTTCCGGATGTTGCACGTAGCACCCAGCTTTGGCGGAGGCTTTTTTTTAGCTCTTAAGCCTCAGGTCCTACAGCTGGGTGCTACTTTCTTCCTCAGATTTCCTTGCAAATGTGTTGTAAATTGTGAGGGTGCTTCATATATTTTTACTGATGTATCTCATTTGGAAAAATGTATTGCAGACAGAAGGGTAGGGTAAGTTTTTTAGGGGAGTGTAGTTATAAGATTTTGCCTCCTGTTATGTGGGCTTTTGTGCCTTATTTCTTAATCTGATTATTTTTTATTTATTGTAATTCCACTGCCGAATCCCAGTAATGTGGTCTATATCAGATTCCATTTCCTTTTTGTGATGATCTTGTATGATGGTATATTTTCCTTTCTGATTGTCTTTATCTTTAGTTGGTGTAAAACTGATTAAAACCTAATAAAAAAAATTACTGAACATGTAGATAGTCATGGCTTAATGGGAAACAGCCAACATAGCTTTAGCCAAGGTCTTGTTTTACTAATCTGTTATGTTTTTTTGAAGGTCTGAATTAACAGGTAGACAAAGGTGAGTCAGTTGATATAGTGTATATGAATTTTCAGAAGGCCTTTGACAAGGTCCCTCATGAGAGACTTTTGGCGAAATTAAAAAGTCATGGGATAGGAGGCAGTGTACTATTATGAATCAGGAATTGGTTAAAAGATAGAAAGCAGAGAGTAGGGCTAAATGGCCAATTTTACCAATGGAAAAAAGGTAAATAGTGGAAAACCGCAAGGATCTGTGCTGGATCTACTGCTTTTTAATATATTTATAAATGACCTGGAAATGGGAATAATGAGTGAGGTAATCAAATTTACAGATGACACAAAATTATTCAAAGTGGTTAAAACCAATGAGGATTGTGAAAAATTGCAAGAGGACCTTCATAAATTTTAAGACTGGGCATCCAAATAGCAGATGAAATTTAATGTAGACAAGTGCTAAGTTATGCACCTAGGAAAGAACAACCCAAACTATGGTTACACAATGCAAGGTTCCACATTAGGAACCACCACCTAGGAAAAAGATTTAGGCATCATCGTGGATAACATGTTGAAACCCTCCACCCAGTATGCAGCGGCGGCCAAGAGAGCAAATAGAATGCTGGGTATCATAAGGAAAGGAATGGAAAATAAAACAAAGGGTATTATAATGCCTCTATATTGTTCCATTTTGCGACCGCACCTTGAATATTGTGTGCAATTCTGATCGCTGTATCTTATTAAGGATATAGCGTTATTAGAAAAGGTACAGAGAAGAGCCACCAAAATGGTAAAGGGGATGGAAGGATACCCCTATGAAGAGAGGCTAAAAAGGTTAGGGCTCTTCATTTTGGAAAAAAGACGGCTGAGAGGAGATATGATAGAGGTCTATAAATTAATGAATGGAGTGGAACGGGTAAACGTAGATCGATTGTTTATGCCATCAAAATATAGAAAGACTAGGGGACATGCAATGAAGCTACAGGGTAATCTATTTAAGATTAATAAGAGAAAATATTTTTTCACTCAACATGTAATCAAACTCTGGAATTTGTTACCGGAGGATGTAGTAAAAGCTGTTAGTGTAGCTGGGTTTAAAAAAGGTTTGGACAAGTTCCTGAAGGAAAGGTCCAGAAACCATTATTAAAGGGGACCCAGGATATCCACTGCTTACCCCAATACAAGCATTGTTGAACCTGTGTCTTTTAGGGAAACTGCTAGGTACTTGTGACCTAGATTGGTCACTCTTGGAAACAGGATACTGGGCTTGATGGACTTTGATCTGACCCAGTATGGCATATCTTATGTTCTTATGTTCTTATGGTTCGGCAATCCAGCCAGCAGCTGAATATCGCCACTGACTGGATTGCACCATCACAATCTGGGCAATCCAGCTATTCAATGCAAAGGCCTGGATATGGCCCCGACACTGAGTATCCTGGGCAAAGATAAAGCGGCAATGGCCAGCCACTTTAACTGTGTTGGCCACTGCTACTGAAATTCTCCCTCTCCCCTCAGTTTTTAGAGAATGAAATATGTCAGCTTTAAAAATGTGCATTTATTATAGTCCAGTACAAGAGGAAATGCAATTCTATTTTTCTTTTCTGTGTTCACAGCTTTGTGTAAAAACATCCAAAACAGTACATTTCAAAACCAAAACCCTAGTGTCTTCGCCCCCTCCTAGAACCACCAGATTTCCGGTCAGCACTACAAGCCCTCATCCTCCCACACATCGACTACTGCAACATAATATAGCAAGGTCTCCCACAGTCACCCTCCTTCCATTACAAACTGCCCTCCATACTGTCGCTTGCACAATCCAAGGAGCATCCAGACAAGATAGCATCACCCCCATCCTCAGACAGCTACACTAGCTCCCACTTCCCAGTAGGGTAAAATACAAAACCCTATTGCTGACACACAAAGCACTACACTGCCACCCTCTACTCAACTCCAGCCTCTCCTACAAGCTCTCAGTCCTAACATACCTTGAAGATCATCCACAACAAACTCACCATACCCCAATCCAAGATAAAGACCAACCAAAAAGCCTACCACAGAGTGTTTGAATTCTTTGCACCAACCATCTGCAACATTCTCTGAAATCCCAAAAGAAATATCACTGAACTGCACTCCTTCCGAAAACACCTGAAGACCTTCCTGTTCACTGAGCACTACGGCCCTATTACATAACACCCCAGAACCCTCACCTGAAATACCAAGCTGCCCTATAAATATGCTATCTACAGTTGAAATGTTACCTATGCATAATTAATCATCATCATCATATACATTCCTATACATAGTTCTCTATAAGATGTTTCATGCAATTGAAGTTTTCACTTCCAATGTAAACTGCTTTGAACCAGTGAAAGTGGTATAAAAGCATAGAGCCCCATTCCGGGAGGGGGATGTCTGGGCCATCCAGACGTCCCCACTGAAGATGGGGCTGTTAGGACCCGATTCTAGTCTGCAGGAACAAAACGTTCCCACAGAAGCCAGAATCTGGCCAGAGGACGGCCTGGTATGCACCCTCTGCTTGCGGGGATGCCCTCTCCACAGGCTCCCCCTGGCATCCACAGCTGCGGCCCCCCGACCCATGACTGGCCTCCCATTGCCTGGATCGGGCAGCAGGGTCCCCCCCGCACCTGGCCCCAGCCCTGGGGATGGCTCACCTGCCCCAAACCTACAAATTGTGCTGTTTATACCACCTCTGAGGTAGTATAAGCAGCACGCCCCAGCAGGCCCGACAGCACGTACAAGGCTGTGACCTGAATCAGCCCTGTACGTGCTGCTGGGTGGCCCGCCCCTGTTCTATACCCTGCCGGCTCTTCCCGTCCTGAAGCACAGGATGTATGGGGAGAGCCAGTTGGGGAATAGAATCTAGGCAGACTGTGTGGCTGCATGCCCCGGTGGGACGTGCAGCCCCGCAACCCACGTTCTAGAATGAGGGCCATAACTAAATAAATAGTGTCTATTTTTGGTGTTTTTCATTTCAATTTTTGCTTGCACATTTGTTTCTAATTTGTAATTTCTTATTCTTTATCAGGTAATTGTCTATGTTTTGTATTTGCTGCTGAGGTGATGGATTCTTTTAAGATGTTGATTCTGTGTAGGAATCTGTAGTACTTCAGCTCATTCTTTTTTCCCAAATGGAAGTGCACTGGTGTTCTAGAATATTTGCAGGTGCTGACTTTTCATAAATAGGGTGCAATTTGAGCTCCTGGATTAGGTGCTAGTGTGTTATGGTAAGCTTTTGAGTGTCCATTTGCAGGGTTTTATGTTACACAACATCTGGCAGTAGAGGGAACTGGTGGTGCTATAACTAATGTGATACCAGAATTGGAATTTTTTTTTGTTTGTTTCTTGAGTTGTAAAGTGAAATACCAAACTTCTGCTCTGCGCCCGTTGCTGGGAGAGTTTTATTGTTTAGTCTGGGAACGTTCCAAATGAATTATTATATTTTATTGGACTAGTATTCTCTGGCAAATGCATGATTTGCCTGTGTATTTTAAAAAAATAAACAGATAATATCAGGCTGTTTTAATTGCTAAATAGCCAGCTATCATTTATTTTATTTATTTATTTATTTAACTGTATTTATATCCCACTTTTCACCGGGTCAAAGCGGTCTAACAAAAAAAGGGGGGGGGGGGAGGACAGTAATCAATTCACAGAGAGGGGGGCCATCACTAAGGGGGCCAACATTGATGATCTGAAAAGAAAGTAAAGACTTAGACAATTGACGTGAGTCTCTTAGCAGGTAGTTCTGGGGATATGTCAGAAGGTCTGGAAGAGTTGTCAGTGATGGATGTCTGTTTCTGGTCCAAAGTATTCATGAAACAGGATGTTTTTTAATTGTTTCTGGAATGTGGAAAGGTCTCCGTTGTTTCTGATTTGGCTCGGCAGGGAGTTCCAGAGAGAGGGTGTGTACAGTTCGAAAGTTCTGTTGCAAGTCCGTTGATTGCTCTTAGTTCGTTCGTGGGGGATAGTGAGGCTGTTGCTGGTGGTCTGTCGGGTTGTCCTGTTGAGGGTGGGTTGGGGTAGTAGAGAGCGGAGTCGGGTACTCTGCATTTGATAGAGGGCTTTGTGGATAAGCAGGGCAGATTTGCATTTGATCCTTGCTTCGAGTGGTAGTATGTGCAGTTCTCTCAGGACTGAAGTGATGTGATCATGTTTTTTTTGCTTTCTGGATGATTCTTGCTGTGGTGTTTAAGGCAGTTCATAGAGGGTTGGTGTGGGTGGCGGGTAATCCATGATAAATTATATTACAGTAGTCCAGGTGGGGGAGCGTCATAGCCTACATGACTGTTCTGAAGTCCTGTGGATCAATGAGTGACCTGAGCCATTGCGCTCTTTTTGCTTTGTGGAATATTGTTCTGGTAGTCATTTTAATCTGTTGGTTAAATGTGAGCGCCTGATCTATGATGATTCCCAAATATTTTATGTGGGATTGAATTTGTATTTGGGTGTTTCCCAAGATGAGATATGGTGGTGGGGGGAAATTAGGGTCCTTGGTTACTATGAGGGCTTCCGTTTCTTTCTTTTTTTTAATGTTAGATAGATTGTTCCTTTGTAGCCAGCTGGAGACCTCAATGAAACAGTCTGATAGGTGATTGTTGGGTTGGTGGTTATGATTGGTCCATAGAGCATTATGTTGTCTGCGTAGATATGGTAGTTGATGTTATGAGCTTGTATGATCGAGCAGAGTGATTGCAGGTAGATATTGAAGAGCATGGCGGATAGTGTGGAGCCCTGGGGTACTCCTTGGTGCTGTTAAAAGGGGGGAAGGTTGCCATGTTTGTGCAGATCATTTGTTGTCTATTGGTCAGGTAGGAGCGGAACCATTGAAGTACAATGTCCTTAATGCCAATTTTCTGAAGTTTGTGTAGGAGGATGTTGTGGGAGATGGTGTCGAAGGCAGCGGATATGTCCAGGAAGAGCATAGCATATCCAGAGTGTTTGGTCTGTGCGCCTTTGATAAGGGTGTTCAGTAGTGATGTCATGAGGGTCTCAACTCCATGGAATGGGCAGAATCCATGTTGTTGTGGGTCCAGTATGTTGTTGGTATCTAGGTGGTCTTGGAGTTGCTGTTGAAATATCTTCTCAATGATTTTGGTGGTGAACAGGAGACTTGCTATAGGCCTAAAGGAGGCGGGGTCGAGGGGGTCCAGTTTGTGTTTTTTTAGGGTTGGACAAATGATGGCGGTTTTGAGGGTGTCTGGCATGTGTCCTTGCTTGAGTGATTCATTGACAATGTGGGTTAGGGGTGCACTTATGTCTTCTTTTGATTTCTTTATCCACTCTGCAGGGCAGGGATCTAGTGGAGAGGTGGTGGTGTTTAGGCAGGAGACAGTGGATTCTATTTTTTCTTTTGTGACTGTTTCGAATGTGCTCCAGTCTGTGTCTTTGGTAGCAGGGTGTGTTGTTGTCATTGCATTCTGTTGTGGGTTGTGTGGTTGTTGGAGCTGTTTGTATTGGTGTGCTAGTAGTTCTGGTGGGATGTTTGGAAGCTGGTTGAAGTGGCTGAGTGTTTTTGTTAGCTTCTTGACAATCTCAAAGAGCTCACATGGTCTGTTTATTGAAGTATTTATGATTTTTGAGTGGTAGGTCCTTTTTGCTTTATCAGTTTCTGTGTGGTATGTGTCTAGTTCACTCATGTATTTTGCTTTATCTGCTTCTTTTTTGGTCTTTCTCCATTTTCTCTCGGTTCTTCTTAGTTGGGTCTTTAGTCTCCGTAGGTCGGGGGTGAACCACTGGGCTCTTGTTGTGGCAGATCTGGTTTTGGCACTGTTTGTTGTTGCACAGGATGCCGAAGAGATTGTAGTATTCCAGGTGTTGATCAGGTCATCGATATTGGAGGAGTTTGGCGTTTAGGTAATATTTGCGCTAGGAAGTCCTCTTTGTTAAATGGTTTAAATCTTCTTGTATGTTGGCTGTTCTCTTTGACGTTGGTGTGCTGGTAGATGTGGGTAATGTTGATAAGGTGGTGGTCAGACCATGGTACACATGTGATCTTTGGGTTCTTGCATGAGGTGGCACTTTGGGAGTTCAGGAATATCAGGTCAAGTGTGTTCCCTTTTTTGTGTGTTGGTTCGTGTATGATCTGGGTCAGGTCCATTGCTTCCATAGCATTGATGAAGGCTTCAGCATGTTTATCTTGTAGTGAGGGGAGGTTGAAGTCTCCGAGGATTAGGTGTTCTTTTGTGGAGATGGCGCTCTCTGATACATGTTTTAGTATGCCTGATAGATCGGTGCATGGAGTGGGCGCTCGGTAGATTAGGCATATGGAGAGGTATTTGTTGGTGATGGTGAGTATGTCCACTTCGTTGGTTGTTTCTGATGCATGGTTTCTGAGGTGGAGGTTGGATTTCACAATGATGGCTACTCCTCCTCCTCTGGCGTGAGCTCAGAAGCAGTTGTGAAGACTGTATCCATTAGGTGTTAGTTAGTTCATGAGCACTGTATCGGTGTCTGTTAGCCATGTTTCGGTTATGTAGAGGATGTCGATCTTTTGGGTTGTGATAAGGTCTTGGAGCATGTGGTGTTTGTTTCTGACTGAGCAAGCATTTATTAGTGTGATAGAGAGAGGGTTGCTGTTTGAGGGATTGGGGGTGTGGGTTGGCGTGGGTGGTGTGTGAATACTGCTCCATGTAGGGGGGGGGTTGGTGATGTTTGTAGGTCAGATGGTTGTGGTGCTTGGAGTGGGGTGGTTGGGATGTGTGCTGGCAGTAATGAGATAGTAGGCTAAGTTGTTTGGGAGGTATATTGGAGCCAGGAATGGTGGCATGGCTTGTAGGCATACCTGGTAGTCCTGGGGTAGGACTGGGCTGCTGTGTTGTGCTTCCTTGGGTGCCGGGTGTTCTTTTTTCCTTCTCCAGCTGCTCTGGATGGGCAGGGGTTTCCGTGTGGGAGACGGCTTCTCCTATACTGATGCTCGAGTCTGGTCGGGGGAGCTGGTCGGTGAGGGCTGCTGATGCTAATCATCATTATATTTGTGGCCCATGTTAGGAGAGGAGCAAGGGCAGGCCAGAAAATCATCTAGATAATGGCAATATTGAAGCATCATTCAGATAAGTTATAGGTCAACAGAATATCAGGCCTAAACTAAACAGATATACAGTGACTGCACTGGAACTATCAGTATTCAGCACTGCTAACTATATGGATAGAGACACTGAATGTACAGATAAATGGTGGTGTTGGCATTTCACTTACGTCAGTGACTCTACCTACTGTAGTTGGGACTATTAGAATGGCCACGGGGGAAGGGGATCCAAAAGCAAAAATTGTCTCAGGGTGCTACAACCCCTTGAACCAGCCTGCACTCCTCAATCCTCCCCACATCTACTGGGAATCCCTGGTTCGTCCTGCTCCTCTGGTGCCTGCGCTCAAAATGATGCAGAAATCTAACTAGCAGTAGTCTCATAATACTGCCACTTAGGATCAAGCTTCCAAACAAGATCCCTGGAGATTGCTTCTGTCCCTCCACTAGCCACAACAGACATACGTAGTAGGTTCCAGGGAGGGATCAAAGATGGGGAGAGTGGGGTTTTAGGAAGGATGAACTGGGGATGGGGCGGGGAGGCATTGAGGAAAGGGCTATCAGGGAAGAGAAATTTGACATCGGGAATTGGGAGATGAGGGGTTAAATGGGAGTGGAAGAGTTTGATTGTAAACCCCTCCAATCCTGGACAATCACAATCTGCAGCAGCACATTAAAGAGGCTCCCTGGGAGGATCAGACTACATGTGAGCGGATCAGTGCTTCTGGGGAGGAAATATAATACCAACTCAAAGCTGGTGTTATCTTTCTATGAATAACATGGATTGTGAGGTCAAATGCAAGCTGTGCTATTTGTTTTGCATAATAATGAGAAGTTCTCATTATCACTTAACCTGCACTGCACTAAAAAAATGAAAAGGATTGTGATGGGATATATAGGAAGTTACATATCCAAAGGGCTGGAAGGGCGTGACTCAGACAGAGGGATAAAGAAGCCAGCTGTGTGCACAAGGGAAAAGGGAGACCCGTGGAGACTGAAAGCTCCTTCTAAGCAGGGCTGGGAGAGGAGTCCAGCTGTAAGGTAGGAAAGGAATGGAAAATAAAACAAAAGATATTATAATGCCTCTATATCGTTTCATGGTGAGACCGCACCTTGAATATTGTGTGCAATTCTGGTCGCCGTATCTTAAAAAGGATATAGCGATTTTAGAAAAGGTACAGAGAAGAGCCACCAAAATGGTAAAGGGGATGGAAGGATACTCCTATGAAGAAAGGCTAAAAAGGTTAGGGATCTTTAACCTGCAAAAGAGACGGCTGAGGGGAGATATGATAAAAGTCTATAAATTAATGAACGGAGTGGAACGGGTAAACGTAGATCAATTGTTTACCTTATCAGAATATAGAAAGGCTAGGGGACATGCAATGAAGCTACAGGGTAAACTATTTAAGACTAATAAAAGAAAATATTTTTTCACTCAACGTGTAATCAAACTCTGGAATTTGTTACCGGAGGATGTAGTAAAGGCTGTTAGTGTAGCTGGGTTTAAAAAAGGTTTGGACAAGTTCCTGGAGGAAAGGTCCATAAACCATTATTAAGAAGTGACCGAAGATATCAATGCTTGACCCAGTACAAGCATTGTGGAACTTGTGTCTCTTGGGGAAACTGCTAGGTACATATGACCTAGATTGGCCACTGTTGGAAACAGAATACTGGACTTGATGGACCTTGGTCTGACCCAGTATGGCATATCTTATGTTCTTATGATTCAGGAGGTAGGAATCATATTTACAGACACTGAAGCCCAAGTGACTGACTGTACTTGTGCTGAACTTAATTCTGAGCTTTAAAGTGTGGGTTGGCGGAAGGACACTGAGAACCAGCCTTGTGAAGATAACACGATGAGGAATGATTGCTGGATAACTAAAGGGCAATAAAAGTATTTTTTGTTTGATCCTAAATTGTTCTTTGCCTGATATTTTAAAAGCCCCTTACCGCATGCCACGCTATATCACAAGAAGAAATAATTCACAATTTTGCCATTTAGGAGGTCTTTTTATAAGATGCTGCATAAAGATACACATTATTTACATGTGAAAATCACCTACTGTATTTTCAAAAATGTAGGCGTGTGAATAGGTACTTACGTGTTATCTGATTGTTGGTTTCGCTGTATGCTGTGTTTTGTAAACTGCCTTGACATACTTGTGCCTAAGGCCAGTGGCGGCATGAGGGTTTCTGCCACCCTAGGCAGACACTCTGTGCCACCATGTCGCCTCCTCACCCACTGCGTTGAAGTGGCAGTAGCTGAACTGCCGCTTCAGCACTGCATTGGGCTTTAAAGTGCCCATGTGCATGCACGCTCATGACCTGTTGCTCCTGCCCCCCTCTGAGGCAACTTTCTTGGAGGGTGAGCAGGAGCAGCAGGCTGGAACTGCGTGTACATGCGTGGGTGTTTTAAAGCCTGCCATGGCACTAAAGTAGCAGTTCAGCTGCCACCACTGGGGGTTGGGGAAGGTGGTATATCAAATAATGCCAAATAAATCAAGAACTTGCCAATTGCTTTTTTGTAAGTATGCGTGAAAGACCAATTAATGTGGGCATGCACATGGCCAGAGCTTGGAATAGGCAGAGTGTAGGTGGAGCAGAAAAAGTTATAAAATACTATAACATATGGGCTTCCTATAGAAATCTGGATGTAGGCATTTATACCAGCCATGAGTCTGATGTGAGTGCCCACCCCTAGACTTAGTTTGCATTTTCAGATACTTACGCCCCTAGTTTTTAAAGAAAAATAGCACCTGAATTTCTTTATAAAATAGGCCTAAGATAGGTGTGTTCTGGGTGTCTAAAACTAAGCATCCCTTCATTAAGCTACCGTCTTCGTGCCTGTTACTTGACAAAAGAACTTGCACTATTCTCTTAACACATACTGATCAATAGCACTCTTAAAAAGACAGATTTCAGTGATATAACAAGGGGCTGACTTTGGGGAAAGCAACGGCAAAACCAGTACTTAAACATTTAGCAGCAACATTTCAGCTACTAAACAGATCAGTTATGCTTTCAGCTTTAGACCTTCTGAATAGCAGGTCAGTTGATGGAAAGCCAGGAATAGGGTCACATATATAAGAGAACTGCCTTATCACAACAACGGCCTGGTTCATCTTTGCCATCAAGAAATGTATTCTAGTTAAATCATATACCAATGATTACAAATTGGTAAAGTGAAAATCACAGTTGGCACAAGAGTATCAAGAGAGTAATTAAAGAAAAAGAATAGAAAAACTCTCTGTATTATATTTAGGTAGTTACAGTTCACCAAACTTATCCGTATTAGGCTAGTGGAAGCTGTCTGGTAGATTAGCGTCAGCTACTAGATCTGGCTACTCTATTGGAAATTGAAAAAAAGAGTGTCCACACCTTTCCAAAGAGAGGTAATTAATTTCTCCTTAATTCTGCTGTTAGTCTCTTTATAGAAACAATATCCCTAATCTGCCTTTTCTTTTTTTTCTTTCTTCACCAGTAGGCCAATATAGTCCTGGCTCTAATCCATTGAATGCAGGGGCTTTTGGTTCTGATTGCCTTCATAAAAGAGAGCTTATATCTTTATATATGCCATAAGGGCTGGACTAATCTGTTGGCTAAATAAAAAAAGCAAAGGAGCCATCTGGTAGCTTGACCAAAACTGAAACAACCCAAGTTCATTCTCCCAAGTGTGGGCCCAAGTCCATTCTTTCAGCTTTAAGTTGCATTCTGCTGAAATTAATCTCATACCAATTGCTGCGAACATACAAACTGTTAATTTGCATTATGAAGTACTGATGTCTGTTTTGATTAAGAATAGCACTCTCTTTTTCTGTTTCCATGAATATTTATATTAATTAAAATCTAGCAAAGAGTTTACTTCAGACAACCCTATGAATTATAAATCGGACTTCTTCCTTCTCTGTGCATATAAATGGAATAAAGTAGTTCTTCATATAACTAATTAGTACCATGATGCACAGCAATTGACCATCACACTAAGGTTGTGTCTCCGTATCTTAGTGCTTCTTCTCTTTATAATTAAAGACACAGCATTGTCATGGTGTCATAATAGCTGTGCCAGTGACATAAAAAAACTGTATCTGGTTAACCTGTTCATCCTTATTCCTGATTTTGTAAGCCTCTACCATATCCTTCGTCAGTTGTATCTTCTCCAAGCTAAGCATAAAAGACTGAGAGGGGATATGATAGAAGTTGGCAAAATCATGAGTGGGGTAGAATAACTTAATGTTCCCATAGGGAATGTTTTTTATTCCTAAAAATAGACCAGGGGAAAATAAATAAAAATAAAAGGTAGTAGATTCAAACAATTTGGAGTTCATATTTTTTTCACTCAATGAACAATCAAGCTGTTGAATTTTCTGCCTTAGAAGATATGGTCAAGGCATCTAACATAATTGGGTTTAAAAGGGGTTTTGATAAATTCCTGAAAGAAAAGTAAAAAAAATCCATAAACAATTTTTAGTCAAGAAGAGCTTGGAAGGCTACTACTCATCTGTGGAAGGGAACTGCAAGGAATTGATCTACTTTCTGAGATTCCCCAGGTATTTCCTAGTGACCCATATGCTGGACTTGTGGGCATATTTTTTGGACTGGCGCTACCTGGTAAGATGGGTAAGCATGGCAGTGGGGCACCATTGTTCAAGGGTGCAAAAATCGCGGCCAGCAGCAATGTTGTGGACCCGTGGGAACAGCCTGTCCTATGGACCGAAGGGATCAAGCCACAGTTCAGATTTTTGCCTGAAGGACAGGCTGCTCCTGTGGGCCGAAGAATTGAAGATGGCTGCAGTCATGGCCAACAGTTTGTTGTGTGCTCATGGGATCAGTCTATCCCATGGGCTAAAGAGATCACAGTCAGCAGTTCTGCTTTTTACCTGCAGGCAAGCTACTCCCATGGGCCGAAGACCAGAAGAAGCATCCTACAGGAAAAGGAGCTGGGGCCAGAAAGGACAAAATTTAAAGAGGCAGTAGGCTTTAGAAAGAAATATAGGAAGAGAAGGATGGAGGGCAAGGAGTGAGAATGCAAGGGGGATGGGGAAAGAGAAAGGGACAGAAGCTGGGAAGGAAATAGAGTGGGGGGGGCAGGAGGTGAGGGTCTTTAGGGGGGGATGTAAAAGTGCAAGGGGTTGGAGGCTGAAGAGAGGGGATAAAAGGGCACAACAAATATATATTAAAAGGCACAGTCTACACTAGAAGACACACAGGCATGCCACCCCCATAGCACACAAACATACATACAGAGTCACCCCACCCATACCCCTCTACACAGATACACACACAGAGGCACCTGAGTCATGCAGTATGCATGTGTGCGCACACACACACACACACACACACATACACACAAAGACACCTGACCCATGCAGAATGCACATATACAGGCACTCCACCCCTGCACTATACACACACATACACAGGCACCGCACATCCACTATCTGAAGAGAGACATATATATGGATAACATCATTTATATAGATTCCTCATACAGCCCCTACTACCATAACGAGACACTATCATCTATCTTTGAACTCTTCTACATACACACAGACACAGATAAACTAGCACACAGCCCCACACAAACACACGTGCATTCAACCCTGGACATTTCTCAAGGCACACAGACACACATGCTTGCAGCTCCTGACATTCTCCAAGACACAGACATGCACACAGCTCCCAACAGGTCCCATGACACAGATATTCACACATGTATGTATGTAGCACCAGACAGACAGGAAGAAAATTGATGCCTTTGAATTATGGTGCTGGCGGCGAATACTGTGTATACCATGGACTGCCCGAAGAACAAACCAGTCGGTACTAGAGGAGATCAAACCTAGGCTTTCTTTATAAGCTCAGATGACAAGACTTCGACTTTCATACTTTGGACACATCATACGAAGAGAGAGATCATTAGAGAAAGACATCATGCTTGGCAAGATTTCAGAAGGTCAACGCAAAAGAGGAAGGCCAGCAATGAGATGAATCGATACAATAACAGCAGCTACGGGTACCAGTCTGTCAACAATGAGCCGCCTGACTGAAGACTGAACACAATTTAGGATAACTATCCAGAGGGTCGCCATGAGTCGACTCCGACTCGATGGCACTTAACGACAACAACAGCACCAGACAGTCCCTATCATGCCCACATACACACACATGTGCATGTGTAACCTCTGGCAGTCTTCATGACACACAGAAAGACACAAATACACACACACATGCGTGGAGCCCCTGAACACTTCCTATGATACACACAGATGAAGCAGCCAAATGTCTGATGCTGTAAGGGAAACGTGCCATTGTGTCAAACTGTAAAGTATGCACTTTTCAACTTGTTCCAGATTCACTGCAGGGCAGCAAACATGCCAAACCTCTCTCTTTCCTTCTCATAGCATGCTGTTAGGGTGATATTTACCTTTATGTCTCCAGCAACAGAGAAAAGAGGGAGTGAGGGTGGGGAACGTCTCTCGTGTAGTGAGTTGGTTCAATGGGGTCAGACACATGTGTGCCATAGCACAGGGCTTGACGCCACTGCCTGTCCACTACAAAGAACACCACTGCTGGCTCTCATGGGAGGCTATTGAGTGATATTTCCACTTCCGGCCAGCTTGACTGCGATGGCAGCAAAATCTTTGCATGTTTCATGTTGCAGCAGCTCTAACAGGCAGCAGTAAAGCAGCGCTCTCAAAGAAATCCAAAAGTTCAGCGCAATGGTGGTTCTTACATTGATGCTTGCACCATCGACTGACATCAGCTCGGAGACTGAGTCCTGCCTCTTAGTGCTCACCACAGCTTCCCTGCTGTTTACACCCAGAGACAGTAGCTTTCCCTAGGTCTGAATTAATAGCAGTCTACTGACTTTTTCTTGAGGAACTTGTCCAAACCTTTTTTCAACCCAGCTACACTAACTGCTTTTATCACCTCCTCCCTATTTATTAGATTTATAAAAGAGCTGCGCAATCGTGCATGCAGAAATAGAGCGGCGGTAGTATCTCTGGCAACAATAGCAGGTGGGAGAAGAAGCACGAAAAGCTAAGTGGTTATAAACTTTACAGACCTTTTCTTGGTTAAATCGATCACATTAACCCTTTCACTATCGCAGACTCTTCATACACCATTAAATATTTACTCCTCAGTACTTGTTTTATTCCAGCTAAGCATTTTCCACTTCAGTGCCATTTTCTTATTATAACATTTGATTTAAAGGAGAAATATTATCATCACATAAACAGAGTTCACAATAGTTTGGGGAAAGTGTGTGTGGGGGGGTGTAGTCTTTCATTAACAGAAATGTGGGAGAAGGTCATCGATATATAGGTTGCAGGGGGCGTCAGAGACCATAGCAGTGGCCCTGGCTCCATAGTCAGAGTAACTAACGTGTTCAGCAGACTTGCTAACTGCATTAATCACAGTAACTGAAATATTCAGTGGCACTAAGATAGTTAATACCACTGAATATTCCAGGTGCCGCCACTGAATGCCCTGATTTAAACCAGCTAGCTTTAGGGTGTTCTGGGGGTGGAGCGGATACAGCACCCAGGGATAACCAGGTAGTGGGGATATTCAACCACTGCACAATAATTCCTGAGTGAGGAAGGCTAAGCACTTTAAAGTCTGGCCTAACTTTCACCATAGAAGCTAACTAGGCAGCTGATTAAAATATTGCCGCTGCCCAGTTAGCTTCTCTGCTGTTTGGCTAACCCGGATATTCAATGCCACTGGTTGGATATGGCCCAGCACCGAATATGCAGATTTTAAATTCAGCTGCGATGGCTAGCCACTGATACTGAATATCCCCCCTTATGTTTCTAGATTCTAAAATTATTAAATTCATGGGTCAAAAGCTGAAACAACACCGCAAAATTTTTTTAAAAGTATGCAACTTTGCACCATGTAAGGTGGAGAATGACATTGTTGTAGGATTTATTCTACCATCAGATAATTTGTTTGGTAACACCTGCTCCTACCAACACTTGGCAACTCCATACTCTTAACTTTCTGTTCTTGCAAATCCACAAGCTTGATCTTCTCTACCAAGAGGAATGAGCCAAAACTGAAATCCTACTGTCCAGCGTTGGTTCACACTCATAGGGAAACAATTCATTGCAGCAAAAGGGACTTCCTCCAAGTACTGGGTCAAGAAGTGTGAAAATTTATTCAATAAAGACTTTTCGATTTCTAAATTACTTTTTGAATTTTTTTCTATTTGTTCTTGCACATTGAAAGTATAGTGCATGTTATTTAGATCAGTTAGTTTTACCCATACCATGATAATAATGATCCTTCTTCCTAAGTTATAGTATAATTGCAATCTCTCAGGCTTTTCTTTTAATTTTATTCTGTGACATTTAGCTCATGCCTTTCTAGTGGTAGTTCATAGTGAGTTAAATTCAGGTATACTATGTATTTCCCTGTAACCGGGTACGGCGGACCGGCCGTTCCCCCCCCCCCCGTTCCCCCCCCCACCTCCTCTCCCCCACCTTTACCACCTTCCCCTTTTCAATAATACACCACACCACCTTTTGGGAATTAAACTGGTTGCAGCTTTATTAACCTTTCACAATAACCAAACAACATTCCAAACCATAACATAATTGCCCCCCCCCTGAAGATCGACCCACACCAGCCATGTGAGTAGCAAGGTGCGGCCGTTTCCGCTTCCGTCGGGTATAGGTCCCGGCTATTTTGCATACCCTTCCCTCTTCCGGCTTCGCCATATTATTAGCAAAAACCCAAGGGATTGTCCGGGTCAGGGGTACCCCACCCCCGCCCTAAGGATTGCCTCCGGCTCCGGACCCCGGAAACCTCCGGGATCCCGCCACTGGCTCAGGTCATCTTTGACCTGAGCCGCCCCCCAAAGGCTAAGCTGCGACCAGCCCTCCCTTCGTGCATAATATCTTCCAGGGCCTCTTGCCAGTCATTCAGGAGCAAATCCATCCCCACTGGGGATAGATGTACTCTGTCCGGCCTGTATAGACCTGCACACTCCATGTCAACCCACGGGTGCAAGATCTGGCATGCACCATGCTCCCCCACCCATCGGCCAATTTGGCGATTAATCTTCGTCAAACCCCTCGACCACCGCCTGTGATCCCAGCAAGCAGGCCGTGGAATAATATCAGACCAGACAATAACCACATCCTTAAACATCAACAACACTTCTCCCAAATCCTTGAGCGCAGCTCGAATCAACTGCCTACAAGTCTATGACCCTAAGTCGTGCCGCCCAAATGTAGCAGCAAAATGTCCAGCGCCCTCTCTCACGCTCGTGGTGCCGCAGCAAAGGCAAGAGCCGAATCCACCGTAGGCCGCGCTTGCATAGTCATGAGACGGTCACCTTCGAGGCTTCCATTCTGAAATTCGGCCCCATAGGTCGTGTTGCTGCTCGTCGACCAGCCCAGTAAACAAAAGAATGGCCAATCACCCAACAGCGACACGATCCTTGTCCCACTTCTGCAAAATAAAGAAATTGTAACAGTTAACCACAACACAGCTCCTATAAGCGCACATAGCCCCGGAATGCTTGCGACTTCCATCTTCCAATGCGCCATATCTCCCTCTCCGGCAGACCCTCCGCCGCCACGCTGGTAGCTGCACCAATTCGAAAGGAATGCGGTGCGAACCGACTCGGTTCCTCACCAGACTGCCGAAGCGCCAACCGCAGCACTGCCGTCAACTGAAATCACTTCAGCACGCTGGCGTCCTCGTGAATAAATAAACTGCCCTCCCCCCCAGACGCATGCGCAAGTAAGACTTCAATAAGGCAACCGGGCACGTAGGTGCCCCGTCCACCGCCCTCATGACTACCACAGTTCCCTTCCCCATCGGATCCGTCTTGGATCGCGCCAACCGGATATGAACCTCGCCCCCCACCAACTTAACGTGCTGCCTTTGCAATCCCCCCCCCCTCTGGACCGACCAGACTCAGCTACCAACTCCCCCTCGCGAAAAGCACCAAAAAAGGCAACAGAGAAAACCGCCTGGAAGAGCTTACCTTCGTATGGGGACGACACCACTAGAGGCAAGGCTTGGCACAACCGCACCAGTAGGTCATGCGTTATAGGCCACCTGTCATCACCCCGCGAGGGGAGGGACCGCTCCCACCCTTGCAGCAGCCGGTGCGTTAAACCCCCCCCCCAGCAGCCCCCCACCCCACTGCCTTCGAGAAAAATGAAAACCCCGCCAACTGCGTACGCACCGTTGTCCGCGATAATCCTGCAGCCTTCGCCGCCAAGACATACTGACCCATCAGCTGATATGACACAGGTCCCTGCTGCCATCCCCGCTCTGCCAGGAAATCCACCACAGTGCTGCAGTCGCGTTGATATGCGGCCCACATCGTCGCTGAAACGGAACGCTTCAGTAATTACATCATGTCCCGAGGCCAATCCGCCATAAATGCTCTGGGACCGGTGCTCCGACCTCTTCCACCTCCGGCGCCAATGTCCGAAATAGCTCCCACTTAAAACGGGAAAGAGCATCAGCAATTTTGTTAGTACTCCCAGGGATATGAAGGGCCCTCACCACCACATTCATTCGCAGGCAAGCTAAAACCACCTGACGCATTAGATCGGCCACCTGCAGGCATCGTGGGGCATAATTGTTGATCACACTAAGTACTGCTGCATTATCATACCACCATAACACCTTGTGATTCCGC
Organism: Ichthyophis bannanicus; assembly: GCA_033557465.1. Classification (NCBI taxonomy): domain Eukaryota; kingdom Metazoa; phylum Chordata; class Amphibia; order Gymnophiona; family Ichthyophiidae; genus Ichthyophis; species Ichthyophis bannanicus. The sequence goes on along the minus strand of CM066035.1, from coordinate 767,352,610 downwards.
AGCCTGTCTGGCCATAACTCCAAAACCACTCGAATCGGAAACAATTCCAGAAAGGTGATATTACTGGTGATGCCTGCCTCCCACCATGACTTCGGCCATCTCGCAGAGCACCAAGCGCCCGCGAAGTAAATGCCCAAACCCAACCCACCTGCCGCATCAGTAAACAACTGCAAATCCCAGCTGGAAATCTCTGTCTCCCTCAGGACCGTGGTACCATTAAATTCCTTCAGAAACTCATCCCATACCCCTAAGTCAGCCCGCATGCTCCGGGACACCCTAATACGGTGATGAGGTTTAATAACCCCTACCGTAGCTGCTGAGAGCCGGCGTAAAAATACCCTTCCCATTGGAATTACCCTACACACGAAGTTGAGGGAGCCTATCAACGCCTGCATCTCCCGCAGCGTTATCTTGCTAGATGCCATCACGTTCGCTACCAACAACCGCAACTTGAACACCTTCTCCAACGGCAGCCACGACACCATGGATACAGAATCCAATTCCACCCCCAAAAAGGTAATGCTCATCGCTGGGCCCTCGGTTTTCCCTGCTGCCAACGGGATGCCCCAATCCCAGGCCAACTGTACGAAACCAACGGCCCAAATCCGCCTCTCCCACAAACAGGAAATCATCCAAGTAGTGTACTACGTTAGCACAGCCTGACTGCTCCACAAAAGCCCAATGCATAAACGTGCTAAACCGTTCAAAATAAGCACATGACACCGAACAACCCATAGGCATACACTTATCGAAGTAGCAGTTACCTTCGAAGGAAAATCCTAACAGATGAAAAGCAGATGGGTGCACCAGTAACAAGCGAAATGCTGATTCAATGTCCACTTTGGCCATCATGCACCCACGACCACATCGTCTCACGAGCTCCACTACCTCGTCAAAAGATGCGTAGCGCACCACACACAAGTCCTTTGGGATGTGGTCATTAACGGAATCACCTACGGGGAAGGACAAGTTATGAATTAACCTGTATTTCCCGGGCTCCTTTTTAGGGATGATTCCCAAAGGGGACACCAAAAACTCAGCAAACGGCTGCTCTGCAAACGGGCCCGCGACCCTGCCCAACTCTATCTCCAGAGCCAGTTTATCCCTCACAATATGGGCGAACTGCCTCACCGACGGCGCGTTCCTGGCTTTTCGCAAACCCAACTTACCCACTACTGGAATCTTAAACCCACCCCGAAATCCCTCCTCCAAAACCACCCCGTTCTTAAGCCTAGGATACTTTCTCAACCACGGTAGCAAAGCTTCAATCCTAATAGGAGTGGAAGCTAAGCTTCACCAGCTCCTACTGCTTGGCAGCTGGCATACTGGGGCTGGGAGTACCCCTCTTAACACATTTGAGGGCGGAATGACCCCCATTGCAGACTGAACAGGCATGCCAGAACTTACAATCCGGAAAGGGGCATGAAGATTTGTTGATCCGCCAACAAACATCTCCAGTGGCCCCCCCACCTGCTCTTGGCCCAGCCGAAGTGCCAGGCGCTCAAAAGGAGAGCCCCGCCCCAGACACAGCTGCTAGTCCCGCCTTTTCACCGCTTGACCCCCCGTCGCTCGGTCTGACCGCCATCTGCGTAAGCCATAAATTGATATCCTGTGTCCCGCAGGACAACAACTTATTCTCTGCCATCTTATCGCGAAACTTCTCATCATAGTTGAGCCACGCCCAACCTTCATGCGTCTGTGCCGCCTCTAAGATGGAGTCTGCATATGCCAAGAGCATCCCATAGTGATCTGGATGCTGGTGTCCCCACACACTAGCGAGTCGCAAGAAGGCCCGAGTCCAATTAACTACAGTTCGAGCTACCTTCCGCACCCTCCCGGCCTTCTCATCCTCCTTCCTCTTCCTCCTGCTGTCCCCCGACCGCTTCCTGCCCTCCAACAACCGGAATATATTGATATAACGCCTCTTCTGAATTTTACGCTGCAACTTCTTCAGAACCCCTTCCCACAATTCCGAGAAAGCAGCCAAAGTAGGCGTCTCCCTGCCCAATCCCTTCCGCTCCGCACTCCTGCCTCCCTCTCTCTGCACGCCCTCCTCCGTCGTCGAGGAACGAGACGAAGAATCCGTTGAAGACGATGAAGAGGACCCAGATTTACGACGACGTCGACAAGCATGTTTACGTTTTCTTTTAGCCTTCCTACTCACCCCCTCGCTTGCCCCTGTTCCGCTGCCCACCCCCTCCTCCTGATCTGCCGTCAACTCACCTGCCACATCTGTCGCAGTCTCCAAATGTAGGCTTGGCTCTTGCTGCTCAACGATCATCGGAGATGCTAAATCCGGCTCTCCCGCCCGTCCTTCAGACCCGTGACTCCTTGGCATGCTCAAGGCCCCACCATCTTTCTGTAGCAGGCAGCACCTCATGTGACCCCCTGCGTACTGCCATCCCGGAGGTACCTGCGGAGAGAAGACAGCAAACGGAGAAGGGGAACCTGCCAAGGCCCAAGGAGGTTGCCACACCCCCAACCAATCTGCCCGAGACGAACTTTGCCCCCCCCCCGCCAATGTTCCCAAGCCGAAGGATAAACGCCAGCTGATACACCGGGGCAGTCTGCCATACCAGCCAGCCCGGACGAGTCGCCACCTGCCATCCACCCAGTCGGGCGCCCTTCCACAGACCCCAAACTCGCCTGCCCCTCAGAACCCCCCACAACCCCTCGTCCTCGAGCACCCCTAAACCATCCCTCTCACCCTACATCCCGACCTCCCAAGGTCCCACGTCTTTCTGCCATATGCACACACCCCCTAACCCCCCTCCCTGCTGAATCTGCCATCTCTCCAAGCCCACTCCCCACCTCTGCACCTCTTCCCCTGCCTGCCGGTTGCCCCACTCCACTGCTTTGCCCCCTTTTATTGCTAGCCTTCCCCTTTTTGTTCCTGGACCCCCTTACCAAGCTCTCGTTGCCCCGCTGGTCCCCTTGAGCAGCCCCCGCCCCCACCTCCCTTCCGGCTCCCCTTTCCCTTCTCACCCCCCTACCCCTGCCTGCTCCTCTCCCTTCACCCTTACGTTGCGGCATCCTTACAAAACAGCCTACCCTTATTCCAAGCCCCCTCCCCACTTGTCTATTCCCTTCTCCTTGCTGTATTTATTTTAAAATCAATGTTCTAGTATGCAACGTTTATTTTATTTATTGATTTATTGTTTTCTTCTTGCCCTGCACTCCCCTTTCCCCTTTCCACCTTCCAACCCCCTTCCGAAGAATAGAACCTGCTCCCGCAAAACCGCACTTGCCTGACCGTCACCGCACACTGGCGCCGCGTGTTAGACGCTCCCCCCTCGCTATCCACAGTCTCCTTGCCACCAATGCTGAATTTTTTAACCCTCCAGCACAGCTCCAGCCGTCCAGCATGACCGCCACCCCGAGCTCTGTCTCCCGGCGTGCACACCGAACCCCTGCTCCGCCCCCTTGGTCGGTGCCTCATTTGAAATCATTGGCTCCCGCGACTTCCCTCAGCCCGCGGGAGCCAATGAGATCCGAGACGCACTGCGTCTCACAAGACGGCCCCCATGCTGCCGACACAACGGGGGGTGCGACGCGCCCCCCCCCCCCCCCCCCGGTTAACAGCGGCCCCGCGGCCTTCCTGTTCCTGGAGAGCTTATATTTGTTTTGTACCTGATGCAATGAAGAGTTAAATGGCTTGCTGAAGACCACAAGGAGAGTCAGTGGGATTTGAATGCTGGTTTTATGATTCTAGGTTGCTGCCTTAACCATTAGACTACTCCTACACTGCTCTTCCTTGAACAACGTCTCCAAATGGGTTAGTTGTGCATATAACATGACAGAAATGAATGTCATTCCTAAGTCATGTTATGCTGGATATGATCTCAGCCTCTCAAGTTTACTTCTAGTGCTCACCTTAGTCTTTGCATTGTGCCAAAGAGAGCTTCTTCCTGGAGTATGTAGGATATAATATGTATGGGCAAAATATCAAGGAATAAGGACAATGCCAACCAATACAATTGGCCCAAAAACAAAGCACACAAAGAAGGCAAAACCTCCACAGACCTAACGATCAGTACACATAGAGATCAGAGATGGACCAGTCCTATAACACAAATTTCTTTATTTAGAGAAGCCGGACTTGGCTAGGTTTTGGCAGAAAAGCCTTCATCCTGTTCTACAAACAAATATACATAAAAAACAAAATATAAACAATACAATTATAAAATAAATTTTAAAGTAAAAAAAATACAGACATCATAAAAGCTAAATATGATTACATATAGAGAGACATTTACCAGACTTTCAAAATGAAGCTTCCAATACTTATAATTAGATGTGCAAAAACAGCATTTACTAAATAAAACTAAATTATAAATTTACTTGAGACATATAAATATTAGCAATACAGACAAATTATTAACAGTGGTTCAGTAAAAAATAGTAGATGAATATTAATATTAAATAATTATTAGATTAATAATCAAATGTGAAATGTGTATGAAAAAACCCATAAAACATAATACCAGAAACACTCTCAGACTTAAAAAATAAACAATTAAATTATAAAGGTTGGAACATAAAAGATAGGTAAAAAGTGACAAAGTAAGATTGAAAAATTAAAATACAAAATACAAAAAAAAGGGCTAAATAACATCAGAGAATTCTTACTGCAAAAACATTCGAAAACGTTTAATTTATATACGGAAAACAAACATCTGTCAATCTCTGGAAATGGCAGTAAAACTTATAGACAATGGGAATTTGCAAGGATTCAATGCATTATATAAAATTAATTAAACCCTTATAAACATTAAATAAGAGAATACACCCACTAAAGCACACTGTAGAACACAGCATGTTATACATTTGCACAGTCACATTTTTACACATATTTTAGTATATTTGATTATACATGTTATGGATATATGCTCGAACTGATTTTTTTCTGTGTTCCTTTTCCTGTGCTCATGCTGCATATTATGACATGTCTTATTATTATCATGATTTATTATGTACTTTATATTTTATATTATTATGTATTTTATATTGGCCATTTTTATGTTTTTATATTACAAAATGCCCCTGATGAAGGCAGACCATGACAAAACACGGTCGTGTTGAGCTGAATACATTTACATTGTGGCTATTTATCTGCTCTGTGGCTTTTTAAATTACCACTTTCTGTTTTTCTTTTTGTCAGGGACCTTTTTTGGTAGGGGCTGTCCCCCATTTTTTTGTGGGGGGGGTTTGTGTTGTTTTGGTCATGATACAGGGCACCTTCTCCAGTGCAGAGACCTTTGTGCTCTGCTAGATAGTCCTCAAGGAGGAAGAGCTGCTTTACCCCCCCCCCCCCCCACACACACACACACAATGAAACAGACCTTCTCATTCTACACCAAGAAGGATCTGGGAGAGGATTCTTATGGTCTTAGCAAGGTAAGAATATCATTCCATACCTAAATACATAGCTCACAAGAGGATACCTAGCTGTAGGCAGATACCCAATGTGCAGGCAGGGACATAAGATAGCCAGGGCTAGGCCAAATATGAGCCAAGACAGGCCAGTCCTCTAAGGCGAAACTCTCTGAGGGTAAGGAAAGAGCAGCAGCAGTCACAGAGGTGAAAGATAGCAGTTCATCCACAAACACATAAGATCCAGAAGCACATAGCACAATCTGAACCAGGCAAAGAGAGTAGGCACACATATACAAGAATAGCAGTGGCAAGATACAATGTGCCATAGGAGTGGCAGGACAGGCAGGACACATGGTAAGTGCTGGGAACTAGGATGTCAGAAGGGAGTAATGTCATGGTTCCCCCCCCCCAGTGCTCACATACCATAGCTCCTGCACACCTGTACAGGGCAGACCCCCAACCCAAAAGCAACAGAAGGATAGAGGTCAGGTGGATGGCAAGGGGAGAACTGGTGAAATAAGTGTGGTCCTAAGCATTAATTCCCCATTTATCTCCAACAGATGCTTCCATAAACTCCGTGACTTGGAGTTAATGAAGATATGATTCAGGGCCATGCAGAGGACCTGGCCCTAACAGCTGGAGCTCTTTTTGTAGGAGGTGCAACAACAGCAAGATAAGTCATTGCAGATATTGCATGGATGTCACATGTACGGAGGAGGCCCCAGATCACCATTTGCAATGTGCAAAACCATGTGATGCATGCCAGCATCACGCATACATGACATGGAATGCCAATCTGGGGCATTGTATGCATTGCCACAGCAGCTAGGACACAGGATTGGTGGTATACCACAGACAGCCCTGTATAGCAGCTTGCATATGTGGAAGAGAGGGCCCAAAGTGTGCACAACAGGACACTGTATGACAAAACACATGGAATAGCAATTGGGGGAGGGGGGGTCAATAGCAAGGATCTCAAACCCACAAGAAGGGCCACATGGAGAGAAAGAAGTATGTATGGGATCCAGAAAGGTTAGTATGTTCAGATGGTGGATGGTTATGGCATGAGAATGTGGAACACAGGAGCACTATGCAGGTGCCACAGTTAACACCTGGGCACATATGTAAGCTACAAACATGTGTGAGACACTGATGGATTTAGAGCAAATTACAATGTGGAGACCCTTAAGAACATAAGAACATAAGATATGCCATACTGGGTCAGACCAAGGTCCATCAAGCCCAGTATCCTGTTTCCAACAGTGGCCAATCTAGGTCATACGTATCTAGCAGTATCCCCAAGAGACACAGGTTCCACAATGCTTGTATTGGGTCAAGCATTGATATCCTGGGTCCCTTTTTAATAATGGTTTATGGACCTTTCCTCCAGGAACTTGTCCAAACCTTTTTTTAAACCCAGCTACACTAACAGCCCTTACTACATCCTCCGGTAACAAATTCCAGAGTTTGATTACACGTTGAGTGAAAAAATATTTTCTCTTATTTGTCTTAAATAGTTTACCCTGTAGCTTCATTACATGTCCCCTAGTCTTTCTACATTCTGATAGCACAAACAATCGATCTACGTTTACCCGTTCCACTCCATTCATTAATTTATAGACCTCTATCATATCTCCCCTCAGTCGTCTCTTCCAGGTTGAAGAGCCCTAACCTTTGTAGCCTCTTTCATAGGCGTAGCCTTCCATCCCCTTTACCATTTTGGTGGCTCTTCTCTGTACCTTTTCTAATAACGCTATATCCTTTTTAAGATACGGCGACCAGAATTGCACACAATATTCAAGGTGCGGTCGTACCATGGAACGATACAGATTTCTCAACTTACTACTAGATAGTCTTATCAAAGGGTTATGAAACATCAAACAGGGCTTCATCCTCCTGTTTCGACATCTCTGAAGCATTTGATTCCATACTGCACCACCAACTTTTTATCAGTCTTCAAGAGATTGGCCTAAGTAACAGCATATTCTTCGAGTCCTACTTAAAGGACCATAGCCAACAGATAAAAGTCCAAACTAAGGAATCACACCCTCTCATCTAACAGCAAGGAGTTCCACAAGGCTCATAACTCTCAGTCCTACTCTTCAACATTTACATCCAATCATTGTGTTCATTAATCCAAAAGTATAATATCAACTATCAGATTTATTCTGATATTATGATCTATGCACTATTCTCCATGAATAAACCAGACTATAGTAGACTATCCAAATATTTTGAGACAGTAGTACAATGGCTATATCTTCATAACCTTGTTATCAACTATAAGAAGACTGAGGTAATCCACTTAACTAGAGATGCTTCCTTCAACCCACCACAAACACTCAGATTGGCAGACACAGTACTCCAAATCAAAAGTGAGGTCAAATACCTCAAAATCATCCTGGATCGAGAGCTAAATCTATAAACTTAAATCAAACACACTGCTAAATCAGCAAACTTCAAGCTGAGGACACTGAAGAATCTATGTCCTTTGCTAAAACTGGATGACTTCCACACTGTCTACCAAGCAATAATAATCCCCCTTTTAGATTACAGAAACAATTTATCAAACACTCATTATACCCACTTCAGCTAGCTCAAAACATAGCAGCTCAGATAATTTTCGGTGCACCATGACTTTCCCACATCACCCCCATATTAAAGCAATTGTACTGGCTCCCTATTATTACTAGAATCAGATACAAGGCAATACTGAACACATTCAAGGTAATACACAACCCATAGAATGCATACAGACACTAAATTACAATTGCCAAGAGTGATAGATTAAGAAGGCACAGTACTAGGAATCTCCTTACTGTACCACTCCAGATAGTGAAGAGTAATCAGGCTACATGTAACTGTGTTTCCACTCTCTATGCCCCAACCATCTGGAACTCCCTACCAGCTGAACTAAGAGCCATAGAAATGCTAGCAGACTTCCGAAAGAGACTAACGATTCACCTGTTTTTAGAATCTTTCAGACTAGAAATACATCATCTACACATCGGTGTCAGGATGTCAGACCCCAGAGCAACTACCAGTGCTAAATAAAATAAATATATACAGAGTCATTCCGAGGCGCTTTGGGACATCCCCACTATTCGGGCCCTCTTCCGACCCCGCCTAACTTCCCCGCACGTTGTATGGGGATGTTAGATTGGGGCGGGAAAGGGGCATTATGGGGGAGGAGTTAGGGCAGGCAGTGGGCTGTCGATGGCCCTGTACGTACAGGGCCAATTCCAATGTCAACCCTGTACGTCCGGGGCCAGCTGCCTGTATGGGGAACTTATTCCACCTTTGAGGTGGAATAAGTTCCCCTAGTTGGAGCGGGACGGCGGGCCCGGCAATCAGAGGAGATAGCAGGGGGGGGGGGGGGGTAGAAGAGATTGGGAAGGGGTTGGGAGGTCAGATCGGGGGTCAGGCTATGGTGAATGAAGCATTTTTACCAGCAGCCGTGGATCGTGTCTTTTGAATGAAGCACAGTGCCATGGCAACCGGATGCCATGGCATTGCAGCTCCATTCAAAAGCCCTGATTGAGTTATTCAGGCAAGGCCTGTACATGCAGGTAGAACTCATATTGAGAGAGGTCCGCAAGCACCAGAGTGTTTCTGGGTCACTAAGATGTCCATGTGAGCAGGACCGTACTAAGCTAGAAATGTGCCCTGTGTGACTAATGAATCTGGTGCCCCTCTCCCACCCAGCCACGTGCAATAATTCACCATTTTTGAGTTTCCTGGAAGTCAGTGATGATATTAATGCCCCTTTTCTGTACTTGCGCCCTGTATGGCTGCACTGCTCACACATTCTTATGTACAGCCCTGCGTGTGAGTGCCTATCATAAATAAAAACACTGGCTGGGCATCTGTCTGTGCATGAATGCCATATACCACCACAAACAAGATGCAGAGGATCTGAAATGCAAATGGGAGGAGTTAAAAGGAAAACCAAAACAAAGGCCGTGGAGAGAAGACCAGATGACCAGCCTCAGCCCCTCAACTACCTGGAGCAACAGTTGTTCCAAACAATAGATGTGGAGACAGTGAGGGGCCCTGGATACATCAAGACCCTCCCAGGAACACAGTAAGTATCTATAGCACACACTGTCTTAACTTTCCCTGCATACATTGCCTGTTCTTTTTGCTACCTCCTCTCCATCTGGGTCAAATGTGCAGATATGCTAACACCTATCACCCTCACCTCACAGGCATCACCCATTGCGGGAATGTGTGTCTCTTGCTCTGATAGGGTACATGCAGCAGAGGAGACCTGGGTCACAGTAAACAATGGTATATCAAAGAATGGTGTATGTTATCCTCACTTCTTAAGAGTGATGTGCTTCACTAGTAGGCTGCTCCTCTGGTAATCTCTCTCTCTCACTCCATTCTGTGTGTGCAGAAATCATGACCAACACATTTCAGCTGCAATAGTCAGGCACCCCTCAGATCATCACCCTAGTACTGCTAAAAGTGTATCAGAACATCTTAAAGGGGCCTCCACTCTATTTCACTTCCTGGGCCTTCTACATGGGTATGTCTGAACAGAATCCAACTCTATCCTCACTATTTGGCCCCTGCACCCCAGCCATGTAACTCCAACAGCATTTCCCCATTTGTTTGCCCTTCTACAGGTTGCTGCATCTGCCTTTGTTTGAGTACAGCACACAGTTATGGGCATTTGGCAGTTTGGTGCATGTGCATCATCTCTGTGGGTGGTGATGGAATGTGTGCAGATGTCATCTCCATACCATGCACTCTCCTATCACCACTCCCAGTGTGTACTGTTGAACATGTGGCTTGCTGTGAACATGCAGAGTCTGTGGCATTGGAAGACACAGATGCTAGACCCTATCCATGTTGATTCTGATCATAGCCCTCACTTGCATGAGGCATTCATCCATACATAGCAGCATATATGCACGTAAAATGCCTTTGTAAAATTACCATCTGTCTCTATACGCTAAGGGCCCGATATTCATCTAGGCTGGCTATGCGCCGCTATGGTGCATAGCCATCTGCGCCAACCCTTAACCCCAGATATTCAATGCCGTGGTCATATGCGGTCCCAGCATTGAATATCCGGGTTTGCCACACAGCCTCCCAGCTGCAGTAACTAACCGAGCAGCGGTGATATTGAATGCTGCCCAGTTAGCTCCTCCGGCTAAATGTGAAAAAAAGAATCACTGACCCCAGTCAGGTGGAGTCACGAACAGCTTCTTTCTGCAAACTCACTAGACCCTTATTTCAGAATTAGTGTCCACAGTCATTTTTTTTATATGGTTTATAAACAAAAACAAAATTTGTTGTCAATGGGGCAGGCCCTGTCCCATCAGCTTGTCATTTAATTGCTTTAATAATGACATTAAGTACCTCCCTTAATCACTTCATGACTTAGAAACACAGAGCCATACTTAGGGGGGAAGAGGGGCATTTACTAAGCTGAGGTAAAATCGGCCTAGTTTACCATGGGAGTCACTAACCTTCAGTGACTTTTTACTTCAGGTTAGTAACTTCCATGGTAAACAAATAACACAGCTTGCAGTAAATCACCACAATCTGTGTTATTCCCAGGAAACAATAACACCAAACCAAAGCTGGGCTTATATTTCCCCAGGGAGCATCAGGCTGCAAACATGCAGCCCATTGCTCCCAGCCATCATCTTAAAGGGGCCCCAAGAGTACTATTAAACTGGTGGGCTGGGGATCCCTATCTCCTGACACCATGAAGAAGTATTGGTACCACACCCCACCCCCTCATATTTGTCTGAACCCCCTTTGTAGTGGTATTACTGTGACTACCTCTAGTAGATTGCGGGAGCCATTTTGAACCTGGTGCTGGCCCAGATAGAAGCAAGTAAAGGTTGCTACCATTTGGGTCTCACTAGACCACCAGGCTTCCTATGAGGTAGGTCTGGGGGAGCCATAAGGGGGTGTGGAGCTTCTGCTTGGGCTGCTGGGATGTGAAGAGTTTGAAGCAGTCTTCCACTATGGCTTTGGTGGGAGGATGGTTCAGATATCTATCAGGGGAGGGGGTGGATGGACCAGACTCTTTTGTGGTGTTGGGAGGCCCAACAGTTCAACAGCACCCTCACAGCTCCTTCAAGATGGTGGCCAAGAGCACTGGGCCACATGTTTGCAGCTCAGTACTCTTGGTGGAAAAATAAGTCAGTTTTGAGCTGGCATTATTTTGCAAGAATACACCGACTTTCGGTAATTTGTCGCCAACTGTGATATTAGTTTGAAAACTAATGAGCTGTTTTTCATGCATTTACTTGCTTTCCATCTTCTTGGTATTCAAAGCATGTTGAAATAACACATTATTGCCTTTTAATGTGCCTAATAACGTGCATTATTGCTGTAAAAAACATTGGTAACTAGCCCTCTTGCCTCTACTTATTCAGAGACTCGTTGCTGAGTTTATTTTATATTTCTAGTGAATATTTTGGGCAGAGCCTCTTACTGTAGCTCCTCGGTATGTATACGTTTTCCTTCTTAATGGGAAATAAAAGGTTTAATTTTGTTTTGGTTGGAATCATTAGGATTACATGCAAATGAGTAACATATTACTACAGCAATAAAAAAATCAGATATCTATATATAAGACATAGCTGGGCCAATATTCAGTCCGTGGCTTTCTTTAACCTCTGGCCACCATGAGCAAACTATACTGGATACTCAGCAGCAGTATTTAGTTTGACAGTTTGTATCCCATTTTATCTATAGAGTCACACAACACATCAAACAATGACAATACAGTGGTCATAGCATAGGAGACATCAAAAAAGTAGATCCATGTTCATGATACCGGTAAAGATGACTAATTATTCATCTTTCCCAAAATACACCCTGAAAAGGTGGGTCTTTGTATCCTACAAAGAGACAGTGAGATCGCCAATGGTCCATATCCTATTTGGGAGTGCATTCCAAAGCCCAGGCGCATAAAGCAAGGCCCGTGCACACACAATTTGGCTACTCCTTGCCCTTAAAACTGGGATATTATAGGTTCTGCATGCAAGACCTCCTAGTTCTGATAGATGGATCCTCCTGTAACATATGCAAAAGGCACCCTGTAGATAAATCATGTGCAATCTTAAGCATGGCCATTAAGACTTTATTCCTAACTCAGCTGGTAACGAAGACAATCCAGATTTCCAGTATCCAGATATTGGCTGCCACTGAATATCCATTATTTGCAGTCAGTGCCTCTATCTGGATAAGTGCCAGCATCTCCCCAGCTGTACCCATAGACCGCCCCAGCACTATCCAGGTAGTGCTGTGGAGATCAGAGGAAATATTCAGTGGTATTATCTAGATAGTGCACTGACTATCGGTCAAACTGAGATTTATCTGGTTAGCAGGTCCGGTTACCCAGATCAATCCTTTTGAATATTGGCTTCAGCATCACAAGGAAACAATTGAGAAGTGCAATCAATTTGTTAACTATTTTAATACTGTGATCAAGCAGCAACTAAACTCAGAATAATAAGAAGGGCCTGATTAGAGAATAACAGATGGAATACCATCCATAGCCCTCTGATGCTAGTTCTGAGCACTTCAAGATTCCCAGAAGACAGCCTGAAAGAACAGCAACTACAGAGCCAAAGCACAAAGGCAGCCCCTGGAATAGTCCCGGCCATCTTGTGATGGACCCATAGCAGAAGGCCCCTGGCATCCATCTTCTGCGTTTGCTTGTGAACTATGGTGACACAAGCCATGGGAGAAAAAAAGACTTGAGGCAGAAATGAACATTTAAAGACTTCAGTGGATGATTTGTGGGTATCCAAACCAGAACTTGGAACATAGGTGGAGTATAAATTTCAAATTTATTTTTGTAAGTCGGCAGTGAATTTCAATGAAAATCAGATTTTATAAATCTGTCTGCACTGTATATGGATAAACATAGGGAGGTAGTTCTAGTAAATGTCAAGTTTGTCTGCATTTTGTAGGAGTGGGGCAGGATTAGGGAATGGTTTCCACCAATGTGCAGACATTAGAATTTCTGAAAGTATGTCCATATTTTACCTCAGTAAAAATATCCACAAAAGCTAGCAGTGCAAATGTGTGTGAACAATTTCCCTGGGATACTTTTCAAAGTGAAGGTATATGTATATGTTTAATTTTAAAATCCAGCGATGTCCTCCAGGTGAAAAGGGCAGACACATTTTTCACCTGTGGAGGCAATTTTCAAAACTTTGCTAGAGCAACAGCCCCTAGTGGAGAAGGATGGAGAGAGAGAAAGATGAGACAGAAACGGAGAAGGTTTTATAAAGTAATTACCTGGGGTCCTGCAAGTCTGTGTGAGAAGCTCTGGTGAGGTTGTTGGTTGAAGTTGTGTGACGGTGGTATTAGTAGAAGACCAGAGCCACAGGTTTTCCGCCAGATGAAAGGAGGAGAGGTCCAGTGGCAGCAGTGAGGTTGCAAGTGGAGCTCTGCATTATAAAGAACTGGAATGAGGCTTGAAAAATGGGAAAAATGGTAGAAACCATTATAAAGAACAAAATTACTGAACATGTAGATAGTCATGACTTAATGGGAGACAGTCAGCATGGCTTTAGCCAAGGAAGGTCTTGTCTTACTAATCTGTTACGTTTTTTTGAAGGTGTGAATAAACAGGTAGACAAAGGTGAGGCAATTGATATAGTGTATCTGGATTTTCAGAAAGCCTTTGACAAGGTCCCTCATGACAGACTCTTGGCAAAATTAAAAAGTCATGGGGTAAGAGGCAGAATACTATTGTGGATCAGAAACTGGTTACGAGATAGAAAGCAAAGGATAGGGCTAAATGGCCAATTTTCCCAATGGAGAAAGGTGAATAGTGAAATACCACAGGGATCTGTGCTGGGCCCACTGCTTTTTAACATATTCGTAAATGACCTGGAAATGGGAACAACAAGTGAGGTAATCAAATTTTCTATATTTTGATGGCGTAAACAATTGATCTAGATTTACCCATTCCACTCTATTCATTATAGACCTCTATCATATCTCCCTTCAGTCGTCTCTTTTAAGTTGTTAAAACCTATGAGGATTGTGAAAAACTGCAAGAGGACCTTGATAAATTGGAAGACTGGGCATCCAAATGGCAGATGAAATTTAAATTGGACAAGTGCAAAGTTATGCACCTAGGAAAGAACAGCACAAACTATGTTTACACAATGCAAGGTTCCACATTATGAACCACCACCCAGGAAAAAGATTTAGGCGTCATTATGAATAACATGTTGAAACCCTCTGTCCAGTGTGCAGCGGCGGCTAAGAAGGCAAATAGAATGCTAGGAATCATAAGGAAAGGAATGGAGAATTAAACAAAGGATATCATAATGCCGCTGTATCATTCCATGGTGGACCACACTCTGAATATTGTGTACAATTCTGGTCATCGTATCTTAAAAAAGGATATAGCAGAATTAGAATAGGTACAGAGAAGAGACACCAAAATGGTAAAGCATGGAAGGATACCCCTATGAAGAGAAGCTAAAAAGGTTAGAGCTCTTCAACCTGGAAAAGAGATGGCTGAGGGGAGATATGATAGAGGTCTATAAATTGATGAATGGAGTGGAACAGGTAAACGTAGATCAATTGTTTATGTCATGAAAATATGGAAAGACTGGGGGACATGCAAGGAAACTACAGTGTAACCTATTTAAGACTAATAAAAGAAAATATTTTTCACCAAACGTGTAATCAAACTCTGGAATTTGTTAATGGAGGATGTAGTAAAAGCTGTTAGTGTAGCCAGGTTTAAAAAAGGTTTGGACAAGTTCCTGGAGGAAAGGTCCATAAACCATTATTAAAGGGGACCCGGGAAAGCCACTGCTTGCCCCAATACATGCATTGTGGAACCTGTGTCTTTTGAGAAAACTGCTAGCTACTTGTAACCTAGATTGGCCACTGTTGGAAACAGGATACTGGGCTTGATGGACCTTGGTCTGACCCAGTATGGCATATCTTATGTTCTTATGTTTTTATGTTCTTATTCCATGGCTGTGGCCCGAGCCACAAAAATTGACTGTGCTTCTTGCTACAATTAAAAGAGTCACAGGGGTTGTTTTCCTAAGGTAGGGGGGAGGAGTGCAACGGCAGTGTGAGAGAAAAGCCAATGTGAGGAGCATTTGCAGCCTGCATAATTGCAATGCCAGAGGGGGCCCTGTTGAAAGAACAGTTCTACCATACCAAGCTGACCTTCTCACTGTAGGCATGGCTATCTTCCTTACCTCTTCACACTGTTCTTTCAGCAGTTGAGCTGGAAAAGGAGATGCCTGGGACCTTGTGTCCAATTGCTATTTATTTCTATATTAAACTAGTTCACCATTTAAACCCCAACACAGAACCCTACAATCATTCCTAGGTTTTTCAGATTCTTTCCTTTTTGACTGTTTGGAAATCCATATTCTGATGAATCTTAGAGCTGTTGTAAACCATCTGCTATGTGACTCAGGTCCTATTTCCAACAGAGCCAGATCCTTTGGCAAGACACCTGTTCTAACGGCAGTTACAGTTCTATTGCCTGCGGGACCCTAGCCTGGGCCCTAGGGCTTACAGGCTTAGGGCTGCCTTGTAATGTCCTTGAATAAAGCTTTTCTGACTGTCCCCAGTGGAATTCTGGGACTTGAAGTTAGGCTTTTCTTGAGCAAGGACAAAATGTAGTGTGAGACCGTTGGTAAGGCATACAAGAATATTTATTTTTCTATGGGGATTTCCAAGGCATTGAAATTCAAACACAAGGCATTAGGATACTTCTCCAACACAAAGGATAACAGAAGATAACTGGCAACTGAGGTAAATGGAAACTAAAAGTCCTGCTAACCTTAGCAGCTGTTTCTCATTAAACAAAACAGTACTCAGCACAGCATCTTCTACCTCTTTCAAACAAAAGGTAAACTTTCTTCTTGGCACAACTGTTGTTTTCCCTTTTAAACAAACTTCTGGCAACACCCAACTTTTACACAACTGTGGTATTCCCAGTTCAAACAAACGTCTGGTAACACACAGCTTCTTTGCTTTAGAAGACAATTCTCACTTGGTAAAACACATCCTTGGCTTTAGAAGACTATTAGCAGTTACAGAGTTATGCACAATACAGCTTCTCATTCTTTCTCAGCTCTGCTTAGTAAGGCTCAGTCTTCTTTTAAACAGAATGAGCAATCCATTGGAGAGATTCCTAGGTCAGACTCTGGCACATAAGAATTGACCTGCATTTCCTCCTGGGCTAAAGAATGCTCATTGCCTTCTACAGTCTTAAAAGCTTCCTCAGCTTCTCTGTCTTGTAGGAACTTTTGAAACTGGCTCCACAGCAAATCTTTCTGATTGGGCACCGTTACTTTGGGAGAATAAGCCTTTCTCTCAGGGAACACTTGTGCTAATGTTTCTAGGGTTTTTAGCTCAGCTGCTCTGCTCACTGCTGGGGTTTGGCTTTTTCCACTCTCAAGCGTCTCCACCCACCTTCTGGCAGTTGTAGGGGCTCAGGTCTGGCTCTTGTACACTAGCTGTTGCAAACTGTTCCTGTTCATCTGTAAGCTGTTCAGCTATACATCTGTTGGCTTCACCTCTAGGAGCATTTCTCAGACATCCTCTGCTTCCTTTTCTACTGACCTCTTTCAGCTTCTGGAAGTCAGACTTCTTGTGCCTTTCTCCACTCCTTCTCTCATCAGATCTCTCCTGAAAGCCTTCCTGGAATCCTTCTTCCTCTCCAGGATCTCCCAGGGCTCTGGGATATCTCTTCCCACTGGAATCCTCTTGCTCCAGGATCTCTCCTTCTCCTGTGGAAGTGACTCTCCCTTCCTTCCTTCCTCTCTGGTCAGTGAGGTTTTAAAAACCGTTTCTTCCCTGCCACACCCTTGCCTTCGCACAGGCCTTTCCAATCAATATCTAAGCCTGCCCCCACTTCAGAGTCTGGGCGTGGCTTAGCCTCAGCAGAGACAGGATTTTTTTTCTTTCCTGCTCTGCAAGCTCTGTGCACAGCTTGTCTGTCACTTGTTTTAAAGGCAGAAACATGGTTTTCTTCTATCTCCATCTGTTTTTGGCCGCTCTCCTCATCACAAGCCATAACTTTGATCTGTGCTTAAATCTCTGATTACTTCATCGCTGAGCTGAGGAAGATCAGAGCCAACAGAGAACTTAGTAAAATCAGGATTTATTTCCAGTTCAGTAGCAGAATCCAGCATTTTTCCTATGGGACCTGCCCGTTAGTTGTTGCTTAATGTCTTGCCATCTAAAGCAGTCACCAAGTGCCTCAATGGTAGTTCACCTGTCTGCAGATTACAGAAAATCCACACCAGCTTCATTTGTAGCTTCTCCTCAGCATAATGCATCATTTTCCCCTCCCAACCAGTGTTTACATTACAGGAATCACCTCCAATAGCTTGAAGAGTTTTGTCTGCTCCTCTCTCTCAGCCATGCAACCAAATTATCAGCAATTATTTCTGCATGAGTCTTCTCTTTAGTTGCTCTTGCAGGAACAAAATGCCACAGACATCTGTCTCCTGGCTCCATACAAACTGTGTAATGTTCCTCTTTCACCTTACCAGGATACATTTTGCCATTCTCATCTGCCTTTAACATGAGCCTGGTATCATCATGACGACCATCAAAGAAAATGCAACTGATGCTATTCTGCTACAATTCCCCCTCAAACTGTACCTACAATGTTTTTTCATGATTCTTGCCTGAGCCCTCTTCACCTTCTGATTAATCACCAAAGCAGTGTCCAAATGAGTGATGAGTCCTGCATCAAGCCAGGCAGCAGTAGTAATCTCTGCTGGCACTCTCAGTCCAGTATGGTGTCTTAAACTGGCAAGGGCTATGTTGGTTATATCCTCAGTATTATACTTTGGCCTCTTCCTAGCTTTCTCTAGAGGAACAGGAGCTTCCTCCATTGGTTCTTCCGCCACGTCATCCAAATCTCCCTGTTCTACTTCAAGCACAGATCTCTCCATCATCTCTATTGACTGAGCTAGCTAGGCTGAGTGACCAAATAATTTTGGGTCTTCTGCTGTTCTTTTTTCACTCTTCATTATCCACTTTTCTTCATTCCCCTTCCTTTTTGCCCGCCTTTCCTTCTGTAGTTCTTGTCTTCTGGTCTCAGGAGATTGACTAGTCCAATCTGATGTGGTCCAACACTCTCAATGTTCTCTCTTTGACCTTTTATAAAGGCTAACTCAATCACAGGTATCTTCTTCTCTCTGCTGCAGTCATAAAGTATGTGTATTTCACTGACAGACAGAATTGCATCCCACATCAGCACAACTCTTTATTTCACACTTGCAGGTAAGTACGTCCATCAGTCTGTTGAACTTCTCCATAAATCTCTTTCTCCCCCAATTTTTCTCTACCCACAGAAACTTTGTTGGCTTGTTCACTGCTGGCATTCACACTATGGAACTCCCTCCCAACGAGCTTGAGGGCGTTAGATGACCTCACAGACCTCCGCAAAGATGACCTCACAGACTTCCGCAAAGATCTCAAAACATTCTTATTTATAGAAACCTATGAGCATTCAGGCAACATCCCCTACCCAAACAATAACACTACTACCTCCACCAACTAAACACACATCCATACTACCCACACACACAAATCTTTCATACCACGTTATTAAATACCTTCATGTTAAATGTTACCTCAATTGTACATTACTGTTAAGTAACTGTACTGTCTAAATGTTTACATGTACCCTAATGTTAAATGTAACCCTCCAATTGTGATGTGACGTGACCACCTTGATTGAAGGAAAAGGTGGCATACAAATCTGTCTAAATAAATGGATTTTAACTTTGTTTTAATCCTAATGTGGCTGTTTATAACAGGATCACTGAATTTTGGATTTCCTTTGTACCACTGAGCAAGTAATCCAGCCGTTAGGTCATTGACCAGTTTAACAGTGCTGTAGTTTTGTCTGCCTTGATCACTGAGGTCTCTCAAATTCAATCCATATGTAATGAGATCCCTGACAGTTGGTATTTCAGCTACAGGTAGTTCTCTGCCTAATCCCACCAAATGATGTAAATGAGTCCAAACTTGCAGTCTTGTTTTTCTATTGGACATTTTCAATATAAGATTAATGTTTTGATGAGGCTATGTTGAAAACCTGTGAATGAGAAAATGAAACTAATGTGTTAGTGTCAATATGGGTAAATAAGTAAGATAAATTGATAATTAAGGCACAAAAGGAAAAAATATGCGATGCAAACACATAAAAGCTATTATCAGAGCACTTAAACATATTTCAGTAATTGCATAATTTCCTAGAGATTTCAGTTGGGTAAATAATATATTGCACAAAATTTAAAGCTACTGTAGTTGTTGATTTGCCACATGAAATTGTACCATTTTTTCACTAGTGCTTTATAAAATTATGACATCTCCAAAACTGACATAGCCTAACACTCCAGACAATGCAAATCTACTCATGTTGTTGCATTTCCCACCCTATCTCTGCTGTTCCTGGATTGTCTCCATTTGAAGCAGATAAACTTGCACATGTTTTGCTTTTACCCATGTGAACAGCTTTCAGAAAGCTTCTTCCCAAGGACTCAGTACCCAAGCCACAAATATTTATGATAAAGGTATCACAGGTAAAATTTCTTAGCTCAGTCACCAAATATAAAGTTATGGCTGCTTTAACTACATCAGCCATATGAAGGAAGCTCTTCAATGCATTTTCAAATCTCACAAAGAAAGCAAGGAAGAAGACACAGAATAGTGAACTTGATGAAGGCAGGTCATTATTGGCTTTATACAGAAGCACAGAGCCAGCATGGTAACCTACTATTTATTCAGTGCCACTATCTACATGTATGGTGGCGCTCAATATACGGATTAAGTCGAACATCATCGACAGTGCTCAACTTAACCCAGTGACTGTCAGCTAAAAATATGGCCCTGTGTTTTCTGAGCTCCTACTTTTATGAGCAAAGACCCTCTGAGAATTTTCTAAGCACCTAATTAAGCGCACAATACTCTATTCTACACACTTGATTTGCTTATAATACTCATTCAGTGTGTGCTGATTTATGTAGGCGGATGGGCCCTTAATTTGTTTCCTGGTGCAATACAGCATCTGACTCACTCTCTGATCCTAATTTCAAATCAAAAGACCATTTGAGCCATTCCTCTTCTGCAGGATTTTCATTGGTTTCTAGTTTTTTGCTCACCACCTAGTTTTTTGTTAACATAGCCAACAGCCCTAGTAATGAAATTCGACTTCCCACCTTTCAGAGTGGCTTTGAAATTTCTATTAATATGCTCACTATTTAACACATATTTATTTTAGTAGCATTGAAAGTCCATGAATGCAGTTGCTTTTAGAAAAGCGTTCACACAAAGGGCACTTAGACTGTGGCTGTTAATGACTTATGTTTGTTACTTAGCACTGTCAAAGGACAAGGGTGAGTGGGTTGGTATAATTACTGCATAGTTCTGGACTAGTGAAGTGGATAATGAGAAGTTCAACTGACATGTTTCTATATCCGATTTCTTTTAATGACAATTTAACGTTCCTATGTTTTCTCTGTATAGGTGGCAATCATTTCAAACCTCAGTTTCTAGGGCACATTTCAACATGAGAAGGTTAATGAATTCAGAGGATTCACATTTCCCAGATTGGTATAGTAGAAAAGTGGGGGGGAGGATTGTGTGTGTGTGCGATGTGGCTTCCTTGACTTCACAAAGCTTCACTGGAGTGTGAATTGCTTCTCTTGACTTATAGAGGATCACAGCCAGCAGAGTTGATGTGGATTTTCATGAATCTGCATAAGATCTGGCCAGGTTTTTACCCTAGATTCACTGGGAGGGTGGGTTTGATGGAGTTGGGAGGATGGGGGAAGAGAAAGGAGCAAGTATGATCATACTCAACAGAGCTTGATGGAAATTCACCAACTTCTCGGACTATATGGATCATAAAAGGGAAGACTTGGCCACTAAAAACCCAGTCCCTCACCTCTCGTCCACACAGAGCTGTTCTGTATCCTAATACTGGCAAACTATTCTTTGACTAATTCCATTGCTGATTGAATCAAAGCCATTCAAATCTCCCTAGTGTTGCTTTCATTTCTCTTCTTTCTTGTGAAAGTGATTTTATTTGACCTTTTATCTGAGAGGTTGCTGTTGCCAGGTTTAGCATGAATCCAATGCACTAACTGTCATTTTTCTTCATACCTTGTATTTCTTTCCATGCTGCAAGTATCTTTAAATGTTGATTTTCTCGTAGAAGGCAAAGATAAGTATATACGCCTCTCAGGTTCTGCTTTACTTGAGTAGTAGAGACCTCTAGTGGCTCTATAAAATATTGTTTTGCAATCTTTTCATGCCACCCAGTGTTTCAAGAACAGGGGGTGGGCTCTCCTGACTGATGAGTTAATGCTACGAAGAGACCTCATTTGGAGGGAAACCTGATTGGTGGAAGGAACAAGCCTCAAGGCAGTTTACTGTCTTTTGCTGGCTTAGATGCTGTACCACTGCAGCAGGTGCCTCTGATTCCACAGTCATTTATGATGGGAAAGGAGGAGAGGTTCCTGGTTAACTCAGCCAGGAAACCCGCTAACAGAAGTAGTAACAAAGCAGCTTAGGCTACTGCACTACAGATCTAAGGTGTAAAGAAGAAAGCAGAATAGAAGGAGACATGGAGAGAAAAAAGAGCAGCAGGGAACTCTGATCCTGGAAAAAGAGAGGGTGGGATACAGAGGTTGTCCGCTGGAACAAAGACAAAGAGGCATGAAGAAGTACAAGGCCTGTGACCACATTTAAGTCCAGCATCCAGCTCTACAAGATAACTCTTGGGAAAGGAGCTAGCGGAAGGGAGTGTCCGATGAAACTCTTGTGAATGTGGCTGTTTGATTTTTGCTCTGCCGCACTCTGCCATTGTTTGTTATTACAGTTCGCGGTCCCTCAATATTTTTCAGTAAACCCGTGGTTCAAAACAACCAAAGTCTTGCTTGCACTGATTTATTGAGAGTGAGGATTGGAGTGAGTGGATCTACAGTTCCAAAGGCCTCCTGGTTTTTACTGGTTCCATCCTGGAACCCTAAAATTCCCAATGAGGGAAACCTGCAAGGATAGTGCTATTGCTCTAAAGTTGTGCCCCCAGTCTGCCAAATAGCTGTGAACTAGCCCTTGTGAGGGACTGCAAGACTTGCAGAGGTACAAGCACAGGCTTGCCAGAGTAAAGGCTCCTTAAATTGCATTAATATTTAAGAAAGGTTTTACTGCTCTCTGTTCATGCAAAGCTCAGAGGAAGACAGTCAACATGGTATGTTAACAATATAGTTAACTATCATGTTAACCACCTAGGTCTCTAGTGACTGAAGTGCTTTAGTGTTTAATGTGACCTTAACTGTGTGTTAATAATAATACAGTGCTGTATTAGCAATCATTATAACACTGGCTGTTAGAGTGTATTAAGTTTGCATTGGACACATTAAACAGGTGCATAGAGGGAGGACCCCTGCCCTTCCTAGCCAAGCTCAGATTTGCTCTCCAAAAATCTGGTAACCCTAGTATATACGTTCTTGTAAATAAATAAAATAACATTAGCAAAAGTCCAAATTCTGGATCCCATAAAAAGAAGCCCCCTTTTCCAAAAATACCATCACAAACACTATCCTGGTCACTTGAAAACACAAATATGACCAAAAGTGTAGTTCTCTTTGATCACAGATCAGAAGAATTCTCTAGAAAATGTGTTAATTCCCAGCTGTCTGTGCAAACTTCTGATAGGTCCCCTTCCCTGGCTTTGGATTCCCTTGTGTCTCTAAGGTGTATGTTTACTAAACCGGGCTAACGGTTAACCCGGGCTATCTGCATCTAGGTCCCATTGAATAATATGGGACCTAGTGACAGATAGCCCAGGTTAACCGTTAGCCCGGTTTAGTAAACATACCCCTAAGTTCTGCAACAACAGCTTTTACCTCCGGGGTGCTAGTGCTAGAATCCACCTTTTTTGAGTTTTACAACGTCTCCGCTGCTGAGACTACCTCCGCCGCTTCCCAGCAGGCTCAGTGTTGGAGCTGCTCCAGAGGAAAAGGCTCCAAGCTCATCTTGGGACATATGTAGATGCTACCACCAATCTCTCCTACAACAAGGGAGCTCCCAGCATATTGGGAGCAACAGGACCATCAGAGCTTAATACGACTTCCAATTCGGACTGCGGCTGCTCTCTAGATGATACAGCAGTGAGGCCAACTTCCCACTGCTGGAGAGGAAGCAGCAAAATGCTGGGCCAACATTGTCTGGCAAAACAGTTGGGCAGGAAGTGGAGATGGGGATTTTGCTCATACTGCGTATTTTCTTTTCTCCATCAAGATCAAAGAAACGACGGTTCATCTTGATAAGATTGTTAGCTCTGATGAGCAAACACTGTCTCTTACATCTATATGTACAGTGCTACGTAAGCCTTGTAGCACTATACAAATTTAGAAGTAGTAGTAGCAAGTAACATAGTATAAGACGGCATATAAAGACCAGCATGGTCTATTAGTCTGCCCAGCAAAGTGGCAAGAGTAGGTGCACCTGCTGCTCCATGCAGGTCACCCCCTTCCCATGCCTTTGTTTAGGGGTGCACCCACTGCTCTATGCAGGTCACCCCTATTTGTTGAGATATAAGAGAGAGTTATGTTTATTTTGATTTCATGCTGTTGCTATAAAGGGATCCACTGAAACTGTCCCATGCCATTTTGAATTCTGTCATTGTATTTGCCCCCACTACTTTCATCGGGAGGGAATTCCAAGCATACTCCATCTTTTCAGTGAAAAAGTATTTCCTGACGTTGCCTTTCAGTTTACCCCCTTGCAGCTTCATGTTATGCCCTCTAGATTTTCACTTTCCCCGTCTTTGAAAAAGGTTTGCTTGTTCATTAATACCCTTTAAATATTTAACAGTCTCTACCATATCTCCCCTGTCCCTCCTCTCCTTTAGCATATACATATTTAGGTCTTCCAAGTCTCTTCTGGCACAGGTACCAAATCATTTTGGTTGCCTTCCTCTGAACTGTTTCCAGTCTTTTTATATCCTTTGTGAAATATGGTCTCCAAAACTGAAAACAATATTCCAAGTGAGGCCTCACCAGTGACTTTTACAGTGGCATTAGTACTTCCTCCTTTCTGCTGGTAATTCCTCTCTGTATGCAACACAGCATCCTTCTGGCTTTGGCCACCGCCTTGTCACACTATTTTGCCACCTTGAGATCCTCAAAAACAATCACTCCGAGGTCCTTCTGGTCCATGCACACCAACCTCTCACCCTCTATTGCATACAATTCCAATGGATTTCTGCATCCCAAGTGCATGACACTACACTTCTTTACATTAAATCTTAACTGCCAAGCATTAGACCATTCTTCCAGCTTTTGTCGACATTTCCTCATGTCATCCATTCCCTCAGGTGATCCCACTCTATTGCAAATTTTCATGTCATCTGCAAAAAAGCAGACTTTTCCATTCAGTCCTTCAGCAATATCACTCACAAATACATTGAACATTACTGGTCCCAGGCCCAATCCCTCAGCATGTCACTAATCACCTTACTTTTATCCGAGTGAGTTCCGTTTACAATCACCTTCTGTTATCTGTCAGTTAACCAATTGCTGATCCAGTTCACCATCTTGGAACCCATCCCCAGGCTGTTCAGTTTATTGATAAGCCTCCTATGAGGAACAGTTTCAAAGACTTTGCTGAAATCTAGGTAGATCACATCCATCACATGCCCTTGATCTAGTTCTCTGGTCACCCAGTCAAAGAACTCAATCAGATTTGTTTGGCAAGATCGTCCTTTGGTAAAATCATGTTGTCTCAGATCATGCAACCTATTGGTTTCAAGAAAGTTCACTATTCCCTCAGGAGCGCCTTCCCACTACTTTTCCCACTACCGAGGTAAGGCTTACTGGCCTGTAGTTTGTCACTTTTTCCCTATTACCACTTCTCCAGTCCTGTGGAACTTCTCCTATCCCCAAGGATCTATTAAAAACATCCTGTAAAGGCTCTGCAAGAACCTCTCTGAGCTCTTTCAGTATCCTTGGATGTATCCCACCCGGTCCCATGGCCACTTTCAGTTTTGCAAGCTGTTCAAACAAATCATCTTCTGTGAATGGTGTAGCATCTACTCCATTCCCATTTGTATATCTGTCAATCACAGGTGGTCCTTCTCCAGGATTTTTTAAAAGTAAAAGCAGACAGAAGTATTTGTTTAGCATTTTTGCTTTTTCAAAGTCACTTTCCACTAATCCGTTGTTGGCACTTTTTTTGAGTCTTGCAATTCCACCTCTGATTTTCCTCTTTTCCCAAAAAATACTAAAGCAACGCAGGTAAAAAAACAAACAAAAAACCCCACCAAATGCTTTAGAGCAGAAAGCCGCACATACCCTCAAGCTGCCATCTTGTTCCCAACCATGTGTCAACTATTAATGTACCAGATGAAGCAAAGCAATTAATGCAACTTCAAAAGGTGTGGCTAACCCTATCATGCATTACTGACTGTGCTGTTAGTGTACAACTGAAACGTTTCCTCTGCATTAATTCAACTGCCTCTCCCGAAATGCTGGGAATGCTCCCAACATGAATATAGAAGTAATATGAATTAGGTGGAAAATCTGATCATGTTTTATTATATAAGAGTCTTAATGCTTGAATTTCATGTTATGGGGCATGGGAGGGGTGGGGAAGGGGTAAAGAGTGCACCAACAGTTAGCATGGGTGTCATTAATGAACAATAACTATTAACACGTCAGATAATGTAGAACAGTTAGCTGTATCTTCAGAGGTGTAGCTCTCCGCATTCCATGCTAGCAGCGGTGCCGTTAACAAATGGTAGGGACCATTTCCCTGTGTTAGTGGCACAATTACTCCCCAAAGAGAAATGCCCCCTACAATTACTGCAGAATTTTTACACCTGCTGTAAGTTAACTTTAGCAGTTAATACACAGTACCTTTAAAACTTCAATATGGCTTAGTAATTAGGGTTTAAATTGGTTTGTAGAATATCTGCTATCCCTTTAGCATTTATATGATAGATGCTATAATTCCTACCTTTACTGCAAAGTAGTGGTCTGCAGTCATGATAAAGGAGATCAAACGGTAATTAGGAAATAACTTACAGCTATTGAAGGGGTCTATTTTTTTTAACTATAGAAGGCAATTTTCAAAGTCATTTACCCTGATAACTGCTCTCCTCAGACATGGTTAAAGTCTATGCAGAGGCTACAATGCATATATGTTAAGCCACAAGAACAGCATACTTAAATTATGTTTTCAGGTGTGCATTTGCAAATTTGGTCTCTCCTCTCCCCCTACCTCAGACTGAACAAGTATTAGGTGCACAGCGCATGGATGCATGCTTAAAAGTAATAAACAAAGGATGAATGTTCTGTTTCTTTGTCCTTTTCCTGCTGCTATTTTTAAATTTCAATAGGGTATTGATGTTAAACTTTGAATAAAATTAAAATTTATCAAGCCACAAACTATCCTAGTTTGTCAAATAAACATCTAAGAGCAGCTTATAAAAGAAATTACAATCTCAATGAGATTTTGTATCATTCTGAGGGGATGGCACCTAGGCTGGACTCCTAGGTTCTGGCTATTTTGTAAACAGATGGTAGGAGGAACATGGTTGAAACCCCTTACTGAAGAGCATATTTACATGATAGTCACCCTGTGTGACCTATGGGCAAAAGGGAGTACTGCCCTCAGGGCCAGTGCTCTAGGTGGCCCTCATCCAGAAGTCTGAGTCAACAGAGTGGAGGTGGCAGTTAATAGCAGGCAGAAACTGAGACATAGCACCGGAGCCTATCGGGATTATTCTGCCATTGCCACTGCGGCAGACCCCAGAGAAGGGCAGCAGAAGCAGCAGTGGGTGACCCCAGAAGGCTGTTGCTCTTGGCAAATGCTTAATTCGCTTAATGGTAGCGTCAGCCCTGATTTCCCTCCAGTTCAATGCACTGATGTTCTGGAGGGATAAGATGGCAATTCAGGAGGAAAGGGAGCACCATAGGCAGAGGGCCGGTGGAGATGCAGCAGTGGAAGGAATAGGCATGCCATCAAGCTGCACTGGCAGCATCAGCA
Source organism: Ichthyophis bannanicus (assembly GCA_033557465.1). NCBI lineage: Eukaryota > Metazoa > Chordata > Amphibia > Gymnophiona > Ichthyophiidae > Ichthyophis > Ichthyophis bannanicus. Next base: position 767,325,187 of record CM066035.1, on the reverse strand, counting down.
ACAACTTGTGGCTACCAATTGCTTCCTCACTTTTATCTGCCAGTCCGGCATGAGCACCACTGAACCATCCTTGTTGACATAGGATCTGGCTACAGCAGTAATCAGCAAGCAGCAGAGACCAGCATCAGTCCTCTGCAAGTGAGACACCTACATGAACTTCCGAGACACACTATCTGGAAAAACTCATTGAGGCCATAATCACAGATTCATAGGCACAGGGAGAAGACAAGTCCTCAGTCTGCCTAGACCTAGCCAAAATTACCTCACATTTCTTTCCTGTACACCAATCAGTATACTCAGTGAATGGATAGTCTCAATGGCAGGGGATATCATGAGTCCATATCATTCACGGCTAGCATCAGCCCTGTTAAAAAAGACTACGTTTTGTAGGCGGGTTATAATACAGCTTCAGTTTACTAAAGGCAAACCCCCCTCTTGCTTAGTTTTCCACTATTTTCATGTGATGAAAGGAGGAACGAGTGCACGGAACCACTAAAATGTTGGTTCTCAACTCAGTCCTCAGGACACACCTAGCTAGTCAAGTTTTCAGGATAACCACAATGAATTTGCCTGAGATAGATTTGTATGCACTGCCTCAATTGTATGCAAATTTCTCTCATGCATATTCATTGTGGTTATCATGAAAACCTGACTGGCTAGGGGTGTCTCGAGAACTACTGTAGAACGAGAACACCTGCACTAAAGTAATGCATGTATTGCCCACACTCTTTGCCCTTAGTATTTTACTATGTAGTTTTACCAGTTTCTACTCCACTCACTGCTGATCTTTTGATTCTACTGGATTCTATTAGACTCACATACCAAATGGCAAAAGACAATACTCCTTTCCTGAACTTTTGTGCTTCTGCAGCCTGTGTTACTGCCTGTCCTGCCTTTTCCAAGATTTTACCACTTCTCTGCTATATTGTTCTTGCTAGCACTACTCTAGCTACCCAGTCATGCTCTGTTTTCTGCTGGGGGGGGGTTGTCTGCAAAAAAGTAAAAAACAAACCCACCTAAAAGAAATATAAAGAAAAACTAAAAAAAAAAAAAAGTACTTCTCTAGTGTTAGTGTGTTGGGCCTTCATGATACTATTTGTTATGTTCTGTCCCACTTTTGGTGCCTTGACATGTTCATTTCCTAACGATTGTTGTCCAGTGTAATCACGTGACCTTCATTCTCTTATTTCCAATGAGGTGTTTTATTCATTATGAGAGGGGTATTTTTGTTCAAATTACCAACTGTGGAGGGCTAGAAGCCTGGAAGTTAAAATGGCCATAATACTGTTGCACCTTCCTAAATGGCTAAATGGCTAATGCAAAACACAAGATCACCAAAAGAATGTTATGTACCCATCTAAGTACAAACTACTAAATTTCTTTAGCTAAGTATTCTCAAACAGTGTCATGCTGATATTAATGGGGAGTTTTCTGGCATAAAGCTGCTGCTGCATGCTTCCTCCTTCTCCGATACCACTGCCTCTTCCGAATATTGCATATGACCCAAGTAATCCATTATTATGATTCTGCCAACCATGCTAGCTTACATTCTCTTGTTCAGTGTCTCTCTATATAAATGGCAATCGTCCTCCTCTGCTTGCTTTGGGGATTTCTTGGTGCCTTGAGCCTTCATTTATTTGTAACTTGCTTGTGTGGTGCTTTAGAGGTCTTCTTCCTAGTCCCCAATTACCAACCGTTCTCCAGGATATTATTTCCTCCAAGCTGAACAAATTTTGTATAGCAATTATCTCAGGAGAGTATTGATGCTGCATCTAATGCTGACCAGCTCATTGAACCTCAATACCAATTTTTTGGAGGGTAACTTTTCCCCACACACACACTGAAAACCAGCTCCCATACTTTTGATCCTCATTGCCTTGGGATCTTCCAACCATTAATGTTAGAGCTGTTTTAACAAACTAACCAGGGCTGCTGCAAGGATTAGTAGTGCCCTAGGTGAGGCCTGCATCCTGTCGCCCCTTTTCTGCCACTCCTGCCCCTATTGCCACCACTGCCACCCTCTCCGGACCTGCAGCAGTGGCAATGGCATTGAAACAGCGATGTAACGCCTACATGAATTCTCTGGCATTAAGTTGCAATTCCTGCTTTCACCCCCTCTGAAGCAGAGTTCCACTTTATGCAAAATGGAAGTTTGTGCCATAGGAGACAGAAATGGCAGGCCACAGAAGGCAGGAACTGCAGCACAGTGCCACAGAGCTCAGATTCGCACCATGTCCCAAAGAGAGGCAGCAGTGGTGGCAATGGGGGACCATTGGAACATCAGTAGTCTAGATGACTGCCTAGTTCATCTAATGGTAATGCTAGCCCTGCAACTAACACTACCTGTAGGCCTTCTATTATAATTAGTGCTGCTTTCACCCACTGAGTTGCCTTGAGGTCTTCTGCAGGCCCAGCTCTTACACTAGGCAAAGTGGACAGCCACCTAGGGCATCAGAATTTTAGGGGTGGCGCAAAACAAATTGAAAGTATAAGGAAGAATGGAAGTCCATGTAATTAAATGAAAGAGCGATTGAATCAGAGACAGAATACGAATTACCGGTGGCATCAGCAGCATCAGGTAAGTCATCTATCATCTGGAATCCCTCCTGGGGAAACAATACAGGAGGGGCAACATAGCAGGGAGGACCGCGGTGGGAAGTGCACAGCTGAAAGTTCACTTAGGGCACTAGATATCCTTGGGCTGGCTTTGGTCTTCCAATCAATATTGTTGCTGCTTTAACCTTCTCCTGTTGCCTCAGGATCTTAGTTCAAACCAATGTTTGTGCTTTAATCCACCCCTACTGATGTGTTGGAGTACTACGGCCAATGATGTTGCTGCAATGTCCCTCTTTCACTACCTTGGGATCTTCCAGCTAGTGTTGTTGCTGTTTTGTCCCTCTTTTGGTACCTTAAGAGTCTTACTAGCGATGTTAGTGTCACTTCATACTTCTTTCAGTGTCCTTGTGTGTTCCTGCTAATGCTGGTGCTGCTTTGCCACTCTCCATGTACACTGGAGATTTTCATTCCATTATTTGTGCTGCATTCTCTTTCTGATGGTGGCTTGGAGTCTTCATACCACTGTTAGCACTCTTTGTCTCTCTTCTGCTGCTGTGGGTTTCATGCCACTCTTATTGTCTTGTAGTGTTGCTGCCTGTGTCACCGATGCCTGCCAGAAATGAAAATGGAAGGAAAACCCTACTGTTATAGAATAGAATCTGACTTAAATGGAAACAAATATGATGAATAATTTAGTATCTGAAAATGAAATGAACAGTTCATTAGTCTAACAATGAACGAAAACAAAAATTGTTCCCATGCATATCACTGCTGGACATTATTCCTATATCTCTTGGAGGTGGAGAGTGTGATAAGATTTGGAACAAAGATGGATGTATAAATTGAATTGTGTTGATCTATTAGGACTAAAATTCAACATAGAATGGAATATATTTGTATGAAGTGGTTATGGAACTCTTGCACTCAGCTTTGGAAAGCCTTTATTTTAGTGGGCTGTTAATGAACGGAGCACGTTATGACATGTGACTTCTCTTGGTTAAAATGATTGGCCTTTTGTCATCTTGGCATTCTATTTAAACAAACACCAAACCATTCATCGTGTATTTCAGTTTGAGATCATGGAGAGTAGAGTGGAATTGTTAAATAGGAGAGAGCTGTGTAATCTTTCAAATATTACATAAACAAGACTACATTCCATGAAACTAATGACCAGAAGATGGAAACAAAACACAGAAGGTTATTTTTATTCACACAGGGCATAGGGAAACTGTGGAATCTGTTGCTAGTAGATGTAGTCAAGGCAACTAACATAACAGGGTTCAAAAGAAGTTGGATCAAACTTGTGGAGGAAAAATCCATAAAAATGTTATTAGCCAAGTAGACATGGGAGAGCCATTGCTCATCCTTGGGAAATGAGCTATGAGAACAATCTACTTGCTTGGATCTTCCAAATTGGTCACTACACTGGACTAGTTATTGACAAAGACAGGATGTTGGGCTCACTGGATCTTGGTCTAACTCAGCATGACTTTTCTTATGGTTTTATGTACAAGGCCCAAGGTGCGAAATTGCATGCTTGCCAAAAACACACAGGGATATATCTACTAAGTCAGGCTAACAGTTAACCCGGGCTATCTGTTACTAGGTCCCATTGAATAACATGGGACCAGGTGGCATAGAGCATGGATAAACCATGTGATAAGGAAGCTTATCATAGCTCAGGTAGGAGCTATAGAAAAGATGATGTGACTCTGAACAAGCAACCTGTCAGTTCTGGTAGAAGTAAGAAAACAGAGTTTTCACATAAAAGACTACCAGTCCCAGAATGCACCAGGTTTCCAGCAGCCATGAGAGGGGCTGAAGTGAGAAAACGTGTGTGCAATCAAGAGAGCTATGAGGTAATCCCTAAGCACTCATCTCAAAGGGCACGGCCTGATTCAACACAGCTGCGCTGTGTTAGGGAGGAGCACACATTAGAACAGAATAAGAATAGAGCTTATTCTACAGACAACAGCTTCAGGGGGAGCGACAGCAACGGCTACAAGCTCCAGCCCAGCTTCAGAGACAGATACAGCAACAGCTTCAAGCTCAAGCACCAACATCATCTCGAGAAGCAGAAGCCAAGCCAAGCAGATAGAGAGAGAAGGAAACTGTCTGGAAGGAAGAGAAGAAAGGCCATTGGCAGATTTGGGAGAGTCCAAGGCAGTACCCATACTGGGAGGTATTCCAAGTGCCAGCAGAGTCCATTGGACTGGAGTCAGCCAGAGGAATGGAATGGCAGAGATAGGAATCACCCGTGGCTACCTGGAAGAGAGAAGACTGCACGTGGAAAGGACTTTCAGACCTATGCCAGAAGGTATGTGAGGGAAGATCCAGTGTCCAGGGATCAAGATTGGAAGGCTGGACATCAGAACTGGATTACATACTGGCCAGGCTATTCAGAGAGGAATTATGATAGCAGGAGAGGCTCAGGTATGAACACTGATCCAGACCCTATCTATAATAGTGAATGGCAGCAAGGGAATAAGCATTCTCATGATAGTGCCTTAATGAAAGACTTGTCTGTGCCAATGTATGATAGTGACCCTATGCTGATTGATGAAGGGGGAGATACAGCAGATGAAACTATTAATTACATGGACTGTTCTCTATCTAAATGCTATTGCTAGCTTTCTGTGAGCAAACACATCAGCCATCACAAAGAAACCTGACTTTGTTCTTATTTCCACTGCAAACAGCTCTTAAAGCAGGATTTTGAGTTCACACAGTAGCAGCCAGCCAGCTAAAGGGTTTCAGCTGGACAATTGATAGTAATTAAAGCTGCACCTGATTGTGTGTGTGAGCAAGGGAGAATCACTGCTGGAACTGTGTGGAAAATAAGCAGAAGTTAACCTAACAAGCAAAGTTTATTCATTTCTTTGTGCCTTTTCATTTGGTAATTATTTGCTAAGAGAACATTAGCTAATTGCCTGACAAGCTGAAGGTTGTTTTCTGATTTGCTTTGTGACTTTATGTTATCCATTTAAACACTGCAAGCAAGTAACCTCATTTATATTGCTACCAAGCATACTTGTGCTGGGTGAATTAAACCCCATCAATAAAAGAAGTATTTTATTGACTTTACCACTGGTTACACAACTCAATTATTGTCTTCAGCTGTGTTTGGAGTGAAAGAACTACATTACCCACAATACCTTGCAAGAATCATATGAATATATGCATCGTCAAGATTGTGTAAGTTCTCACCCTAGGCAGCCGTCTGACAACCATTAGCTCAACTTAGTAGACATACCCCACAGTCTCTTATGGGATGCTCCAACTAAGCTTTACTGAAAACGTCTGCAAAACAAAATGTGCTCTGTAATTGTATTTTCTTCCTTAAGTGTGCAGCATTAATTAGACGCTGTCTTGGTGCATTAAATATGCTCACTTCTCCTTCATAGTAACATAATAACATAGTAAATGATGGCAGATAAAGACCAGAATGGTCCATCTAGTCTGCTCAGTATGATGGCAAGAGTAGGGGCACCTGCTGCTCCGTGCAGGCCACCCCTCTCCATGTCTCTGCTCAGGGGGTGAACCCACCACTCCATGGAGGACACCCCTATTTGTTGAGAAATTAAATGGTTCAGTTTATTTGGATTTTATCCTGTTGCTGTAAAGGGATCCACTGTGTCTGTCCCTTGCCATTTTGAATTCCGTCACCGTGTTTGTCCCCACCACTTCCATTGGGAGGGCATTCCAAGCATCCACCACCCTTTCTGTGAAAAAGTATTTCCTGACATTGCCTTTCAATTTACCACCTTGCAGCTTCCTGTTATGCCCTCTAGTTTTACAGCTTCCCCGTCTTTGGAAAAGGTTTGTTTGTTCATTATTTCCCTTTAAGTATTTAAAGGTCTGAATCATATCTCTCCTGCCCCTCCTCTCCTCCAAAGTGTACATGTTTAGGTCTTCAAGTTTCTTCTCATAAGGCTTCTGACAAAGTCTCCAAATCATTTTGGTCACCTTCCTCTGAACAGTTTCCAGTCTTTTTACATCCTTTGCAAGGTATGGTCTCCAAAACTGAACACAGCTTTCCAAGTGAGGCCTCACCAGCAGTGGCATAAGTACCTCTTCCTTTCTGCTGGTAATTCCTCTTTGTATGCAGCCCAACATACTCCTGGCTTTTGCCACTGCCTTGTCACACTGTTTTGCCATCTTGAGATCTGCAGAAATAATCACACCAAGGTCTTTCTCCTGATCCATGCACACCAACCTCTCGCCCCCTATCTTGTACAATTCCCTTAGATTTCTGCTACTCAAGAGCATGACTCTGCACTTCTTTGCATTTAATCTTAATTGCCAAGCATTAGACCATTCTTCCAGCTTTTGTAGATCTTTCCTCATGTTAATCACTCCCTCGGGGGAGTCCACTCTGTTGCAAATTTTTGTGTCATCTGTAAAAAGACAGACTTTTCCATTCAGTCCTTCAGCCATATCACTCACAAATACATTGAACAGTGCCGGGCCCAGGACTGACCCCTGGGGCAGCCCGCTAATCACCTTCCCTTCATCTGAGTGAGCTCTATTTGCCATCACCTTCTGTCGTCTGTCAGTCAACCAATTTCTGATCCAATTCACCATCTTGGGATCTGTTCCCAAACTACTGAGTTTATTGATAAGCCTCCTATGAGGAACAGTATCAAAGGCTTTGCTGAAATCCAGGTAGATGACATCCATCGCATGCCCCTGATCTAGTTCCCTGGTCACCCAGTCAAATAACTCAATCAGATTTGTCTGGCAAGATTGTCCTTCAGTAAAACCATGTTGCCTCGGGTCCTGCAACCTGTTGGTTTTGAGAAAGTTCACTATTCACTCTTTCAGGAGCGCCTCCATTACTTTTCCCGCCACCGAGGTAAGGCTCACAGGCCTGTAGTTTGACACTTCTTCCCTGTCACCACGTTTGTGTAGAGGTACAACATCACCCATTCTCCAGTCCTGAGGAACCTCTTCTGTTTCTGTTGAAAACATCCTTTAACAGCCCTGCAAGAACCTCCCTGAGCTCTTTCAGTATCCTGGGATGTATCTCATCTGGTCCCATGGCCTTGTCCACTTTCAGTTTTGCAAGTTGCTCTAACACTTCATCTTCTGTGAATGGTGTGGTATCTACTTCATTCCCACTTTTATATTTGGGAGTCAGAGTAGGTCCTTCTCCAGGACTTTCTTAGTAAAAACAGAGCAGAAGTAGTCATTTAGCAATTTTGCTTTTTCAATGTCACTTTCCACGAGTCCATTCGCAGCACTTCTGAGTCCTGCAATTCCACCTCTGATCTTCTTCCTTTCCCGAATATACCTGAAGAAAATTTTGTCACCACACTTAACATCTTTAGCCATCTTTTCCTCTGCCTTTGATTTTGCTATCCTTATTTCTCTTTTTGTCTCTTTGAGTTTGATTCTGTATTCATTTCTGTGTTCCTGTTTGTGAGTTTTTGAATTTTGCGAAAGCTGTGTTTCTTGCCTTTATTTGAGCAGCCACTTCTTTGGAAAACCAAACAGGTTTTCTTCTCCTCTTGTTTTTTTTTTTAATTTTTCTTACATATTTATCTGTTGCCCTTTTTATTGCCACCTTTAGTTTAGCCCATTGCAATTCCACTTCCTTTATCTCCTTCCACCCTGTCAGCTCCTCCTTTAGGTACTCGGCCATTTTATTGAAGTCAGTTTTTTGAGGTTTAGGACTTTGAGCTTGCTATGATTGGCCTGTACCATGGCTTTTATCTCAAACCACACCATGTGATGATCACTGCTGCTCACAGGGACATTCACGCAGACATTCGACATGCTATCACCGTTGGTGAGCACTAAATCCAGTGTTGAGCTTTCCCTGGTTGGTTCCATCACCATTTGTCTAAGTAACACATCTTGGAAAGCATCCACAGTTGTTTTGCTTCTTTACAGATTTGCATAAGGAGTAATCCAATCCACATTCGGTAGATTAAAGTCACCCAATATTATCACTTCCCCCTTTGTGGCTATCTTGGCAATATCTATAATCAGTTCGTTATCTATCTCTTCAATTTGTGTCAGAGGTCTGTAGACCGAAAGCCAAACAAAAGAGCACCTACTTGCAAATAACCTCAGAGACACAAAAAGCAAGAGGTATAGTGGTCACATGCGCTTTATTAATAAAGAAACATCCCAACGCGTTTCGGCAATGCCTTCATCAGGGGGCTGAGAACTGCAAACAAACAGTAATAAATAGATAAATAAAACATCAACATAACCAAACATATGAAATAAATATAACAATTATAAAAACAACCTTAAAAACATCAAAACATCAAAATTAAGAATACATATGTGTAATAAAATATAATAAATTAATGCATAAAAATAATAAACACAAGTTAAAATTAAAAGATAAAAAGATAAAAAAAATAATAAATAAAAAAAGGACAAACACTAGCTAGATGAATACAAAAGAGGAGAATGATATCATCCCACAATATATCAATGTGTAAAAATACTTACGGTTATAGATATCATTAAAAAGATGGAGCGCACAGAAGAGAGCAATAGCATGGAAATGAATCAATCCTATGGTGATTGAGCTAAAAATTATAATATCATAATTAGCATGTAGGATAACATTCAGACATAACCATTATAAATAATGGGAAACCCAGAACAAACAGACGATTGGACCAGGAGAGCACTAAGAAAGACCTGAATAAACAGATATAGAGTTCATAATTTCTTAGATCACAATGTATCACTTTTCTAAATAGCCCCATGTGACTGGAAATTATGTTACCTTTTTACAACTTACAATGTCTCTATGTTCTCTTTACTGTAGTTCCCACGCTGGTTTTGCTGGTCATTACGATCATCTTGTTGCTGCATCGCCCTGTTGTTTTTATAAAATCTTGGTTTCTCAAAAGATTTTTTTATGTTATGTACTACACTCCAATGATTTGGTTGGGTTAAAAACTCTTTTTATTTCACTTAAATTGAGTCTTATTGCCAGTCTGTTAAATGAATCATTTGACTATTCCCTGCATCAAGTATCATTTGTCTGTAAAAATGATTTTATCCTGTCCCCTGTGCCAGTTATATGATTTGTCCAATTATTTATTATATAATTTTTCTTTTATGTATTGTATTATACAATTTTTAATTATGAACTCTATATCTGTTTATTCAGGTCTTTCTTAGTGCTCTCCTGGTCCAATCATCTGTTCGTTTTGGAAACAGAAAATGAGCATGCGCCGGCGTCTCTGCAAGAGGGAGAAGCCGACATTTTGCCAGCAGTGGAATTGAGCATTGAAGAAGGGCATATTAAATATTTTTGCCTGAAACGCAGTGCTGTGTCCTCTTGGAAGAACTACTGTTATACACCTGTGGGTTTTCGGATTACTGGATGCCGATTCCAAGGAGTGAGTTCTGGGTTGTCAATCATTTTGACCCAGTAACATTGGGATGAACAGATAAGTGATTTTTTCACATAAAAATCTTTCTGTTTTCAAATGTATTACTTTTAGAAAGTTTGATTTTAACATTAGTTGGTGTAGGTTTCACTTGTTTGTGGTGATTTTACCTGTTTAAAAAGCTTTTTTATGAGGCTTTTCAAATGAGAAAAATGGAAGTTTAAGCCTCAAGAGGTCGTTTGGTCCTCACAGCGTACCGTCCGACATTAATATTTCACACAAAAGGTTGCTCATTTTTTTAGGTTCCCTCTATTTTGGTTTTGGGTTTATTATTGGTAGAGGAGTAGTTATTTTTGTAGTATTGGTTTAATATTGCTTTCTATTGTATTGTCACCTGCTGGTTTTGCAACATCTTTGTACCGAAAAGCAGTCCAACGTAACACATTGCTACGATATGATAGTTTTCATCCCTTGGCTCTAAAGAAGGGTCTTCCTTATGGGTAATTTCTCCGCTTGCGTCGCAATTGTTCGTCATTACATGACTTTAAACTCCATGCTAAGGATTTGAGCCTGCGTCTTCTCCATACAGGCTACCCTGCAGCACTGATTAGAACGGCATACAAACGTGCCCAATTTACACATAGAGAATGGTTATTTGAACCTTCAGTTTCGAAGTCCTCGGATGACACAATCACGGGTGTCCTTCCTTTTATGAAAGGTACTCCTTTGGTGGCCAAACTCCTCCACAACTTCTGGCCCATCTTGGGTACACATGCTTGCTTCCGTAGTAAGCGTTTACAAGTCGCTTATTCCCGGAAAGCTATTTTGCGTGACTTGATGGTTAAAACTACAGCACTGCTTGATCGCCCCCCCTACATCACATAAGGATGCAGGACATCACCCATGTGAGACCTGTATCTATTGTTCGAATACGATGTCAGGACCATATTGGAAGGACATGCATACCTCAAAAACTTACCATTCTAGATGGCACACAACTTGTGCCACTGCATTTGTGGTTTACATAATAGTTTGCCCTTGTCAACTATACTATGTGGGTCGCACCTCTAGACCATTTAAGTTGCGACTGGGTGAAGATGCCTCCCGTCTTTGCACTAAGTCATTAGCTGCACCCATGGTTGATCACTGTATGGGCAAGTCCCATACTTTTGATTCTCTTTGCTGGCGCTTTCTGGATCACGTGCCATTAAACCCACGAGGGGGTGACCGCATTCAAGCTTTGCAAAGATCGGAACAAAAATGGATTTTTTTGCTTAAAACGATCCACCCAGCAGGCTTAAACATACAACTGGATTGGCATACAATCATCTAATGCAGTACTGTCACAGCCGTGGCCTTTCAGAATGGAGGGTGTTTCTACCTTGGTGGCTCCTCCTCCTGTCTTTCTGATTGGCTCTTGTGGTTTTTCGCTCGTCTGATTGGAGAGTGCCAATTAACAGCTGTGCAAATGGACTTGGCGCCAGGAGTTTTTAAATCGCTCTCCTGAGATGTTCTTCTATGGCTGACGCTTATCCGCAAACTGCTTGACCTGAAGCAGGGTGTCTTATTGGGAGAACCCAAAACGTGCCACGTCGGATTAGCAGATTGGGAGCTACTGGGAGCAGTCTTGAAAAAGCCACTAATCAGCTAAGTCAAGCTGTTGCAAAAAATTTATTCTTTATTAAAATGGAAGGGCCACAGTGGTGTTAGGATGTTTCCTAATCACTGAGTTGGCAACTCCGACAAAAATGTTTTGTTCTGAGGAATTGATCTTCTTGAATGGGCAGGGTTTCTGGAAGTGTGTGTTATTTTTGACCCTGACAATAGGTTTTTCTTTTGTCTCTCTTAATATTGCTTTTGACATACAAGGCTACTCCTTCTCCTCTTCCACGTTCTCTGTCTCTTCTGAATAGATTATAGCCAGCTATGGCTATATCCCAATCATGCGATTCATTAAGCCATGTTTCTGTAATGGCCACAATGTCCAAATCCATTTCCACCATTAGGGCTTCCAGGTCCAGAACTTTGTTGGCTAAGCTTTGAGCATTTGTGTTCATTGCTTTCCAGCATTTAACTAGCTTGTGTGTATTTTGCATTGATTTTGTTCTGCCTACATATTCCCACTTGTTTTTGATGTGTGGTTTAAAAGTGTAGCTGTTTCTGATTTTAATCTGCTTTTGCATGGGGTGACGTCCAGAACTTGACCTTCCAAATCCGTCACCCCCTTTTCAAGTTTAAATGCATATCCACATATTGCTTGAATTTTTCACTTAGGATTCTTTTCCCTGCAATAGAGAGATGCATTCCATCAGCACAGTATAGTCTTTTGTTGTTCCATCTGTTACCTCAGTCACCAATAAATCTGAATTGTTTGCACCAGGTCTGGAGCCATGTATTAAAGCTGTTAATGCGATTTGCCCCCTTACCAAGAACAGGTAGAACCTCTGAGAATGCAACAGTGTTAACAATGGGCTTGAGTTTCTCTCCCAGAGATTGGAAGTCCTTTTGGACTGTAGAGGCACTGTTTCTAGCCAGGTCATTTGTGCCCAAGTGGATAACAACATCAAGTTTGGAGTGTTCACTTTCTGCGCTAAGTACTTCAAAAATGTGGTTTGTATTCCTGCTGGCTGAAGAGCCTGGGAGGCACTTGACTATCTTCTCTCTTTTGAACTGTGTTGCCAAGTTGGTGCCACTGATGATGGAATCACCAAGTAGTAGTAGTTTGCTGTTTGGTGAGGTTTTCTTCATATTTGGTCCTTTAGCAGGAGATTGGGCATTGTCTGTCTCATTTAAGGGCCCTTCAGTTTCTTTGGATTGGCATCCTCATTCGCCAAGGCAGAGAAGGCATTATGCAGGGATATCGCCTGATGCATAGGATGCCTCTGTGTCACAGGTCGCAATCTACCAGAACCCACTGTGATCCATTTGTTCCTGGGGTGTTTGATTCTTTGTGGGAGCGGTGGTGGACTTTGTTCATCTTTGTCTGTGATACATTTTTTTTCTTTCCGGTTTTTTAAGGATTTTGCTTTCCAGAGTGCTAGGTAAACTTAGCCCCTTTAACCGAGCTTCCAATTTAAATACACAGGGGCTTTCTCCTTTCTTTTGGGATCCTCTTCAATGCTCAAATTATGTAAATTGGCATTTCCCAAATTATACCTTTTCTCTGTTAGTTAAGCACCGATTTGGGGGTCTCATTCTTCACTTTTCTTGTGCTAACCTGACCATCATTTCTAAGTTCAAATACAGTACACTCAATCAAGCTGGGGGGTACACAGTTAAGTAAAATAAAAAAATATGCGTATAATTACAATTTAGCCCAAAATTTTAATCAGTAGGCTAGGTTTATAACTTTATTTACAGACGTGCCAATCAGGCCTACTTGTACTTCTCTACAGAGTGAATTTTCTTCAAAATAACAACATTCCCACAAAGATAATTAAAAAAATTCTGGGCAACTCAACTCAAAATTGTACTTTACATTCATTAGACATTTGAGAGTCTCTACATGTTTTTTTTTTTTTTTTGTAGACCACACATTGTTCATGATTTAAAAGCACCTTTCAGTTGGATCATTGGAACCTGGCAAACAAAAAAAAATCAACCAGCTTGCATGCATTTTTATATGATACCTCATTAATTTTGAGGTGCGCAAACACCTCCTTCCATTTTTCATCAACCGTGATGTCTGTTTCTTTCCATTCTTGAACTTTTTCTTCAGAAACAAATGACTTAAGACAAAAGAAATCATCAAACAGTTCAGTTCATTTATTACTGACTCTAGGCTGGGTCTTGTAGACAAAACTTATTCTAAAGACGACTCTAGTTCACACCACTCTAGTTATTTTTCAAGGAGAATTCACTGTTACTTGAAATCTGCTTCATCAATGCTGCCCTCTTCTTCAAGATCTTTTATCTTCTTTCTGATTGTCAGAGGTAAAAACACTTCATTCTTTCTAGTTACTAATTTGTTTCTAAGATCACTGATTACTCCAGCCACTTCTATCATTGAGATTTTTTGAGACTCAATTTTTAAAGTCACATTTTAGAAAATCACTGTCTGACTGCGCAGAAAGTACTGCCCAACTTCTGCTGATTCATTCTCAGATAGTTTTTTTATGATAACTGGGCATTTTTCCTGGCTCAGAAAATATGATTTCACTGGTTGGAACATTTTAATTAACCTCTCTACGGCTGGTAGTAAAGCCAGTCACCTAGTATTACTGTATCCAAGGAGCTTTTGATACTCACTCTCAACAAAGTCACACATCTCTTTAAGTTCTTCAATTCTCACTTTATAAATGTGAAAATGTCTGAATATCTTGTCAACAATAACTTTAATGTCAAATGGTAGGCATTTCAAACAACAAGAGAAGGGGGTCTTCCGCAGAAATGTTCAGTAGGAAGTAGCGGAAGCCAAGAACCACGGCGTACCAAAAAGTACCTTACCAAAATAGGGCACACTTTAATGTTTCCATGGTTTGAGCCATCACAAAAAAACTGTTAAAAAACTTGTCTCAGAAAGATCTCTCTTTAGGGAATCAATAGAGTCAGGTTTGAAAGCATTACAGACAATTGCTTCCGTTTTGTTCACGCACAAGAGTACTTTTCATCAAAACATTTTTTCAACAACTTTGAAGTGCAGTCTGACGACTGAGAAAAATGGTTGACAACAGGGATAAGCCCGTGTACCCTCAGTTGTAGCCAGTGACTGAGTTTTCTCATCAAAAGTTTGACTTTTATAAAAAGAAGTCATAGTTCTACTTGAAGAAGCAATTACATCTGCTGTCTTGTTTGTCTGTCCTTAGGTGCTGAACAATGTCACCCTTTCCTGCATGTGTGATTGAAAAGGAAGACCGGCATTTGTTACAAAACACCATGCAATCACCAGAATATTTATTAATGAACGGGTATTCATTTTGTAGTTGGTCACTAAAAACACACTTTCATTTCAGCATTTTAAAATGAAAATAAATTCTAAAAATGATGAAATAGAAACATGCACCCTAGGCTAAGAGCCTACACAGATGACAGAATCAATGAAATCAACTGACCACTGACTGTGATACTGAAACTGATGTTGGCACCAGGATCATAGGCGCCAGCTCTGTGGGTGCTGTGGGGTCTGTGTATCTGTAGCAAAAAAAAAAAAAAAACCATACTCCAGAGCTGCAGACAAGGGAGAAAGGAAGGTTTCTGTATCCTAGCTACTGCTTTCACCTCCCCCTGCTCCCTATTGGCTGTCTGTGTCTGCTGCAGCCTATTGGCTAGGTTTGTTTAACTGATGGTTGCTTGGGCCCTGGGGAGGAACCAGAGCCTGATTTGTCAGATGTGCTGAAGACTCAGGAATTTCAGATTGCCAACCATCTAAATTACTTTAGGATTCTACGACTTTGTAAAGTATCTGTCTTAGTCAGAAGAATAAATAGGGCGAAATTGGTGTCAGAATCTTTGCTTTATGGATTTATATATGATTCTGATGGGTTTCTGTTTTTTGGATTCTGTTAGTCAGAACAATGTCTAAATTGTCTGGGTATTTTTTAGAGTTTAGATCTACTGTTAGTCAGTGGTCCCCCTTCACTGTGCAGAGTAAGTAGTAGGTTCCAGCCAATGGAAAGGCTGCACTATTCACAAGAAGGATGGGCATTGAATTAGAGGAGTGCAGAAGCAGCACAGCA
The DNA here is from genome assembly GCA_033557465.1 of Ichthyophis bannanicus. Classification (NCBI taxonomy): domain Eukaryota; kingdom Metazoa; phylum Chordata; class Amphibia; order Gymnophiona; family Ichthyophiidae; genus Ichthyophis; species Ichthyophis bannanicus. The sequence goes on along the minus strand of CM066035.1, from coordinate 767,309,592 downwards.
TCAGTAGACAGACGGAGACACAATCTGTCTGTCTGAAAAGTGCTAGCATGCATGTGCATACGTGATTTGGGGGGTGGAAGTGTGGATGAATGTATGTGCATGTGTGTGTGGCTGAAGTAGAACAGAGTGCTTGCATGTGTATATGTTTCTGTGTCTCTGATGGAAATGTTGTTAAGTACCGTCAAGCTAGTGTCAACTCATGACAACCCTAGTTGTCCAAAAATGTGTTCAGTCTTCAGTCAGGCAGCTCATTGTTGACAGAGTAGTACCCATAGCTGCTATTATTTCAGTCTTCAGTCAGGCAGCTCATTGTTGACAGAGTAGTACCCATAGCTGCTATTATTTTATTGATCCATCTCATTGCTGGCCTTCTTCTTTTGAGTTGACCTTCACCCTTGCTAAGCATGATGTCTTTCTCTAATGATCTCTCTCTTTCCATGATGTGTCCAAAGTACGAAAGTAGAAGTCTTGTGATCTGAACTTCTAAAGAAAGCTTTGGGCAGTCCATGGTATACACAGTATTCATCACCAGCACCATAATTCAAAGACATCAATTTTCTTCCTGTCTATCTTTTTTTCTGTCCAACTTTTGCATCCATTAGATGTTATTGAAAACACCAGGGCTTGAATAAGTTGAAACTTTGTATAGAGAGAGACATCTCTGCTCTTGAGAAGCTTGTCTAGGTCCTTCATAGCCATTCTGCCAAGACAAATACCTCACCTGATTTCTTAAATGCTTGTTGTTTTTTTTATTGATAGTTGATCCAAGTAGGTTAAAGTTGTCCACTATTTCAATTTCTTCTCCATCAGCAATGGACTTACTGATTTTGCCAGTTGCCAGGATCTTTTTCTTCTTTATATTAAGGTGCAGGCCCGTTTTAAGACTATATTCCTTGATCGTGAGAAGCAAATGTTTCAGATCGTCTTCACTTTCAGCCAGTAATGTGGTATCATCAGCATAGCGAGGGTTGTTGATGAGTCTTCCAACAATCTTCACACTTCTGTTGTCTTCATACAGTCCTGTTTCTCTGATGATTTGTTCTGCATATAAATTAAACAGGTAGAGGGAAAGTATGCAGCCTGGCTGCAACCTTTGCTGATTTCAAACCATTCTGTTTCTTGTTTTGTTCGAGCTGTTGCTTCTTGATCAATGTAAAGGTTGTGCAAGAGAACTATTAGGTGTTCTGGTATACCCATGCTTCTTAATGTGGCCCAGGGTTTCTCATAGTTTACACAGTCAAAAGCCTTGCTGTAGTCTATAAAACACATACAGCTATCCTTTTGGTTTGTCTTTTCATGGATCCATCTCACATCCACAATGATGTCTCTGGTTCCTTGCCGTTTCCTGAACCCTGCTTGCACTTCAGGCAGTTCTCGTTCCAGGTATGGTTGTAGTCTCTGATGAATAATCTTGAGTAGAATCTTGCTGGCATGTGAATCAGAGCAATTGTGCCCTAATTTCCACAGTCAGTTGGATCACCTTGCTTTATTATTGGTATAGACAAAAAACTGAATCAGATCTATCTCGTGAGTGAACTACAATCATAATAGAAAACTCATCAATTCACTCTAGGCAATTTTCCAATTTCAACTCATTATCTTACTTGCCATCGGTCTCAGATAAACGATATTTATACACTTTTTGGGGGGTAATTTAACTCTCCCAATGCAGTGTCCGTTCACATCAATGACCATAGGCAATTATTTTCTCTAACATTGTATTGCTATTTTTTTATTTTATAACTTTTTTAAAAAACTTTAGACAATGGTCACCACCCTACTTATCTTGTGTAGAATGGTGCAAAAAACGCCCCTTCAAATCGATGGAAAAGAACCCCCAATTTTATCTGTGGCAACACAAACAAGAGCAGCAATATTATTTAGTTGAATGTTAATTCTTAACCTAAACTTTTCTCTATATACATCACTTATCATTTCTACTAAAAGAATACCTTTAATAGCGCCCCGGTTTTCATAATCTATCACCGGCCATGAATGCTGTCTGTCGTGATTCTGTTCTGAACAAAAGATGCCACGCATGCGTACAGTTGTCAATTTAAATACCTGTTCTACGGAAGCAATTATTCGAGCCTGTCAGACACACGCTAACCAATCAACACTGATGTTTAACCCCTCTGGTTGAACTGATCTTAACCGGTGAATCCACCATTGCTCCCAATATAATAATGTTTGTTCCTGTGATCTTCCATATGATCCATATGATACTAGTTCTATACACCAACATTGTAACATGGCAAAACTATGACCTAAATCTAGACAGTGCTGTACAGTCAGGGCTTCTATCCGTCGATACTTTATTCTACTCTCATGTTCTTTTAAACGAATTTTAAAAGCTCAAATCGTTTTCCCTATATACAAAAGAGAGCAGGGGCAGCGAATAGCATAAACTACTGATTTTGATTCACAATTGGTGGAGTGCCTCAAGTGATAGATTACCCCTCGATGTGGGAACTCTGAAATTTCCAGCGTTATTGAACAAATACCGCATTGACCGCATTTTTTATGTCCTCCAATTTTTTCACGCCCGGGAATCCAATCCAATGGTCGTAATACTGTAGGAGAAAGATATTCTTTTAAACTTCTACTTTTCTTCCAAACACAAAGCAGTTTTGGAAGTGGTACCGGGTTTACAAGATAAAACTGTGCGGTGTGTTTGGAAGAAAAGTAGAAGTTTAAAAGAATATCTTTCCCCTACAGTATTACGACCATTGGATTGGATTCCCGGGCGTGAAAAAATTGGAGGACATAAAAAATGAGGTCAATGCGGTATTTGTTCAATAACGCTGGAAATTTCGGAGTTCACACATTGAGGGGTAATCTATCACTTGAGGCACTCCACCAATTGTGAATCAAAATCAGTAGTTTATGCTATTCGCTGCCCCTGCTCTCTTTTGTATATAGGGAAAACAATTCGAGCTTTTAAAATTCGTTTAAAAGAACATGAGAGTAGAATAAAGTGTCGACGGATAGAAGCCCTGACTGTACAGCACTGTCTAGATTTAGGTCATAGTTGTGCTATGCTACAATGTTGGTGTATAGAACTAGTATCATATGGATCATATGGAAGATCACAGGAACAAACATTATTATATTGGGAGCAATGGTGGATTCACCGGTTAAGATCAGTTCAACCAGAGGGGTTAAACATCAGTGTTGATTGGTTAGCGTGTGTCTGACAGGCTCGAATAATTGGTTCCGTAGAACAGGTATTTAAATTGACAACTGTATGCATGTGTGGCGTCTTTTGTTCAGAACAGAATCACGACAGACAGCATTAATGGCCGGTGATAGATTATGAAAACCGGGGCGCTATTAAAGGTATTCTTTTAGTAGAAATGATAAGTGATGTATATAGAGAAAAGTTTAGGTTAAGAATTAACATTCAACTAAATAATATTGCTGCTCTTGTTTGTGTTGCCACAGATAAAATTAGGGGTTCTTTTCCATCGATTTGAAGGGGCGTTTTTTGCACTATTCTACACAAGATAAGTAGGGTGGTGACCATTGTCTAAAGTTTTTAAAGAAAAGTTATAAAAGAAAAAAATAGCAATACAATGTTAGAGAAAATAATTGCCTATGGTCATTGATGTGAACGGACACTGCATTGGGAGAGTTAAATTACCCCCAAAAAAGTGTATAAATATTGTTTATCTGAGACCGATGGCAAGTAAGATAATGAGTTGAAATTGGAAAATTGCCTAGAGTGAATTGATGAGTTTTCTATTATTATTGGTATAAACACAGATCTTTTCCAGTCAGTTGGCCATGATGTCTTCCAAATTTCCTGGCAGAGCCTTGTAAGTATGGTAATAGCTGCATCAGATTGCTGTAATACTTCAATTGGAATGCAATCAATGTCCAGTGCTTTGTTCTTTGATAAGACTTTCAATGCTGCTTCGACTTCTTCTTTCATCACCACTAATTCCTGATCATAAGGTACAGGTTGAAACAGCTGTTAGTCCACTTGATCTTTATCGTATAATGACTCTGTATATTCCTTTCACCTTTTTTGATCTTCTCAGCATCATTCAGCATGGATCCTTGAGCATCTTGTAGCATTCCAGTTTGAGGCTGGAATTATTTCAACTCTCGTAGCTTTAGGAAAGCCAATATTGTTCTTCCTCTAATAGTTTTTGCTTCTAATTCCTTGATTGCATCATTGGAAATAGTCTCATATAAATAGAGTTTCTCTTGAAAATTTCAGCTGGAATGGAGAAGTCCACTGGTACAAATATGGAGGAGTAAGAGTGGGACATGTGTTTTAAAACAGGGGGCATTTAGGTGTCCTGACCAAAGTAATATGATTCCAGGGACAAATCCTTAAAATACGACTGTCCCATATAATATGGGATGGTTGGTCACTTTACAAATTGTGCTCAAACTAAAGCTTCCTAGCTCTCTGTTCACTCTTTTTGCAGTTAGGTAGAGTAATGAGTAAAATCCTCTGTCTTTTCACAGGCACTTCATAAAGGACATAAACTTAAATTCAAGCTATAGGATTAAAGGCTGAACCCAAAATAAATATACACTGCCTCAACAAAATCGAAAGAAAAAATGAAGTTACGTATCTGTAACAGGGGTTTTCCGTGGACAACAGGATAAGTCAGCCACATATAAGTGATATCATTTGATGGAGCCAAGGATGGATTATTTCTTCTAAAGCTCAAAAAAGCTTAGAAAGGCTTTTCTGTGCATGTGCTAACTACTTCATCCCCTACAATCGTGCCTGTTTTTCTCTATCTCAGTTCATTCTTTATCTTCAGCAGGTTCATCCTAGAGGGGCAGAGGGTAGGATTGTGTGGCTGAGTTATTCTGCTGTCCATAGAGCACCCCCGTTATAGGTAAATAACTTCAGTTTCTCCATGGACAAGCAGAATGAGTCAACCACACATAGATGACTCCTAAGCAGAGGTCTGTGAAGGCCCATTATGTGGAGCTCTGTATGTTCACTTTTTAAAGCCCATGTAGTTGGTTGTGCTAGAATAAAGCTGCACAAGGAAGGAAATGTTTGAGAATATGTCATGACAGTGATGGAGTTCTCTAAGCATTATGATGGATTCCACACTACATTAATGGTGGTGTGGACCACAGGTCGGGCTGTGACTCATCCCAGTGAAGTGAACAAGATGAGCAAGCACTAAAAGCTAACAAGCAGTGCTTGGAAGCCAGTCAGAGGCAAAAAAACAACTATAATCCAGTCTTAATGGCTATGCCTGTGCATGTGGAGCAACAAGAACAGTCACAGGAGGCCTGAGTTTGGAGGGTGCATCAAAGGTGGGTTGTTTGGCCAAAAGGGAAGCAGTAGTCAGATCATATGGATGAACTGAATGCATTTTCGCTGTTTCTAAGTAAGAGATTGACCTAAGAGGCAATGGTTTGGATCATAAGTGGAAGACAATTGCAAGAGGTTTTGGTGAGGAAACCTTTTCCATGTAGAGTGTGCAGTGTTTTGACTTGGCTGGGAATTCTGCTCTAGATAGCAAGCTGGAGGGCCTATAAGGGTAAAGAGCATGTGAAGGAGTTTGAGATAAATTGGAGTGAATCCTCCAATTAAGTTTACGTTGACTCCCCTGCTAAACAACTGAATGGTGAATGTGTGAGCTACCTTCAGCTTGAGGCTCACTGCTCACTGACATGTTCCTGTAGAAGCATCATTGATGGAAACAGTCAATTATGATGGATCTTCAAGCCATAAATGTTTCAGGTATGGAATCACGGTTGCCTGGTTATTGTAGTGTTATCCTGGCCATGTACCTCCCTTAGTTGTGACTCCTGCTAGAATAGGGAGGGTTCATGAAGGAAATCCTCCATCATCATTATTGATGGGATTGGGCAAAGAGATAAATGTGCTTCTTGTCCAGTGTGCGGTTCATTGTCAAACAGTGATGAAGATATGTGAACTGACCTGCCCTCCTTAAGGGACAACATCTGCATTTTTGGGAGCCATGAAGGGAAGGTGATGTCTCATCATTATTAGGGCAACACAGGAATAGGCTGACCAACTGCGTGGATAGGGAAAGAAGGACCAAAGGCAAGCAAGGATTCCCTGTCTGTTACTATGGAACAATGGCATCTGGCAGGAAACATCATAGGTATATAACAATGCCCTGATCCCCCTAGGCTGATGTGGGGTAACCCATTGGTGCTGTTTCCAGTTGAAGGTAGGTAGAAAAACCCTTAGTGGAAAAGAGGGTGGCATTGGTGAATGGGGGGGGGCGGAGGTGTATGTATGATAATAGGCCATTCTAACTTGACATATCCATCTGTTTGTTGTGACCAATGATCCCTTTGTTACAGAGTTAGGGACGACCTTCTATATTAGGCATTGAAGTGTGGTACACCAGGAAATGCATAGCTGGTTAGGAACAGTGGGAGCTTGAGAAGCATCCAAGTGTTTAGAAAGGACAGAAGTTTGGCATACAAGTATTTGAGCAGACGATAAAGTTTTTATGAACTGGTAATTCCTGAGCAGATTCCAGCAGGGGGGAGAATGCTACCTTCTAGGGTCTTCCAGATTAGCTGGGATATTTTTGAGGGTGTGCTCATATACTAGTGTTAGCAAGGTTTTAGCTAAATGGCAACAGAGTAAAGTAAATGTATATATATTTCCTTTTTTAGCTATATAATGTCTTTATTTCGACAATTTCCGGTTGCCATTTTTCTTTTTTAAATTTGTCAATCGTTTACATCTGTCTTTTTGAATTTTTAAATAGCTTATATGCTACGAGATGTTCTCACTTTTTTGGGCCACCTTGTATATATATAATTTGAGCCCACACACTCCAAAGCAATAGAGATTGGAAATCAGAATTTCATATGGCATACCAAGCCCACAGATCAAATGAGAGATGAGGGTTTTCCTTCATTTGATTTGCTTTGATTTGAATTTTTTTGCTGTCATATAAAGACCTTACAGTAAGTGTGGCATGGGAATGGAGCACTGTCTACTCAGGTTTTCTGTGAGTTGCTGGGTTGTGTATGCCTGGAGATAATAAAGAGAATCAAAGTGAAAGTGCAGGTGTATTGCCACTGTACAATGAAGAGTTGCAGAGGAAAGGTGGAATATTATGTCTTATTTTGCAACAATTGAGGCTCAATCTAAGATGCGGATTCAGTGCAGATGACTCATGATGAGTAGAGTGAGCTGTGCTAGAAACCCGTGGTAGTGAGATCTTGTAGGCCATCCTGGATGGCATGGGCAGTCCAAGGGCTACTGGATATGATCACAGCAACAGATATGTGCCAAGGATCAGTCTAAAAGAGTGATGATATGGGCAGCACACCATACTGCAGATATGGTGCTCGTTTTTCTGGATATTGAAGCTGATTTTTGACAACATAAGTCATAATACTCTACTCTCAAGAGTCAGTCACCTAGGCATAAATGGACAAATCCTCAAGTGGTTCAAATCGTATATATCCGATCGTTACCAATATGTACAAATAGATCACAAAACATCCCCAACCTTACCCCAGAATCAAGGTATTTCACAAGGCTTCACCTTATCTGCTCTACTATTCAACTTATACATCCAGTCGATATGTTACATATTCAAAAGACACAATATAAGATACCATATATATGCAGACTCTCCATTAGACATCCACAACCCCAACTATGAAACCTGCCTATCTGAAGCTGAAAACTGGCTCCAATCAAACAACTTGAGTATCAACTTCAAGAAAATTGAAGTCCTGATCACAACAAGACACCCAAACTTCAACTTCCCACCTACAATTAGCATAAATAACACACCCCTCACAGTAAAACCGGAAGATACCTAGGCGACATCTTAGACAAAACCCTCAGTATGGTTCCCCACCTAAGACACATAAATAAGACCATATTTTACAAACTAAGGATTATCCAACAACTCAGACCACTCATAGACCTGAATGACTTCAGAACAATTGTGCAGGACTTCATAACACCTCACTTTGACTATTGCAACAGTCTGCTCCTCGGATTATCAAAAAAGAGTCTGAACATATTTCAAATGGCGCAAAATGTCACTGCCAGAGTCATATCTAAGGCAAGACTCTCTGACCACATTACCCCCATCGTGTACCAACTTCACTGGCTCCCCATTGCTAGCAGAGTAAAATATAAAACCATAATGATAATTTTCAAACTAATCAATAATATTGCACCCTCCTATCTCAATACATTGATCCATCTCCAATCAGACACCAGAGCTAGTAGAAGAACAAAACTTAACTCCCCATCAGTAAAATCCTCATTTTTCAAGACCAAACAAATCACCAGCAACAGGGCCTTCACATACACAGCACCCACAATATGGAACTCCGTCCCAGATACATTAAGAACAATAAAAGAGTTTGGACTTTCTGTAAATACTTTAAAACATTTCTATTCACTGAATACTATAACAACCAAAACCCCATCAACACACTAGCCCCTAATTCCACCCCGGACATTGAATTCTCCCCCTCTCACCCCTTCAACCCCACCCCTTACTTAGACTCTGCTCCCGCTCCACTGTATCTTCACAAACAAAATACATTGTAAACAATATTTTACACTGGCTAAGGCAAATCTAAGTAGTACAATATGTATATAGTTCAATGTAAATAGTTAATTGTTTGAATATTGTTATAATGTTCCATGTAAAAACCTTGTTCAATGTAAACCGTCCCTGATCTCTGGAAGGGTGGTTTAGAAAAACGTTTCAAATAAAATAAATAAATAAATGTCAGCACAAATGGTGGCAGTGTCGGTGACTTGCCCAATACCACCAGGAGTGTCAGTGGCTGGGGATGTTGCAGCCACAGCTGTTTTTGGTGGATTCTGCTGTCTCTCCTTATGGTCAAGGAGCATCTGCAACATGTGGGACTAAATACCCATTAGGTGTTTCCCCATTGGAGCAGTTAATATACATGTGCATATATCTACTTCCTGGGTCATGCCTTGAGTGGAGACATCTAGAGCTGGGAGCTCCAGGAACAGGGAAAGGAGAGAAGAGGGATGGGGTGATGTTCAACACTGTTAAAGATGTATGCCATGATAACTCTTTCAAAGATATTCCTTCTCAGGATTAGAATTCTGTTTTGATTTTAGTGCAAATGCAGGAGAAGAAGGAAATCAAAGGAAAAAGAGTCATATGAATCTACTTTAGCTTGAGGAGAGGTTCATATCTGCTCATCGAGTAAGTCACTGGATAGGGCAAAGGGTACGAGGTATAGAAACCTGATCACATCGAATGGAATGCTTAGCAGGTAATCAGGCTCTGTGCTAGATATTAAGGAGTTAGTTAAGTGGGGCAGTGATTCCACATCGCTGTTTCAGGAACCTAGGCTCAATGTTTAACAGTGCCATAGAAACAGCACTCATTAGCTTGCTGGGATGCAGTGGTAGCCAAGGTACCAGAAAAATATGTTAGGTATCATGCATTCTGAGGATTGGCACCTTCGCTGTTTCAAGGTGTAACTGTTGCCCTTTGGTATTCAGGCACACGCTTCCTACATGTCCTCTAGAGAACACAGATCCAGGAGCCTCGTGTATGTGACAGGGAGAGCGAGCAGCAGCCTGTCAGGCAGGAGGATGTTTGAGCAGTGGACTCAACTGTAGGGAGAGGGCCATGAGGACCATTCAGCCCAGTGGTATACAGCTGCAGTCTGGTCTGAGCCTGTAATCCAGCCACCATCAAGGAAGGGCCCCCCTCCAGGCAGGATGTGCAGTGCTTATGTGTAATGCCCGATACCAAAAAGTAATGTCATCAGCATGGGGAGCAGGTCAATAATGTGACTCCTGACAGCAGCCGGATACTAAGATGTATTGGGGTCTTACAGCCATTTGGCTTAGAAGCTTTGGTGCCAATGCAGAGTTGTCCCCATGGCAATTTTTCCACTGACTTCAGTGCTGTGGGAAAAGTTATGCTGAATCAGTGTTGATGGCTGAGAATCCTGATGGAAGAAGTTTGGGATGTCAGCACATAGGAAGTGAGGCACCAGAAATGATGGCATGGGGTACCCCACAGTATCAGTGCCTAGCATGTGAATAGATTATGATTGCTGGAATGGAGGTATTTAGTTATTCCATTCTGTACCACGATGTTTGGTCCATGCAGAGATGGCACAATGGCAGCAGCTCAGCCAACTCCAACAGAGCCCATGGTGTTGGGGATTGGTGTTTCCAGTGATGATTCAGCCCAGGCAATAGTCATAGCCATGCTGTTTTGGTGGCGTGTACATGCCAATTAGCAGGTACAGTCCAAAGCATGGAAGATCCACACAGCTAGGGTAGTCATTGCCTGTTCAGTGCTGAAAGCCTGTCAGCTGATTTCTGCCAAGGTTGCTACAGTATCAAGCCACTGCAGCAGCTGAAGTCAGAACCAGAATCCTCGTAGGAGTAGGGGAGAGGTATGTCCTCCACACTGGGGTTTGTTGGGTCAGAAAGTGAGAAAACCAGTGGCTCGGGCAAGAGTGGACCGTGAAGTGTCAGTGCAGAGGCAGGGAAAGATCTGTTGCAGTTCCGCTGGATCTTTTGGCAGGCAACACCGATCAGGCAAGGACGTAGACCTACAGTGAACCAAAATCTACTCACTCCCCATTGAGGGGCCTTAGCCATCTGCCTTCCCTGCACTGGCAAGGCTCCCATGATGACCACCACAGTTTGTGCTGCAGCAGTGTAGGAACCACTTACAGATTTTGGGGCACTGCTACGCCATGATCCAAGTTGAAGATCAGAGACTATGCAGTCGGGTCAGATAATATACCATGGGTGGAGACATCCTTGGAGGGGGGTCATGCCCTCACCATTAAGTCTCCCTTGCCCATGTGGCAGTAGGGAAGGGGGTCTGGGAGGCAATCTATAAGGGCAAAGGTCATTCAGGGGGTGAAGATCTCTTGAGTCAGGCCCCATGCAGTAGACATTCAGGGGGATCTCTCAGGGGAGAGTTCTCATGCAGCAGCTTGTCCTTTGGGAGGAGGCAGAGAAAGGGAGCAAATAACTAAGGCAGTGTTTCCCAACCCAGTCCTATGGGGCACACCAGCCAGTCAGGTTTTCGGGATATCCCTAATGACTATGCATGAGATATATATGCATTAGAGATATACTGCCAACCTCTGTCATCTAAGATTGTGAGTGGACAAGGTGCAGATGTCCAAGACATCAAAAAGGTATATAGAATATGTCACATTCCTCCTCACTTCTCACCACCACCAAAATATTGTCTATTAGACAACTTTTTGGTGGTGGTGAGAATCGAGGAGGAATGTGTCACATTCTATATACCCTTTCGATGTCTAGGACATCTGCACCTTGCCCACTCACAATCTTAAATGACAGAGGTGTAAGGCAGGGGTCTCCAAATCCAGCCCTGGAGGGCCACAAACCAGGCAGGTTGGCAGGATATCTCTAATGCATATATATCTCATGCATAGTCATTAGGGATATCCCGAAAACCTGACTGGCAGGTGTGCCCCATAGGACTGGGTTGGGAAACACTGAACTAAGGAATAAAGGGAAAAAGAAGAAGAAAATGTTGGACACCAAGAGAATCCATTGGTCTGGTTGGGTCGATAGAAAAGACTGAGGTGGAGAGGGGCGGGCACGTTGGTTGTGTTTGGCCTGCTTAGAAAGGTCTTTCTAGGCTTTTCTGAGCTTCAGGAAAGCTAACCTGTCTATGGTGATGTTGAATGACATCACCTATATATGGCTGACTCATCCTATTTGTCTACAGAGAATCTACTCTGTCAACCTAAGAGTCTCTAATGTTCAATGGGCTATATGAGAATGCTGGAGGTGGGCAGGACAGAACCCTATGCCTTCTACCAACTAACTTAATCTTTCTCATTTTTTAATCTCTGAAACTATTCTACCTTATCTCTGGGGTGTAAGGCATTCCACACTCCAGATCCCACTCTCTGTTTATGATTGCAAACAGCTTCAGTATTTAATTATAAGAAGTGGTATATCAAACTCCTAAATAAATATAAACCATTCAGCCCTCCCAAACAGGGGATGATGTAGCAAAACCTCCTCACTATGCTTAGGGCTAATGACCTAGGCAAACTTTGAGATATGCATTCCCCTCTCCCCCCTCCCCCAGAGTCTAGCAATTCCCCTTACCTTCTCTGCCTATACCCCTCCCTCCACTCAGGTGTCCAGCATCCCCTCTTCCCCTTCCTAATCACCCCCAAGGTGCCAGCATCTCGTCCTCTCCTTCCCCTTCCCCCCAGGTGGCCAGCATTTCTTCTCCTCTTCCCTATCCTCCCAGGTGGCCAGCATCTTCCTTCCCCGTCATACCCAAGATGGCCAGCAGATCTCCTTCTTTTTCCTTCCAAATGCCCAAAATGTCCAGCATTTCCCCCTCCATTCTCTATCCCTTCCTAATCCAGCATATTTCTTTTCTTCCTCTCTCACCCATGTCCAGTATCTCTCCCAGTTGTCCCTGTCCCTTGCAGGGCCTGCTCCACTACTGCTACTGCCACCACCCTTCCTCTGCCCAGGCCACCCTGAAATATTGTAAAGCGATATGCAGGGAGTGGGGTCTCTGAGCACAGGCATGCTCAAGCTCTGCTGGGTTCCGCCCCCTGTGAAGCAAACTATCTACCAGAGAGGGCAGGATCCACCAGAGCTTGAGTGTGTGCTTGTACTCAGAGGCCCTTCATCATGCAGGTTTTGTTACAATGCTTTAGGGCAGAGGTACTCAAATCCAGTCCTGGAGGGCCGCAAACCAGTCAGGTTTTCGGGATATCCCTAATGAATATGCATGAGATAGATTCAAATACAATGGAGGCAGTGCATGCAAATATATATCATGCATATTCATTAGGGATATCCCAAAACCCTGACTGGTTTGCAGCCCTCCAGGACTGGATTTGAGTACCTCTGCTTTAGGGTAATCTAGGCAGAGGTAGGGTGGTGCTGGCGGCAGTTTAGGAAGGGATGCAACAAGCCCTGCCTTACTGCTGCCACCCCACTAAACTTTGACATCCAAGAAGGACACTAGTTTGCCTGGTGGTAGGGCCGGCCCTAATTACCCTAAGGTAGTATGGTACTGCTGCTAGGAGCATACTGGGTTAGTGAGGGTTCCAAAGGGATCCTTCTATGTATATTAGGTGCAAAACCTTAGTGTAAGTTAATAAAGCAGGTTCTATGTTTTCTTGAAAACATTTTTCCAAAGATTTACTGGAATTCTCTTCGGTATTGACACTGATCATTTTGCATGTGAAATTTAAGATGATTATGCTACAGTGGCCCATTTATATAATAAGGCCCTTGTAGAGCCTCATACATCATTGGGATGTTGGATCAGCAAATACAGGCTTCTTATTCATTCCTATGCTGCAACAGGCTTATTTGTCATATGGAATTACTGTCTGTCAATTGCTGGCCCATGTTTGTGGAATAGATTGCTGTTTGAAATTCCACCAGAACAAAAGCTTTTAGTGCCTTTAAACTTTATTTATTTATTCTAACATTTTCTTTGAAGGTTTTATGCTGTTTTATTCTCTTTTTAAATGTCTCATATGGTGTGTGTCCTTCAATTTTGTATGTTGCTTGTAATCTGCCTTAGACAAATATCCTTTTGGATGAGTGGACTGTAGAACTGTTGAAATAAATTAATGAATAAATATTTACTAGTGTGCGTTAATTAGGTTCACATGTGTTAATGTACATTTATACACATTAATGCAATATAATATAAGCCCCATTGTTCTGCATGCAGCCTGTTTACTAATGATGCTTAACTCTAATGAATGTGTCATTGTGTATTAATGCACATTACCTGGTTAACATACCAGTTAATGTGCACTGTGTGTTGCTTTGTTTGACTGAACCCTAGATCTGGCACTGATTTCAATTCATTCTCAGCCAACAGACCTCATTGTCAACCCAAGGTCAGAAGTGAGTTTGTAATTTCCAGTTTGCCACAGTCTCAGTTTAATGTGATGTTTGAACAGAGAAAATGTTAGATCTACTTTACTGTAATCCACATAGATACAAAAGTCTTAGGCAGATAAGCACATTCAAATAAACAAGTTAGACTCCACACTAAGCTGGCTCTATGCAACTCCCTCCTATGAGATGGTAGCCTAGGGAGGGTTTAAACTCTATTCTGGCTGTTTAAAAGAAAGTGAAGAATCCCTCCTAGGCTCTCTCTCTGCACTCACTCTCAGCCTCCTATGTCTTTTACTCTATCCATTTACCCCATCCATCATGTTTACATGGCAAAAGCAATTTCCAGAGGCTCCTGTCCCGCGATGCTCTATTTCACAATGACACCAGTAAAATGAGGAGGGTGCCATTTTGTTATATGGATGTAATTGAGTATACCAAAATAGTGTCAGTCTATGGTCACTGATATCGTAGGCAAACTTCATCCCTTGAACTCCCCTCTAGCATCCATTCCCACCACTGCCACCCCTCTCCGGAACATGCTGCAGCAGCAATAGCTACAAACATTCCCATGGCAGTTACCTTTAAACCTCAGCACCACGGGGCATTTGCATTCTGAATCCTAAAGAAGGTAACAACTCAGAAACAATATTCCATTTATTATTTGTAGACGTTCTGAAGCTCTAAAGTTCCAGCAACCAACAATTAGCAGAGCAACTCCATGTGGTGAAAAGCTTTTCTGATGACATCAGAATGACTTTTGACCTTGACAAATGTGCTAAGACAACATTTTTTAGAGAAAAATTGAGCAAAATGGACAACATCTCCCTGGCTGAAGGCTGTGACATTAAGGACCTTGAACAGGAAGGCATATACAAGTATCTCGGAATAGAGGAAGGAACGCCACTCAACAGAAATTACTGCGAGAAAAGATGAGTAAAGAATACAACAGGAGATTAAAGTCATTACTGAAAAGTGCTTTAATGTCACAGGATAAGATACAAGCTATCAATCAGCTGGCAATTCCTGTACTCTCACACAGCTTTGGGATTGTAGACTGGCCTCATAAAGATCTTGAAAAACTGGATATGCGAACAAAAAAGCACCTCCATGGTCCTGAAGTAATTTACAAGAATCAGAGTATGCCAAGACTGTACATCCCTAGAGCTTAAGGAGGGCTGTGCATCATAGAGATTGATTTCACATACAGTGCTACTATTATAGACCTGCAGGCCTATCTAACTGCATCATTGGATCCAAATACGCAAAAAGCGCTGAAATATGAAAGTAAACATCCAGAATATGTCTCCATCATCAAACTTGGACAAGCGTTCTGACAACTAGAAGGAATAAATGAGAATCCACAAACATACACAGGCAAGGAAGTAAAAGAATTTGCAAAACAAGAGAAAAATCTATTGAAAGACTTAGATCTACAAACATGGAAAAACAAGTGGCAAATGCACAAATATAATGGGAAATACAGAGTGTTACTCCAGGAACCCTTTGTCAACCAAGAACGGACACATGAATGGTTAAGGAGAGGTGAACTGAAACTGAAGGATGAGAGGTTATAGTTGCTGCCCAGGACAGTGGATTATGGACAAGATAGTTTACAGCAAACACTGAAAAAACTGGCAAAACAGACATATGTCAGTTCTGTGGGAAAGAGCTGGAAACAGTGACTCATCTCATAGGTGGCTGTGAAGTTCTGATGGCAGAAAATTTCTATACCGAAAGGCACAATAAAGTAGCACGCCTCATCCACTGAAAACTCTGTAAACACTACAGCATCATTGTATCTGAAAAGCACTGTGATCATGACTCTAAAAGGATTGCAGAGAATGAAGAGGTTATGATCACCTGGGATACTCCCATTTTGACCAATAAAAAGCTGGATGAGAGGAAGTCAGATATAGTGGTAAAGGAGAAAAACACCAGAATGGCATTGATTATAGAGGTGTCAGTTCCAAGCAACTACTCTGTAAATCAAATTGAGGGGGAGAAAAATTTTAAGTACTACGCCGAGCATTAGCAGTAAATTTGAGAGACTGAGATCATACTCAACATACCCTGAGCTTAGAAGTGAGGTTCATGACTGTCATGGTATGTGCAAAACTCACTCATTTAGAGAAATTGCCCTGTGACACTTATCTTTAAATTTTAGCACCACAGGGCTCTTTGCTCCCACCCCCTCGCCAACAGTCGATGCTGACTTCTTGTTTGCAGCAGCAAGTTGGCATCAGGTGTTGGAGGGGCGGAAACAAACAGCCCCGCGGTGCCGAAGTTTAAAGGCAAGCGCCTGTCCCGAGAAGGGTGACAGCATCAGCAATGGGCACCCCTGGAGGGCCAGCACTCTAGGCAGCTGCCTACTTTGCCTAATGGTAGTGCCAACCCTGCTGGTACCCTTGTGAAACAGAGTACCACTAAGGCAGGGAGTGACTGAAGATGGTCCCTGCATTGTAAAGAACCAGTGGACGAAGTAAGAGACTGGTGGTGTTGAGGTGGATAAAAAGAGATCATAGAGAGCTTTTGTCAGTTTACTTATCATGGCTGGGGAAAGTAACAGGGCAGGATCCAACATAAATGGATCATCTGTGGTACAACACTGAGTTTCAGTTGTAACCTTGATTCCAAGTAACTCAGATTTCACATGAAATCTGAACAGTGCAATAGTCACATCCTTCAAACTGGAAAACTTTCTTGACTTCCATGCTGGTTGTTGTGCCCAGGATGTCATGTTTTCAAAAATAAACTCTGAACACGTATGATGGTATAAACATACATTGTCCTCTATTTCTTAAATATGGAATGGTGCATGCATTTAAAAAAAAACGCTGAATCTTGATCTGTGACATGTCATGATAGAATAAAACACAGACTTCCTGTGTACTGTCTGCTGTATTTTCACAATTGCAAATTAACTAAGAAAATATAGGCTTTTAAAATATGCAGTGAGGATGTAATTTTATAACAGGTCACCTAGGTATGAAAGCCAAGTAAGTACCTATTTCTATTCTGTTTTTTTGTATTCTACATATTTACTATATTGCCTTTCAATGGTACAAACCAATTTTATAAAAACTCTAAAGGGGAGATTTTGTAAGGAAGCTGAAAAAAGGTCCACGGTTCTGAAGCACAAGTCTGTATTTTCCTGGACTTGTGTGTATGCATGGGCACTTCTGCATGCACTTTAGCCGGGCAGACTTCTGTAAGCATACTGGGTTGGTGAGTACATGGGGGCACAGCATTGGTGGATCGTAGGCATGATCTCGAGGGATATGCATATGTTATAGATGATGTATGTCCTTGCGCTGATCTAGTTTCTGCCAGCTATGTCTACTCTAGGGCAGGCATTACTGACATGCCTAGAGTACGGTGCGTGGGCACATACTTATTTTATAAAGCAAGGCCCACATGTACCTCACTTTATAAAATAGGTCAGCTATGAATGTGCAGAGATGGGTGTCAATAACATGGGGGGGGGTAAAAAATTACCCTCCATGAGTCCCACATGATTAACATGCATTTTTATGCAGGAATTATTCACCTATTTTACAAAGTCAAGTATGCACGTTATTAGACTTTATAAAATATGAGTGGTAATGGGTGGAACTGTTCATTAATTTATGGTGCCATCACTTAAACCACCCCTAGGATTTGTAAGGAACATGCATAAATAATAATTTATAATTAACATACGTAACCTTGCATTCTGCCCATGCTCCACCCAAACTCTACCCATGTCCAATGGTCTTTCTTCTTCCTCCATCAGATCTGTGCTCTTCGTTCTTCTTGACCAGCACTGCCTTACTACCCTCCTTCTATCACTAGTAATTTCTAGAATAGATTATTGCAACAGTGCTCTTGTCGGTCTTCCCAACTACCAACTTCATCAATTGCAACTTCTCTAAAATACAGCAGCCCAGATTATCACTTACACCTCGAACCATGAACACATCACTCCCATCCTGATCCGACTTCACTAGCTTCCCCTAAAATTTTGCATAAATTACAAAATTCTCATATCCGCTCACCAGGCAATCCACACAGGCATACCACAATATTTGGCGGACCTTCTTCATTTTCACTCACCCCACCGTCTCCTCAGATCCCTCCGCACTCACCGCTTGGCCCTCCCCTCAGTTTCCCATGAGCATTTGGAACAAACGCGTCATTCCGCTTTCTTTTTCCTTGCTCCTGCCTTATGGAATTCCCTACCTGCCTCACTACGTGCAGATCCCTCCTTTCTCCGGTTCAAATCTCAGCTCAAAACACACCTGTTTCAGTTGGCTTATGACCTCCCCTCCCCTTCCCCTGAGCAGTCTCTCTCTTAGCTCGTTCCCTTAGTCTACGTTCTTCTTCTGTCCTCCCCATCTGCCCATTGCTCTCTTCTTCATCCTCTTTCTTTTCTGTCCTCTCCTATATATGATTGGTGTTCTTTTCCTTATCCTTATTTTTAAGGCTGCCTTGCTGCCTAGGGCGGTATATCAAATAACAATAAAGACAACGATAAAGATGTGCATGCCCTCAGTTAAACTACACATAATTGGATGTGTACACATATATGCAGAACATAAGTGCCCATGTATGCATGTATATGACTAAAATACCTAGATTAACGCACTGTTTACCTGTAAACATAGGAAGCTCCTTATAAAATTTTACACATATTTGACATAGTCACTATCTGAAAGTACGTGCATTGGGCCGATCGCATGTACATTCACTGTGGGCATTTACAGGGTGGGGCATGGATAGAGTGCACAAGTATATGCGTAAATTATAATGCTATAATTTACACATGTTCCATATAAATTTAGGCACATTTTTGGCCATTTAATTGGCTTTATTAAATAGGTATGAAATATGTGCTTAAAAATATGCATAAATCAAGGTATGACTTATAAAATAGATCCCTAAGAGGGTAATTTCATAAAGCCATGCCTAGTTAACACGTTTTTTTTCATGTGCCTTAAAAGAAGGCGTGATCGCTTACACCAGCCCTAGAAATGATTGCACCTACCATTTGTAAATATGTGCATAAATTATAGTATTCTGTAATCAAATGTGCATATTTTCCTGTACTTCCCATGTTACACCTGAGCGCCACCAGTTTGCACTCCCATGTATTGTCACCACCAGGGGGGCAGACTGCCTCCTGGCTAGCAGGGCTGCGCCTGATGGCAATGAATATAGTTGCACGCCTCGAGTGGTAAAGGCAAATTAGGATTTATTCCTCTCCCGGGGTCGGATTATTCAAATAACAAACAAAACACAAGTACTCAAAGGAAATAAGCCATATGCTCTGGCAAAAACATAAAGAATATTAGAACAATTTCTTCTTGCTTCAAAGTAAGTAACAACGTTATGCATTCAACTGCAGCACACAGTCTCACTGTGTGGAAACCAGCATTTATCAGTTGTAGTGTTTTCCCTTAACACTATGCTCAGTTCTGACTAGCATAAAGACCTTATTTTATGCGACGAAATCAGTGTACAGTCCATTGGGTCACAGATGGACGAACACTCACTGAGTGTGTCAATTATCATGGGTTCTTGCACACATTCAAAACCCTCCTTATTAAAGTAGGCTGGGAAATTCCCCTGTGCCGTGCCGTCACAGTGTCTCTCTTTATTTCTATCCTCAGCTTGGGATAGATAATATCCTTTTACCCTCTCTGGAGGTTTCACTGGCTCCTTGCTCAGCTCTCTGCTTAAATCTCTCGGTGGGGAGTTACAGCCCTGCCCCCACCTTAGACTTCCTGCATGAGGCTGCTCTGCATTCACACTGTAGGAATTTCTATCATTCACCACTTTTAACTTCCCACTATAATCATTCCTCAGGTCACAGCTTCCTGATACATACAGTTTTGTCTTTGGTTTCCACTCACTCCGGCTGGAACGTAGCCTCCGTGTTCCAAAGTGTTTGCAATCAGCAGACCAGTCACACCTGTTCTCTGCTCTTGCTAGCTGCTTCCTCCTGTAGGACTCTGGGTAGTTACTTGGGTGAATCCTTCCTGTCTCTGACTCACTTCCTAGGTCAAAGTAAGAAACTCCTCCTGCTTCCTCTCGGCCAGCTGCTTCAGGTAAGACAGCCTGTTCTCTCTGCTTACACTGCTCACGCTGTCCTGCTGGTTCACGCTGTTCTCGTGGACCTTGCTGTTCTAACCCTGTGTTCCCTGCACTGTCCTTATAAGGGCTGTAAGCTCTTCCCCTTCTCAGGTGCACGCTATCAGGAACTAGGGAATTTCTCTCAGCTGAGTGTTTTTTCAGACCTTGTGGCTGCATTTGTTTCTGTTGTCCCTGACAACAGCTGCTCACATGGTCTGTTTGCCTGTCAGCTTCAGGACTAAACTGCCGTGAATCTTGTGCTTTTAAGGTAGAGAATGGGGCTACTTCATCACAGTATGCACCATGCTAACAATGTGCATACTTTTATGCTAGTCAGAGAGAATTTATACATGCAAGTGGTCATATAAGCACATAAATTATTAAAATACTGACATTTGCATGTGTTGTTAGTGCCTAAAACTAGACATCTCCATATAAAATCTCTCACATAAGCACCTGTGTCTTTATGAAATACTAGTGGTATACTAGCAGAACCTGTGGCTAGATAGAAGCTGTAGACATTTATGATGGCTTAGGAGCAGTTGTAAGTGCTTGTGTTTATGTTATAAGATGCACAAGCAAATCTTGACTTCGCCTGAGCTATACCTATACTTGCCTGAGAACACAATTCCATCTGAGTCAATAAAAAAGCTACACTGCACATGTTTTTCTCACTACACATGTTTTTCTGAGCGTAACTCCTGGGGTAATGATATAAAAGTCTTTTTATATGCATAAAGCAAGTTTTTTTGCATGGGAGAAGTTTATAAAATTACCCACCTGCATAAAATTTAAAGAAATATTATCAGAGAATGCAGTACGCTTAACATATTCTTCTGGTACAAATGTTATCTGCCATTCCTAAAAAATATCTGTATTGCGATATCTCACATAATAACACTTTTCTTTTGACTTTGTAAAACCTAAGGAAATAGTCACGTAAGGATGACTTCAAATGATATGTTTGATGGAAGCGTTCATGTAATGTGGGGACCACACTTCAGCTAGACCTTCCCAAGGAGTCTTGAAAGATAACACTACATGATTTTTCCAGTAAATAGATATGACTGAGCTACTTTATTCTTTACCTATTTGACTGCTTTAGCATTTCAATAATACACTGGTATATATGGAAAGAAAACTGCCAATAGAATGATTCATATTTTCTATTATACTTCCCTCTCTCTTACTATAAAACAAGAAAGCTAGTTTCCCCTCACATTTGTGCTAGTGGATTCCACTTAAAAGATGGAAGATAAATATAATCAAAAGAATTGCAGAGACCTATTATGTTTTTTCTCTTCTGTATAATTTTCTCAATCTGGGTTTGTAACTATAGCAACAGCAGAACATGTCACAGTAAACAAACATTTCTATACATGGCATTGCTAAAGCAATTATGAAGGCTTAAACAAAGCGTTTAGATTCCAATTTTGTACTATGCAAACAAACTTCATCTGATACCCCCAAATTCTGTCTTGATTTTATACCTAATGATTGGACGAAGCAGCCTGCTTGAATCATAAAAATCCTGGCATGGATCATAAAAATTATTTGCATCTAGCCAATAAGAGGCTGATGATGACTGAAATTTTTTAGGCTGAGATCTCCTTATATCAGACCCCCATACAAGCCTTTTCTGCAAATGTGACTGCAAAGCAGAAGGAAGGGTTTATGGCTAGAAGGGTAGCACATGGATATTGTGTTAGCACCAATTAATATCAACTAGCAGAAATTTAGTCTCTGAGGGGGTATTATCAGTGACAACAGCAAGGGCAATTAAAGTGTCTGGCCATTGCTGCTTTACTTAATACTCAGATATGCAGTGCATCAAAATCCGGTTTGCAGTGCCTTGAAATCCGGTTAGATATCCATTCAGCAGCAATATTCGGTTGTTGACTGGATAGCTAAACTGGCTGAAGTTTGGCCATTTTTTTCTGCCCAGCTTTAGTCAGTTTAGGTTAGCCGGCTAGTGTCTCAGTATCACTGCTGAGCAGCTAATAGTGGATGCCGTCCCTGGAACGCTCCGATGCTAAGCGATTAATGTCAGGGTGTTCAGCTGGCTTCGGAAGGAATATTCAATGACACAGACTGGCTATGTGCCATTGAATGTTCTGCTCAGTGGGATTAACGCAGTTTGTAGGGCTGCAAATCACATTAATCCCCTTGAATATGCTCCCCTGAAAGTGTTAGAAATTTCTATTGAAATATAAATAGAGGGGAAAATATTCAAATGAATTATAATTTCACTGGCAGCCAGTGAACAAATAACTCCATTATCTATGAATTTTCAGTCGCTATAAGGATAATTTTAAAACAGGCTGTCTATGTGGACAGGCTAAAAGGTGCTTATTCTAAGCCTATTTAATAAAGACACATAGGAGACTATGGAGCCCTTTTGCTAAAGTGCAATAAAGAGGCACTTTTACTAACATGCAGTAAGTGGTTACCATAGAGGTCAGCATGCACTAAAGATCCCCGGTAACATACCAAGAACAGAAGGTGTGAGATAAATTGCACACTACTTGCTCTCAGAGCTGCAGGGTGATGAGACAGAGTGGTTATGCCAGCTGGTGACAGTTAGCATGCAAGATGTTGCTGCACACAAGCTGTCATGACTGCCAATAGCACGATTGCACTTAACACCATCTTAAGAGGTGGCGTTAAGGGCAGCTGCACTACCAGCAGCCTGGTAACGCACCACTGCCCATGCACAAGGAAGCATCCTGATCACTGTTCCCTCTAAGCTGTGCGCATGTGCGCGCGCACACACCTCGCC
This sequence comes from Ichthyophis bannanicus, assembly GCA_033557465.1. NCBI lineage: Eukaryota > Metazoa > Chordata > Amphibia > Gymnophiona > Ichthyophiidae > Ichthyophis > Ichthyophis bannanicus. Next base: position 767,286,814 of record CM066035.1, on the reverse strand, counting down.
GAGCGAGCGCACATACTTTACAACAGAGGACACAAAAATTACGGTTCTGATTCTGATAGAAAACAACACAGACATCTTAAAATTGAAAAGTTGTTGCGTATTTACAGTTTTCACAAGTTGTACAATATTTTCTAGTGCAATCAATGTGGTGTACATACTGTATTTTGACGTGTAGTCAAATTGTAAAGTATATACTCGTAATTCCGAGTGTCGTTGTGGTGCAAAAAAATGTAACCTTCCTTCAAAAGCTGCACAGCTGATATTTTATGCGCACACAGCCTACAGAAAATTAGAGGGAACATTGATCCTGACCCCCACCAGATTTGACCCAAAGATATGTGTCCAACCTTCAGGAACTATTTGGCTGGAAAGCAATGCAACCTTAGAGGGCTTCACACAAGTCCCCCCCCCCCACCCCCCTGAATCAGGCTTCTCCCCTCCAAGGCCCTATCCAGGCCATCCCCCCATCCTGTCAGCTTTCCCAGGTCTTACTAGGGGCTCCTTGGTGGTCTTTATGGTCAGTGGGGCAGGAATGGTCCCCTCCACTCCTGCCGTCAAAATGGTGCAGGTAACCTCACAGGCCTTCATTTGCTCTTTCCCTCACAGTAAGGTTGCCAGATATCCCCAGTTTTCTAGGATTGTCCCTGATTTCAGATCTGGTCCCCTGCTAAACTGTCTGCCGTAGCAGGGCACACACGGACAGTAAGCACCGAGCACCTGGACCACTGACACAGCAAGGACAAGGGAGTGATACACAGGAAGTGCACAGCTGAGCAGGAAGGTGTCAGGGAGTTGGAATATACAGGGGTCTTGGCGGGAGGGGGTGGCTATTTTGAGAGAGGCACAGAATAGAGCACAGGGACAGAGAGAGTAGCTCAAAAGGCACGTGGACACAGACAACAGTGAAGCTAAAAACTGTCAAGTTGAGCTCCTCCAATCACCAAACACCACTGGCAGTCCCAAAAGACAGCAAAGTCCCCTGCTTATTCATGATTAATAGTAGGTACAGAATGGCACTTTAACAGTTTCCACTCTGCATGTCTCTGCATTTATGAAATGTATGCATTTATACATTTATGAAATACATTACAGATGTGCAGACTCAGATACCATCCAAACCATGCCTGGAAATGCCCATTGAATGCCTCAGGCAAAATATGCAAAGATTGATATGTCCGTGGTAGAAACGTGCAGCTTGTGGTCTTTCCAAAATCATGTTCTACATGTGTCTGAAGCTTCCATGGTTTTCTGGTGCTACTATCATGTTTAAAACTCAAAAAGGCCTTCTAAACTAACCCCCTTAATTTAGTTTCCCTAAACTAAATGTAGATAAGCAACAAAGGTGAATGTATAACATATATATTCAGTGCTGCCAGGGCCTGGACATCCATTAGATGGACTAGGTGGCTGCCTAGAGTGGAAGACTTCAATGGGTGGGATGCCAAGATTTTTTAAGGCGGCGACTTTTTGCTGCCATTTTGGTGCCTGCAGCAGGCCATGCACTTTGGTGTTGTTGTTGTTAAGTGCCATCGAGTCGGTATCGACTCATGGTGACCCTCTGGATAGCTGTCCTAAATTGTGTTCAGTCTTCAGTCAGGCAGCTCATTGTTGACAGACTGGTACCAGTAGCTGCTGTTATTGTATCGAGCCATCTCATTGCTGGCCTTCCTCTTTTGCGTTGACCTTCTATCTTGCCAAGCATGATGTCTTTCTCTAATGATCTCTCTCTTTGCATGATGTGTCCAAAGTATGAAAGTCGAAGTCCTGTCATCTGAGCTTCTAAAGAAAGCTTAGGGTTGATCTCATCTAGTACTGGCTGGTTTGTTCTTCGGGCAGTCTATGGTATACGTAATATTCGCCGCCAGCACCATAATTCAAAGGCATCAATTTTCTTCCTGTCTATCTTTTTCACTGTCCAGCTTTCACATTCATATGATGTTATTGAAAATACCATGGCTTGAACAAGTAGAATCTTTGTATGGAGAGAGACATATCTGCTCTTGAGAATCTTGTCTAGGTCTTTCATAGCCATTCTGCCAAGAGCAGTGTGTCGTTGGATTTCCTGACTGCTTGTTGCTTCTTTATTGATAGTTGATCCAAGTAGGTTAAAGTTGTCCACAATTTCAATTTCTTCTCCTTCATCGATGAACTTGTTGATTTTGCCAGTTGTCAGGGTCTTTGTCTTCTTTACATTAAGGTGCAGGCCTATTTTGAGACTATGTTCTTTGATCGTGAGAAGCAAATGTTTTCAGATCATCTTCACTTTCAGCCAGTAATGTGGTATCATCAGCATAGCGAAGGTTGTTGATGAGTCTTCCACCAGTCTTCACACCTCTCTTGTCTTCATACAATCCTGCTTCTCTGATGATTTGTTCTGCATATAAATTAAACAGGTAGGGGGAAAGTATGCAGCCTTGTCTTACACCTTTGCTTATTTTAAACCATTCTGTTTCTCCTTGTTCCGTTCAAACTGTTGCTTCTTGATCAATGTACAGATTGTGCAAGAGAACGATCAGGTGTTCTGGTATACCCATGCTTCTTAATGTGGCCCAGAGTTTCTCATGGTTTACACAGTCAAAAGCCTTGCTATAGTCGATAAAGCACGAATAGATATCTTTTTGGTATTCTTTAGTCTTTTCATGGATCCATCTCACATCCGCGATGATGTCTCTCGTTTCTCGCCCTTTCCTGAACCCTGCTTGCACTTCAGATAGTTCTTGTTCCAGATATGGTTGTAGTCTCTGTTGAATAATCTTTAGTAGAATCTTGCTGGCATGTGGGATCAGAGCAATTGTGTGATAATTTCCACAGTCAGTTGGATCACCTTTCTTTCTTTAAACACAGATATTTTCCAGTCAGTTAGCCATGATGTTGTCTTCCAAATTTCTTGGCAGAGCCTTGTAAGTATGGTAGCAGCTGCATCAGATTGCTGTAATACTTCTATGGGAATGCCATCAATGCCTGGTGCTTTGTTCTTTGATAAGGCTTTCAATGCTGCTTCAACTTCTTCTTTCATCATCAATGGTTCCGGATCATAAGGTACAGGTTGAAACGGCTGTTGGTCCACTTGATCTTTATCATATAAAAAATCTGTATATTATTTCCTCCTTTTCTTGATCTTCTCAGCATCATTCCACATAGAACCCTGAGCATCTTGTAACATTCCCGTGGCACAAAAAACATGGCCTGCCTTTCCTGCCCCCTCCAACACAACTTCCTGTTGGAGAGGAGCAGGAGTTGTAGGCCATGAGTGTGCACACAGGCACTGAAGCACAAAACCTGCCAGTGCACTCAAGCAGTGGCACAAAGCTGCTGCTTTCAAAATGAAGTGTCATGCCACGTCACCACTGTCGCTTCCCTCGCAGAAGATGGATTTGGGTGGCATCGAAGGGGCAGGATGGCTGGAGGGGGCAATGGCAGTGAGGGGGTGGTGTGGCACAGTGGGGGCTTCTGCCTAGGGTGACCAAAACCTTTGTGGGGCCCTAAGTGCTGTTATATGTATTAAGAGGTGCTAACTATCTGTATTAAGTTAAATGACAGCACTGACATTTAAACTTGTTGCCACTGCCTATGAAAACTGACTTCTGGTTTTGCTTTTCGGTTAGCCCAATAAAAGGTATCACGTCAACATTTTTTTAAGGAAAATATGGCTGCTAGAATGCCTGTAATTATAATAGCTAAAATGCAGATTACTGAGAAGGTGCACTAACTTACTTTATCTATATGCCTATTATGTCAATATAAGTGTACAAAAACAAGATGCATGTACAACTCTGCCAATTGCTCTAAGCATATTTTGCGTGATCTTTTCATAAAACAGAGCAGCTGTTGTCCAACTGTATATTGTAAGCACCTTACACACGAATCTTGGACTCAGTTGAAAAATAACAAAAATAAAATATGAAGAAATGACATGTATTTCACTATAATTCATTTTGGAGTACTGCTTCCCATTAGAATGGATTTCTTATAAGGCCATGCAGCCTGTGCCATAGGGTGTCTCAATGAAAGGGATTCTTACTCTATGGAAGAGCCCTCTCTCTCTCTTAAGCTCCACTCACCCTGATCTGTGGCATTCCATCAGACCCAACCTCATTAAAGGCACAGCAGCGAACTGGAAACTTTTGAAATACTGTAAATTCAGCCTGGCTTTGCCCTTGTGCCTTTATGGGGCTGGATTCGGTAGAATGCTGCTACTTAGGCTGAGCAGCGTTTAAGAGAGAATGAGCTGCCCTGCAGAGGAGAGGGGGTACTACTTTCACTGCAGCATATCCAGTAGGGGATGACCTTCACCTGCTTGGGGGGTCCTCCATTCCAATTCCGTGACTAGGGGTATGGACAAGGTAAATCCAGCCCCCTTTCCAATAGTTTTAATGCAGCTGTAGGCAGGACACTTATAACTACAGGGAATTGTGAGATTCCATGCTTTGAACGAATTACTAAGTTAGAAGAAAATAAAATTAGACTCCTATACCCAAGTGTCCATTAAATTCTACTACCACTCAGAAATAAAAATAACAATTGAACCATAACTACTAGGAATCCCACTAAATGGGAGACTTCTTGACTTTAGGAGACAGTTTGTTCATCTCTGGTATTTGCCACTCTCAAGATATACAGGGTGGCCCAAAAAAAGTGAGAACATCTCGTAGCATATACGTTATTTAAAAATTCAAAAAGACAGATGTAAATGATTGACAAATTTAAAAAAAAAAAGATAGCGACCGTAAATTGTCGAAATAAAGATGTTATATAGCTGAAAAAGGTAAATAAGTAAACTATTTAAGCTTTTAATTTACGAGATGTTCTCACTTTTTTTGGGCCACCCTGTATATCATTCATGGTGATCTTGAGAACCACTGACAATCTTAGCATTAACGATGTCTACAATGTATATTAATCAGATATTGCTACATACAGCTAGTCCAAGAACCTGGTTAGTTTGCATATTGTGGACATTCATAAACTAGATCTGTTTGTTCCTCTCAAGGACCAGAGATGGTACCCCACTGACGAGAAGACTAATCATAAAAAAATGTAAAAGCCAGCAAAACAGAAGGTTATGGTTATCCAGTTTTAAGGCCTTACCCAATGCAGAGAGTTTCACCATTGAAAAATGTGTATAAATATGCACATATAATTTTAGTTTTAAGTTAATGGAATGCATCTGTAATACTGTACAGTTTTGTGTGAGCATTTGATGGCTATGCTAAACAAAGATTTTAATCTTGATCATCAATGACAATTACAGAAATGTTTTTTCTCACTTTGAATCAGAAATAAATATTTATAGAGAGGCAATATGTTATGGAAAAAGAGGTTATATCAGTCTGGTTTACAGGAGCAATGACAATATGCTTCTCTATACAGACTAATGATTAAAGCAAGTCAACTCCTCTTTCTATTCTACTCAAAGATGAAAGGAGGCCGTATTTTAGTATTCATGAAACCCTCAAAACACTAAACAAATGCAGGCTATGTAGCAGCTTGTGGCCCAAGCTCTATTGCAAAGTGATTTTGTAGCCTTAGAAATCACAATTGTGTCATTACCTATTTTTAGTGGCTTAAACTGCAAAAAAGACAGTATAGTCTGCTTAAAAGCTCTGTAGTTTCATCAAGATAACAAAGATACTCATTGTGGTTTTCTTTTTGGACATACTGAGAAATTAGTGCCAGAGAAGATGCTAATTTAAATGTTCCAGGATCCCAAACCCTAGTTATAATCTCTTGTGAATTTTTCTACCTCAAGGCATTGGGGCCAAGTTTAATGAAATGAAAAATGAAATAAGAATGTTTCTTTTTTTTCTGTCTTCTTTTTACCTGTTTCTAGTCTCAAGAGTTGGGTAATCATAGGCGCTTGTGACTTTTTTTGACACTGTAGAAGTTTGCCATTACCTTCTGTAGCCAGAAGCATCTAGTTTTCCTTCGTGGTCCTCCATCCAGACACTAGTCAGGCCTTAGTTGACAAGATCTAATAAGGTCAGTGTCTCCCAGGCTAGCATTGCTAGGGCAAAACAGAAAATGATAGGTCAATAAGGACAAGATAAAAAGAAAGAGATGTGTTACAAGTCATAAGATGCCAATCAAAAAATTCCCACTATATAAATATGTAACATATTTTTTAGGGGTGTAGAGGCAAAAAGCTTTTGTTTAGTTTAATTTCCTCTGTCGGTTGCAGTTTTAGAATTTTCTTCTGTCGTTTTATTTTTAGAATTTTTGGTTTGTTTCATTTTGTTCTTATAAATTTTCATTTCCTAATAATTTTGTTATTTAAGAGGTAGCTGCGACTGCTGCCTCCTCCCTCCCTAAAAAATAAACAGATGAAAGGTTACTAGAGGTTTCCAGGCACAGGGACTAATTGCAGCTTTTACTTTCTTAGACATGGTTCTGAACTGGGTAACTAATTGGACAACCAGGATTTGGAGTAGGCTTGGTAAATATCTCTAATAGTAGAATAGTAACTGGGGATTTCACACAAGGATGCAGGATTATAAATCCAGAACTTCAACAAGGACTATGAACATGGCACAAGAAAACTGTTGGAGTAGCTCTCTGAAACAGGAGTTGAAAGTTTCACAAGACAAAAAATCCAAGAAGAATTTTCCATAGAGCTCAAGACCAGACGGAAACTTTGGGTCATTTGGGAAATAAGAACGGTGTACAAGAAATACAAGACACAGCTAAGTATAGGCCAGCTAGAATCAGCTCCTCTGCAAGAAGAATAGCTCTTCCTGAAAGATAGTTACTCCCACGCCAAGGGTTACCAGTTTGAGACTAGCCCATGAGAACTTTTAAAACCATTAGAAAATAAAACAAAACAGAGTACACATCCCTAACATTTTTATGGTGGCAATTTTTTGATTGGTCTATATGGAAAAATCTTTCTCACTGACCCAAGATCAATTTTGATTACTTTTTACAAATCATAAAATGACACAAAAAGTGATGACATCCTATAGATTAACTGATTTAATGAAGAACAAGCTTTTGAAGTTTCATTGTACTTGATATAACGGCCATCAAAAGAATAACTAGGCAATTCAAAATTTAAAATTTAGAATGAAATAATAACCACAAATTAAAAGTAGGACTCTATTATCATTTTTCATGTATACATGTATACATCTTCCATACTGAAAAATCCTTCATTTATATATACAGTATTTACCTTCCAAAATAACAAAAACACTTTTATATATCATTGCACCTCTTTCTGCATGAGTATAAATCCATATATTTATTCTTTATCTATTGCACTTTATACATTGTCAGCATATTTATTATTTATATATTGCACACCACATCTGACACAAATTAAAATTTACACATTTGTCTTACACACATGTATCATACACTTAATATACAATAATCATTTCGACAATAATAATAATTCAGTGTCTAACTACTGCTGCTCAAAGAAATTTATAATCACTAGTAAAAACTGTGAATTCTGGATTGTCATTCATTAGTACAACTGAAGTAATTCCTCTCTTCAATCAGCACCAGCCGCACCACTTGATGACTTCACTTAATGCACTATATTACCACTTGATGACTTCCCTTATCACACTACAACTACAGCTGTTGGTTTTGCCATCCCGATATGACTTCTTCAGGTATTGAAAGTCCTTATCCAGTCACTAAATACTTGATCAAAAGAGCAAATTCCAGTGCAAACTCAGAACCGAGCCCAGGCAATGTCACTTTTAGCTTTAGACAATGTTACTTTCTCTTTTGTCATCATTGTAAAAATCCTCAGCTGCCAGTAACCGGGTAAGGCGGACACGTCGCCTCTTGCCCCTCCCCAGTCCCCCCCCCCTCTTTCATTTTTCTCCAAAGACTAATTCAGAACAAACACATGACAACAATTTTGGACTTAAACTGGTCGCAACTTTAATAACCTTTTAACCAACCAACCAATACAAATCAACACATTATAACTCCCCCCCCCCAAAGCAGAGCGAGCCCTCACCCGCCATGCTAGTAGCAAGGTGACGCCGCATCCGCTTCCCCCGGGCACAGGCCCGACATTTTTCCACGCCCTCCCTCTTCCGGCTTTGCCATGCTATTAGCAAAAGCCTGAGGGATTAACCGGGTCGGGGGTACCCCACCCCCGACCTCATGCTTGCCACCGGCTCCGGACCCTGGAAACCTCCGGGATCCCGCCAAAGCCCCCCCCCCTCCAGCTGCAACAACCCACTACCCCCCAACAACAAGCGTCCCCAAGCCAGGGTGAGCGGGCAGGACGTCAGGCGCCTCCAGCCTCAACCCAGCAACTGCCGGAGCAGCGCTGAGTCCACGCACCACCCCCACCCCCCCCCCCCCCCCGCTGCTGAGGTCCCAGCCCTTCTCATTGGCTCCCGAGCGTTTGAAACGCCGAGGGGAGCCAATGAGACCATCAGACCACGCGGGACACCGTCCGAGCCGCGCGCCGCCGTAACACTGGGGGGGGGGGCGAACGGACTGCCGCCCCCCCCCCCCCGGTTAGAAGCGGCCACGCGGACGGGGCCCGCGGCCTTACAATTCCGCTCTGTTATATGTGTTGCTCTTCCACTATGCAGTATCACAGGATATGATAACTACCCATATGGGAATGACATTAAAGCTAAAAGGCTCATTTCCATGCTCTTATATGAATGTAGTACATAAGATCTAATGGGAAAAATGTGAAGAAAGGTCCTGCATTGAAGCAACAAGTCAAAAACTGAGGACACATATCAACTTTTGGAGACACAACATAAACTGATACAGAGAAAAATAAAATATCAGTCCAGTAGGCAGGGACAGTCAAGGATTGGAGGCACCCTAGGCGGGCTCCTCCATCCTGTCCTTCCCCCCCCCCCCCCGCTACTGCCCCACTCCCATTGCCACCCCTCTCTGAAGCCTGCAGCGGTGGCAATGGCCAGAAAATGTGGGGCAGCATTTATCTCAATTCGCTGGCACTGCGCCCACAGTTTATGCTCTCTAGAATGTCTCTTCCACTATCCTCTGGCACAACTTCCAGTTTTGAACTCTGAGCCAGAGGAGGATGGAAGAGACATAATGCAGGGCAGAAAACATGGGGCAGTGACAGTGAGTAGAGGTGCTCCTGTTGTTTTCTGATTCTCATGCAGCTCAAGCCCACTCTTCACACTCCAGTGAAAATACCCACTTGCCTCAAGACATGACTGCTGCTTGTCTTATGCCCAGGCCTAGTGTATCTTACAATCAGGTAAAGAAACTGTGCCCATGGAAACCCCCTCCTTCACTGCAGTGTTTCAAAAGATATTACCTTTGTAACCGCCTTTTAGTGCCCCCAGCCGAAGCATGTAGGGCTTAAGCGACCTGTTATCCTTCTTTGAACAGTTGTCTGACCTTTTCCTGAGGCAAAGCCTTTTGGGAAATGTAGTTTCCTTCACTGTCCAATGAAGAGTAGTGTGAACTCAAAGTGGTTTTAAGCAAACAGGATTTATTTCCTTTCCGGGCGGATTTCAGCATGGAACAAAGGTAACACAAACCATATACTTCTGGCAAAGGACAAAATGAAAAGTCTCCAACAGAAATAGTTTAACTTCAGCAGTAATAAACATTTGCTTCCCAGCAATTAAAATAAACAGTTCTGTTTCCCACTGCTTTGTACTTTTTCTCTTAACACTTCTGCAGTTCTCTGCACTGCTTAAACTCAACGCAGGGAAAATATCTCATTTGATATTGTAATCGTACAGTCCATCAATTCTTCAGATATGTTGCCTAGCCCTGGCTCTGTTTCCATTAACTCCTCATGGAAGTCAGGCAGAAACGTTTGTAGCGTTGTTTCTGGGGCCACGCCCTTCCTATCTGGCTTAGGCTTTATATCACACTCTTGGCACATGTATTGCTGTAAACAATCATCCTCATTACAGGTATTAAAACCACAGTCCCAACCCTTTGGGTAAGTAAAGTCACACTGATTATCAACAGCCTTATTTGAAACCCAGTCTCTTGGCTTACCTCTTCGTCTGCCTGCAAACGGATTTCTCTGGGCTTTGGAAACAGCTGTTGATTCAAAACCTGATTTGGGAGCTATGGGTTGCAACTGCCTTCCTGGCTTTTTCCTATCCTTGTAATTCCCAGAATACTGCAAACAGCCTGGCCTGCTTTTGCTGTATTCTTCTCTTGAAAAACACTTTATAAATGGTTCTCCTTCTACCTTTAAACTTGGCTCTGGCTCTGGGCTTTCTCTCCGTTTTAATGAGTGTTCCTCTAGGCTTGCCACAGTCTCTCTCCCACGGTTCTGGGCTGGAACTAAACCGGTAGCTCTGCCTAGACCTGGAACTCGGACTCCTCCCTGGTCCTCCTCTTGGTCTGTTAGCTGCCCTCTTTGCTGGCCTCTCACCGGAACCCTCGGTTGGCCTTGTAGGTAACCTCCCAGCTGAGCTTGTGTTGGAGCTTCCTGTGTGGTTCCTAGTCGAGACCCTTTTCTTTCTACTAAGGCCTCTTTATGTGTCTGCCCTCTAGGGAAGTGTCTGACTCCTCCTCCTAGCAGGTGCTCTGATTCAGCTCGTGTCTCCTGATCTAACTGGCAGCAAGGGCGTGTTTCTTTCCCCTGTGTCTGGTTTCCCTGGTAACTACTAGCCATGTGCTTTTGTTTACCATCCAGCACTGCTTCTGATTCCTCCTTTTTGGCTCTTTCTAAAGGGCTGGAGGAATCCACCATGTCACAGATCCCCCCCTTAAAATATTACGGGCTGCCGGAACCTGTGACGGACAGCACGTAATCCAGGAAAGAGCATCTGCATTACTGTGCAATTTGCCCGCCCTATGCTGTACTACAAAATTGTAAGCTTGTAAAGCTAAATGCCACCTGGTCAGCCTGGCATTGCTGTTCCGCATCTGGTGTAGCCACTTCAATGGCGCATGGTCCGTGACCAAATAAAATTTACGGCCCGTGAGGTAAAATCTCAACGTCTCCACCGCCCACTTAATCGCGAGACACTCTCGCTCTACTTTGGAGTATTTCTGTTCAGCTCTGGATAATTTCCTACTAAGATATGTCACCGGGTGTTCAACCCCTTCAAATACTTGTGACATTACGGCCCTCAACCCAGTCTCCGAAGCATCTGTTTGCACGAGAAAAGGTAAGTCAAAGTTAATCCCCCTAAGCACTGGGGCCCTACATAACTTGTCTTTTAAGGCTACAAACACCCTTTCGGTGTCTGGCGTCCACTTAATGGTATTTGGGGCATTCTTTTGAAGCATTTCCGTGAACGGAGCGCTTTCTTCCGCAAATCGCAGAATGAATCTGCGGTAGTACCCTACCAATCCCAAAAATCCTCGCATTTGCCTTTTATTAACGGGACGTGGAAAGTTTTTTACACTTTCTATCTTGCTGGCTAAAGGTTTTACCATTCCTCCTCCCACCATGTGGCCTAAATATTTAACCTCTCTACCGGCAAAAAGACACTTCCCAGGATTTATAGTTAGACCCGCTTTCCTCAGGGCTCGCAGAACTGCCTCTACTCTGGGTAAGTGCTGAGCCCAGGTAGTGCTATATATGATAATATCATCCATATAAGCCCATGCGTATTCATGATGGGGCCGCAAAACTTGATCAACCAACCTTTGACAGGTGGCTGCTGCCTCGTGAAGACCGAATGGCATACGTCTAAACTGAAATAATCCTATCGGGGTAGTGAAAGTCGTCTTAGGTTTGGATGCCGTGGTTAATGGTATTTGCCAGTAACCTTTGGTAAGGTCCAATGTGGTCAAATACTTAGCTTGGCCTAATTTATCTAACAAATCCTCAATTCGAGGCATAGGGTACGCATCAAATTCAGAGATGTTATTTATTTGTCGAAAATCTATACAGAAGCGAAGGCTTCCATCAGGCTTAGGCACTAATACTACAGGGCTTGACCATGGGCTTCTGGATTCTTCTATAACACCCATTTTAAGCATGTCCCTCACTTGTGCTATAACCTCTGCTTTCTTTGCTTCCGGCAACCTGTAGGGTCGTTGCCTGATTATTTTACCGGGTACGGTGATAATCTTGTGGGCAACTATATTGGTTTCTCCCGGAAGCGTCGTCAGGACATCTGCAAACTTATCCAATACTTTTCCTAGTTCTTGCTGCTGTTGCAAGGACAGCCTTGCGCCTATGCGCGGTTCTGGAGTTTCCCTCCAATCAGCGGGCTGTGGCCCAAAATTGTCTTCCTTCCGCTCCTCAGAGACAGCGGTCAAACCTTTTAATTCTCCCCTGCCAGTAGACCCGAATCCCCCTTCTCCCCTCTCTGTGGGGGCCAGGGAAGATACTTCCTCTACCTCGGGAAATCCCACGCGCTCGCATATCATTTGAGCGATTCTGTCGCCTGTTCTTATCTGGAACTCTTCCTGACTAAAATTAAAAATCAAAACCTTTATTACCCCTCGGTAATCAGGGTCTATGACTCCGGCCCCTATGTCTAGGAAATATTTAGCTGCCAAGCCTGACCTAGGAGCTATCCGCCCGTAACATCCTGGCGGGATCTGTATCTTTATCCCTGTGTCTATTAGGGCCTTTCCTCCTCTGGGTATCACACTATCCTCAGCGCTAAATAAATCATATCCGGCAGCGGCTTCCGAAGCTTGCTGTGGACCCCTGGCCTGGGCCGAAACCTTGCAATATCGGAGTACAAATTTTTGTTTCCATGTGGTTACTTCCTTTCCTCCTGAGGTGTGTTGTAGGCTAATTCTACCAAGTTTCCATAACAGAGGACTAGGGACTTTGGTTGCGATGGCCTCTAACCTGGGTAAATTCTGTGACCCCCTCTCTACCTCCAAGGAGTCTGTTTTGCATGGAGTGGGTATTAAACTCGTTTCAGCAGTAAGACCTTCCTCTAGCCCTCGGCTAAAAGGAGGCCAATCCCTTCCAAGGACGACATCTTGCGGAAGGCGTGGTATCACTGCCATCACTACCTCCTTTTCTGTCCCTAACCCTTTTATACAAGGGATAATGGTGGGCTGCCCCGTGTATACACCGTATTTTAACTTGCCCTACTGCTTGACTTGGTGCTGACTGGGCCTGTATGGCTTGCCAGAGCCACTGGGACACCATACTCTGGTCAGCACCAGAGTCCAGCAGCGCCTGGGCCTCAATGCCCTCTACTTGTACAGGAAGTAAAAACCCTGCCTGGATTTTCTTTCCATTGCCAGACACCAATGCAGTACGTAAGATACAATCTTTTTGAAAATGCCCTAATTTCCCGCATTTAAAACATTTTCCTTTAGTATTGGGAAAACCCGCATTCTCATAAGATGGTTTACTTCGCATATTCCTCTCCATACTACCAGCTCTTGTCGCCCCCAGAACACCTGATCTTGAGGTTTTTACAAACTCGGCCTCAAAATATCGTTCCGACAAGATGGCGGCTTCCGCTGTTGTTTTACAATTCTGCAACATGAGAAATGTTTTTACCTCTACTGGTACAGCTTCCATATATTGTTCCAAAACCACGTCATCAAATACAGACTCTACAGTCCGCTGTCCAGGGTTCAGCCATTTCCAGGCTAAGCCTCTTATTCTGTAGTACAGTGCTTTAGGGGTTTCTCCAGGCCTTAATTTGGCCTCCCTAAACCTGCGCCTGTAGAATAAAGGGGTTAGCCCTAACCTGTCTCTTACAGCATTTTTGACTGCATTATAATCTACTGCCAAGGTAGCAGGCATAGATTTATAGGCAGACAAAGCTTCGCCTGAAAGAGACATCGCGAACCTTATTGCCCACTGCTCTTTAGGCAGCCTTATGGCTTCAGCGATGCGCTCAAAGGCATCTATATAATCGTCCAGGTTATCTGTAGGAGATAATTGTCCCAACGTGAGTGCACCACTATTAGGTAGTCCTACCCCTTGGGTATACATAGGTATGTCTCTCGGCTCCTGCTGCTGCTACACTAGCTTCTCCATGAGCTCTCTGACAGGCTTTTGCTGTTCATGGATAGCAGCAACCATTTGCTCCTGCACCCGCCGAGTCATCTCTAGCTGCTTGTCCCATTGTAGGGACATCCACCTCAGCATCTCCTGAGGATCCATCCCAGATGTCCAGGTGCCTGTAGAAACACACAAATAAAACCACCAAGTGTGGCCCAAAAAAAAAAAAAAAAATTTCCCTCCTTTTTTTTTTTTTCCAACACTGTGCACTATCTCTCTGTGCACTACCCATTTCTCTGGCTTATCCTTCCACACGCGCGCCTAGCCACCATTACCTGGTCACAGTGCAGAGTCAGGCACTGAGAAAGGTAGCTCCCCTCCTGACCGATTGTCAGCCGAGCAGTGGATCCTTCTGCTCCTGGATGTCAGCTCACTGCTGCTGGAACCTCGTCCTTCGAGTGTCCTTGTAATCCGGGCAAAAATCCTGCCAACTACGCCATTTGTAACTGCCTTTTAGTGCCCCCAGCCGAAGCATGTAGGGCTTAAGCGACCTGTTATCCTTCTTTGAACAGTTGTCTGACCTTTTCCTGAGGCAAAGCCTTTTGGGAAATGTAGTTTCCTTCACTGTCCAATGAAGAGTAGTGTGAACTCAAAGTGGTTTTAAGCAAACAGGATTTATTTCCCTTCCGGGCGGATTTCAGCATGGAACAAAGGTAACACAAACCATATACTTCTGGCAAAGGACAAAATGAAAAGTCTCCAACAGAAATAGCTTAACTTCAGCAGTAATAAACATTTGCTTCCCAGCAATTAAAATAAACAGTTCTGTTTCCCACAGCTTTGTACTTTTTCTCTTAACACTTCTGCAGTTCTCTGCACTGCTTAAACTCAACGCAGGGAAAATATCTCATTTGATATTGTAATCGTACAGTCCATCAATTCTTCAGATATGTTGCCTAGCCCTGGCTCTGTTTCCATTAACTCCTCATGGAAGTCAGGCAGAAACGTTTGCAGCGTTGTTTCTGGGGCCACGCCCTTCCTATCTGGCTTAGGCTTTATATCACACTCTTGGCACATGTATTGCTGTAAACAATCATCCTCATTACAGGTATTAAAACCACAGTCCCAACCCTTTGGGTAAGTAAAGTCACACTGATTATCAACAGCCTTATTTGAAACCCAGTCTCTGGGCTTACCTCTTCGTCCGCCTACAAACGGTTTTCTCTGGGCTTTGGAAACAGCTGTTGATTCAAAACCTGATTTGGGAGCTATGGGTTGCAACTGCCTTCCTGGCTTTTTCCTATCCTTGTAATTCCCAGAATACTGCAAACAGCCTGGCCTGCTTTTGCTGTATTCTTCTCTTGAAAAACACTTTATAAATGGTTCTCCTTCTACCTTTAAACTTGGCTCTGGCTCTGGGCTTTCTCTCCGTTTTAATGAGTGTTCCTCTAGGCTTGCCACAGTCTCTCTCCCACGGTTCTGGGCTGGAACTCTACCGGTAGCTCTGCCTAGGCCTGGAACTCGGACTCCTCCCTGGTCCTCCTCTTGGTCTGTTAGCTGCCCTCTTTGCTGGCCTCTCACCGGAACCCTCGGTTGGCCTTGTAGGTAACCTCCCAGCTGAGCTTGTGTTGGAGCTTCCTGTGTGGCTCCTAGTCGAGACCCTTTTCTTTCTACTGAGGCTTCTTTATGTGTCTGCCCTCTAGGGCAGTGTCTGACTCCTCCTCCTAGCAGATGCTCTGATTCAGCTCGTGACTCCTGAGCTAACTGGCAGCAAGGGCGTGTTTCTTTCCCTTGTGTCTGGTTTCCCTGGTAACTACTAGCCATGTGCTTTTGTTTACCATCCAGCACTGCTTCTGATTCCTCCTTTTTGGCTCTTTCTAAAGGGCTGGAGGAATCCATCATCTCACACCTTTAATGAAAAGATCATCTTTTTCAACTGAAGTTCATCATATAAGTGTGACTGGGGGGTTCTCTTAATGCATCTCCCTCGGTTTTAATTTGAGAAGTTGGGCAACCAATGCCTTTAATATAGAGAAAATAGGAAGATTTACTGCGACAGAGGGTTTTCCTTTCATGGTAAACAATCCGACAAAAAAGTTTTAGGGGGTACCTAACTTAGAATATTCAAGTCAACCATATTGTAGGGCTTTTCCTGGCTTTACTTGTTATTACAGAATCAGGGAAGGTAGACATGGATATTGTTCTGATTAGTCCAGAAGTCACTGGTAAAATGCACACCAATACCAGCCTCTGCTTTTGCCAGCTTTATCTGCAACTGGTAATGCAACTGACTATACAGGCTGGGAATCATCAGCCTACTAAAAGTTGTCCCGCAGGGAACTCATTAAGCATGAACTAAAACATGCAGCATCCTCTTAAACCCAACCTTCTCAAACATCTTCAGGGAATGGTCATCCAGAACTATCATTTCCCCGATGCACCAAGTTACCACACTTGATGCTGCGTTCTGCCTTCCCAATGACAGTGTTAATTAATACCATCCTAAGCTTTCCATGGTAGATTACTTTGATGCACATCAGGTCTGCTGCCACGCAGACAGGTGTGCAGGTGGTGTTCGCTTCAATTCTCCCTGTTGAGGGTAAAGGCCAAGACAGAGAAGCCTGTATCCTGGAGATGACTGCATGACTGCGTGGATGGTGCCATTGAGAGTGTGTTGGTTTCCTGGACCATGGGATGATGTTCCAAGGGCTGCAGAGCAGTGATGATGTCCATCTGTCCAAGAAGGGTCGAAGACTGGCTAACCTACTGAAGAGAGCTTTAAACTAGATTCATTGGGAATGGATGAAGAGAGCCCACAGGTAAGTGAAGAAACTCCCGGATAAGCGAAACATTACATACCTCTGTATAAATGGGTAATAGGGGCAACATCTGGAAAGCAGTGTGTATAAATGCCTCTAGCATGGGAAATAAGATCCCAAATGTTGAGGCTTTAATGGAAGAGGCTGACATGGATTTAGTGGTGGTTATTGAGATATGGTTCACGGAAAATCATGACTGGGATTCAATCATACCAGGCTATACTTTATTCAGGAAGGAAAGGGTAGGAAAAGGGGAGATGGAGTGGCACTGTATGTCAAATATAATATTAAAACTATGGAATTACAAGGCTTAAAAGTAAGAGAAGAGGCACTGTGGGTTAAACTAGAAAGAGGTAAAGGGAAATTCATTTGCATTGGAGTTATATACAGATCTCCCTCACACGGAGTAGAAGCAGACAGAGATTTAAAAGAAGACATGCACAGTATTGCCAGGAAAGGAGAAGTGCTACTGATAGGTGATTTCAATATGCCAGATGTGGATTGGCACATCTTTACTGTGGTGTCATCTAGAAGTAAGGAGATCCTGAATTCTCTACAGGGAGAACTATTCAGCAACTGGTAACAGAACCCACACATGATTGGGCCTTACTGGATTTAGTGCTTAGCAATTGTGAAAATGTTTCTGCTGTCATAGTGGGAGATCATTTCACATACAATGATCACCAGATGGTATTTTTCAGTATTAGTACCAAGGCTGATAAAATCCATTCAAAAGTGATGGTCTTAGACTTTAGGAAACTAACTGAAAAGATGGGACAATACCTCAGAGAGTCCTTAGCAGGATGGGAACAGCTGGGGATGTAGAAAAACAGGGCGCAAAAATGAAAGGGGATATTTTAAGGGCAACAGACCTTTTTGTTAGAAAGGTAAATAAATGGAAAAGGAGGTAGCTGAAAAGGTGAAGAAAAAGAGGAAGGCCTTCATGATATACGAGAAATCACAGAGAGATTAAGACAGGCATCTATATTTCGAAAATCTTAGAGAAGATAGCAAAGTAGTCAGGAAAGCAAAGGTACAAAAAGTAGAAGAAAGAGCCAATGCAATAAAAAGCAGGGATAAGACATTTTTCAGATATGTTAGTGAGAGGAGGAAGGGAAAAAGTAATATTGTCAGACTCAAGGGTGCAAGGGAAGAATATGCAGAAACTGATGAGGATAAAGCAGAATTGCTTAACAAATATTAGTGTTCTGTGTTCAGAGATAAAGGGCCAGGAACAGGACCTCAGAAAACACCCACAAATAAGAACCAAAATGATGGGAATCTCAAATGATTTTCAGAAGACTGTGTTCATGAGGAACTAGCTAAACTAAAAGTAGAGAAAACCATGGGTCCAGATGGGATACATCCAAGAATACTGAGGGAACTTGCGGAAGTTCTAGCAGCTCTACTGTCTGTCCTTTTCAATGCCTGAGTCGGGAGTGGTGCCAGAGGACTGGAGAAAGGCACATGTGGTCCCTTTACACAAAAGTGGACGTAAGGATGACATTGAGAACTACAGGCTGGTTAGTCTAACCTCTGTGGTTAGTAAATTATTGGAAAGGCTGCTAAAGGAGAGAATAGTGAGGTTTCTGGAGTCCAATGGATTGCAGGATCCAAGGCAGCATGGATTCACAAGAGGTAGGTCTTGTCAGACAAATCTGATTGATTTCTTTGACTGGGTGACCAGGGAGTTGGACAGAGGGAGATGTAGTATATTTAGATTTTAATAAAGCCGTTGACATCATTCCACACAGGCAACTTATAAACAAACTGAGCACCCTAGGGATGGACCCTAAATTTACTGATTGGGTTAGAAATTGTTTGAGTGGGGAGGCAATAAAGGGTACAGGAGGAAAAAGAGGTTACCGGCCTGGGAAATGGTATGTATGTGCCGCAGGAATCTGTCCTTGGTCCGATTCTTTTCAACATCATTGTTAGTGATATTGCATAAGGGCTATTGGGTAAGGTTTGCTTGTTTGCGGATGATACCAAAATCTGCAAAAGAGTAAATACCAAGGAAGGAGTAGATAACATGAGGAGGGATCTAGCTAAGCTTGAAGAATGCTTAAGAATTTGGCAGTTGAGATTTAATACTAAAAAAGGCAGGGTCATTGTGGCGCTGCACCCCGTCTAGGCGGTTTCCTATAGGAGGCAGCATGCCATCTAATGTTCCTTTTATTGCTTTATGCCCAGAGCTAAGGCTTCTGGGATTGTAGTTGTGTGCAAAGAAAACAGTCCAAGTGGTTTTAGAGGCAAAACACAGGAAATTTATTTTTGTGGTCTAAACTTTGGAAACAAAAAATCTTCTTTAGAAGTTGTGAACAAGCCAACACACAATGAAGGATATTTTTCTGCCCTCAAAAAGGTATCATACAAACAGTGCTCTGGCTGTGATAAAAATAAACTTGCTTCATTCAGCTTATGTATAACAGAAAGCATTTCTTTCTTCCAAAGCCACAATTGAAACTGTTGCTAATACCATCCAGCACAGATATCAGTTTCCTTCCACTGTTCAGGGTTTAAACAAGGCTGCTTTGTGCTTGTCTGTCTTACCCACAGAATAGCTGCTTCTAGAACACCTTCACTTCACAGTGGAACACTTCTTATAGTTTTAACATTTGCAATTCTCTTTCTCTCCCAGGTTTCCAACACTCAGAGTATCAGGACATTTAAATACATGGGCTCTGGGCTTTTCCAACTTAACCGTGGCCCCCCTTCACTCTGACGTAAGGCATAAAGAGCAATCCATCAAAGAATCAACGGAGTCCTGTTCCACCTCACAGGGTTCCGTTTCCATATCTTCATAATCAGACTCACATGCCTCTGGGTTTATATCCGGCTCTGAGAATGCAGGTTTAACTTCTTTTAAAAGTTTAAACAACTTTTCCCAGTGATATTGCTTCCTCTCCTCTGGGCTTCTATAATGGCTGCAAGGCTTTTTATCTCTGACTAAAACATTCAAAGGTTTTAGCTGTCTCACCTTGCTCTTGGGAACACTGTTTCTTTCAGGCCTTTCAAAAGGTAAAACTTCTCCTTCAGAGTCTTGTAGGGCTACTCTGGTATCTGAGCTGTACTCCACGGCTCCCCCAGGACTATGCCTCCTACCTTCTAACCATGCTGCAATCTCTTCACAGCAAGGGATTCTCTCTGAAGTGCAGTCTCCTGAATAACAGCTGCTCTGAGAGTCTCTCCTGTGTCTTTCCCCAGACACTCTCTGCCTTTCACCACTGCCTGTGGCTAGCTTCCTCAGTCCCTCTCTCCTGGATGGCTTGTGACTGGCTCCGTCCCTGCTGCTGTGGCTGGCTCTGTTCCCGTGCTCCTTCCAGTGCCCCCTCCTCTCTGTTTCTGAGAGCTTAAATGTGTGTGAGCATCTTCCCCCTTCTAGCTCCTCCCACAGGTACTTCCTATCTCCACCCTGCGTTGCCATGGAGCTTGGGTGTGGTCTGAACTCAGTAGTTCTAGCTGTGTGTTTTTTTTTCTCTGCCTGCAGTTTTATACGTATGCTTGACTGAGCTATTCCCTTGCTCATAGGAAAAAGTTTTATTTCTAGCTATTTTCCCCAGTTCTGCTGCAGCCTCGCCACCACATCATGCACTTGGGCTGCAAAAATCCAAAGGAGCATTACAGTGCAGGGGGTGATGTGCTTCTGTCCACAAAAGAAGAGCGGGACCTGGGAGTAATTGTGTCTGATGATCTTTGAGTAGCTAAACAGGTAGAAAAGGTGACTGCAAAAGCTAGAAGGATGCTTGGGTGTATAGGGAGAGGAATGGCCAGCAGAAAAAAAAGAGGTGATAGTGCCTCTGTATACGTCTCTGGTGTGACCCCATTTGGAGTATTGTGTGCAATTCTGGAGACTGCACCTTCAAAAGGATATAAACAGGATGGAGTCAGTACAGAGGGTGGCTACTAAAATGGTTAGAGGTCTTCGTTATGAAGTATATAAGGACAGACAAAGATCTTAATATGTATACTTTAGAGTAAAGGCTGGATAGTGGCGATGTGATACAGACCTTTAAATACCTCCATGGCATACTGTAAATGCACAGGAGGGTCTCTTTCAATTGAACGCAAGTTCTGCTACAAGGGGATATAGGATGATAGTGGAAGGGGATAGACTCAGGCGTCCTATGCGTAAATATTTCTTTACAGAAAGAGTGGTAGATGCGAAGAATAGTCTCCCACTGCAGGTGGTGGACATGAGGACAGTATCTGAATTCAAAAAAGCATGAGACAAACACAGAGGTTCTCGAAAGGTAAAAAGGGGACTATTGTAGTTGATATGGAAGGCAGACTAGATAGGCCATGTGGTCTTTTTCTGCCTTCATGTTTCTATGCCATTGACAAGCAGAGTGGTTAGAGAATCCACTTGGGAAAGGGATTTGTTTTTCCTGTACCTTTCCCACCACTGCTATTTTCACTCATGGGTGGAGTCCACAGCTTAACATCAATCCTCTTCATTGTATTCAACTGGAAAGATGTTTTTCCAAATGATGCAGCATGCCACTGTTTATTTGATGAACCATTAGCTTCCCTCTGCTAATATGCTGCCTACAGTGACCTTAAGCCTCTTGAGATAAAGCTCCTGTTGCTTCTCTGTTTCTTTTCCACTTTTCATCCCAATAAAACTTCAGAGAATCCTTTCTCCTCGATTTCTCTCCCTCTCTCACTCCAAACACATTTAATACACTTACATTTACCTCTTGATGCAACAAAATCCAGGACAGCTAAATTCACTATACTTCAGGCAAAACTACTATAAAGAGCAACACTGATGAACATATAATTAAGCATTGATTTAGCGAGAATGAACAAAGATGGATTTAGCCATGGAACATCTTGCCTCATCAATCTGATAAAATGGAACTAGTTGATATAAAGGCAAATTTAGATAGTACCTGGAAGGTGGAATTGAGACAATAAAGTCAGATCATATATGTTCCAGTGATATTTTAGAAAAGGCCCTGCCACAACATGCAGGAGTGTACATGTATTTGCTAACACATAGAAACAGACGAGCCATTTTATAAATCTACATATGGAATAAGTTAACGGAGGCAAGTCAGTAATTTATAACATAAGCGCCAGCGCTTGCACATGTAAGTTGGTGTTCTGTAACTTACATGTGTAACTTAACACATGTAAGTTGATATTGTGCAAATCTATACATATCTATGTTTCCAATTAACTATAGAGGCTGCTAGTTTTAATTCATTTCAAATTGGAGGGGGAATAAACAACAGATGATTAAGGAAGATACTCCTCTTAAACTCTTCTGTAAAGGGCTGGCCAAAATTATCACAGTACTTTTTTAAAATCTATAGATGAGAATAATTTTGGTCATACACATTTATTCCCTCTATGAAATGGGGAATACATGGGTTAATTTTTGACCTGCCCAGGCCAATGTTTTTTGTATGTTTAGGTAACGCTACCTTGGCGTTACACTGGATCAACACCTGGATCTGAAAACTCACATAAAAAACACAGTAAAAACAGTATACATGAAAATAAAGACCTTAAAACATCTCCGACCGCTACTCGACTTCAGCGACTACCGATCGATCTATCAGGCATTAATATTACCTCATTTCGACTATGCCAACGTAATTCTACACGGTCTCCCTCAAGCAACCCTAGCTCCCCTCCAGCTTGCAATGAACACTGCTGCAAGAGTACTAACAGGGGCTTCACGGAGAGAGCACATAACGCCAGTACTGATGAACCTCCATTGGCTACCTGTTCAAGCAAGAACCCTCCACAAAGTTCTAACCTTAACTTTCAAAGCCTCAAACACTCTGACCCCCACAGCCCTCAGCAAGATGATACATAAAGTACCACAGAACAGAAATAGAAGATCCATGATGCAAAACACCCTAGAGGTCCCAAAAGTAATAACAAAATGCACGAGAACAACAACAAATAGGGCCTTTACGATTTACGCTCCCAGAGCATGGAATGCTCTCCCTACCTATATTTGGAACATCACTTACCTAACCCACTTCAGGAAGGCAATAAAGCAGCATCTGTTCACTACATACTACCCTGAATCTAGCCTTAGTAACCATACATATGGCCCCCCAGACAATCTCTCATTACAAGTAAACAATCAGACTCAGCATGAAAAAGGATAATCAAATGATCGCTCAGAATGTACCCCAGTGTAAATAAAATGTAGATATGTTCTGCCTGAAATCAGGTACCAGTGTGATACAATGTATAGAATTAAGAATGTACATAGTTTCCCCCAGTTACTTCCAAGTTGATCTGCCTGTTTATTGTAAATACAACTCAAAGTTCCTTGTGTTGTATAGTTGATGTTAAATGTAAACCGCTCTGATCTAAAATAGAGCGGTATAGAAGAACTGTTAAATAAATAAATAAATAAATAAATGAGTAGCGTTAATTTGTGGTGCATACTTGCAGCATAGCTATGGTATACCACATGACCCTGGTGAACACAACTGTACAAATGGAAGGAGACAGGAAAGACAGCAAGAAGATGATACCACCATGGAGAAGGATTTTGCCTGCAGCCTCAGAAGTAGAATGTGGGACTGGGGAAAAATATTTTCTCTTATTAGTCTTAAATGGGTTACATTGTAGTTTAATTGTGTGTCTCCTAGGGGTATGTTTACTAAACCGCGCAATTGTGCGGGGCGCACTTGAGCGTGCGCTAAGGTACCTTAGCGCACGCTAATAGTGCATTTTTGTGCCCCGCACACGTGCGCGCTGCACTAACGGGCCCGCACAAGTGCGCGGCGCGCTGATGTGCGATAGAGGCATGGAAAGGCATTCCGAGGGCAGAGGAAGGCTCCCGAGGGGCGGAGGGACGGGGTCAATGGGTGGAGAGTGGGAGGGGAGAGGCTCCCCGCACAGGAGCGGGGCTGAAATTCAACTAAAAAAATACCGCGACTGAAAACCTCGCGTTAGAGCCGATTTAAAGGGAAGAGAAACCATTTATGTCAGCAATGTACAGCAAAACCAGGGAAACCTACAAAACGTGAGCAGTGTGATACATGTGCACAGAACAAAATAGCAAATAAAAATTGAAAATGACCACAACAAAATTCTAATAAATTATAATCCAGCTGGGCAATAGTGATAGTCATGGAAAACATCAGAAATCACTCCCAAGAAAGCTCCAAAAAAGAAATATGAATTTTAGAAGGGTCTACGCTCCGTCCCCATACAAGGTGAATGATCCCACAGTGAAATTGTGCAGAGCAGGGTCATTTCACTGTGGGATCATTCACCTTGTATGGGGACGGAGCGTAAAAAATAATTATTATTATTTTTATGCTCCGTCCCCCAGTGAAATTGTGCAGAGCAGGGTTTATGACTCCTGTGGCCAGGTTTCCTATCTCCAGGGACTGCACTGTCTCTGTGGCCACAGTGTGGTGCAATGAACACAGACAGTATGTTCAGAAGCCAAAGATCACAAGTTCAAGTCCCAGCTGGGGCTCCTGCAAACACAATCCCCATATTTTACCCACCACTAAACCATGATAGTAAAGACCAACCTTTTTTGCAGATAACATAAGCATGGTCCAAACACCTCTATTTTACCCTACAGAGCACAGACACCAGAAACATGTGCATTACCTAGACCACAGTCCCCTCAATGCAGACCTGGAGGGTCACATATCATTTAGCTGTGATGCTGTCAGCAATATAAGGCCATGTCAGCATGGTGGCGGAGGGGTACCGTTGGTGGAGGGGGCTGTGGCTGCTGCCCACAGCAGACAGTGGCCTAGCCCCCTTCACGTGGGTGCAGTGCCCTCCAACAGACAGGCCCTGTCTGACAAACAGCCATGGACTCCCCAGGGAAATGCACTGTTTTTGTGCTAAGACGGTGGTGCAGCGGACACAGCCAGTGCCTTTAGAACCAGAAGGTCACAGGTTCAAATCCCAGCTGGGGCTCCTGGCAACCCAGTCCCCTTATTTTACCCATGAAGAAATCATGGTAGTAAAGACTGAACCATTATTGCTGAGACCATACGCATGGGTCAAAAACCTCTATTTTACCCTACACAGCACAAACACCATAGAAATGTGCATTACCTACGACAGAATCCCCCAAATGCAGTCCAGGAGGGCCAAACACCATTCAGTTCCCATGCTGCCTCTAATAAAGATGCCTGTGCTGCATATCTATGCACCACCCCCATGGTATGCAGATGTATCCCATGCATATTCATGAGGGACAGCATGAAAACCCGAACAGTGTTTGGCACACCAGGACTGGAGTTGGGAACCTCTGCCGTAAAGCAGTAGCCAACAGGGCCAGACACACCCACACCCACAGGCCCCATTGGCTACTGCCTCCTGGAGAGGCAGGACATTGGGCCCTGCGTGCATCTCCCAATACTAGCACTTGCATACCTTAGCAATGCCACCCTACACCTGGGTATATGGTACACACCTATCAAACGTTTCCTATGATTACTGGCAGATAGCAAGTCCTACGTTAAGCATGGTTTGCTCATTGAGCTCCATCATAACAATCTTTCTGATGTCTGCGGTGTGTGCTTCAGGTCTGGTCTCTGACAGTGTTTACCACCCTGGGGAGTGACCCCCAACAGTATTGCGTAGCATATCCATGCCTGTACTGTGCCCAGGACTGGTGTGGTGGGCAGGGCTGCTAAACCCCTCTATAGTAGCACAATGCTGGCATAGGTGTGGGAGTGTGTGTCTGTCTATCCAGTGTGTGGTGGCTGCAAACACCTTCCACAGCCCACTCTGCCAGCACTGTTGCCAGTATTGGCCTGCCAATGTGCATAATGAGGAGCAAGGTACCATGGGTATAGCCTGGACAGGGTGACCTGGCCAGGATGCATCTTCACAGGGCATAGGGCACTGGCTGGGACATTGTAGTGGCTGGCCACCACCTACAGAGACAGGGTGACCTCAGTATGTCCTGCTGGGGGATCACTCTCACCCTGACTGTGCAGTGATGACAGCATGGCTAGGCACCCCCATAGTGCTATATAGTATTTTTCTCATGTGATATTTATTGGTTTCCTTTTGGGGCCCAGTCACTGATTTATCTGCTTGTTGTTCATGCTGACATCCCAGTTCTAGGTGCATGCATTTCCACTGGGAACATGCACTATGGACTAGCTAGCAGACTGTTTGCAGCTGGTATGTGTCTTGATGGAGTGGCTTGCAGGGTGCAGTGGCTGAAGGCTTGCTGCAGGAGAATATCATATAGTGTTGGGGTGCAGCTTAGCATATCCAGGCCTAAAGTCTATCTGCTATTGTGTTATGGATGTGTACAGAGCTGCATTGACTGCCCTGTAGGGTGTCTGTTCCCCAGCAGGACTGGGGTTGATGGTCCACTCTACTGCCACCATTGCAAGGAGGTAGAATGTGGATCTGTTGATGGGAGACCCTTTTTGCCACCCTTGGCCCGGGGGGGGGGGTGGTGGTGGTGGTGCATAGCCTACCTAGGGGTCCATGGGGGCTACACCTGACTGAGACAGACAGAGATATCCAAGGTGTTGCTACAGAAACTACCTATCTAACAGATTAACACTGCTTTGGACCTCCGACATGGCCTCTTTCAGCCATGGAAGGTGCTGTGGACCTGGTGCTGGGTGCCTCACCACACCCTCAGGGTGAGCACAGTACCCGCACAATGTGACGGTGTGTAGCTACTCTGTGCCAGTAAAACACATGGTCAGTACCCCCTACCAGGCCGAGGTGCTGTGGGGGTGCACATGGTCAGTTCCACCTACCAGGCTGAGGTGTTGTGGGGGTGCATACCCCATCTTGTGTTCATCTGTGGACAGCTGATTTGCATGTGCAGTGCATCATGGGTACGGGTGTGCTAACCCTATCCTGGTGACCACAACAGACTGTCTGTGTGGTGACGTGCAGGCTCTCTGCAGCCAGCCTGGGGCTTGCTATTAGCTATAGAGCTGTAACCCAATGGTTATTTCACTGCCTGTGAAACCGGAGATCATGGGTTCAAACCCACAGTGGGGTTATTTGATAGGGCTGCCCAAAGCATTATCTCTTTTTAATGTACATTTTTGCTGCCAGCAAAAACACCCTCAGTGTACTGTACCCATAAGGTGCCTCTGAGGGCGCTTTAGAGGGCGCCCTATAGGGCACCTTATGGTTCCCGTCCATGTAAGGTGCACTATACATTATCCTTTGACGCAACTTATATGGTGCCCTTTAGGGGACATTTTAGAGTGCCGTGGCGGACAGTGCAATTTATAATGTGCCCTATGGAGTGCCTTATAGGGTGCCTTATACGGCACCTTCAATTACGGCACGTGAGGGCGTGTTTGCTGGCAGCAATTAATAAAATAAAAATAAAGTGCTGCAGGAAACAAAATGTGCATTGCAAAGCTGATGCCTCAGCCAGCCTTACGTATTAGGCACACTGGGGAGCAAACTCATGACCCCTGTATCAGCAGTCAGTGCCTTAACCACTGCTGCTCCTCCTTGCATGTCAGCGCACCTACTTATGCTTTTCATTCCTTAAACTGCACAGTGCTGTCATCAAAAACAGTACTCTGACCTTGCGGTACCTCATACGGCACCCTATAAAGCGCCCTATAAGCAACATTCTAGGGTGCCTTGGCGGACAGTGCACTTTAAAATGTGCCTTATGGGGCGCCTTATGTTAACACGCTTTGAGAGTGCGTTTGCTAGTAGTGATAATTAAAATAAAAATAAAATGCCTCCTAAAGCACTCTTCCCCATAATACATAATGCCTCAGCCAGCCTTGTTCATTGGGCACTGTGGGGGATTGAGTCCCTGATCCCTGCACCATTGGTCACTGTCTTAACCATTGTGCTGTGATTCTGTTCCTGTGCTTGTACATCAGCGCGCCGCCTTATGCCACCCAATATTAAAATGCCTCCTAAAGCAATAGCGCACCACCTTATGCCCATCAGCGCGCTGCCTTATGCCGCCCAATATTAAACTGGCTCCTAAAGTAATGCCTCAGCCAGACGTCTTCATTGGGTATTGTGGGGGTGTGAATCCCTGCTCTCTGCACCATTGGTCAGTGTCTTAACCATTGTGCTGTGGTTCTGCTCTTCTGCTTGCACATCAGCGCGCCACTTATGCCTCCCGCGCAGCTTTCTCATGCGCTAATGTGCGGGGCGCACATGGGTGCCGTGCACCTTAGCGCATATTTAAATCCCGTTTTTTCTTTTTCAGAAAGAAACGCCCACTCCTTATATAGCACCCGCACACTAGCGTGGCCCGCACATTAGCGGGGTTTTAGTAAACATATCCCCTAGTCTTTCTACCTTTTGATGGTGTAAAGAATTGATCTACGTTTACCCGTTCCACTCCATTAATTTATAGACCTCTACTGCATCTCTGAGTGGAGAAGTAGCCTAGTGGTTAGAACAACTGCCTAGTATCCAGAAATTCAAGGGTTCAATTCCCACTGGCACTCCTTGTGACTTTGGGCAAGTTGCTTTACTCTCCATTGCCTCAGAAGAAAAGGCTGGCAATCTATTTCCAATGATACATCACCAAGAAAACCCAGAGGTAGCTGGGTCACTAGGAATCAACACTGACTTGATGGCACCAAAAAAAAAATCATATCTCTTCTCAGCCATCCCTTTTCCAAGTTGAAGAGCCCTAACCTTTTAAGCCTCTCCTCATAGGGGTATCCTTCCATCCCCTTTACCATTTTGGTGGCTCTTCTCTGTACCTTTTCTAATTCTGCTATATCCTTTTTAAGATATGGTGACCAGAATTGCACAAAATATTCAAGGTGAGGTCACATCATGGAATGATACAGAGGTATCATCATATCCTTTGTTTTATTCTCCATTCCTTTCCTTATGATTCCTAGCATTTTAGTTGCCTTTTTGGCCATCGCTGCACACTAGGCGGAGGGTTTCCACAAATTTGATCTACTTTTATCATTGCGATATAGTTTGTACCCAGGTATCACAGTGTCCCATTGGTTTCCCCCCTTCCACCAGGTTTCTGAGATACCAATCATATCTAACTTCTCTTTTAGTGCTATAAATTCTAACTCTCCTATCTTATTTTTTAGACTACAGTACTAGCATATGCATTTAAGCATTTTTAGAGGTCGTATTTTATTCATATTAATCTGGTAATTGGTAGGCCTAAATCTTTGTTTCTGGGTAGTGGTTTCCTAATGTGGAACCTTGCATTGTGTAACCATAGTTTGGGTTGTTCTTAACTAGGTGCATAATTTGTACTTATCCACATTAAATTTCACCTGCCATTTGAACGTCCAGTCTTCCAGTTTATCAAGGTCCTCTTGCAATTTTCACAATCCACTTGGGTTTTAATAATTTTGAATAATTTTGTGTCATCTGTAAATTTGGCTACCTTATTCATTATTCCCATTTCGAGGTCATATACAAATATGTTAACAAGCAGCAAACCTAGCAGAGATCCCTGGGATATTCCACTATTTAACTTTCTTCATTGGGAAAATTGTCCATTCAGCCCTACCCTCTGCTTTTTATCTTTTAACCAGTTCATGATCCACAATAGTACACCACCTCCTATCCCATGACTTTTTAACTTCACTAAGGATCTCTCAAGACGGACCTTGTCCAAGGTTTTCTAAAAATCCAGAAACACTATATTGAACGGATTACCTTTGTCTACCTGTTTATTCAAAAAAATATAACAAATTAGCAAGATAAGACCTTCCTTGGCCAAAGCCATGCTGGCTTTCTGCCATTAAACTATGACTATCTACATGTTCCATTGGGTTTTCATGGCAAGATACAGAAGTAGATTGCCGGGCCTTTCCTCCGTGCAGTTTAAGTTTAGTGTTGTTGCCGTAGTCACAGAAATGTGATCCTCCGCCGCCAACACTGTCCTATTCTGCTGCTGCCCAGATGGGTTTTCATGGCAAGATACAGAAGTAGACTGCCGGGCCTTTCCTCCGCACAGTTTAAGTTTAGTGTTGTTGCCATTGTCACAGAAATGTGATCCTCTGCCGTCAACACTGCCCCATTCTTCTGCTGCCCATCTTAGGACAACTATCCACAGGGTCGCCATGAGTCGACAACGACTCGGCGGCACTTAATAACAACATCTACATGTTCAAAAATGTTGTTCTTTATAATGGTTTCTACCATTTTGCCCAGTACTGATGTTAGGCTCACCAGCCTGTAGTTTCCCGGATCAACTCTGGAACCTGTTTGAAAAATTGGCATTACATTGGCTATTCGCCAATCTTCAGGTACTACAGATGATTTTTATTTTTTTATTTTTTTATTAATTTCAAAAATTGCATTTACATAATACAATCAAAAGACAATCAGGAATAAACATAACTAAATCAGATGTATAACATCAGACAGGAAAACCACAACTTTGATATAGCCCACATCAAGAAACTTAGCTGGGTATTAAGGTCAGGTCACAAATTAGGAAAATAAGACACAAGGCCCACAAAAGGAGGCAACAACTTATTCATGGGAACTCTGTACTACACCAAGTGCTTTCCGCTTCTCAATCAGAAAACTTTCTAAGTGAGTGACATCAGTGAAAATATATGAAACATCTTTCTAGGTAATTACACATTTACATGGAAAGCGAAGAAAGAAAGAAGATTCGCCCAAAGACAGTACTTGAGGCTTTAAGGCCAAAAACAGCCTACGCCTAAGCTGGGTGCTGCGTGATACATCAGGAAAAACGTTAACGAGGTGGCCACAAAACTTAACAGTCTTGTGTTTAAAGAAAGCACGCAGCACACACTGCTTAACATCCTTGGTGAAAAATGTCACCAACAAGGTAGAGCGGGTATCTATTATGTCCAGGGAGTCCTCAAGAAAGGCTGTGAGGTTTGAAATGGTAGGTTCAATTACATCAAACTCCCCCTCAACCAGATTGACTCTCTTAGCACTAGGGGAAATATAATACAACTGGGAAACTGCAAGAGATTCCGTAATTAGTAAAATTTCCTTGAGGTACTTATCTAACAATATCTTAGGAGCGAGGAGCTTAGAAATAGGAAAATTAAGAAAACGCAAATTACATGAACGTGCAGAATTCTCCATCGCTTCAATTTTATTATGGAGAGTTAGTGAGTCCTTGATACCAGCTGCCTGGGCAGCATGTATCAATCCCATCTGACCCTCCATTTTTGAAACAGCAGTATCAAGAAGAGTCATCCTACCATCTAACTGTTGCAAAGAGACAACAGTCTCTTGAGAAAATTTAGCCAAAGAGTCAAGAGTACCAGAAATCTTACTATCAATAGATTTTAAGATTCCCCAAACATCTTTTAAAATAATCTCAGTATCAGGAGATATATTCGAGAGTGCAGCAGCACCACCTGATATCTCAGAGGCAACCGGTTTAGGCAAGGAGAAGGAACCAATTAATCCTCTTACCTTATCGGGGGACTCCCCAGTAGAAGCGGGAAGCACTGTAGTGAAAGGACAAGGTGGAGGAGATCTTCCCCCTGAACTCAGGGAGGCACCCTCAGGAGACGAATGAGCGATTGGCAATAAGGGAAAGTGCTTATCTAGGGGACCCGTCGGTTTAGCAACACCGGCAGGGTCACTCCCGGAAGCACCACCACCCTTAGATTTCCGCTTCCCCATAGCACAAGGAAACAAAACTCAAAATAATTAAAAGTACAAACAAAACCAACTTAATAAACCTAATACATGCTCTCTCTTCCACTAGCAAGGAGCGTGTAGTCACTAGAATATCGCCGTGACGTCACAGTGGCGTCGAAGGGGGCGTCAAAGGGGCAGGACCTGCCCCTTTGAACACGCCCCTTCGAACCACGCTCCGCGAAACACGCTCCGCGGGAAAGACAGACAATATTTTAAACAAAACCGGACCACGCAGGGGATCCTCTCACAGCTGCGGGTTCTCTCTCCCCTGCCTGTCCGGTAGTCTGGGGAAGCTCCAAGCGCCCAAGCAGAACACTGCACTCAGCAGCAGTCCCTGAAGCCAACCGAATGACCCCAGATGCCTCCAGCACACTTCCCAGCCGAGTTCAGGTGATAAAATAAACTGGCAGCTTTTATTCATGCAGGGGGTCCTCTCACAGCTGCGGGTTCTCTCTCCCCTGCATGTCCGGTAGTCCGGGGAAGCTCCAAGCGCCCAAGCAGAACACTGCACTCAGCAGCAGTCCCTGAGGCCAACCGAATGACCCCAGATGCCTCCAGCACACTTCCCAGCCGAGTTCAGGTGATAAAATAAACTGGCAGCTTTTATTCATGCAGGGGGTCCTCTCACAGCTGCGGGTTCTCTCTCCCCTGCCTGTCCGGTAGTCCGGGGAAGCTCCAAGCGCCCAAGCAGAACACTGCACTCAGCAGCAGTCCCTGAGGCCAACCGAATGACCCCAGATGCCTCCAGCACACTTCCCAGCCGAGTTCCTACTACAGATGATTTTAATGATAGTTCACAGATTACTAATGTACATCTGCGATCTCATATTTCAGTTCTTTCAACACCCACGGGTATTTACCATCTGATCCAGGTGATTTGCTACACTTCAGTTTATCAAATACTTATAATACATCTTGATGATTTATCAAAATTTCTTTCAGTTCTTCCGATATATCACCTTTAAGTATCATTTCAAGCAAAGGCAACTTCCCTAGATATTCTTCAGTAAAGACCAAAGCAAAGAATTCATTCAGTCTCTCTGCTATGGCCTTGTCCTCCCTTAGCGCCACTTTTACCCTTCTATCATCTAATGGTCCAACTGGCTCCCTCACAAGTTTTTTGCTATGAATGTACTTGACAAAATTCTTATTATGCATTTTTGCTTCCATAGCAAGCTTCCTCTCAAAGTCTCTCTTTGCCTGCCTTATCAATGGCTTGCAACTAACTTGCCAGTGCTTATCCTGTTTCCATTTTTTGTGATTTGGCTCCTTTTTCCATTTCCCGAAAGATTCTGTTTTGGCTTCAACCGTCTCTCTGACCTCACCTTTAAATCAGGCTAGCAGTTTTTTGGACTTCTTTCCACCTTTCTTAAAGTGTGGAATACAGCTGGTCTGGGCTTCCAAGTTAGTATTTTTAAACAACGCCCATGCCTGATATAAATCTTTAACCTTTGCAGCTACTTCTTTTAGTTTTTCTTAAATATTTTCCCATTTTTATCATAGTCTCCCTTTCGAAATTTAAAAGGCAGTACTGTGAATTTCATTGCCATCCTTCCTCCATTTATGAAATCAAACGTGATCATGCTATGATCACTATTGCCAAGTGGCCCCAACACTCTTATCTCTTGCATCATATCTTGTGTACCACTAAAGACTAGGTCCAAAATGACTTCCACACTTGTCAGCTCATGAACCAGCTGCTCCAAGAAGCAGTCATTTATTGCAACTAGAAATTTTATCTCCCTAGAATGTACTGCAGTAACACTGACCCAGTCGATACCAGGGTATTTGAAATCGCCCATTATCATTACTGTGCTGCAAATATTATTAGATTCCCTGATTTCTTTGAGCATTTCATCATCCATTTGTTCATTCTGGCCAGGCGGTTGTTAGAATACCCCCTCTGCCATTGCCTTCCCTTTTTTACATGGAATTTAGATCCATAAAGATTCTACCATGTATTTTTTTCCTGTAACACTTTAATCCTGTGTTGCTTAATGCCCTCTCTAACATAGAGCACAACCCCTCCACCAATTTGATCTAGCCTTTCATTGTGATATAGTTTGTACCCACGTATCACAGTGTCCCACTGGTTGTCCTCCTTCCACTAGGTCACTGAGATACCAATCATATCTAACTTCTCTTTTAGTGCTATAAATTCTAACTCTCCCATCTTATTTTTTAGACTTCTAGCATTTGTATACAAGTTTTTCATATTAATCTGGTTATCAGTAGGCAGGGATAATTTGGAATTTTTAGACTCTATCTGCTCTGTACTTAAGGACATTTGGGTTATTTTTGTCTTTATTGGAATCTCCCTGTCAATATTTTATTTATTTAACAGGTTTTATATACTGCTTTATCATTTCAATCAAAGTGGTTTACATTGAATCTTAAACATGGCAATGTACATTAAACAGGGACATTGGTAACTTGGATTTTTCTGAGGCAATGGAGGGTTAAGTGACTTGCCCAAGGCGTGCTAGTGGGACTTGAACCCTGGTCTCTGGGGTCCCAAGCCACTGTTCTTAACCATTAGGCTACTCCTCCACTCCACTCCATGCCCTAAATGCTATTTTTTGCTAGTATTCCTCTTGGATATATCGTTCCGAAGCATGTGCTCTTGGGCGACTGTCAGCTTTCCCCTATTATCTAGTTTAAAAGCTGCTCTATCTCCTTTTTAAATGTTAATGCCAGCAGCCTGGTTCCATCCCAGTTAAGGTGGAGCCCATCCTTTCAGAAAAGCTCCTCCTTTCCCCAGAATGTTGCCCAGTTCCTAACAAATCCAAAACCCTCTTCTTTGCACCATTGTCTCATCCATTCATTGAGACTCTGGAACTCTACCTGTCTTTTAGGCCCTGCGCATGGAACATGAAGCATTTCTGAGAATGCTACCCTGGAAGTTCTGGATTTCAGCTTCCTACCTAAAAGCCTAAATTTGGCCTCCAAAACCTCCCTACCATACTTTCCTATGTCGTTGGTACCAACATGTACCAAGACAGCAGACCCCTCCCTGGTGCTATCTAACACCTTGTTTAGGTGGTGCGTGAGGTCTTCTACCTTCGCACCAGGTAGGCATGTTACCAGACGATCCTCATGTCCACCAGCCACCCAGCTATCTACATGCCTAATGATCAAATCACCAACTATAATGGCTGTCCTAACCCTGACCTTATGGGCATATGATCCTGGAGAAACCTCCTCCATATGAGAGGGTTGTATATCAACTGGAGGACAAGTCCTAGCTACAGGATCACTTCCTGGCTCACCAGGGTGATGCTCTCTTGTCACATGAGCTCTCTCCTCCATGGCAACAGGGAGGTTGCCAGACTGGAGGTGGGACTTCAGAACTATGTCACTGTAGGTCTCATCTGTATACCCTCTGTCTTCCTTATATCCTCCAAGTCTGCTACTCTAGCCTCCAGAGATCAGAATCATTCTCTGAGAGCAAAGAGCTCCTTGTACCTAGTGCACATGTAAGACCCCTCACCAACTGGGAGAAAATCATACATGTGATACTCAATGCAAAAGACTGGAAAGCCCTCATCTCGCTGCTGGATTTCTATCTGCATCTTAGTTTTAAGCGTTTGTTCAGATACTAAAGTCGTTTACTTGCTTGGGTTTGCAGGGGATACTTATACTAATACAACTATACCTTATGGTATAGATTCTGACCTGTATTTAGTGGGGATATATGTCACGATCAGATATATATTCCCTGCTAAATCCTCGGATTGTATTCCTGCCAAAGAGCTCCCCGCCCATACAACATAGATATGCGGGGAGCTCTGTATGAAGGCGGGAGGGGTGGGCTGAGGGAGGAGCTAGGGTGAACCAGAGGCGTGACCCCCAACCCGGACGTACAGGGCCTATTCCAGCAACAGCCCTCTATGTCCGAGCATAGCCAGTTAGATGGAGGACTAATTCCACCTCTATCCCAGACAGCAATGAGATAGG
The DNA here is from genome assembly GCA_033557465.1 of Ichthyophis bannanicus. Taxonomy (NCBI): domain Eukaryota; kingdom Metazoa; phylum Chordata; class Amphibia; order Gymnophiona; family Ichthyophiidae; genus Ichthyophis; species Ichthyophis bannanicus. The sequence continues at coordinate 767,251,582 of CM066035.1, read as the reverse complement.
CAGGGGGTTCCTCAAAGCCCAATCTCGGCCTTTACAGGCCCAATCAGGTGGTGGTAAAAATGACACTTTGGCGTTGTGTGGGAGACTGGGGCTCCTGCATGGATCTGCAGTGCCATGGAGATAGGATGCCACTGAACCACGGCTGCATGCAGGAGTCAAGGCTGAGCTAGCCGGGGAAATACCTGGATATGTTGTGGGCCGGAATTGGGGCACATCCTGCCCATCCAGGCCTATTGCACCCCATTCTGCTCCTGTGGGGATGTCTAGCCTCTGCGGGATCACAATCGGGTGCAAATCCGGCCTGTCCAAATTTTGGATGTCGGACTAGCCGAATGGGCCCTAATCAGAATTGGCCTCTATATGTTTAATGGACTTTGTTCACCTCAAGAATAAATAAGCTCAGGTCCTTAATAAATATATTCCTGATGAGGATAACCTGAAAGTGATTATGGGCACCTCCCCCTTGAATAGGTTTCATAGCTTATAAAGCTAAGATTTTCCCATGGGTGGGTGTGAGTTGGGGTGGGAGGGAGGGAGGGAAAGAAGACTTACAAGCTAGCTTGCTACACAGTACCCTGACCTGTGCTTCTAAGGTAAAGTCTTACCAATTTCCTGGGCGAGTCACACAACCCTTTGATCTGTCACTTGCCTTTAACACCTGTTTAAGACAACTTCACAGATCTTTTGCTTCCTAAATGGAAGACCTCTGTGTAAAGGTCACTAGAAACAAGTTAATTCTTTGTTCTCAGAGACTCTATTCTACTTGTATGCTAAGTTATACTCTGATTTGATTTAAATGAAAAGTTATCTGGTGGTACTAAGACCTGACTGACTCAGCAAACACACTGAATTCTAAAATACACAGATTTATCTGCTTTAACCCAAAGATTACCCTTTTTCCCAAAGATTTAGAATATATTCCAGAAGATAAATACAAGTACAGATCTATTTCCAGTTGTAGTGGTCCCTCTGGGTAGTCCTTCACTCTTTACACGCACGCCAATCTGACTTTAGGCTGTCTCATAGTACCGAGATAACCATGAAATATATAAGGGACAAGATGTAGGTGAATCTGTGCTTGCCATCTCATTAGACCTTTCCGCCATCTTTGATTTAATTGATCATAAGTTGCTCTTGTCCTGCCTTTACAATATCGGAACAGTACTTGCATGGTTTCCTTCATTCCTAAAGAATAGAACTTTCCAAGTCCATATTCATGACCAAGTGTCTACTTCTCATTTGTACCTTGGGGTGTTCCACAAGGTTCAACCCCGTCGCCTTTATTGTTCAATATTTTTTTGAACCAACTTCTCACGATGATTCAGTGCCAAGGTATATCATCTTACATTTTTGCAGATGATATGCTGCTTATCTATCCGACAGATAACACTGTTCCTGATCTTTCCCCAATCAATCATTACTTATCCACTGTTTCAGAGTAGATCAGAGAGAATGCTTTGAAATTCAACCTGTTGAAGTCTTCAGTCATTTAGTTCTCTGGCTCCTATCCTTGCCCTGGCATATCTCCAGTCCTGGAAGGAGTCTCCTTACAATTGTACTCCTCCATATGTTACCTGGGCATTACCTCAAATTGCTAAACTTGCTAAATATGTTTTCTTATCACTGTGCCAGTTCCGTGCGATTCAGTCATTCCTGGAATCATCTGCACAAATCACGGTCTTAATGCACACGATCCTTGCCAAACTTGCCTCAATATCAGTTGAGAAGGTTTCAAACATTACAAAACATGGTTGTGTGCACTCTGTCACATGGACGCAGATTTGATCATGTAGCACCACTATTAATTAGATATCACTGGCTGCCAATAGCCTCACATATCCATTATCTCTGACCCATAAGGCTATCCACGAGGCAGCGCAGGACTACATTTCTTCCCTGCACGGTTGGCCCATTCTCTAGTCAAGCTAGGCAGCCGTCTATGGGGCAGGCTTGAGTGGGTGGCAGCAGCAGCATAAATGGGTGACCGCACCGTCCCCCCAGCTGCCACCAATTTGATTTTGGGGGGAGGCAGGCAACAGCTTTATTTCCAAAAAGAGCAGCAAAAAGCCGTCACTTTTGGAAATACTGCCACTACCGTCTCCCCCCTCAAGAGATGGAGGCGGCAGCAGCTGAAGGGGCAGTGGCAGCTGGGGGGTGGTGAGGCCAGGGTATATGCCTAGGGAGGAGAAACCCATGGGCCAGCCGTACTTCCCTGGTAGTTTTGCATGCCCTGGCTCGGGTTCTTCAGTCTCTACATGGATTCAGGCTGCACTTTCTTCCCCTTCTGCTGTGAATATGACAGCACCCGGAAGATCACTTTTCTGCAGCTGCACTCACCTTTTGGAACTCCTTGACTGCACCCATTTGAACAGAACATAATTTGAAACATTTTAAAAATCTGTTTTTGAGACCACTTTTGGACTAGTGTTTTCATCCCAGTAGGCTATCCAATAGGACATGAGGATAACAAACTTAGGGGGATGTTTACTAAAAACCGGAAATGTGCGCGACGCAAAAGAGCGCACGGAAACGCGGCACTGAAACGCTAATAAACGTGTTTAAACGCCCCGCACACGTGCGTGTCATCCCCGCAAAGGTGCGCGGCACACTAACGGGCCCCGTACAAGTGCGGGCCCGCAAATGTCCGATAGAGGCGTGGAACGGCTAAAGGAGGGCGGAGGAAGGCTCCAGAGGGGCAGAGGGACGGGGTCAATGGGTGGAGAGTGGGGAGGGAGAGGCTCCCCGCACAGTATCGGGCCCGAATTTGCATGTAAAAACTACCGCGAGGGAAACACTCGCGGTAGAAAGCATTTAAAGGGAAGAGAAACCATTTCCGTCAGCAATGTACAGGAAAACCGGGGAAACCAGCAAAACGTGAGCAGTGTGATACATGTGCACAGCACAAAAGTGCAAATAAAAATAGAAAATGACCACAACAGAACTATTAAAAATAGTAATTCAGCTGGGGAACAGTTATAGTGATGGGAAAATACAGAAAACAGACCCAGCAAAGCTCCAGAAAAAAGAAATGAATTTTGGAAGGGTTTACGGAGCGGAGACTCTTCCAAAAAACATTTCCTTTTGTGGAGCTTTCCTGGGAGTGTTTGCTATGGTTGCCCATTAATATCACTGTTGCCCAGCGTGGTGATATTTTGTCCCCCATTTCCCATGGTCATTTCCGGGGTTTATGTGCACGTTTGCCCACAGTAAATTTGCGTAGAGCAGGGTTTGTGACTCCATCCTGCCCAGGCTTACTACCTCCAGGGGCTGCACTATCTATGTGGCCATAGTGTGGTGCAGCGGACAGAGTCAGTACCTCGAGGGTCAGAGGTTCAAAGCCCAGCTGGGGCACTTGCCAGTCCAGTCCCTATATTTTACCCACCACTAAACACAGATAGCACAGACACCCCTGTATTGCAGGGGACATAAGCATGGGGAAAACACCCATATTTTACCCAACAACGCACACACACCACAACAATGGGCATTACCCACAGCCAAGTACCCCAAATGCAGTCCCGTACTGCCACATTCCAATCAGGTCACCTGCTTTTTATGGGAGAAGCTCATGCCAGCATGTTGGCGGATGAGTACATGTGGTGCAGGGGGCAGTGGCTGCTAGCGACAGAAGACAGAGGCCTAGCCATGTGCAGGCTGGCACAGTCCACAGCAACAGAGAGGCCCTGCCGGATCCACAGTCATGGACTATCCAGGGAATTCAGCCAAGCTGTGGCTACATGGTGGTGCAGTGCACACAGACAGTGCATGCAAGAACAGAAGGTCACAGGTTCAAAGACCAGCTGGGGCTACCGGCAATCCTGCCCACATATTTTCCCCACAAATAAACAGTGACAGTAAGGACACACCTTTGGTGACAAGGACATATGCAATGGTAATACGTCTATCTTTTACCCCACTGAGCACAGACACTATGAACAGGGACAGAACCTACAGCAGAATCCCCCAAATGCAGTCCTGGTGGGCCACACACCAGTCAGGTTCCATGCTGCCACTCATACAAATGCCTGTGCTGTATATCTATGCACCACCCCCACGGCATGTAGATGTAGCTCAAGCATATTCATGAGGGACAGCAGGAAGACCCGAACAGTGTGATGCAAAACTGGGCTGGAGTGGGGAAGCGCTGCCATAAAGCAGCAGCCAACAGGGGCAGACACACCCACACCCACACCCACAGGCCCCATTGGCCAATGTCTCCTGTAGAGGCAGAACAATGGACCCTGCGTGCATCTCCCAATATCAGCACCTGCATACCTTAGCAATGTCACCCTACACCTGAGGTACACAGCTCTGAAATGTTTGCTAAGAGTACAGGCTGATAGATATCCCTACGTTACGCACATACTGATAGTTGTCCCCATCCGAACAATCTGTTTGGTGTCTGTGGTGCGTGCTCCAGGCCTGGCCTCTGACGGTGTTCACCACCCTGGGGAGTGACCCCCAGCAGTACTGCGTACCATATCCATGCCTGTGCCATGCCCAGGACCGGTGTGGTGGCCAAGGCTAATCACCCCCTCAATAGTAGCACAATGCTGGCATAGGTGTGGGAGTGTGTGTCTGTCTATACAGTGTGTGTTGGCTGCAAACACCTTCCCCAACCCACACTGCCAGCACTACTGCAAGTATTGGCCTGCCAATGTGCATAATGAGCAGCAATGTACCATGGGTATAGGTCAGACATGGTGGGCTGGCCAGGATGCATCTGCACAGGGCATAGGGCACTGGCTGTGACATTGTAGTGCCAGGCCACCACCTACACAGACAGGGTGACCTCTGTATGTGCTGCTGGGGGAGCACTCTCACCCTGAGTGTGCAGTGATGACAGCATGGCTAGGCACCCCCATAGTGCTGTATTGTGTTTCTCTCTTGTGATATATATGGGTTTCCTGTTGGGGCCTCCTCACAGAACTCTTTGCTTGTGTGTGCTGCCACCCCAGTTTTGGGTGCATGCATTTCCATCAGGGCTAGCCAGCAGACTGTTCACAGCTGGTATGTGTCTTGATGGAGTGCCTTGCAGGGTGCAGCAGCTGATGGCTTGCTGCAGGTGAATATCAGATAGTGCTGGGGGTGCATCTTTGGATATCCAGGCCTAAAGTCTGCCTGATATTGTGTTATGGATGTGTGTGGAGCTGCTTGGACTGCCCTGTATGGTGTCTGTTCCCCAGAAGGACTGGGGGTTTGATGGTCCACTTTGCTGCCATGGGGGGGGGGGGGGGGTGGGGGTGGTGTAGGATGGGTATCTGTTGGTGGGGGGCCCTGTTTGCCACCCTTGGTGGGGGGGGGGGTTCTTTGACCACCTAGGGGTTCTTGGGGGTTTCCACTAACTGAGACAGACAGAGATATCCAACATGTTTCTGCAGCACCTTCCTATCTCACAGGTTAGTACTGTTTTGGAGCTCTGTCATGGCCGGTGTTGTGGACCTGGTCCTGGCCGCCATATCACACCCTCAGGGTGAGCACAGTACCTGCACAATGTGACGGTGTGTAGCTACTCTTTGCTGGTAGTCCACCCGCTTAGGACCCCCTACCAGGCCGAGGTGCTGTGTGGGTTCACATGGACAATTCCCCCTACCAGGCCGGGTAGCTGTTGGGGTGCATTCCCCATCTTGTGTGCATCTGTGGACAGCTGATTTGCATGTGCAGTGCATCATGGGTACGGGTGGCCTAACCCTATCCTGTCTACAACAGCAGACTGTCTGTGGGGTGACGTACAGGCTCTCTGCAGCCAGCCAGGGGTTTGCTGTCAGCTATAGAGCCATAGCCCAATGGTTACGTCACTCCCTGTACAGCCAGAGGTCATGGGTTTGAACCCATAGTGGGGCCCTTTGATAGGGCTGTCTACAGCTTTATTTTTATTTACTGTACATATGTCTATGCCGGCAAAACCACACACAGCTTACTATACCCATTAGGTGCCTCTGAGGGTGCTTTATAGGGCGCCCTATAGGCCACCTTATGGTTGCCATCCATATAGGGTGCACTATACATTATCCTGTGTCGCAACATACATGGTGCCCTATAGGGGACATTCTAGGGTGCCTTGGCGGACAGTGCACTGTAACATGTGCCTTACGGGCATCCGTATGTTAACACACTGTGAGAGCGGGTTTACTAGTGGTGGGAAATAAAATATAAATGGAAGGCCTCCTACAGCACTCCTCACCATGATACATACTGCCCCAGCCAGCCTTGTTCACTGGGCACTGTGAGAGGTTGAACCCCTGGCCCCTGCACCATTGGTCAGTGTCCTAACCATTGTGCTGTGGCTCTGTTCCTGTGTTTGTGCATCCGCACGCAGCCTTGTAGCCATCAGCGTGCCATCTTTTGGCGCACTAAATTAACAGCGCGCCGCCTTATGCCGCACAACATGGATATGCCCCTAAAATAATGCTTCAGCCAGTTGTCTTCAATGGGCACTGTGGGGAATTGAACCCATGATCCCTGCACGAGTGGTCAGTGTCTTAACCATTGTGCTATGGCTCCGTTCCTGTTATTTGCACATCAGCGCGCCACTTCTCCCTCCCACTATTGGACTGCCCCCTCACACATCAGCGCGCCGCCTTCTGCCCACCGGCTCGCCGCCTTCTGTTGCCCACATTTATCAGCGCACCGCCTTCTGCCACCCAAATTTACCAATGCGCCGCCATCTGCCGCCCACACTAAACAGTGCGCCGCCTCATGCCGTAATAAAAATAACAGTGCGCCGCCTTCTGCCACCCAAAATTAATATGCCTCCTAAGCACTTTTGCCCATAAATGTTGGTGCCTCAGCTGGTCTTTTTTGTTGAGCACAATGGGGGTTTGAACCCATGTCCCCTGCACCATTGGTCGGTGTCTTCACTGTTGTACTACGGCTCTGTTGTTTGGTTTTGCAGCAGCGCCCCACTTAGCCTTCCCACGCGCTAATGTGGGCCCCACACATTAGCGCGACGCACACACGTACGGTCCGGTTTTTTGCTTTTTTCTGCCTGGCCCGCCCACTCCTTATATGGCACCAGCACACTAACGGGGACCCGCACAGCAACGGAGTTTAGTAAACATACCCCTTAGTCGTTTTTGATCCTATCTCCCTTCCTCTCCCTCCCTCTTATTCCCTTTCCTTTTTTCCCTATGTAATGTATTTTACTTTTAATGATTTTAATTTTCTAGTTTTTCCTGTCTTTTAAATGGAGTTCTTTCCTGTTTATGTTGTTTTTAGAACAATTGCAAACCACATAATTTGTTTCACATTTTTTGTGGTATATCAAATAAAATTAACCATAACCATAACCATAACCATGAGAGATATTTGTGTGCACTGCCTCCATTATATGCAAATCTCTCTCATGCATATTCATTGTGGTTATTCTGAAAACCTGACTGGCTAGGTGTGTCTAGAGAACTGGGTTGAGAACTCTTGGTCTAGAATGATAAAATTGAACTGCAACAGACAGAAGAAGAGATGTACCAAGACTTAGGAGTATGTTTACTAAGCAGTCTTAACGTGTGCCTGGCGATAGTGTGCAGGATGCCATAAAAGGAGTGGGCGTTCCGGTCTAAACGTAGCAAACTGGGATTATCGCACGATACCGAGCGCTGTGCACATTGTCAGGCGATGGATTGAGCTATCCATGTTAAAGCGCGTTAATCTTAAGTAGGCGCACTGACATATAAATAGAGCAGCAGAGGTGTAGCACAATGGTTAATACACTGGCTGATGGTACAGGAATCATAGGTTTGATCCCCCAGTGTGCCTAATGAATAAGGCTGGCTGAGGCATTACCCTTTACATTTAAGCAGTGCTTTGTGAGGCATTTTATTTTAATTAGTGCTGCCAGAAAACACACCTTCACAGTGCCGTAACCTAAGGTGCCGCATAAGGCACCCTATAAGGCACTCCAGAGGGCACATTATAAAGTGCACTATCCCTATAGGACGCCTTATAAGGCACTTTATGGGGTGCCTTATGAGGCACCTTAAGGTTACAGCACTGTGAGGGTGTTTTTTCTGGCAGCACTAATTTACATTGATAGGGCTGTGCAAGGCAGCAAAAATAGACAATACCTTGGACAGCCCTATCAAATAACCCCACTGGGGAATCAAACCCATGACCTCTGGCTCCACAGGCAGTGAAGTAACCAGTGGGCTACATCTCTATTGCTACTAGCACACCCCTGGCTGGCTACAGAGGGACTTCAGGTCACCACACAAACTGTCTGCTGTGGTTACCAGGATAGGGTTAACCCACCTGTACCCATGATGCACTGCACATGCAGATCAGCAGTCTACAGATGATCACAAGATGGGGTATGCACCCACACAGCACCTCGGCCTGGTAGGGGGAACTGACCGTGTGTGTTACTGGCACAGAGTAGCTACAGACTGTCACATTGTGCGGGTACTGTGCTCACCCTGTGGGTGAGGTGGGGCATCCAGCACCATGTCCACAGCACCTGGCTTAGCTGAGCTGGCTATGCTTCAGGTCACCATCGGTGCTAGTGTGTGATAGGTAGTCCTTGCAGACACACCTAGGCTACACCTGTGTCCATCTGTAGTTCCCAGTCATATTCAGCCCTTGTGGACTATGATGCATCCAGAATAGTGCATATCCTGTGTGGGTGCCATGGTCACAAGATTAAGGAAGGAAGGGAGGAAGGGGGTGTTTGGTCCCATAGGCGGATTATGTAGTACCACCCAACCTATCCTCTGGGGCTCAGGGTGGGGGACAGGATCTCCCACCAACAGATCCACATTCTACATCCCTGCAATGGTGGCAGTAGAGGGGACCATCAACCCCAGTCCTGCTGGGGAACAGACACCCTACAGGCAGTTAATGCAGATCTGCACACATCCATAAAGCAATAGCAGACAGACAGTAGGCCTGGAAATGCTCAACTGCCCCCCACCACCATCTGACATTCTCCAGCCGCTGCACCCTGCAAGGTGTTCCAGCCATACACATACTAACTGCAGACAGTCTGCTAGCTAGTCCATAGTGCATGTTCCTGGAGGAAATGTGTGCACCCAAAACTGGGATGTGAGCACACCCACCAAGCAAATACATCAGTGATTAGGCCCCCAGAAAAGAGAACCCAGACATATCACTTGAGAAAAATACAATACAGCACTAAGGGGAAACCTAGCCATGCCATGATCACTGCTCAGTCAGGGTGACAGTGACCTCCCAGCAGGACATGCTGTGGCCAACCTGTCCGTGCAGGTGGTGGCCAGACACTACAATGTCCCAGCCATTGCCCTCTGCCCTGTGCAGATGCATCCTGCCCAGGCCGCCCTGTCCGGGCGATACCCACAGTACCTTGCTCCTCATTATGCATATTGGCAGGCTAACACTGGAACCAGTGCAAGCAGTGTGGGCTGCGTAAGGTGTTGGCAGCCACCACACACTGGATGGATGGACAGACACACACTCCCACACCTATGCCAGCATTGTGCAACTATAGAGGCTTTTGGCAGCCCTGGCCAACGCACCAGTCCTGGGCACAGTGCAGGCATGGCTATGGTACACAATACTGTTGGGGTCACTCCCCCGGGTGGTGAACACTGTCAGACACCAGACCTGAAACACACTCCACAGACATTAGAGAGGTTGGTATGATACAGCTCAATGAGCAGATTGTGCTTAACTTAGGAATTGCTATCTGCCAGTAATCATAGCAACCTTTTGATATATGTGTACCGTATTCTCGGGTTTAGGGTGGCATTGCTACGGTATGCAAGTGCTAGTATTGGGAGATGCACACAGGGCCCAACATCCTGCCTCTCCAGGAGGCTTGGGATAATGGAGCCTGTGGGTGTGGGTGTGTCTGCCCCTGTTGGCCGCTGCTCTAGGGCAGAGGTTCCCAACTCCGGTCCTGGTGGGTCAGACACTGTTTAGGTTTTCATGCTGTCCCTGATGACTATGCATGCGATACATCTGCATACCATGGGGGCAGTGCATAGAAATGCAGCACAGCCATATGTATTAGAGACAGCATGGAACCTGAATGGTGTTTAGCACTCCAGGACTGCTTTTGGGGGACTCTGCTCTAGGTAATGCGCATGTTTATGGTGTCTGTGCTCTGTAGGGTAAGATGTAGGCATTGTGGGCATGTTACAGTTATATGCAATAAAGGTTCTGTCTTTATTTCCACGTTTTAGTGGTGGGTAAAATATGGGTACTAGGTTGGCAGGAACCACAGCTGGGACTTGAACCTGTGACCTTCTGCTCCTGAACACACTGGCTGTGTGTACTGCACCTCCGTGTTTCCACGGAAACAGTGCTGTCCCTGGGAATACCATGACCGTTCATCAGACAGGGCCTGTCTGTTTCAGTGCATGGCATCCACCTACACAGGGCCAGGCCATGGTCTGCGGTGGGCAGCTGCCACTGCCCCCTCCACCACCAGTATCCCTCCGCCATCATGCTGACATGCCCTTCTGCTGGTGGTGCGCAGTCTCAGGCCATCCAGTGTGCAGGTAGGTGACTGCCTAAGGTGAGGGTTCTGGGGTAGGGGTGCCTGCATAGACGTCGGCGCTTCCCTCCCAGCACCACCTGCCAATGTTATGTGCCCTTGGGGGTACCTGCTGGGTACTATCCCCTGTGACACTGTGGGGAACACACTCGTACCCATGTTGGGCCCTCGTCAGTTGCTGTCTGGCTCCTCTACTGTTTCAGCATTCCTATGTTCCACCTGGGCATCTCCCTGGTCCGCACTGTGCCCCAGCTGCACCACAGCATGTGCCACCTGCAGCCCTCTGTATCCCATATTCCATCATCTGGACAGTTGCCCTTTCTGACATACCCACCCTGCTGTTGCAGCACATGTGCACGCCATATGATACCTGTCCAATAAGAGGGGGAAACCCTGCTGAGCGCTATTTCATAGTGTGATCATTCACCTTGTTGGGGGACAGAGCATGGACCCTTCCAGAACTGATGACCCTTTTTGGAGCTTTCTCAGTGGTGTTTTCTTATGTTTCCCATTCATATCACTATTGGCCAGCTTGGTTAATAACAGTTCTGTCTTTTGATAAAATACATGGACATGGTTTGCAGGAGCCACAGCTGGGGCTTGAACCTTTGACCTTTTGACCATGTATGCACTGGATGTGTGTACAGCACCACACTGTTGCCACAGGGAATGTTCATTCACTGGGGATACCATTACTGTTCGTCAGCCAGAGCCTGTCTGTTGCAGCACATGGCACCCACCTTAACTGGGCTAGGCCATGGTCTGCTGTGGGCTGCTGCCACTGCCCCTCCACCACCAGTACCCCTCTGCCACCATGCTGACATGCCCTTCTGCTGGTGGTGCTGGTGATGCGCAGTCGCAGGCCATCCAGTGTGCAGGTAGGCGGCTGCCTATGGTGCGGGTTCTGGGGTAGGGATGCCTGCAAAGCTGTCCATGCTTCCCCCCAGCACCACCTGCCATTGTTCTGTGCCCTTGGGGGTACCTGCTTGGTACTATTCCCTGTGACACTGTGGGGAACACACTCGTACCCATGTTGGGCCCTCGTCAGTTGCTGTCTGGCTGCTCTACTGTCTCAGCATTCCTATGGGCCACCTAGGCAGCACCCTAGTCCCCACTGTGGAGCAGCTGCACCACAGCATGTGCCACCTGCAGCCCTCTGTATCCCCTTTTCCAGCATCTGTCCAGTTGCCCATTCCGACATGCCCGCCCTGCTGTTGCGGAACATGTGCATGCCGTAGGGTACCTGTCCAATGGAAAGGAAAACCCTGATCAGCACTGTTTCACTGTGGGATCAGTCACCTTGTATATGGACAGAGCATAGACCCTTCCAAAATTAATATTATTTTTTTGGAGCTTTCTCCGTAGTGTTTTTTGACACTTCCCATTAATATCACTATTGGCCAGCTTGGTTATGGTTTTTTTTTACATTTTGTTGGGATCCTTTTCAATGTTTATTTGCCCTTGTGTTCCGTGCACATGTATCACACTTATCACTTTTTGTAGGTTTCCCTGGTTTTGCTGTACATTGCTGATGGAAATGGTTTCTTTTCCCTTTAAATCGGCTCTAACGCCAGGGTTTCACTGGTGTTAGTTTTCAGCCTCGGATTTCACAGCGTTAGTGTGCAGGGAGCCTCTCCCCTCCCACTCTCCGCCCACTGACCCTCTCTCTCCGCCCCTGGGGAGCCTTCTCCACCCTCCGGGAGCCTTTCTCCGCCCTCAGCGCTCATTTGCGCCGCTGCGCGTTTTATCACACGCTAAGGTACCTTATCGCCCAGTAACGCGCCTTCATCGGGTGATAAGGTACCTTATCACCCGATAACGTCGCCGGGCACACGTTAAGACTGCTTAGTAAACATACCCCTTAGAGCTTTAAATATGAACAAAAAGTGTACTTTGAAATGTTTGTATACAAATGCTAGAAGCCTAAAAATGAGATGGGAGAGTTTGAATATATAGCACCAAATGAAGTGATACATAGAATAGGCATCTCAGAGACTGGTAGAAGGCGGATCACCAATGGGGAACTGTGATAACAGGGTATAAATTATATCACAATAATAAAGTAAATCAAATTGGTGGAGGGATAGTGCTATACATTAAAGAGAGAATTCACTCAAACAGAATAGATGTTCTGCAGGACACAGAATACACCATAGGATCTTTATGGATAGAAATTCCATGTGTGAAGGGAAAGAGAACAGTGCTGCACATATACTACCATCCACCTAGCCAGAATGAACAGATAGAAAATTAACAGATAGTAAAGAAGCTAGCAAATTTGGCAACACAGTAATCTGTTTTATTCATCCCAATACTGATTGGAAAAAGATCACATCAGGATTTGATGGGGAGGTAAATTTCCTAGATGAAATATGTAGTTGCTTCATGGAACTTCTAATTCAGGAAGCAACAGGAGTGGGAACTATTTTATACCTAGTCCTTAATGGAACACAGTATTTGGTGTGAGAGGCAACATTGTTAGGGCCACTTGGCAACAGTGATCATAACATGATTAAATATGACAGGTATCGGACTCATGGGCCCACACTTTTAGGTTTAGGTTTATTAAAAACTTGTTATACCGCTCAATACCATAGGCGTCTGAGCGGTTTACAATATATAAAAAACAAGCAAGTTGATTAAAACAAGCATTGGCTGTGGAAAAAGAAAAGGAACGCCATCAAATTAAGGAAAAGTAGGGGAAAAGGAAAGAGGAGATAAGAACAGAAATGAACTAAAAATAATAAATACAAGTGCACAGACAGGGACAATGACAATGACCCTAAATATACTGCTTAAGCTACACTGGAGTGGTTTAAAGGGAAACATTTCAATGTTTTAGATTGGCCTTATCAAAGCCCAGACCTCAATTGAATTGAGAATCTGTGGCATGATTTGAAGATTACTGAACACCAACGCAACTCATCTAACTCAAAGGAGTTGGAGCAGTAACAAATTCCAGAGTTTGATTACATGTTCAGGGAAAAAATATTTTCTCTCATTAGTCTTAAACAGGTTACCCTGTAGCTTCATTGCACGTCCCTAATCTTTCGATATTCTGATGACATAAACAATTAATCTACATTTACCCATTCCACTCCATTCATTAATATATAGATTTATTTTTATTTTATTTATTTAACATTTCTTATATACCGCCTTTCATGATATCAAGGTGGTTTACATTGAACAAACTGAAATTACATTGAACAGGGCATTATAACTTGGAGATAACTATTTTTTTTACAGGGAACACCTCTATCATATCTCTATCATATCATATCATATCTCTATCATATCTCCCCTCAGCCGTTTCTTTTCCAGGTTGAAGAGCCCTAACCTTTTTAGCCTCTCTTCATAGGGGTATCCTTCCATCCCCTTTACCATTTTGGTGGTTCTTCTCTGTACCTTTTCTAATAATGCTATATCCTTTTTAGGATACAGCGACCAGAATTGCACAAAATATTCAAGGGGTGGTCACACCAAGGAACCATACAGAGGCATTATAATATCCTTTGTTTTATTTTCCATTCTTTTCCTTATGATACCTAGCATTCTATTTGCTCTCTTGGCCACCACTGCACACTGGGCGGAGGGTTTTAACAGGTTATCCATGATGATGCCTAAATCTTTTTCCTGAGTGGTGGTTCCTAATATTTGTATTGGGTCATGCAGTGATATCCCAGGTCCCTTTTAATAATGGTTTATTAATAATGGTCCCTTTTAATAATGGTTTTTCCTGGACGGTGGTTCCCAATGTGTAACCATAGTTTGGTTTGTTCTTTCCTAGCTGCATAACTTTGCACTTGTCCACATTAAATTTCATCTGCCATTTGGATACCCAGTCTTCCAATTTATCAAGATCCTCTTGCAATTTTCCACAATCCTCATTGGTTTTAACAGCTTTAAATAGTTTTGTGTCATCTGCAAATTTGATAACCTCACTCGTTATTCCCATTTCTAGGTCATTTATGAATATGTTCAAAAGCAGCGGAGCCAGCACAGATCCCTGGGGTACTCCACTATTCACCTTTCTCCATTGGGAAAATTGGCCATTTAACCTTACCCTCTGTTTTCTATCTTTTAACCAGTTCCTGATCCACAATAGTTCACTGCATCCTATCCCATAACGTTTTAGTTTTTCCAAAAGTTTCTGATGAGGGACCTAGTCAAAGGCTTTCTGAAAGTCCAGATACACAATATCAACTGACGCACCTTTGTCTACCTGTTTATTCACACCTTCAGAAAAACATAACAGATTAGTAAGACAAGATCTTCCTTGTCTAAAGCCATGTTGGCTGTCTCCCATTAAGCCATGACTATCTACATGTTCAGTAATTTTGTTCTTTATGATGGTTTCTACCATTTTTCCCAGTACTGAGATCAGGCTCACCAGTCTTTAGTTGCCCAGATCACCCCTGGAAACATTTTTAAAAATTGGCATTACATTGGCCATCCTCCAGTCTTCAGGTATTACAGATAATTTTAATGATAGTTCACAGTTTACTAATAGCAGGTCTGCAATCTCATATTTCAGTTCTTTCAACACACCCTTGCATGTATATCATCCAGTCCAGGTGATTTGCTACTCTTCAGTTTATCAAATAGTTGTAATACATCTTCCTGGTGTATCAATATTTCTTTCAATTCTTCTGCAGTATCACCTTTAAATACCACTTCGGTCATGGATAATATCCCTACATCTTCCTCAGTAAAGACCGAAGCAAAGAACTCATTCAGTCTCTCCGCTATGGCCTTGACCCCTCTTAGTGCCCCTTTTACCCCTCTATCATCTAATGGTCCAACTGACTCTCTTACAGGTTTTTTGCTATGAATGTACTTGAAAAAGTCTTTATTACACATTTTTGCTTCCACAGCAAGCTTCTTCTCAAATTCTCTATTTGCCTGCCTTATCAATGCCTTGCATTTAACTTGCCAGTGCTTGTGCTATTTCCAGTTTTTGTCATTTGGCTCTTTTTTCCATTTCCTGAAAGAAGCTTCTTTGGCAACAACAGCCTTTCTGACCTCACCTTTAAACCATGCTGGCAGTTTTTTGGACTTCCTTCCACTTTTCTTAAAGCGTGGAATACAACTGGTCTGAGCTTCCAAGATAGTATTTTTAAACAACACCCAAGCTTGATGTAAGTCTTTAACCTTTGCAGCTGCTCCTTTTAGTTTTTTCTCAACTATTTTCCACATTTGATCATAGTTTCTCTTTCAAAAGTTAAATGGTAGTACTGTGGATTTCCTTACCATCCCTCCTCCATTAATTAAATCAAACGTGATCATGCAATGATCACTATTGCCATGTGGCCCCAACACCCTTATCCCTTACACCAGCTTTATCCTATATATTAAAAAGGTAGAAGGATAGCCAAATAGAATCCAACATAGTTAAAAGGTAAGGTAAAAGAGGCTATTATAGCCAAGAAAACATCATTCAAAATGGAAAAAAGGATCCAAATGAAGAAAACAAGAAAAAGACTACCACTGGCAAGTTTAATGTAAAGCATTCATAAGTCCGATGAAAAGAATATTTGAAAAGAAACTTGCTGTGTAGACAAAAACTCACTAAAACAATACATTTTCAGATGCATTCAAAGCAAGAAGATTGTGAAAGAGTCAGGTGGACCACTCGATGATCATGGGGATAAAGGAGAATTCAGAGATAAGACCATTGTGAAGAGACTAAGAGGATCAGTTTGGAAGCCCTAGTAGTGATCTGCACATTTGAAAACCCCCATTCAGACATGCCAATCATAGCCATGTCCTAAGAGACATTTTAGAAAGCCCTGAATTTACATTTGACCATGTGATCACATCAGTGTCACATGGGGGCATGGCAGAAGTATATCTGAGGTGTTCCAAAACATTTATACATATGTGCCCAATTTTGGAATAAAGCTGCACATCTAAACCTGCTGGCAGACACATCTGTATCTATACCTGCTCCTAGGAATGACTAGCCATCTGAAAAGTACTCATTTCTGAACCTAACAACTGAACAGAGGAGAATTCCCTCTCTCTTTTCCAATAATTTGTGTTCCTTTAAAAAAGCATTCCAGTAAACGGAGGGGCCTTTTTCCTAGCTGCTACACCACTGCAGTTCTTCATTGGCAAAATGGCAGGCCAGGACATGTATGTGGCAAAGGATACATGGGCCTATTCCAGAATACATCACAGATACATCTGTGTTGCTGGGCCTGTAGCCATCCATATCAAACACATGCAAGTTTTGAAATTTGCCTCGCAGCTTGCATGTATCTGGGGTAAAATCCTGCATATCCCCATGACTCTTCTATCTGATGGAAACATTTATCTTTTAGGGTGGAGATGGGTCAATTTTAGAAAACACACGAGCTCACCCTCACTACTGCCTCCCATGGAATATCGGATATTTTGGCTTGGACATCTCAGACTGCATCTACATGCAGGGCCGGCCCGTCCATTGAGCAAGAATGTTTTTTGCACAGGGCCCCGCGTTTCAGGGGGCCCCGCGCAAAAAACATCTTGCATCCCAGCAAAGTTTTAAAAAAATCATAAACCGGCTGTGGCTGCCGCTGCCGCCGTGGCAGCGGCAGAATGGAGAATCCCGCGGGGCCCATTTACAGTCCTTACCACCTCCCCCCCCATCAGCCCAGCTAAGTTTAAAAAAAAAAAACAGAACCCGGCTGCTGCTGCCGCTGCCGCCGTGGCAGCGGCAGAATGGAGAATCCCGCGGGGCCCCCCTGTCCTGCAGTCTTCTATGCGGCCTCGGTCGGCTGTCAGAGCTGCGCGAAGAGAGAGAGCTTCTCTTCTCGCAGCTCTGTTAATCACGCCGCGGGGCTGATGGGAAATCCCATCAGCCCCGCGGCGGGATTAACAGAGCCGCGAGAAAGGGAAACTCTCCCTTCGCGCGGCTCTGAAAAGCCCGCGCTGAGGCCGCATAGAAGACTGCAGGACAGGGGGGCCACGCGGGATTCTCCATTCTGCCGCTGCCACGGCGGCGTCGGCAGCAGCAGCCGGTTTCTGGTTTGTTTGTTTTTTAAACTTAGCTGGGCTGATGGGGGGGGGAAGGACTGTAAATGGGCTGATGGGGGGGAAGGACTGTAAATGGGCTGATAGGGAGGGAGGGGGGGTAAGGACTGTAAATGGGCTGATGGGGGGGGAGGGAGGGGGTAAGGACTGTAAATGGGCTGATGGGGGGGGTAAGGACTGTAAATGGGCTGATGGGGAGGGAGGGACGGGGTAAGGACTGTAAATGGGCTGATGGGGGGGTAAGGACTGTAAATGGGCTGATGGAGAGGGAGGGAGGGGGTAAGGACTGTAAATGGGCTGATGGGGGGGGTAAGGACTGTAAATGGGCTGATGGGGAGGGAGGGAGGGGGGTAAGGACTGTAAATGGGCTGATGGGGAGGGAGGGGGGTAAGGACTGTAAATGGGCTGATGGGGAGGGAGGGAGGGGGTAAGGACTGTAAATGGGCTGATGGGGGGGGGTTAGGACTGGTAATGGGCTATAGGGGGTTCGGACTGGAAGTGGGCTGATGGGGGGGGTTAAGACTGGGAATGGGCTATGGGGGGTTAGGACAGGTAATAGACTATGGAGGGGCTAAGACTGGAAATGGGCTGATGGGGGAAGTTATGACAGGTAATGGGCTATGGGGGGCTACGACTACAAGTGGGCTGATGGGGGGATTAGGACTGGAAACGGGCTATGGGGCGGTGGGCTAAGACTGGAAATGGGCTGATGGGGGTGTTAGGACTGGTACCGGGCCGTGGGGGCATTAGGACTGGTAATGGGCTATGGGGGGTTACAACAGGTAATGGGCTATGGGGAGGTATGACTACAAGTGGGCTGATGGGGGATTAGGACTGGAAATGGGCTATGGGGGGGTTAGGACAGGTAATGGGCTGTTGGGGGGATAAAACAGGTAATGGGCTAGGGGGGGGCTAAGACTACAAGTAGGCTGATAGGGGTTAGGACTGGTAATGGGCTGTGGGGGGCATTAGGACTGGTAATGGGCTATGGGGGGGTTACAACAGGTAATGGGCTATGGGGAGGTACGACTACAAGTGGGCTGATGGGGGGATTAGGACTGGAAATGGGCTATGGGGGGGTTAGGACAGGTAATGGGCTGATGGGGGGTTACAACAGGTAATGGGCTATGGGGGGGCTAAGACTACAAGTAGGATGATAGGGGGTTAGGACTGGTAATGGGCTGTGGGGGGCGTTAGGACTGGTAATGGGCTGGGGGGGGGTAAGGACTGGTACTGGGCTATGGGGGGGTTACAACAGGTAATGGGCTATGGGGAGCTATGACTACAAGTGGGCTGATGGGGGATTAGGACTGGAAATGGGCTATGGGGGGGTTAGGACAGGTAATGGGCTGATGGGGGGGTTACAACAGGTAATGGGCTATGGGGGGGCTAAGACTACAAGTGGGCTGATGGGGGGTTAGGACTGTTAATGGGTTGATGGGGGGGTAAGACTGAACATGGGCTGAAGGGAGGGTAAGGACTGGAAGTGGGCTGATGATGGGGGGGTTAGGACTGGTAATGGGCTATAGGGGGTTCAGACTGGAAGTGGGCTGATGGGGGGGTTAGGACTGGTAATGGGCTATAGGGGGTTCGGACTGGAAGTGGGCTGATGGGGGAGCTAGGACTGGTAATGGGATGGGGGGTTGCTAGGACTGGAAATGGGCTGAGTGTAAGGGGGCTTGAACGGCAAATAGCTGATGTGGACAGGGGCTTGGAATGGAAATGGGCTGTGAGGAGAGGGAGCTAGGACTGGAAATGGGCTGTGTGGGGGGGGCGGCTAGGACAGGAAATGGGCTGATGGAGGGGCCAGGATAGGACTGGAAATGGGCTGTTGGGGGTGCTAAGGTTGGAAATGGGCTGTGGTGGGGGCTTGAACTGAAATGGACTCATGGAGGGGCTAGAACTGGAAGTAGGCTCATGGGGGGCTTGGATTGGAAATGGGCTGAGTGGAGGTGAGCTAGGATTTGACATGGGCTGATGGTGGGGCTAGGAAAGGAATAGAAATGAGCTGATGGGGGGCTGGGATTGGAAATGAGCTGATGGAGGAACTGATAGGACTGGAAATGGGCTGATGAGGGGCTGGGATTGGAAATGAACTGATGGATGGACTCGGATAGGACTGGAAATGGATGGGGGAGCTAGGACTGGAAATGGGCTGATGATGGGTCTAGGATAGGATTGGAAATGGGCTGATGGGGGACTAAGACTGGAAATGGGCTGATGCAGGGACAAGAAGGGAGCAGATGCTGGGTGGGGCTGGAACTAGAAAGGAGCTGATGTTGGGGGAGGATTAGAATGGGATGGAGCTGGGAGAGTGAAATGGAGAGGGAAAAATATTTTGCGTGGGAGGGAAGACAAATCTACAATTGGCCGGATATTGGGAGAGTAAGTGGGGATTGAGGATGGAGGGATAAAATTTGAGTGGATGAAATAGGAATGAGGAAAGAGCAAAAGGAGAACGATTAGTATGTTAAAGCAGATGTAGAGAGAGAATGGGGAAAAAAAACCAAGAAGACAGAAGAAAGGACAAATGGACAGCAGATGGAGAGTTAGCAGAAGACACGAAGAAACCAGAAGAAAGTGGCTGGAACAATTGCAACTGAAAAAAAATGCACAAAAGGTAGAAAAATATCTCTTTATTTTGAATTTATTAACTGGAATATGTCAGCTCTGGGAAATGTGCATCATTAATTTTTGCGCTTTGTTTAGTACAAGAGGAAATTAATTTATAGTTTTATTTCTACAGTGTTGTTGTATATTCCAAGTTTGGCTTTTGGGGTTCCCAGTTTAATTATTGTCTTCCTGTTTCTAAATTGTGATTCCTTGTTTGGTGATGGTCTATGTTCTGCATGTGTAACTGAGCTGAGGTATTCTGTTTATGTAATTCCTATTTGACATTGCCACTTGTTCTTTCCCCAGTAGGTCATGTATTATTGTTCTCTGAAATGTATTGGTTTAATATTTGCAGTGTTGCCTTTTGATAGTTAGGGTATGGTGCTTTGTGAGTCCTGGTAGTGCTGTTAGGATACGGCGGGTTTGCTATGGGTTCTAAATGGGCAGTGTTTGTAGTAGTTCCTAATGTGCCTGGCGGTTGGTACTGGAGTATAGTAATGTAGAAACCTTTTAGTCTTTCTTTATCCATACACTCATTAAGAGGCATGTTTACTAAAAGTTAGTGTATGGTAACATTATGCAAATATTTATGCAAATGAGGCACCTTATGCAAATGAGGCCCCGCACCGAGTCTCCGCACATGGCCCCGCACCCCTCTTGGGCCGCCCCTGTCTACATGGCCTATCTAAAAATGTTCTTTTAAATTAATTCTTTGCTTAAGTCTTTACTGAGTACGATTTAAGGAATCTACCCATGCCAGAAATAGCATTTAATGGTGGTGATGCTAAGTAAATATCAGTGAACTGGGATGATATAATAGGCCAAAGTGACAAATTAAAGAGCAGGAAAACACCTAGACGAGATGGTATATACCAAAAGTGCTGAAATAACTACAGATCTACTATTAGTAGTATGTAACCTATCATTAAATTCATCTATAGCACCTGAAAAGTGGAGTGTTGCCAACATAAGGGCTAATTTTTAAAAAAGGGCTCAGGGTGATCCAGGAAACTGCAGATCAGTGAGCCTGATATCAGTGCCAGGCAAAACAGTCGGAACTAATATAAGAACAAAATTTTCTATTATGGATAAGGAACTAGTTAAAAGACTGAAAACAGAGAATAGAGTTAAATGGACAATTTTCTCAATTCAGGAAGGTGAATAGTGGGTCCAGAAAAACAGAGTAAAATTGTAAAGAATTTATTTTCCCTGATTGTAAGAGAGGGAGAGTATTTATTAAAGTTCATTTTAAACAACCTAAGAGCAATTTTACTACTTCAAGTGTGACTGAAGTGGTTGTGTGGTGCTCTGGAGAAAAATGCTACAGAATTCATTTGTAAACTGACCTATACCTATTGATAGCCCTGTAGCACATAATTATTCTAAAATTGTCTGGTAGCAAGAACCCAAAAAGAAAGCACAGACATCATGAAGAAGCTGGCCTAACTTATTGGGAAGACTAGGAGGCCGCCTTTTACTGGCTGCAGAGGGTTAGCAGTTAAACTGGCTACTGAAAATTTGCTACTGCCCAAAGAAAAGCTAATCTTAGATCATTTTGACTAACTGAATGGTATGCAGGGAGAGACAGTGAGCTAAGGGAGAGCGTGCATGTCTAATCTGCAGGACAACTTTGGTCTCTGATTTAGTTAGGACATAGTAGTTACCTTCTCTTTTTGAATTATATAGGGGCAGTGCTAGGAGTAGAGAGCTACTAGGAAGTAAAAAAATATACATAAAATATAAGAAGAAATAAATTAAAAATTGAGTTAATTAGTTTAGGTAGGGTTTTGCTCCTTTGAGTTTTAAAGTAGGGAGGAGTGGTCTAGTGGTTAGGACAAGGTACTTCGGGCCGGGGGTTCAAGTCCCACCTGGGGACAGCAATCTCAGGCCAGAGGGACTGGGATTTCTAGTCCTATAGGCACTCCTTGTGGTCTTGGGCAAGCCACTTAACCCTCCATTGCCCATGTTCCCTGTAAGTATTAGCATATGTGTGTCTCATATCCCCTCATGTTAAATGTATCCCCCAATTGGCTGCTTTGACCCAATGAAAAGCGGGATATAAATACAGCTAAATAAATAAAGTATAGGGACATGTATTTATTTAACAGGCTTTTTTATATTGTTTTATCATTTTAGCCAAAACGGTTTACATTGTAACTTACTACTACTACTACTAGTGAGCATTTGTATAGCGTTACAAGACGTACGCAGCGCTGCAAAGACATGTAAGAGACGGTCCCTGCTCATCAGAGCTTACAATCTAGTCAAAACAGACAATACAGTAGATGTAGACAGGGATACATCTAGGGGGAATGGAAAGGAAACAGAAGGAGATCAGGTGAGTCAAGATCCAAAAGCAGCAGCAAAGAGGTGAGTTTTCAGCCTGGATATGAAAAGGGTCAGAGAAGGCACCAACGTACAGACTCAGGTAGTTTGTTCCAGGCATAAGGTGCAGCAAGATACATTAAAAAGGGACATTGATAACTTGGATTCTTCTGAGGCAATGGAGAGTTAAGTGACTTGCCCAAGGACATGAGGAATGCTAGTGGGAATTGAATGCTGATCTCATGGTTCCCAAGCCAGTGCTATGACCATTAGGCTACTCCTCCACATTTAAAGGGTGTTAATGGCTACCGTGGGGCTAATGCATGGAATAGTCTCTCAATTGAGGTAGTAGAGATAAAGAGAATTTCTGAATTCAAGAAAACATGGGACAAACACAGAAGATCTCTAAAGAAAAAAAAGGGACTATAGTATTTGATATGGAAGGGCAGATTTAGACAGGCATATGGTCTTTTTCTGCTGTCAAGTTTCTATATTTCTATTGCCTGGCAGTAACAGCTAATATGGATGAAATGCAGATATCTCAGGCACTTTTATGTGATACCTGCATTTCACATGTTATGGGTGGGTTAGTTTGGGGCATGGAGTAGGCGTGCCAATTGTTGGCAGCCATTGTGCAAAACTTGACTTTAGGTTCCAAGATTACGAACTGTCTTTTTCAGAACTCAAGATGTGGTGTTACAGTATTTGCAAATGACCCGGTTGGGGAGTTGCCTGCCCTGGAGGTACACTGTCCCCAGTGCCAGATCCCCTGACCTGACAATATTGTCCGTGCCGCAGATGTACTGATCTGTGGCACTGACAATATAAATAAAAGTGCCCTTTAGCACCTATTCCCTCCCCACCTGGACAGCTCCCAATCCCTATCAAGAACTCTTCAGGTGGGGATCAATGCACCTCATGACTAAGATGGATATCCAGGCTAGTCAGTTGGTCCCTGCAACTCTCCCTCCTGATACTTAAAAGAAAACCTGACTAGCTAGTCAGGCCTCCAACACCCCCCTTAAAATCATTAAATCCAGTCTAGTGAGTCTGCCTCCCTCCACCCAGCACCTTAGAATTCCTGGTGGTCTAGTGGTCAATGAGGGAAGAGGCGGATCTCCCTGCTCCTGCCCCTATCATTGAGGCTCCTCAAGATTGCTGTGCTCATATGGTGCTGCTCTCTAGTGTCCTGATGATAGAGGGCAGCACAACAAAACCAGCGTCATTTGTGAGAACCAATGAGGAGGCCAGCAGCTCAGGACCATGACAGAGCAAAAGACTACTGTGGTTTAGTAGACATGCTCATAGTGTAGTAGGAAACTTCCTGAGAAGGTGAAGAAAAGGGCCTGACCATCGTGGTGTTATCAAGATACCCGATGTATGCTAAGAGGAAACTTAGCATGCTCCTGAGCTGAAAAGACTCCAAGAGCAAAGTTAAATGCACGCACACAATTCTAAACACACCCTGGCCAGTGGTTGTTTATTTTTTCCTTTTTTTAGGGCAGAACACTTTACATAGTGTGAGACACTTGAAGCTGCCACATTAAAAGGGAGACAATAGTGGAAGATTCCTAAAACCTAAAGAACTGTAGATAACCTGCAAGAAAAATAACCCATGATTTTAAAACAAAGGATCAGATCTAGTTTAATACATTGTAGCAAGGGTGACACAAAGTAATGAAAGGGTACTTACAGGATTGAAGAAAATACTGCTTGTATAGAAGCCATGTTTTACTCATTTTAGCTGGAAAGGAATATGCACAATCATTAGAATTGATGTAGGACAGCCAATTCTTAATTTATGGGGGGTGGGGGGGGGGTATTGTTTTTTTTTTTTTTTTTTAGTGCCGTCAAGTCAATGCTGCCTCCTGGTGACACAGCAGTCCCTGCGTTTTCTTAGCAAGGTATGACCGGAAGTAGATTGGCAGACCTTTTCTTCAAAGGCAATGGAGGGTAAAGTGACTTGCACAAGGCCACAAATAATGCCAGTGGGAATCAGACCAAGGTCTCCCAGGTAATAGGCTTCTCCTCCACTTTGTACATGTGTTCACTGTCATATCTTAAAGGGAAAATATGTTTATTCAAATTCGAAAAGCTTACAACCATTGTCGATGCACAGGTCCTTTCTTTGTTACCTTTCTGGATTATCACATTTCTTAAGATCACTTTCAATACCAGACAAGACTGACAGTCTCAGCTGCTACCATTTGAATTGGGACACAGGTGTTGCCTTCATTTCGAGGAGATACCAGGAATCTTTTAACAAGTTTACAACCTAGGACATACGGTTGTCTTACTTTGCTGTGCACATTCTAGATGTCAAGATTGCCTTGGTGGCTACTAGTTGTACTTTGCAGTCCATTGCCATGGTCTCATTTTATAATTAATATATTTTACTATACTGTACATGTATTTTATTATATAGTAGATTAGTTTTGCCATACGATTTATACATTCTACAACATGAATAATGGCATTACGACCATTTCATCATTTTTTCTTTCTAAGTGGTCCATGGAAATTTCAGCCTTCTGCTATCAATTGCAAAAGAAATGTCAAAAATGGGCTTTGAAAGTAGTTTGTCATTATTATGATCCTTAGTCGCTTGCACAGCTCATTCCATATGACCTCGGATTGAGACGTTCATATTTTCCAGAGTTTTTATGCACTATAAATCCTGCAGGGACCTACAGTATCACATTGCAGGGCATTAAATCAAGAATGATACTAATACATGATCATGTAACTAGACAGTTCTGAAAGCTTTTCACATTTTGCTTCATTTTCATCTTTGCCAGACAGTCTCCAAAGTTTGGTAAAACTACTATTCTACTACTTATCATTTCTATAATGCTACATGTAAGAGACAGTTCCTGCTTATAGAGTTTACAATCTATAGAGAATAATTAAAAACACAATCTATTAGAGAATAATTAAAAACACACATACGTATTAAACAGAATAGGGGTTAGGATATCCTCAGAAAGGAAGGTTCTTAGCCTAGGTTTGATTAGGACTATAGATGGAGCTTGGCATACTGATTCAGGAAGTCTATTCCAGTCATATGGCACAGCAAGGTAGAAGGAAAAGAGTCTGGAGTTGGCAATGGAGGAGAAAGATGCAGATAAAAATGATTTACCTGATAAGTGTAGTCCCCAAAGAGAGGTATAGAGAGGGAGAAGAAAGGAGAGGTAATAAGGAGTTGCAGAATAAATGCACTTATAGGTCAGCAGGAGAAGTTTGAACTACATGCAGAAATGTATAGGGAGCCAATGAAGTGACGAGAAGAGGAGTTATGTGAGGGCAGCAAGACTGGCAGAAAATTAGTCATGCAGTTGAATTTTGGCTAGATTGAAAGGGGGGGGGGGAGAAATAGGTGTTAGATCCCTCCCTTCCCACTCCAGCTGCCATCCACTCTAGTGTAGAATCGTGCTATATTGACTAGATCCGCCAATTAAAGGGCTATACTATGATAGTTTTATTTATGGTAGGTAGATTAAGGAGTTAAATATATAGGCCAAATTTAGGTTCTCTTTAGAAACAATTCATAAGAACATAAGATATGCCATACTGGGTCATACCAAGGTCCATCAAGCTCAGTATTCTGTTTCCAACAGTGGCCAATCTAGGTCATACGTACCTAGCAGTTTCCCCAAGGGACACAGGTTCCACAATGCTTGTATTGGTTCAAGCATTGATATCCTGGGTCCCTTCTTAATAATGGTTTATGGACCTTTCCTCCAGGAACTTGTCCAAACCTTTTTTAAACCCAGCTACACTAACAGCCTTTACTACATCCTCCGGTAACAAATTCCAGAGTTTGATTACACGTTGAGTGAAAAAATATTTTCTTTTATTAGTCTTAAATAGTTTACCCTGTAGCTTCATTGCATGTCCCCTAGTCTTTCTATATTCTGATAAGGTAAACAATCGATCTACGTTTACCCGTTCCACTCCATTCATTAATTTATAGACTTCTATCATATCTCCCCTCAGCCGTCTCTTTTCCAGGTTAAAGAGCCCCAACCTTTTTAGCCTTTCTTCATAGGAGTAGCCTTCCATCCCCTTTACCATTTTGGTGGCTCTTCTCTGAACCTTTTCTAAAATTGCTATATCCTTTTTAAGATATGGCGACCAGAATTGCACACAATATTCAAGGTGCGGTCTCACCATGGAACGATATAGAGGCATTATAATATCTTTTGTTTTATTTTCCATTCCTTTCCTTATCATACCTAGCATTCTATTTGCTCTCTTGGCCGCCAGTGCACACTGGGCCGAGGGTTTTAACATGGTATCCACAAGGACGCCTAAATCTTTTTCTTGGGTGGTGGTTCCTAATGTGGAACCTTGCATCGTGTAACCATAGTTTGGGTTGTTCTTCACTAGGTGCATAACCTTGCACTTCTCCACATTAAATTTCATCTGCCATTTTGATGCCCAGTCTTCCAATTTATCAAGATCCTCTTGCAATTTTCCACAATCCTCCTGGGTTTTAACAACTTTAAATAGTTTTGTGTCATCAGCAAATTTGATAACCTCACTCGTTATTCCACTTTCCAGGTCATTTATGAATATGTCAAAAAGCAGCGGACCCAGCACAGATCCCTGGGGTACACCACTATTCACCTTTCTCCATTGGGAAAATTGGCCATTTAGCCCTACCCTCTGCTTTCTATCTTTTAACCAGTTCCTGATCCACAGTAGTACACTGCCTCCTATCCCATGACTCTTTAGTTTTGCCAAAAGTCTCTCATGAGGGACCTTGTCAAAGGCTTTCTGAAAGTCCAGATACACAATATCAACCGACTCACCTTTGTCCACCTGTTTATTCACTCCTTCAAAAAAACATAACAGATTAGTAAGACAAGATCTTCCTTGTCTAAAGCCATGTTGGCTGTCTCCCATTAGGTCATGACTATCTATATGCTGAGTAATTTTATTCTTTATGATGGTTTCTACCATTTTTCCCGGTACTGATGTCAGGCTCACCGGTCTGTAGTTTCCCGGATCACCCCTCGAACCCTTTTTAAAAATTGGTGTTACATTGGCGATCCTCCAATCCTCAGGTATTAGAGATGATTTTAATGATAGTTCACAGATTACTGATAGCAGGTCTGCAATCTCAAATTTCAGTTCTTTCAACACCCTTGGATGTATACCATCCGGCCCAGGTGATTTGCTACTCTTCAGTTTATCTAATAGTTGTAAGACATCTTCCCGATGTATCGATATTTCCTTCAATTCTTCCACACCTTTAAATACCACTTCAGTCGTGGGTAACATCCCTACATCTTCCTCAGTAAAGACCGAAGCAAAGAATTCATTCAGTCTCTCCGCTATCGCCTTGTCGCCTCTTAGTGCTCCTTTAACCCCTTTATCATCTAATGGACCAACTGACTCTCTCACGGGTTTTTTGCTACGAATGTACTTGAAAAGGTCTTTATTTCGCGTTTTTGCTTCCGCAGCAAGCTTCTTCTCAAATTCTCTCTTTGCCTGCCTTATCAATGCCTTGCATTTGACTTGCCAGTGCTTGTGCTGTTTCCAGGTTTCATCATTTGGCTCTTTTTTCCATTTCTTGAAAGATGCTTTTTTGGCAACAACAGCCTCTCTGACCTCAGCTTTAAACCATGCTGGCAATTTTTTGGACTTCCTTCCACTTTTCTTAAAGCGTGGAATACAGCTGGTCTGGGCTTCCAAGATAGTATTTTTCAACAACACCCAAGCTTGATGTACGTCTTTAACCTTTGCAACTGCTCCTTTTAGTTTTTTCTTAACTGTTTTCCTCATTCTATCATAGTCTCCCTTTCGAAAGTTAAAGGGTAGTACTGTGGATTTCCTTACTATCCCTCCTCCACTAATTAAATCAAAGGCGATCATGCTATGATCACTATTGCCAAGTGGCCCCAACACCCTTATCTCTTGCACTACATCTGGTGTTCCACTAAGGACTAGGTCTAATATTGCTTCCCCTCTGGTCGGTTCATGAACCAGCTGCTCCAAGAAGCAGTCATTTATTTCATCTAGGAACTTTATCTCCCTAGCATGTCCTGTTGTGACACTGACCCAGTCGATGCCGGGGTAATTGAAATCACCCATTATTATTACTGCACTGTAACTTTTGCTAGCTTCCTTGATTTCTTTGAGCATTTCATCATCCATTTGTTCATTCTGGCCAGGCGGACGATAGTACACCCCCACTGCCATCGCCTTCCCCTTTTTACATGGAATTTCAATCCATAGAGATTCTACAGCAAATTTTGTTTCTTGCAAAACTTTAATCCTTTCTGACTCAATGCCCTCTCTAACATAGAGCGCAACCCCTCCACCAATTTGATCAGCTCTATCATTTCGATATAGTTTGTACCCAGGTATCACAGTGTCCCACTGGTTGTCCTCCTTCCACCATGTCTCTGATATTCCAATCATATCTAACCTCTCGTTTAGTGCTATATATTCTAACTCTCCCATCTTGTTTTGTAGACTTCTAGCATTTGCATACAAGCATTTTAGAGACTGTATTTTATTCATATTAATTTGGCTATTGGTAGACATGGGTAATTTGGGATCTTTAAGTTCTGTCTGCTCCATACTCGAGGGCATTTGGGCTACTTTACTCTTTTTTGGAACCTCTCTGCTTTTTGTAGTATCCTTCAAGGATACATTCTTCCGAACCATGCGCTCTTGGGCGACTGTCGGCTTTCCCCTATTATCTAGTTTAAAAGCTGCTCTTTCTCCTTTTTAAAGGTTAATGCCAGCAGCCTGGTTCCATCCCGGTTAAGGTGAAGCCCATCCCTTCGGAAGAGCCCCTCCTTTCCCCAGAATGTTCCCCAGTTCCTAACAAATCCGAACCCCTCATCTCTGCACCATTGTCTCATCCACGCATTGAGACTCCGGAGCTCTGCCTGCCTATTGGGTCCTGCGCGTGGAACGGGAAGCATTTCGGAGAACGCTACCCTGGAAGTTCTGGATTTCAACTTCCTACCTAAAAGCCTAAATTTAGCTTCCAGAACCTCCCTACCACATTTTCCTATGTCATTGGTACCAACATGTACCAAGACAGCAGACTCCTCCCCAGCACTATCTAAGACCTTATCTAGGTGGCGTGTGAGGTCCGCTACCTTCGCACCAGGCAGGCATGTTACCAGGCGATCCTCACGTCCACCAGCCACCCAGCTATCTACATGCCTAATGATCGAATCACCAACTATAACTGCTGTCCTAACCCTTCCCGCATGGGCCCTGGAGAAACCTCCTCGGTGCGAGAGGGGTTTACATCACCTGGAGGACAGGTCCTAGTTACAGGATCACTTCCTGCCACACCAGGGTGATGCTCTCCTGTCACGTGACCTCTTTCCTCCATGGCAACAGGGATGCTGCCAGACTGGAGGTGGGACTTCAGGACTATATCCCTGTAGGTCTCGTCTATGTACCTCTCTGTCTGTCTTATGTTTTCCAAGTCTGCTACTCTAGCCTCTAGAGAACGGACTCGTTCCCTGAGAGCAGAGAGCTCCTTGCACCTAGTGCACACGTAAGACCTCTCACCAGCTGGGAGAAAATCATACATGTGACACTCAATGCAAAAGACTGGAAAGCCCACATCCCGCTGCTGGACTGCTGTCTGCATCTTAGTTTTAAGTTTGTGTTTAGATCTTTAAGTTCTATATGTACTAAAGGGTGCAATGGATATTTATACCACTAAAACTGTACCTAAGAAGTTTAATATACCTTGTTCACCTGAAGCTTAATTAATCTCAGGTCCTTGGTGTATGACTGATTTGGGTAATGAGCTTCACCTGAGAGCACCTCCTGTCTTTTAAGTTGTGCAAGTACCTATAAAGCTGTGATTTTCCCAGGGGAGGGTGGGTGTGGGGAGGGATATAACACTTATTAAAAAAGGACTGCTACACAGTACCTTGTCCTGTGCTGCTGAGGAAAACTGATTTGATTTAAATTATAGCTCTTTGCTGCTACTAGGCTCTAACCTATTATGAAATTTAAACTACAAGCTCTCTGCTGGATTCTAAATTTAACCAGAAAGCTCTCTTCTGTGTTTTAATTTGAAACTAAAAGTACTTTGCTGATGCTAGGCCCTGAGTGACTATGAAATTTAAACTACAGCTGTCTACTGGGTATGAAAGGTAACCAGAAAGTTCTCTTCTGTGTTTTTAAATTGAATCTTAAACTGTTGCTACTAGGCCCTGACTGATTTAACAAAAAAAAATAGTGGGTTCACAGATTAATTAGCTTTAAAAGAAAAAAAATTCCTTTCAGAAAAATTCCCAGAAGTATATACTCACAATTTCAGATTTCTCTCCAGAAGTAACAGCCCCCCTTTCCAGTCCTTCAATATAGTATATTTCCAGTCCTTCAATATAGTATATTTCAGACACCTTTGATTAGTGATATCTTAATAAATCCTTGTGGTAATTCTACAAAGAGGACACACCATACTCCACACCCCAGATAAAGAGAAGAGATAAGGTACACTACTACAGACCCTATACTAGGTGAGCAGAATTATACACAGGGAATCTGCACAAAGGTATTCGTTTTCACATTAAAAGGGCTAGTTTTTACTAGTTGTGACTTGGTAGGTCTTTTTTCTCATTTTTGCCAAGAGGTATCAAAGCTCCAACAGCAGAAATATGGCTGGGAAACATTGTGGTGCCAAAGCTGTTGCCCTGTTATCATTTCTACATCTATCCAGATGGACAGTCAGATCCAGGGTGTGGAACTGCAAGATGCCTGCAGGTTGAATCCCTCAAGAAACAAGTTGAGGAAATGAGGGAGGAGTGGTGAGGCTAAGAAGCATCCATGATGAGAAGTACATTGGTGAAATGCTTCTTGAGGCATTTTTAATCTTCAGCAGAAGGGAAGATGACACTATACGAAAAAGATGACATCTGGACACAAATCACCCCAACTCTACCTTCCATAGAACTAAGGAACCAGTGTGAAGTCCTGGAAATGGAAGAAGCAACAACATCCCAGGAATAGGAGATATTAGAACTTAAAAACAAATAACTTTAGGATAGGCAACCACTATAAAGCAAAGGGTAGTGGTGGTTGGTGTCGTTCTTCTAAGAAGTACTGGGTGTCCGTCTGCCATCCAGATATGATGTCCTGAAAGGTGAGCTGTCTGTCTGGTGCCAAGATCAGAGATATTATGCAAAGTTTTCCAAGACTGTTCAAGCTTATTGACTATTATCCAATGTTCTTCATCCATGTTGGCATAAAAGATACTGCTAGAGTCTTACCTGAGTATATCAAAAGTGACCTTGTGGTTCTGGGAAAGAAGGTGAAGCAGTTATTTGCGCAAATGGTGTTCTCCTCAATCCTTCCTTTGAGGATCAGGGTTAAGGCCAAAAGGCTCACATCCTGGAGATAAATTTCTGGCTGAGTGGATGATGTAATTTAGAGTGTTTTGGCTTCCTGGACCATGCCATGGTTTTCCAAGTGCTACTGAGCAGAGGTAGTATTCACCCATCAAAGAAGTGTCTTCCATAACAGACTGGATAATGTACCGAGGAGGGATTTAAACAAGGATTGTTGAGGATGTGTAGACAAATCTTCCAGATAAGTAAAAGCTCCAAGATAGGTAAAGCATTAAAATTGTATAGAAAAATGAAAAATGGCAACATATGGAGAGCTGCATATATTAATGCTGTCTGTATGTGAAAGGAATGTCCAGTTTTAGAAGTTTTAATGGAAGAGGCTGACTTGGATATACTGCAGTAGGAGTCACGGAAACATAGTACATAGTACACAATGACTGGGATATAGTCATACCAAGCTATAATCTACTTAGGAAAGACAGAAGCAATATATAGAGATTTCATTGAAGATATTTGCAATATTGTCATGAAAGGGGAATTATATTTGGTAGGAGATTTCAATTTGCCAGATCTTGATTTGGATATTCCTGTTGTGGTGTATTCTAGAAGTAGAGAGAGCCTGAATTTTCTACCAGTTGCTGCATTTTCCAGCAACTGGTACCAGAAACCACACAGGAGGGGGGTGATATTGGACTTGGTGCTTACAAACAGGGAGAGTTCTTCTGATGTTGTAGTAGGTGATAATCTGGCATGCAGTGACTGTGGAGGTGAGCTTCAATATCAGGACATGGGTGGAGATGGTTCATTTATTTATTTATTTTATTTATTTGGTTACATTTATATACCACTTCTTCCAGCGATCAGTAGCGGTTTACATTGAAAACTTCACACAGTAATAATTTATACATTTTCATTGCATAAAATGTAAATAAATGTGTACAATTTGAACAGTATATACATATTTACAGGTTGCATATTTATGGTTTGTGTTTCAGATTGTTTACTTAGGCTTGCGTGCTGTTTTGCATATTCAAGTTTAGTACTTCAGGTCATTTATAGATCAATTATAATATTCTTGAAATAGGTTTTTAACTGTTTCCAAAAATCTTGCAAATCATTGTTGCTTCTTAGCTCATGTGGTAGGTTGTTCCATTGGGCGGGCGCTGAGTATATGAACGCTCTGTTGCTAGTGAGAGTTTTGGTATTGCGTACGTTCTGTGGGATGCACAAATTGTTTAAGTTGTGTGTCCTCCTGGTCCTCTTGTGGGGTTGAGTTGTGATAAGTGTGGAGAGATGTGATGGGGCTATGTTGTGGATCAGCTTAAATATTGTTACTATTACCTTATACCTTATGCGGGAATGAATAGGGAGCCAGTGGAGGTCAATCAGTATTGGCGTGATGTGTTCAGAGACACGCACTTTCATTATAATTCAAGCAGCGACGTTCTGTGCCATTTGTAGAATGTTGAGGGTTTTTTTGGGTAGACCTTGGAGGATGCCGTTACAGTAGTCCAGGTGAGGCATGACCAGTGCTTGGGTTACTGTTCGGAAATCAGTCTGTTACATAGTGGTTGAAGTATTCTTAGTTTGTAGAATATGGCCCGGTTAAGCAGTTTTAGGTGGGTTTCCATCTTAAGATTTTTGTCAAGTATCACGCCCAGATATTTTATTTCTTGCTTGATGTTGTATGAATTGTTGTTCAGGAGTATTGTCGGGGGGGGGGAGGCTGAAGTCCGGGTTTTTGTTTACAAACATTACTTCCATTTTTTTGTGATTTATGCTCATGTTGTTCTGTTGTAGCCAAGCTTGTGTTTCCTTTAGGCATGCTTCCAAGTTACTAAAGTTTGGGTTGCTCACATCTATTTGCATGTACAACATGATATCATCTGCATATAGGTGGTAGTTGATCTTGTGTTGTTGGACTACTGCACAGACTGGTCGTAGATAGATGTTAAACAGTAGGGAGGACAATGCTGACCCTTGTGGTATTCCCTGTGTTTATGGGAATGTTCTTGAAGTTTCTTGGTTGAATTGAACCTGCTGAACTCTGTTAGATATATATGAGTTGAAACATTTGAGAGGGGTTCCCCTTATGCCTATGGCTTCGAGTCTGGAGAGGAGGATTTTGTGGTTTACTGTGTCGAATGCAGCAGATATGTCTATAAAAATTAAGGGGTATGTTTACTAAACTGCGTAAGTGTGATTCGCGTTAGGAGCCGCGGTAGAGACAGAAATCCCAAATAAGGACATGGGCGGTACATCGTTACCGATAACGCTCGTTACCAGGCGCCATAAATGAACAAGCGCTACAGGGCACGTTACCGCGCGTTAATATTAAGAAGGCGCGCAGGCATACAAAGACAGCAACAGAGCTGTAGCACAATGGTTACAACACTGACTGATAGTACAGGGGTCATGGGTTCGATTCCCCAGTGGGCCTAATGTATGAGGCAGCACCCTTTACATTTAAGTAGTGATTGTTGAGGCATTTGACGTGTATTTTAATTAGTGCTGCCAGCAAACACACCCTCACGGTGGCATAACCTAAGGTGCCACATAAGGCACCCCATAACGCACTCCATAGGGCACATTATAAAGTGTACTGTCCGCCAAGGCACCCTATAATGTCCCCTATAGGACACCTTATAAGGCTGTGAACAAAGCCCTGGCTGGCTGCAGAAGGACTGCACGTCACCACACAAACTGTCTGCTGTGGTTACCAGGATAGGGTTAACCCACCCGTACCCATGATGCACTGCACATGCAAATCAGCAGTCGAGAGATGGGCACAAGAGTGGGTATTCCCCCCCACAGCACCTCGGCCTGGTAGGGGGAACAGACCGTGTGTGGCATTGCCACAGAGTAGCCACAGACAGTCACATTGTGCGGGTACTGTGCCCACCCTGAGGTTGAGGTGGGGCGCCCAGCACCAGGTCCACAGCACCTTTCATGGCTGAAATACGCCATGCTGCAGGTCCCCAGCAGTGTGTGATAGGTAGTTCCGTTAGACACACCTAGGATACATCTGTGTCCTGCTGTATGTCTCGGTCATGTCTAGTCCATATGGGCGATGATGCACCCAGAATAGTGCATATCCTGTGTTGGTGCCATGGTTACCTGCTGGAGGGGGAGGGGGAGGTGTATGGACCCATAGGCAGATCATGTACCACCACACAACCCACCCTCTTGGGCTCAGGGTGGGAAACAGGATCACCCACCAATAGATCCACAGTCTACCTCCCTGCAATGGTAGCAGTAGAGGGGACCATCAACCCCAGTCCTGCTGGGGAACAGACAGAGCGGTACGCATCCGTGCAGGTGGTGGCCAGGCACTACAATGTCCAAGCCATTGCCCTATGCCGTGTGCAGATGCATCCAGGCCAGGCCACCCTATCCAGGCTATTCCCACAGTACCTTGCTCCTCATTATGCACATTGGCAGGCCAATACTGGCAACAGTGCTAGCAGTGTGAGCTGTGGAGGGTGTAGGCAGCCACCACACACTGGATAGACAGACACACACTCCCCACACCCATGCCAGCATTGTGCAACTATAGAGGTGTTGGGCAGCCCAGGCCACCACACCAGTCCTGGGCACAATGCAGGCATGGCTATGGTACACAATACTGTAGGAGTCACTCCCCAGGTTGGTGAACACTGTCAGACACAAGACTTGTAGCACACTCCACAGATATCAGAAAGGTTGCTATGATGCAGCTCACTCAGGAAATTGTACTTAACCTAGGAATTGCTATCTGCCAGTAATCACAGCAACCTTTTGATAGATGTGTACCATATTCCCAGGTTTAAGGTGGCATTACTAAGGTATGCAAGTGCTAGTATTGGGAGATGCACTCAGAGCCCAAAGTCCTGCCTCTCCAGGAGGCTTTGGATAATGGGGCCTGTGGGTGCGGGTGTGTCTGCCCCTGTTGGCTGCTGCTTTACGGCAGAGGTTCCCAACTCCAGTCCTGCGGTACCAAACACTGTTCGGGTTTTAATGCTGTCCCTCATGAATATGCATGAGATACATCTGCATACCATGGGGGTGGCGCATAGAAATGCAGCACAGGCATCTTTATCAGAGGCAGCATGGAACCGGAAAGGTGTTTGGCCCTCCAGGACTGCATTTGGGAGACTCTGCTCTAGGTAATGTTCATGTTTATGGTGTCTGTGCTCTGTAGGGTAAAATGTAGGTGTCTTGGGCATGTTTACGTCATCTGCAATAAAGGTGCTGTCTGTATTAGCACGTTGTAGTAGTGGGTAAAATATGGGGACTGGGTTGGCAGAAACCACAGCTGGGACTTGAACCTGTGACCCTCTGCTTCTGAATATACTGGGTTTGTGCACTGCACCACCTTGTTGTCACAGAGTCAGTACATTCCTTGGTGATACCATGCCTGTTCGTCAGACAGGGCCTGTCTGTTGCAGTACACGGCACCCACCTAGACAGGGCTAGGCCACGGTCTGCTCTGGGCAGCTGCCACTGCCCCCTCCACCACCAGTATCCCTCAGCCACCATGCTGACATGCCCTTTTGCTGGTGGTGCTGGTGGTGCGCAGTCTCAGGCCATCCAGGGTGCAGGTAGGCGGCTGCCTATGGTGCGGGTTCTGGGGTAGGGATGCCTGCATAGACGTCCACGCTCCCCCCAGCCCCGCCTGCCAATGTTCCGTGCCCCTGGGGGTTGCTGTTGGGTACTATCCCCTGTGACACTGTGGGAAACACACTCATGCCCATGTTGGGCCTTCAGCAGTTGCTGTCTGGCTGCTCTGCTGTTTCAGCATTTGTATGGGCCACCTAGGCATCACCCTAGTCCGCACTGTGGCCCAGCTCCACCACAGCATGTGCCGCCTGAGGCCCTCTGTATCCCCTTCTCCGGCATCTGTCCAGTTGCCATTCCGACATGCCCGCCCTGATGTTGCGGGACATGTGCACGCCATAGGAACCCTGTCCGATGGTGTGGAAAACCCTGAGCAGCGCTATTTCACTGTGGGCTCATTCACCTTGTATGGGGACGGAGTATAGACCCTTCCACGATTTATATCCTTTCTATAGAGCTTACTCAGGGGGGGGGGAGAGGTTGATGCTTCTCATTGAAACCACTATTGGCCAGCTTGGTTATGTTTTTTTTTCAGTTTGTTGGAGTCATTTTCAGAGTTTATGTGCCCTTTTGTTCTGTGCACATGCATCACACTTATCACTTTTTTTAAGTTTCCCTGCCTGGGCTGTACATTGCTGACACTGAAATGGTTTCTCTCTCCTGTAATGTGCATTTAACGGCAGGTTTTCAATCTCGTTTGGATTCAGCTCTTCAGATCAGCGCGTTAGTGTGAAGGGAGCCTCTCCCCACCCACTCTCCGCCCACTGACCCCTTCTCTACGCCCTCTCTCTACCTTCTGTGGTGTTTTACCACGCCGCGGAGCTTTACGATCGTTAATGTTGGTTAACGCGCGTTATGTAACGTTAACGATCGTTAGCGCATCATAACGCGCGTTATGATGCGCTAATGATCATTAATGTTACATAACACGCGTTATGTCACATTACCACAGTTTAGTATACATCCCCCTAAGATGAACATTTTCTTGCAATTGTCAATGCCTTTGTAGAGTTTGTCAAGTAGCACTAGCAGAAGGGTTTCTACTCCATGGTGTTGACGGAAGCCATATTGCTGATCATCTAGTGCATTTCTGGAATCAATGTGGTCTTGGAGTTGTTGTTGGACTGATTTTTCCACTACTTTGGCTATGAGTGGGATACTTGAGATAGGGCGATATGAGGCTGGGTCATCCTTCTTGAGAGTTTTGTTTTTTAAGATGGGTCTTATGAGTGATCTTTTGAGTTCTGGTGGCATGATTCCTTGGTGCATTGATTGGTTTACTATGTGCAATACTGATGTGTCGATTTCTGTTTTCGTTGCCTTGATCCAGGCTGCTGGACAAGGGTCTAGTGGAGAAGTAGTGGTGTTCAGGTTTGAGATGATGTTCATTAACTGCCCCTCCTCTATGGTGTGGAAGGAGTCCCATTTTTCAGCAGTATCTAGGGTTTCTTGATGAGGTTGTGGGGTGCTGTTTGTGGAGGGTGTTTGCGTGTGGCAGTTTTCTGGTGGATTAAGTTTGCTAGCATAGTGATCGGCTAGGGTTTGAGCTTGTATTTCATTGTTTGGACTGTCATCCTGTCTTGCTTTGGTAATAGATTTGACTAGTTCAAACAGTTCCCTTGGTCTGTTCAGTGCCTTGTTTAGGATTTTGGTGTGGTGGTTCTTTTTTGCTGTGTTGATTTCCTCTTTGTATCTTGTGAAGAGTGTTATGTATTCTGTTTTTCATTCGGGGGATTTTTTTGTTCTCCATCTTTTTTCCAATTTTCTGATTTGACTCTTCATTTTGGTTAGATCTGATGTGTACCAGGACTCAGAATTATTCTTTGTCTTATTATTTGTGATCGTTGGGGTATTCGTCGTCTGTTTTGCAGCTAATTCGACTCCTTTATTCCAATGGTGTATTAGCACTTCTAAGTCATTGTGTTCCGTAACTACGTGTGACGTGATTGAGTTTATTAAGGCTTCTTTGTCAAATTTTTTAAATTTCCTACCATACTGTGCTTTTGCTCCCACATGTTGGTTTCCTTGTTTTGCTGTCATATAGAAGTTGAATTCAATTAAGTGATGATCTGACCAGGGGACTGGCGTTATTTGGGGTGCAGGGTCCTTTTCTTCATTGTGGTGTGTCCTTTTGGGTAGGAATACCAGGTCCAGTATGGTTCCCTTGGTGTGGGTGGGATTCTGTATTATTTGTTTGTATCCCAGTTGTTCCATGGCCTCAAGGAATGTGCTTTCATGTGTGGGAGCGATAGAAACAAGGTTGAAGTCTCCTAGAATAATCTGGTATTTTTGTATTGTTGCCATGCATACCTTTTCTAGTGCGGCCGCAAGGGTCTCATGATTTACTGCAGGGGTCTTGTAGAAGAGACAGATTATTAGCTCTTTGTTCTCTAGTTTCAGGAAATCTATTCCATCATGAGATTCCTTTGTGGTGTTGGATAGGTTCAGTGAGTCTCTTGCCATGATTAGGACTCTGCCTCCTCTTTTATTGTTGCGAGGACAGTTGTAGAGTTTGTATCCTGCATTGTTTAGTTGGTTCAGTAGGACTGTGTCAGTGTCTGTGATCCACGTTTCCGTGATATATAGGGGTATGTTTACTAAACCTTCTTAACTTGCGTGCTGTGCAATTAGCGCGCGCTAAGGTACCTTAGCACGCGCTAATGACGCTTTATGGGGCAAAAATGCGCTTTAGTGCGTGCTCACGCGCGCAGCGGCACAAACGAGCACTGAAGGCGTGGAAAGGCTCCCGGAGGGCGGAGGAAGGCTCCCCAGGGGCGGAGAGAAGGGGTCAATGGGTGGAGAGTGGGAGGGGAGAGGCTCCCCGCACACTAACGATGTGAAATTCGAGGCCAAAACTAACGCAAGTGAAAACCTCGCTTAAGAGCTGATTTAAAGGGAAAATAAACCATTTCTGTCAGCAATGTACAGCAAAACCAGGGAAGCCTACAAAAAAGTGATAAGTGTGATACATATGCATGGAACAAAAGTGCAAATAAACATTGAAAATGACCCCAACAAAATAAAAAAAAATCATAATCAAGCTGGGCAATAGTGGTAGTAATGGGAAACATCAAAAAACACTCCCAAGAAAGCCCCAAAAAATAAATATGAATTTTGGAAGGGTCTACGCTCCGTCCCCATACAAGATGAATGATCCCACAGTGAAATAGCACAAATCAGGGTTTCCCTCTCCATTGGACAGGTTACCTATGGCATGCACATGTCCAACAACAGCAGGGCGGGCATGTCGGAATGGGCAACTGGACAGATGCTGGGAAAGGGGATACAGAGGGCTGCAGGCGGCACATGCTGTGGTGCAGCTGGGGCACAGTGTGGACTAGGCAGATGCCTAGGTGGCACTTAGGAATGCTGAAACTGAACAGCAGCCAGACAGCAACTGATGAGGGCCCAACATGGGCACGAGAGTATTTATCACAGTGTCACAGGGGATAGTACCCAGCAGGTACCCCCAAGGGCACAGAACATTGGCAGGCGGTGTTGGGGGGAAGCGTGGACGCCTATGCAGGCACCCCTACCCCACAACACGCACCATAGGCAGCCGCCTACCTGCACACTGGATGGCTTGAGACTGCACACCACCAGCACCACGAGCAGAAGGGCATGTCAGCATGGTGGCAGAGGGGTACTGGTGGTGGAGGGGGGCAGTGGCAGCTGCCCAGAGCAGACCATGGCCTAGCCCTGTGTAGGTGGGTGCCATGCAATGCAACAGACAGGCCCTGCCGGACAAACAGTCATGGTATCACCAGGGAATGCACTGTCTCTGTGGCAACACGGTGGTGCAGTGCACACAACCAGTGTGTTTAGAGGCAGAAGGTCACAGGTTCAAGTCCCAGCTATGGTGCCTGCCAACCCAGTCCCCATATTTTACCCACTACTACAACGTGCTAATACAGACAGAACGTTTATTGCAGATGACGTAAACATGCCCAAAACACCTACATTTTACCCTACAGAGCAAAGACACCATAAACAGGCGCATTACCTAGAGCAGAGTCTCCCAAATGCAGTCCTGGAGGGCCAAACACCATTCAGGTTCCATGCTGCCTCTAATAAAGATGCCTGTGCTGCATATCTATGCACCACCCCCATGGTATGCAGATGTATCTCATGCAAATTCATGAGGGACAGCATGAAAACCCGAACAGTGTTTGGCACACCAGGACTGGAGTTGGGAACCTCTGCCGTAAAGCAGCAGCCAACAGGGGCAGACACACCCACACCTACAGGCTCCATTAGCCAATGCCTCCTGGAGAGGCAGGACATTGGGCCCTGCGTGCATCTCCCAATACTAGCACTTGAATACCTTAGCAATGCCACCCTACACCTGGGAATACGGTACACAGCAATCAAAAGTTTGCTATGATTACTGGCAGATATCAATTCCTACGTTAAGCACAGTTTGCTGATTGAGCTCCATCATAGCAACCTTTCTGATGTCTGTGGAGTGTGCTTCAGGTATGGTCTCTGACAGTGTTTACCACCCTGGGGAGTGACCCCCAACAGTATTGTGTACCATATCCATGCCTGCACTGTGCCCAGGACTGGTGTGGTGGCCAGGGCTGCTAAACTCCTCTATAGTAGCACAATGCTGGCATAGGTGTGGGAGTGTGTGTCTGTCTATCCAGTGTGTGGTGGCTGCAAACACCCTCCACAGCCCACACTGCCAGCACTGTTGCCAGTATTGGCCTGCCAATGTGCATAATGAGGAGCAAGGTACCATGGGTATAGCCCGGACAGGGTGGCCTGGCCAGGATGCATCTGCACAGGGCATAGGGCACTGGCTGGGACATTGTAGTGCCCGGTCACCAACTGCACAGACAGGGTGGCCACAGCATGTCCTGCTGGGAGATCACTCTCACCCTGACTGTGCAGTGACCACAGCATGGCTAGTGTGACAATGCAGAGGTTGCAGAACCTGAAAATGAAGGTTTAAAACACTTTTTCTCTTCAGAAGCTGTCAGTGAAACTGGGCAGGAAGGGGTTAATGATACAGCCCTGAAAGCTGTGCTACACAGGAAAGTGGAAAGAGAGCCACACCCTAGCTTGAAGCAAACCCAGGGAGCTGACGTGGGAGAAAAAGGGGCGGAGTCACACCCGATAGGGCAGCTTGCTTCACTTAACCAGGAAGCAACTGCCAGTAGAGAGAAAGAGTTGCAGAGGAGAAAGAAGGAAAGGGAGTACGAGAACAGACCGGAGAACAGAAACAAGTCCGAGAGCAGGACTGGGACCAGGAGAGAGTCCGAGAGAAAGTCTGCAGAGACCAAGAGAGAGTCTGGGAAGCAGAGGCAAAGCGAGCCAAGGAGAGAAGCCAAGCCTCAGAGGAACCTTCCAAGGAGAAACTACTTGGACCTCATTAGCCAAGGAAAGCAGGTCAGAGACTATTTAAAACTCCAGGGGAGAAGGTCAGATACCTTGCCTGTAAGGGAGAGAAATAGCTCTCAGGAATCTTCTCTCAGGAATGAAAGATTGGGCAGAGAGAAGATCCCTTTCAGTAAGCTAAAGAAAGTTGCTTGTCACAGACAACGTTATAGAAGCTCTAGCTCTGAGTGTAGCCCAGGTGCCTATCAGCATGCTCTTGATTACAAGCAGCACAGACACGGGCAGGAGCTAGGCTCTGACGAAGACGCTGTAATACAAGATTTAGTGAAACAGTATCACAGGAAATGTTTACCTCCCTGCCAGAGAACACAGTCTAGGCGTACCAGAAATCAGGTGAGCCCTTTTTATAAGCTTTTAAAAGGTGCTGATAACTTAGAGCCTGTACATGTGCCTAGGTATGTTAAGGAGAACAAAAGAAGACAGCTTAAGGATTTAATTAAGCAATGGCAGTCTGTAGACTCTCTTAACCAAAGCCTCAAAGATATATCAGACCCAGAAGAGATGTTAATTGATCCACCTTCATCAGTTAGCAGTGATTTGCCTATGGAATGTGGGATATGTTATAAGGATTGAAGTTACATTAAGTGAATCCTATAAGAGGAGAGAAGCTGTATCAAAAGCTTATATGAGAAGTGCTGAGAAGCCTATTGAATGAATCTGAGTTTCATTGAGAAAGGCAGCCTTCTGCCGTGGGAAACTCAGATGTAATTATTGCACCTGTGAAGTAAAGCTCAACGCTGGAGAATGTCCTATGTTTAAAGAGAGCATACTAGTGCAATGTTTAATGGAAGAAATCAAGGCTTGTATTGGAAACTAATGGAAGTTAATTGCTGAACTTTGTACTTTGAATTGTACCTGAGAAGCATCAGGATTTTCATGGACTTTTTATTTGACACAATTGAGTACCACTACTTTTCGTTTGTGCCTGGGGACGTAGTGCTTCAAATTCCTGTGTTTGGAAATAAAGTTATTATTGGAACTCACAGAAGGCCTTCGCTCTGTTACTTGGCCCACAACTACAATGGACAGTAAAGTCCTGAGGAAGGAGCAGTTTTGAAAGTTTGGAAAAAAAAAAAAAAAGAAGAAAAAAAATTTGGTCAACACAAGTATCCAGGAAGAGCTTACCAGAGTGCAAGTCTACCTACCGGAGTGGAGCATCGGCGGAGGCGGAACGGAGTACCTGTACCAGGGATACCGCATAGCTGATGAGCGAGACACTCCACTTGTGGCAGGTAACCAGTAGCTAAGCGGGTTAACTGGGATACTGCTGCAAGGGGGTGGTAAGATTGCAGGGTTGGACTGGAAGCTGAGGGGATACAATTGTGTGTGTATCGCACTTGGTGTTGTTCTTTGTTTCTTGCAGTAATACAGCAGGATGGAGCCAGCACAGCTAATGAGCTGGGTTGCTGAGAGGTTTCAGCAGCAGCAGGCGATGTCAGCGCAAGCCCAGGAGAGGATGGCTGAGATGATTCGTGCGCAACAGAAGCCGCTGTTGGATCTGCTGGGATCATACATCGGAGAGCAGAAGCAAACAGCGCAAGTGTTGGAGACTATGTCCAGTTCGCTAGGAGCTGTAGCGGGACTGGGAACTGTGGGACAGGGTATATTTTCACTAGGTCAAATGTCTAAGGATGAAAATGTTGATGATTACCTAGATGTTTTCGAACGCATCGCACTCATGAGCAGTTGGCCGAAAAAACAGTGGGTCATCAGGCTAGCTGCATCATTAACAGGCGAGGCTCTCGCAGCCTACCGGGCTATGCCTAATGACCAGGCCAACAACTATGACGCAGTGATTAAAACCATTAAGGAGAGACTAGGCTTAACTCCAGTGGTATATCGCCGTCGTTTGCGAGGGTGCAAGTTAACCCCGGGCGAAACACCACAGGCCTTATGCCATAGAGTCAGAACCTTGGTTTACAAATGGTTGTCTCCAGAGGGAAAGAGCATTGACACGATATTGGATGACATTGTGTTAGAGCAATTTGTTGAAGCATTACCAGATGAAATACAATCATTCCTTATTCTACAAGACTGTAGGAACACGAAAGACGCCATCTTGCTTGCTGACCGCTTCTTAGAGGCAAAAGCCATCGGTCAGAAGAAGATGACTGTTCCGGATACAGCAG
Source organism: Ichthyophis bannanicus (assembly GCA_033557465.1). Taxonomy (NCBI): domain Eukaryota; kingdom Metazoa; phylum Chordata; class Amphibia; order Gymnophiona; family Ichthyophiidae; genus Ichthyophis; species Ichthyophis bannanicus. Next base: position 767,207,693 of record CM066035.1, on the reverse strand, counting down.
TCTTGGGAATGTCAGGAATGAGGGAGAGGTGCAAGGTGAATGAGTTTTTGCCTAAGAAACCTTGGCAAAAACCTGCCTGGGATGAGCGAAAATGCTTTGCATGTGGCCGGAAGGGTCATTGAAGAAAAATTGCAGGGATAAACTAGTGTTAGTAACCACCCAGTCCAAGGAGGTTGGGGAGGGATTTTTACTAACGGTATGGGTCAACAATATCCAGGTCAATGCCCTTTTAGATTCGGGCACAGACCAGTCAATGGTTTCCAAAGCCTTATGGGAGGAGATAAAGGCTCAGGGTGGAGAATCGGTAAGGTACCCTGAAGATAGGATAAGAAAGTACCCTGAAGATAACATAAGAAAGTACCCTGAAGATAAAATAAGAAAGTACCCGGAGGATAAGGTAAGAATTCATCCAAAGGATAGCATAAGAATTCGATGTGTGCATGGCGCGTCATCGTCATATCCTTTGCACACAGTAACCGTGGAAGGGCTAGGCTTGAGAAAGAATATCTTAGTAGCAGTAGTGCCTAAGTTACCACACCCCATGATTTTAGGTAGGGATTGGCCTCAATTTAAAAATGGCCTAGTTAAAGGACTAGCTGCCACAGTAGAAGCCAAAGTCCCTGACCCTAATAAAGTAAGAAAGGAACCAGGATGGAGGCAGGAAAAGGAAAGATACACAACATCATCTCCAAGGGGTAAATCCAGGCTAGGGATGGTACCAGCCCCGTTATTTGAGAAACCCCGAGAGAAGCCAGATAGGGAGAGAGCCCCTATCCCGGACCCTCCAAGTAAGGGAAAGTTCATCCTAAAATGTTGTAAGCTTACACCTAATGCTAGGATCCCCAAGAGAGCATCAGAGCAAGCTGCAGGCTTTGACATATATAGTGCGGAGGACACTATTATACCACGCCAAGGTCGAGCCTTAGTAGAAACCGGTATACAGCTTGAAATACCACCCGGTTGCTATGGTCGGATCGCTCCGCGATCAGGTCTAGCGGTCAAGGAATGCATAGATGTAGGTGCAGGGTAATAGACCCAGAATTTAGGGGAGCTGTAAAAGTCTTACTGATAAATTGTTCCAGAAAAGATTATAAAGTAACCCTAGGGGATAGAATAGCGCAGCTCATCATGGAGAGAGTTGGCTTCCCACTTATAGAGGAGGTTACTGAACTAAGTACCACTATAAGGGGGTCAAATGGGTTTGGGTCCACTGGACAGGCCCTGGTGATAGGCCTGACGGCCATGAGTGAGGAAGAGAAGCCGGAGATGGACCTTGGTCCCCAGCTGGCTGAGTGTAAGGCCAAGCCCACACCCCGGTTAGGGGAGGAACTCTCTTGGCATCAGCAGCAGGCTCTGTTGAAGTTGCTGGAACATTTTTCGGACGTTTTAACCCCCATGCCAGGAGAGACCCAGCTGGTGGCACACGAAATCGTGACCCCACCAGGGGAAGTTGTTAGACAGAGGCCATATAGGCTACCTGAAGCTAAGCGTAGAGAGGTGATCAGGCAGGTGCAGGAAATGCTCCACATGGGGGTGATTGAGGAGTCGGTCAGCCCATGGAATAGCCCGGTGGTCATGGTGCCTAAGCCGGATGGGACGATACGCTTTTGTATCGATTTCAGGAAGGTTAATTCCATCTCCAGATTCGATACGTATCCGTTACCTCGGATAGAGGAATTACTGGACCAATTAGGGCAGGCAACTTATCTCACCACCTTAGATATGACCAAGGGGTATTGGCAGATTCCCCTCACCAGGGAATCGCGGCCAAAAACAGCCTTCAGCACGCCCCTTGGTCTATATCAATTCCGTCGGATGCCCTTTGGGCTACACGGAGCAGCGGCAACCTGCCAGAGACTGATAGACATTGTCTTGCGCTCACATCGCTCCTACGCTATGGCCTACATGGATGATGTAATCATCCATAGTAATAATTGGGACCTCCATTTAGCACACGTACGCGCGGTGCTGGAGGACATGAGGCGAGCGGGAATCACCCTAAACCCTGCCAAATGTCTTTTTGGAGGGAAAGAGGTGAAGTATCTGGGGCATTTAGTTGGAAGGGGGGTAGTGAAACCGCTCCTGGACAAGGTACAGTGCGTAAGGGACTTCCCACAGCCTTTGACTAAAAAGCAGGTCCGGAGCTTTCTAGGCTTAATCGGATATTATAGAAGGTTCCTACCACATTTCGCGTCCGAAAGCGCACCCCTTACGGACATGTTAAAAAAAAATGCACCCAATCACGTAAAATGGACCCCAAGAGCAGAGAGTGCCTTTGCACGAGTAAAGGAACAGTTGTGTGCAGCACCCATACTAAGAGGGGTCGATTTTAGTAAAACTTTTATACTCCAGACAGACGCGTCGGATACGGGACTAGGTGCTGTTCTGTCCCAGAAACAGGAGGGGGTAGAGCACCCACTGATGTTTTTAAGCCGGAAGCTGGCACCGGCTGAGCAAAAATATTCGACCGTAGAGAGGGAGTGTTTAGCAATCCGGTGGGCGATTGATGCCCTCAGGTTTTACTTGACAGGCCGCAGATTCACCCTAGTCACGGATCATGCGCCCTTAAAGTGGCTATCAAGCATGAAAGATCATAACCCGCGCCTTACTAGATGGTACATGGCCCTGCAAGCATACGAATTTGGAATAGAGCACAGGCCAGGTAAACTGCACACAAATGCAGACGCTCTTTCTAGGATTCCGTGCTGTTCTGGACAGGTCCAGACAGCCCGGAATACCTTAAATGGGGGGTTATGTGACAATGCAGAGGTTGCAGAACCTGAAAATGAAGGTTTAAAACACTTTTTCTCTTCAGAAGCTGTCAGTGAAACTGGGCAGGAAGGGGTTAATGATACATCCCTGAAAGCTGTGCTACACAGGAAAGTGGAAAGAGAGCCACACCCTAGCTTGAAGCAAACCCAGGGAGCTGACGTGGGAGAAAAAGGGGCAGAGTCACACCCGATAGGGCAGCTTGCTTCACTTAACCAGGAAGCAACTGCCAATAGAGAGAAAGAGTTGCAGAGGAGAAAGAAGGAAAGGGAGTACGAGAACAGACCGGAGAACAGAAACAAGTCCGAGAGCAGGACTGGGACCAGGAGAGAGTCCGAGAGAAAGTCTGCAGAGACCAAGAGAGAGTCTGGGAAGCAGAGGCAAAGCGAGCCAAGGAGAGAAGCCAAGCCTCAGAGGAACCTTCCAAGGAGAAACTACTTGGACCTCATTAGCCAAGGAAAGCAGGTCAGAGACTATTTAAAACTCCAGGGGAGAAGGTCAGATACCTTGCCTGTAAGGGAGAGAAATAGCTCTCAGGAATCTTCTCTCAGGAATGAAAGATTGGGCAGAGAGAAGATCCCTTTCAGTAAGCTAAAGAAAGTTGCTTGTCACAGACAACGTTATAGAAGCTCTAGCTCTGAGTGTAGCCCAGGTGCCTATCAGCATGCTCTTGATTACAAGCAGCACAGACACGGGCAGGAGCTAGGCTCTGACGAAGACGCTGTAATACAAGATTTAGTGAAACAGTATCACAGGAAATGTTTACCTCCCTGCCAGAGAACACAGTCTAGGCGTACCAGAAATCAGGTGAGCCCTTTTTATAAGCTTTTAAAAGGTGCTGATAACTTAGAGCCTGTACATGTGCCTAGGTATGTTAAGGAGAACAAAAGAAGACAGCTTAAGGATTAATTAAGCAATGGCAGTCTGTAGACTCTCTTAACCAAAGCCTCAAAGATATATCAGACCCAGAAGAGATGTTAATTGATCCACCTTCATCAGTTAGCAGTGATTCGCCTATGGAATGTGGGATCTGTTATAAGGATTGAAGTTACATTAAATGAATCCTATAAGAGGAGAGAAGCTGTATCAAAAGCTTATATGAGAAGTGCTGAGAAGCCTATTGAATGAATCTGAGTTTCATTGAGAAAGGCAGCCTTCTGCCGTGGGAAACTCAGATGTAATTATTGCACCTGTGAAGTAAAGCTCAACGCTGGAGAATGTCCTATGTTTAAAGAGAGCATACTAGTGCAATGTTTAATGGAAGAAATCAAGGCTTGTATTGGAAGCTAATGGAAGTTAATTGCTGAACTTTGTACTTTGAATTGTACCTGAGAAGCATCAGGATTTTCATGGACTTTTTATTTGACACAATTGAGTACCACTACTTTTTGTTTGTGCCTGGGGACGTAGTGCTCCAAATTCCTGTGTGTGGAAATAAAGTTGTTATTGAAACTCACAGAAGGCCTTCGCTCTGTTACTTGGCCCACAACTACAATGGACACCAGACAGCAGCACTTAGGTATATAAATTTGCTTTCCTCTTTGCCCCACATGCTAACCCCTCATAGGCAACTGCCTATACCTACGCCAGAGGGCGCTGCAGTGTGACACTAGGCACCCCCATAGTGCTATATAGTATTTCTCTCATGTGATATTTATGGGTTTCCTTTTGGGGCCCAGTCACTGACTTATCTGCTTGTTGTGTATGCTGATATCCCAGTTCTGGATGCATGCATTTCCACCAGGAACATGCACTATGGACTAGCTAGCAGACTGTTTGGAGCTGGTATGTGTCTTGATGGAGCGCCTTGCAGGGTGCAGTGGCTGAAGACTTGCTGCAGGAGAATATCAGATAGTGGTGGGGTGCAGCTTAGCATATCCAGGCCTAATGTCTGTCTGCTATTGCGTTATGGATGTGTACAGAGCTGCATTGACTGCCCTGTAGGGTGTCTGTTCCACAGCAGGGCTGGGGTTGATGGTCCCCTCTACTACCACCATTGCAGGGAGGTAGAATGTGGATCTGTTGGTGGGAGACCCTGTTTACCACCCTCTGCCCTGGAGGAGGAGGGTGGTGGTACATAATCCTCCTAGGGGTCCATAGGGGCTACACCTGACTGAGACATACAGATATATCCAAGGTGTGTCTGCAGAAACTACCTATCTCACACATTAGCACTGCTGGGGACCTGCAGCATGGCCTATCTCTGCTGTGGACCTGGTGCTGGGCGCCCCACCTCACCCTCAGGGTGAGTGCAGTACCTGCACAATGTGACGTGTGTAGCTACTCTGTGCCAGTACCACACATGGTCAGTTCCCCCTACCAGGCCAAGGTGCTGTGGGGGTGCATACCCCATCTTGTGATCATCTGTAGACTGCTGATTTGCATGTGCAGTGCATCATGGGTATGGGTGGGTTAGCCCTATCCTGGTGACCACAGCAGACTGTTTGTGTGGTGACTTGCAGTCCTTCTGCAGCCAGCCAGGGGTTTGCTAGCAGCTATAGAGCTGTAGCCCACTGGTTACTTCACTGCTAGTGGAGCCAGAGGTCATGGGTTCAAACCCACAGTAGGGTTATTTGAAAGGGCTGTCCAAAGCATTGTCTATATTTAATGTACATTAGTGCTGCCAGCAAAAACACCCTCAGCGTACTGTACCCATAAGGTGCCTCAGAGGGCGCTTTATAGGGCGCCCTATAGGGCACCTTATGGTTACCGTCCATATAAGGTGCACTATACAGTATCCTATGGAGCGACTGATAGGGTGCCCTATAGGGGACATTATAGGGTGCCATGGCGGATAGTGCACTTTATAATGTGCCCTATGGAGTGCCTTATAGGGTGCCTTATGCGGCACCTTAGGTTACGGCACATGAGGGTGTGTTTGCTGGCAGCAATTAATAAAATACAAATAAAGTGCTGCAGAAAACAATACTTACATGTCAAAGCTGATGCCTCAGCCAGCCTTACGTATTAGGCACACTGGGGATTGAACTCATGACCCCTGTATCATCAGTCAGTGCCTTAACCATTGTGCTACACTGCTGTTACTCCTTGTATGTCAGCGCACCTACTTAAGATTTCCATGCGTTTAAATGCACAGTGCTGCCATCAAAAACAGTGCTATGACCTTGCTGTGCCTCATAGGGCACCCTTTATGGCGCCCTATAGGCCACCCTTTAAGCAACATTGTAGGGTGCTGTGGCGGACAGTGCACTTTAAAATGTGCCCTCTGGGGTATCTTATGGGGTGCCTTATGCAGCACCTTATGTTACAGCGCTTTGAGAGTGCGTTTGCTAGCAACAGTAATTAAAATAAAATTAAAAAGCCTCATAATGCAATATTACACATAAATGTTAGTGATTCAGCCAGCCTTATTCATTGGGCACAGTGGGGGATTGAACTCATGACCCCTGCACCATCTGTCAGTGTCTTTACCATTGTACTGCAGCCCTGTTCCTCTGTTTATACATCAGCGCGCCTGCTTATGCTTCCCGCGTGCGTTTCTCGTGCGCTAATGTGTGCGGTGCGCGCTAATCCCATTTTGCTATTTTTGACCGGACCACCCACTCCTTTTATGGCATCCTGCAGATTAACGCGGCGCGCACGTTAAGAGGGTTTAGTAAACATACCCCATAGTATGTCAGGTTTCCTATCTATTATGATGTTATGAATGATGTGTAGCTTATTTCTGATGGACCTTGCATTTATTAGTATACAGGCATGTGGTGTTAGTGTGCTCTTTTTCAATTAAGGTGATGGCCTTGGGTTGATAATGATTTTGATTACTCCTGGTTGGGCTTTTCTTGGTTTTGTATTGGGGTGTTTGCTGGTTTGTAATCAGTGCCTGTTGTTTGCCTTTTGGTTGTGTTGGGCTGTGTATTGGGTGTTGGACTGGAAATATGATGCATATACAGGGTATGTGTATAGAGAGAACAACGGGTAGGTGTAAATGAGTTGCCATGTGTTCATTTGACAGCTGCCCGTGTATTGTAGACATATTTGTGCATACATGATCATGCAGAAGTATAGAGAAATTAATAGCAAATAACCAATAATAATTGGTTATTTCCATTTCTTAACATTTGATGTGCATATATTAGTTTGTGAGTTACCGTGGTTCTTTTGGCATATATATATATATCACAGAGGTATACAGTTGCATATATATATCATAATGGAATAGTTATTTTGGCATATATATATATATCACAGAGGCATATAGTTGCATATATATATCATAGTGGCATAAATTGCACCAGTATATTATTTAGTTTCAATACAGGTGGCAGTTCCAACAAACTCATTGGTTAACTATCAGCGTGGTTACCTGCATTTGTTGGTTGCATTGCATCCTTGTGGGTCCATTAGTGGTAGGATGCACTTCATGTATTTGATGTCCATCTTGTAGTGTGGTTTGGCTGCCTTTGTTTGTGTGGCTCTGTTAATTCATGACTTGTAGCCTTCCCGTCCTGGACCACCGCCTAAGGGCCACGCCAAAGGGCCCTCTGGCGAGGCCCTCAGGTGCGGGCTGGCGCCCGATTGCGCTTTTAAATCTGCCTCTGAGGGCCCCGATTGGGCGGTGGAGAGCCGGTCTGGCTGGCAGCATCGGCCCCGATTGGGCAGCGGAGAGCCGGTTTGGGCTGGCGGCGTCAGGTTCCAGCGAGCTTTACCCCGATCGGGGAGCTCAAGCTGCTGCAGCGGTGTGGCTGCTGAAGTGCCCGATGGTGCTTTTAAATCTGCCTCCGAGGGCACCGATTGGACAGTAGAGAGCCAGTCGGGCTGGCAGCGTCAGCCCCGATTGGGCAGCGGAGAGCTGGTTTGGTCTGGCGGCGTCAGGTTCCAGTGAGCTCTACCCCGATTGGGGAGCTCAAGCTACTGCGGTGGTGTGGCTGCTGAAGCGCCCGGTGGCACTTTTAAATCTGCCTCCTAGGGCCCCGATTCGGTGGTGGAGAGCTGGTCAGGCTGGCGGCATCGGCCCCGATTGGGCAGCGGAGAGCCGGTTTGGGCTGGTGGCGTCGGGTTACAGCGCGTTCTACCCCGATCGGGTAGAAGTATGGGTCCTAGACTTCAGGAAAACTAACTGCAAAGATGAGGAATACCTTAAGGAATCATTGCTGGATGGGAACATCTAGGAGAAGCAGAACAATAGTGGACTAAAAAGGTAATGAACCGTTTTGTTAGGAAAGTAAGTTATTATAAGAGGAGAAGGAGCCTGCTGTGGTTATGGTTTCCAAAAGAGGTAGCTGAAAGGGTAAGGATAAAAAGGGTAGTTTTCATAAACTATAAGAGATTGCAGAAAGAGGAAGAAAACAACAATATGTGAAGAAGCTGGTAAAGTATTTATTTATTTATTTTACTTCTTTTTAATACTATCTTTCTACAAGTCAAGACAGTTTACAGAAAACAAAGTACATAAAACAGTAAAAAAAGTTATGTATGTGCACATTACATTTAACAGATAAATAAATGGAACTTGCTCTATTGTTCAAAGGAGGCTTACCTGTGCCCAGCCTTTGGCTTATGGACTATCTGGCTATCGCTGGTTTCACTGCCTGAGTTTGGCGTTGGACAGGCTCTGTGGGGGGCAGTCCATTGTTCAGAAGAACCCCTGTAGTCAATAAAACATCGCTTTGCTCACCCTGCAATTGCGGATCTTGACCACAGGGCATGAGCCGAATGGGCGAGTTCAAAGGGGCAGGTTATGTTCTTTTGGCATCCCTTCGGCATCACTAGCATTGAACATTTAGATTTGGCCCCCGTTACTGGTAAAATGATATCTTGGCATGTTATGGTGATTGGTGATTATGGGGAAGCGGAAGGGTAAGTCTGGAAAAATAGCCAATGTAGTAAAACATGGGACAAGACTTTTTTGTAGGCATGCTAGTGGCAGGAGGAAGTGCACAGGTGGCATTTGTGAGACTTGAGAGTGAAAGGGAGGAATATGCAGAGGCCCATCAGGATAAAGTGGAATTGCTTAACAGATGAAGGACCAAGAACATGCCCTCCAAAAACACGACACCAATAGAATGGAAGTAAGGTAGAATTTAAACTAGGTTCAGACGACTGTGTTTGTGAGGAGCTAGCAAAACTAAAAGTGGAGAAAGCGATTAAGCCAGATGAGACAGCATGGCTTTAAAAGAGATAGATCCTGTCAGATGGATCTGATTGAGTCCTTTGAGTGAGTGACCAGAGAATTGGATTGGAGGAGAGCATAGATATAGTATACTTAGATTTCAGCAAGGCCTTTGACACCATTCCACATCAATGACATATAAATAAACTGGATGTTCTTGGAATGGGCTTTAAAGTGACTGACTGGTTAAAAAAAATGGTTGCTGGGGGGGCGGAGCCTGATGTCCACCGGGTTAGACGCTTTGCGCTGAAGCTCCCGAGGGGCCTACTCAGAATCCTGACTTACTACCTACATTAACTTGATATTTTGCTCCGAACTTACCGGGGTGCCTCGGGGGAGATGGCGGCCCATAAACCAGCGCGCTTAGACTTCGGATCTCCATCTTCTTCACACGGAAAACGTTCCAAGACAGAGCTGCCTTCCCCACAAAAGATGGTGCCATTTCGGGATAACCCCGAAATGCAACAGGAGATCTTGGAGGAAATACGTGGTGTGAAGGAACTGGTGCAGTCTAACGGAGAAGCGCTCCGAGCCCTGAGAGAAGATTTTGGTGTGCTTCAGGATCGTTTTGAAGGTCTTTCATTACGGCAGGACAATATGGCGGGGGTCCTCGACTCGCACGTGGTGCGCTTGGTGAAACTGGATGAGGCTGAGCGTCAGATACAGAATCTACAAAAAGAGTTAGAGGATAGCAATAATCGAGCCCGTCGCAACAATGTAAGGCTCATTGGTGTACCGGAGGGCGCGGAAGCAGGAGATATGAGAGAATTCCTGGTCAAAACTCTTCCCTCCTTGCTGAAGATTACTTTTCACAGAGATCTGGAAATTGACCGAGCACACCGTGTTCCTACCAGCATGGCGCTCAATCGGACGACCCCCCGGCCCATCATTTTTCGTCTACTGAGATATCAGCAAGTTGAGCAAATTCTAAATGCTGCCCGGGCGAATCGTCATTTGGAGTTTGAAAATCATAAAGTCTCCTTCTTCCCTGACCTGGCTAAGCCCACAGCTGACCGTCGGAAGAGACTCCTTGCTTTTCGACCTCGACTTCAACAGTTTACAGGCTCGCTTCGGCATCTTATATCCAGCGAAGCTTAGAGTGACTCTCCATAACCAAACTCGTACCTTCGAAGATCCTGATCTGCTAGCAACATTTCTAGCTTCTAAAGAAGCAGACCAGATGCGCTAACCCAACAGCTTGGATGGAATCCGTTGGAACTGTCCGCCATTTTGAATGGCCCGATGCGGTGATTGCTGCCTGAAACGGAGACTGCCTGGACTTTCTTTCTCTTTATATATACCTTATTGGTCTCCTTTCTTTCCACGATGAGATCCTTGGTTAGTTTCGGAGCCTTCGGAGCCTGTATAGCACTGTAGGATTTATGTATCAATTCAGGCCTTCTCTGGGGTTTCTCCCCGCAGACATCAGGCCGCCAGTGATTTCTGGGGTTTTGCTTCTTCTCTAGGCACTCCGGTGCTTATTTTGTTATAAGGGGCGCTTCATGGTTTTCCTTAGTTTAATTCCTATCATGTTGTTTCTGCAGTCATTTACTGGTACTATGAGCGACATTGTGTACCTCTGTGCGCTATTATGTTTCTTTTTCAGATTGTTTAACTATTTGGCATTGCTTTATGTACGTTATCACTACTGACTGTAAAAGGCATCAATAGTCCATTCCAAGGAGGGACGATCCCTAACTCTCTTAATCATGATTATTCTGAGTTAGTGTTTTCTCAGGAGGCCCATTTACTGGGCATAGCTATTTTCTATCTCCTCTATTACGAAATACTGGAAATTGGCTCCCATCTGAACCTCAATGATTGGTGGAATTATGTCCATTTTACTGTAATTATGAGCAACTACCTAGTCTGTCAATCTCTTCCACTCAAGCCCTTCACTGCTTGTTTAAAAGGAAGGTGTTCCATGATTATGTTCTAACTGCTAACTGCTCTCATTTGGCTGTTTACTTTGTATACATTTCTGCCACAGGATCAGCCTGTATCATCAATACCATTTCTGCTTGTTTGCTGTACAATAACTGTTGTGTGTAAGCGCTTATGTGATGATTCTTATTAGTTTAGAGAAGAAGCATAGGGGTGGGGGGTACTTGGGGTTGTTTTCTTATTGTATGTGTGTATTTGTATCTTTTGGTGTGTTGTTACTTTTGTTTGTTGTAAAATGAAAATAAACGTCTTAAAAAAAAAAAAAAAAAAATGGTTGCTTGTGAGGCAACAGACAGTAGTAGTAAACAGAGTTCACTCTGAAGATAGGAGCATTACCAGTGATGTACCTCAAGGATTGATGCTATGTCCTATTCTTTTTAACATTTTTGTAAGCAATATTGAGGATGGTCTGTCGGGAAGGTAGGACTCTTTGCAAATGATACTAAAATCAGCAACAGGGTAGACACACTGGAAGGTGTGAATAACATGGGAATGGATCTAGCTATGATTTAATGCTAAAAAATGCAAAGTCATGCATTTGGGTTGCAAAAGCACAAGAGAGCAATATAGTATAGAAGGTGAAATACTTCAATGCATGAAAGAAGAGTGGGACTTTGGGTTTATCATTTTGGATGATCTTAAAGTGACCAAATAGGTAGAAAAGGTGACGGCAAAACCAGAAAGATGCTTAAGTGCCTAGGGAGAGGAATGGCTAGCAGGCAAAAGGAGGTGAGATTGCCTTTGGAAAAGCCACCAGTGAGATCTAATTTGGACTACTGTGTACAATTTTGGAGACCACATTTTCAAAAGAATATAAATAGGATGAAGTCTGTCCTGAGAGCAGCACCAAAAATGGCCAGTTGTTATAAGGCATATGGGGTTAAACTTAAACATTTCAATATACGTATTTTGGGGAAAAGGCGCGAGAGGGTTGACATCATGGTCTTTAAATACCTCCATAGTATAAATGCACAGGAGGTAGACCTCTTCCAGTTGAAAGGAAACTCTGTAATGAGGGATTATAGGATAAAGGTGAAAGGGGATAGGCTTGGGCTTAGCATTCATATACAAACAAATGATATTCAACTTCACAGCTCATGATTCATAGGGTAGGGACTTTCAAAGACCCTATCCTCATTTTTGGAGAGTGCTAAACCCCAACTAGTCTTCTGCTATCTGGATATCCCAATCCGAAATAAGGAGTAAATATGTCCACAAATTGCTAGAATATACAGGGTGGCCCAAAAAAAGTGAGAACATCTCGTCAATTAAAAGCTTAGTTTACTTATTTACCATTTTTAGCTATATAACGTCTTTATTTTGACAATTTCCAGTTGCCATCTTTTTTATTTTAATTTGTCAATCGTTTACATCTATCTTTTTGAATTTTTAAATAACCTATATGCTACGAGATGTTCTCACTTTTTTTGGGCCACCCTGTATATACTCATAAAAAAACACAATCACCAAACTTGGAATTATTTTTGACAAAGAATTTTTATTTTTCCCTATATCTCTGCTTTGCTAAAAAGATCTTTCTTTTTTTCAGATTAATAAGATAAATAAAATCTTATCTCAATGCCAAAGCATTAAAAACCTAAATTCATGCCTTCACTCTCACTCGATTCAATTACTGTAACTCTCTTTTATCAGATTTACCTTTGTAGTCAATCAAATGTCTCCAGTTAGTACAAAATACTACAGTAAGATTAATTTATAATGCCAGAATGACAGATAGCATCACCCTACTGTTAACAGAATAGCATTGGTTCCCTATTAAAAATGGAATCAAGTTTAAAAAATACTGATGCTGACCCATTGTACATATTTTTCCTTTTCTGATTCCATAACATGCTCAATTACAATCTTCTCAAGCTAACCACTTCATAGTTCCTTCATTTTGATCCATAAGCCTGGAAAGGACAAGAAATAATGCTTTTGCATTTCAGGCTTTTTCAGAACATTTTAACACCCGATAACTGAGAATTGGAAACACTCCTTCATGAGTATGTCTACCACCCTACAGAGAATCATGGGATGGGGCAGGGAAAGGGTGGAGACTAGGTGTGAAGAGCACATTACTGCTAGCACCAGGGCAATTGTCATCTGCTCAGCAACAATGTGGCTCTTAATGTGGGTTCACTTAACAACTCCTCTAATGGAGTCATTAAATTAACTCAGCAAAACATGCATTTGAGTGGCCCAACACGTGTTAGCTGCCAAGAACATAAGAACATAAGATATGCCATAATGGGTCAGACCAAGGTCCATCAAACCCAGTATCCTATTTCCAACAGTGGCCAATCTAGGTCATACGTACCTAGCAGTAACTCTGGTAACCCGGAGGCCCTCCTCGCCTCCCATAGCCAGCCTTCCCACTGGCCACCTATGTTCCCCTTCTCAATCTGACAACAAAACAGCCTGGAGACTAGATCATGGTACAACTCTGGTCGCAGTTTTATTTAACACATGTAACCATAAACATAACCGGCCCAACATGGGCCAACGTATTCAACATCCACACCTAACCCCCCCCCTCCCCGGCACTGGACAATTCCTCCACCCGCCATCTTAGTAGCAAGGCGGAGCATTCTCCTCCCCCGAACCCCCACTGCCTGCCTCGCCATGCTAGTAGCAAAGGCCGGCCCACCCCTAAACTGGGCCGAGACCCCCAACCGGGATGTCTTGCCCCACCCGGGGGAGCCCTTCACTCCCCCCACTGCTCCTAAATCAGTAAAAGCCCCGCCGCCTCAGCGAGCGCGGGCTCTCTACCCCGCCACTGGCACAAGGTAGTTTACCTATCCTCGCGCCGCCCCCCCCAAAGCTGCGACCAACCCACATCTCCAGTGCCTCCTGCCAATCATTTAATAACAGGTCCTGACCCACCGGTGACAGGTGCACCCACCCACCCGGTACAGCCCCGCACACCCCGGGTCCGCCCAAGGGTGCTGTACCTGCCATCCCCCCACATCTTGTAACCAACGGCCAATCTGACGGTTGACCTTCGCCAGACCGCGCGATCACTGCCGCTGCGACTGACAGGCCGGCCGTGGAATAATGTCCGACCATACAACTGCCACACCCGGCCAGTCCTCCTGCAGCATCTTGATGTCCCGCTGCACCGCTCGAATGAGCTGCCTACAAGTCCAATTGGATAGGTCGTTACCACCTAAATGTAGCAACACCCCCACTGGTTGCTGCCGCCGGTCCGTCTGCCGCCTCATCCAAGGGAGAAGCTGCCACCAACGCATGCCATGCTCCCCCATCCACCGCAAATGAATATTGCGGGTGGCCAGCCCCAGGTGTAGCCCCAGGGGGCGCAGCACGGTTCTCCTCTCCGCCCAATACACAAAAGAGTGCCTGATTATCCACCACTCGCCCACCGGGCCCGCTTTGGCACCTCCAATCAGGGGGTCTGTACCCAGGTATAACCATGAAACATGAAACAAAGCATTAATAACCCCCCCCCCCACACCCCTCCACCCCACCCCCTACCAAGCGCCTTCACACTCTGTCCAGGCGGACATAGCCTTCAAACGCTCCAGACCGCCATCTCCCGATCCTTTGGATCACCCTCCAGCCCTGCTGCCGCTGCGCTGGTCGCTGCCCCAATCCTGAAGGAATGGGATGCATACTGCCGCTCCGCACAGCCCAATCGCCTCAGAGCCAAGCGCAGCACTGCCGTAAATTGAAACTGAGTGACCGGTTTCCCATCCGCGTGATGAAACAGGAAACCCGCCATCTGGGGCCATCGATGGATGTATGCCAGCAGATTGCGCACCGGGCATGAACAAAGCCCCGGAATCGCCCTCAAAAGCACCTCTCTGCCCACTCCTTGTTGATCAGTCTTTGAGCGAGCCAGATAAATCCGCACCGACGCCTCCTGCAGGTCCATGTTCTGAACCTCCAGCCCATCCCAGGCCCCCCCCCCTACTGGACACTTAGGGACCAACTCTCTAACGTGAAATGCCCCGAAAAAAGCCGTAATGAATAACGCACGAAACAAAAACATCTCAAAATCAGACGCTGCCACCTCCGGCAATACACCCCAGATACGCGACAGCAACTCATGAGATACTGGGCGACGCCAATCCCGTACCGGCGGCCGTTCCTTCGCCCACCCGGCCAAAAGCCGCTTCACCAAAAACGACCCACCAGGACTGCCCCATCCCACCGCTTTGCTGAAAAAGGAGAAACCCGCCAAAGACGCCCGCACGGACAATCTAGAATAACCCTGCCCCTTCGCCCATGCTATGAATGACCCCCCACCGACTGCACATCTCAGCTACCTCTCCTCCATCCGCACCCCCACAAAAACTCCCGCACTTTGGCAAAACCACGCCCGTACGCCGCCCATGTACCTGGAGCCACCGACGACTGCAGCAATGCCATCACTCCTGGGTCCCAATCCGCCAAAGGTGCTCCGGCACCAGCGCCAATGACTTGTCCACCCCCGGGGCCAAGGCCCGAAACTGTGTCCACTGAAAACGGGACAAAGCATCAGCTGTGGCATTTTAAACGCCTGGCACATTACGCGCACGCGCTGTGACATTGAGACGCAGACAGGCTAGCACAAATAACCTCATTAACGCCGCCACCCTCGGGCACTTAGGCGACTGCCTATTAATCACCTGCACCACCGCTGCATTGTCGCACCAGAATACTACCCTCTTATCCCGCAACCTCTCCAGCCACACCCACAATGCTACCACTATGGGGAACAACTCCAGGAACGTCACGTTACGAGTCAGCCCGCACTCTTTCCAAGATGCTGGCCAGCCCTCAGCACACCACGAACCCTGACAATACAACCCCAGCCCTGAGCTGCCCGCCGCATCAGAGAATAGCTGCAGGTCCATATTAGACAACTCCTCCGCCTGCACCAGCGCACAGCCATTAAAATCCGCTAGAAAAGACTCCCACACCCGCATATCTTCTCTCATACCCAATGTAACTCGGATACAATGATGCGAGCGCCACACGCCCCCATGGCCAGGGACAGCCGCCATGCAAACGGCCTCCCCATGGCAATGACATGACATGTGAAATTCAAGTGACCAACCAAAGCCTGCAGATCCTTCAGTGTCACCTTAGAGGCCGATCCCACTGACGCCACCAACGCCTTCAACCGCACTTTTTCCATTGGCAAGCGGACCACAAATTCCACTGAATCTATTTCAATCCCCAGAAACGAAAGGCATGTCACTGGCCCTAGCGTTTTTTCCGCCGCCAACGGAACCCCAAACTCAGCAGCCATCTGCTGGAAGGACCCCAACAACGAAGCACAAACCGCAGTCTTTGGTGGACTGACAAACAAGAAATCGTCTAAATAATGCACTATGGACTCGCACCCCGACCGCTGTACAAGCACCCAATGCAGGAAGGAGCTAAATGCCTCGGAATAAGAACAGAAGATAGCACAACCCATCGGCAAACACTTATCATAATAAAACTGGGCATCAAATTGAAATCCCAGCAACGGAAATGCCGACGGATGCACTGGTAGCAGCCTAAATGCCGATTCAATGTCCACCTTCGGCAGCAACGCCCCCTTGCCACACCTGCACACCAGCTCCAGCGCCTCATCGAACAACGCATACCGCACTGAGCACAACTCCTGTGGGATATGGTCATTCACAGAGTCCCCCAGCGGGAAGGACAAGTTGTGGATCAAATGATAGCGCCCCGTTCCTTCTTTGGGATGACCCCCAACGGTGAAACCATGAAAGGCGAAAAGGGGGGGGGGGGCGACGGAATGGACCAGCCACTCTGCCCAAGGCACATACAGCGGCAATCTTAGCGCGGGCCACTTCCGCCAAACTGCGCACCGAGCTAGCGTTGCTGGCCATCCCATCCGACACCTTCCCCTGAAACAGGATCCGAAATCCTTCTGAGAACCCCAACCCTAACATTTGTCCCTCCTTGCCATGTCTACTCCCCTCGTACCGCTCCAACCATGGCCGCAATGCCTGGAGTTTGATGGGGGTAGGCGCCAACCCCCCACTCCATCCGTTACTTACCCCCCACTGGTGCCCCGGCCGCTGCTTTCCGACTACACTTCGTCACCGAGTGACCCGCCCCACAGAGTGAGCACACGGGAAGGGGCAGGATGATTTATTAAAGCGCCAGCATAGGTCCCCCCCCGGCCCACTTCTGGGCGACCCTGGCGTTGCACCTGGCACCCGAAAGGACAGAAAGGGCGCCGCCAATGCCTGGCCCTCTGCCCAACTTGTCCCCCCGCGCCACCTGCACTATCCCTTTTGGCAGACATCTGCGTCAGCCAAAGGTTAATGTCCCTCATCCCCCAAGACAACTGCCTATTCTCCTCCATCATATCCCGAAATTCTTCATCATAATTGAGCCACGCCCAGCCTTCATGCGCCTGTGACACTGCCAGGATGGAGTCCGCGTAAGCCAATAACTCCCCGTACTGACTCGGGTCCGCATGCCCACCAACACTCGCCAGATGCAAAAATGCCCGCGTCCAATTCAAAGTATTGCGGGAGACCTTGCGCACCCTCCCCGCCTTTTCATCGTCCTTGCACTTCTTCCTACTCTCTCCCGAGCGCTTCCTCCCTTCCAAAAGCCAGAAAACATCAATATACCTCCGCTTCAGTATACGTCGCCTCAATTTGTGCGGCATGCCCTCCCACAATTCCGTGCAACGCACCACCGAGGACGCTGACGCATCTCCTGTTCGCTTCCCCACCACCAAGCCACCTGAAAGGCTCGCCGAGGACGACGAGGACGAGGATGATGAACTCCGCCTACAGCGCCGCCTATGCTTCCTCTTAGCCTTGGCCTTGCGCCCCCCCAGAGCCGCCTCCCCCCTGCCACCCTCTCACCCCCACCGTCCCCTTCCCCCCCCCCGTGATCCCCCCACACTCACCATCCACCGCACTCCCGCTAGGCTTCGGCACCGCCAGGGCCAGGCTGGCCCGCTCCGCACTCTGGGCCATCGTCTGACCACTGCCCCCTCCCTGGCTGCTGCAACACCGCTCGATGGCACCTGCAGAGAAACAGAAGCACCCACAGCAGGAGAACCCATTCCACACTGCCCCGTCCCCCAGCCTAGCCCACCTCCCGGTGGCCATGCAGAGGTACCCAGACCCCCAGCTGCCCAACTGGCCCCCCCATGTAGGATGTCCCCCTACCAGGGAACCCCAAACCGCTCCACTCCCCCCAACCATACCCCCAGGGCCCCATACCCATGGGCTGCCCTGCCACTGGGGACCAATACAGCGACCCCCGCCCTCCCGCACACCCTGGGGCGACACTACCTGCCCCAGGAGGACTAATGGGGGCCCCCAAACTGTACACCATCCCCCCCCACCTGCGCTGGTGCCACGGAACCATCCCCCCAGCTCCCCTCCCTCCCCTTTCCCCTACCGACCCTTGCTCTCCTTGCCCGAGCCCCACAACCTCTACTCCCAATCCCCCAGCCATCTCTGGACCCAAACCCCCCCCATCCACTGCCCCAACACCCCTTCTGCACCCCCTCCCCCGCAACCTAGCCGCCCCCCTGGCCACCCGAGCAGCCTGCCCAACCGCTCCAGCTCCCAGGGACACACAGCCCCCCTGAGACCAGCCTTCCCTCCCTCGAGCCCTAGCACCACGGCCCTTACCCCCCCTGCTGCCCCCCATCCCCTTCGGAGAGCATGCCATACCCACCAAGCAACTTGCTCCCCCAAACCCCAGAACAGTCCTCGTCCTCTCTCTTAAGTTTTCTTCTCTTTTGTTTGCTTCTTCCTCTTTCTATTACTTATTAATTATTAATATTATCTTGTATTGTAGCACCCACAGGCCACGGCTAGCCCTACCCCCCTCTCTTAACACCAAGACCCGGTTCTCGTTTTATTTATTATAATCCTATAATTATGCACCCCCTCCCCCAACTCGCCCGACCGCCGTGGAGCCCCCCCACAACCTCACTCACCGCACACCGCCCCGACGCAGCAAATGGCCCTCACCCCTGCGATCGCTAACAGGGAGCCAGAAAAAACGCTGCCTTCCCTGCCGAGGAGCCTTGCCAAAAGGCCTGATCACGCGGCTCCTTGGCACACCAGTCCCCGTCAGGGAGCGATCCCATCGCCACCGCTCCCCATCTCCTCCCCCTTCGCCCCCCCCCCCGACACCCCCATCATGTGCAGGAGGCCAAGGCCGGGCCCGGGCCCAGATTACTGGCAGCCGCGGGGACCCGGCTCGCGGCCCGGCACATTTTCCCCAAAAGACACAGGTTCCACAATGCTTGTTCTGGGTCAAGCATTGATATCCTGGGTCCCTTCTTAATAATGGTTTATGGACCTTTCCTCCAGGAACTTGTCCAAACCTTTTTTAAACCCAGGTACACTAACAGCCTTTACTACATCCTCCGGTAACAAATTCCAGAGTTTGATTACACGTTGAGTGAAAAAATATTTTCTTTTATTAGTCTTTAATAGTTTACCCTGTAGCTTCATTGCATGTCCCCTAGTCTTTCTATATTCTGATAACATAAACAATAGATCTACGTTTACCCGTTCCACTCCGTTCATTAATTTATAGACTTCTATCATATCTCCCCTCAGCAGTCTCTTTTCCAGGTTAAAGAGCCCTAACCTTTTTAGCCTTTCTTCATAGGGGTATCCTTCCATCCCCTTTACCATTTTGGTGGCTCTTCTCTGAACCTTTTCTAATAATGCTATATCCTTTTTAAGATACGGTGACCAGAATTGCACACAATATTTAAGGTGCGGTCTCACCATGGAACGATATAGAGGCATTATAATATCTTTTGTTTTATTTTCCATTCCTTTCCTTATGATACCTGAGCATTCTATTTGCTCTCTTGGCCGCCGCTGCACACTGGGCCGAGGGATGTAACATGCTATCCACAATGATGCCTAAATTTTTTTCCTGGGTGGTGGTTCCTAATACGGAACCTTCCATCGTGTAAGCATAGTTTGGGTTGTTCTTCCCTAGGTGCATAACTTTGCACTTGTCCACATTAAATTTCATCTGCCATTTTGATGCTCACTCTTCCAATTTATCAAGATCCTCTTGCAATTTTCCACAATCCTCTTGGGTTTTAACAACTTTAAATAGTTTTGTGTCATCTGCAAATTTGATAACCTCACTCGTTATTCCACTTTCCAGGTCATTTATGAATATGTCAAAAAGCAGTGACCCAGCACAGATCCCTGGGGTACTCCACTATTCACCTTTCTCCATTGGGAAAATTGGCCATTTAGCCCTACCCTCTGCTTTCTATCTTTTAACCAGTTCCTGATCCACAATAGTACACTGCCTCCTATCCCATGACTCTTTAGTTTTGCCAAAAGTCTCTGATGAGGGATCTTGTCAAAGGCTTTCTGAAAGTCTAGATATACTATATCAACTGACTCACCTTTGTCCACCTGTTTATTCAGATCTTCAAAAAAACGTAACAGATTAGTAAGACAAGATCTTCCTTGTCTAAAGTCATGTTGGCTGTCTTCCATTAAGCCATAACTATTTGTATGCAGAGTAATTTTATTCTTTATGATGGTTTCTACCATTTTTCCCGGTACTGACGTCAGGCTCACCGGTCTGTAGTTTCCCGGATCACCCCTGGAATCCTTTTTAAAAATTGGTGTTACATTGGCGATCCTCCAATCTTCAGATATTAGAGATGATTTTAATGATAGTTCACAGATTACTAATAGAAGGTCTGCAATCTCATATTTCAGTTCTTTCAACACCCTTGGATATATACCATCCGGCCCAGGTGATTTGCTACTCTTCAGTTTATCTAATAGTTGCAATACATCTTCCCGATGTATCGATATTTCCTTCAATTCTTCCACACCTTTAAATACCACTTCAGTCATGGGTAACATCCTTACATTTTTCTCAGTAAAGACCGAAGCAAAGAATTCATTCTGTCTCTCCGCTATCGCCTTGTTGCCTCTTAGTGCCCCTTTAACCCCTCTATCATCTAATGGACCAACTGACTCTCTCACAGGTTTTTTGCTGCAAATGTACTTGAAAAAGTCTTTATACTGGTCATGCCCTGACAACTAGGATGGAGGCTTTGCAATTAATGTGTATTTCATGCATTAATTGCAAATCCTTTGTGGGCTTTAGTAAAATGTCTCCAGTAATATTTAATGCATAGTTTAATTTACATATGAGAGTACACTCTGCTTATATAAGTTCTAGACTTCTTCCCCCATCCTTTTTTTTTCTGTTAAAATAACTGTTCAATGGAATTAATGTTGTACTATAATGCCCCCCTTTACGTCTTTTACATTATCATGTGACTAGTTTTTCTACATTATTACTGTATGTGACCTGTTCCATGTAGTCAACAGCGCTGTATAGAGCTTTCAGTCTTATGGAATTTGTAAGTCACTATGAAACAATTTTTGAAACCAAATGTGTATTCACCAATTTTTGTGTAAATGGCAGTATACACATACACACGCATACACATTAAATAAGTTTAAGTAAATAAAATAAGCAAAGGAAGTATTTCTTTATGGAAAAAGTGGTAGATGTATGGAAAAGCATTTCAGTGGAGTTGTGGAGATGAGGAATATATCTGAATTCAAGAAAGCAATGGGCAAATACAGAGCATCTCTGAGGGAGAAGGGATTGTAGAATGTAATACTGTAGTACTCATTGATGGGCAGCCTGGATAGGTCATATGTTTTTTATCTGCCATCAATTTCTATATTTCCATATTAAAAATAATAATAGTCAAAAGACATATGAAAACGTTAAAAAAACAGTGTTACGTCAACATAGATACCTGTTCATTGGGGATATGGTTTTCTCTTTATGCCTTAACTTTGCAACTGTTCTGTTTTTTGTTTTTAATGTAGTGCCCTCCCCCCAGCTGCCACTGCCCCCCCAGCTGCCGCCACTGCCGTAGTGAAACAATGCTTCTATACTCTACGACAGATCTACTGTATGCTATTCAATCCTTTCTCTCTCTGTCATCCATTGCAACACTTCTACTTACACTTGTTATTTGCCGGGCATGATTATTGCAACATTGTGCATCTCAGTCTTCCTCATTATCAAACTAAGCATCTTCAGTCTGTTGAGGATACGGCCATACGGTTACTTCATCACACATCCTGATTCGACCATATTACCCCTCTGTTCATACAATTTGCACTGGCTTCCACTTTCTTACCATTCTCAATAAAGTCCTCCACTCTGGTGTCCCTTTATATCTCTCTTCCTTTTTGGTTCCATATGCACCTCTTCAGGTCCTTAGGTCTGTACATGCGAATTGGTTATACCTACCTTCTCCTGCGCAGGTCTGGTTAGAAAGGATCCGACAATCTGCTTCTTTCTTGTTAGGCCCATCGTCATGGAATTCGTTGCTGTCCAATTTTTGGTTAGAATTCTCATATTTGAAATTTAAGGCTTCTTTGAAGACACACCTATTTTCTACTGCCTTTGACATCCCTACTGCTATTTTCTTTTGGCCCTCTTTCCTGATTATTTAGCCGGCATGTTCTGGCCACCAGGATTTGGCTTCCCTATGTTGCCGACCCTTATTCCCCATTCCCTTTTTTATTTCTCCCCACTTTCCCTTCTCTTACGCTTTCCTGTCAGATTTTATGGCGTTCCTTTCTCCTTTTAAATAATCTTTTTATTGTACACTGCTTTGACGTAACTGAAAGGCGGTATATCAGTTTTTTTAATAAACCATAACCATATCTGGCCACGATACTTTGATAGGCCTCCATTATGTTTTGGCTACGTTAAACTAGGTGACCGGTTATAAAATCACCCTCATACTGCAGCACGTTGATATAGCTCCATTGCAAATGGGAAAGACTAAGCAAGTTCTGGTTTTACCCCACAGCATGCATGGAGACATAGTCCTATTTTAACAAGGGAAATCAAGTCTACATCTCCAGGTATGAAGAGGGGTGTAACTGGGACAAGATTAACGGGTTTCACTGTGACTCTGGGGCATGTTTACTAACCCTGTTAGCTCATAATGCGGCAGATAGTACTTGCCAAGTGTGCCATTCTAAAAGCTAATTCAGGACAAATGCAGATAGCTCAACATTTTCTGCACAATCGGCAGAATGCACATTATCTGAATGCATAGATAGGGCAAGGGCAGAGAATAGGCGAGTGCCAACTATCAGATTTGCAGACAGCGTGGGTGCAACTATAAACACACCCATATTAAATAAGTTTAATTAAATAAATAAAATAAGCTAAGGAAATATTTCTTTATGGAAAAGGTGGTAGATGTGTGGAACAGCCTTCCAGTGAAGGTGGTGAAGATGAGAAATATATCTGAATTTGCAAAAGCATGGGACAAATACAGAGGATGTCTGAGGGAGAAGAAAGGATTGTAGAACTGCATCCAGGGTGCTGATTGGCTATACTCTCTGCATTTTCCATGCAGTGTCTGCTGGGGAAAATGCTGGACAAACCCCCAACAGATACCGCACACAAATGCGGTACTATTTGCACTAAAAGCAGTGGCTTTTAAAAACTGCAACTTCCTTAGAAACTTAGGGGGTCTTTTAATGACAAGCACTAGATGGCCGCGCATGTTCTCGCAGATGCTGTAGGTTCACTGGAACATTTGTTATCAGCTAGCACAGGGCTATGATACTGCAGGATGATTCCCAAAGTAACTGTGCAACCCATGTTAGGATTGCGAGTGGGCGGAACACGGGCGTAGTGACTCAGCGCAGTTAGTGCTGTGTTTACACTGCGCACTAACTGCTTTGGCGTGGGTTTTCCTAATACCACCTCACCAGTGTGAATGCAGCACTCACTGAGGGACAGGGCTCTCCGTTAACTGCTGGGGAAATGCTTTCCATGCTCCCAGCAGTAAACATGGGGATGTTGCACCTAATGCACCATAGTTTCAGCGCTAGTGGCGCAGTACATGCAACGTTTTAGTGCCCATTAGTAAAAAAAAAAACTTTATTATGAAACAAAAGATATATAGATGCAAATCAAATTAATTTTTTAAAAACAGTCTTTCTATGGTAAGCCTCAAGACAATACTGCAGTTATGGAAGAGCTCGGAGACGAAGTAGTTAACCCAAAGATGTGTCTTTTCCTAATTAATTTAAGATAAATTATTTCTATGCACATTCACTTCATGTTTTGCTAGCTCGCATGTGAAGCACATGCCAGAACCTAGAATCACTTGTCAACTTTTAAAGGCACATATTTTAATGAGTATGAAACACGGGACTGTCTAATCCACCGTTAGGCCGACACTGTCCTTTAGAAATAATTGGTACAAGAGTACAGTCAGCATTCTGGTGGGAACCCCTGGGGCTTTCCAATTGACATTTTAAAAATAAAGCACACTTAGGACTCTGGAGCTGGTAGAAACTAAAAATGTCCCTAGAGATTTTAAGTGGTTTTGTATCACAATATCATTATTATAATTATTAATAATAATAATAATAATAATAATAATAAAAAATAAAAAAGCTAGCAAATATGGTAGATAGGGAATGAAATGAATATAATCTGTTATAATGCAATAATTTATTGACTTATTTAGACAGATCCAAAGCTGGAAGATCTATTAGAGTACCTATAAAAATGTAGGTATGTATGTGCCTTTATAAATCAGATTCCCGGTATAATCCCCAGTAGTGCACAAATGTTTTCACACAAAGGGATGAGAATTTATTTCCAACAGCATGGAAAATATCTATGATATGTCATTTCATATCATTTTTAATCCAAACACGACATGAAAAAATCTAAAACTCAGGGGGTTTTCCCAGTGTCATCACAGACTGGCAGCTTACCTCAAACCAAGCCTAATCCACATCTTTGTTGTCCAATTAGGAATCATGCTTAATGTTTAATAGTATTTTCTATACTATTCATTAACAACATTAGAGCGGTTTACAATTTAAAATCATAAATAATAAACACTAAGAAACAAAGTTACAATTCAAATCACTAACAGGGTCAATCTAAGGTGTGAATAGCGGTCTGCGGCCCCAGACGTACAGGGCCAATTCTAATGTTGGCCCTGTATATCCAGGGCCGGCTGCCTGTTCGGGGAACTTATTCCACCTCTGAGGTGGAATAAGTTCCCCTAGTTGGCAGGGGGTGGTGGGCCTGGCCATCGGAGGAAGTAGGAGGGGGTAGAGGGGATTCCCCGCAGCCCAACCCTGGCCTTGGGAGGCCAGATCGGGGGTCAGGCTGCGGGGAATGAAGCATTTGTACCAGTGACTGGGGATTGCGGCTTTTGAATGGAGCCGTGGCTCCATTCAAAAGCCCTGACTGAGTTATCCGGGCAAGGCCTGTACATGCAGGCTAACCAGAATCAGGATCCGGGCTTGCACATACAAGCCTGGATGCAATTCTAATCCCGTGGGGCTAGACGTGCCCCGCAGGATCAGAATCCTGGCTAACTCTGTGCATCTGGTTTTGACGGGGCGCACAGAAGGCCGGGACGTCCAGGACTGAATCGGGCCCTAACTGTTCAACCAGGATCTGGATTAGGCTTCCTAGATGAACCTTATTCCTACTGTCCCCCATCATGCTGACGCCTTTGTAGGCCTTTTTTCTGCGCAATAAATAGGGGATGTGGTGGAGCTGTGTCCAGGACAGTGCTACAGACTTAGATGGCCCCTCTTGATTTCAAAAACCTAATCCAAGTTTAGACCTGCTCCAAGCATGAATAGACATCAGGAAAGTGCTCGTTTGTGCCTTAAAACCTTCGGAGGATGTAGAGAAGATGGCACTCCACCATCCTTGGTACTCTTCATAATCACAATGCTGTTTGTAGGGTGATAGGGAAACCTTTGTTGTGTGTGAAGCACACCATCTCTTAGATGTCACCGGTCCTGAATTCTATTCCGGGAACGTATATTTAGATTGTCCTGCAGATGTCTATATCGGGTATGTCCATGTTTGCTGCTACCCAGATTAGTGTGATTGGAAGGGATATTGAGTTGCTGAATATTTTCAGGGACCACTTTATTACTATGTGGATAGAGCCAGGGTGGTTCATGCTCAAAGCAGAGGCAGAGCTGGGATTTATCCATACGGCAGCAATATTCAGTGCAGCTATATAGATAACTATTTGGATAATTCAGGACAGGGAAAAGATGTCCTAATGCAATTCAGATAACCGCTGAATGTCGTCACTAGACAGACAGTGCTGGAGCTGGCCACGTTAACTGGATATTCAGCTTTGGCCATAGTCTGGATAGTGGTGGTAATTATCCAATTTTTTGCCATGGTGGCTAGCATTTAAAAAGCCACTAATCGCCATGGCTCAGTATTGACCCATATGAGTATTTTCTATTTTACAATAGGAAATACACATATATTTTTATAAATTCCAATTGCCATTTAACACCTCTTCCGAGGTGTAACACATCAGCTACCTGCTCATTGGACCTGAGTCTCCACTAGTGTTGACGGGGCAATTGTGCTGACCTCGATAGTGCTAACACCACCTCAAACATTTTTAAAAATGAGTTACTACACTTGGCTTCTTAATTTACTCCTTTTGTGTGTGTTGTTCTGTGAAATCATGTATGTTAGAAGACTGACACTTGCACCAGGAGTTACCTGTCTGCACACGTGTAAAATCCCAAGTGATGCCACTCTTTTTTTATTTTTGTTCTTTTTGAAATGGTTTTGCCACTGAACATACTGGCAAACACACATGTATACAGAGCTGGTGTTAGGGGATGGCAAACAAGGCAATTGCCTTGGGCCCCCATGCTGCAGGGGAGCCCTAAGCCTGCCTCAAGCAAAAGGAGGCATAGCCTGCAGGTGGACTTTGAGGCCCTATCACCAATTTCTACCCAAGGCCTCTACATGTCTAACACCAGCCATGTCCCAGGGTACTTACTTTGTTGTCATCCTTATACATATTTTGCAGCAGGCTCTGTAGCCAGCAGAGTCTCTTGTGAAATAATCAGGGAATTGGGAATGTCCTAGCTTGGATGTCTTGATTCCTATGCAAAATGGGGCTTCAAGTGTGGAAAAGTGGTTACCTCATAGGCACAGAAGAAAGTATTGCCAGAAACACACAGAGTGTTGTGGAAAGAATTCCAAAGGAAGTGCCACTTTAAGAAAGAGAAAGGGCTGCTGGGAGTTGTGGTCCCATGAAGAATTGGAACTAGGACACTGATGGGATATAGTACTAGGAAACTATCATTCAAAGATAATCAGGAGGGAGAATATCATGGTAGAGGAATGTGGCACTAACTGGGAAATATAATTTGCTCAGGGAGAACATAGTTTCCCTTGGGGTAGGAGAAGGCCAGGGAGCTGTTAGGAGAAACTGATAGAAAGACAATGTCTGCCACAGGAATGGGGACAAGATCAGAAGAGACATTGTCAGTCTGTGAAGCAGAGCTGAGCCATATCTTTGTAATGAGGCTGGAAACCCTGGGGCTGGTGACTAACAGCAGGGGAAGAGAGAGCATGAAAGGTGATTTCAGGTCTTGATTGTGGCAGAGGGAGAGGATTTATGCTAACCTGTGTTTAAATACTTCCTGTTTATGCCTGAAATGTCCCTAGTGCCTTAAGGATGTGGAACTGGGTTATGGCTCAGTGCTTTGAAGAAACAGATGTTAAAAGGAAAAGAAAGAATCTGCTTGCTGAAATGCTTAGCCAGACTGTCCTTTCAGATAAACCCACAGGTATTTGGGGCTGGCCACAGGCAGTGTCTTGTGACAAAAGGCCGATGACTTTTTCTTTTTTACCTTTTATTTTTTTCAAATGTTCACCAATAAATTCAAGAGCATTTTGAACATAAAAATGAGAATCGTGCCAGTATAAAAAAAATCCAACCACAAAAGCATATTTTCAAATTTCATTCATGCATCTCCCAATAGCCCATCATTGAAGAGAGGAGAAAAGAGAGGAAAAGCGGAAGGACACTGGAGGATGCCCAACCCCTTATACCAAAAGGAAAACAGGATTAGAACAGGGAGAAAAGGAAAACAAGGAAGCAACCCATTCGCATGGCAGCCAGAATCTACATATTCTGGTCAGAAGGGTTAACAGGCACGACAAGCCCAGGGGAAGACCTGGCCTTAAGAACATCTTTAAGCTGAGCTAGGTCATAAAAAGCAAATGGTGACCGTTTATTTAAAATGCTGGCTTCAGTGTTTAAATAAATTATGTATATTCAATACTACTATACAGATAGATGGTAGCACTGAATATACGTGGGCAGCGCTCACTTGTGAAGGCACATTTTAGAAAAGCCGTTTATGAGCAATCTGGGCTTCCCAAATCAAAATTTCCAGAATTCTGTGTAAGGGGCAGCAGTGAAGGCGGGCATGTGTAAGTCCGTGCTAAAAGAGAAACACCTCCACACCAAAGATAAACCTTCCCTGTCAAAATAAAAAGTCATGGGGACATGCACAAGGGTGCCTCAGACATGTGCAAGTTTCGGAACGGTTTCAGAAATTTACACGTACACAATATGGATATCAGTCGGCTCGGCCACATAGATGTGCCCATGGCAGTATTTCAGAATGGGCATGTATATCTCTGGCCAAATATACGTCCCAGCCTGCCATTTTGTAAGTGGTGCAGCAGCCAGAATTAAGGTCTCTTTATGTACCTGTATGCTTTTTTGGAGAGGTGAAAAATAATGGGGGGGGGGGGGTGAGAGAGCTTTCTCCTCTTCTTTATACAGGTCTTTATTTGCTGAAATGAGCACTTTGCAAATGCCAGTTTGCACCCAGGACCAGGTATAGACATGGACATGTTCTCCATTGAGTCTGGACATGAAGCAACTTTCTAAAATCGGATACACATATGTTTCTTTTTAGGAACGCTTCTGGTATACCACCATGATTGTGCTGAACACGTGTAGATTCAGGATTTTCTACAATGGCTATGGGGACGTCCATGTGATTTCCACGGCTAAAATGATCCCCATAGTTAAGCAGATTAAGTTAGGACAGCAATGTTTTTTCTAAGTGACGTCCAACCCCTGTTTGGCCCACACTCATTCCTGAGTCCAGCCCTCTCTGCACGTACTGAGGGGTAGTGTGGGGAGCTCTGGATGGAGATGGGAGGGTGAGGGCCAGAGAGGGGGTGGGCTGAAGCACCTAGACATACAGGGCCTATTCAGGTCATGGCCCTGTACATCTGGCGGGGGAAAGATAGATGTGGGACTTAGTCCACCTCGGAGATGGATAAGTCCCACCAACTGAGGGGTTCGGGCTAGGCAGCCCTACCAAACTAGCCAGGCAGATGCAGGGGTGTCCCTGCCACCCGATCCTGGCCCTGGCTGCCCACATTGAGGGTCGGGTGGTGGGGAAATGAGGGTTTCCTCTGTTGTAGCATTTCTGTGCTCCTGCTGGGTGTCCCAGTGCCGGGCGATCCTGCCACCGTGGGACCATTTAGATCCAGCGGTTGCAGTATCGAGTGCAATTTAGGGCCATCCATTTTTGGACATTTGGATGGCCCAGACATGCCCCTGTTGGAATCGGACTCATAGCGCCACCAAAAAATAATGGAGACCACTTGATAGATAAGTCCTTCTAAATATCCAAACCAAAATGTTTAGCCTCAAATCTTATACCACAACCACAAAATGGGCAAATTTCTCTGATAATAAAACTTAGGAGTATGTTTACTAAAGCAGTTAACATGCATTTCAGTGCAAGGTAACCATGAGTATAGGCCCATGGTAATGGTTATGCCACGTTAAAACAGCTTGTGTTAAGTGCTTAGCAGAAGATGGGGTGGAAAAAGGGTGGGTTATGGGTAGAGAATGGGTATGGACTGCATATTGTAACTAGCATGTGCTGTCAGTTTTGCAGTTAATGTGGATTCACTTAACACCTCCTTAAGAGACAAATAAACTTTATGCATAGTAAGGACCTTTTCAGTACAATAACTGTAGAGGACTTGATGGCCATGTCTCCAATGGCATATGCCTTCGAATTTACCGCATGTTCATTTTTTCTCCTTACATCTGGTAAGTGCAAAAACTGACCACACTTTACTAAATATGCCCCTTAGTACAATACAAGGACTTTTCCCCCACATTTCTTTCACTTTACTTGAAATTGTGTTACTTGGAAAGTAGATTAGGAGTTTTCCTATGAAAGAATTTGTTCTCAGTATCTAAGTTTTATTATGAGGGTTTTTTTGTATTTTTTTCAACCCTTATACAATAGTTACAAGGAAACTGTAGGACCTCCCACCCCCCCCCACCCCCCCCTGCTTTAAAGGTAATCACTTGTGGGTGGAGGATAGAAAATACCTTATGCCCTGCTTGTGTGGCTTTGGAGAAATAAAAAATTATAGAAAATTTACTCCACAAGAACAGGACATTTTTAAAGTAAAGATGCTAGTTCCATTTGTAGTCTAGTTAAAACAAATGTCACTAAGAAAGTAGCTGAGGATAATACTGCCTCCTGGGAGTCTTCTTAGAGCCAGTTAGGTCTAAGCGGTGTACAGATATGACCCTCAGGGCTTCCTCAGCTACAGTTTTATTGCCACAATATTCTAAAAAGGTCTGGGATCAGCCCTTTAGGGATCTTGAATACATCCATGAAGTAACGCTTTACCCTCTTAACCAAGGTAACAAGAGGAAACTTGGAGCAGTTCAAGAATCACAAGTTCAATTGGCTGCTGTTATTCTCCAGTGCCTCCAGCTTCCATTGTACTACCTCCTTGTCCTTAAAAAAGGCCATCACAGGCTTGCACCTCTCCCAGAAATTTCTCCTACATAACTCTTGTGAATGAACATATAGGGTTGTAATATGATTGTAACCGGAGTGGATCAAAGGAGAAGGAACCTCCAAAAAGTAAATCAGAATGGAAAGAAAATGGAGGTAGACCCGGCTACAACTGAGAAGGTGCAATAGAACTATATTTATTAACTCGATTCAGGGTCAGATGGGATATGCAATGAAAAGCTTAAACAAATATAAGTCTGCTCAAGAAGTGGACCTCAAACAAATCCCATTCACAGCAACTAGGATTTGTTTGAGGTCCTCCTCTTGAGCAGACTTATATTTGTTGAAGCTTTTCTGACTCCTGATGCAGACTAATTTGGCAAAGCTCAACTGAGTCGGATCTCCTAATAAACATAGTTATATTGCACCTTCTCAATTATGGCCAGGTCTGCCTCCATTTTCTTTTCATACTATTGTAACCTTCAAAATTTTATCAATCCATGCTGTCAATGACTGCTCCAGTCAGTTGATAGCACTCATTGAGCCTTCCAAGGTTGCAAATCTAGACCTATTCGCATTATGGAATTTCTCCCTCCCTCCTTAACAAAAGGCAGCAGAGAAAGTTCCAGTTCCTTCCCCAGTGAGATATCAATCTTTCCTTCTGCAGAGAAAATAACTTGAGTCTCCAACTTTTTTTTTTTTTATTATTTATTTATAGATTTTTTACAGAATTAATCAAGCAAAACTTGTACAGAACAATAATTCTCGCATTTGGTAATATTAGGCAATATAACAAAAATGAAAAAGGCAAATACTGCAAGAGTTATAAGTAGTCCCCCAAAAATGAAGGAGTGAGCCGAAAATTAAGGGAAAAACCCCTATCACATAGGCAATTATAAAGAAGAGAAAAAAATAAGAGGAGACAGTGTGCCGAGAGAGCTAATATAATGATGGAGTCATACCTCAGGAGAGGAACTAATAGGTAAATGTGAACTAACAAAAGCAGAAAGATCCTCAGGGAAAAAAAAAACATACTTCCGTGTTTTATAGGTAATTAAACATTTACATGGAAAACGTAACACAAATGATGCACCAATACGCACTACCCCTGATTTTAATAATAGGAAAGCCCTCCTTCGTTTCTGCGTTTCCCGCGCAACATCAGGAAAAATTAGTATCTTTTTACCATGGAACAAACTATCATGTTTTTTATAAAACATCTTCAGCAACCATTCTCTATCTGAGGAAAGGGCTAAAGTAACTAGCAAGGTTGATACCACTATGTCCTCCTCTTTGGGGGTAGAAAGCAAAGCAGAAGCATTAAGAGACTCCATCTCCAAAGGACCCACAGAAACTTTCCCAGATTTCTTCCCAACGGGGAGATAGTAAATTTTTGAAACTGGAGGCATCAATTCCAAGGGAACCAAAAGAATCTCCTGAAGGTAACCCTTGAATAAATCTAAAGGTGCCCGCCCAGGTACAATAGGAAATTTTAAGAGCCGAACATTAGCTGCCCGAGCAGCGTTCTCCAATGCCTCCGCTTTAGCCCGCAAAAGAACATTATCTTTAACCAAAGAGTCAGTTAAATTGGAAAGTCCAGCTAAACGTTGATCCATACTTGCTTGCTTAGTACTCAAATCCTTGATTGAAGCTTGCATAGACGGAGTAACCGCTTCAAGAGCGGAAATTCGAGCAGAAGAAGCAGAAAACTGGTTGCCCACCATATGACAAAGGTGAGAGATAGCGTCCCAAATGTTATCTAAAGTTACTGTAGCTGGACGAACCAGAACGAAGGAGAAATCTGGAGACAAAGATGAAGAATGATCAGCAGCGCTCTGAGGCAAAGCTCCTTCTATTTCCTTAGTGTGAACCCCGGTCACAGGCTGAGATGATAATGCCGAAGCAACAGCCAACAATCCTCCTGCTCCGTCTTGAAGCTGCTCCAGAGGCGAGTCCCGCTCCGACACCGGAGTTACCACCACTCTGGGAGACTTCTCCTCGTCACTCATCAACTGAGCAGCCAAAGACCCAGGAGGCACCGGGGGAAGACGTCCATCCGGGGAGAGCGTGGTGTCAAGGGCAGAAGACGCCGACTCTGAATCCATCGGTGCCGCCAAGCCCGCTCAAATCCCCTGAACCTGCTCCGTAGACAGCTGAACAAAGTGGTCCATTGGCCCCCCACAAGAAGGTAATTGCTCTGCGGGAAGAGCTTTAGTCTTAGCTTTACCTTTCCATTTAGGCATGATCAGCTAGCAACGCTCCACTGCTGCCATCTTAGTAAAGCCACTCCCCGAGTCTCCAACTTGAGTGATCATCAGATGATGTATCAGAGTGGTTCCTGCAATGCTGGACTCAAGGGACTGTCCATCTCAACAACTGCAGCACTCTAAACTGTGCCAACCAAACCAACAAAAGGAGCAAGGTGAAGAATGACTCAACCCTTCGTACGTTGGACCAGCTTTTATTAATCACCCCTACACTGACAGTGTTTCGGCACAAAAACCTTCGTCAGGGCACCGGTGATATGTGGTATTAGAAACTAAAGTAATCTAAAACCAGGATTACAATAGTGCCACACAATCAGAGCGTCACAAGCTGGGGTCAGTGAAATCTATCGCCAGCATCTGAGAAAACATAGCAACATCTCCTGATTCCATCTTGACTTCTCCCCATGATGAATTATTTTAAAAATATAGCAAGATGACAACAGAAAAAGACCACATGGCCTTTCTAGTCTGTCCTTCCATATTAACCACTACAACAGTCCCCTTTTTTTCCTTTAGAGATCCTCTGTGTTTGTCCCATGCTTCTTTGAATTCAGATACTGTCCTCATCTCTACCACCTCCACTGGGAGACTATTCCACTCTTTCCGTAAAGAAATATTTCCGCATATCACTCCTGATTCTATCCCCTTTCACCCTCAACCCATGTCCCAACGTAGCAGAGCTTGCTTTCAATCAGAAGAGGATCTCTTGTGCATTTATGAGATGGAAATATTTAAACATCTCAATCATATCACCTCTATCCCGCCTTTTCTCTAAGAGATACATATTAAGGTACTTGTCTGTCCTCATATGCTTTATAATGAAGACCACTAATCATTTTAGTAGCCACCCTCTGTACTGACTCCAGCCTGTTTATATCCTTTTGAAGGTGTGGTCTCCAGAATTGCACACAATACTCAAAATGAGGTCGAACCAAAGACTTATACAGAGGCACTATTACCTCCTTTCTTCTGCTGGCCATTCCTCACCCTATGCACCCAAGCATCCTTCTAGCTTTTGCTGTCACCTTTTCTACCTGTTTATTTATTTAGACAGATTTGTATACGACCTTATCCTACAAAACTGGTCAACAAACCTTTACAAAAGTCATGCTACTGAAATAAAAATAGTCATTTCTTATCCATTTTTATATGCTGAACACGAATATGACAGTGAAATTGCAAAGTTGGCCCTAGTTTGTTTGTAATCTACAAGAATTAATGTTTACATCACGAAATGCATGTCAATAGTAAATATAATAGGCCTTCGGTTAATACCTGTAAAAAACCAAGTCATAGACTACTTCTTAGATTTTTTTCACCTGTCTCTTGTACAGCTGTTCGGGAGCTTCTCTGGGAAGTGTTCAGCAGTAGTCAGCCAGCATTGTAGTGGACTATTTTCCCTGGTATCTTTGCTCCATCGTTGCGATACCCTGGTGAAAACATTCACCCTGTTCATCACTAACCATACCACAGTTGTCAGGAAAGAAATCGAGATGGGAATCAAGGAAATGGATCTTTAGAGACATATTGCAGCCAAGTTTCTGATACTGCATCAGCATGTCTTCTACTAGTTCCTTGTAGTTTTCTGCCCTAACATTCCCGAGAAAGTTTGTTGACAGTGGCGAAAAGCATTCCATGCTTGTTTCGTATCACCCTGCAGCAAGTTGTTGAACCAGTCATTTTTGAAGAGCTCTCGAATCTGAGAACCCACAAAAACTCCCTCTTCAATCTTTGCTTCGCTGAGTCGAGGGAATGTTTCATGCAGGCATCGGAAAGCTTGCGAAGTGCGGTCCATGGCTTTCACGAAGTTTTTCATCAAACCTAGTTTGATGTGAAGGAGTGGTAGCAGGATTTTGTGAGCCTCAACCAGAGCTGGGTGCTGGATATTCTTCTCTCCAACTGTTACATTTTGTCTGCGATTCCATTCCTTCCGCGAGTAGTGCCAATCCCTTGCTCGGCTATCCCGCTCACATAAGAAACACATGTATTTCATATATCCCTGCTGCAGTCCCATTAAAAGGGCAACTACCTTCAAGTCACCATAGAGGTGCCAGCTGTACTTGTTATAGTTACTGGAAGTCTGTAGATGCTTTAAGTTATCGTATGTCTCTTTCATGTGGACGGCATGCACTACTGGAATAGATGGAAGACGGTTTCCATTGTTCAAAAGCACAGCCTTCAGACTCAGTTTCGAAGAGTCTACAAATAGTCTCCAGTCTTGTGGGTCATGAGTGATTTTTAAGGCATTCATGAGGATTTCAATATCAGAACAAAATACCAGATTACCTTCCTTTCCGACTGCGTATAGTACACTGCTGACGTCAGACGGCTTCAGTAGCTGTCTGGCAGTAGTATTGCATTGCATCAGAAAATGATGCAATCAACTCTGGATGATGTGTGCATGCTGGTATTATGCAATGTGATGCAATATTATATCATTCAAGGCTTATTTGGGATGCTGTTGAGGTCCTACTGGATAAATTTACATGGTGAAACGTCAAAAATGAACTACATGCAATATCTTCAAAACGAGAGCCAATAAATTTGTTTTAATGTTATATT
Organism: Ichthyophis bannanicus; assembly: GCA_033557465.1. Taxonomy (NCBI): domain Eukaryota; kingdom Metazoa; phylum Chordata; class Amphibia; order Gymnophiona; family Ichthyophiidae; genus Ichthyophis; species Ichthyophis bannanicus. Next base: position 767,172,372 of record CM066035.1, on the reverse strand, counting down.
CAAGTTCAGCTCACCAAGATACTACAGATTAGGGCCTTTTAAAGTCAGTAACAATTTCAATGTTGACCAGTGCAATCAAAGTGGTGACATCACAATTGGAGGGTTACATTTAACATGTGGGTACTTTACAACATTTAACATGAGGTATTTAACAATATTTAGACAGCACAATTGGAGGGTTACATTTAGCATGAGGGTACTTAACAACATTATACAATGAACTCGTAAGTCTAGTTGGGATTGGGTATTGAGTTGGCGGGGTTAGTTGCAATACCGTTTGGATGGGGACTGTTGTCTGTCTGCTCATAGGTTTCTGTAAAGAGCAGGGTTTTAAGGGCCTTGCAGAAGTCTGTGATGTCTTTTAATGCCGTCAGGCTCGTTGGGAGGGAGTTCCATAGTGTGGACGCCAGCAGTGATGGAGCTCTTCTTGAAGTATTTTGTTTAATCTTGCGGTATCCTGCAGGTATGCCTATCATGTTGTCATTATTAGTCCTTCTTGGTCTATTACTGATATCCCTTGTTATGATATCTTGGAGTGCATCTACCGAGAGATGGTGGCTGATTTTGAAGATGATCTGGATTGTTTTAAATTTTGCTCTGGCCACCATTGGGAGCCAGTGTAGTAGCTGTAAGACGGGAGTGATGTGCTCTGTTCTTGGAGTGTCTGTAATGATGCGTGCTGCAGTGTTTTGCACCATTTGGAGTGGGTGTAAGGTCTGCTGAGGGAGGCCTTGATATAACGAGTTTCTGTAATCAAGCAGAGGTGTGATGAGTGCCTGGCACACTGTGCGGAAGTGGTCCTGGCAGAGTAATGGCTTGATCTTTCTTATGGTCCTCAAATGTTGATAGGCCTTGTTTGTGGTTTTGGTGATATGAGATTTCAGGTTCAGAGCTCTGTCCATTGTGATGCCCAGGTACTTAACGTCATCTTTGACTACTATGAGTTTGTTTAGAATGCTGATAGTCTGTGGTGGAATGAAGGTAGGGTTCCTGCTGATGAACATTGCCTCAGTTTTATTGTAGTTGACCGTCAGGTTGGCTGTGAGTCAGGCATTCATGTCTTCAAGGCATTTGGTTATTGTTATGGTGTTAAGTGCTAGTAGTTTGATTGGAGCATACACCATGATGTCGTCAGCATAGATGTGGAGTTTGTGTCGTTTGATGTTGCATATGGGTTGGATGTAAATATTAAAGAGCATTGAAAACAGGGCTGAGCCTTGTGGTATTCCCTGCGTGACGGGGAACTGCAATGATTTCTTTTGGGCGCATTTGACTTGTTGCGTTCGATCTTCCAAGTAGGAGGTGAACCATTTCAGGGTATTCTTGCGTAGTCCTATCTTTTGCAGGCACTGCAGTAATCTGGCTTGGGACAGTGTGTCAAAGGCTGCCGAGATGTCCATGAGCACTAGCAGGAATCCGTTCTTTATGTTATCTCTGCCTCTTAGGAGATTGTCAAAGAGGGAAATGACTAGCATTTCCACACCGTGCTGGGGTTTAAATCCATGCTGATGGATGTCCAGTGGGGCATTCATGTCAATATGGTCCTGAAGTTGCCTTTGCACTGTCTTTTCAAATATTTTCACAAGGAATGGTAGGCTGGAGATGGGACGGTATGATTTTGGTTCAGATGGGCTTAGGTTGTTGCTTTTAAGTATCAGTCGTATCATGGCGTGCTTGAGGGATTGTGGCATGTATCCTTGTTGGAGTGAATCTTTGACGATTTTGTGAATGTGATGGGAGAGCTGGCTTCTTGTGACTTTGAGCCAAGCCACTGGGCATGGGTCTGATGGTGATGTTGTTGTGTTGAGTCCATGTATTATGTCCTCTATTTGATGTGTTGATGGTATGCTGAAGTCCTCCCAGGTTTGATGTTGCTCTCTCATTTCATAGTCATCTGTCTGTAGTGTGATGGAGCATGTCTGGGTGGTGTTTTTCGCTTTCATGTAGTCTGCAAATTCCTGGTGGTCAAGATGGTGGGTACAGTGCTGCGTGGTGTCTTAGTGAGCTTTTGGACAATACTAAAGAGTTCTCTCGGTCTGTTGACAGATTTAATGATTAGGTTAGTGTGGTGCTGCTGTTTATGCTCATTTATCAGATTGTTATATTCCAGTAGCTTGGCTCTGTATAGAGTCAGGGAGTTATGTGACTTGTTCCGCCTCCATTTTCTCTCCAGTCTTCGGAGAGTGCGCTTTGCATCTCTGATATTTATTTTATTTATTTATTTAACATTTCTTATGTACCGCGCTATTTGTCATCAGCGCGGTTTACATCAAAACAATAGAACACTTGACCAGATACATTGGCCGTCGTTTACATAAAACGGGGAGTTAACATGGATGAGAACTTGGGGAACTATTCACATTCAGGTTTATAGCAAACTTAGGAAACTATGTACAAATCGATTGTATTACATATTAGGTATGATTACAGTGTTTTACATCATGTAGCGGCTGTATGATATAGTGAGGGTGTGTGGGAGGTAATGGGGTATCGGGATGGCTATAATGTAAGAGAAAAAGGTGGTGTTTGAGGGCTTTTCTAAATTGAATAAGGTCTCTAATAGCTCTAATGTGTGGGGGGAGTTTGTTCCAGCATACGGGGGCATAGTTCCTGAAAGCCCTATTGGTGGTGATCTGGTTGAGTTTTGCGGATTCAATTGGTATAAGTAGCATGTTGGCAGCCTGGGATCTCCTGGATCTGTTGTCTGGAGAACGCGTTATGAGGTCGGAAATGGATGGGGGAGCTATCATGTTGAAGGCCTTGAAGGTAATGAGGAGGGTTTTGTACAGGATTCTACTGCTTATGGGAAGCCAGTGTAGTTCCTTTAGAATGGGGGAGATGTGGTCGACCCTTGAGGTTCCGTAGAGCACACGGGCTGCCGCATTCATGGCTAGCTGTAATGGTTTGAGGGAGCTCTTTGGAAGGCCATGTAGAACTATGTTGGCATAGTCGAAGTGCGGTGTGACTAGTGCCTGGAAGATGGTGCGGAAATCCGCGGATTCCATCATGGGCCTAAGATGCCGTAGGGTTTTTATCTTGAAATAGATGGTCTTGACAGTGCGTTTGATATGTTCCTTGAAGTTGAGTTGTTGATCAAGAATTACCCCGAGATATCGTATGTTGGATTTGATTGGAAGTTCCGCGTCTCTGACTTTGAGTGTTGGTGGCGGAGAGAAGGCTTTATTCCTTGTGATCATTAGTACTTCCGTTTTCTTGAAGTTTATCCGGAGGTTCTGAGTGAGTAGCCAGTCAGTTATTGTGTTGAAGCAGTCAACTAGCACTGTATAGTCGGGACAATTGATGACAATGGGTGTGAATAGCAGGACATCATCGGCATACATAAGACACGATATGCCAAATGAACGGGCAATGTCACAGATTGGTTGCATATAGATGTTAAAGAGCAACGCGGAGAGGGAGGATCCTTGGGGTACACCTTGGTGCTGTTGGAAAGGTTCGGAGGTGGTGCTTTGAATCCGGACTTGTTGACATCTGCCTTCGAGGTAGGATTTACACCAGTCCCACGCTTGATCTCGGATTCCCTTCTCATGTAGCCGGGTGAGAAGCTGCAGGTGGTCTACGGAGTCAAACGCTGCTGATATATCAAGGAAGATTAGTGCGAAGCCATTCTTTATACTGTCAGTTCCATTGATCAGTGAACTGGTTAATGTTGTCAGTAGGGTTTCGATACCGTGTGCTTCTCTGAATCCATGTTGAGAGGGATCCAGTGGTGAGGAGGAGTCAACATGCTGCTGGATCTGTCTAAGGGTTATTTTCTCTAGGATCTTAGCCAGAAAAGGGATACTGGAGATTGGTCTGTAAGATTCCTCTTTCTTTGGGTCAAGTTGATTGTTTTTTAGTAGTGGGCGGATGGATGTGTGCTTGAGCGCATCTGGGAAGACTCCTGTTTCAAATGACAACTTGGTGATGTGGCTATGATAGGGCTGAACTCCGTGCGCATTGTCTTGATCCAGTGCGCTGGGCAGGGGTCGGTTGGTGCGGTCGTGGCGTTGATTGATGCAATTACTTCTTCAATGGTCTTTGTTGATAGCGGTGAGAGTTTGGTGAGTGTGGACTGGGAAAGAGTGGTTTTGGGATTTGTGGTATGGTTAAGATGAGGTGATGATGCCATTGTAGTTACCTTTATTGATTTTGATTGGATGTAATTCGCATATGCTTGTGGCTGAATACCTTCTTGTTGAGGAGGGGAAGGTTGGTTGGTAAGGGATTTCACCAGCTGGAAAAGGTCTCTTGGCTTATTTAGTGAGCGGCTGAGAATTTCTGCATGGAATTGTTTCCTTTTGGCCCACGTTGATTCGCGATGGGTCTTCAGATATTGTTGATAGATGGCTTGGTCTGAGGTATTTCTAGTAGCTCTCCATTTCCTTTCGAGTTTTCTGAGTCGGAGTAGGGACGCTCGTAGTTCCGGGGAAAACCATGGGGCGGCGTGTTTCCTGGTGTCTCTTCTGTCCGATGCGGTTTTTTTGTTGTTGGCAGGTTGTTGAGCGTAATGGGAGAGGGTCTCGTTCCAGTTGGACATCATGTCATTCAGGTTGGTTGCTGGTTGATCAAGTTTTGGGAGAACGTCACTAACGATTGTTTCCCTGTTGAGTTGCTTGAAGCGTGTGGTTCCTGATGTTTCCGTTGCACTTGGGCGGTGGCTCGTAGAGTGTTGCGTTGGTAAATGGAATGTTATTAGATTGTGGTCTGACCAGGGGACTGGTGAGATAGTAAGGTCAAATTGGTTTGATGTACTCATGGCTGTATGTGGGATGAATATTAGGTCAAGGGGGTTTCCTCCTTGGTGGGTGGGATCAGTTATAGCCTGCTTGTAGTTGAGGTCAGCCATTGCTTCGAGGAAGGCTTTGGCTAGGGTGGGTTTGAGTGGAAGCGAGATTAAGGTCTCCTAGTAGCCAGTTAGGTTTGGAGGGGTCTTCTGGATTACATGCTAGGTCAATGATGTCTGAGAGCTCATCTGATCCAATTCCTGGGGTTCTGTAAATGAGGTTAATAGTATTGTATTTGCTGGTGATGGTTAGTGTATTCAGGAGTTGCGTGCTCTTGGTAAGGCTAGTCCGGTATTGTAACAATGTTTTTGCAAGGATCAGTACACCTCCTCCTCTTTTGTTTTCCCTATTACAGGTATAGATCGAAAAGTTAGGTGGTGTAAGGTGATTCAATATGACATTGTCGGATTCAGAGATCCATGTTTCTGTGACCATTAGCATGTCTAGATTGTGCATAGTGATTAGGTCAGTGATTACCGGCCATTTATTACGGACCGAACGTGCGTTGATAAGGGCGCACCTTAGTTCTTGTTGATGCTTTGTGTTTTTATGTTTTGTGGAGTTTGAGGTCTCTATGGCTATATATATTAAGTGTGACAGTCTTCTGTGTGAAGGGTTTGAGTGCCGGTGGTATTGGTTGTTGTATGTTTTACCGTTTGCACTCTTTAGTAGTTGGATGGGGTTGCATCCATCTGCCAATACAACTGATTCATAGAGTGTGCTGACCAGTGTATAGAGTAGGGCAAAAGTAAGTAATGGGTAAGCCATTTATGTTTCCGGAATGAGACGTTTCTAGGTTACTGGTGTTTTGTGATGTTGTATGTGTTTTTCTAGTGATGTGTTGTGTTAGTGGAGGTGTTTAGCACTTCAATGTAGTGATTCAGTAGAGCAGTACAGTGTAGCAATATAGTATAGCAATATAGTGTGGTAATGAGGTATATCAATTCGGTATAGCAATACAGTGCAGCAATATAATGTATCAATACAGTGTGGCAATGAGGTATATCAATTCGGTATAACAATACAGTGCAGCAATATAATGTATCAATACAGTGTAGCAATGAGGTATAGCAGTTTAGTAGTGCAGCAATATAGTGTGGCAATGCAGTATAGCAATTAAGGTGTAGTGATGAGGGGTAGCAATATAGTGCAACAATACAGTGTAGCAATGACGTGTAGCAATTCAGGTATAGCAATGAGGTATAGTAATTCAGTTAGGTAGGCACCATGTGTCGACTAGTTTGTACCTTAGGTCCTCTGAGTTATTCGTCTTGCATCCAGTTCTTACGCTCTGTTGCTCTGGTGGTGAGGAAGGCTGTGCTGGCAGTAGAACGTTGAGGAGAGACAGGGCTGTTGAGAGGGGGCGAGCTCGACCGAGGGGAGCTCAAGCTGCTGATCTGTGAGTAATGCGTGCACTTTGTGCTGGGTCTTATGGTCCCGGCCTGTAGCTGTAGAATTAGGCTGTGAGGTGGCGGCGGCACTCTGTGTCCGATGTTGATTCGACGGTGTCTGAGATCGCTTGTGCGGTGTGGTGATCGCTGTCCTGCGGTGCAGATTAGGCTGTTGCTGCACTGGTGGGGTCCTCGCCTAAGGGCCACGCCAAAGGGCCCTCTGGCGAGGCCCTCAGGCGCGGGCCCGACAGGCGCGGGCCTGCCTGACGGCGGCTTCTTTTGGGTGCGATCTGCCCCGTTGGCTCCGCCTCCCACAGTCCCGATTGGACTGGAGGCTCCTGGGCAGGGGAGATGGCGGTTCCTGCCCAGGTGTGCTCTACCCGGCTCGGGGAGCACGGAGCTGGGCTGGCGAGGAGAGAGGCTGGCTGCTGGACGGCGGCTTCTTTTGGCGGCGATCTGCCCCGTTGGCTCCGCCTCCCACAGTCCCGATTGGACTGGAGGCTCCTGGGCAGGGGAGATGGCGGTTCCTGCCCAGGTGTGCTCTACCCGGCTCGGGGAGCACGGAGCTGGGCTGGCGAGGAGAGAGGCTGGCTGCTGGACGGCGGCTTCTTTTGGCGGCGATCTGCCCCGTTGGCTCCGCCTCCCACAGTCCCGATTGGACTGGAGGCTCCTGGGCAGGGGAGATGGCGGTTCCTGCCCAGGTGTGCTCTACCCGGCTCGGGGAGCACGGAGCTGGGCTGGCGAGGAGGATATCACTTGAGTACCAGGGGGCGTTGGGTCTCCTTCGTGCTTGTGGTTTTGTACTCGTAGGGGCTGATGCTGCATTAGGTATTATGGAGTTTCATTTCTCTATGCTTAGGTCAAGGGTGTCGCATTCCTGCTGGAGTTGTGGAATGATTTTGTCTATGAATGAGTCTTTGTTGAAGGCTCTATAATGCCTGGTTATACTCTCATCTTCCATGTGTTGGGTGGGGTTATTCAGAGTCAGGGTGAATTCTATCACGTGATGATCTGACCAAGGGACCAGCATGATTGTTGGTGTTGTGGCCTTGCCCTGTTCCACCAAGTGCATTGGAATAAAGACCATATCCGGAGTTGTACCATGCTGGTGCGTTGGGGCGTTGATTGTCTGGCTATATTTTAGTGACTCCATGGCTTTTAAGAATGTTGCGGCTTCCTTGGTGGATGCGGAGGTCAGGTTGTAGTCTCCTAGTACAATGAGGGGTTTATGTTTTGTGCTATGTGCACATATTGCTTCAAGTACCATGGAGAGATGTTCAGTTGTGGCTCCAGGAGGCCTATAGGTGAGGGAGACGCTTAAATACTTGTTAGCTATGGTGATTGTGTTGGATTCAGTCGTATTAGTGGTAGAGATTGTTTTAAATCTGTATTCCTTTCTGTCCAGTATTAGCACACCTCCTCCTCTCTTTTGTTCTCTGATGCAATTGAATGCTGAGTAGCCTGTAGGGGTTACTTGGTTTAACATTACCTGGTCTGAGTCATCTAGCCAGGTCTCGGTGATGCAGATTATATCCAGTTTTTTGTCGAGGATGAGGTTGAGGATATTATTTAGTTTGTTCCTGATTGATCTTGCGTTTAGTAAAGCACACCTAATGTTGGCTGTTATTTATTTATTTATTATACCGCGCTATTCAGAATCAGTGCAGTTTACATGTATACTAACAGGTACTTTTTATTCCCGTGTCCCTGAAGGGCTCACAATCTAAGTGTACCTGAGGCAATGATTGGGTTGGTGTGTACACTGTTTGTGTTATTAGTGGGCGTAGTACTTGTGACATTATGCAGTTTGTGAACTGCAGGCTCAGTATGCTTGTGTTCTTTAGAGAGGGATGAGCCTAGTGTCCATACAGGTTGGGTGGTATATAGGTGGAGCAAGGGGATTTGCTTGTTGGGTCCGATGCCCTGTGTGCAGGGTGTGAATGCGTGGAGGAGTGTAAGGTAGGTAATGAGGTAGTGGGAGGTGGAGTGTATTTTTGCAAATTACTGACCTGCGATCGGCTTGAATTGTAGTTCAGTAGTGGTAGGTGTTTGACCCTTCTCTTGTATCTCTAAACTTGCCTGTTCTCTTTGGTTGGTGTCTCCTCCTCTCATGTAGCTCTCCTCCTCTCATGTAGCTCTAGACTGGTAATGGAGTCTATACGCTGTGCAGTATGTTATTTTATAAGCAGTGAGGTAGCAAACAAGCAAACAAGTAATGGGGTAGTAATGGAGTCAATAGGATATGCAACATATGCTATCTTTACAGCAGTGAGGTATTAGTGGGGCAGCAAAGAGGTGGTAGTGGAATCTGCAAGCTGAGCAGCATATATTATCTACAGCACATGTTATCTAAAGCAGGCTAAGCAGTACTTGTTATCTACAGCATATGTTATCTACAACACATGTTGTTTACAGCAGGTTAAGCAGCATATGTTATTTACAGTGCATACTATCTATAGCAGGTTATGCAGAATATATTATCTTTAAAGCAATGAGGTATTAGTGAGTCTACAGTCTACAGGCTATGCAGCAGATGTACTTGCAAGCAATAAAGTAGCAGTGAAGTCCACAGGCTAAGCAGGAGATGCGGATTTGCAAGCAGTGATGTAGTAGAGGAGGTGGTAGTGCGGTGGAAGTGGGTTCTACATGCCTTGCAGCATGTGTTATATTTACCAGCATTGTATAGGTGTAGGAGCTGTTGGTTCTTCGATGTGGAGTCCTCTTTCATTGTTGTGATATATTGTGAGCTTCTTGTACTATAGAGGTTAAAATTGTAAATGGAATTTATTGGTAACTAAATAAATTGGAGCAAATCAGTTGAAAAGATTGGTTCCAGAGAATACAACAAATAAAAATTTTCTTTCCAATAACAATGGTGGTCCAAGGAAGTTCAGGTCAACAACCCCAACAACATCTCAATGCTTCAGTTTAACACACCATTAAGACAAATAACTTTCACTATTATTCTTATTGTGGGTTACATTTCTGTCCAACATCAGTATTAGGTTTTCATTCAGGTTTAGTGTTCAGGGTTTACATAAACTGTACCTTTTAATAGGTAAGGTTTCAGACCTCAGAGTATTCTGTGTAAAAGAATGAGCTCATCAGTTTCCACTTACAGTTCTTTTTGGGTGTGAGATGGTGGAGGTACCACAATCTTTAATCCTCCAAGTTCCTCTCTTGTGTTGGGGCCCAGTGCAGTCTGTGGTAGAACTTCCTAAGGTTCCAGGTTCCTTTTTCCTCCAAGCAGCCAGTCCAGTGATGTCCAGTTGCTGTTTCCTACTAAACTAACATGGTTCATTCTTCAGCCTCAACTGCCAAGACTTATACAAACGTAATCAAAAAAATGGGCTATTTTTCAGAGTGTGGTATACTGTCTCCAATTGCAAAATCACTCCACATATATCATACCCTTTGATCCAAAATATACAAAAATACAGCACTGCCTCTCACTTAGAAATTAAGGAATGGTCTCAGACTTTCCAGCACTCTTGTGTATATGCTAGTGCCTTAAACCAGGACTATCAGTGCTTGTTTGCCTCAATGACCAATCCTTATTATTTAAAATGCAGAATTCTAATTCAATGTAGTGCCATATTATGAAATACTTGTAGAAAGCTTATCAACTTTCCTTAGAAATGCAAAATATGATCTTCCCCATATATTCTTCCCAACGCTACTTATCAGTGCTTCATCGTGTTTCACTTCTTTGAGTTTCGTCAGGGGACAACTTATTTAAATTTCTTCGGGGGATATCACTGAACCTCTTGGGATAATTTCTCCCTAGAGAAATACAGAAAGAAGGACAATAATGCATCCAATCGCACTATCTGTATAATCCATAATGCATGCATAATGCATCCAATCGCACTATCCATAATATACATCCTCTCCTCACTCGCTGAAAAGGTCGTTAGACTAGAAGTGTCCTACCTTGATGCTGCCGTCTCATTCAAAATCAAACAATTCACCAAGTTGAAAAAATGCCGCACATGCGGGCTAGCTCTCTACTGTCTATCTTATAGCCCACGACTCCTCCCATACTGACGTAGGCATGTGCCACTTCTCATTCTCTATACATGTGCCACTTCTCATTCTCTATACATGTCCCCCATTCAATTTGATTGTTCAATCCTGTCGGAGTTGTGAACCTCAATTTGAATATCCATCTTTGTTCTGCACAATCAAGGTCTCACTTAATTTCTAAGTGAGAGGCAGTGCTGTATTTTTGTATATTTTGGATCAAGGGGTATGATATATGTGGAGTGATTTTGCAATTGAAGACTTATACAAAGGCACGATTACCTCCTTTCTTCTGCTGGCCATTCCTCGCCCTATGCACTCAAGCATCATCCTAGCTGTTTAGCTACTTTAAGATCATCAGACACAATCATGCCTAGGTCCCGCTCTTCTTTAGTGGACAAAAGCACTTCACCCCTTATACTATATTGCTCCCTTGGATTGCAGCAGCCCAAATGCATGACCTTGCAATTTTTAACATTAAATCTCAGCTGCCAAATTCTAGACCATTCTTCAAGCTTAGCTAGATCCCTCCTCATGTTATCTACACCTTCCTGGGTTTCTACTCTATTGCAGATTTTGGTATCATCCACAAAGAGGCAAACCTTACCCGACAGCCCTTTTGCTATCTCACTAACAAAGATGTTAAAAATAATCTGACCAAGGACAGATCCCTGGGGCACACCACTGGTAACCTCCTTCTCAGAGTGAGCTCCATTTACCTGTACCCTTTGTCCCCTCCCACTCAACCAGTTTCTAACCCAAGCAGTAACTTTAGGGTCCATCCCTAGTGTGCTCTGTTTGTTTATAAGTCTCCTGTGAGGAACAGTGTCAAAGGCTTTATTGAAATCTAAGTAACATAGTAACATAGTAAATGACAGCAGATAAAGACCAGCATGGTCCATCCAGTCTGCCCAGCAATACGGCAAGAGTAGGTGCGCCTGTTGCTCTGTGCAGGCCACCCCTCCCCATGTACACCACATATAGGGCTCTCCCTCTGTCCAATTCCCTGGTCACGCAGTCAAAGAAATAAATCAAATTTGTCTGACAAGACCTGCCTCTGGTGAATCCATGCTGCCTCGGATCTTGTAATGAGTTGGACTCCAGAAACCTCACTATTTTCTCTTTCAGCAGCGCTTCCAATAATTTACTCACCACTGAAGTTAAACTAACCGGCCTGTAGTTTTCAACTACATCCTTACTTCCACTTTTGTGTAAAGGGACCACATGTGCCTCTCTCCAGTCCTTTGACACCACTCCCAACTCCAACGAGGCATTGAAAAGGTCAGTCAGTGGAACTTCTAGAATGTCCCCCAGTTCCCTCAGAATTCTAGGGTGTATCTTATCCGGTCCCATCACTTTGTCTATGTTAAGTTTAGCTAGTTTCTCACGAACACAGTCTTCTGAAAATTGTTCAAGATGCCCCTCGCTTCTATTCCTGTTTGTGGGTGTTTTCTGAGGTGCTGTACCTGGTTCTTCATCTGTGAACACAGAACAATTTCTTAAGCACTTCCGCTTTATCCTCATCAGCTTCTACATATTCCTCCCATTCACCCTTGAGTCTGACAATACCACTTTTGCCCTTCCTCTTCTCACTAACATCTGAAAAATGTTTTATCCCCCATTTTATTGCATTGGCTATTTCCTCATCTTTTTGAATCTTTGCTTTTCTGACTACATTGCTAGTTTTTCCAAATATAGATGCCTGTCTTCCTCTATCTGTGATCTCTTATATGTCATGAAGGCCTCCTTCTTTTTTCACCTTTTCAGCTACTTCTTTTGAAAACCATAGTGGTCTCCTTTTCCTTTTATCTTTATTTACCATTTTAACAAAAAGATTAGTTGTCCTTAGAATATCGCCTTTCAGTTTTGCCCACTGTTTTTCTACATCCCCCTGCTGATCCCATCCCACTAATGCCTCCCTGAGGTATTGGCCCATGATGGCAAAGATAGTTTTCCTAAACTCTAAGACCCTCGCTTTTGAATGGATTTTAACAGCCCTAATCTTAATACTGAACCACACCATCTGGTGATCACTGGATGCAAAATGATCTCCCACTAACATCATAAACACTTTCACCATTGGTAAGCACCAAGTTCAGTATGGTCCCTTCATGTGTGGATTCCGTTACCAGTTGCCTGAATAGTTCTCCCTGTAGAGAATCCAGGATCTCCTTACTTCCAGATGATACTGCAGCAAGAATGTGTCAATCAACATCTGGCATATTGAAATCCCCTATCAGTAGCACTTCCCCTTTCCTAGCAATGCTGTGTATGTCTTCAATTAACTTTCCATACACCTCTTTCTCCTGTGAAGGAGGTCTGTATATCATGCCAATGCAAAAAGATTTCTCTTTCCCTCTTTCTAGTTTAACCCACAGGTCCTCCTCTTTCCCTTTTGAGTAAATAATTATCAGGGCTGGTGCAAAGCTACTGGGTGTTGTAGGCAAATCAGCCAATTGTTTACACCTGCCTATCCTTGTATGCTCCCCTTTGCAAAACCCCACTGTTCTTCCAGCTTCTCCTCCATAAGGCCAGCTCAATGAACATATTCAAAATATGTAGTCACAGTGCCAACACTTCCTGATGCTGATTTTCCAATGCATGAGAATAGCATCAGGAAGTGCTTGCCCTTGACCACACATTTTGATTGTGCTCATAGTGCAGGTCTTAAGGAGGAGGAGGATGGGAGCTGTAACACAAGGTTCCACCACGCCACCCAGCTAACTCAGTTCTCTCCACGACTGGCAGGACCTGAGGATCTCCTCTAGCCATGTTGTTCTACAGCTGGTTCTACTTGTCCTTGTCTGTTCTCAAATTCTAGCACTCTAGGTGACTGCCTAGTTTGCCTATTGGTAAGGCTGTCTCTGCTAAAAAATTAAACGTCTTTCTTGTATTTTCTGAGTCTGATTTGCATTCCTTTGCCACCAAAAATATAGTGTTTCCATTTAGAAGCTACAGGAAAAAAAATCTTTTTGTTCCATATCTAGCCCTTGCCAATCTGGGAGCCCTCGCAATGGCTATTTACAGCTATGTAGCAGACTGGGGCTACAACAACTTCAGGGAGTTAACATTGCTCTTTCAGGTTTTAAATCTCTGGTAATTTTAGACTTTCAGGTCAGGGCCTGTAAAACCTTAGATCCACTCACCTTTGCTTCACCCTCTTGCAATGAATCAGTCCAGGACAGAATTGATTTGCCTGATGAGTGTGTTATAAGCATTTGTAATCCACTCATCAGCATTTACTGAGTGGTTAACAGGCCCAAAAAGAGTAGTTACTCACCTGTAACAGGTGTTCTCCAGGAGCAGCAGGAATCAGTCCTCACATATGGGTGACATCGACGTCGATGGAGCACTTGCGGAGCTTTTCCCCAGCTTTCCAAGAAAGCCTTTGGGAATGCAGGCACGCATGCGCGGTTCCCTTCCCGCCTAAAGGTGCCATCTCGCTCAGTCAAATGACATAGCTAAAAACAGCACACAAAAATGTAAAAATAAACTATGTACAACTGCAACTCCCAGGGGAGGAGGGAGGGTTGTGAGGACTGATTCCTGCTGCTCCTGGAGAACACCTGTTACAGGTGAGTAACTACTCTTTCTCTAGGACCAAGCAGGAAGTCAGTCCTCACATATGGGTGACTCCCTAGCTCTGGGCTACCAGGAACCCAGGCTGAACAAGAGAACTCCCTCTAGTCCCAGCATCAAAGAAAGGCTTTTCATTGACAGAACCTCCACCGGTAGCCCAACAGAGGGCAGGAGGGCAGGAGTTGCCTAAACCTCAAAGAGATTCCGGAGTACTGCCTGTGGGCCGCAAATGTCTGGCTTGAAGACCAAGTAGCAGCCCTGCAGATGTCTACCAACGGTACAGAGCGGAGATGAGCCACTGAGGCAGCCATTGCCCTGACACGATGGGCCGTGACCCGACCCTGCAAAGGAAGGTCAGCCGCCCTGTAAGACCAGGTGATACAGTCAGCCACCCAGATGGACAAGGTATGCTTGGACACAGCCAACCCCAAATTATTAGGGTCAAAAGATATGAAGAGCTGATTTGCTCTTCTGTGCCCCTGCGAACGATCAAGGTAGAAGGATAAGGCCCTCCTACAGTCCAGGGTATGCAGAACTGCTTCAGCCTGGCTTGCATGAGGCCTAGGGAAGAATGTTGGAAGAACCACCTCCTGGTTGAGGTGGAAAGAGGAGACAACCTTTGGGAGGAACTTTGGATGAGTCCTGAGGACTACCCTGTTCGTATAGAATCTGGTGTAAGGCCTGTCACAGACCAGGGCCTGAAGCTCACTCACTCGTCTAGCTGAGGTTAGGGCTACCAAGAAGAGTGTCTTCCAGGACAGGAAGCGTAGAGGACAAGTAGCCATCGGCTCAAAGGGTGGGCGAGTCAGTTGCTGCAAGACCACATTCAACTCCCACTCAGGAGCAGGAGGACGGATTGGAGGCTTGAGCAAGAGCAAGCCTCTGAGAAACTGGGACACCAAGGGGTGGACCGATAGAGAACGTCCTTCCACCAATAAGTGGTGAGCTGCTAGAGCTGAGAGGTAGACCCAAATAGAATTGGACTTAAGTCCTTGATTTGATAAGTGCAGTAAGTACTGAAGCACTACTAGTACAGTACAGGAGAAGGGATCCTCTGTACGTAGGTGACACCACACGGAAAACCTTTTCCATTTAAGAGCATAGGTTTTCCTAGTGGATTGTTTCCTAGAGGCTAGGACAACCTCCTCAACTTCCTGAGGGAGGCCCCAGGGAGCCAAAACTACCCTTGCAGCCTCCATGCCATCAAATTGAGAGCTTTGAGATTGGGGTGCAGAAGGGAACCCTGATCCTGAGAGAGAAGGTCGGGTTGCAACCCCAGAGGCTGAAGCAGAAGTGGAAACCAAGGCTGTCTCGGCCACCTGGGAGCCACCAGCAGGACCGAGGCCTTGTCCTGAAGAATCTTGAACAGAGTTCGGGCCACTAAGGGCGTGGGATGAAACGCATACAGGAGGTCCTGAGACCAGGGAATCAGGAAAGCATCTGCTGCCACCCGCAGAGGATGCGGTTGCCTGGAGCAGAACTTTGGCAGCTGTTTGTTCAGAGGACTGCAAACAGATCCATGGATGGAAGTCACCATTTCAGGAAAATCTTCTGAACCACCAAAGGATGGAGCTGCCACTCGTGGGGCTGTAGAATCCTGCTCAATCTGTCGGCCAGGTCGTGTTCCTGGCCAGGGAGGTTACACAGCTTTGAGGAGCATGTTGTGCTTGAGGGCAAACAAGCAAAGGTCCTGTGCTTCTTGACAAAGGAGCCTGAACCCAGTTCCGCCCTGTTTGTTTACATAAAACATGGCTACCTGGTTGTCTGTTTGAATTAGGACAGACTGATGAGCCAGGGCTGGAGAGAAAGTCTTGAGGGCCAACCGAATATCCGTGATTTCTAGTAGATTGATTGCTGTTCGGCTTTACCAGGGAGACCCACAGGCCCTGGGGTGCACTTGCCTAGACAATGAGCTCCCCAGCCCTGCAAGGAGGCATCCGTGGTCAACAACCACTGCGAACCCAGGAATCTGAAAAGGCACCCCTTGCAACAGATTGGGGATGCAGCCACCAACTGAGGGATTTCAGAAATTGTCGGGACACCCTTATCCTGTCCCTGAGAAGCCGGTGGACTGTGACCACTGAGTCCGAAGGCACCACTGTGCAGGCCTCATATGGAGCCTGGCATTGGGGGTCACATGTACTGTTGAAGCCATGTGGCCTAGAAGTCTCAGGCAGAGTCTGGCGGAGAGACCAGTGACCTGCTGAGAAACTGGCTTGCCAAGTTTATCATTCTTTGGGCTCTGATTCTGGCAAGAATGCCTTTGCTAGCAGAGAGTCCAACCTTGCCCCTATGAACTCCAAGTTTTGGGATGGGAGCAAAGTGGACTTTGCGAAGTTTATTACAAACCCCAGGCTTTGAAGAAGAGCAATAGTTCTGAGGGGTGGCTTGTCAGGCCTCCTGGCAAGTCTGACCCCTGGATGAGCCAGTCGCCCAGATAGGGGAAGAACAAAGATACCCTGATTTCTCAGGTAGGCCGCCACCACTGCCAGGCATTTGGTAAAGACCCTGGGAGTGGAGGTTGAGGCCAAAAGGTAGTACTCTGTACTGATAATGGTTTCCTCCCACAATGAACCTGAGGTACTTTTCTGTGGTCTGGATGCATGAGGATGTGAGTATACGCATCCTTTAGATCGAAGGAGCATAGCCAATCTCCCTGCTGGAGGTAGGGCAGAAGGGTTCCAAGAGTAAGCATCTTGAACTTTTCCTTCTCCAGGAACTTGTTGAGGGTTCGGAGGTCTAGAATAGGTCGAAGGCCACCGGTTCTTTTGGGGTACTAGGAAATACCTGGAGTAGAACCCTCGACCTTGTAAGGGGGAGGCACAGGCTCCACTGCCCTGTCCACCAACAGACCTCGTAGCTCCTGAAGGAGAAGATCTGTGTGCAGGGGAGGCCTTGGAGGCTCCCCTGGAAGAATGGAGGAGGCAGTTGTTGGAAGTGTAGTGCATATCCCCTGTGGGCCAATTCTTACCACCCAACTGTCTCCAGTGATGACAGGTCCGACTAGGAACACAATCTTCAAGCACCGTCCAGCAATCATAAGGAGTCCCACAAGGGTCATCGCTCTCAGGCCCTGCTTAATTTTTCAATCTCTACATACAGCCAATTCTTATCAATATCAAGTCCTTCAACATTCTATATCACATCTATGCAGATGAGGTTTTACTCTATGCCACCTTCTCCAATGACAGCCCTGACTTTTCAATCATCTTGGAATGTTTCATTGCTGTCTCTGGCTCTCTACACAAAACCTGAAGGTCATTTGCAAGAAGACTGAGGTCTTATTTATTTCTAGAGACCAATATTTACCCCACCATCCTCTCTACGAGTGAGAGACGTTGAACTCTTCACTAAGTCTGAAATTCGCTACCTGGGGGTAACCCTTGACCAACAATTGTCCATGTAATACGTAATGTTACCAAGGCTGTCTACCAGAAGATAAGTACTCTTCATCACTTATGCCCGCTACTTGACCCCTCAGATTTTCGTTCAGACTTTCAAGCTCTATCCTCCTGCATTTTGACTACGCAAGCATTATTCTTCTTGGCACCCCTCACTACATCCTCCAACCACTCCAACTGGCCATGAATACTGCTGCCCGATCACTCCAGGGTGTCTTAGGTATGAGCACATCTCACCCATCCTGATGCAACTACACTGGCTCCCCATTTCCAGCCGTCTAACTTATAAAGTTCTTCTTCTCACATTCAAATTATCTACAATTTATCCGCTTCCTCCTTGTCATCAATTGTTCACTAACCCCAGACAATCGAACATGAAGATCTAACATAAAAAATACCCTGGTCTCACTTGCTCTAAAGCTGCCACAAAAACCGAGCCTTTTCCTTATACACCCCAACACTTTGGAATGTTCTCCCTGCCTCAGTCCAAACCATCAGCGACCCCTCTACTTTCAGGAAGGCTTTAAAGATCCATTTCTTCCAGCTGGCTTATGACCACATAACGTAATGAAGCTCTCCCATAATGCTGTCATCATAGAAGGACGCTCTTAATTACAACCAAAGAATTTTATGCTGCTATTTGTTCTCCCCCTCCCCCTCTTCCCATCCCTTTCCTTACCAAACCCCTCTTCCCCCTCAACCCTTTACCTTTTTAGTTAACCTTTTACTTGTTATTTAGCGCCCTGCCTTGATACCAAGAAATGTTGTTCTTGCCTGTTAAAGTAAGTTACTGGTTCTGATATTTATGCATGTTCTTATTCATTCTCTGTAAAGTTGCGTGTTTGTAAATGTTCCTTGTAAACCGCTCTGATACTAAATAGTGTGGTAGATAAAAGCTATTAAATAAAATAAAATAAATAAATCTCACTTACTGCGATGATGTCTCTCTTTCCTCACCCTTTCCTGAACCCTGTTTGCACGTAAGGCGGTTCTCGCTCCAGGTAGGGTTGTCATCTCTGCTGTATAATCTTGAGCAGAATGGTGCTGGAATGTGAGATCAGAGTTGATTTGCGATAATTTCCTAGTCAGTGGGATCACCTTTCTATAGTATTGGTATAAACACAGATCTTTTCCAGTCAGTTGGCCATGATGTTGTTTTCCAAATTTCCTGGCAGAGCCTTATAAGTATGGTAACAGCTGCATCTGATTGCTTTACTACTTCAGTGGGAATGCCATCAGTATCAGGTGCTTTGTTCTATGATAAGGCTTTTAATGCTGCTTTGACTTCTTCTTTCATCACTAATGGTTCCTGATCATAAGGTACAGGTTGAAATGGCGGTTGGTCCACTTGATCTTTATCGTATAATGACTCTGTAATTCTTTCCACCTTTTTTTGATTTTCTCATCATATTTCAACATTGATCCTTGAGCATCTTGTAACATTCCAGTTCAAGGCAGGAATTTTTCTTTAAGTCTCGGAGCTTTATGAAAGTCAATCTTCTTATAATAGTTTTTGCTTCTATTTCCTTGCATGTATAATTGAAGTACTTCTCCTTGTTTGTCATACTGCACGTTGGAAATCTCTGTTGAGTTTTGCGATTGCCTCTCTTTCTCCTCTTGCTTTAGCTTCTCTGCATTTCTCGGCAATTTTCAGAGTTTCTTCGGTCATCCATTTTGGCCATTTTTTGCTTTTTTACCTTTTGTAGAGACTTCTCACTTTCTTCCAACACAACCTTCTTGATGTCATCCCATAACTCTTCTGGAACTCTAGCATTTCTATCTAAAGCAGCAAATTGATTTTGCAGGCAGTCTTTAAATTCGGGTGGTATATTCTCAAGGTCTTATTTTGCTACATTCATGAGTGGCTTGCTCTTTTTCAACTTTAGTTGGAGTTTGCATACTAGTAGTTGGTGATCCGAACCACAGTCAGCACCAGGTTTTATTTTTGTTGATGTTATAGAGCTTTTCCATCGTTGACTTCCACAGATGTAGTCAATTTGATTTTTGTATAATCCATTGGGTGAAGTCCATGTGTACAGTCGCCATTTCTTTGCTGGAAGAAGGTGTTTGAGATGAATAGATTGTTGGTCTTGCAGAATTCTGTCAGTCTTTCTCCAGCTTCATTTCTGTTGCCAAGTCCATACTTTCCAACCACTTTGCCTTCTTCTTTATTGCCATCTTTTGTGTTCCATTCACCCATGACTATCAGGATATCCTGTTCGCATGTTCTGTCAATTTCAACTTGTACTTGTTCATAGAACTTATCAACTTCGTCCTGTTCTGCAGCTTTTGTTGGGGCATATACTGAATTATTGTTGTGTTGATGGGCATTCCTCATTAAAAATAGAAATTAAGCATTCGCTGATTGCATTGTATTTCATTACAGTTCTTGCAAGTTTCTTCTTAATTATAAAACACAACACCATTTCTTCTTTGTATTTCATTTCCAGCATAGTAGACCGGGTGATCATCAGATGCAAAGTGCCCGATGCCAGTCCATTTCAGTTGGCTGACTCTAAACAGATTGAGTTGAACATGTTCCATTTCATTCTTGACCACCTCCTACTTTCCCTTGATTCAACTTTGAAGCTTCTGACTCTCATTTCAGTGCAGCTACATCAGCAGTCAGACATCCTGAGGGCTTTGATCCAACCAAATCATAAATGCTGGCTTTACTCTGAAAGGTCTTCAGCTCCTCCCCAGTAGCCAGTTGAGTGCCTTCCGACATGGGGGGGTGGGGGGGTCTCATCTTCCAGCACTATAGAGCAATTTGTTTTGTTGTGACTATCCATTCAGTTTTCATGGCAAGATACAGAAGTAGATTGCCAGATCTTTCTTCCGTGCAGTTTAATTCTAGTGTGAGTTTGCCATTGTCACAGAAATGTGATCCTCCACCGCCAACACCATTCCATTCTTCTGCTGCCCATTAATTTTGAACAGAGGTTCCTAACTTTTTTAATGTTCCCTTCTTAATGTCCAGAAAGTTCAGGGACACCTAGGGGTATATTTAGTAAACAGCAGTAGCAGCTTCCATGCGATATCGGAGCCACGGCCTCATTGAATTCAATAGGGCTGCGGCTCTGATATCGCACGGTAGCCTATACTGCTGTTTAGTAAACAAACCCCTTAGTTCATAGCCACCATTCTTTCCCAGACACCCTCCCCTCAAGGCCAAGCTCTCCTCATAGTCCTCTTTATCTCACTTCCGCTTCATGTACTCACACCTTTCTATCCTCTCTCTCTCTCTCACCCCCCCCCCCCCACACACACACCCTCTCCCTTCCAGCCAAGTCCCCAAAAGTCTGTCTCTTTTTCTCTTTCCCCTATTCAATTCCTTCCAGCTCTCTCTCCTCTCAGTCAATCACCATCAAGCCTATCCCACTTTCTGGGTCGTCTGGTGCAGAAAACCCCTGTAATGGTTCTTACTGGACCCACCAGGGGTCCATAGACCACAGGTTGGAAACCACTGAGAATACCTCATGCTACTGGATTATTAAAAATAAATTATAGCTCCTCCATATAGACACAGGGGACTGGGGGAACCTTTTTTAAATCATATGTCCTCCTCTTTTTAATAGTTATTTTTTTTTATATTTGGTTTGCAGACACTTGGGAATTCGTAGCCCCAAATTATCCTAGAGATTCTCGTAAGTGCCTAACCCAACATGGACAACTATTGATTCGTTTTATTTTTGTCGTCCAATTTTACATTTCTGACATTCATGCAAGGAATTACCGAGCCCCTTGTAAGCACCAATTCTTGCTGTTGGATTATTTTCCTAGAATAAATTAATCCTTGGAGGTCAGCTCAAATGTGGGTTGTGCTTTATATGGTAGGAAGCATTGTTGGTTTCAATGAGAATGGCTTTTAGTGACCTGGGCAGTAGGATTTAAATATCTAGTCTCCTGGTTGTAGCTTGATTTTTAGATTGGGATGTTGCTCACAAACTTTGAATTTAAAGAATTCATCAGGGACTAAATAATACAACCCTTTAGGAGATTCATTGTTCTAAAAGTTAGTTTCTGCAGTGTATGGGGCTTACATACGATGAAGAATTGAACCTCTTTAAAAATGGTACTGACTGACATAAAAAGTATGCACTTTGGAATCAAGAGGCAATAATTTGCCAGTGGGGTGTGCACATGGGGCAGAGTTGTGGGTAGATTGTTCAAATGTGTGCTTAGATTTATAAATATAAAATTTAGAAAAAAACCACCCAACAGTTGTGACCCCAATAATATCCCTTAAGAAGGCACACTCGCAAAAATAATCCCTAAAAGTGACCTTTATAACCTCCCGTAAGTTAACAGACAGAAACGAACAAATTATTACCAATGATTTTGTCAGATCGCCTGTAA
This sequence comes from Ichthyophis bannanicus, assembly GCA_033557465.1. Taxonomy (NCBI): domain Eukaryota; kingdom Metazoa; phylum Chordata; class Amphibia; order Gymnophiona; family Ichthyophiidae; genus Ichthyophis; species Ichthyophis bannanicus. The sequence goes on along the minus strand of CM066035.1, from coordinate 767,150,832 downwards.
TGAGGATGTCAAACATTACTCTTGTAAAATCAGGCCCTCCATTTTATTCAATTTTAAAAGATGGTCGTTCAGCCAACTTCGAATGAGGCATATTATGAGCCCAATGGACCCCAGCCCCCGCGAACACTAACCATTTATAAGACTGTATACGATATCTTTGTTAAAAAATATGTTTATAAAAATATAACTGTAAGTATTTATTTTCCAGCTAATTAAGTGTTTTTTGAGGGTACCCAAAATCTTGTCGTTTATTGGTGTTTTCTCACCAGAGGGGGGGTAATCTTGCTGAGTACCTTTATCGTATGGAATCAACAGATCTGCTAACTGTATGTTTGTGTCACTTGGGGCGCTCGTTAATACAAAAAAGGACATAAAAACTGATGTGGAGGATACACAGCCAAGCCAAGAAAGGAAAAAAGATACTGGGGAAGTTGATGTTTTTCTGCAAACAATCTAATTTTTGTAATTCTTTTTGCATTGGGAGGTTTTATCAATGTGTATATGGATTTAAAAAAAACCTAAAATCAGAAGCCCTTAATTATTAAAATACTATAATTTATGCATGCTACTTGAAAAATATAGGTGTGGACATATAAAACCAGCTCCAGGGGTGGTGGATGTCTGCGCAGTATTTTAACAAAGGGGTACAAAGGTAGGCACCTATTGTTTTTATAAAATAGACATACCATAGGTGCATTAAATTGCACTTCAGCTTGGCACCTCTTATACAGTTGCCCTCTTCGGGGCTGGTAATGTTATATGTTTTATGGTCTTAATGTTTCCCCTTCCTGCTCCCTCAGGATCAGAGACTTGTACTCTGATCATACCGCTTAGGAACAAAAACATCACAAGCGGTTTACATAGTACAAAATTCAGAAAAAACCATAAGGTGTGAAAAGGAAAAATAAAAAACAACAATTACAATTAATATAGATAGGAAAGCATACCAGACAGAATCACACAACGAGAACAAGAGTGGGGGACAGAGAGGAGGACAGGGAAAGGTTAGAGGTCATTACAGAGGGATTCGGGGAGGGTCAAAGGCAAGGGGGCAAAGAAATGGGGTTCTTGATGGCTTGTTTTCTTGAATGCAGAGTGCTCATGCTAAAGCCGAAATAGAGGAAGGGAGAGAATTCCACAGGGCGGGGTCTAGGAAAAAAAAAATGGGAGGCAGCGAGTGGATTGGATGGAGACAGGCGGAAGTCGGTGAGGGGAGGTGCAGGAGGCGGTTGAGAGTGAGACGGATCGGGGAGGGGAGGCAAGGATGGGGTGGTGCAGTACGGAACAAGGTTCAGCCAGATACTGGGAGGTGGAATGGGAGTGGGGGAAGAGCAACGATTTGAAGGAGTACCAAAAATTTTATAATGATACGGGAAACTTTGATATGGGGGAGCCAATGAAGTTGAATGAGGAGAGGTGTAATGTGGTCCCGGATTGGAGGCAGTGAAAAGATGAGTTCAAGCAGCTGTGTGTTTTGTAATTAAATTGGACGCGCTCGGTGACGGGGTAGAGTTGGAACGTTGGGGGGGGTAGCCAGGACTGAGTTGCAGAAATCAACGGGGGAAATGACGACGGCGACAGCGAGAAGGGTAGTAAGGGCCTGGTGAAGAGGGAGAAAAAGGTCTGATAGTAGCAACGGGGAATTTGGCGTAGATAGAAGAAAGAGGTCTTAGAAACAGGGGCAAATGTGGTCATGAAAGGTCAGGGCGGGGTCAAAAGAGGACATCCCAGGTAAACGAAGAGAGGCACCCGCCGATGGGAGGACATAGGGTGGAAACCCGGCGAGAAGGCAGGAGAAAGGAGGAAAGTGTCAGTGAGGGAAGCTCATGAAGGGACAAACCCAGGATAGCTTGAGCGGGAGAGAGGTCTTTGTGAGGTTGAGATTTGAGATGAAGACAGTGGGGTAGTGAGCGAACGTCGGCGACGGTAGAGAGACAAGTGTTCAGAGGAGAACGATCGAGGGGAAAGAGGGGAGGTGTGATAAAGGAGGACCAAGTTCTCAGCCCATAGTAGAAAGCAGATATCCCATGTGTGTTGGACCCAGAAGGGTTATAAGGAGATCTCTAGATTTGACACCATGAACCATGAGTTGGAAAATCCATTATTTTGTAGCCATTTATTGTGTCACCAAATTACCACTTATATGCATAAATGATCTCTTATAAGTCACTTGAGACCCCCAATTGCCTAAGGTTCCAACTTAGGGGCACTTTTACTAATGTGTCTTTGGAGTGTTGTTACTTGACACATGTTTAATGCTGAAATCATTCATGTGTTAAGTGCACAGCAAGGGCATAGGCAGCCTGTTACTGTGCTGCTAACAAAAGGGGATAACCTACCCTCACACAATGGCGCTCACCTAACACAAATGCTTAATTACAACATTAACAGCACAACACGATATGTCCCCCTGTGCTAACTGGCAATGTGCTTTCCATGCCCATTCTCCCCAACCCCAACCCTCCCATTCCCCCATCCAGTTAAGACAGGCACCTGGCGTGTACATGACCTGTGGCTAAAAGTTAACACAGTCCCTGAGCGTGGATTTCGCACATGCCAAAATGCAAGCTAAATATAAAAAAATGCCATACTGGGTCAGAACAAAAGGTCCATCGAGCCCAGTATCCTGTATCCAAAAGAGCGCCAGTACAGGTCACAAGTACCGGTAAAGATTACCAAACTGATACAAAGATTCAATTTGATTGCTTATCCCAGTGGTAAGAAGTGGATTTCGTTGGGTCCTCTTCATTATAATAGTTTATGGATTTGTTTTCTCCATTGAACTTGATCGATACCTCTTTTTCATTGTATTCATTTATTTATTTATTATAGTTAATATATTTATTTGAGTTTTATATCATTAAAATTTACAAAGAAACATGACACTTCATTATCTGAAGCCAAAAAAACAACAGCAGGGGAAATAAAAAATAAAACATAACTCAATACAGTACAATTAAGTAACCACAAAATAATAAACATCAACCCTCTAAAAAGACTTTATACAAAGGGAAGGAGAAAAGACCTAAATTCAAAAAACAAAGATACATACAGAAACAGGCCAATAATAGGCCAAATTACATTGGCATCCCATTACAGATAACACCCAATAAACCTCCCCTCAAGAAGTTTCTCATTAGGCAGGTAGTACCTGTATCACCTCCAACATTAGCTCCTTTGTGAGCCACAATTAGTGCCAATAATTGAGAAGGAGCCATAAAAACATGATCTTTTCCCAGATATTGAAAACAACATTTTTGGAAGATTATTTCCTACACGAATAGGGCAGAAAGGTCATTCCTAAAGTCCAAACACGAAGCTTTCGGGATTTGCTGGGTCTTAGGTGACACCTCCGGAAAAACATTTATAACATCGAATGAAAGGGAGTCAACCACTCTTTAAAAAAATGTTGAAAATATATGCTCCGCATCTAGAGGCGTTTGGAAGGAACGCCATCACGAGTACCTCTGTTGGCGGTCACCTCCCATAGAAGTCTCCAGCAAAGCACGTCAAAATCACCATCCAGAGAACGAACCAAAGAATATAAGAACATAAGATATGGCATACTGGGTCAGCCCAAGGTCCATCAAGCCCAGTATCCTATTTCAAACAGTGGCAATCTAGGTCATACGTAACTAGCAGTTTATGCCAAAAGACACAGGTACCGCAATC